>OZ010666.1:5396978-6876842 GCA_963932185.1 Troglohyphantes excavatus | reverse complement strand
ACCCGGATCCTCAGATACCGCAGTACAGAGTGGTTTAACTAACAGGGCGACTTGAAGAAGTTACAAACAGAGGAAATTTTAAAAAGTATGCCAAAAGAACGGGAAGTAAGATAATTGATAAGTAATAACTGAGTTTTCATTTTTCACATATAAAAAAGTGGAAAACCAACTTCTGAACAACTATTTTAAGTTTGGCCGGTCGCCTTGTTAAGACGGCTTGATCAGAAGCTGATGTTAGTAGTGCTAAATCACACTGCTCATTTTTGAGAAAGTACGGTTATTTGAATTTAAGTACATCATCGCTGCTTTACGATTCAATTCTACTCAAAGCAAACGGGTAGGTTCATGTACTCATTTTTAAGTATATTTTTTTAACGTTATACATTGATACCAAATTTAAATCTGTATCTTTTCAAACTTTTGAAGAAAGTGCGTTTTGAATTGGGAAACATAGGAATTTTGCGACTTTCTGTGCCCATTTTAAACTAAAATCAAGATATTTATTTTGAAGGCGGAATTCACGCGATCTGCAGCGTTATTCAGATAAACCCTTAAAAACCTTATCACATGTTTAGTTTGAATTTGGCATGTTTGGGGAATTAAAAAATATATATATTACATAACTAATTGCAAAAGTTTAAAACAAACAATCACATTCATTACATTTTGTGCAATAAATGTTAATGCAAGTGTTGTTACAATAACAAGTTCTCCTCCTCCAAAAGTAAATCTTCTGAATATAGAGGAAACCACATAAATTCAAAGTCACTCTATATGTATGTTAATTTTCTCGCAGAACTAATGCTAATTCACTTGAAAAGATAGATGTCCACAAAAGATTTCTTACAACGATTACAACACAAAAATAAACTATCAGAAGATATCTAAACCATCACCGATGCCCATTCTTATCTTCATACGAACCGTAGAAGAAAATAAACAAATATATATCCCTTTCCCCATATAATTTTATTATTTAAATCCTTTTTGGCAAAGCCAAGCCACCGTGGTGCTAATAGAAGTTCATATTTCTAGGAATAAAAATAGATGTCTGTATATATTAATGCGTATCTTTGCACGGTGTGTATCCTCTGCGCTGGATGACTAAAAGATGAAAGATTTTACAGATGAGAGAAAACGACCTTCCAGAAAAATATATTCAATCTTTTTCTAAGAAATCTTATCGTATGGAAATTGTGCGTTAACAATGAACTGCTTAGAGGTTGAGATTTTTATCTTGGTTAAGGGTATTATGTCTGAGCAGGGCATGGTGGATATAAGGATTAGAGGTTTGGTAGGAATAAATGTATAATTAAGTTATAATTAACCTAATATTAACCTAAATAAGCTTACTTTTTATTAGGTTTACTTAAAAATAATTTATTGTGTTTGATAAAAGTTTTTAAAAGTATGCTTCGTTTGAACTTTCCACACAAAATAATGAGATTTTGTTTATAATGAAATTCGCCAAACAAAGTTGACGCAGAAAATGTTTGACAAAAAGTATTTGGTGAATATTTCAATAAAGTTTTGCAAATTATAGTACAGTAGAACTTTAATTATTCTTATTCCAGCTATCCGGATCAAACACAGCGGATCGCCATTTATCCGTATCGATTTAAAAAATAAAAAGAAATAAGCAAATTCCATATTTTAAACGTTTCTTATAGGTTTCTTATTTTTTTATCCAAAATAATGAGACATTGTTTGTAATGAAATTCGCCAAACAAAATTGATAACCAAGAAACAACATTTGAAATAGCCTTTATTTGGTGAATTTTCCGATTATCCGGATATTTGATTATCCAGATTGAATCTGGTTCTAATTGATCCGGATAATTGGTGTGCTAGTGCAATTGTTTTTATCAACGCATGAGATGTTTAGTTTTTTTTTGGCTTATAATAATTCCAATGTAATAAAACCAATAATCAGGAAGCAATATTGTATAATTCAGATAAAAGAACTTCCGATAACCGAGAACCAACATTCGAAATAGCCTTTATTTGGTGAATTTTCCGATTATCCGGATATTTGATTTTCCAGATTGAATCTGGTTCTAATTGATCCGGATAATTGGTGTGCTAGTGCAATTGTTTTTATCAACGCATGAGATGTTTAGTTGTTTTGGGGGCTTATAATAATTCCAATGTAATAAAACCAATAATCAGGAAGCAATATTGTATAATTCAGATAAAAGAACTTCCGATAACCGAGAACCAACATTCGAAATAGCCTTTATTTGGTGAATTTTCCGATTATCCGGATATTTGATTATCCAGATTGAATCTGGTTCTAATTGATCCGGATAATTGGTGTGCTAGTGCAATTGTTTTTATCAACGCATGAGATGTTTAGTTTTTTTTTGGCTTATAATAATTCCAATGTAATAAAACCAATAATCAGGAAGCAATATTGTATAATTCAGATAAAAGAACTTCCGATAACCGAGAACCAACATTCGAAATAGCCTTTATTTGGTGAATTTTCCGATTATCCGGATATTTGATTTTCTAGATTTATTCTGGTTCTAATTGATCCGGATAATTGGTGTGCTAGTGCAATTCTTTTTATCAACGTATGATATGTTTAGTTGTTTTGGGGGCTTATAATAATTCCAATGTAATCAAACCAATAATCAGGAAGCAATATTGTATAATTCAGATAAAAGAACTTCCGATAACCGAGAACCAACATTCGAAATAGTCTTTATTTGGTGAATTTTCCAATTATCCGAATATTTGATTATCCAGAGAAGATAATTTTTTTCTGAAATTCTTTAATGCGATGGAAGGTTAGTGATAATATTTCTACAACCCCAGAGATTGCGTCGACTACTAAAGAAAAATATATATTCTTTATATAGATTTTAGTAACATGGAATCCACTTTCTTCGTATTGTAGTTATTATACTTCCTAAAAATAATGATGAGGATTTTTCTAAATTGCCTAAAATATGTTCCGAGTATAATTTTCGTCAAATTGGCTACATTTATTTTACCAGTATTAATGACTTTTTGTTAAATATTGCAGGGTATGGTTTAAAACTACACTGTAAAAAAAATGCTTAAAAATGAGTACATGAACGTACTTGTTCTTTTTAGTACAATTGAATCGCAAATGAGCGATGACGTGCTCAAATTTAAGTAATCGTAATTTCTCAAAAATGAGCAGTGTGATTTAATATTGCTAATATCAGTTTCTGTTCAAACCATCTTAACAATGCGACCTGACAAACTTAAAATATTTGTTCCGAAGATGGTTTTCCACATAATTTGATCTCGATTGCTCAAATGGAAGTTATTACAATTCAATTATCTTACTTCCCATTGTTTTTGGCACGGCTTTTAAATAAGCTTTCTGTTTATAACTTCTTCACATAGCCCTTCTAGCTTAACGGAAAAGGCTGTGGGCAGCTGTGCCTGCAGATGTGGATTCGATTCCTTGTAAGTCTTGGTTGTATTTGTCGATATTTATTGAAAGGGATTTATGAATGTAGCCAATATAGGCAAGCATCTGCTCCCTTTATCCATTTTTACCAATTATACTCATTTTTAAGTACATGACTTTTTTTAAATTGAAATTTATGTATTCGGAGCCATGATAAGCATCGAATGTATTAAAAAATTTGTTCATTTTACTTATTTTTGAATATTTACTTTTAACAGTGTAATAAATATTATCTGAGAAATTAATTAAACTTTTAACCAAACACCAAATTTTTTATAACAATTGAAGGCATGGGTGCAGAATCAAGGCAACTTTACTTTTTTTCTGATTTATATTTTTTCACATATTCCTATAAAACAAAATCCTCTATCGAGTAGTACAAGAACCAGACAGCTTTGAGCAATGGCTATGAGCAGCGGCGAAGGGTCCAGTCATCGGTAGATTCGCCAATGACCACGCATAAAAAAATTGATATTAAAATTTTTTCGATATTTTATCAATTAAAAGAAGTTTTAAATGCATTTGTTTACTTTATTTAATTTTTCTTTTCTTTAAACGTTTAAAACGTCACAAAAAGTGAAGCCATTAAATCAATTTAAACCGAAAACACTCGGAAACAAAACCCGCACTTTCTAATCGTGCCAAGAGTCAAGAATCTGGCGATTCAAACTTCTAAAACTTCGCCAACTCATCTGTAACAGAGACCGAATCTCGTTTACGAGCGTCAACCAATCAGATTCGTTCTCAAAATATTCCCGAAAGCCAGGCCCGGATTGAGACAATAATTTCTAAGCTGATTTGACTTGCTGGTCATCTGTGGACTACAACAAAAGTTGTCGGTCGCAAAGCTATGACCTCGGGATGAGGGCACATGCCACTCGAGGCGATGACCATCCCAAAAAGTCACGTCTCGCCACTGCTGGCTATGAGATATAAAGGAAAAAGAGCTGTAACTTTTGTATTATATGATGTAAGATACTTTCAGTGTGTGAATTTTCCTTCCTGATCAATTACCAAAACTAGAGCTGCCTTGTTCATGAATCCCCGTCTTCAATTATGTCAAAATCGCAAAAGTACGAAACGAAAAGAATCGGCGAAGAATTTTAAAGTCCCTACTGTATTTTGGTGATTTACATGATATTTTGGTCATATTTGGTTATTAACACACTAATCATCTCAATGCTTAGTGACGCTTTTTTACTTGTTCGATTTGTTGTGTTATCAGATTTGCAGAAAAAAAATTAGTAATTGATCATCAGCATCTACAACGGTAGCTCTCTACCCTTCCATACTCAACATAAATATGTGGTTCTTGGGGAAATATACCTTATAAAATTGGCATATTGACAAGCCAATCCACCACCATAAATCAACCCATAATTGGTTTTTAGATATTCATTTGCACTTCTTCACCACCTTCCACCGTACCTTTGAAAAACGTGACGAGGAAGAAATTACGATTCCCCCATCAGGACCCGGGTAATAACAAGTATTGAGATATTAGCACTTTCTTGATGTATTTGCTGTTCGCATCACGACAGGATGCCTCTTTGGGTTTTGTGCTTTTTATTCTCTCGCCAAATGCCCGTTTGGCGTGTCTCGGGGAGGGTGAGAACTTTATAATAATCTAAACAGGAATTTCGTCACTTTTTTTTTATTTTTTAAATGCAGTTTGTGCGAGGAATTGACTTCTTCGTCACGATTTCTTTTCTGAAGAAGGTCTGCGAATGAATTTTTAAGTCGATAGGTGATGATGGGTTGGTTTTAGAGCTTTTTGTTGTACAGGCTGCTTTTCTCGGGGGAATGATGTCTGATTATGGCAATGGATTCAATTTACGGTAAAGGCTGACAACACGTGATGCATAGATTAAGCTTAAGGAGATTGATACATTGGTGTTTTATATGCAGTTGAACAAAACAACGTATTTAGTTATACTAGCCATGACCTTTAGGCTCCTATATTATACTAGAACACTGGTGCAGAACCGGTGACGGCGCCGGTTGTCATGGGACACCGGTGGACCTGCGATTGACTTACAAGTTTGGGGGTCCAGGGCAAAACCACATTTGAGGATCCTCAACGTACACTGTTAAAAATTTCATTTCAACGTTGCACCATATCTTGGTGCTCTGCAGCAACTTACACCATATTATGGTGCAATCCAGATTGAACCAAAAAATTCTTGATCGAGAATAGCGCAGTTTTACCAAAAAATGGTGCAATCTCCTAAACTGTAACCGAAATCTTCGCTGAATCTATAAACCGGAGAATTCTCTGCATTAGGGGCCCGATTGCACAGTGGATAAAGGCGTTCATCTGCTTCTCAGAGGATTGCTAGTTCGAGCCCGTGCGGTGGACTTGACAAAAAAGTAGGGATCTTGTGAGAGAGGGTTGCCAGCTTCGCTACAAAAATACTAGAAAATCGTCCTGAACATCCAACAAATTATACCGGCATTTCACCATAATATGGGGTAACGAAAACGCGAATTTTGGTTAAACGTTTTACCATAAAATGGAGCAGCGAAAATACCGAGTTTTGGAACAACGTTTAACCACGAAATGGTATCCGTGGTAGCACCGTAAATAGTGAAACTATGCACCAACTAATGGTTGAAGTTAAATGGGTACCAAATTTTGGTGCAAGGTTGTACCTTAATTTTAAACAGTGTATCTTATAACAAAACCGCTAAAATTATGCATAAGCACACAGTACAAAATAACATATAATCAATCATATTTAAGAAAATTCTAAATGCTGCAAAAAATTTATAAATTTTAAATTACTAAAACAGTTAAATTACTATTACAGTTTTTTATACGTTTCTCATTCCGTACTTTCTCCCATTTTAGATTTCATGATCATGAATTGAATTTTGATCCAACGGGAATTGCGATCTAAAAGGGATCACAATTCCTGGGATCACAATAACCTTTGAAGAACGCGATTCAAAATATGACATTTATCTTGGACGTAAAGAAAATATGAAAGTGATTTGATTGGATAAAAAAAAAGTTTAAAAAAAAATTAACAAAAAACTATTGATTTAAAAAAAAAATCATTAGTTAATAAATTTATTTTTTACTTTTTCTTTTAATTTATAAGCATTTTCGTTACCCCTTTAAAATGGGGTCCCTGGGCAATTTTTCCAAATGCACTGCCGTAAATCACTTTCTGGTCCGGCTGTAGGACGAGCACGGAAACAGCCACTTGGGACAACAATGGCAACCACTTGGGATACCAATAATAACCACTTGGGATATCAATGCTAACCACTTATGGCACCAATGGACACCACTTGGGATACCAATGGTAACAACTTGGGATACCAATGGTAACCACTTGGGACCCCAATGGTAACCACTGCAGACCCCATAGGTAACCACTTGGGACACCAATGGCAACCACTTGGGATATCAATAATAACCACTTGGGATATCAATGGTAACCATTTGGGACGCCAATAGCAACCACTTGGGCCATCAATTGTAACCACTTGGGGCACCAAAGGACACCCCTTGGGATACCAATGGTAACCACTTGGGATACGAATGGTAACCACTTGGGACCCCAATGGTAACCACTTAGGACCCCATTGGTAACCACTTGGGACACCAATGGCAACCACTTGGGATACCAATAATAACCAATTGGGATATCAATTGTAACTATTTGGGACGCCAATAGCAACCACTTGGGATATCAATGGTAACCACTTGGGGCACCAATGGACACCACATTGGTGTCCCAACATTGGTGTCATTGCCCAACATTGGTGTCATTGCCCAACATTGGTGTCATTGTCAACCCCAACATTGGTGTCCCAAGTCGTTACCATTGGTGTCCCAAGTGGTAACCACTTGGGACACCAATAACAACCACTTGGGACACCATTGGTAACCATTTGGGAGATAATAGTAGTCACTTGGGACACCAATGGTAACCAATTAGAACACCAATGATAAGTGCTTGCTACCCCAACGGTAACCATTTGGGACCCCAATGGTAACCACTTGGGACACCAATGGCAACCACTTGGGATACCAAAGGTAACCATTTGGGACACCAATAGCAACCACTTGGTACACCATTGGTAACTATTTGGGAGATAATGGTAGTCACTTGGGATACCAATGATAACCGCTTGGGACCCCAACGGTAACCACTTGGGACCCCAATGGTAACCACTTAGGACACCAATGGTAACCACTTGCGACACCAATGGCAACCATTTAAGAGATGATGGTAATCCCTTGGGACACCAATGGTAACCAATTAGAACACCAATGATAACTGCTTGGGACCTCAATGGTAACCACTTGGGACACCAATGGCAACCACTTGGGACACCAATGGCAACCACTTGGGACACCAATGGCAACCATTTAAGAGATTATGGTAATTACTTGGGACACCAATGGTAACTAATTAGAAAACCAATGATAACCGCTTGGGACACCAATGGCAACCCCTTGCGACACCAATGGTAACCATTTAAGATATTATGGTAATCACTTGGAACACCAATGGTAACCAATTAGAACACCAATGATAACTGCTTGGGACCTCAATGGTAACCACTTGGGGCACCAATGGTAACCACTTGGGACACCAATGGCAACCACTTGCGACACCAATGGCAACCATTTAAGAGATTATGGTAATCACTTGGGGCACCAATGGTATCCAATTAGAACACCAATAATAACTGCTTGGGACCTCAATGGTAAACACTTGGGGCACCAATGGTAACCACTTGGGACACAAATGGCAACCACTTGGGATACAAAAGGTAACCATTTGGGACACCAATAGCAACCACTTGGTACACCATTGGTAACTATTTGGGAGATAATGGTATTCACTTGGGATACCAATGGTAACCAATTAGAACACCAATGATAACTGCTTGGGACCTCAATGGTAACCACTTGAGGCGCCAATGGTAACCACTTGGGACACCAATGGCAACCACTTGCGACACTAATGGCAACCATTTAAGAGATGATGGTAATCAATTGGGGCACCAAGGGTAATTAATTTGAAAACCAATGATAACCGCTTGGGACACCAATGGCAACCACTTGCGACACCAATGGCAACCATTTAAGAGATTATGGTAATCACTTGGGACACCAATGGTAATTAATTAGAAAACCAATGATAACCGCTTGGGACACCAATGGCAACCACTTGCGACACCAGTGGCAACCATTTAAAAGATGATGGTAATCAATTGGGGCACCAATGGTAACCAATTAGAAGACCAATGATAACTGCTTGGGACCTCAATGGTAACCACTTGGGGCACCAATGGTAACCACTTGACACGAATGGCAACCATTTAAGAGATTATGGAAATCACTTGGGACGCCAACGGTAACTAATTAGAAAAACAACGATAACTGCTTGGGACACCAATGACAACCACTTGCGACAATAATGGTAACCAATTAGAACATCAAAGGTAACCAATTGGAACACCAATGGTTGGAACACCAATGGTTACTATAAGTTGGCAACCACTGTAGATTCATAAAATTCTGAAATTAGTGATTTGTACCTATTTCCACAAATAACACAGTTCACCTGCAAGCTTTTTCAAGATTTACAAGCGTCAAGTAGAGAAAAAATGCGTACCATTAATAGCATACGTATGTTTTATCTTTCATTTATATGTTCTTGGTTGAAATGCTTACAACTTAATTAATAAAAAATGTGTTTACCAAATGAGAAATTTCGTATTTTTTTTTACTACGCAAGGTAAATTAAACAACTGAACCATAAATACTAAACAATTTTAATCTGTTTTTTCAATTTTTTTTACACTCTGTTAAAAATAGGTACTCAAAATAAGCAAAATGTACTCATTTTTGATTACATTCGATGTTTATCATAGCTCCGAATACATAAGCTTCATTTTTGAAAAAGAAATGTACTAAAAATTATTATAATGTGTAAATATGAATAAAAAAGAGCAATTGCTTGCCGACATAGGCTGCCTTCATAAATCACTTTCAATAAATATCGACAATTACAATCAAGACTTACCTAGATCTGCAAGCACCGATGTCCAGTGTCTTATCCGTTGTACTACCAGAGCGACATAAAACAATTATAAACAGGAGAAATGTTAAAAATGTGTGCCAAAAGAATGGGAAGCCAGCTAATTTAATTGTAATAACACAATTTCCGTTTAAGCAATCGACATCAAATAATGTGGAAAACCATCTTCTGAACAATTATTTTAATTTTGCCAGGTCGCTTTGTTAATATGGCTTGAACAGAAGCTGAGATCAGCAATATTAAATCACACTGCTCATTTTTGAAAAAATACGATTACTTAAATGTTAGTACGTCATCGATCATTTACGATGCAATTGTACTCAAAAGGAAACGAGTATATTCATGTACTCATTTTAAATACTTTTTTTTGTTGCTATGCAAGGGAGTCTTTAATTATTATTTATGTTTTTTGGTTCAGGGTAGATAGAGAGTCAAAATAAAACATTCACTTATGGTCCATTTGCTGAAGGAGGCCTCCGTGGCCGAGCGGTTAAAGGCGTCGACTGGGAATCCGAGGATTCATGGTTCGATCCTAGGCGATGGACTTGACAGAGAAAAGCAAAAAAAGTAGTGATCTTGTAATCGGAGGGTTGCCAGCTTCGTTACAAAATATTAGAAAAGTCGTCCAGAACATCCGTAAAAAATAACGGCGTGTATACGTTATCTACGTATCTAATTGGTTACCATTGGTGTCCCAAGTGATTACCATCATCTCTTAAATAGTTTCCATTTGTGTCCCAAGTGGTTGCCATTGGTGTCCCAAGTGATTACCATCATCTCTTAAATAGTTGCCATTGGTGTCCCAAGTGGTTGCCATTGGTGTCCCCAGTGGTTACCATTGGTGTCCCCAGTGGTTACCATTGGGGTCCCAAGCGGTTTTCATTGGTGTTCTAATTGGTTACCATTGGTGCATGATGCAACTGGTGCATGATAGATCTGATCGGGGTCCAAAGTCCCAACGTCTATTGAAAACGTTGGGTGCCAGTTCAGGTGTTTCCTCGTCATCTGACCATGGTTTTAAAATAACGAGATGCATGTATGAATGTGTGTGTGTGTAAATGTGTATGTGTTCCCGGGTCTTTCCTTCGAGATAGATGCCGAACCGTCGCCAATAGCCCACTGTGCAGCTCTAGTGCGACGTCAATTAACCAAACCAACCATTTGCCAAGTTGAGAGCTTTTAAAGACACCCCATCGGATAACATTAGACCCTCCTCAGCCATTGACAAATCGGCCCATTTTTGTCTTGACTTAATATCCCATCCAACAAGCTCATCAACACCTCACCTCAACTCTACTCGTAAGGGGCATTCCAAACTTATCATTCACTTACAGAAAAGAACATAAAAAAAAAAGAGAACCTGCAATCACCTGTCCTTCCCTAATTATTATCCCTTGGCATTGTCTTGGGCGATCTTCTGTTGGTGATTTACGCCTGAATTAGATGGAAGAGGTAATTCAGCGCCCGGAGGTCCACTTGCGGTTGCGATGCTTATTGTGAATACAAATTCAATTTGGTCTTGTTGTGGATGGTAATTCGGAGAACCCGCCCTTGTGCAGTGTTGTACAGTGGAGGTCTGGTCGGAGTGTTGATGGAGGACCCCTACTTTGCAGTGGGAGGAGCCTTATAAATCACAGAAACATGTTATGAAGCTGGTACTTGGATCTGGACAAATTGCGTGGTGAGATCTCGGTATAAATCTTCGAGGTAAATTCAGGTTTCCACCCCGAAATCAACAGTGTGTGTATTTATGAGCTTGGGGTTTTGTTGAAATGGTGTTGTGTGTGTGTTGCGAGTAATGTAGTGGAAAATGCGAATGCATATTTGGTAGAGGTGCAATTTGAAAAGAAAAGTGTTTGGTTTTAAGAGTATGGGGTTAGCTATAACTTTTATTTTTAATGCTTAGGTGGCATTTGTAAGAAAAATTATATATATTTTTTGAGTAATTGTTAATATTAGCGTTCTACCAGTAAATTCTAAAATAAAAACCCATTTCATTGTAGTCAGTACTTTGAGCTTGCAAACAACATGTTTAAGTGAAATGGGTAAATATAATTTATTTAAATTATGTAGAAAATTAATTTTTTGCGCTTAAAATACACAGTTTGAAAGTTAAAGAGCCATATTTAATATTTTATTAATTTTAATTTCTAGCAATTTTTTTAATATAATTTTAAAAAATAAAAAAGTATTTAAGTTTTTAATAATGCGCAAGTAATGATCAACTGTACATCTTTATCATATTAATTGATAAATTTTAAAGAATTAAATAAGAAAGTTAAGGACAAAAAGAAAATGAAATCAAAATATTTAATAATTTTATCTCTAAATCAGTGGTTCCAAAAGGTGGTTCGCGGACCCTCGGCTGTCGATGTTTGGGGATCCGCGGGATTACAAAGAAAAGCTATTAAAATACTTTGAAAAATATTTTATTCACGACGAAGAATATTTTTAAAGATGAGGAACTAATTGAATATTGATTAACTGTCTAAAACCGAAAACAAATAAGAAGAATAATCCTTTATAGAATTCAAAGTTGTAAAGTTTAACTCAGACGGACGTTTGTTGTTCTGATATCGAAATCGAATCAAACGATTTATTTCCCGATCAGTTACAACTTATAAATTCATGTTTAAAAAAAACCTGCTACTAATTACCTAATTAAATGGTAATTGGCATTTGACTTTATTCAGGTTTTTTATTATAGATCTTCATTAATGTTAAATTTTTTTCCTGCGTAAAAAAACTAGATTTTTAAAATTATTGTTTAAAAAAATCACCTTAAATCCAATCTCAGTGGTATAAGAGTAAGTAAAAAGAATAATAGAACAGTAGGTATACATTTCAAATCTAGATTTTGAGATGATAAATTTTAGTGAATATCAAATAAAACTTTTTTTTTTTGATAAAGCAAAAGTTCATCTCTGCAATCGGAACTATATCAAAACGAATTTCGTTGAAGACTTGACTTGTATCATAAGTCAGTACTGTTTAATTTTAAACAGGTACATTTTTAAACAGGTAAATAAACATTTTCCATTCGTAAACAAGTAAAACAATTTCAAAGCCACGTCTCCCTTCCAAAAGAAGAAAACCTCTTTCAACCAAACTCTCGTTTCCCAAACCAAACAAAAGAACCAAAAAAAAAAAACTCTTTCGTCTTTGAACTTCCGTATCCTAATGAGCGAGATCTTGAACTCGGTTACCTGCATGGGCATTCACAAAACTCAGTTACCTACCCGGGCATTCAAAATAAAAAAAAAATCGCCAAACCGTGTAATAAATAGTCCATTAAAAGGACACAAAAGCCACAAAATCCTGAAATAACCCCCCCCGAGAAAGTGTGAAAGAAAACCCGCCATGGAAAAAGAAGCCGCCAAATGATTTCACACCCTGGGTATGATACAAAATGATATATCATACCCAGCTCTCGGCCGGCCTCTCCACTTGGGTATATGATTGTCCGGGGGTGGGCCGAGAACTGCTCAGACGATTTTAACGTGCAAAGTGATGTCCCAACCCATCATTAGATGTCGTTAGTGTGCTTGGGCGCTGGTATTCTTCAATGGGACCTTTTTCTCCGTTTCTGGATTTAGTTTTTTTCGCTCTGGATCACCACTGAGGAAATTGATTGTTGCGGCTCAAGCGAAGTTTTTTTAAGGGGGTGTTATTTTATATTTCTTGAATGCGATGTTGTCGAAGCACGAACGGTGTTTTGGGGCACTTTGTTAAGTGAATCTTGTTATCCGGGTGTTTTCCTTTATTTATTCCCTTCTTTTTTTACAGTTTAAGGTGTTGGGGTATGATAATCGAAATAGGGAGCGTTCATTCATTACGTCACGCTATTTTTCATCCTTTTATCCCCCCCCCCACTCCATGCCCACCAGTGCCGTCACATATTTTTTTTTGGAGGGTGAGGGAGCTTGAAACAAGAAATTTACCAATTTAAGGGTTCGAAATTTCCAACTTGAACGAGGGCCCCTCCAGTTGCCCAGTGGATAAAGGCGTTCAGCTGGTAATCAAAGGATTGCTAGTTCGTGTCCGTGCGGTGCACTTGACAAAGAAAAGTAAAAGACTAGTGATCTTACGAGCTTCACTTTAAAATTACAAGAAAGTCGTCCAGAGCATCTAACAAATTATACTGGCGTATATGTTTTACTGGTGCATGATAAATCTGATCGGGGACCAATGTCCTGACGCCTATTGAGGTTGCGACGGGTGCCAGCTCAAGTGTTGTCGTCATCTGACCATGGTTTAAAAATACGAGGCATTGTTCCCCGGTCATTCCTTCAAGATGGGTCCCGAACCGCCGCACCCGTACGATGGACTTGAGAAAGAAAAGTAAAAGAGTAGTGATCTTGTGATCGGAGGGTTGCCAGCTTCGCTACAAAAATACTAGAAAAGTCGTCCAGAACATCCGCAAAAATTATACTGGCGTGTATACGGGACTGGTGCACGATACATCTGATCGGGGTCCAAAGTCCCGCGTTTATTGAAGGCGTTGAGTGCCAGTTCAGGTGTTTCCTCGTCATGACCATGGTTTTAAAATAACGAGGTGCATGTATGAATATGTGTGTAAATGTGTATTTGTTCCCGGGGTTTTCCTTCAAGACAGACCCCGAACCGTCGCCAATAGCCTACTGTGCAGCTCTAGTGCAACGTTAATTAACCAAAACCAAACCAATCATTTGCTAATAATATTAATATTCTTCGGGCATAAATTTTCCCAACTCAGGGATTTCTAAAGCTCGAAATTCCCAACTTTTAAGTTTTCCAGATTATTGGGGAGGGGGGTGTGAGTCGTGCTACCCTCCTCCCTTCCCGGTGCAACGGGCCTGATGCCTACGCTACGATAAACTTGTGCAATTAATAAAAAAATAGTGGTTAAAACTTCCACTCTGTCTGAACTCCAAAATTTTCACAAAAATGCCTTTGAAAAGGTTGTTATTTCAATAAAAAATGACTTTAATCAAAATTTGTGAAAAAAAATTCAGTATTTGTTCTACAAAGTTTTGCTACGTCACACAACCACTGAGACCAATACTGGTAAAGATGATGGTCCATTGCTCTCGATTTTTAAAAGTTTGTCCAGAAAGAAATAGATTATTAAAAAAAGCTGTAAAAACCGCTATTTTTTATTGTTATTAATTGAATTTTTATTGTTATTATAGCATAGGCTTATCTTTTCGTATGGTGTATCTTATAATTTATCCGTTGCGAAAATTTGTTGGTTTTGCTAATAGTAGGCAGAAAAAGAGTAATAAAATAGTTTTCTGTCCGCAAAAATGTCTTTATATATTTTTACTGTTTAAAAATCGTTATGTGTGTTGAACGTTGCTGTTTTGAAAAATTCCAAAATACCTTTATTAATATACGACTTTACACTGTAAAAAAAGTACTTAAAATTAAGTACCTAAACGTACTTGTTTTTCTTTCAGTACAATTGCATCGTAACTGAGCGATGACGTTCCCAAATTTAAGTAACCGTACTTTCTCAAACATAAGCAGTGTGACCTAATATTGCTCATCTCAGCTTCTGTTCAAGCCATCTTAACAAAACGACAGGACAAACTTAAAATAGTTGTTCAGAAGATAGTTTTCTAATTTTTTTATGTCAACTGCTTAAGTGGAAGTTATTACAACTCAATTATCTTAATTCCCATTCGTTTGGCACACCTTTTTAACATTTCTTCTGTTTATTTAAATTCTTCAAGTTGCCTTGGTAGTTAACAGATATGGCTCTGGACTGCGGTGCCTGATGATCTGGGTTCGATTTCGGGTAAGTCTTGGTTGTGATTGTCGATATTTATTGAAAGATATTTATGAAGGCCAGGGCAAGACATTGAAGCAAGGGAAGCCGGCCTTTAAATTGGGGCCCTATTGCTCTCAATAGACCCTGAAACATGAAATCGAGATTTTACATGCACTAAAATCCTTGTCTCTGAATGGCATTAAAACGAAACACATTATAAAATAAAAATACATTAATAAGTAATGAATATTCCTAATATTCTGCATGTTTTTGATTTTTTTTCAATATTCGAACAAATTTAACACAAGTAGGAAGGTTTTTTTTACTAAAGTTAGTAATACCACTTTTTTAAGGTAAATTTAGAAGCAAACTAGGTTAAGAGTGTTATATATTTATGTAAAATGTGTGATTTGGAGGCCCCTCAAAAATTTAAAGTGTAAGCCTGGGCTTCCTGGGCCTATTCGGTAATCAGGCCCTGATGAAGGCAGCCTATGCAGGCCAGCATCTACTCTTATTATTCATTGTACTCATTTTGAGGGCATCTCTTTTTAAAAATTGAATAATGTATTCGGAGCCATGATAAGCATAGAATGTACTCAAAAATAAGAAAATTTTACTTATTTTTGAGTACCTATTTTTAACAACGTGTATTGACTGAAATTGAAAGATTGTGTGATGCAGCAAATTAGATTTTTATTACTCACATTTGCCGAAAGGTAAAAAGTTCAAATCCATCATTTCGAACGACACTTAAAAAAAAAACTTCAAAATTATTTTACATTTTTAATTTAACATGCAGTAATTATTATTATACATTACACTTAAAAAGTTCAAAATAAAAATTACTAAACTAAACCGATATCAACATCTCGTATTCAATAATTCAAAAACACATTTTAAAATACAAACTTAACATACAAAGAATCAGGAAGTGAAACCTTCTTAATCTACCGTAAAATTAATTAATTTCTGACACATATTCCCAAATCGCATATTAAAGAACAGACTTTGAAAGGGGCACATTTGCAACCGTACAATTTGCCACTGTTTACAACGAAAACGAGGATAAAAAAAAACTTCAGAGGAAAAATGAGGGGAATATTTCCTACCAATGCACAACAAAAGGACAATTAAGAATGGGGTTCGATGGCGGTATGAAATAAATAGGAAATTGATTCAATCGGTGCCAGTGATTGTCACTTCGCAGTCCAGTCATTGATGACTGTCATTAAAGGTATGAATATATATGTTTGATTTTAGATTCAGGTAGTTCGAATCCGTTTTGAAAATTAGGTTTCGCAATTAAAACCAGGCCGAAGTGTTTGTTGAAATTCGTTTTTTCTGTAAAAAACACCGAAAATAATTTGATGATTCTTTTTTTTATTGCAATTTAGAGCATGTTTACAATGCGCGTTCAGAAGGTGATCGTGTGTTATAGTTAATGAGAACACGTGCTGTAATTATTTGTGAGATCAAGAAAAACTTGGCAATTGAAAAGGCGTTGGGATATTTGAGTGAAGTTTTATTTTTAAATATTATGGATGGATGGACGGATGGATGGATATATACATATATATATATATATATATATATATATATATATATATATATATATATATATATTGGGTGGATGGATGGATGGATGGATAAATAAATAAATAAATAAATAATAAAATAAATAAATAAATAAATAAATAAATAAATAAATAAATAAATAAATAAATAAATGGATGGATGGATGGATGGATGGATGGATGGATGGATGGATGGATGAATGAATGAATGAATGAATGAATGAATAAATAAATAAATCCAAAATGAATGGGCAAATTAATTAATAAATAAAAAAAATAATGAGCATATACATTGATAAATACAAATGAATGAGCAAAATTAATTAATTAATACATAAAAAATCTGATGAATGCTGAAAAAATTGAACGAATGAACGAACGAATGAACACACAAATAAACGAACGAACGAATCACTAATTTTTAATAAACTATTATTTTATATGAGAAACACGAAAAGAAATCCCAAAGAATAATTAAAGTTTTAACTATAAAACTTCAACAAAACAAAAATCTTGAAAAATTAGCGCGTAAAAAAATATTTCGATTCAAATTTACGCAAGTTATTGTTTGTCGAATGAAATTAATAAATATTTCATTCTGAACATTCAGTTATGACATAAATCGAATGCAGTAGTCCAACAAAATTTACGATATTCACAAACTAATATCGAGAATTAGAATACGAATAATAAATCGAAGGTGATTTATTCCGGTAATACCCATTACGCTTATGATGTATTCGAAACTTTCTGGTTTTCGCCGGATTAACACGTGGGCTGCGACGGTTCCATAGGAGGTCTCGTTAAAGATGCGTACTTAATAATAGCGCATTAATATTACATATCATAGGGATATAAATTATTTAGATACGTTATAACAATGTTTTACATTTAGAGGTAATGCGGGGACTGAATGGACAGCGTATCATTAATTGGCTGCCGATTGCAGATGCTTCGAAGTTTTTTTCAGGTGAAATTATGGTTAAAAAAATAGAAGTTACAATGTAAAAAAATGTGCTTAAAAATGGGTACATGGATGTACTCGTTTTTCTTTGAGTACAATTGCATCGTCAATGAGCGATGACGTACTCAAATTTCAGTAATCGTACTTTCGCAAAAATGAGCAGTGTGATTTAATATTGCTGATTTCAGCTTCTGTTCAAGCCATCTTAACAAAGCGACCTAGCGAACCTAATATATTTGTCCAGAAGATAGTTTTGCACTTTATTTGAAGTCGATTGCTTAAATGGAAACTGATTTATTACAATTCAATTATCTTACTTCCCATTCTTTTGGAACACCTTTTTAACATTACTTATGTTTATAACTTCTTCACGTATATCTCGTGGTACAATGGATATTCGATGTGGACGGCATCAGGTAGACGTTTTGGGTTCGATTCCCGGTATGACCTGGTTGTAATTGTGGAAAGTCATTGAAAGTGATTTATGGTGGCAGCCTATGTAGGCAAGCAACTGCTCTTTTTATTCATTTTACTCATTTTTGAGAACATGTCTTTTTCAAAAATGAATCGTTTAAGGGGCACTAATCATAAGGACTTAAATATTTGAATTTAAGGACACACTTTAAGGACATCATTATGTTCGTATATATTTATAATTTTCCCAACAATGTACATCAATGTTATATTCATAACTTTTTTTAAACATTTATAAAACCTAAGACATTGGGATGTTTTTGAAACCTATCTCGTAAAATTATTAAAATATTAAACATAACAAATTATTGGAAAATATTAAACATAAATAATATCAAAAATTATTAAACGTAAATAACCTCAAAAATTATTAAACCTAAATAATCTCAAAAATTATTAAACATAAATAATATCAAAAATTATTAAACATAAATAATATCAAAAATTATTAAATATAAATAATTTCAAAAATTATTAAACATAAATAATAGCAAGACTAATTAAACATAAAAAATATAAAAAATTATTATGCACAAAAAATTATTAAAAAATATTAAACATAAAATTTATTAATAATTAATATACATAAAAAATTATTGTTACTATCACTCCATCTTGTCAATTATCGTTTTCGTCCATAACCAGACACGAAACAAAACATATGTACAAAACAAAACATATGTACAAAACAAAACATATGTACAAAACAAAACATATGTCATGTACATATCCTTGGCTAATAAAATAAAACGTTAATATATAAATAGAAAAGTAATCATCCAGACAACTCGAACGTCTACATTGATGAGTCTAAATTGCTATAGGCATAATAACTGATCCCACAACAGTCTTAACGAAACACAATGGGAATCGTGGGTTACATAACCGCACACTTTGGCGAGATTTGAAAAGTTGTTTGGCTGAATGTCTAGGTTTGGCTTGAATGGATTTATCCCAGATTCACTTCAGCTTCAATTAATTCTCTCAGTCATATTTGACTGCTGTTGTACGGAAAACTAAAAATAAATGTCGGATTAGTATTTTTAAGTCATTTATAAATTAGTTTTCAGTAATTATTAAAATTTGAAACAGTTTAAATGTATTGATTTAGATATATATTAAAAATTAAAAATAAGAAAAAGTATCCTATAAAATAAAAGTTAAAAATATGTTTAGAGATGAAAACTTTTTTAAAGTTTAACAAAAAGTGAAATTTAAATAATTTGTAATAATATTTTAATGTTTAATATATTTTACTTTTTAATATTTTTTTTTAAAAACTCCATTTTTATAATATATATATTTTTTTAAATTTACAAACTTTAATAATTTAAATAATTTACATTTTCTATGATTAAATAATTTACATTTTTAGTTTTTTTTTTAATTTTAAATTTTAAATTTATTATTTTAAATAATTTAGTTCCCCCCTTAATAGTTCAAATTTCTTTAAAAATAATTTATATTTGTTTATGTTTCAAATTTTTAATAATTTTTAATTATTAAACATTTAAAAATTTAATAATTTTTAATGTTTACATATTTTAAATAAATTAAAAATATTTAATGATTAAACATTACATTTTTTTTAATAACTTTAATGTTTAAATGTATAAAAAAATTAATAATTTTAACAATTATTATTGTTTTATAATTTTCACTGTTTAATACTTCTTAATAAGTTTCATATTTAATATTTTTTAATAATCTATTTTATGTTTATTAATTTTTACATTTAATAAATTTTCATATTTATTAATTTTTACATTTAATAAATTTTCATGTTTATTAATTTTTACTTTTAATAAATTTTTATGTTTAGAGAATTTTTATGTTTAATGATTCATATGTTTAATATTTTTTAATACTTTTTTTATGTTTAATAATTTTTAATTTTTAAATTTTATTTTATTAAACTTACAACGATGAAACACGCGCTAATACTAATTTGCCCGTGCCACTGCGTTTAAAACCAAAATTGGTATAAAAATAAACTACGCCCAAAAAGCGCTAAATACCAAAAAAATAGTTATATTTAATCTATTTTCATGCCAATAGTGCCAAATCGACAAGATGTAATTGAAGACTGTTATGGGAACCGTTTTTTCCCCTTACTATCCATCGGTCCTGCCCATGCACTTAGCAAAACGAACAAAGACAAATATGCAAATCCGAAGAATACAAAACGAAAATAAACCGAAAAAAAGACTGCTGAACGACTAAATACAAATCGAGAGAAGAAATTCCGCCAAAAAACACCTCAAAATCCGGAGCATTGTTACTGGTTACTCGCCACACCTCTCCGAGTCGCATGCAAATTCGACGAGGACCCTTAATTGCATGTTGCGAAGGAAATTCTTCTCAAAATATCCGGGTGTGGTCTTTCTAGAAGTATTGAAGCCCGTTGGTTCTTGTTATTTTTTTATATTTTAGTGGACTCGCTTGGCGCGGTAAACACAGATATTTTCTTCTCTTTTATTTTTTCCCCCTTCTTTGTGAACTCGGATTTTATTAAATTTGTTGTGTTCGGAAAAAAAACTATTTTTTACGAATTATGTTCGAAATGACCGCAAAAAAATAAAAGTTTGCGGAAATCGTAAAGGAAATAAACGGTTCCGCCTGGAATTATTCGTATTTGCGGTCGAAAAAGTGATTTGGGATTTTTTTTTTAATTGCGAGCAATTATAGGTGGTTTTTGGCATAGCATAGAACATTAGTCGAGAAACAAACAGCGCCATTAAGATGAGATTACTAATGTACAAATCATAGGTCACATTGCAAGTGTATAGGAATTGTAGATCCTTTTTACTGATGTAGAAATCGTCGTACCCAGTGCTCACAGAAGATGACGCCAATTCATACAGTATTTACGCCAACTTCGCGTCGGTATCTGTAAGTGATCATCATTTAGAACTCCACTCTTTCTTTAAAAAATATTTGCATATTTATTTATTTCAACGTCAAAATGTATAAAATAATCTTTTTTTTTTTTTAAATCAAAACCGAAAATGCGCTAAAACTTAAAAAATAATTTTTAATTTTACGGCCAAGTTGAAAAAATTGAATTATTTAATATCAATTCTATACTTATTACAACTTTTCAAAATCGGCGCCAAAATTTATGTAAGCTTTTTGTAAATTGGCACCAACTTCAAAAAGTTGTAATATATATAAAATTGATATTAAATAATTCAATTTTTTCAACTTGGTCGTAAAATTTAAAATTATTTATTACTTTTTAGCGCATTTTCTTTAACTCGCTTTTCCTTTTAAAAAAAAAAGGATTATTTTATTTTCCCCTTTTTAGTTTTTAATTAAGCAGTGGGCTTCGCCCCCTGTTATTATTCACCAAGAAAAATTCAAATATAACCACTTGTCCTCAACAATGTATATTTTAAAACAATCCCTATCAATGCCAATCAATGCTGGTTAAACGAAATGTCATTGTTGTACAACTTCTGTTGAACAATGAAAATATTTTGAAATCGGAAAAATTGTTTAAAAAAAAACTCCGCTTAATCGACATTTCTGGATATATAAAAACCGGATAACCGATTATTTTTTCGTAGAGTTTGCCTAAGTGGATTTTTCTCTATCCAACAAAAAAAGAATTTTCGAAATAGGACAATATTTTTTTTTCAAATGGTTTCGGTTAATTGAGAATTCCGGATAGTTTAAATGCCGGATAACAGGATATTTTTTTTAAATTGCACCCAAGTGAAAAATCCCCTATCCAACAAAAAAAAATTGTGCAAATATCTGAATTCGAACTAAAATCCTGCGCGAACATACATAAAAAATATACATAACGGTCGAATTGATAACCTCTCGACTTGGCGCGTAATTTGACGGTTTTAATTTAACATTTCTGGCGGTTTTATTTTGGAGTTTTGGTTGGAGCGCTGTTCAGTCGGTTTTAAAATAGCATCATCCCCAAACCATTTGACTGTTCATAATAGTACTTCTTTTTTTTAGAGCACTCATTAATCTTTTATATGTTATTATTCAATCAGGCTTTCGATTAACGAAACAACAAGTTAAGAAAATAACATAGATTTTTTTTAAATTTAAGAACAGTTTAAAAAGGAATCACATATTTATTTTTTCACCCATTGCATTCCAAGAATGCCTTTAATTTTTTGCGTTATTTTTACATAACTGTTACTCATTTTTTCGTTCTTTTCCTCAAAATCTTTTGAGCTCCTAGATGACAATATATGGTTTGAAATTACGAAATAATAAGTTACGAAAGAACAGTATCACTTAAACTCAAGAACATGCTTTTCTGGTTTATTTGAGGAACAAAAGAACAGTTTCTGTCTTTTATCATGTGACAGATGACAGTGGAACAATATGGTTGAACTATTTATTGACTATTATGTATTGAAATTTTTATTATTTATTCACATGTTTACTTCGGTATTTAATTCGTTAGACATTCAAAGGGCTGATTGAATTAACGTCGCACAAGAGCTATCCGTAGGGTTAAGGGCTAGTTGACAGTTTTCTAAGAAACTCTCTGGTGGGCACAAATTGTTGAATGATGTGCATTGTTTAACTGTTAACACATAATAACCATACATTTAGATTTTAATATGAGAAATAGAACGAGAGGCCATGGGTTTAAATTAAACAAATCGCATTTTAATCGTGAAGAGAGAAAACACTATTTCTATAATACTTCCACAACTTAGTAATAGATAAATGGAACAACTTTCCAATGAATATTGTTAACTGTAAAGGATTTTAAGAAGAAGGATTTTAAGAAGAAGTTGGATATTCATTGGGTGATAGTTAGGAGATACTAGCTGGACCAACTTTGTTGGGCCTTGAGCCTGTTGTTGGTCGTCAATACTAAAATACTAAAACATCGTCCAGAACATCCACAAAAAATTAACGGCGTGTATACGGGACTGGTGCACGATACATCTGATCGGGGTCCAAAGTCCCGACGTCTATTGAAGGCGTTGAGTGCCAGCTCAGGTGTTATCCTCTTCATCTGACCATGGTTCAAAAATACGAGGCATAGGTCACGTGTCTTTCCTTCGAGATAGGACCGAACCGTGGCCAATAGCCCACTGTACAGCTCTATTGAGCTTGCTAAACTTCCTGAGGCTCAAGACCATATATATACATCTAGGGATTTCTAGTTTTTCTTGTTATGTACCCAATTTTTAAATTCATAAAAAAATTTAATTTTACAATATTTTTTTAGTTCAAAGGTTTGAGGTACAACTTACAGGGTATCTCTTTACAACTAATTAAAAAATATATAAAATAGTATGCCAAGGAAAAGTTATTTAAATATTAATTATTATTTACAATTGCAAAATTCCCTTTACCGAACTGGCCCTCAACATATGAGTAACACCTTCGGTAGCCTGGATAAATATAATAATAACAACGAGTTGATCCTTTTACAGGGCAATGAATTAAATTTTTTTTTCTTCGTTCTGATGGATAAGGGTCTGATATGGAGATAAATTTGCACAAATCGATTGTGTATGCTTTGTGCTTGTTGATAAGGGACTACTCAAAAATCCCTTGATGCAATATTTTTGACCATTTATATCCTTCATCCCTTTTACTGAACTGGCCCTCAACATATGAGTAACACCTTCGGTAGCCTGCATAAATATAATAATAACAACGAGTTGATCCTTTTACAGGGCAATGAATTAAATTTTTTTTTTCTTCGTTCTGATGGATAAGGGTCTGATATGGAGATAAATTTGCACAAATCGATTGTGTATGCTTTGTGCTTGTTGATAAGGGACTACTCAAAAATCCCTTGATGCAATATTTTTGACCATTTATATCCTTCATCCCTTTTACTGAACTGGCCCTCAACATATGAGTAACACCTTCGGTAGCCTGCATAAATATAATAATAACAACGAGTTGATCCTTTTACAGGGCAATAAATTCAAATTTTTTTTTCTTCGTTCTGATGGATAAGGGTCTGATATGGAGATAAATTTGCACAAATCGATTGTGTATGCTTTGTGCTTGTTGATAAGGGACTACTCAAAAATCCCTTGATGCAATATTTTTGACCATTTATACCCTTCATCCCTTTTACTGAACTGGCCCTCAACATATGAGTAACACCTTCGGTAGCCTGCATAAATATAATAATAACAACGAGTTGATCCTTTTACAGGGCAATAAATTCAAATTTTTTTTCTTCTTTTTTCTGATGGATAAGGGTCTGATATGGAGATAAATTTGCACAAATCGATTGTGTATGCTTTGTGCTTGTTGATAAGGGACTACTCAAAAATCCCTTGATGCAATATTTTTGACCATTTATACCCTTCATCCCTTTTACTGAACTGGCCCTCAACATATGAGTAACACCTTCGGTAGCCTGCATAAATATAATAATAACAACGAGTTGATCCTTTTACAGGGCAATAAATTCAAATTTTTTTTCTTCTTTTTTCTGATGGATAAGGGTCTGATATGGAGATAAATTTGCACAAATCGATTGTGTATGCTTTGTGCTTGTTGATAAGGGGCTACTCAAAAATCCCTTGATGCAATATTTTTGACCATTTATATCCTTCATCCCTTTTACTGAACTGGCCCTGAACATATGAGTAACACCTTCGGTAGCCTGCATAAATATAATAATAACAACGAGTTGATCCTTTTACAGGGCAATAAATTCAAATTTTTTTTTTCTTCGTTCTGATGGATAAGGGTCTGATATGGAGATAAATTTGCACAAATCGATTGTGTATGCTTTGTGCTTGTTGATAAGGGACTACTCAAAAATCCCTTGATGCAATATTTTTGACCATTTATACCCTTCATCCCTTTTACTGAACTGGCCCTCAACATATGAGTAACACCTTCGGTAGCCTGCATAAATATAATAATAACAACGAGTTGATCCTTTTACAGGGCAATAAATTCAAATTTTTTTTCTTCTTTTTTCTGATGGATAAGGGTCTGATATGGAGATAAATTTGCACAAATCGATTGTGTATGCTTTGTGCTTGTTGATAAGGGGCTACTCAAAAATCACTTGATACAATTTTCTTGACCATTTGAACCCTTCACCCACTGCATAACGGTCAAAGTGTGTGTGTGTGTTTTTTTGTGCTCTACAGATACAGGGTGATCAAAAAATTTTGGGCGATTTCCTTTTTTTGGCTGTATCATCTTTAACTGTATTGGCATAATAAAACATTATTTTTACCTAACTAATTCGATTATACTTTAACCCACTGACTCACAACCGAATTTTGCAATTGTAAATAATAATTAATATTTAAATATCTTTTCCTTGGCATACTATTTTATATATATATTTTTTAATTATTTGTAAAGAGATACCCTGTAAGTTGTACCTCAAACCTTTAAACTAAAAAAATATTGTAAAATAATTTTTTTTATGAATTTAAAAATTGAGTACATAACAAGAAAAACTATCAAGGGATTTTTGAGTGATCCCTTATCAACAAGCACAAAGCATACACAATCGATTTGTGCAAGTTTATCTCTATTTCAGACCCTTATCCATCAGAACGAAGAAAAAAAAACCAAGTTTTGAATTCATTGCCCTGTAAAAGGAACAACTCGTTGTTATTGTTAAATTATCCAGGCTACCGAAGGTGTTACTCACATGTTGAGGGCCAGTTGGGTAAAAGGGATGAAGGATATAAATGGTCAAAAATATTGCATCAAGGGATTTTTGAGTAGTTCTTTATCAACAAGCACAAGCATACACAATCGATTTGTGCAAGTTTATCTCCATATCAGACCCTTATCCACCTGAAAGGGAAAAAAAACCTATATTTTGATTCACTGCCATGTAAAAGGATCAACTCGTTGTAATTGTTATATTCATCAAGTCTACCGAAGACGTTACTCATATCTAAGACGTGAGAGACAGTTCGGTAAAAGGGTAGAACGTTTAAATGGTCAAGAATATTGTATCAGGGGATATTTGAATAATCCCTTATCAACAAGCATACACAATCGATTTGTGCAAGTTTATCTCCATATCAGACCCTTATCCACCTGAAAGAAGAAAAAAAACCTCCATTTTGAATTCACTCTCATGTAAAAGCATCAACTCGTTGTTATTGTTAAATTATCCAGGCTACTGAAGGTGTTACTCATATGTTGAGGGCCAGTTCGGTAAAAGGGATGAAGGGTATAAATGGTCAAAAATATTGCATCAAGGGATTTTTGAGTAGTCCCTTATCAACAAGCACAAGCATACACAATCGATTTGTGCAAGTTTATCTCCATATCAGACCCTTATCCACCTGAAAGGGAAAAAAAAACCTATATTTTGATTCACTGCCATGTAAAAGGATCAACTCGTTGTAATTGTTATATTCATCAAGTCTACCGAAGACGTTACTCATATCTAAGAGACAGTTCGGTAAAAGGATAAAGGGATTAAATGGTCAAAAATATTGCATCAAGTGATTTTTGAGTAGTCCCTTATCAACAAGCACAAGCCAACACAATTGATTTGTTCAAGTTTATCTCCATATCAGACCCTTATTAACCAGAAAGTAAAACACCTATATTTTGATTCACTGCCATGTAAAAGGATCAACTCGTTGTTATTGTTAAATTATCCAGCCCACCGAAGATGTTGCTCGTATGTTGAGGGACAGTTCCGTAAAAGGGATGAAGGGTTTAAATGGTCAAGAATATTGCATCAAGTGATTTTTGAGTAGTCCCTTATCAACAAGCATGCACAATCGATTTGTGCAACTCCATATCACACCCTTATCCACCAGAAAGAAGAAGAAAAAACTAAATTTTGAATTCATTGCCCTGTAAAAGGATCTACTCGCTGTTATTGTTATATTTATCCAGGCTACCGAAGACGTTATTCATATTTGAGAGGCAGTCGACAATTACAGCAAGGATTCACGGAATACTCAAAGCGCGTGCGCCCTTAAAATGTCTTCATTCCTTCCCTCAGGAAGCAGATAGGTGTGACGACCTCTTTTGTTGTACGCCACATATCTCAACTAGCATCACCGTGTGTGGCGCTCCGCCAGAAGAGGACTCAGGATAATACTATTAACAATCCACCCATAGTTTAGATCTCTTATCGATGATGGTTATTATCTTCCAAATGGGATAAACCCTGCATTTAAAACCATTCCTCAACTGCTCAAGCTGCTTCTTCCACCAGGTGGCGAAAAGGCAGGTATCGTGGGTGGGAGGAAGAACACAAGGGGTCGGGCAATTAAAGAAACTCAACAAGTCTTTTTTTATTGCCCCCCTTTCCCCCCTCCCTACTAAAAGAAACCACGCCCCGGAGATTATGTTGCTTGATTCATTTGTTCTGCTGTTTCATGTTCAGTGTATAATGTGTCGTTACGTCTTAATCGTGATTCCGGCGATGATTTATCGCGGATTCATGCTCCGGCCTCACAGGAACTCGGAATCTTACAACAATCTGTCTGAACCTCAAGATCCGTGATGTCTCTTTTTTTTTTGTTTGTTTTATTGTTTGTTCTGTACCTCTGTTTGTTTTTTGTAAAAAAAAATACGATCTGTATTATCTTCTATTCCTCTTGAATGGGCATTCGAACCCCCCCGAAATCGTTCGAATAACGGGATTTCAGTCAATTAAGGCATTATCTGACTGGCTGGGGTTTCTAAGTGGGGATCGCATGATCTATGGGGGCCCATTACAAAAGTGGCTAATGAGCGTACATAATGTGCATTAATTGCCGGCTCGAGATTGGATGTTTCAGATGTAGAGCCATGCCATCCGTAGCTGTCATTTAAGGGAATCAGGGTTGGATGGATGGCAAGAGATACATCAAACAAGTGACACAATCAGTGTTACTTAAGCTCGTTACAGTTTGATTTGCACTCCGATGGGACGATAATTTGGGCACTTTATTTCTTAAAAAGCGATCCGGTATTCTGATTTTAAAGTAGTGTGCGTTCGAATTAATGACGTTTTAATAACTATATACCATGAGAAGAATGGCGTGGGTGTATTTTGGAAGAGTTTCAGTAGAAGATGAAATTTTAAGCACCTGCGTAATACTACACTGTAAAAAACAGGTGCTTAAATATGAGTACATGAACGTATCTTGTTTTTCTTTGAGTATAATTTCATCGCAAATGAGCGATGACGTACTTAAATTTAAGTAACCGTACTCTCGCAAAAATGAGCAGTGTGATTTAATATTGCTAATCTCAACTTCTGTTCAAGCCATCTTAACAAAGCGATCTGACAAACATAAAGGACCTCCGTGGCTCAGTAGATAAAGGCGTCAGCTGGGAATCAGAGGATTCCTAGTTCGATACTATAGCGACGGACTTGACTAAGAAAAGTAAAAAATTTCGGATCTGTTGATCGGAGGTTCCCAGATTTGCTACAAAATACTAGAAAAGTCATCCAGAACATCTACAAAATTATCGGCGTGTATATAAGACTGGTGCACGATAAATCTGATCGGGGTCTAAAGTCCCAACGTCTATTGTAGGCGTTGAGTGCCAGTTCAGGTGTTTCCACGTTATCTGACGATGGTTCAAAAATACGAGGCATCGTCTTCGGGTCTTTTCTTCGAGATAGGCCCCGAACTGTTGAAAATAGCCAATTGTGCAGCTCTTGTGCGACGTTACTTAACCAAACCAAAACTGACAAACATAAAATAGTTGTTGAGAAGATGGTTTTCCACATTATTTGATGTCAGTTCCATAAATGGAAACTGAGTTATTACAATTCAATTATCTTACTTCCCATTATTTTCGCACACTTTTTTAACTTTTCTTCTGTTTATAAGTTCTTCACGTAGTCCTGGTAGCTTAGGACTAAAGCTCTGGACAGCTTTTCCAGCAGTTGTGGGTTCGATTCCCGGTAAGTCTTGGTTGTAATTGTCGATATTTATTGAAAGTGATTTATGAAGGTAGCCTACATAAGCAAGCAACTGTTCTTTTTACACATTATATTACTCATTTTGGAGTATATGTCTTTTTTAAAAATTAAACTTATTTATTCGGGCTATGAAAATAATCTAATGTACAAATGAGTGCATTTTACTTATTTTTGAGTACCTATTTTTAAAGTGTAATATAAAAACAATATATATGAAGATACTTCAATTTTTCAGTAATTCATAGGAACGTAATTAGATTGAATAAAAATGTCGAATCCTTTTCCTTTTAGAAGCTCTCAGAAAAGAAAAACCCCATTTAATTCGTGAAGTGTGCTCGATTCTATAGTTTCCGCGAAGTCGTATAAAAAAAAGGTAATTTGAACCCTCAGAAGGCGAATGCCGAATGTGAAATGGCTTTCATTAAGTCGTTGGTTTTGTACAAAAGCGTCTGTGTTCTTTGCCGCTACAATTGAAACTTAAAAGACTTTCCACCGGCCGTTTTCCTCTTAAATCGTTGCGCATGCGCTGGGAAACGAATACCACACAAAGACAACTTTATTCGAGTGAAGTTTAGTCAACAATATTCTTTTTAATTAGTAAACTAAAATATTTTGTAATACATTGAAAGAAGACTAAATTATATTATTTAGAATAAATGATTAAAAGCTCACTGTAGACAAGGAATTTTATTTAAAAAAATATCAACATAAGCTTAAATTATAAAAATTTCAGCTTTTATAAATGGATATTACGTTAAGGAAACTATATTCGAGTTAAGTAGAGTCAATAATATTATTTTTAATTTATAAACCATAATATTTTATATTACATTGAAAGAAGACTAAAATATATTAATTAGAATAAACAGTTAAAAACTTTTTTTCCCTTTAAAAACAAGGAATTTATTGTTTCAAAAAGTGGCAACATAAGTATAAATTAAAAGTTAAAATTTTTTAAAAATTGATACCACATAAAGAAAATTATATTCGAATAATAATACATTTGAAGTTTAAAAATATTCATTTTAATAAATATTCTAGAATATTCTATTGAAAGTAGAATATAATGCTAGAATATTCTATTGAAAGTAGAATATAATGCTAGAATATTCTATTGAAAGTAGAATATAATGCTAGAATATTTTATTGAAAGTAGAATATAATGCTAGAATATTCTATTGAAAGTAGAATATAATGCTAGAATATTCTATTGAAAGTAGAATATAATGCTAGATTATTATATTAAAGTTTCCATTTTTAATTGAAAAAGGAAAGTATCTAGTTTTTCTTAATTTTGATTTGCTGAAGAGACTTTTGCTTGCCACTAAGGCGGCTTTATCCTTATGTTTCATTTATTTTTATCATCCATACACAAAAGTACATACAAAATACAAACAACAAAGACTAATCCGGGAATGGAACACATATACCAGGCAACTTCATTCCAGAGCCCAAGCGTCTAGTTTTATTTATTTAATTTTTTTTATATATAAAACAAGGGTATATGCATAAGCCTAATTAAGTATCTTTCAGAAACAAACAACACATTGTATGACCCAATCTCCAAGTGCATTTTTCTATTATTATTTGCAGATTTTGAATTTGGTTTAACGGTTGAATTCTAGTGAAAAATTTACTGTGAATCTAGATTGCAAAAAGCAACTGTCCGAAAGGGAGGTGGAATGCTCAAAACAACTATTCTATGGGTGTTCCAATAGCTCATGAACAGCGTGGCGTGTAATAGTGTGTGACATGCTGCCAATACCGATTGCTCTTTGAGGAATGGACTCCAAACGACTGTTCAAATGGAGTTCCAGCCATAGGCGTAAAGTTGGTAAAAGAAATTGGGAAAATAGACTCAAAATCTTAGCTTTCAATTTAAAACATAAAGACAAACAGTTTTTAAAATGCCTATGGAACCAATACAAGTTTATGCTTATAGTAAAAGCTGTTTTTGAACAGTGTGGCGAGTAACAATGTGTCATTGCCCGGCGCCAAAAGGGACTACTTGAAGGGCGAAAATTAATGCTTTAACAAGGTCTAGTTGTTTATTAACAGCGCGGCGTTTTACAATGTGCTATTGCCGAGCTATTTACTATCAGAAGAAAAATAAGGAAGTTTTATTATTTTAACGATTCTTTTTGTAGTGTCTAGATTTCTTCGATTTGATTTTAACTTTTTAGTTAAAGTTATTGTTAATATTTCAACAAAACGGAATTTCCTTTAACATTTTGCTAAAAACTATATCAGCTTAAACAATAGGTTCAAGATGTTCTTTGTGGTGAAGTTTAGTGGTAGCTTTTAACACAAAAAGCTACTACTGAACTGGCGGTATGTAGTTTTTTGGCGGTATGTAGTTTCTTAGCTGTAGAGTTTAGCTACTTTGTAACGGATTTTAGGTACTCTGCGGCGGAATGTAGCTATTCTATGGTGGAATTTAGCTATTCTGCGGTAGAATTTAGCTATTCTATGGTGGAATTTAGCTATTCTGCGGAGGAATTTAGCTATTCAAAGCGGTATTTAGTTATTCTGAAGTGGAATTTAGTTTTCTGTGGTAAAATTTAGCTATTCTGCGCCGGAATTTAGCTATTTTGCGGCTAGAATCTCTAACAACACAGCCATCAACCCAAACGTGACATTTCCAGCTAGGAAAAAAAATCACAACAATCCCATTTCAGAGTGCTTTAATGTCCTGTATAAAGCACACCTTCTTTGCGCACCCTGCCCTTTGAGTCTGCGAAAAACCCGCTCTTTTTCCGCGAAATCTCGCACGCTTGACTTCCCCGAGTCTTGGACCACTGACTTTTCGCACGTGCTGGGAAAGTGGGTCCACCCCGACCCCCAGAATAGCGGCCCACACGGAGGACTTCAGAAGAAGAAAAAACGGCTCCTAAACAATAATGCGTAAGAAAAATAATAAATCGTTAGTGTCTCCTCAACCGTGTCCTCACGCGATTTTCGAATAAAGAGATACCTCCTCACTGAATGTCTTTGATGACAAACTTCTGAAAAGCACCTTTTCCCACTCCCTTCTCTCGCATCGTAAAAGTAACACGGTTTTTAAGGTAAAGTTTTGAATGATTTCAACAATGGGTCATAACGACCGTTTGTGGACAGTTTTTATTGCTTTCGTTACGCTGATAGTTATGTACTGTATAGATTGTATTGTCTTTGTGTTAAAGTTTCGATACGGGTGTTTTTTTAGGTTTTATGCCCATGGGTCTAATAAAGTATTGATTTTTAAAATTTAAGGGGTTTGTGTAAGAACCAGGCAGCTCCATTTCTTTCTGATATTCATTTTTTCACTTATTCCTATAAATAAACAGCCTTGGCCGTTAAACTACCAGGGCGAATCACAGTAGTTATAAACAGAAGAAATGTGGAAAAAAGTGTCTCAAAAGATTGGGAAGTAAGATAAATGAGTTGTAATAACTCAGTTCCCGTCTAAGCAATCGACATCAAATAATGTGGAAAACCATCTTCTGAAGAAATATTACAAGTGTGCCTGGTCGCTTTGTTAAGATGGCTTGAACAGAAGCTGATATTAGCAATATTAAATCACACTGCTCATTTTACGAAAGTACGGTTACTTAAATTTGAGTTCGCGTCATCGCTCATTTGCGATGCAATTGTACTCAAAGGAAAACGATTAAGTTCGGGTACTCATTTTTAATTCTGATAACTATAAATTTATGTTTTCATGAGACAAAACGACAAAACACCTAGCTTTTCTATAAAAGGATAAACATATAACACCCCTATACCCTTGATACGTTGTCAATAGCCCACTGTGCAGCTCTAGTGTGATGTTTTTCAATCAACCAACTTGTTTATGAACCCACTGCCCTAATTTCTCTTCTTCACTTGGAGCAAAATCATACATGAAGATCAACAATTATGACAAAACTCAAAAGATGTAATTGTCGATATGCAGAGAAAGTATCTACATAAAAGTTAAAGTCGAAATACAAATATTTCAAAAGAAGATAATTAACATATTTATTAAGAAATTTATTAAATAATCAATTAAAAGTAAAATATTTTTATGATATTGATTTAAAAAACGTTTCTAATGAAAGCCCGCAAATGTGTCTTAGACACAGTTTCCTAAAAACAGATACAGCTTGAACTTGTGTGGTCCAAGTCAACAGGATACTGTGTAGTCAGATAATCTCTGAGAAACATTTGATAACAGCATTTCAAAATTTCTTAGAAAAATTCGTTACATATCTATACTTAAAAAAAACCTAATCATTCAAAAACTACAATCGTTTTTCTCCGAAGTTTTCATGATCTTCAAATATTCAAAATCTTTTCCGTGCACGATTTAAATACCACGATGATTAATACACCACGATTCGCAAATGATAGTATTTAACATGCAGGGAATATGCTTCCTAAAATGCGGCTCATACGACCCACATTGACCGCCTTATTAATACTATCAATTTCGAATGGGTAGTAACCCAATGACATGACAACATTGTAATCCCGTATGTTATCTCGAGAAAATATATGAGGTCGCTTTGAAAGATAGTTACCAATTTCTTCTGTTTCGCTTGATATTCAAAGTATGTTGTTCTAATGGCAAGTTGGAAAGCTATAATGGTACAAACATGGCGATACGGATGCAGTAGTGGTAGTAATTAATCTTAATGCAGTTTTAGTTTATAATTAACGATTGGATAATTCTCTTTGTTGGTAAGGTGGTGGTATTTTCAGAATGATAGTTTTTGTGTTACCTGCTGAAATTCTATAGAAAATTATTGGAAATTGTAGTTTTTTAGTTACGTTCTGAAAAATTTTATAGACAAAGGGGTAGTATTTTCAGAAGCACAGGTATTTAGTTACGTAGTAAAATTCTTTATAAGTATAAAGCTAGTATTTTTAGAATGATAGTTCCTGAATTACAAGCTGAAATTCGTTATAGTCTCAAAACAATATTTTTTTGGTTACGTTCTAAAATTATTTATAGGCAATGTCTTTTCTGAACGATGTTTTTTTTTTCAGTTGAATGTTGAAAATCATTATAGGCAAGGAATAATTTTTCCAGAATGATAGTTTTAGAATTACATTGCCTTTTAATTGCTGAAAATAAAGTATTTTTATCAATATTTCTTAAAAAAAGGTTTTTTTTTAAAGATTTATTGCTCAGATCTTATCAAAAGTCGAAGTCGTACTAATTTGTCTATACCATAACCTTAATTGTATTGAATGTTAACTGTAAGGATTTTGTACATATTTACTCTAAACTAAGAGGACGTAGAACTTGGACTTAGATGCTAAAGCTTGTGTGCCTCCTGATCCTACAACAAAAAGGTTGCTTCCTTGGTTTATTAACTTCGCGCTACTATTGTTGTATGGCTCCTGATCCTACAACAATAAGATGGCTTCATTGGTTGATTAACCTCGTGCTACTATTGTTGTATGGCTCCTGATTCTACAACAATAAGATGGCTTCATTAGTTGATTAACGTCGCGCTACTATTGTTGTATGGCTCCTGATCCTACAATAATAAGGTGGTTTCATTGGTAGATAAACGTCGCGCTACTATTGTTGTATGGCTCCTGATCCTATAACAATAAGGTGGCTTCATTGGTAGATAAATGTTACGCTACTATTGTTGTATGGCTCCTGATCCTACAACAATGAGATGGCTTCATTTATTGAATAACGTCGCGCTACTATGGTTTTTTTTGGCTCCTAATCCTACAACAATGAAATGGATTTATTAGCTGACTAACGTTGGTCTACTATTGTTGTGTGGCTCCTGATCCATCGACAGTGGAGATGGAGTCATTAATATCAGGTTACTATTATTGTGTAGCTCCTGATTTTACAACAATGAGATGACTTAATTAGTTGCTTAAGTAAGTTGCTTATTGTTCTGACAACAATAAGCAACTTACTTAAGCAACCAATTAAGTCGATGCAACCAATTAACCGAATAAATGGCTTTATTCGATTGATTAACGGCGTGTAACTATTGTTGTGTGGCTTCTGATTCTACAACAATGAAATGGCTTCGTTCATTAATGTAGCGCTACTATTGGCAAAAGTTTAAAATCAATCTCAAAGGACAAACTCGGCAATACTGCTTCGTAATTTTTGAAAACGCTTTTGAAAAATGTTCTCATGAGCCGATATTTCCCTTAAATAACTGGATTGACATAATAACATACTATAAATGGCAAAATGAACGTGGAACAGTTCAGGATACACAAGAAATTCACGATGCGATTTTACTAGGATATAACAGGGGCCAAGCCTACCAGGCTATTCCGGCTAAACAACTATCAGACGAAACAAACGTAGATTTCTAAACTTGAACTTAATGCAAAGTTCAAAAGGGCCTTAAGGCACTCCTTTACCACTTTATCAGCAACGAAGGCAACTCTTACATAATAACATGCCTTACACTACAACCTATCAAATCACTCCCAAAATTAATATAAATGATTACATCGCATTAACTTCCCCAGGATGTCAAACAACAAACAACTACCCATGCATCTTCCACAACAGGAGGCCCTGTTCTGAAAAAAAATAATAAGTCCCCGTCATCAACCGCATGTAAATTGCACTTTATAAATACATCAGAAGAAACTGAAATTATAAACGGCCTCTAACCCCCTTCTGAAGGTACAAGCTCGTCCCAGAAAAGACAAACGATCCCAGCACAACATTAAGCATTTTCCATATCTTAATACGAGTTCGGAGTTAGCACCGATCATTTTTTAAAGACCACTGTTTAGAGTTGTGTACACGTAACTGCTCAATCCACGCTGTGTGGCCGCAGAGCCTGAACCCTGACCGCTATTAGGTTCCGCTAAACCGTCTTGTACACCGTATTTTAGCTTTCAAGAGAGCGAGCATTGAATGATCGTTGGCAGGGAACAGAGGTTAGCATCTGGTAGCTGGTGATTATTATGGGAGTCCGCATCGAGCAAATATGGGTTCCGTGAAGGGAATGAAACAAAAGCTCTTAAAAAATTCGTTAGTGTCAATCGGGGATGATAAAGCAGCTTCCCTCCCCCCCCCCCCCCCTTTAAGTCCAGTGTACGTGATTAAAGATCTTGTAGGGCGTACTGGAGATTCTTACGTCCTGAGGGGACGTTTATTTATTATATTATGAAAGGGGGGAGGGGGTGATAAAGCATTACCCAGTGTGACATGGGGGGGGGGGGGGTTGGTTAAATAACGTCGCGCTAGAGCTGCACTGTCGGCTATTGGCGACGGTTCGGGGCCTATCTCGAAGGTTGTTGGTTGGTTGGTTGGTTTGTTAAATAACGTCGCACTAGAGCTGCACAGTGGGCTGTTGGCGACGGTTCGGGGTCAATCTCGAAGGAAAGACTCGGGAACACATACACATTCACACACACATTCATACACACACATTCGTTATTTTAGAACCATGGTCAGATGACGAGGAAACACCTGAACTGGCACCCGACGCCTTCAATAGACGTCGGGACTTTGGATCCCGATCAGATTTATCGTGCACCAGTCCCGTATACACGCCAGTATAATTTGTTGGATATTCTGGACGACTTTCTAGTATTTTTGTAGCGAAGCTGGCAATCCTCCGATCGCAAGATCACTACTTTTTTACTTTTCTATGTCAAGTCCATTTCACGGATTCGAACCACCAATCCTCTGATTAGTAGCTGAACGCCTTAACAACTGAGCAACTGGGGCTCGCCTATCTCGAAGGAAAGATCCGGGAACGATGCCTCGTATTTTTTAACCATGGTCAGATGACGAGGACAACACATGAGATGGCACCCAACGCCTTCAATTGACGTCGGGACTTTGGACCCCGATCAGATTCATCGTGCACCAGTCCCGTATACACACCGTTAATTATTTGTGGATGTTCTGGACGACATTCTAGTATTTTGGTAGCGAAGGTGGCAGCCCTCCGATTGCAATATCACTACTTTTTACTATTCTTTAGTCTAGTCCGCGCACAGGTTCGAACCAGGGACCCTTTGGATTCCCAGCTGACGCCTTAATCCACTCGGCCACGGAGATTTCGTGACATGGGGAGGGGGGGGGAGGGGATTCTAAAGGAGCACGTCATAAGCGCATCAGTCTCACTGGAGATATATCACAGAAAAATTACTAATTTACATTTTTTTTTTTTTAAATCGGCGAAATTAATTATAGAATATTGATATACACAAATTGCATTGAAATGTGGGCGGAAACGATAGTGCAGTCAAAGATGACATTCAATTCCCTTGTGGCACAATGTTCAGAGGGTAGGGGACAGGATAAATGGCCAACCTGGTTGACGGGGCTGACCTTCCTCTACGGGATGGTATGTTATATATTCACATAGGATGATTTCACATTGAATTAGGGAGGGGGGAGCTATGTGCAGCCAAAGGTGACACCCCCCTTTCCCCCAAGTGGCACAAAGGTCCGGCGGAATGGGTAAATAATTCGTCCTGGTTGACGCGGATTTAGTCGGATAATGATAAAATGATAAAATTTTTAATAAACACCACCTCTCAACTTTATATTAAACACATACTATATATATTTTTGAATTTAAAGATTTTTACAGAAAAAAAAGTTTTGTGAATTTTAATTTACTATTGATTTAATATTAATAATTATTAATTATTAGATTACTATTATTACTATTAATGCAAATATTATACCACATATATAATGATAATTTTAGTCCTAAACTCTTTTATCTCACATAATTAGGTTGTTTACCAGTATACAAGTATTTTAAAGGATATTCGATATTTGGCCACAAAGTCAACCAAATATTCGGTATTCAGCTATACGACCAAATCACTATACGTGACATCTCTACTAATAAACTTGATCTGGAACCAATGGGAAGGGTTCTGACCCCTTCTCCCCCCCACCCCCTTGCGTACACCTCTGATTAGTTTTGCCCATTTAGGAAATTTCACTACATTTTATCATGCACATCGCACATCGACACTTTTGTAAATAACCCAATTTTTGTTATTAAATAAAAATTTCACTAATTACATACAACATAAGGAAATGACTCTTGTTTAGCCACACAATTGCCCTCATAAGAAATTGCCCCAAACTCAAGCGCGGATCCAGGTGGGGAGGGGGGGGGGGTGAAGGGGAAATCCCCCCCCTCCCCTCCCCCTAACATCTAAGATTATATTTTCCAAAGTCACCTAGGCAATGAAAAATTTCAAACTATGAATTTTTTTTTTTTGCGAATCGTGATATATATGCATTGCTCTCTTTAAAACTTCCCAATACTCCCCCCCCCCTCCTCCCGTAGACAGAGTTACTCAAAGTATGCTTGTTTTAATTTCTATAGAGAAAATGTAATGAAAAGGGAATGAAAAAAAGTTAAAGTAATCATTTCAAAAATGTTAAATTTCAATGTAGTTTTTCCAGCAACGGAAAAACTTTCGATTATCAAGTAGCTTGGATGGCGTTGGGGGAGGGCGTCAAATTTGGTGTTCATGTTAACAATATGCTGTATTACCCCCCCCCCCCCCCTAACAATAATCTCTGGATTCGCCCTTTCCCCAACTGATCAGGCCCTACACCATTTACAATGAATGTACAACCCCTGCTTCAAGACGAGAAGAAAACGAAAACCTCCGTCGTGATCGGCTTACTCGTCGGGCCCCATTCTCAAGACGTTCCAGAGTGTCATTATTATTGTCCGAGGGACGGACGATTAATCACCGCTTTTGTTGGCCGATGGATTTAATTGATGAGCGATGATTCTCGGGGCCCGTCTTCTGCCAGGGACATTGTTTTTGAGGCCGACATTGTTCGCCGGAATCCAGCCGAATTAATGGAGGAAGGAGATAAATACCTTCTTCTCTAGGAATTAACTTCTTCTGTGGGGGGGTAATAAATCCTTCATCCCCCATCAGCTTTTGAGGATTGCCGTTGATGACGTCGCCCGTCTTCTGAACTTTGGGCTTTTGGTAATTTACAGTAAGAAAGTGTTGTGGAGATTGCGAGGATTATCGATTACGAGGGGAGTTATCAAAGTTAGTTAGGATGTTTCAGCGAATGGGTTTGTTTAAAATGAAGAATCTTGTGAATTTTAGGTATTAGCAGAACCAAATTTAATACATACATAACGTACTTCTTTATTTATAAAGGGTGTCCCAAAATTAACGCAATATTTGAATTAATTAAAAAAACACAGTTTTTTTTCTTTAAACTGTTATTTTTTTTAATGAATCGTAAAGTACACAGGATAGGGTTATGTATGGAATACCACATCTTGCATATGGCCTCCACGGCGTTGCTGGCACATGCGCTCTTTTGTCGAAATTCTCTATGACCATTTTGCATAAATGTGGCTGAATTTCGTTGATGCAGCGTTGAATTTCCTCTTTCAATGCACACGTGCTTGTGGGCTTGTTGGCACAGACCTTTGACTTTAAATAACCCCATAAAAAGAAATCCAATGGTGTTAATTCACACGATCTAGGGGGCCAATTCTTATCAACGAAACAAGAGAAACGAGAGGCTAGGAAATGTATCATGCAGTAATTGAATTATTTCACGGACTGTATGTCATTTGACACCATCTTGTTGAAACCATTTTTACTAACTCTAAACAATCAACTGTTAAATGGTTTTTTTAATAGGGTTGCCAACATTTTACTGCACGAATGGTGGAAAATTCAAATCTTTCGTTAATTTTGGGACTCCCTTTATAACAACAGAACTGTTTGCATACATAGAGATCCGGTTACTTACAGTTTTAGAAAGGTACCTACTTATAATACACCTATACCCAATAGAGACATTTTTCGCAAAAGTTTTGTATATATAGCTCCTAAAATTTTTAATTCATTACCTGAACAAATAGTATCTATAGAAAATAAAAAATAAATTTAAAAGAGAGATCAAGAAATTTATTTTAAATATTGATGAAGAAGCCTTATTAAAATCTGCAATATAATTTTATACTGTCCAAATAACTTTGAAATATGTTGATGTAAAATATTTGTTGAATTTTGAAATGGACACTGTTTGACTTTCTTATCGTCTTGTCTTTGTTTTTATTTTGCGTATATCTGTACTTATAACATATGTATTTTATTATATATGTAGTTTTAAAAATGTATGTATTTTATTGTGTATGTGTTTTTAAAATATATGTATTTTATTGTGTATGTAGTTTTAAAATGTATGTAATTTATTGTGTATGTAGTTTTAAAATGTATGTAATTTATTGTGTATGTAGTTTTAAAATGTATGTAATTTATTGTGTCTGTTGTTTTTAATATGTATGTATTTTATTGTGTATGTTGTTTTTAAAATGTATGTAATTTATAATGTATGTAGTTTTAAAATGTATGTAATTTATTGTGTCTGTTGTTTTTAAAATGTACGTATTTTATTGTGTATGTTGTTTTTAAAATGTATGTATTTTATCGTATATGTAGTTTTTTTGTATATGTAGTTTTATTGTACATGTAGTTTTATTGTATATGTATTTATTGCGTTGTCTGGACAGGACTTGGGGCTCCTTGACAACATTGTGTGTCTAATAAATATTATTATTAATAATAATAATTATTATTTTGAGAACATGCTCTGTTAAAAATGTATGCTCATTTTTAAAGACACTTTTTTCATTTTTGAAGAAACAAACGCCTGCTTTATGCTCCTATTAAATATTTCGTAAAACTGAAAAAGTAATTTTGTCGATTTTTTTCACCAAATTTATTTCGTCAGAAATGAGGGTAATTTAAAATAAATATCGAGGGTCCTCTCTGTCCTAAGTCCAATACTTCACCGACCATACACTGTTATAAATAGGTATTCAGAAATGAGTAAAATGTACTCATTTTTGAATACATTCAAAGCTTATCATGGCTATGCATATGTTTCATTTTTGAATACATTCAATGCTTATCATGGCTATGCATATGTTTCATTTTTGAATACATTCAATGCTTATCATGGCTATGTATATGTTTCATTTTTGAATACATTCAATGCTTATCATGGCTATGCATATGTTTCATTTTTGAATACATTCAATGCTTATCATGACAGTAGTGTAAAAAGGCCGATTCTGAGCCGAGGAATAATGAGGAATACGAGGAATAATTGAGGAATACGAGGAATAATTGAGGATTTCTGCGGAGTACGGCGGTGCTGCTGTGGATTTTTGGCGGTGCTCTGTGAGGATCAGGGCGGATCTCGTCTGTCAAGCCGAGGGGGCGTGGCCTAATGGAGATGACCTCAACCAATCAGGTGTCAGTAAGTGACGTCACATGCAGGGGACATGGGAACAGGTGTTGATGACTCATCGCCGCCGATGGGCATGTCGCCGATGGGCATGTCCCATCGTGTCTCAACGTGTTTGTACAGGAACGGACCAATCAGGTTCTTGTTTGAGGATGACCTCATGAACAACCAATCAGGTGTCAGTAAGTGACGTCACACGCTGTCGGGGCAAGGTTTTACTAGTTCTGCTTGTAACCGCAAGGCGGCGCTGCATGTAGGGGAACGGACCAATCAGATGCTTGCTTAAGGATGACATCATGAAGAACCAATCACAGGCCAGAAGAGGGGGTAATTCTTCTCCGTCGTCAGTATAAAAGACGACGTTCGAGCCAAGCTCTGACATTCTCTTAGTAGAACCTGCTCTTGCGACTACTCTAGTTTAGCTTAGCTTTGTTTAAAATGAATATTGAAGACGTTTTCGAGAATTCAACATTATCGTTGAATGATGAAGTGATGGCGCTCATGGATTTTGGAGATTTAACAGCAACTCAATTGGATTTTAGTCAAGCCAAGGAATTCACGTGTCCGGAATGTGATACGCATTTCAATCAAAGATATAATTTGAATCGACATCAACGGAATAAGCATGGAGGAGTGAATTATCCGTGCTCTCGGTGCTCTAAGGTTTTTTCGCGAATGGATGCCCTGACCAGACACCTGAAGACACACAAGCGGCCTGCAGATACAGAACCACTTGTGCTTCTAAAACGACGTCGGACCAGTGAAGATACATCTCTACCAGGACCCTCGACTCGACCAGGACCCTCTACTCTACCAGCACCCTCTACTCTACCAGCACCCTCTACTCGACCAGCACCCTCTACTCGACCAGGACCCTCTGCTCTACCGGGACCCTCTACTCGACCAGCACCCTCTACTCGACCAGGACCTTCTTCTACGCGACAGTCTGCTTTGAAGAACCGTGTACAGAATGTACATTTATTCAACACCGAGGAGCATAAGGATTTAAAACCGTTCCTGATTTCAAAAGAGGAAGAATTTGGGAACATCGTCGCATCTGCCCTGTTTCAATTCGAAGTGAAGGTGAATTGTAGGCTCATCTGCCGCTACCAAAAAGTTGCTGCCGACGGAATTCTAAGTGAGGAGAAAAGCTTCAAAACGAAGAATGTGATCGTTCTTCCCTCTACCGATGTTGAAGCCTTGTATTTACAAACTATGGAGAGACTACTCAAGGAAGCCGAAGATTTCGAAGGCAAGGAATCTGGGTGGACCCTGGAACGGATACAAGAATTGGAGGTACGGACCAACAAATACAACCCTCTGCGCGGATCCACGTACATCGAACTTCCTGAAGCCATCAAACGCAAGCATGCTATCATCAATATCCAGAACAACGACAACCGCTGCTTCATGTGGGCCATTCTCTCCGCTCTCCATCCAGTGGAAGACCATACTCAGCATGCATACCGAACACATCATTATGCAGCGTACATGGACACTCTCAATTTTACAGGGATCGAATTTCCTGTTAAAATTCAGGATATTCCCAAATTTGCGAAGCTGAATGACCTATCCATCAACGTCTATGGACTCACCGAGGATTATCAAGTGTATCCGCTGATGATCACGCCAGAAGAAAAGGATCCACATATAGATTTGATGTACCTCAAGACTGACATACATGCCCATTATGCCTGGATCAAGGACCTATCCCGCCTCGTTGCAAGACAGCATTCAAATCACCAGAAGAAAACGTTCATATGCCGCCGCTGTTTGCAATTTTTCACAACAGAGCCTATTCTCCACCGTCATCAGCTGAGTTGTAATCAGCACGAGGCCGTTCGAGTCATCATGCCAGAAGACAAATGGGTGGTATTCAAAAACATCAAACATACCATGAAAGTCCCATTCGTGATCTATGCTGACTTTGAGTGCATTACCCGACCCATAGTTTCTTGCCAGCCGAACCCTGATAAGTCGTACAGTGAAGCCTACCAAAAACATGAAGCTGTCAGCTTCTGTTACTACATAGTGTCGACCACAGGACTCTTCAAAGCCCCTTACGTGTACCGAGGACCGAATGCACCGCAAGTGTTTATGGAGCGGATGAAGCTGGAAGCCCTGGAAATACAGCAAGTGTACAGAGCTCCTTTACCAATGGATCCCTTAACCAAAAAGGAACTGGAAGCATTTCGGAAAGCAACGCACTGCTACATGTGCAAGAAGGAATTTACCCAGACGAATTACAAAGTCAAGGATCACGATCATCAATCGAAGAAGTTTCGAGGACCCGCTTGTAATACCTGCAACCTGAAGGCCAGAACTCCAGACTTTATTCCAGTAGTGTTTCACAACTTATCCGGATATGACAGCCATTTATTCGTGAAGTGCTTGGGAGGAGACGATTTCAACATCACAGTCATCCCAGAAAACACCGAAAAGTACATCTCATTCTCGAAGCAGATCGGCAAGGGACTTAGTCTTCGGTTCATCGATTCCTTTCGATTCATGGCGAGTAGTCTAGATCAACTGGCCAAAAATCTCTCAAAAGACCAGTTCAAGCACGTGCAGACGCACTTTCCCTCCTCTCATGTTTCTCTCCTGCTGCGTAAAGGAGTATATCCATATGATTACGTCAATCATCCAGACAAGTTCAAGGAAACCGAGCTACCACCCCGTGATGCCTTTTATAACCGCCTGAACGAATCGCACATCACCATGGAAGATTACCAACATGCTCAAGGAGTGTGGGATGCATTCAACTTAAACAATTTGGGCGAGTATGCTGATTTGTACGTCAAGACGGATGTTCTACAATTAGCAGACATTTTTGAAAGTTTTCGAGATGTCTGCATGAAAACCTATGGCTTGGATCCCGTGTGGTATTATACCGCTCCCGGACTCTCTTGGGATGCTATGCTGAAGAAGACGTCGATTCGACTGGAACTGCTCACAGATTATGACATGCTATTGTTTGTTGAAAATGGTATCCGTGGAGGAATCTCGCAATGTTCTCACCGTTACGCAAAGGCAAATAACCCATATATGCCAAACTATGACAAGTCTCAGCCTTCCAATTATCTATTATATTTAGATGCTAATAATTTGTATGGCTGGGCTATGTCTCAATACTTACCATTAGGTAATTACGCTTGGATTAACCCGACGATGGACGTCTTACAAACCCCTTGGGACAGTGCACTGGGCTACATCCTAGAAGTTGATTTGGAGTATCCAGCCCATCTACACGATCTACATGCTGATCTGCCACTTGCTCCAGAAACATTAGCTCCACCCGGTTGTAAAGAGAAGAGGTTGCTGACTACTTTGCATAAGAAAGAAAAGTATGTGGTGCATTACATAAATTTGCAACTCTACCTACAACAAGGACTTCAAGTGACAGCTGTGCATAGAATTTTGCAATTCAGTCAATCACCATGGCTAAAACCTTATATTGATGTCAATACCCAACTGCGCACCTCTGCTACGAATGAGTTTGAGAAAAATTTCTTCAAACTCATGAACAATTCAATTTTTGGAAAAACTATGGAGAATATCCGACGCCGAGTGGATATCAAGTTGGTCGGGAACGCGAAAACAGCTGAGAAATGGATTGCTCGCTCCAACTTTCAAGATCGCACCATCTTCTCCGAAACTTTGGCAGCATTCCATATGCGACGGACCGTACTGAAATTCAACAAGCCAATTACCATTGGAATGGCTATATTGGATTTATCCAAGACCCTCATGTATGACTTCCACTATTCCAAGATGTTACCGAAATATTCAACTGAGCGACTGAAACTCCTGTACATGGATACGGATAGTCTGATCTACAATATCCATACCGAGGATGTTTACAAAGATATGAAGGAAGACCTGGACCTGTACGATACATCGGATTATCCTGCCAACAATATTTTCGGATTTCCTCTCGTCAACAAAAAAGTCATCGGGAAGATGAAGGATGAGACCAAAGGAGAAATCATGACTGAATTCGTGGGACTCAGATCCAAGATGTATGCCTTCAAAATAGGCCATGACAATATTACCAAGAAGCTGAAGGGTATTAAGAAGGCCACCATCCATCAAAAAATCAAATTTGAAGATTATACAAAGTGCCTGTTTCAACACCAAGAACTTGTGACCAGCATGAATCTCATACGATCCAAGCAGCATGACATATTCACCATTACTTCAAATAAGTTGGCCCTTTCCCCATATGATCAGAAGAGACACATCTTAGAGGATCGCGTGAGCACTCTTCCCTTCGGACATTACTCACTAGCCGACATGTGAGTTCATCAGAAGAGAACCATCTATAAATAAGAAGAGCATCTCCAAAGTTCATCATTCAGTATGGATATTTTACGACTGAAACATCCGTTTACTATGATAGTTGCAGGTCCCACAGGTAGTGGCAAGACACATTTCGTGAAAAAAATGATCGAAAATAAAATGATACTACCCTTTCCAAAAACGATGGTATGGTGCTATGGGATATTTCAAAAGTTATATGCAGAAATCCCAAACATTTCATTTCATGAAGGCTTGCCTTCAAATTTAAATCAATATTCGGATGCATTGATTGTAGTAGACGATTTAATGAGTGAGCTTGGAAACGATGCTCAATTGACAAAGATGTTTACTAAAATGTCACACCACCGAAATATCAGTATCATCTTTATAGTACAAAATGTGTTTCATAAGGGAAAAGAAATGCGAGAAATTTCTTTGAATGCACATTACCTGGCGCTGTTTAAGAACCGAAGAGACCAATCCCAAGTCATGCATTTAGGACGACAACTATATCCGAGAAAAGTGAAGTTTTTTCAAGAGTGTTATGAAGATGCTACTTCGAAGCCGTACGGTTATTTATTCGTTGATCTGAAAAGCAATACGGAGGATTCTCTACGCATGCGCACGGGGATGTTTCCTGGAGATATATATTACGTGTATCAACCTCGCTAACTTCATTTGTATTTTGTCTCTCACACTGGAAGGATGTCAGCCGTGATTGATTTTGAAGGGTTTCTGCTTCCGTCGGGACTATTTGTCGTCAAAGAACTAGCATTTTACGCCGTGAAAGACAATCATTTGTGGGGCGTATGGTATTTTCAGCCTCCGTCACCATTTGAAGAATTATCCCTTACGCAGAGAAATCAGTTTTCTTGGGTAACAAGAAACATTCATTGTATGGATTGGAGAGAAGGAACTTTACCTTATTTTAAATTTCAAAGTATTTTATATCTTTTGTTCGAAGTATTTTCCGATATTTACGTCAAGGGAATACAAAAGCAACATTTTTTAGAAGTGTTGACTAGACGCAAGTGCTATAACTTAGAAGATTTCAACTGTCCAAAAGTTGAATACCTGATGCCAACGCATGCATCCTGTTCGGTGCATCCTCCTGACTTTATCCATTGTGCATTGGTAAAAGCAACTGCATACGGAAAATTTTGCAGAGTGGCTTTAAATAGAGCTGTCAACAGTGACTACTATCATTCGATGTGAAGATGTCTACGTGTACGGAGCAAACCTTAGAGCTCCTGAAAGTGATCTCGAAAAGTAAAAATCCGAAGCAAATCGTTCAAAAAGTTCCCAATAGTATTATCAAGTCTTTGTGTGAATGCGTCTTGAACGTTCTTCACGGAAACGTACCTCTCACTAACAGCCAAATAAATAGTCTTTCTAAGCATAAGACGTGCTTACGAAAGCTTTCAGACAAAAAGGTTCCTTTGTATAAAAAAAGAAAGCTACTTGTTCAAAAAGGAGACGGTTTTCTTTCAGTCTTATTACCTGCAGCTATTTCAATCATCAGCTCATTGATTCATGGAGAACAGTAAAAAGTTTATCTTGATACCTGAAGACAGGGCACAATTAATGGAACATCTCTCTGAACTGGATCGAAAAATGACAAGTATTCTTCAGAATAAACAACTCGCGGAAAGCGACAAAGCATCTCTCTACTTGCAAGCCCTACAAAAGTACACCCTGATCGACAAACAATCCCAAGAAATTCCTCGTGAACCAAACTCTTTTGATCAAGAAATAACAAATACCCTTCAGAATAACAATCTCACAGAAAGTGAAAAAGCTACCAGATACCTTAAAACCTTGGAAAATTACGACCAGCTTGGAAAACCACCTCCAGATCCAGATAAAAAGACGTTGCAAGATGTGAAGACAGAAGATACCTTTGAAGATGCAGTTATGCATACCGTGCCTATTCGACACAGAAAGACGGCTATAGACATTTTACAGTTTTTGAAAATTCAAAATGAATTCAAATGGACGGACAAAGGTGAAATTATTTACCAAGATAAAGTTATCCCACACACTAATATTGTCATGCTGGTGAATGACTTTCTTCGTAATAGGAAAAAAGTTCCTGTCGGACAAGCTGTATTCTTAAATGCTTTACGAGATTTGCATTTTCCTTCCATGTTGGATGTAAAAAGAAAATTGTATAAAGAAAATAACATTGTAAAACCTTCTATGTATGCCCGCAGAAACAAATGGAGCCATTTTTAGTTTTTCAATAAATGATGTTGCTGTATCTTGTTGTCCTTTATTATTTTTTTTTACATTTTTATTTTTAAAATGTAATTTTTACATTTTTTATTCTAAAGTTTTATTTTTTACATTTTTTTTTTATTTTTAAAGTTTATTTTTTTTTTCTTTTACTATTTTTTTTTTATCCTAAAGTTTAGTTTTTTTTTATATATTTTTACTTATAAATTATTTATTTTTCTCGTACTAATTTTTTTTTTCACTATATATTTTTCGAATTCATATGTAACTTTTATATGTACTTGTGTTGATAACCTGTAAAGTAAAAATAATAAAGGACAACAAGATACAGCAACATCATTTATTGAAAAACTAAAAATGGCTCCATTTGTTTCTGCGGGCATACATAGAAGGTTTTACAATGTTATTTTCTCTATACAATTTTCTTTTTACATCCAACATGGAAGGAAAATGCAAATCTCGTAAAGCATTTAAGAATACAGCTTGTCCGACAGGAACTTTTTTCCTATTACGAAGAAAGTCATTCACCAGCATGACAATATTAGTGTGTGGGATAACTTTATCTTGGTAAATAATTTCACCTTTGTCCGTCCATTTGAATTCATTTTGAATTTTCAAAAACTGTAAAATGTCTATAGCCGTCTTTCTGTGTCGAATAGGCACGGTATGCATAACTGCATCTTCAAAGGTATCTTCTGTCTTCACATCTTGCAACGTCTTTTTATCTGGATCTGGAGGTGGTTTTCCAAGCTGGTCGTAATTTTCCAAGGTTTTAAGGTATCTGGTAGCTTTTTCACTTTCTGTGAGATTGTTATTCTGAAGGGTATTTGTTATTTCTTGATCAAAAGAGTTTGGTTCACGAGGAATTTCTTGGGATTGTTTGTCGATCAGGGTGTACTTTTGTAGGGCTTGCAAGTAGAGAGATGCTTTGTCGCTTTCCGCGAGTTGTTTATTCTGAAGAATACTTGTCATTTTTCGATCCAGTTCAGAGAGATGTTCCATTAATTGTGCCCTGTCTTCAGGTATCAAGATAAACTTTTTACTGTGCTCCATGAATCAATGAGCTGATGATTGAAATAGCTGCAGGTAATAAGACTGAAAGAAAACCGTCTCCTTTTTGAACAAGTAGCTTTCTTTTTTTATACAAAGGAACCTTTTTGTCTGAAAGCTTTCGTAAGCACGTCTTATGCTTAGAAAGACTATTTATTTGGCTGTTAGTGAGAGGTACGTTTCCGTGAAGAACGTTCAAGACGCATTCACACAAAGACTTGATAATACTATTGGGAACTTTTTGAACGATTTGCTTCGGATTTTTACTTTTCGAGATCACTTTCAGGAGCTCTAAGGTTTGCTCCGTACACGTAGACATCTTCACATCGAATGATAGTAGTCACTGTTGACAGCTCTATTTAAAGCCACTCTGCAAAATTTTCCGTATGCAGTTGCTTTTACCAATGCACAATGGATAAAGTCAGGAGGATGCACCGAACAGGATGCATGCGTTGGCATCAGGTATTCAACTTTTGGACAGTTGAAATCTTCTAAGTTATAGCACTTGCGTCTAGTCAACACTTCTAAAAAATGTTGCTTTTGTATTCCCTTGACGTAAATATCGGAAAATACTTCGAACAAAAGATATAAAATACTTTGAAATTTAAAATAAGGTAAAGTTCCTTCTCTCCAATCCATACAATGAATGTTTCTTGTTACCCAAGAAAACTGATTTCTCTGCGTAAGGGATAATTCTTCAAATGGTGACGGAGGCTGAAAATACCATACGCCCCACAAATGATTGTCTTTCACGGCGTAAAATGCTAGTTCTTTGACGACAAATAGTCCCGACGGAAGCAGAAACCCTTCAAAATCAATCACGGCTGACATCCTTCCAGTGTGAGAGACAAAATACAAATGAAGTTAGCGAGGTTGATACACGTAATATATATCTCCAGGAAACATCCCCGTGCGCATGCGTAGAGAATCCTCCGTATTGCTTTTCAGATCAACGAATAAATAACCGTACGGCTTCGAAGTAGCATCTTCATAACACTCTTGAAAAAACTTCACTTTTCTCGGATATAGTTGTCGTCCTAAATGCATGACTTGGGATTGGTCTCTTCGGTTCTTAAACAGCGCCAGGTAATGTGCATTCAAAGAAATTTCTCGCATTTCTTTTCCCTTATGAAACACATTTTGTACTATAAAGATGATACTGATATTTCGGTGGTGTGACATTTTAGTAAACATCTTTGTCAATTGAGCATCGTTTCCAAGCTCACTCATTAAATCGTCTACTACAATCAATGCATCCGAATATTGATTTAAATTTGAAGGCAAGCCTTCATGAAATGAAATGTTTGGGATTTCTGCATATAACTTTTGAAATATCCCATAGCACCATACCATCGTTTTTGGAAAGGGTAGTATCATTTTATTTTCGATCATTTTTTTCACGAAATGTGTCTTGCCACTACCTGTGGGACCTGCAACTATCATAGTAAACGGATGTTTCAGTCGTAAAATATCCATACTGAATGATGAACTTTGGAGATGCTCTTCTTATTTATAGATGGTTCTCTTCTGATGAACTCACATGTCGGCTAGTGAGTAATGTCCGAAGGGAAGAGTGCTCACGCGATCCTCTAAGATGTGTCTCTTCTGATCATATGGGGAAAGGGCCAACTTATTTGAAGTAATGGTGAATATGTCATGCTGCTTGGATCGTATGAGATTCATGCTGGTCACAAGTTCTTGGTGTTGAAACAGGCACTTTGTATAATCTTCAAATTTGATTTTTTGATGGATGGTGGCCTTCTTAATACCCTTCAGCTTCTTGGTAATATTGTCATGGCCTATTTTGAAGGCATACATCTTGGATCTGAGTCCCACGAATTCAGTCATGATTTCTCCTTTGGTCTCATCCTTCATCTTCCCGATGACTTTTTTGTTGACGAGAGGAAATCCGAAAATATTGTTGGCAGGATAATCCGATGTATCGTACAGGTCCAGGTCTTCCTTCATATCTTTGTAAACATCCTCGGTATGGATATTGTAGATCAGACTATCCGTATCCATGTACAGGAGTTTCAGTCGCTCAGTTGAATATTTCGGTAACATCTTGGAATAGTGGAAGTCATACATGAGGGTCTTGGATAAATCCAATATAGCCATTCCAATGGTAATTGGCTTGTTGAATTTCAGTACGGTCCGTCGCATATGGAATGCTGCCAAAGTTTCGGAGAAGATGGTGCGATCTTGAAAGTTGGAGCGAGCAATCCATTTCTCAGCTGTTTTCGCGTTCCCGACCAACTTGATATCCACTCGGCGTCGGATATTCTCCATAGTTTTTCCAAAAATTGAATTGTTCATGAGTTTGAAGAAATTTTTCTCAAACTCATTCGTAGCAGAGGTGCGCAGTTGGGTATTGACATCAATATAAGGTTTTAGCCATGGTGATTGACTGAATTGCAAAATTCTATGCACAGCTGTCACTTGAAGTCCTTGTTGTAGGTAGAGTTGCAAATTTATGTAATGCACCACATACTTTTCTTTCTTATGCAAAGTAGTCAGCAACCTCTTCTCTTTACAACCGGGTGGAGCTAATGTTTCTGGAGCAAGTGGCAGATCAGCATGTAGATCGTGTAGATGGGCTGGATACTCCAAATCAACTTCTAGGATGTAGCCCAGTGCACTGTCCCAAGGGGTTTGTAAGACGTCCATCGTCGGGTTAATCCAAGCGTAATTACCTAATGGTAAGTATTGAGACATAGCCCAGCCATACAAATTATTAGCATCTAAATATAATAGATAATTGGAAGGCTGAGACTTGTCATAGTTTGGCATATATGGGTTATTTGCCTTTGCGTAACGGTGAGAACATTGCGAGATTCCTCCACGGATACCATTTTCAACAAACAATAGCATGTCATAATCTGTGAGCAGTTCCAGTCGAATCGACGTCTTCTTCAGCATAGCATCCCAAGAGAGTCCGGGAGCGGTATAATACCACACGGGATCCAAGCCATAGGTTTTCATGCAGACATCTCGAAAACTTTCAAAAATGTCTGCTAATTGTAGAACATCCGTCTTGACGTACAAATCAGCATACTCGCCCAAATTGTTTAAGTTGAATGCATCCCACACTCCTTGAGCATGTTGGTAATCTTCCATGGTGATGTGCGATTCGTTCAGGCGGTTATAAAAGGCATCACGGGGTGGTAGCTCGGTTTCCTTGAACTTGTCTGGATGATTGACGTAATCATATGGATATACTCCTTTACGCAGCAGGAGAGAAACATGAGAGGAGGGAAAGTGCGTCTGCACGTGCTTGAACTGGTCTTTTGAGAGATTTTTGGCCAGTTGATCTAGACTACTCGCCATGAATCGAAAGGAATCGATGAACCGAAGACTAAGTCCCTTGCCGATCTGCTTCGAGAATGAGATGTACTTTTCGGTGTTTTCTGGGATGACTGTGATGTTGAAATCGTCTCCTCCCAAGCACTTCACGAATAAATGGCTGTCATATCCGGATAAGTTGTGAAACACTACTGGAATAAAGTCTGGAGTTCTGGCCTTCAGGTTGCAGGTATTACAAGCGGGTCCTCGAAACTTCTTCGATTGATGATCGTGATCCTTGACTTTGTAATTCGTCTGGGTAAATTCCTTCTTGCACATGTAGCAGTGCGTTGCTTTCCGAAATGCTTCCAGTTCCTTTTTGGTTAAGGGATCCATTGGTAAAGGAGCTCTGTACACTTGCTGTATTTCCAGGGCTTCCAGCTTCATCCGCTCCATAAACACTTGCGGTGCATTCGGTCCTCGGTACACGTAAGGGGCTTTGAAGAGTCCTGTGGTCGACACTATGTAGTAACAGAAGCTGACAGCTTCATGTTTTTGGTAGGCTTCACTGTACGACTTATCAGGGTTCGGCTGGCAAGAAACTATGGGTCGGGTAATGCACTCAAAGTCAGCATAGATCACGAATGGGACTTTCATGGTATGTTTGATGTTTTTGAATACCACCCATTTGTCTTCTGGCATGATGACTCGAACGGCCTCGTGCTGATTACAACTCAGCTGATGACGGTGGAGAATAGGCTCTGTTGTGAAAAATTGCAAACAGCGGCGGCATATGAACGTTTTCTTCTGGTGATTTGAATGCTGTCTTGCAACGAGGCGGGATAGGTCCTTGATCCAGGCATAATGGGCATGTATGTCAGTCTTGAGGTACATCAAATCTATATGTGGATCCTTTTCTTCTGGCGTGATCATCAGCGGATACACTTGATAATCCTCGGTGAGTCCATAGACGTTGATGGATAGGTCATTCAGCTTCGCAAATTTGGGAATATCCTGAATTTTAACAGGAAATTCGATCCCTGTAAAATTGAGAGTGTCCATGTACGCTGCATAATGATGTGTTCGGTATGCATGCTGAGTATGGTCTTCCACTGGATGGAGAGCGGAGAGAATGGCCCACATGAAGCAGCGGTTGTCGTTGTTCTGGATATTGATGATAGCATGCTTGCGTTTGATGGCTTCAGGAAGTTCGATGTACGTGGATCCGCGCAGAGGGTTGTATTTGTTGGTCCGTACCTCCAATTCTTGTATCCGTTCCAGGGTCCACCCAGATTCCTTGCCTTCGAAATCTTCGGCTTCCTTGAGTAGTCTCTCCATAGTTTGTAAATACAAGGCTTCAACATCGGTAGAGGGAAGAACGATCACATTCTTCGTTTTGAAGCTTTTCTCCTCACTTAGAATTCCGTCGGCAGCAACTTTTTGGTAGCGGCAGATGAGCCTACAATTCACCTTCACTTCGAATTGAAACAGGGCAGATGCGACGATGTTCCCAAATTCTTCCTCTTTTGAAATCAGGAACGGTTTTAAATCCTTATGCTCCTCGGTGTTGAATAAATGTACATTCTGTACACGGTTCTTCAAAGCAGACTGTCGCGTAGAAGAAGGTCCTGGTCGAGTAGAGGGTGCTGGTCGAGTAGAGGGTCCCGGTAGAGCAGAGGGTCCTGGTCGAGTAGAGGGTGCTGGTCGAGTAGAGGGTGCTGGTAGAGTAGAGGGTGCTGGTAGAGTAGAGGGTCCTGGTCGAGTCGAGGGTCCTGGTAGAGATGTATCTTCACTGGTCCGACGTCGTTTTAGAAGCACAAGTGGTTCTGTATCTGCAGGCCGCTTGTGTGTCTTCAGGTGTCTGGTCAGGGCATCCATTCGCGAAAAAACCTTAGAGCACCGAGAGCACGGATAATTCACTCCTCCATGCTTATTCCGTTGATGTCGATTCAAATTATATCTTTGATTGAAATGCGTATCACATTCCGGACACGTGAATTCCTTGGCTTGACTAAAATCCAATTGAGTTGCTGTTAAATCTCCAAAATCCATGAGCGCCATCACTTCATCATTCAACGATAATGTTGAATTCTCGAAAACGTCTTCAATATTCATTTTAAACAAAGCTAAGCTAAACTAGAGTAGTCGCAAGAGCAGGTTCTACTAAGAGAATGTCAGAGCTTGGCTCGAACGTCGTCTTTTATACTGACGACGGAGAAGAATTACCCCCTCTTCTGGCCTGTGATTGGTTCTTCATGATGTCATCCTTAAGCAAGCATCTGATTGGTCCGTTCCCCTACATGCAGCGCCGCCTTGCGGTTACAAGCAGAACTAGTAAAACCTTGCCCCGACAGCGTGTGACGTCACTTACTGACACCTGATTGGTTGTTCATGAGGTCATCCTCAAACAAGAACCTGATTGGTCCGTTCCTGTACAAACACGTTGAGACACGATGGGACATGCCCATCGGCGACATGCCCATCGGCGGCGATGAGTCATCAACACCTGTTCCCATGTCCCCTGCATGTGACGTCACTTACTGACACCTGATTGGTTGAGGTCATCTCCATTAGGCCACGCCCCCTCGGCTTGACAGACGAGATCCGCCCTGATCCTCACAGAGCACCGCCAAAAATCCACAGCAGCACCGCCGTACTCCGCAGAAATCCTCAATTATTCCTCGTATTCCTCAATTATTCCTCGTATTCCTCATTATTCCTCGGCTCAGAATCGGCCTTTTTACACTACTGTCATGACTATGCATATGTTTCATTTTTGAATACATTCAATGCTTATCATGACTATGCATATGTTTCATTTTCGAAAAAGACGTTATCAAAACTGAATGCAATGAATAAAAAGAGCAGTTGCTTGCCTACACAGACTGCCTTCATAAATCACTTTCAATCAATATCAGAAATTACACCGGAGTCCAGAACCGTTAAACTACCAGGGTGACTCGAATAAGTTATAAATGAAAGAAATATTATAAAGGTGTGCCAAAAGAATGAGAAGTAAGAAATTTCGATAGAAAAAAAACTCCCGCACAGTTAAAGATAAAATTCTAAAAGACTTTAAACCAACCAAACACTCAAAAGTCTAAAATCATCCCATTACCCCACACGGGAATAGGGCAAACTCCCATACAAGAACAGATTTAAAGTACACTAAACCAAATCCACCCATCACATTTCTTTTTCATTTCCAGATCTTCCTCCTCCTTCCACCGAGCCGAACAGCCTCAGTGTTCATCAATCCCCTCTTGCCTCGTAAAGTCCTGGCTCTTGACCCTCCCGGATTCCACCGGACGCCTTTACGTGATCCCTTAACATACGAGGGATCAGAGCCGGACAATGGTCAGCCGGACAATTGAACCACGGTCATGGAGAGCCGGATCTTCTCCCTCGTGTTTTGATGGGGGATAAAATTCCCGAGATTAAGATCTCTAGTTGCCCGTAATAAAATAGTTTTTCTCTTGGGTCTTTACGATTCTTGTTGGTGTTGGCTGCTCACTTAAGAGTGGTGCAAGTCAAAGTTGAAACATATAGTTAAAGATTTGGTTTTGGTTTGTTTAATTAACGTCGCACTAGAGCTGCACAGTGGGCTATTGGCGACGGTTCGGGGCCTATCTCGAAAGAAAGACCCGGGAACACATACACATTCACACACACATTCATAAAAGCACCTCGTTATTTTAGAACCATGGTCAGATGACGAGGAAACACCTGAACTGGCACCCAACGCCTTCAATAGACGTCGGGACTTTGGACCCCGATCAGATGTATCGTGCACTAGTTTCGTATACACGCCGTTAATTTTTGCGGATGTTCTGGACGACTTTTCTAGTATTTTTGTAGCGAAGCTGGCAACCCTCCGATCGCAAGATCACTACTTTGTTACTTTTCTTTTGTCAAGTCCATCGCGCGGATTCGAACCACCAATCCTCGGATTAGTAGCTGAACGCCTAAACCGCTCGGCCACGGAGGCCTCTATAGTTAAAGAAGTACACTAAACCTTCGAGCATGAATGGACTGTAGTAGAGCGAATATATATGACGTCATCATCGTGATGTAAACATCTCGGACCTGATGGCACCAGACACGTGACTTCCTTTCAAAATTTACGAACGAAAAAACGTTCGCGATTGACTTGTGATTTGGAAATAATAGTAAATGTGTTACTTCATGAAGTACAGGATATTTTTATGAATGAACTAGAAAGAGTTTATGAATGGATGACGTAATAAACCACCGGTCTGAGGCCATACATGATGGCCTCACTTTGATGTTAGCGAGATTATAACCTTATGATTTCTGTACTATGAGGGATCCATGCTCGAAGCACTAAACCATGTATATATTATGAAATCACATGGGACTAGTACGAATGGATCGATCGTTGATACCATTTAAAAAATATAAGTACACACTAATATAAGGATTTCAGAGTTAAAGTTAATCAAGTCCATAAGTTATAGTTTTAAGACAAGGTAAAAGTTATTAACACTAGTTGAATCCTAAAGTGATTCAGAAGATAATAATGTCATCTGTTATAAAATAGCAATAGCCAGGGACTTGGTTCACTATGGCTCTGAAAATATACACCTTTAACAAGTATTAATCAGCAACAAACGAATATTTTTATACCTTTGGACACTTTTGCTCTGAACGCTTCATATATTGATATTGATTTTTAGTAATAGGCATTTAGAACAGGTATCATATTTACGTTATTTTTATGGAACAGTTACACCTGCGGTTCCCAGTTCTTTAGGTAGAGGTATTCTTTAGAATAGTTATTTTTATGTTTGGGGTGGTTAATTATAAAAAATACCATGCTTGAAGCTGAATATGAATCTCAGCTGTATACCAAACATATATTTAACCCTTTGCACTCCAAGAACTCTTTGCGTTTTCCGTTCTTTCTACGGAACAGTTATTCATCCTTATGTTATTTTCCCTAGAATTTTTTTATGCTTATAGAAAAAAGAAACCTATTCTGTTTTGGATCTGTAAAAGAACGAGTTGAAAAAAATATCGATGTTTTTTAAACACAAGATCCTGCTGTTCTCGTTTATTTTAAAGAACAGGGAACCAAAAGTACGAGTCGTTATGTTGTCGCCTGAGCGACGCCAACGGAGTGCGAAGGGTTAAGCGTTTACGACAATCGTAAATTTAAAAAGGAAACAGGGATTGAGAAGAATATTCGATCTGAAGATAGGTTTAGATCACCAACATACTCGGTGCTTCTAGATTACAAAAATAATTTCTATTGAAGTCTGTGAGAGAATATTTTATTAAGCTCACGAATACGTCGTTTTCTTTCATTTTGAAGAACAGGTAAAAAATAACATGTCGTTATTTTTGGTGATTTAAAGGCGACATTCGAGTGCAAAGCGTTAATAAAATATATTGACTATGGACCCCGATCAGATTTATCGTGCACCAGTCCCGTATACACAATACCCGTATATATATAATGTTTGTGGATGTTCTAGACGACATTCCTAGTATTTTGTAGCGAAGTTGGCAACCCTTCGATCACAAGAACACTACTTTTTTACTTTTCTTAGTCAAGTCCGTCGCGTAGGATCGAACCGGGATCCTTCGATTCGCAACTGACGCCTTTATCCACTGGGCTATCTGGCTCCCACTTTTCATGTAATCTCGATTAAAAACAACACTACGGTTCAAAAATACGAGGCATTGTTCCCGGGGCTTTCCTTCGGGATAGGCCTCGAACCGTCGCCAATAGCCCAATGTGCAGTTCTAGTGCGACGTTATTTAACCAAACCACACCATCAAAACAACACTAAATAAATGTTTTCACTTCCAATCATATGATAAAATAAATCTATGTCCCAAATTTTTTTAACACTGAATCTAATTTTTTTAACACTGAATCTAATTTTTTTAACACTGAATCTAATTTTTTTAACACTGAATCTAATTTTTTTAACACTGAATCTAATTTTTTTAACACTGAATCTAATTTTTTTAACACTGAATCTAATTTTTTTAACATTGAATCTAATATTTTTAACACTGAATCTAATTTTTTTAACACTGAATCTAATTTTTTTAACACTGAATCTAATTTTTTTAACACTGAATCTAATTTTTTTAACACTGAATCTAATGACTTGGACCTCTTTTCATACAAAATCTTATCCACTTTCTGTACACAAGACGCTTACTACCAGGGTGAAATTACGGGGATATCACTGCCATCTGAACTGTGAGGACCCTTCTCTCATGCCCGGTTGGAGGGGGGAAAGGGTGCCTGGTTCGAATCCCCCCTCCCCTAACAGAGGCAGACGAACCGTTTTATGACACCGATTTCATCAATAACAGTCCGTGCGTAATCCGGGATTGAAGAGAAAGCTTGTTCGATTTCGATCTTGCTCCGAGTTTGATGCGGTCCGGGATCTAGTTTTATGGTGGATATAAAATCCCGGAATTTAGAGGGAATTGGTTATTTTTTTTAATAAGAAGTTGTTGGGATTTTTAAGGAATCAGAATGTGAAGTAAGTGTAATTGCATTTTAGTAACAGAATATGTTATTTGAAATTCTAAATCTATATATAATAATCTTAATTATTACACACTGTAAGGCCGAATTTAGGTATAGGCTCCATAGGCTGCAGCCTAGGGGCTTTCACAACAAAGGGGCCCGCATCAACACCAAACGTATTATTGATTACTGAAAACATACAAAGTAAACAAAAAGTACTTAAAATTGAGTACTTGAACATATTCGTGTTTTTTTTTTTTTTTTTTTTAGCACAATTTCATCGTAATTGGGAGATGGCGTACTCACATTTAAGTAAACGTACTTTCTCAAAAATGAGCAGTGTGATGTTATATTGTTAATTTCAGCTGCTGTTCAAGCCATCTTAACAAAGCGACCTGACAAACTTAAAATAGTTTTCAGTTGATGGTTTTCCACGTTATTTGATGTCGATTGCTTAAATGGAAACTGAGTTATTACAACTCAATTATCCTGTTTTTAAAGCTGAGTTAGACATGTCTTGGGTATTAAAAAAAAAAAAAAAAACTCAATTATCCTACATTCCATACTTTTTGCATACCTTTTTCACATTTCTTCTGTTTATAACTTTTACACGTCGGCCTGGTAGTTGAACGGATAAGGCACTGGACTTAGGTGCCTGAGTACATGGGTTTTATTCCTGATAAGTCTTGGTTGTAGTTGTCGATATTTATTGAAAGTGGTGTATGAAGGCAGCCCATGTAGTCTAGTTTCCGCTTTTTTTGTTCATTGTACTCATTTTTAAATACTTGTGTTCTTCAAAATTGACACTTATATATTCTGAGCTATGATAAGCATCGAACGTACTCAAAAATGAGTACATTTTACTTATTTTCGTTTACTTATTATTTAAAAGTGTAGTATTGTATTTCTGACTTATCAATATTTTTTTTATTTAAAATAATTTTTTAATAAAAATATTTTTGAGTACCCATTTAAAATACTTATTTTTGAGTACCCATTTAAAATACTTATTTTTGAGTACCCATTTAAAATACTTAGTTTTGAGAACCCATTTAAAATACTTATTTTTGAGTACCCATTTAAAATACTTATTTTTGAGTACCCATTTAAAATACTTAGTTTTGAGAACCCATTTAAAATACTTATTTTTGAGTACCCATTTAAAATACTTATTTTTGAGTACCCATTTAAAATACTTATTTTTGAGTACCCATTTAAAATACTTATTTTTGAGTACCCATTTTTTAACAGTGCATGTTGCCTTTTATTATTATTTTTTTTTAATTACAATACTTCCAATTATGTCATGTAGTAATGTGTAGAGTAATAAGAAGTTTGCGGATACTGCTATTGTCAAAGTTCATACCTACACCCGGATACCACGATTCAACTGCAAATACTCTCCAACTCGTTAACTCCAATAACCACGAAACAAACTCATTTAACTCATTATGTCCTTGAGCAAAGACCCGATCCCAAACGATCAATAACAGGGAATAACATCTCTACAGGGAATAACCGAGGACCAGAAGTCACGTTCCTGTTAACAACTGGACTTTAAACACGAGTTCAGGGAACATACAGAATAAGGAATACATACGTACAGAAAGGAAGGATTTTCCTGGCATCCATAGAACGGCTGGGCTCCTGGGTTTTTCTAAGGCTTCCAGATTTAAAAAGCAGCTCCTGAGGGGAGATAGTTGAAATCCCGTGCATATGTGTGAAGAAAAAAATTGATTCTAGTGTGAGTAAAAAAATGCGATTTGGGAAGGAAACCCAAAAAGGTGACGAAATTGGTGTTGGATGTGGAATTTATATGTTTTTTTTCTTGTTTTAACTCTTTATTTTTAGTTGCTTAACTCGTTTTGGTTTGTCGTGGTATATGCGTTATTTAAAAGCTTCATTGTTGTGCCTGTTCTACACGGATGTTAACAGCGCTTATTTTCCATGCGCTTAACCCAGCAATAGCAACAGATTTTTGTTCAAATACAAGTAACCGTCACGGTGACGGGTGTTACTACTGCAGGATTATTTAGAGCATTGGGGTACACGTACGGAGAAAAACGCGCGTTATTGCCATTCGTCTTGAATGGAACTTACAGTGTTACCATCCGTAGTCTTTTCAATACTACATCTTGTCTTTTTAATACTACATGTAGTTTTTCCATAATATATCTAGTATTTTCAATTCTACATCTAGTATTTTCAATTCTACATGTAGTGTTTTTATACTACATCTAGTATTTTCAATAATGCATCTATTATTGTCAACAGTGCAATTGTTATTTTCAATGCTGCATTTACTATTTTCTATAATACATCGCTTATTTTCAATACTCTGCCTAATAATTTCAATGCTACATCACTTATTTTCAATATTCTATTTAATATTTTCATTATTCCATCTAGTATTTTCAATAATCTGTCTATTATCTTCAATACTTCATCTAGAATTTTCAATTCTACATCTAGTATTTTCAATTCTACATCTAGTATTTTCAATTCTACATCTAGTATGTTTAATTCTACATCTAGTATTTTCAATTCTACATCTAGTATTTTCAATTCTACATGTAGTATTTTCAATTCTACATCTAGTATTTTTAATTCAACATCTAGTATTTTCAATTCTACATCTAGTATGTTTAATTCTACATCTAGTATTTTCAATTCTACATCTAGTATTTTCAATTCTACATGTAGTATTTTCAATTCTACATCTAGTATTTTCAATTCAACATCTAGTATTTTCAATTCTACATGTAGTATTTTCAATTCTACATGTAGTATTTTCAATTCTACATCTAGTATTTTCATTTCAACATCTAGTATTTTCAATTCTACATCTAGTATTTTCAATTCTACATCTAGTATTTTCAATTCTACATCTAGTATTTTCAATTCTACATCTAGTATGTTTAATTTTGCATGTAGTATTTTCAATTCTACATCTAGTATGTTTAATTCTGCATCTAGTATTTTCAATTCTACATCTAGTATTTTTAATTCTACATGTAGTGTTTTTATACTACATCTAGTATTTTCAAAACTACATATAAGGAAGAAAAAACCTTTATATCTTCATAATGGTGAGTACTATAGATAGTACGCTACGTCCTTCCGGATGGACGTTGTGCGTTATCATTAAGTCTAAACCATTAGCTCGAAGAAGAAATAGGCAATCAAGCTGATATCAAGAAATGCAAATGAAATGTTCTTATTCCTGACTCTTTGTTAAAAACTCTGTGTTGAACAACAACTTACACCATTTTTGTCCAAACCCAACTTTAAACACGAACAATCACATCAAAACTTCTTCAAACATTCTGCAACGGATGAACAGTCACGGATCGGCCAGTTCGCTCTCCAACCCCAAAGCCGATTCCCCCCATGTTTAATGTATGAATTAACGTCTCCACCCCCGGCTCCCACTCTTAATGACTGAAACGGTATAATATGGAATTGCATCATGCTGCAAAGCGGATATACGAAAGCGCTTCTCCGCGAGCGTATACGCAGAATACACGCTCGCTTCCCACTCTAATTCTGATTGAAAGCGCGAGTCTATACGCCAGGAGGTAATGAAGCCGAATTACATCAAATCATCGATTCGCCAGATGGCTGGGTCAGATAGACTGGATATGTCATTGCTTGGCATCATCAGACTCGTTCAAGATGGCGGAGGAATGAAAGCAATTAATAACATCGTTAAGCCTTGTTTACGAAAGTGGAAGAATTTTTTTTTTCTTCTTCTGGATCTCTACTTTTACTTTTTATTGGATCCCTGTCCTTTCTCGTTGTTGTTGTAATGGCCATTTTCAATGCCAAACGCATAGGTGTTTTTTTGTTTTTTTAATGCCTTTAAACGAGAGGGGAAGGGTTTTGCTGGAACGGCGGACTTTAATTCCTGTAATTGTTCTCTGGGGTTTGTTCTTCTGAGCTGGTAGACTTAGATTTTAATGAATCCGTATCTGATTTGGCGATTGATTTTGTGTGTGTGTGTCTTTTTCGAATAACATGAATTAGTTTAGTTTAAATATTACTATTTAGAATTTGGAAATAGTCATGGTATACATGATTGTGTAAACTATTTTTTTAATCTGTGTTTGTCAGTTGTATAAAATTAATAAGAAGACAGTTTTTATATCCAAAATATTAACCTGTACAGGAATGTCTATTATTATTATTATTATTATTACTATGCTTAAATTATTTACACATGGGGGATCCGGGTCAAATTTTGGATTCAATTTTTCAATACTTTTTTATTATTTTCCCATCTTATTGAAACTTCTATTTGAAGCGACGTACATACAATATTAAAAAATCGTGGAAAAGATCAGAACACTGGACGAGGCTCAGATGGTAGCATATTAACTCTTTCTATCCCAGGGTTTCTTTAAGAAGTAGGGGAGGGAGCAAAAAAGATCAAACATATCAAAAAATATTTCATTGTTTTAAAAATTAGTTCATTTTATTATTAATCTAACGAATATATGAATTTATTTTTAGTCGAACGACAATAAAATTATTTTTTTACATGTAATACATCTAATTATTTTTTGCGCATATCAAGCTTAGGTACACTATTGCGTAAATATGTAACTTTGAACCCATTTGAAAACATTTCATTGTTTTAAAAATTAGTTCATTTTTTTAAAAATTAGTTCATTTTTTTATTAATCTAACGAATATATGAATTTATTTTTAGTCGAACGAAACTAAAATTATATTTTTACATGTAATACATCTAATTATTTTTTGTGCATATCAAGCTTAGGTACACTATTGCGTAAATGTGTAACTTTGAACCCATTTGAAAACATTTCATTGTTTTAAAAATTAGTTCATTTTTTTATTAATCTAACGAATATATGAATTTATTTTTAGTCGAACGAAACTAAAATTATATTTTTACATGTAATACATCTAATTATTTTTTGTGCATATCAAGCTTAGGTACACTATTGCGTAAATATGTAACTTTGAACCCATTTGAAAACATTTCATTGTTTTAAAAATTAGTTCATTTTTTTTATTAATCTAACGAATATATGAATTTATTTTTAGTCGAACGAAACTAAAATTATATTTTTACATGTAATACATCTAATTATTTTTTGTGCATATCAAGCTTAGGTACACTATTGCGTAAATATGTAACTTTGAACTCATTTGTAAATATTTCATTGTTTTAAAAATTAGTTCATTTTTTTATTAATCTAACGAATATGTGAATTTATTTTGAGTCAAACGATACTAAAATTATATTTTTACGTTTAATACATCTAATTATTTTTTTGCGAATATCAATCTTTGGTACAATATTGCTTAAATATGTATCTTTAAACTCATTTGAACACACAAAATTAGAAAATTACAATTATTTTTTTAAAACCTTTCACTTATTTATTGGAAATATAATCGTTTATTTTTATTTAATTTTGAGGTTTATAAATATATAGTAACTTATTACGATTCGTAGGGGTAAAATAGGTATGCTGTGAAAATTATGGATTTTTAGTATTAAAAGCATTATTAACACAAACTTTTAAGTCAAATTAGTAACTTGAATAACATAGAGTAAATTACGACCTTTCAATCTTAAAAATTTAATACACTATATTATCAATGAAGTTTTTTTCACCTTAAAAGCAAGCTGTAATTCACCATTCACCATTTTAAAAATAAACTATATTGTATTATTTACGTCTTTCGAAATTGAGCACCTTCTAATACTATTCTTAGTTCGGTTTGATTCAGGAACGTATGATATATTTACTTTATTTTTAATTTGTTACGCAGAGGATTTTTTATTTAATTTAAAACCTTATATTTAACTTGGAATAAAACAAGCAAATGGCGTCCGTTTTTGTAATAAAATATGTTAATTGGAATAGATTAATTGTATTTTTAAAAAAAAAAAATTATATTTACTAATTTCCTATTATTTAACATGAATTATTCGAAAATCCATTTTTCCAACTTTGCAAAACATTAAAAAAAATACTTAATAAATTAGAATTTTTATTATTTTTTATTGTTGCTATTTTATAATTTTCCACCATATTTTAAGCAATTCTAAGGTTTACGTTGTTTACTTATCTATAACGTATATTGAAATAAAATAGGAATAAAATTCCGAAACTTCTTTTGGTAGATATCTTTTATAAAAGCAAGTACAGGGTGCTCAGCAAAAAGAGTCAGCATAAAACCTTTATCAAAATTTTGAAATTGAAGGTGTTATGCAAGAAAACTGCAGTTTTTTTTGAAGATCTATAAAATTAAAAGTTTTTGTTTCAATATACTTCATAAAAACTGTAAAAAACCTTCAATTTTTAATCATGTAGGAAAAATGCAGATATTTTAAAGGTTTTATACAGGAAAATTAAAAAACTTTAAAAAAAACTGCAGTTTTTTGTTTCAATATTCTTTATAAAACATTCAAAAATTCTTCAATTTGAAAATTTTGATGAAGGTTTCATGCTGAATTTTTTTGCTGGGTGGTCACAAAACTACTGGGAAATGGTCACTGTGTGGTCGTATCACATTTAGCCGTATTGGAAGGATAAAACATTAATTTTATCCTCTACTTCGCTCATATTTTGAGCAAGTCGCTTAGAGTTAGTCACAAGAAACAAAGTAGTTTAAATATAGTAAAAAGAATGGTTTATTAAACATCCAAATAATCATCATTGCCTAACAACTTGTAAACAATTTGTCACATTTCTAAATTTTCTATTGAATATAAAACTTAGTAATTTTTATCGTGTTTGCTTTAAAAACTTAAGCTGTAATATGTGACTGTTTCACACAATCTTCAAAAATGCTTTACTCAATTTTACTAAATTCGAAACTTATTTAAGAACGAAAATATGCACAAAGTGTATATGTTCACTAAACAACTTAAGCTGAACATTACAAGTTTGTGTAATCGTGTTAGTTTCAATTATATTAAATGTAGTCCCCACTATAAACCAGAAGTTCGAATACTTTCAAACTTTGCCAAACTCAGAACTAATCCAAACTAAACTTTCCTATGTTGGGTGTATCGAAACCAGAAAATAAAAGAGACAAGAAATCAAAATGGCGGGGTAAGAAAAACACAAGAAAAAATATATCACGTAAACGACCTAACTAACAGCCACCAAACCCCGAAAATTGCTCAGGAGAAATAAATAAAACTTTAGAACACTTTCCGGAAGCCCCCTGCCTCTTCGATAATTTAATCGTAAAACTCTTGTCCCCAGCAAGTCATTAAAACTTGCCTCGTGTAACGTTTATTGACCCATAATCATTCTGGATAACTGAAGGAAAAAGACAGTTTAAAACGAGGAAGAATTTTATGGCCAATCCTTTACAATCCCTGGATAAGCCTGGCAATATTGCAAACAAGACACAAACAAAAAACGAACTGCTTCCCCTAGATTTAACACTCTTTCACAAACATTCTTCCCCTCGCCGGTTCGCAACTGTTTAAAAATGTTCGACGTCGTTCTTGTTGCCATTCGGCAAAAATTAAAAGATATGTAATATCCGGAATCGACGGGGCTGAAAACTAAAGGGCAGGGGCGGTGGCGTAACAGCCATTTCCGGTATCATCAAAACCCAAAACCCTTTTTAAGAAAAAAAAAGGGGGGGAGAGGACCGTATAAATTTTAACGACGAGTTTTCCCGCGTAAATCTGGAATTAAAAATTCTTCTTCGGTTTCCACGAGGAAATATCGTCTGCTACCCCGCGTCCCGAGGACAATGGGGAGTATCTTGAGGGATTGTTTGTTGCCAGCGTTTAATTTATATTAACTGGGGGTGGTTGTGTTATTTTTTTGTTGCCGCCTTAATATGAGTTTTGATGGATTTTCGAGAAATTCGAACGCGGGACCTCTTATGAAGGGTAATTAGCGCTAATGACTGGAGAGATCCGTTTGAGCGATTTTATGGGGGGGGGGGGGGGGGTGCTGCAGAGTTGAGGCAAATGAGAATATTGATTAGTTTTTTATTTATTAATAATCCTTTTTTGATACTTGCGATTGCCTGAGAAGTCATGTACTTATATTTATGGGCTCATCAGAGCACTTTTCTCGATTGAAATTTCATCAGTGTCGAAAGAAAATTAACTGCAGGATTAACATTTTATAAGATCAACTATTATTAAGAGTTTTCACCTATATATTTTCAGTTATTTAGTAGAAAATTTTCCCGTTATAGAGATGAAATAGAAATGAAATTTACACTTGGAGCAGAAAATAATATAAAATATCTCCATAAACCAATGTTGAATATCTGTGTGGTTCATACAGAATTGTAGGGTCAATTTGGACATGGAAAATTGGTTCCAGACAACATGTCTTGATGTTGGTTAGAGAATAGAGCTCAGGCCTTTAACTGCTCGGTCACTGAGGCCCCAAAAGGCATGGATTTATACACAATACAGTTTGAAACATTTTTAAAATATAAAAACTTTGGGAATTTCGATGTTTTTGAAAAAAAAGTATATGTACTTATATAAATTTAAAAAAAAATAGCCAAGCCTTAAAACCATAAATGCATATGTGCAAAACAATTCAAGGAATGCCTAAAAAAGTTATTAGGTGTTTAAGTTTAATAGTATATTTTAAATGTGTACCTAAAGACAAAAAAATATTTTTTAGAAAATGAGAATTTTATGAAATTTTTTTAATATTTAGATTAGTTTGGTTTGGTTAATTAACGTCGCACTAGAGCTGCACAGGGGGCTATTGGCAACGGTTCGGTGTCTATCTCGAAGGAAAGACCCGGGAACATATTCACACACGCATTCATACATGCACCTCGTTATTTTAGAGCCATGATCAGATGACGAAGAAACACCTGAACTGCAACCCAACGCCTTCAATAGACGTCGGGAGTTTAGACCCCGATCAGATTTATCATGCACCAGTCCCGTATACAAGGCGTTAATTTTTCGGATGTTCTGGACGACTTTTCTAGTATTTTATACCGAAGCTGGCAACCCTCCGATCACAATATCACTAATTTTTTTAATTTTCTTTGTCAACAGGATCGAACAAGGAATCCTCGGATTCCCAGCTGACGCCTTTTAACGCTCGGCCACGGAGGCCCAAAAAGGCTTTGATTTATACATAATACAGTTTGAAATATTTTTAAAATATTAATCTTGATGTTTTTAAAAAAAGTATAAGTACTTATATAAATTTTTAAAAAATAGCCAAGCCTTAAAACCATAAATGCATGGGTTAATATGTGTAAAAACAATTCAATGAATACCAAAAAAAATAAAAAATTGGATATTTAAGTTTAATATTATATTTTATATATGTACCTAAACACAAAACACTAAGTTTTAAGAAAATGAGAATTCAATGAAAAATGTCGTATATTTAGAGCAAACCATGCCATGTTTAAAAAAATATTTCAAATGAGGCTTGTTCATCTAAAACAAACATGCAAACAGTTTTTTATGTAGAACATTTTTAAGTTTTAGACGCTATAAAAAGGATTTTTTTTAAATTTGCACCTTCCCTTTTATAAACATGCGGTTTAAGATCCGGTACTTTTTTGTTTAATGGACACCGGGAAAGGTGGGGTGTTTGGATGACGTCACAGCGCTCCCCTTCCAGTCAATGACGAACCTGTTCATTAGGCGAGCATCAATCATTTCTGCATTTCGCAAATTGCGAGCATCAAGATAGAGGGTTCCAGTCGGCGTAGGAATGACTTAATCGTGTTTTAGGACGGTATCTGCCTATTATCAAATGGAAAGAAATGTAACGAACCTGTTAGGGGGAGATTCGGTTTTTAGTGAGGGGGTGGTGGGTAATTATCGTTTGGGACATCAGTGTGTACACGTGTCGTGTGGATAGCGATCCAATTGGATTGAGGGTATGAAATGGGTTGAAGAGTTTATTGGATTAGTGTTACTCTTAGGCAGGCTTCACACGGGGGTTGATTGAGCACCCCATCCCATTGAGTAACACATTGCGACGAGAGATCTCTAGTGTGAACGCACCTATTGGTCTGAGTGTAAAGTGAATCGCTGTGGCTTGCTGGAACCGGCTCATAGACAATACGCGTGAAATAGACCTTTGAATGTCTTCATACGGAGCCCGGTGGCTCAGAGGCAAAGTATCCTGCTGTCAATCGGAGGATTGTCAGTTCGAATATCTAAGTGGACTTGACAAGTTCACTGATCTCTAACTGTAAGTTCTGGATTGGACAAGACATTTTGTTGACTTGACATTTTGTTTCACATTGACGCACCCATAAAGGAAACAAGTTTTGAGCCTTCCAGATTGGTTTGGTTTTGTTAATTAACGTCGCACTAGAGCTGCACAGTTGGCTGTTGGCGACGGTTCGGGTCTATCTCGAAGGAAAGACCCGGGAACACATAAACATTCACATTCATACATGCACCTCATTTTTTTAGAACCATCGTCAGATGACGAGGAAACACCTGAACTGGCATCCAACGTCTTCAATAGACGTCGGGACTTTGGACCCTGATCAGATAGATGTATCGTGCACTAGTCCCGTATACACGCCGTTAATTTTTTCTGATGTTTTGGATGACTTTTCTAGTATTTTGTAGCGAAGCTGGCAACCCTTCGATTACAAGATCACTATTTTTTACTTTTCTTTGTCAAGTCCATCGCCTGGCATCGAACCACGAATCTGCGTATTCCCAGCTGACGCCTTTAACCCCTCGGCCACGGAGGCCTTTGAGCCTGCCAGAAGTGACAGTTAGAGTTCAATGGACAAGTTAAGCTGTGGCGATATCGTGATCGGAAGGTTGCCAGATTCTCTCTTAAATAAAAATAGTCGTCTAAAAATTTCCTCAAACATTCTTGTATAAATCACTGAATTCTAACTGTAACTTCTGGAAGGCTCAAAACTTGTTTCGTCTATGGGTGCGTTGAAGCCATTGTGGAAGCAGCCATACTGTACCCCAATTTTTCTTAATTGATTTAACTTCTTATGCTTTGGTTTGGTTTTTGGTTTTGGTTAATTAACGTCTCACTAGAGCTGCACTGTGGGCTATTGGCGACGGTTCGGGGTCAATCTCGAAGGAAAGACCCGGGAACACATTTACACACATTCATACATGCACCTCGTTGTTTTAGAACCATGGTCAGATGACGAGGAAACACCTGAACTGGCACCCAACGCCTTCAATAGACGTCGGGACTTTGGACCCCGATCAGATGTATCGTGCACCAGTCCCGTATACACGCCAGTATAATTTGTTGGATATTCTGGACGACTTTCTAGTATTTTTGTAGCGAAGCTGGCAACCCTCCGATCGCAAGATCACTACTTTTTTACTTTTCTATGTCAAGTCCATTTCCCGGATTCGAACCACCAATCCTCTGATTAGTAGCTGAACGCCTTACCAACTGTCTTATGCGGACGACCATGAACAAAATTGGCAATCAATTGATCATATTCGAACTTAAAACCCATCGATTATGAGCCGAATACTTTACTGCTCCGCTGGCCCATACTCACTAAATATAGTGCGAAGGTAATCCAACCAACCCGCAAAATAGTAAACTACAAAAAAAAAAAAAAAAAAAAAAAAAAAAAAAAAAAAAAAAAATCATACACATTGTTCTCTAGGCTTGAATGGGCTAACACCGTTCTTATTAACCCCACACATACAACAGAAGACAAAAGTATAAAAAAAAAAAAAATCGAAAAAAGTTGCTTCAATTTACTCTCCGAAAAAACATTCTGTCCAATGTAGCATTTTTTATTTTATTTACGAGGCAGAAATTGCCCCGTAAAAAAAGAAAGGGGACAATGTCGAAAGGCCTTAAGCACGATGGGCATCAAGTGCGTTTAAGCACGCTATTGTTTTCACGCGCCAATGAATCGGCTGTTCACTGCGAGGGGGGGACGGAACAGGGAGAAGAAAAAAAAGTGAAACCAAAAGCAGTGTCTAATTATTATCCCACTCACTCAATATCAGGGTTGTCAACTGAAGAAATCGAGAAATATCGCCAAATTTACGATAAAAAAACCCAACGTCTTAACCACTGAACTCTAACTATAACGTCTGGAAGGCTCAAAACTTGTTTCTTCTATGTGAGAGTTGAAGCCAATGTGGAAGCAGCCGTACCGTGCCCCAATATTTTTTTAAAGTGATTTAGTGGTGTTTTTTATTACCATAGCATTCTAGAAATATTAAATGTATATAAATATTATATTTTCTTCTTATAGTATTAATTTTTATATTGCCAAACAAATAGATTTTGCTCTCGCTTTTTAACTACTTCGACTTGCAAATGACTTTCTATTTTAATAGCAGATTTCATTTAAAATGGGTTTCAAAAGATAATGGAAAAAAAACTTAGCCCAAATCAATACATGTGGCTTATTTTAACATGAAAAATGTACGAAATATTGCGGTAACGCGAAAGTGGGGCACATAAAGGCTGCTTCTACATCGGCTTCAAGTCAACAAAACGTCTTGTCCAATCCAGAAGTTACAGTTATAGATCAGTGGTCTCAACCCACTGACGCCCATGAACGTAATATTACTTTCAGGTATCTTTAATTTTTCCAGCAATAGGCCCAATTTTTAAATTTATATAAATAGTCCAATTTACATGTGTTTTAAATATGATGGTATTAGATGCACCTTAAAATATATCACTTTATACAATAAATTATTGTTTTTAATCTGAAAAAGGATTTAAATATCCAAACATTGAAAACATCCTTACATTTACAAAAGTAGTGGAATCCAGCAATTGGCGACATTGGAGATTAGACCATTGAGCTCTAACTGTAACTTCTGGAACGCTCATAACTAGTTCCTTCTGTGGACGCGGTTGAAGCCATACTGTAAGCAGCCATACTCTACCTCAACTATTTTTTAAATGTGAATTTGTGGGTTTTTCCCTTCTCAAACTCATATAGAAATGTTAAATATGTTTAGATATTTTATTTTCTAGATATAGAATCAATTTGTACATCTCCCCAAAAATATAGTTTTTTTTTTTTTTGCTTCTTATCCACTTATGATTGGTTAAAATGTATTGCAAAGAATAGGCATTCAAAATAGGTTGCAAGGGAAAATTAAAATTTAATAAAAAAGCACTACAATTCGACATATGTCAGAATGAACAATATACGAAATGTAGTGGCAGACTGAAAGTGGGGTAAATTTTTTTAACTTTCAATTAGCTTTCTAAAAATTAAAGTATAAGGCTCTAACGTATAAAACTGCATATTTCATCGCCCCACGCTTTTATTTTCAGTGAATTTAGAATATCAGTTTATTGTTGACTTTAAAATTACATACACTTAACACAATAAAAGGGTATTTTATTTTATTTATATTACTAGCAAAAGTACCCGTTCTTCGCACGGAAATAAATAAAATAACGACAAATAACTGAAAATATATACATTTCCTCTCCTGCCTGGGATAATCGCATATACCATTTTAGAATTCCTCTTTAAAAAGTGATAACGCTTTTTTTTTATAATTTAAAATATTTTTATGTTTAATAAATTAGAAGTTAAAAAAAAAGTAAAAATATCTCTATACTACTTGGTTGCTAAAACACCGATAAAATCGAATAATTTCTAGTTTATCTCTCATAAGGTATGGAATTTTAAAAATTAAACATTCCTGCACAAAAATATTTTTAGAAATTAATATGAATTTCTTTTCGGTATGGGTATACATAGTTACATTAAATACCATAATAAAAAGCGACGTTTTTAAAATCCTCCAAGTGGAATAAGTTGATGGGTATAAATAATATACTATTGTGTAGACGAAAGTCAGACGTTTCGTACATGCCGATTTTTAAGCCTCCCCTTTTTGCGTTTGTACCAGGTGAAAATAAGTGTACCGCTATCATTAATTCAACGTGGAATTAGCCTATATGGATAAATGACATACCATCGTGTAAAGGAAGGAAGGCCGTTTCAATCATTGTAGGCCATTTATTCTCTCCCCCTCTCAACCTTGTACCGAGTAGGGGCCCAATACAGCGCGGTCTGTACATAACCGATTTTTTTTAACACGGATGCCGCAATTTATTTGTGAAATGACTATAATTATATTTTAGTTTACAGTGCTTACTTTAATCGATAAAATTTTAATTACTGTTGTCATCATTATTGAAAGATAATGTGCATTTTAACAGGTATTTTATATGAATAATTATTTACACAAAGCTATGATTTTTTTTTATCTAAGGAAAAAAATATTAAATTAAATAATAAACTAAGCGCTATGATCTTCATTTTTATATTATTTTTAAAAATATTTTCATCAAGGAGGGTTTCATTAAATTGCAGTTTTAAAGGAATAACTTCAAGCGTGAATTTTAATTAAACTTCTGAATCAATTTCGATATTGAAATGTTCTGAAGCTGTATGGAAGTGAAAAAAGCAGCAGAAACAGATAACATAATTTTTTAAAGCTGACCAAATTAATAAATTTGATAAAGAACTTAAATGATTTAACTTTCAAACATTCCGAATTTCCCTGTTCCCAGTATTGCAATTTTGATTTGATTATTTCCAAATGCCCGTTCCAATGTATCGTTTAGGCTACATCTTTGTAATATCTTCGACCAACAACTTGTGTGTCTAATTAATAGTTTGCATTTTTGTCCTCAATAATGCAGAACATAAGAATGTAAATTGCGGCCAGAATAAACCTAAACGTTTTTTGCAAATAAACTGCCTCAAATTCTTTATCAAAGTAAGAATAAAATTAACAGCCCAGCATAAATAAATACTCAACCAAAAATAGTATGTTTTGAAATACTACACAACTTTCTTTTACTACGCCCTGCCCATGTTTTAAAGAATTCCCTTGAATAATATTATTACAGAAGAATAACCACCTATTTTAATTTTAAGTTCATTTTTTTTATTTACGGATCAATTTATTAAAAATTCGGTATTTACTCATTTTGTTAAACAATTTTTCCTAAAATTTTGATTTTGTGATACTGTTATTATAGAATTCGCATCGAAAAATACCTGTCATACAAATATTTAGTAAGTTTCCACAGCAAATTACAGCCAAGGCGCACTTCTGCCAAAGAATACACTGTTATAACTTGGCGATAGTTTAGCAAACGGTGCAGTATATTATAATCTCACCATGTACTTTCAATAATTTTACATTTAATATTTAATGATCGCCATTCAATGTTTTAAAAGGAAATATTCATTGGCACATTAAATAAAATATTTTCTAAATTATCAGTCGGTATCTGTGAAATTTTATTCTTTAATAACATTAAAAAGTCTAATAGAGTTGAAAATTCACAAAGAAACCAAGCTTCGTACATTTAAAAAAAAATACTTGCATAAAATATTTTTCAAATAAATAAAGCGGACGTTCATACACAAATTACTCGCATTTTGGATGAATTGTTCTAAAGTTCGATCTAAGATAATTAAATATACTTACAATAATCCTGTATAAAACAAAAGAGATAAAACAATTATAACATTTTAATACAATTCTAAACCATTTCTTTAAGGTAAAATTCTGGTTGTTTTAATTTTTGAATGGTTCCGTATTGTAGCAAACAGCCCAATGTATATACATTTTTCAATAATTATTAAATCAAACAAAACCTATGACGTCGTTTTTATATTGCCAATAACGAACAATTTTATTTTAAATTGCAAACGATATTTTCATCCGTGTTAAGTCAATGGAATCCATTAAAATAGTTATAACATACGATTGAAACATCGTACAAACTTAAAAATTATCACAAAAAAATTCTAATTTTTCAAGTAAAGTTCTCTGTAAATTTTATAAAGCTACGTTTTGTAGTTATGGAGTATTCCGTGATAAGATCGGAATTCTAATTGGTTTATAATTTTGTTATATTATATTTTCGCTTTTCTCCGTTGATTTTAACTGATTTTACTGTTGCCACTTCGTGAAACTTTGATGACGTACGCTGAAAAATGTCATAACATTCGAATGGAACATCGTAGAGACTTGAAAATAGTTGCGTTAAAATTCTTATTTTTTGAACTAACTATTCTGTGAATTTCAAAGCTCTGCGTTGTGTAGTTACGGAACCTATAATATACTGACAAACCAACAAACCAACAAACAAACACACATCCGGACAGATTTTGGAGATTTCTGCTTTATATATAAGATTCTAATTGCAATATGAGAAGTAAACATCTCAAAATGTTCGATGTCTTGCCAAAGCTGGCAGCCATGCTCCAAGCAAAAGAAAATCGCAGAATGAGAATTTTATTAGTCCCGCAAAAGTCCAAACGATTACGTGTTGCGGATGTGTATACCGTGTTGGGTGCTGCTCTTCCCCCCTCCCCCCCCACTACCATCCCCCAGCGTTCTAAAAAAATAATAGAAAAAGAACAATGAAGTGTGGTATCATTGTGTAGTCCAACGGAACAGAAACACTTAATTCTTTTTTTAAGTTGGGTGCCGAAAGAAAATTGTGCAGGACAGTGTCTCTTTTCGAGATGTTGCTATTGAACTGTGTTCATTGTAAATGCCTGCGATGAATTACGATATAGGTCTCGTGTATTATGATGTTTGAAAGGGTATTTTTAAAGGGTATCCTTGTGCAATGGCAACTTTCGGGCATGCAATTAAACTATTTAGCTGCATGCAACTTGAAAGCTCAAATTGTACACTATTAAAAATAGGTACTCAAAAATAAGTAAAATATACTCATTTTTGAGTACAGTCGATGCTTATCATAGCCCCGAATATATAAGCTCAATTTTTGAAAAAGACGTGTACACAAAAATTAGTACAATGTGTAAAAAGAGCAGTTGCTTACATACATAAACTGCCTTCATAAGTCACTTTCAATAAATATCAACAATTAATGTCAAGACTTACCGGAAATCGAACCCACATCCGCAGGTACCGCAGTCCAATATCTTGTCCTCTGTATTACCTGGGCGACGTGAAGAAGTTATAAATAGAAGAAATCTTAAAAAAAATATGCCAAAAGAATGGGAAATAAGATAATTGAGTTGTAATAACTCAATTTCCATTTAAACAATCGACATCAAATAACGTGGAAAATCATCTTCTGAAGACCTATTTTAAGTTTGTCAGGTCTCTTTTCTAAGATGGCTTGAACAGAAGCTGAGATTAGCCATATTAAATGACACCGCTCATTTTTGCGAAAGTACGATTACTTAAATTTGAATACGTCATCGCTCATTTACGATGCAATTGTAATCAAAGAAAAATGAGTATGGGCAGGTACTCATTTTTAAGTACCTTTTTTTACGCTGTATCTGCTTACTAAGCGACTTTTTTAATTGCATGAAATAATCATTTCGGTCACTACAGCGCTGATATCTTTGGTAGTCGACAATTTGAGGATTTTGTAGGGATAGGTGTAATACCAGTTTGGAGATTTTCCCCTTTTTATAAAGAAACTAGCAATATGGCCCGGCGTTGCTCGTGATCACTTTGTACAGTAAGAGCTGCGCGATTTTGTCTTGTCAGCGTAGCCATCGCATATCACTTTCTGTGCACTGTGAAAAATAAACTTTATCAAAATCCAGATTTACTTTTCCCAGAATTACTTTGAGTATTTGAGATACCTAAATCTATTTTTATGTTCACGACTTTACATGCTATTGCGACTACCGTTTAAACTGATGTTTTTGTAATATGTTTATTTTTTTTAATAAACTAGGGGGCTCCGCCCCCTGCTCCACTAACGCTTCGCCAACCCCCGGAGGATTGCTACGCAATCCTCTTTAGTTTGCTTCGCAAACAATACCGGCTTCATACACTGTAGACAATGACAATGTGTCCTAACAACAATACTTTTTTTAGTTATATAAATTATTACTGGCAGTGCCGTCACACAAATTTATTTTTGGGATGTTGAGACAAGAAATTTCCCAACTTAACGATCCGAAATTCCGAAAGTGAACGATTCAAAATTCCCAACTTAAGGACGTCAGGTACCAACTCTAGTGTTGTCCTCGTTATCTGACCATTGTTAAAAATATGAGACATCATTCCCGGGTCTATTCTTCAAGAAAGGCCTCGAACCAAAGCGTCCTTGATGTAGTAAGTAAATACGTACCAATAACCAATCAAGGACGCTTTGTTCGAACCAACGCCAGTAGTTCAATGTGCAGCTCTAGTGCGACGTTATTTAACCAGACCACACTTAACGATTCGAAATTCAAAACGCAACAGTGCTAAAAAATTCCCAGTTCCAACTTATAGACATTTGTCAGCTTTTTTATAGGTAATATTAAACAGTTATCTCGAAAGTATTGATTTATTGCACGCATGTTCCAATGCAGTGTTCTGTTTTGAGGTCTAATTTAAGTTTCATCTTAATACAAGCTGGGCAATTTCTAGTCTTCCATCGCTTTCATTTGCTAATAATATTAACTTTCCTGAGGCATAAATTTTCCCAACTCAGGGATTTTTAAAACTCGAAATTCCCAACTTTTAAGGTATAAAAGTTTACAGCCCCCCCCCCCCCCCCCCCCTGGATAACTGGAAAATCTCAACTGCTTCAACGCAATTGTTTCTACTCATTGAAAAGCGAAACATGTGTAAACAAACAGTAGCATAAACGCGCCAATCTTAAATAAGCCTAATTCGCCAACTTTTATTTATATAAAGTAAGATTATTGAGAATTGGCGTTAATAATAATTTCCCTTTAAAATATATAATAAGCTACAGGATTTAGTTGGCATTTTACATGTTGGCATTTTGCTCCGAAATATCTTTTAATAATAATTATAGTACTTCACATAAATAGTTACATCTAATTTATTTTTTAAGATAGAATTTCAGTATTGATACCATTCAAGAAAGGAAGATTTTACGAATATAACTATATTTTTTTAACGGGAAAAAAGTATATTTTTGAACTACTTAGAGCAGTTTTAATTTATCCCTTAAAATTTTACGCGTAAAATTAACGATTATTTCAGACATTTCGTCAATTATTTAAAAAATTATAACTACAAAACTAAATCGAAATTTGACAAACGTTCTGGAACATTTGTAGCCAATAGTTCAATCTATACCCCTAATTTTTTATTTATTTTTTTGTTGAAAATTGGAAGACAAGTATACAAAAATGTATGAATTATTTTCAAAATGTTCTAAAATCATGAATTTAACATAAAATAACGTCTAATATACTGATCGTATTGAAAAACAAAAATATTCATCTTATTACCCAAACATTTCTTAATAAACTGGCATAATTTCATAAATTTAGGACATTTACTTTTTGAGATGCAAGCGGAACAATGAGACAAAAATTCGCAAATTAAAATGTTCTCCAAATATCCGACATTTTTCCTTTTTTCACTATTTTTTATACCTATCTTAATTGACCACATCTAATTTAATTGTAAAGATAGAACTATAATCTTTATAACATCGGAAAGATGAAGTTTTAACGAACATTAATATATTTTTTTTAATAAGAAAATATGTAATTTTAAATGACTTATAGCAATTTAGAAATCACGTTTCAAAAATGAGGGCGAAAAAACTTCAAAAAGTGGAGCGTGTTCAAAGGTTTAAAAAATTTATAAATCCAAAACTAATTCGAATTTTAAAAAATGCTTACTTGGATTTCCAGTTCAAACCTATTTGTACACTCCCTAAAAAAATTGGATCTCTCCTCTTAATAGTGTTTCAGAAACTCGACGGACAAAATTACTTGTAAGCGAAATTTTATCAACGACGACTTTAATATTAAATAACTTATAAACTAATAACAGTATTGAAACGAAAATATATTCTTCTTATTTATCAAACATTTCTTAACAAATTCACTTAATTTCGTAATTTTAAGACTTTAACATTTTGAGATACGATCTGAATAACATTGAAAGAACTGAAAATTCCCCCTAGGGCCGACTTTTTCCCCCTAGGGCTTACTTTTTTTTAAAATAGAGAGAAATTCCTATAATTTTTTTAAAGTGCATATTTTTTGTATAAAAATTATCCATTTAGTAACAATAAACCTTTGTAGAAAAATTTCACATTCATTAGTTTTAATATTGGCGACGCAATAATATATCAAAGAACAAATATTGCATTGTTCCAAATCGAAATAATGTACCGTATTTGGTGAAGTTTTTTTTTCATTGTGCCAATTGGTGACCGGAGTCTATATATCCGTCTTTCAACATTATTTCATAAGGGTCAATATTTATGGACAATATTTCTTATAAAAATTAATTATCAAATATTAATTTTTGAATTCCAATAATATGTTTTTGAGGTACAAATTTAAAAATAAGCTACATGGAGGTATAAATATAGAAAACCTTAAATTAAACTTTTAGGGCTGCCCATTTCAACACCATAGAAATATTCCACTCCTTAACAAAAATCACTATTGACATAAAAGTTAAGTTGTTCAGAACATGAATACACATGGCGTCAGTCAAAAGAGTTGGTTTATCTTCCTCCTTCGGTTGGCGAGGTTTTTGTTAACGACGTTAATTTTGTTATTTGGACACTAATTTCGCCATTGTGATGATATTTTTAAATATAGGACCTCTATTTTAGCTCATTTGGCAACATTTTTATTGATTTGGCGACATTTTTCATTCATTTGGCGACATTTTTCATTCATTTGGCGACATTTTTCATTCATTTGGCGACATTTTTCATTCATTTGGCGACATTTTTAATCCGTTTGGCGACATTTTGAATAAATTTTGCGACATTTATTATTTATTTGGCGACATTTAAAAAATTATTTTGCAACATTTGGCGACATTTTTAATTCATTTGGCAATATTTGGCGACATTTTTAAATTCATTTGGAAACATTTGGTGACATTTTTAATTCATTTGGCAATATTTGGCGACATTTTGAATTCGTTTGGCGACATTTTGAATTCATTTGGCGACATTTACTCAACAGCCAATCAAAATAAATCGTTTATCCCAGTATTATTGAAAAATATTTTTGGTCGCCAAGGTGATTTTTAACAATAATGTTATGAGGGGAAGATCGAGATGTAAATTTCCCATAGACGTAATGTTAGAGAAAATGGAAAAAGTTCTATAACTTTTGAATGGTTGCAGATATCCACATGAAACAAAGTGCAGATTTTAAACTAAGAAAAGTTTGTTCACATGGTGCAAGTTTCAGAAAAATCCGTGCAGTAGTTTTTGAGTTAAATCCGGACAAACAGACAGACAGACAGACAAAAAAAAATTTAAATGTGATTTTCGGAATCAGTGTATTCTAATTCGTGGAGAAAACTCAAAATGAGGGGTTTTGTTCGATTCCACTGACAGACACTCCATTCTTATATATAAGTATTGATTAGTTATAAAGGAAACAATGACAATAAAATAATCGTTTTAAACAAAAAGGGAAAACCGACTTTAAGAAAATGCGCTAAAAAGTAAATAATAATTTTTAATTTTACGAACTAGTTGAAAAAATCGATTATTTAATATTAATTTTATACTTATTAAAACTTTTTGAAATCGGTGCCAAAGTTTAGGTATGATTTTTGTAAATTGGCATCAACTTCAAAAAGTTGTAATAAATATAAAATTGATATTAAATAATTCAGTTTTTTTATAATTCGTTCGTAAAATTAAAAATTTTTATTTACTTTTTAGCGCATTTTCTTTTAAGTCGGTTTTCCTCCTTTTTTTTTAAATATTTTTTTATTTTTCCATTTTTAGTTTTTAATTTTTTTCTGTCCGGTTAATGGAGAATTCCGGATAGTTAAATGCCGTATAACCGGATATTTTTTTTTTCAAATGGCTCCCAAGTGAGATATTCCATATCCAACAAAAAAAGATTTTTCCAAATATCTGAAATAGAAAAGAAATCTTGTGCGAACATACATATTTTTTTTAAATACTTAATAGTCGAATTCATAACCTCTCTACTTGGCGCGCGATTTGGCGGTTTTAATTTAAAGTTTCTAGCGGTTTTATTTTAAAGTTTAGTTCGGTGCGCTGTTCAGTCGGTTAATTAAGTAAGAAACTTTTGATCCGTTACAAAAGAAAAAAATTAAAACAATGCTATCAAACACTTTTTTGATTGCTTGCTATGTGATGCTCATCGCCAATTATTCAATGCCATCCCGTAAAAAAAATGACAGAGATTTATTAAATTTGACAATTTCCATTCATCCCTGAACTCAGATCTGTAATTTAAAACTTTTAACTACAATGGATAATTATTTTTTTGACGTTTCGCATCAAACCCCTAATGTACATCTGCATCCCTAATAATCAAACCAACAAACTCAAAGATCCTTTTATAAGTTCCCAATGAATTGCTTCCCTTAGGCGGCAATCTTCAGTTTGGCGACAATTTACAACCAGCACTGAGAACTGTTATTATAGTTGTAAGCTCTCACTTTCAGCCCCCCCATACAAAAAAAAAACACACCTGGGAGGTTGGGTATGAATGACTTTTATCACACTCGGGAGTTTTGCAAGCTGTCATCAACTCCCTATTAATGGCTCCTCAATATCCATGTTTTGTTCCGCAAAATGTTCCTTTTTAAAAAAAGAGCGATTTTCAATTCAATCTCTCTCGCCAAGGCTGATAAAGATCGGCGAACATTATTTCTTGGCGATCAAAACCAGATATCGCATCTTTAGCTGGAACTGATTGATGCGAATCGGTGTTGCCATTCCGAGTTGATAAAAATCAACGGATAAAAAAAAGTTTTTTAAGTTATGGATGCGCGCAGTTGCATCGAGTGAGGATTCGAACAGGTTGTATTCACGTAATAAAACAGGAGTGCGTTAGTTTATGCTGTAAAAAAGTAAAATCGCATTAAATGGAATTGGAACTGCTGTGGGGTTGCATTTTGTTCTAAATTGTGATATTTTTCTTTTTAATAGATAGATCGTCTGGGTGATAAATTTGTCTGACATGAACTGGAATTTGACGGGGTGAACAAGTATAGTATTTTGAACTAAAACTTCTTTTGCGAGGATAGTTAATCTAAATGACCTCGACACGGAAATCAAACATGGAACGGAAGTATGAGCAATTGAAAAAAATATCTGATTATCCGGCATTTAATTATCCAGAACTCTCAATTAACCAGACCGTTTGAAAAAAAAAATACTGTCCGATTTCGAAAATTCTTTTTCTGTTGGATAGAGAAAAATCCACTTAGGCAAAATCGGTAAAAAAATAATCGGTTATACGGCTGTTATATATCCAGAAATGTCGATTAACTGGAGTTTTTTTAAACAATTTATCCGTTTAAAAAAAATTTCTTTGTTTAACAGAAGTTGTACAACAATGACATTTTGTTTAACCAGCATGTATTGGCATTGATAGGGATTGTTTTACAATATATATTTTTGAGCACAAGTTGCTACTTGAATTTATTGAAGAATATTAATAGGGACAAAGCCCCCTGCTAAATTAAAAAAACTATAAAAGGAAAAATAAAATAATATTTCTAAAAAAAAAAAAAAAGGAAAACCGACTTTAAGAAATACCTTTTAAGAAATTCCTTTTTTTTTTAGAAAGATTATTTTACTATATTTACAGTTATGAATTTTATGTTATGTATAATTCAAAAGAACTAGAGTTAGGTTAAGAAAAACACGAGAAATATATGATAAAGACTCGTGGTATAAAACATTTCTTTAAGAATATTAAAATGTAAATACTAAGCAAAAATACGCAATTAAAATCAATTTTAATTGCATTGTATTTGCATTTTCACAAGAAAAATCCATCGGTGCATTTATCAAGTTTCCGAAGGGCTGAAAACATGCACAAGGCTAGTTTTGGAAGTTTTCTCTGTCTTTCATGCCTTTTTCTTTTAGCTTTTTACAATTAAGTTATGTACTAAAAATATCAAATATTATCCCGAAAGTATTTTTTTGACTAACTGAACAAATTCCTACATTTTATTTAAATTTAACCATAGAAAAAAATACATCAAGTTGCATTTAAAAGAAAATCCTATTGATCTCTTACCCTACGTATCTGGGAGAGGACTTTTTTGAGTGATGTATTGTAGTTTATACAAACCTAATGTTCTCTTATGCGTTTCAGATAAGAGACAATTTAAGAGACCAAATTTAAACAACCATCAAATATTTTTCCAAAATAAAAATCAAACTTTTAGACATGTCCTTTTATCAAACGCGCCATAGAAAAAAAAATTAGACTTCAAACAAATAAATAAAACTAAAAAATGAGGACTTTCGCATAAATCCTTTTTTCGTGATAAAAAGCAGCCATCTTTTTTTCTGTTCCTATGATGTCGTAATTTGTGTTGGATAGAGATATCCCATAGTGCATTGCGCGTGTCTCCTCTGTGAGGGGACTCCATTTCTAACGGCTCCTCGTGGTCATCGCCGCTCAATCGTGAGATCATTTGTTTCCATTTTGGTTTGCCGGACACCGGGACGGGAATTCGCCAAGAAAATCGCCAAAATATTCGGCACATCCAGCAGCATTTCGGAGTTTGGGGCAAAGAAGACACTAAAGTGTGTTTATGCAATTATTCATAATGTTCATTAATTTGTAAAAATGTTGTTGAACTTAATTGTTGTTGAAAATGTATAAATACGAGCACAATTTCATTTGTCATTTAAATTGTACTATTAGCATTAGTGGTACATTAAATAGTTTGTATAAAATTTAGATCGTATTTCGTTACATTAAAACAAACTATTTCAAAACTTTTTTTGAATTAACATTTACATTACTGTCGAATTTCAGTTACACAAAGGACTATTGGCGACGTATCAAGGTCTATCTCGAAGGAAAGTCTAAGGGAAAATATCTCGTAATTTTGGCAAGAACAACTTCTGAGTTGACACACAAATCTCCAAACTTCCGCCCCAAGACCAAAGTAAGGACATTAGGGTCATGACAGATTTAATATCTACCATCCTCTTCTACACAGGGATCTTCTGTTGGATGACGACGTTAGAACATTCATTAGATACTACTTACTTTTTTTTTAAATTTATGTAAGTTATTTTTTATTGATTAAACTTTAAAATATTCTATTAAAATACTTAATTATCCTTCCTCCTATATTTATTCCTATTCTGATTCGTATGCCATTGCATTAAAACCTATTTGTTAAAACTATTAACAAATGCCCTAAAGAGCATTTCCGCGATATTCTGCCAATTGTAGCAAACCTAACTTTCGACCACAGGAGATATTCTGGACCATTTTTCCAAAGTCCCATGTCCCCCTTCTTCGAAACTGACCCTTATCTTATCTTAGCAAGTGAAGAACATAAAATAGAGTTTATTCCACCATGAATTTCGCTGCAGATCCACAAGTATTTTTTCTTGTATTATTTTTTTTACACGTGGATGTTTTCCCTCTTACAAAAGCCAAAAGCTTACCGAAGAAAATCCGAAGGAATTTCCACGGTGGAATTCTTTTTAAATTCTTTCGTTCGAGATGGGGAAAAATGGCTGCCAAATTCCCAGCTGATGCCATTCAGCGATAGAGAAATAAATGATCGCCACGTCAATACCAGAAGCAGTGACACTATTGTCGGGAATCCGAATTCTAAGTTTGGATCCCAGAACTTTGATACGATGTTTGTTCAAAATGGAATCCAGATACATGTAATTTGATGCTGAAGTCTAGGTGTCCGAATGGAAGAAATCGTCTTTCTGATGGAAGTTGAAGTTCATGTTTTGAATGTTTTGTTTCAGTCGTCGAAGTGAGTTTGCTATCTCGCTTTGGAAGTGTGTATCGGCTGCATAAAGTTGAAATGTAAAATAAAACAAAGTTATTTGAAGGCTAATTTCGCATGCTGTTTTGAGATATGCTGTGTAATGTCTGTTTATGTAGATTACCAATACGAGTGTAAGTAATCCTTTTTAAATTATATTTTGTGAAGCTGTCAAAGGGAATGGAGATTTTATACACTGATTTTTACGACATTATATTGTATTTTAAAGTATGGTTGGTTGGTTGAATTAACTTGTAGCACTTGAGCTGTACAATGGACTATTGGCGACATTTCGGAACCTGCACTGTAGGAAAGGTTGGTTTGGTTTGGTTTTGTTAATTAACGTCGCACTAGAGCTGCACAGTGGGCTATTGGCGACGGTTCGGGGTTAATCTCGAAGGAAAGACCCGATAACACATACACATTCATACACACATTCATACATGCACCTCGTTATTTTAGAACCATGGTCAGATGACGAGGAAACACCTGAACTGGCACCCAACTCCTTCAATAGACGTCGGGACTTTGGACCCCGATCAGATGTATCGTGCACCAGTCCCGTATACACGCCAGTATAATTTGTTGGATATTCTGGACGATTTTCTAGTATTTTTGTAGCGAAGCTGGCAACCCTCCGATCGCAAGTACTGTAGGAAAGAACCAGGATCACTGGAATTACCGCGTAATTTTGAACCATATATCCAATATGATTGTGGTTATCATGTGATTGCAGTAGAGAAGCACATAATCTATTTTTATAAAGTATGGTACCAATTTCTATATTTATTAGAACAATAATCTGCATATAAGAGTTTTTCGAACAGTATTTGATATGTCTATGTAATTAAATAACATGTTTTATGGGTTTCTTTTAAATATTTTCAGTTGTTTTCTTTGAATAAAAAAAATGAAGAGAAAGCAAATATTTAAAGTGTTCATTCAATTTATTCTATGATATTTTTAGAATCAGTTTTGAGAAGAATGCAATTAAAATAATCGCCGGGAAGTTGCCGATTGATTTTTCAGTCACTCAGTTTATTATCGCCGACCGATAGTTGCAGTGCAATTATCGCTCAAGCGTTGCTAACCTAAAAGTTTTGGTTCAACTGATAATAAAAACATTGTTGTGGCAAAAACAGGAACTATTAAACGAAATTTGCTGGAATGACTAGAAAATATATTGCCATCTAATTTACCCCGAACCATCGCCAATAGCCCAATGTTCAGCTCTAGTGAGACGTTAATTAATCAAAACCAAAAAGCTATCTAATTTACAGTATAACACCAATTATCCGGATTAATTGGGACCAGATTGCATCCGGATATTCGAATATCTGAATAATTGGATAATTCACGAAAAAAGTTTATTTCTTAGTAAAAAAATAAACTCATTTACATACACAGTATGTAATGGCATATAATAAATATTAAAATCAATACCATTCACCCTTAAGAAACTTTTAAAATGTGAATTTTATTGATTTTTTTTCTCAAAGCGAACCGTATCCGGATATTTGGAAATCCGCTTGATCCGGATAACTGGTTTTCAGATAATTGGAGTTCTTCTGTACCAGATTTTTTTTAATGGAACTGCATAGAACATTATTTTTAAAACAAATGCATATTTTGTTGACAAACTGCGTTTTACATGAACGTTTTTTAAATCCATGACCGGTATCTACACTTTAAGTTGCAGCAACCTACGGTTTGGAAGGTTTAATGAATTCAATAGTGGTAAAAGGTAAATGTTTTTCTCGTTGATGTTCTAAAAGAGTTTTGAGCAAAAAAATATTCGGCTACAGTAATCTTTATAATTGAAGTTCAACAAGTTAGCATTAATTATAAAAATTTTTGATCATAAATTCTCACTTTACAGTCTCAAAACTTTATTTACTCAATTATTTTACACTTAAATGAGGAGTAGAATAGGGAATGAAGAATGGGGTTTATGAAATAACAAATTAAACTAATACAAGTGGGTTTTATGCTTCAATTGAATGGATCAGTTATTTCATGAAATAACTAGGTATTTTATGAAATGCCGGATTTCATAGTTAAACGATTCCATGTATTCAGGGACGGCTAAAGACCCAAGTGACCACAGGAATAAGGAGAGATCCTATATTTTCTCTCCATAATGCGGGAGAACACAAATGAGTTCAGTTGAAAATATATTGTGGACATTAATTTCTTTTGAGATTCATTTATGGCATTATTTCTAACTATAAATTGCTTTATAGACGTTGTCCAATTTGAATTTTTTTGTATTTAAAAAAAAATAAGTTTTGATTTTGACATGGTGAAATCCCCCAAAATATTAGAATTTCGTTCTTTAGTGAAATCAATAATTTTTTTTTCTGTCGACAAAGGTAGGAAATCTCAATGTTTAAAAAAATTGCTTTAAACTAGTAATGCGGGAGTTTCACGTGACGTATCATGATGGAAACTAACTAGTAGTTTCGATTTCTTCCCTATAGCGGACAACTTTGCTTTTGTTTGTTTAGTCGCTACGCTTGCAATTAGAGGAAAGTTTGTTTATAATAATTGTTTTTTCCAAATAAGTAATATTTTTATTCTATATATGAATAAATTTAAATACAGAAATACTTATATTATATCTGTTGCTTATAACTAGAATTACAACGAAATACGGAAAAATACTTTTTTTTTAACACAAACAATGCTTCATAAACGATGATTACAATCTATCTCAGAGTATGAAGTAAATATTTCTATATTGAGGTATGATTTAAAGACAAAAACTTAAAATTATAGTGCAGGAACTGTAGTTCCATGCTAATCCTACGGAACTTCTTCGGCGACACGAATTTTTCTCCATGTTCGTTTGGAACAGCGGTCTTCTTCTGGAAACAGTAAGACTTCGCGATCAAAATTAAAAAAAAAAAAAACATTCGTGTTGATTTTAATAACTTAAAAGGAATTTTTCTGTCGAATGTGAAGAAAATCGAACAGCACGTTTGGTCGTGTTTGTGTAACAAACAAATTTACAGACAAACAGACGAAGACCGAGTTGAGATAAAAACTCTTTAAAGCTTGGTCATAAATTATTTGGAAAAATCGGGGCTCCATACTTTTGTTCGCTTGTGTCTGCAAAATTATTTGAAAGACCAATGGATGCATTTCATCAATTCGTGTTCTGAGAACTTATCCGGTTTCAAATAAACTACCCTCGGCATACATGCCCTTGAATTCACCCTGCCAAAACACGCAGTTACCTCACCACCTTTAAAACACACGTCTCCCCAAATCAATTCAAGAAAAGGGATTTATGGGATAATACCCGGACAACGATGGGCCACATTTCATTTCCGCGTATAATAATAACACACGCCCTGGCCGCAGTCGAATTTTTCATCACCGCCACAAATCAGGTATCCAATCAGGTATCCCAACAGCCGAAATATATATGTATCCATCGTGACCGCTCCTTGTGTCGTGGCCACGGCTTACAACCGCTTATTACGCCGTGCTTGCATTGGCGATTACAGCATCCAGAGACATTGGCCACTTCATCTAAGTCAAGGATTGCTGGCGAGTTGTGCTCACTGCGGATGAGGACTCCGGGTGGGAGGTAGAGTGGCGCAAGTCATTGTTTGACTTTTGATATCTGTGCGGGATCGGTTGATGTTATTTGGGATATCTACCTTGGGTTTTGAGGTCTTCATACGTGTGTTTAAGTAACTGTTTACCTGTGAATACGACAGAGGAATAGTTTCTAAATGGTTGGATATTTTGGATTGTATCCTGCTGAAAATAGGTATTAAAAAATCCGTAAAATGTACTCATGTTTGAGTATATCAGATGCTTGTCATAGCTCCGAAACAGCAATTTTCATTTTTGGAAAATACATGTATTAAAAAAGAGTAAAATGAGTAAAAAGAGCAGTTGCTTGCCTACATAGACTGTCTTCATAAATCACTTTCAATAAATATCAACAATTCCAACAAAGACTTGCCAAAAGAATGGGAAGTAAGATAATTGAGTTGTAATGACTCTGTTTCCATTTAAGCAATCGACATCAAATGATGTGAAAAACCATCTTCTGAACAACTAATTTAAGCTTTTCAAGTCGATTTGTTAAAATGGCTTGAACAGAAGCTGAGATGAGCAATATTAAATCACACTGCTCATTTTTGAGAAAGTACGATTACTTATATTTGCGTTCGTCATCGCTCATTTACGATGCAATTGTACTCAAAGAAAAACAAGTAGGTTCAAGTACTTTTTTTGTACAGTGTATTTGATGATTTTAATTGTGGTTTTGCCAATTAATATCTTACAAGGTTGTAATCCAACAGTTTGAGTTATTTAATTAAAAAACATTATAGTAACTTAGACCGGGGTAACTTTAGGACTGGGCGTGCAATTTTGAAACAGCGAGAAATTTCTCTTCTCAATTTCCAGGCAATGCCACACAAAAAAATGCACTTAATACGATGAGCCCAAAAAATTCCCGTAGTACTCTGGATAAAGTTGGATGACTGGTCTCGAGAAATCTCTGTTTCATTCCCAATATAATCTAGTGTACTAGTACTATAGTACTGTATGTACTGTAGTACTATAACACAGTATATAAATGTCCGGTCCACGAGGGTCGTGTCACGTCCAGGCATCCGTTAAACACTGTGTTAACACTTGTGCAAATTAAGGCACATACCTTGGGGTGAATACTCGAATTAAGTGACTAAGTGAGTACTAGAATTAGGTACCTACTATATAATTCCTATGTAGTTACGTAGTTGTAGTATTCCCTCGTTATGTTACACTGTAAAACAATATTTAAAAATTAGTATCCAAACCTACTCATTGTTTCTTTTGTTTTTTTCATTGCATTTTTCTGTAAGTAATTGCATTGTAAACGGGCACAATGACATACTCAATTGCAAATAACCGTGCTTCTCAAAAAGCAGTAATGTGATTGAATAGTGCTAATCTCAGCTTCTATTCAAGCGATCTTAATGAACCCTTGCAAACTTGAAATAGTAGTTCAGAAGATCGTTTTCCACATTATTTCATGTCAAATGCATAAAAAGAAACTGAGTTAAAACAACTGTCTTAATTTCCACTCTTCTGACACACGCCTTTTAACATTTCTTCTGCTTGTAACTTCTTATTGTCGCCCTGGTAGTTTAACAAATAATAAGGCTTTGGACTACGATGCTGAGGATCTGAGTTCGATGACCGGTAAGACGTGGTTGCAATTGTCGATATTTATAGAAAGTAATCTATGAAAGCATCCTATGAAGGCATGTAGGCGACTATCTACTCATAATTGAGAACGTCTTCTTCACAATCGTCTCATATTCGGAGCCATGATAAGCATCGAATATAATCAAAAAATTTAGTTTTACTTTTTTTTTCCAGTACCTACTTTTAACAGTGTACATAAATATTTTATAACATACCAAATAATGAGACAAACAAAACGAATTTCAACTCCTTTCAAGTGTTCGACTTACGTCGCTGTTGCTCGTGCCGTTTCGGACATCCATAGTCAAGACCACCTCAGAAGATGGGGGGGTGTCGCATTCCCATAAATAACGCATTTCTGACCCCCATTTTTTTGATTCCGCAATAATTCTTTTACCAACGATATCCCTCGCCACAATTGGCGAGACCTCCCGTATGCAAAAAAGGCCACATAATGTTCGACCCATTTATCATACGCGTAATCCGGCGTGCCAAGTCTGAAGCCCGAAATTGGAAATCCGTACGCTGGTCAGTGATGGATTCACGGGGCCAGCCAACAGTTCGCCGAACCATTACAAATGGATCCACACTTTTCAATGATAATAACAATAATGGGCCCCGGATCATGTATCACCGTGCCGAGATAGCGTACAAGACCTCCAATCAATTACGGGGAAAACGTTTTCTCTCCTACGCCTTTTGTTTTATTTCATTCCTCCACCCTTTTTCGCATTTATATCATCGAATCTGCAGGGTTCACGCCAAATGCCCTTTTTCGAACGCCAAATTGCTCTCGGAAAATAGGGAGGGGGAGGGCGATTATGCATTTCCATGTTTAAGTGTTCGAGTCCCCCCCTTAGTTTGGCCAGGTCCGGGACGGAAGTTTGATGGCCGTAATTGGGGATTCCAATATTCAGATTCCGTGGCTTTCTCCGTTTTGTTCTTCGGAACGATTCTGGTAATTGAAATGGGCTCCAGTCGAGGGGAGGCTGGCTTTTGCGATGCGTGTTGTTAGGAATTCATTTGGCTGAATTTCCATCGAGCATAATAGGTCTGAACTAAAACGTTGAGAATTCGGGCGAATAACATATTTAAATTATTTTCCAATTTTCGCTAAATTATGTGAAATTTCACACTTTTAAATCTGACCATCAATTTCAATTGCATTTACTAGAATTTATTTATATCATACAACTTACAAGCATCCATCTTTATACAAATCATTATAATTGCATGCATTTTAATAGAGTAAGGGACCCGTAGTCAAGATCGACTAGGGTTTAATAGAGTATACTCATACTTGCTAAGCCTCGTCAACCCTCGAAGGCATGGGACGCAATCCAATTCTTGCTTTGCTCGCGTTAATTTAATGCCTTTTAGCTGAATTCAACCCGTTTAGTTTAAATTTGGAAATGTGTTTGACGCCCCGATGATTACTTTCCGATAATAAATAATCAATTGCTTAATATTTTAAAATTTTGTTACATTTTGGCACATCTTCAGTTCAATCCCTTTCACCTTGATCATAAAAATAGGTTATATAGTTTAGTAGTAGTGTCTGTAAAAAATCGTGTGCCTATCATTAAATATAGTTCTACTTTTTTAAATAAATGAGAAAAAAAAATCGTTCTTATAATAAGGTGTTTCCTAGGAAATTTTAGCATTTTTGCCAGGGAGGGGGAGGGGGCAGGGAGGGGCAGGGGGGGGGGCAGGGGGGGAGGGGGGGAGGGGGGGGAGACAGGGCGTCCACGACTATCTATGTATTTAATAGACAAGACGGTGTGTCATTTGAAACGGAGTGAATAGTGGATGTGCCAAAAATATAAAATATTAAGCAATTAATATGTTAATTGCACTTAAAAAAACGGAAAGTTATCACCATGGCGCCATCTACATCTCAAAATTTGAACAACATTAAAATTATTTTGTTAAACAGGCTGAATTCAACTAAAGTGCAGGTTGGTAGCGTTAGTTAGCAGTGGGAGGATCTCCCTATATCTAAATAAAAGAAGAAATTCTTATAACGCTTTTCGATAACAAAATCATCCTTGGCGTAAACGTTCGGCATGTTTTTTCGCATATTTTCTTAGCCCTCAGGCGATAAATAACTCTCACGTGTAAACCGGCTTCAAATTTTTGTACTATATGAAAATTTAGTCCTAATTAAGTTTCTAACATGCAATTTAGACAAAAATACTGAGCTAGAATATAATATAACTATAAGCATTGGAGCGAGGACTCCCATTGAGTGACAATGTATTTTACCGTGCCGCGCGGATACGAACAATTCGGAAGAAAGGTTGAGAAAACATTCGTCCTTGACTCTGACGTCTGACGTGACGACACAGAGAGTTGTAATATTAAATAGAGAGCGCCTTCAATACCACACTCTCGTAAGGCCGCGGTGACAACATTGAAAAGAAAAACCAACATCACGTGGTTATTGCGCTGCCACATTTGGCGTTCAGACGTCTGCCGGAGTTTCAAATTTGGCGCACTTTCTTCTTTTTTGGTGATAAGGAGTTCTGTCCGTATTCAACTTCTTAACATATATGTAGTATTTACTTATTTTCAAACTATATGCGCTAAATATTTCCTCTTCATTAACGAAACGAAAATATTTTATTTGTGTTCAATACTCGAAGAAGCGAAACTCTTTCTATTTCTCAGGTTTTATTGTTCATATTTTCTTATTGAAGTATACAAAATAACAATTGAAAGAACTTCGCGTATGGTAAATTTGTCACATAAAAACTTAATGCAATTATTTCAAAATTACAAAGTAAGAAAAACCTCCTTAATATATCTGTTAAACTCCCTTAAACTGTGCCACTCGTTCAAAAAAACGATATTTAAATACAAAATTAAACATAAAAACCATATTATAATACTTCGATCTCGTTTAGTTCTTAAAGTCGCCAAGGCCTGCCAAGTAATATTGGCGCATGAGAATTGGCATTTCCACATATCACGTGGTTTCAATGATGGACACACGGAAATCAGCATTTTTATTCCTCTATTTGTATCATTACTCTATGTGACGACACAGGAATGTTTAAAACTGTTTTTTTTTCCGGTGCCTTTTATCTTCTTTTTCTTGTAAGTAAGTATGGGAAAACATTAAATATGTAACATTTAATGTATTTTTGGAATCCAGAAATGCGTTATTAAATCTACGTAAACCTATACGAAAGGACTATTTTTTCTAATAATCGCTCACAAAGGTGTAAAGCGGTAGGCAACGCTTAGTCCTCGCTCCAGTGGTTATAGTTGTATTATATTATAGCTTAGTGGACAAAACTAACGGTAACAAAGCTTTTCTTATACGAGGGTGTGGTGAAAAGTTTACGGCCTGACCCAGAAATGGCGCCAGCAGGTGTCATTTTTGACTCGTATTGGATAGTACAATCCTTGACTAGCTTATATAATAACTTTCCCGTCGATTTCTCTGTTAGCCTATTGAATAAGACGCCTCGCTTGCTTCCGTGAAAATGAAAACAGTGGAAAAGCAAGCGATCAAATACTGATATTTGGAATGATTAACACCACTTCAAATCAAACAAAAAATGGATTCAATACTGAAAGATTCTTCTCCGTCATATTCAACAGTCAAATAGTGGGTTTCTGAATTTAAGAAAGGTCGCACGAGCACTGATGATGAACCGCCCTCAGGACGTCCCGCTGAGGTTACAAATGGCGAAATGATAGAGAAAATTCATAAAATCGTAGTAGAGAACCGCAGATTGAAAGTGGGTGAGATAGCTGAGACTACTGGGATGTCAACTGAACGCGTACGCAATATTTTACAGCAACATTTGTGCATGGAGAAGCTGTGTATTAGGTGGGTGCCGCGTTTGCTAACTATCGACAAAAGCTGCACCGAGAGCCTGTTTCGAACGAGAATTTGACACTATACAAGCAAAATTTCAACGAATTTTTGCGTCAATTTATAACATGATAAAACTTGTACACCATTACACTCCTGAAAGTAAACAACAGTCAACACAATAGACTGGAGCAGGTGAACCAACCCCTAGGAAGGCAAAAACAGTTTTATCAGTGAAAAAGGTTATGGCGACTGCTTTTTGAGACTCAAAAAGTATTATCTCATCCAGCTTATTCACCAGATTTAGTTTCCAGAGACTATCATCTGTCTCCCAACTTCAAAACATGGCTCGGAAGTAAAAGATTTGGGAGGAACGAGGAAGTCATCAATGTTGTAAATGCGTATTTTGAAGGACTCGACAAATCGTCCTATAAAAATGGTATCACTGCATTAGAGCACAGTTATGAAAAATGCATTTTACTTGATGGAGATTATGTTAAAAAATAAAACAATAACAAATTTAAAATTTTTATTTTGTTCCTCAGGCCGGAAACTTTTCAACCCCCACCCTCGTATGTCCAATTATTGCAATCGAATTAATTCAAATTTCACCATTTCTATCTACACACCTATCTCTTCATACCACACAACTTCAAGCAAAAAGTATTTCCAAATCCATTTCCACATTCCAAATCGTCTGCAGGTATATATATAAAAAAAACTCACAGCCCACCCCTAATTGGAACAAAGCAACAGCAGAAGACACCGACGTCAACTTTCGGCTTCTAGGGGCATTTCCCTGACAAAAAGTCCGGCAGGAATCGTTTGTCATCCGACTTTGGAACACCAAGGGGTCGACGAGGGTCGCGGTGGTTACAGTTGCCGAGCGACCCAACCGCGATCTATCATTTTGGAAAGCGGCTCTTTTGGCCGATGCTAAGACAAAGCGATCTGAGACGAGCTCCGGACAGCTCTGGCTGGAAGTTGGTGGAATGGCCGGTAGCTGGAGTACTTGTTACGTAAAACGGATCATTTGACTTCGACGCTGCGTGCCCGCGGAGTCAAGGTTATATGTGAAGAATTTTATTTGGTGGGTCTGCTGTGGACTTCAGACTTGAAATGCATTAAGGGCGAATACATTGAAAGAGCAGGGGGGTCGGGCAGACCCCCTACCCCTTACAATTTTAGATATATCTAGGAACACTGTAAAAAAAGCCGGTAAATGTGGCAGAATAGGGAGGGGGATCGACCACACATTGCATAACACACATGTAGGGGAAGATATTTTCTGCCCTGCTTGGAATTTTGTTGTTCATGGGTCATTTCTTTACTACAAATATAATTTAAGCTACAGCTCAACTAAAGTAAGTAAATAAATACTAATTACTGTTTCGTGCGTAAACATAGTAGTTCGACACACGTTGCTCTTAACAAGGCAAATAATTTCAGTGCAGGGTGGCATAATCGACTGCTCGAAGGGGGTACCAGCTGTCGGAAGCAAAGGTTGAAGACCACAATTGCCCGGAGCCTAAAATCGACTTTAGCAGTCTGTGACATTAGCGCGCAGTACGTGCGTGCGCTTAAAACTGTTAGCGAGATGCCACATATGACACAATTCAAACAAAGGGAAAAGCATGGCCTTGGCGCCAATTTTCAGAATCGCGACAAAAAATAGAAAAATCGCAACATAAAATAATCGCGACAAAGAGTTTCGTAAGTTAAGAATTGAATATAAATCCATGCAGGACAGAAAATATCTTCCCTTTATTTGCGTTATGCAATATATGGACAACCCCTATCACGATTCTTCCAAGTTTACCTACATTAAAAAAAATTGCTTAAAATGAGTACATGGCCGTACTCGTCCTTAATTCTTTTAATAACATGCTCATTTATTTCTCTTAATAACAATCACATTCATTTCTCCTAATAACATATTGATTTCATGTCATGTAATAACATGTTCATTCACATCTCATAATAACATATTGATTTCATGTCATGTAATAACATGTTCATTCACATCTCCTAATAACATATTGATTTCATGTCATGTAATAACATGTTCATTCACATCTCCTAATAACATATTGATTTCATGTCATGTAATAACATGTTCATTCACATCTCATAATAACATATTGATTTCATGTCATGTAATAACATGTTCATTCACATCTCATAATAACATATTGATTTCATGTCATGTAATAACATGTTCATTCACATCTCCTAATAACATATTGATTTCATGTCATGTAATAACATGTTCATTCACATCTCATAATAACATATTGATTTCATGTCATGTAATAACATGTTCATTCACATCTCATAATAACATATTGATTTCATGTCATGTAATAACATGTTCATTCACATCTCCTAATAACATATTGATTTCATGTCATGTAATAACATGTTCATTCACATCTCCTAATAACATATTGATTTCATGTCATGTAATAACATGTTCATTCACATCTCATAATAACATATTGATTTCATGTCATGTAATAACATGTTCATTCACATCTCATAATAACATATTGATTTCATGTCATGTAATAACATGTTCATTCACATCTCCTAATAACATATTGATTTCATGTCATGTAATAACATGTTCATTCACATCTCATAATAACATATTGATTTCATGTCATGTAATAACATGTTCATTCACATCTCATAATAACATATTGATTTCATGTCATGTAATAACATGTTCATTCACATCTCATAATAACATATTGATTTCATGTCATGTAATAACATGTTCATTCACATCTCATAATAACATATTGATTTCATGTCATGTAATAACATGTTCATTCACATCTCCTAATAACATATTGATTTCATGTCATGTAATAACATGTTCATTCACATCTCATAATAACATATTGATTTCATGTCATGTAATAACATGTTCATTCACATCTCCTAATAACATATTGATTTCATGTCATGTAATAACATGTTCATTCACATCTCATAATAACATATTGATTTCATGTCATGTAATAACATGTTCATTCACATCTCCTAATAACATATTGATTTCATGTCATGTAATAACATGTTCATTCACATCTCATAATAACATATTGATTTCATGTCATGTAATAACATGTTCATTCACATCTCCTAATAACATATTGATTTCATGTCATGTAATAACATGTTCATTCACATCTCATAATAACATATTGATTTCATGTCATGTAATAACATGTTCATTCACATCTCCTAATAACATATTGATTTCATGTCATGTAATAACATGTTCATTCACATCTCATAATAACATATTGATTTCATGTCATGTAATAACATGTTCATTCACATCTCATAATAACATATTGATTTCATGTCATGTAATAACATGTTCATTCACATCTCATAATAACATATTGATTTCATGTCATGTAATAACATGTTCATTCATATCTCCTAATAACATATTGATTTCATGTCATGTAATAACATGTTCATTCACATCTCATAATAACATATTGATTTCATGTCATGTAATAACATGTTCATTCACATCTCCTAATAACATATTGATTTCATGTCATGTAATAACATGTTCATTCACATCTCATAATAACATATTGATTTCATGTCATGTAATAACATGTTCATTCACATCTCCTAATAACACATTCGTTAATTAATCGATGATGTCATCGAAATATACCATACGATTTTTCACATTGTAAACGATACATTCAATACATAATATTGCTTAGTACATATCTTTTGTCTTCGAAGTCAAAACTGAGAGAGAGTAATCTTAATATGACCAAAAATAATTTAAGATATCTCACTTGCTCTTCAAAATTTGCACTACATCGTAAAAAAAATGTGGAAAGACCACCAACCGAACTAATTGTATTTTATGTACACCAAGCTTGTCGTAAAGGTGAATCCACTTGCCATTTTAATTACCTATTGTTATATTTTTCCTGGCATGATTTTGGCATTAGAATTTAATTTGTTTGACAGATTTATTAATAAAGAAAAATATCACTCATCATAAAATAAGATTTGTATTGTATTTAATTATTCTTTAAATATCACTTCATTTTCACTAATATTTTTTTCTTTAACACATCGTTTGGAATTTATGAGAGAGATAACGACAATATTGAATGAGTCTTATTTTCTCCTTTGATTAGATTAGTGTTAGCCGTTCATTCCTTTTAATAATATTAGTTGCACGTTAATTTAAACTAGTTCATCGTGGTTAATTTCCTTTAATGACGTTTTTTTTATCCAGCGTTAACCATATTTCCCCCTTTTCTTTGACAAAGCAATTCATATTCAGTTATCTTGCATTAAAAAATAAGATTCAGACACTACAAAAAAAAAAAAAAAAAAAAAAAAAAACGAAATGAGGAGGGGTAAGAACAAAAAGGATTCGAAGATGGGTAATAAAATCCAAACGAAATAATGGGATATTTAATAAATATATATGAAAAAAAAAGTTGCGAATGCAAGTAGGAGGGGAAAAAAAATAATAGTATGAATGTTGAAAAGGAGCCGTTTTCCTAATTTCCTTTCTGGAACCACTCCAGAACAATTGGTGCCAAATTCCATACAAATCGCCAATTTGGCGATTTTTCAGGATATTTTTAACGTTGTGCCCGTATGCTGGCTATGCTGGTGCGAAAATTGTTAATATTATACTGTGAATTGCTGTTTAACAATCGATTTTCCTGCAGGGTCTAAAATATCCAATACTATGTACACTGCTAAAAATATGTACTCAAAATAATTCAAATATACTAATTTTTGAGTACATTTGATGTTTATCATGGCTCCGAATACTTAAGTTTCAATGTTGAAAAATGCATGTACTCAAAAATAAGTACAGTGAGTAAAAAGAGCAGATGCTAGATTATATAGGTTGCCTACATAAATCACTTTCAACAAATATGGACAATTACACTTACCGGAAATAGAACCCAAATCTTCAAGCACCGCTGTCCAAAGTTTATCCGTTCAGGGCGACTTGAAGACGTTATAAACTGAACAAATGTTAAAAAGCTGTGCCAAAAGATTGGGAAGTAAGATAATTGAGTAGTAATAACTCAGTTTCCATTTAATCAATGATGTAGGACGTGTCTGCATAACGCATTATATATATAACATATGATATATTTATTTATATATTATTTATGTAACCGATGAAAAAATTTATATAGCAGCAGAATCATTAAATTTTAAATTTTTCTACCAATTCCAATGCATAATTCTAAACATAATTTAATTGTACTTATACCTATAATTGTTGTCTATGTAACTGTCACATTATATTTATAATTGCTATAATTATGTAACTCTCTTGTTATAACTATATGCATTAATTAGCCCAGCATCAAAATATATAATTATAAGTTTTATCATCTCAGTATTTAATTAAAATTTAAATTGTATTTTGATATATTCCACTAAGGTCTTGCATCATTTACCAATTTGAATTTTCACTTTTTATTTTTATTGTATTTCTGTCTAATTTGATCATTTTCCTTTGTTCATCTTGTCGTATTTTTTCAATTTTTTTATTTTCTATTGTTTTATTTGTATTAATAATTATTCGGAAGTTTCCAGGTACTTATTATTCGAAACACATCTTTCTTTTGGCTATGCATCTCCTGATGAGACTGTCAACTATTTAAAAAATTTGTCTATTTACAGAGCTTCAGAAAATGTTGAATGTTTGAATTCGTTTCTCATTTTAGTTGTTTTTTTATGCCTAATTGATTGTCTTAAATCTTTTTTCGTTAATAATTTTGTTTTAATCTTATATTGTTTATTTACATTAAAGTTTCAACATGAACTTTTAGCATGGGAATTATGTTCCTTTCTCTTTTATTGTTCTTTAGTAATTTTCAATGTATTGTTTACATAAATATATATTTTAGTATATAAATATTTATATTTTTCTAATATTTATCAATTAACTACCTAAAAATATTTTTTTAATATATATTTTAGTATAGAATTTTTTATCAATGTATCTAAACATCCATTTGTAATAAAAATATCTCTCCCACTAAATATTAATTTGTATCTACCTATCTAAATAATGTATTTGTGTCTATTTAAACATTTTTAAATAGAAAATTAATTCTCTAATATGCATTTTTAAATCTCTAATATGCATTTTTAAATCTCTAATATGCATTTTTAAATCTCAAATATGCATTTTTAAATCTCTAATATGCATTTTTAAATGTCTAATATGCATTTTTAAATCTCTAATATGCATTTTTAAATCTCTAATATGCATTTTTAAATCGCTAATATGCATTTTTAATTCTCTAATATGCATTTTTTAATCTCTAATATGCTTTTAAAATATTTGCTAACGTGTTAAGTAATATTTTAAATAGTTAAACTAATTCAAAATTAATGTATTTTCAAATGCTTATAGATGAATTAAACTAAAACTATTTGGCTATATTCAGTAATTTGGCGATTTTTTCCCAATTTAATTTGGCGACCACTACACAATTTCATAATTGGCACCCCTACATTTGAGTGTAGCACATTACAACAAGAGACGCCTGCCTTTTTTTTCCTTCACTATTTGTCTTATCAGCAAATAGAGCGGAGGTTGTGGGAGGGGGGGGGGGGAGGTTTAAAGGGGGTTGGTAAAGATTATTACATAAATAAATTAAGTAGCCCCCTACCCCCCCTCATTCTGTTTTTATCTGGAACAACCCGACAGCGGAAAAACCAGAGTTGAAATCCTCCCTTTCGTGTAATTAAAAGGCACAAAACATTTATTTTCACTTTTCCAGCCCCCCCCCCCCCACCCCCTCTTCCCCCCACCTTCGCCCCCCTTCATGAAGCAGTTGCAATGTGTCTTTTGATGCTCTGGAAAATTACAGCTCGCTTTTAGAACACAAAAGGAGTACATTACCAAAACACTCCTAGAAAAAAAAATTACAAAAAAAAAATGGCGTTTCGGTAAAAGTTCTCTTAATTAAACAACAGAGAGAGGAAACCTAAGTTAACGAAGTAACTTAATCATATAAGTCGCGCTCAATGTTTTTTTTATTGTTCTTTTGTAATTGTTTTTTTTTTTATTTATTTATTTTAACGCTTAATTTTTATTGTTGTTTCTGGCAACAACGCGGCTCAGAGTCGTTTTCATTTGGAATGAGGAAAAGGGCATTTCACTAAGTTGGAACAAGAGGGGGGAAAACCCTAAAAAAAAAATCCTTCCGCTTTTGAAAATCTTTCTAATGATACTAATAAAACTGCCGTTGCCAAAGCGGGAAACAGAAATGTTCATATAAAGTTAAATAAAACAAACAAAAATGGCGTATCTGTTTTGCATCCGGGAATATTCCTCTCAGAAATTCCATTGCCAGATTCGTATTATTAATAATAATAAATTTGTTGTTTTTTATGGTTTTCCCTAAATCCCCAGTTTTGTTTGAGTTAGGCGTTTTTCAAAAACATGCTTACCTCCATTCCTCTATGTTAAGGGGGTCCGATACCTTCGACATTTTTTTCTTTATTTTTATACCTGTACAATCCAATTTTTTTTCTCTTCCTAAATATGCATAAAAATGATTTTAAGACGCTCAATTTTTTTTTTAAATTGCACATTTATTTTTAAATTAAAATTTTAGTAAATTTTTTAACAATTTTAAAATTCCTACTCCTTTTTTGTTTTTCTCTATTTTGAAGCAATTTTTTTTATTTAAGATCTTGAATAATATGTAAATAGATGTATGCATTCAAATTTTGATTCAGATACATCACTTTAAAAAAATAAAATATATTAGAAATTTTGGAAAAAATATTGACGAAAAAAAATAAAATTCCATTTTAAGTGGTTTTAAAAAACAAATTATGGTAAAAATAGGAAATCTGAATGCATACATCTATTTAAAATATATTTATCTTGCTATACACACAAACATTATGATTTTAAGTATAATAGTAAAAAAGCCTTAGCATTTTTAGTGTTCATTAAATTTCAAAACCACGAACAGAGATATTTGCTTTTAAAGTTTACATATGATACAACTATGTTATAGGAACACATCATTAAAACATTCATAACTAAAAAAGTAATAGGAATTTTTTGAAGCAGTTTTTTGTGAGTTATTAAGATAAGTTTGAATATTATTTTTTAAATATAAAAAAAAAATGACTTTTTTTGCGAATTTTGGGTATCGGACCCCCTTAATTAAAAGAAGCTTTTGCCATTCCAATTTAGGAGGATGATAAATGATTTTCCCGACCTTTTTACCTTGATTTCAACGTCGAAACAAACGAATCCCGATTATTTTTAATATTTCGTTATATTCGGGGACAACTTAACTACACCCTAAAGAGAAGGCTATGATCTGTAAGACGGCTCAACTGCATAAATATATTGCTCCGATTTTCCAAAAATAACTCATCCGAGGCCAAACTCTAAATGAATATGTATCAAAGCGGCCATATTTGTCGTCTTTATTGCTGCCGCATTTGCAACTGTTCAAAACAGGTCCTTTATGATACACTTTATTCCACTTAAATCAATATTATATCATTAAAAAAATTTAAGTTAAACAGACTGCTTGAAGGGGATGCGAAGCCCCTAACGACTGCTCTAAGGGGGTACCTGCTATTTTTGAACAGTTATTATGATGCATGTTTCCAAAAACGAATTCCCGAAGTCGTGTTGAGTTATCACAACAGGCTGTGAGAAAAAGTCAGAGGCCCAAACTATTATTCCATGTGGTTCAGAGCTGGTTTTTGAACAGTTATAATGATGCGAGAATCTGAAAATGGCTGAGGTTCTAAACAAAAAATATCCACAATTGTTGAAAAATAATACAATTTATTTATTTTACGATAGCTGAAAAACAAACTTTCGCACTTTAGACACTGTTATAAACAGGTATTCAAAAATAAGTCAAATGTACTTATTTTTTATTACATTCGATGGTCTGAATACACAAGTTTTTTTTTTTGGAAAAAAGATGTTCTCAAAAATGAGTACAATGTGTAAAAATGAAAAAATGAGTAGATGCTAGTCTACATAGAATGCCTTCATAAACCCCTGTCAATAAATATCGACAATTACATTTAAAACTTACCGGGGATCGAACCCAGATTCTTACTCACCGCAATCTACTGTGTTTTCCGCCCAGCTATCAAGGCGACGCGAAGAAGTTATAAACAGAAGTAATGTTAAAAAGGTGTACCAAAACAAATGGGAGGTAAGATAATTGAATTGTAATAACTCAGTTTCCATTGAAGCAATCGACATCAAATAATATGGAAAACCATCTTCTGAACAACTATTTTAAGTTTGTCAGGTCGCTTCGATGGCGTGAAGGGAAGCTGAGATGAGCAATATTAAATCCCATTGCTCATTTTTGTGAAAGTACTATTACTTAAATTTGAGTACGTCATCGCTCATTTACGATGTAATTGTACTTAAAAATACAAGTACGTTCATGTACTCATTTTCAAGCGAACACTCCTTTTATAACTGTGCGCGATTCGGAAATCATCAATGAGTACATTCTCTAGTGAAAGTGCAGAACATTTATTTTTACCCTGAACAAATCAGATTGGTTTGGTTTGGTTTTGTTAATTAACGTCGCACTAGAGCTGCACAGTGGGCTATTTTCGACGGTTCGGGGTCAATCTCGAAGGAAAGACCCGGGAACACATACACATTCACACACACACATTCATACATGCACCTCGTTATTTTAGAACCATGCTCAGATGACGAGGAAACACCTGAACTGGCACCCAACGCCTTCAATAGACGTCGGGACTTTGGACCCCGATCAGATGTATCGTGCACCAGTCCCGTATACACGTCAGTATAATTTGTTTGGATATTCCGGACGACTTTCTAGTATTTTTGTAGCGAAGCTGGCAACCCTCCGATCGCAAGATCACTACTTTTTTACTTTTCTATGTCAAGTCCATTTCACGGATTCGAACCACCAATCCTCTGATTCGTAGTTGAACGCCTTACCAACTGAGCAACTGGGGCTCTGAACAAATCAGAGAATCTGAAGATTGGCACTCTTTGACGGTAACAATTTATACAAAAATTTATCTTTTACACTAAAACTGATTCTCAGCCTATACATTGGAACATCGATAGTTCCAGGGTGATGAAAATAATAATAATAACAACTACCCAAGACAAACCCAATCCCTTGTAATGGGCTCACGATTCCCGTGTTTCCGGCGTGTAAGTTCACTTTGCACGTGCTCCGGCTCGCAGCCCTTTCATCCACGGCCGTAAAAAAAGATGTCCGTGCATTCTGTTAACCGAAGAAAAAAACGGAAATCGATGTGTAGTAACAATGGGTCGTTACGACGTGACGCGAACCTGTTTAAATGCTCATGTTGGGCACTGGTGACGGATTTGTCTACGTCGTGAATGGAGACCGGACGGATATAAATTTTGAATGCAAATAATGTGTGAAATGGAGTCTGTTTGGTTTTCTCTAAAATTGACTGGGCCAAAAGATCCCTAATTCAATATTTAGATGTTGTCTGTATGGTCTTTAGTGAGGTATAGAGGTCTAATTAAAAGTGTAATAAACATTGAGAAGTTTCTTTTTTTTTAAGCGCAAGTCATACCCTGACTTCATATTGAATGTATAAAATAATTAATAATTGAAAGAATTGATGAGTGAAATAATTAAAGAGTGGATAAATTAATAATTGAAAGAATTGATTATTGAAGGAATCAGAGTGAAAGAATCAATGAGTAAAAGAATCAATGAGTGAAATAATCAATAAAAGAAACAATCAATGAGTAAAAGAATAAACGAGTAAAAGAATAAATGTGTGAAAGAATCAATGAATGAAACAATCAATGAGTAAAAGAATAAATAAAGAGAATATTGAATGAATAAATAATTAATAATTGAATGATGTAAATGAATTAAAAATGAAAAGAATTAATGAGTAACAGAATAAATGAGTGAAAGAATTAATGACTGAAAGAATCAATGAATAAAACAATCAATGAGTAAAAGAATAAAGAAAATATTGAATGAATAAAAAAAAAATTGAATGATGTAAATGAATTAAAAATGAAAAGAATTAATGCGTGAAAGAATTAATGAGTGAAAGAATCAAAGACTGAAAAAACCAATGTGTAAAATAATATATGAGGAAAATATTGATTGAATAAATAAAATAATAATAAATATAAATTGTGAGTGAAATAATAAATGAGGGAATGAATTAAAAATTAAAATAATTAATTATTCAAATAATCAATGAGTGAAAGAATCAAGAGAATAATTGAATTAATCAATGAGCAAAAAAATAAATAAGGAAAATATCGATGGCATAATAAAAATATTAATTTAAGTAATTGCTCAGTGAAAGAATTTATGAGTGTATAAATTAATAATTGAAATAATTAAGGATTGAAAGAATCAACGAGCGAAAGAATAAATAAGTAAAATAATTAATGACTGAATGAATTAAAAATTAAAATAATTTGTGAGTGAAAATTTCAAGAAGTGAAAGAATCAATGAAGAAAAAAATCAAAGAGTACAAGAATAAATGAGGAAAATATTAAGGGAAGTAAAAAGTAATTAATTGAAATAATTTATGAGTGAAATAATTAATGATTAAAATAAAAAATATGAGGAAGAGTGAGTGAACAAAATAGTTAATAATTTAAATAGTTGATGAGTAAAAGGAATGAATAATTAATAAGTAAATGAGAAAATAATTTAAATAATTAATAAGTGAAAGAATCAATAAATGAAATTATTAAAGAGAGAAATAATGAATGATTAAAATTATTAATAATTGAAATAATCAATGAGTAAAATAATTAATGACTGAATAAAATAAAAATAAAAATAATTTGTGAGTGAAAAATTCAAGAAGTGAAAGAAGCAATGAAGGAAAAAATTAAAGAGTACAGGAATAAATAAGGAAAATATTAGGGGAATAAAAAAAGTAATTAATTGAAATAATTGATAAGTGAAATAAATTATGAGTAAAATAATTAATAAGTAAATGAACTAATAATTTAAATAATTAATAAGTAAATGAACTAATAATTTAAATAATTAATAAGTGAAAAAATCAATAAATTAAATTATTAAAGAGCGAAATAATGAAAGATTCAAATTATTAATAATTGAAATAATTAATGTGTGAAATAATTGATAAGTGAATGAATTAATAAGCGAACGAATTAATAAGTAAATAAACTAATAATTTAAATAATTAAGAAGTGAAAGAATCAATAAATGAAATTATTAAAGAGCGAAATAATGAATGATTCAAATTATTAATAATTAAAATAACCGATGAGTGCAATAATTAATAAGTGAATTAATTAATAAGTGAATTAATTAATAAGTGAATGACTTAATAAGTGAATGACTTAATAAGTGAATGAATTGATAAATGGATGAATTAATAAGTGAATGAATTAATAAGTGAATTAAAATTAATAAGTGAATGAATTAATAAGTGAATTAAAATTAATAAGTGAATTAAAATTAATAAGTGAATTAAAATTAATAAGTGAATTAAAATTAATAAGTGAATTAAAATTAATAAGTGAATTAAAATTAATAAGTGAATTAAAATTAATAAGTGAATTAAAATTAATAAGTGAATTAAAATGAATAATTGAATTAAAATTAATAAGTGAATTAAAATTAATAAGTGAATTAAAATTAATAAGTGAATGAATTAATAAGTGAATTAAAATTATTAAGTGAATTAATTAATAACTAAAACAATCAATGAGTAAAATAATTAACGAATGAAATGAATGCTTGACGACTTTTACGCATAAGACAAAAAAATAATATCCCGTTTCCTTTATCACAACAAAAAGTTCGATAACCGAACCAAAAAACTCCACCTCCCTCAAAAATAACAAATGGCTCTATCAAAAACAAGCCGATTAATCACCAAAAATCACACCCCCATCGCGGTTTACGATGGATCCAACCGATAGATAGCATTGTGTTTCTCACAGACTCTCTTACAAGAAAAAACTCCAAAGAGGGAGGTTTCCATCAAGTAACAGCCTCCTTTTCCTCGCGTTATCTCGAAAGGAAGAGGAAACAGGCAGACTCTCGCATCCTGTCCCGGGCCTAAAGGTGCCGTGGTGGTCCCGCGGTGGTCCGGCGTGGTCAGGACGCAGGCCTTCCGGACCACACAGATTATGGCTCTTTGGATGTTTTTTTTTCTGTTTTTAAGGAGAAAATCTGACAGCTCAATTCTTTGAATGCGGAAACGTATGGTACTTGTAGAAACTGTTATCGCATAAGGATGACCATTTCACTTATATTTTAAACAAGTCGCTTAGCTTTAGTGGCAAAGAACAAAGTATGACCAAGAGAATAATTTATGATGTGTAGAAACAGTCAAGCATTGACCTTCAACCAAAAATTTGGGTGAACCACCCCGTATATCGATATCGATGTACCTCATCTTCGTATTGATTTACTTGATAATAGATGTATATATTTTGCTTATTCATATAAAATTTACATTTATAATTTATTTCATCAAATCCATGTCATCCTTAATGCACAGATGTGGAAGTTCCCGGTGGCCCTGTGATAAAGTATCCAGCTACCAATCAGAGGACTCTGCCTGTCGAATATCTACGTGGACATGACAAAAGCTGTAGCTTTCTCGTGATAAAAGATTTGACAGATTCGTTCCTAAATTAAAAAAAATAATTTAAGAAAATCCATAATTTCCACCGGTGTGCACGTCAAATCTGATTGTGGTTCAATGTCCTGACGCCTATTGAAGTTGCGTCGGGTGCCAGCTCCGGTATTGACTTCGTCATCAGACGATGGTTCAAAAATACGAGGCTGTGTTCCCAGGTTTTTCCTTCAAGGTAGATCCCGAACCATCGCCATTAACCCACTGTGCTGTAGTGCACCGTTAATTAACCAACCACAGATGTGGTAAGTGACAATTCGCCAACTCTTCAAGTCATGGATTTCAAAGTTCGTAAAACCATAATAGTCGAGGGAGCGTATGTCAATTGAAATAATTATATTTCCTTCTACCTAAATTAGAATTCAAATGACATTGTAACCTCAAATTTAGAAAAGTGCAGTTAACATATTTGTGCACTAATGTGTCGTTATACCTTCCATGTTATATACGTATCCACCGTGCTTAATATCACACCAAAATTTCACTGTAAAAAACAGGTACTTAAAAATGAGTACGTGAACATGCTCGTTTTTCTTTGAGTACAATTGCATCGAATGAGCGATGACATACTTAAATTTAAGTAACCGTACTTTCCCAAAAAATGAGCAGTGTGATTTCATATTGCTAATCTCAGCTTCTGTTCAAGCCATCTTAACAAAACGACCTGACAAATTTAAAATAGTTGTTCAGGAGATCGTTCTCCACAATATTTGATGTCGATTGCTTCAATTGAAACGGAGTTATTGCAACTCAATTATCTTACTTTACATTATTTTTTAACACCTTTTAAACATTTCTTCTGTTAATAACTTTACAATTACCCTGGTAGTTTAACGGATAACGGATCATTATGTAACTTAGATATTTTTCTTTGTATTCTTTTGAACCTTATTTATATGTTTTATACTTTTTATTAATTTGCATTACCTTGTGTTGTATAAAAAATATTTGGTTTTTAGTTTAATAGTTAAAATTGTTTTTTTTCAGTCACAGGTGATTGCTAATCTATAATTACAAAATTCTTCATTGAATTTGCTTAGGAAAGCGTTTTTATCTTTTATTTAACAGGTCACCGCTTTTCCCGATTTGACACCCGTGCCTTGACTTTGATTCGTATCCAGACTTAAGGCCTGAGACCTACATCATGTCTTTACTAAATAACATGAACATCTATATTTTAAAGATATATGTTCCCCAATGTTCCACACTTATCTGATGGCACTATTCTAATTTGTTATAAACAAGTTTGTTCAGAGAGGGTGGCAACAAAACCCTGGGGAAAATGTTCACTGATATTTTCCTGATGTTGTCACAAATTTTCCTGATTTTTACAATCACATTAAGAAATGTCACATTAAGAAAAAAATAATGAAATACATGCTTTGTATAAAAACAAGGTATCCACGCTACAAGAATACAATAAGTGTATTGCATTATAAATGAAAAATGTTGAGCAATATTTATATACACTTAAAATAATAGTTTATGGATACAATGCAAAAATTATACAAGTACGGCAGGCAAAATAGTACTTAAACTTGCTCTTTGGAAACAGATAATGCGAAAAAAAGCAAGTTTTCTCAAATTATTTCTTTTGTAGATAATTTTAAATGTGATACGTTGCATTCTATTCCATATATGCTATGTTATTTTCTATTCCAATCTTCAATAAATCGCATGTTCATGACCTCTTCCCCACACATGTTGTTTACATTCCAAAATCCTTTGCTGTCGCTTCTCCTTCCAGAGTTTGGCGCAGCATGGTCAAAACTGGCCCTTGCGCCACTAAAATCTAACTAACCAACCAACCAACCAACCTTCCAGCAGTGGTTCATGTTTCTACAAATATAAAACTGAAAATGCCTACAGCCATGCATTTTTTAAAATTCTTTTTCAGAACTAAAAGGAAATATTGGCAACTAAACTACCCACAATGGAACTTAACGGAAATATTGACCCAGAATAGAGGGCATAATAACAGTAAGTATTAATGATCAAAATTTGAAAATTTCCCTGATTTTTTGTGAATTTTGAAATTTTTCTGATATCTCCAGAATTAAAAAATTCCATGATTCCCCAGGTTATGTTGTCACTCTCTTATTAATCCTCTAGTGCAACTAGCATAGTGCAACATATACCCTACACAACTTTAAAATGACTGCTAGTTGCATCTATTGAGTTTTATGTTAACTATAATAGTTTTGTTACGTAGGGAACCATGTGCCTAGTTCTTATAATCGCCGCTAGGTCCCTTATTTTTATAAAAACGATTGTGGTAAAGGAAATCAGTTGCTTCGAGGTCTGTTGTTCTAAAACTGGATCGTGAAGGTGAAGTTTTCGAAAATTGTTTTATTACTTAAAAGTATAATCTGGCTCTACAAAAAAAAATCCTAGCTATTACCAGAGGTATGTAGATTGTATTTAACTATATTTTCATACTTGTTGAAAATTATTTTAGTAATTACACATGATTAAGATAAAAACTCGTCTTAATGAACAATGCGTTAAGAGTTTTAATGGTTCCAGATTTAATGGACTTTTATTGCGTATTTTAACGTTGTATTTGTATTTTAATAATTACACATGATGTTGCATATACGCTACACAAAGGTTTTTAAGGAATTATTTAATTAAATAGGCAGTTAGGATTTTTTAAAAATATTTTTAAGCGGTCCAGGGGCAAAAAGAAAAAAAATCATGTCATTAAAAAAGAAAAATCATGCTCTAGAGGGTTAATATTTACTCCAAATATCGATGTACGAAAGTGCTTTAATAAGGTAATAGACATCTGTATATATAAATGCGAAAACCCCACTCATTCACTCATCACTAATTCTCCACTTCCCGTATACCTATGAAGAAGAAATTTGGCAAATGTGTTCCTTATACCTTAAATAGGAAAAGTAAGCTATTTTTGTTCCGATCGAACGGATTAAAGGGGGTGTAGAACCCCTTTTTCGATGTTAGTAGCGACGTTTCTTTTGGAATCTACATATCCAAAAGACCTAGATTGCTGAATATTGGAACCCAGTTTCATCTTGGGGCCCTAAGGGTGAACTAAAAAATAATATTTAAAAATTCGAACTCGAATTGCCAAAATAACCATTTTTTAAAAACACTTTCCATATGGTTAACATGAAGAACATGTAACAATGCAATATTTCTAGATTGAAACAATGGAATATTTTAATATTATATAACCTATTCTGATTGGCTGATAACTAAATATCGCCAATGTGTCCCCAAATGAACAAAAAAAAATTTCGCCAAATTTATAAAAATTATTTCGCCAATTTTGTAATTTATTTCTTTTCCGTGCGTAGAACGGGTATTTCAGCTAGTGTGTTTGTATAAAGTTCACGTGTGGTCATGCAGCAACTGTTCATAATATAAATACTCTGATGTATGATGTGTTTTGAAGTGAAAAGAGAGAAAAAACAAACGAATACCATCTTCCGTTTAATTTTATTGGTGCAAGATGAAATGATTTTATATACAATATCATGTATTCGATCAAGAAGGAACTTTTCTCTATATATAGTTATTTATATATATTAATTCACAGTACGAGTATGAAAAGTACATTCAGCCAAAGCTACAATTGAAACGTCTAACAGGAGACAGGTTACAAGATCAACCCTTCAAGTATTCAGCATTCCAACGCAACCCTCATCGTTCTCAACGTGGTTTCCAATGGGAGATAACGATGCAGGTTGGTTGAGACTAAAAGGTTACCTTCATAATAATTTAGCTTTGTATTTCTTTTCGGTTTGAATCCAGTGGGTAATTTCAGTATGTTTCAGTTCAAACTTCAGTGTTTCAGTTATTACAAATGCCAATATTGAAAATCGTCTGCGTAATCAAAACCAAGCGATATAGATGTTTTAAATTCCGAGAAATGTAGGGGGTTTAAATATTTTAATTATATCTAATTACCGTAAATGAAGTGGGTAAAATTGTAAGAGGCGTTCAGCTCATTTAAGTGCGATCAAAAAGATAGTTTTATACTAATAGTATTTTTTAAAACTAATAGTAAAAGCGTCAAGTGAACTGTTATAAATTTTTTCGTTAAATATGCTCCGGTTAAACTTTTCGTCAAATATGACAAAATGTTTTGTTAGTTTTTTTCCAAACGACGAAACATTTTGTTATTTTTGACGAATATACCTCACATTTTTGACGAAATTTTTAATCGCAGCGTTTAGCAAGCGTCTGTTTCGCCAAAGCGACAAAAGTTTCTTATTCAAAAAAGAGCATGTATTTTTAACATTGGGGTTTGAAAATAGCCCAGACAAAAATTTAGTAGTGATGAAGTTTTCAAAAATTGTCGTGTGGTATTAAAATGGTTCCTGTGACAGCCGAAATTATATCCAAACATTAATTCAGTTAGACTGTTTTTATGTGCTACGCATTACTACAGAAGGTCATTAGAAATATATTGAAAAATTTGTCCACTGATAAAAATCAAGATCAGCCATTTCCTCTCCCTCAGATAGCTCGTATCCATGAACACTACCACAAAAACAAGCTAAGAGAAGAAGTGGGGGAAAATGTGACCTTGAAGAAACGAAATAACTTATTAATAGGTTTTCTTGTTAACCCTACAACAACAAAATATTAAAAAAAATCATGTTTTATGAAAAAAATTCCCATAATTTTGGAATATTTAATGAAGTTAGTCGAAAATTTTACCCACTTTTTGGTACGGTATTATTGACCTTAATGTAAATTTAGACTGAAACACATGATAAAAGAGCAGTAGTTCATAAACATGAGATAAATAATATGAACAACTGCTTTTCTATGCTTTATTTAAAAATAAAATTTTATAGCACTAAGAATAAAATATATCAATATAAATTCATTTTTCGATAGTTATTGCCTATTAAGGAAATTGAATTCTGCATATCAATCCAGACAACTCGTATAACTTAGATATGTTTAAAATTTATTTTTTTGTTCATAGACATTTTTTTAAAAAATTGTTCTTGCATAAATAAAAATATCTTGCAATATTAAATAAACTGAATAAATAAAAACATTCGAATAAAAATAATACTGAAATATTTATTAATTTCTTAGTTGCATCTTGTTCATTTGAGATTAGTCCACATGGATTCAAACCATTCCACGTTTCTGATAAGGTTCCAGATTGCACATAATTTACAGCTGTGATAATAAAAAGCCCCTCATAACTATTTACAGAGTTCGATGCCGATCAGCACACACGCTCGAGGCTTTTAAAAACATTTTCTCTTATTTAACACTAGATGTAAATAATTCGTAGGTGTCCTCCCAGAAGGTGAATCGTGTTCTCAGGATCCAAAGATCAATAAATGCTTCTGAAATATCCATTATCCAAACATAAAACGTATTTGATAAGTTTACTCTCTTAGGCGAATTTTTTCAGTTTTTATTTCTACTTTCTTAATCATATCAGAATTAAAATTAGTAATACAATTGATGTGATGGCAAAAGCCACAAAGACAATTTAATTCGTAATTTGGAATAATTATGTTGTGGCTATACCACTGAGCTCAAAGCAAACTGGAGAGATCATCGACGACTTCCCATACTACGGTCTGCGCGGAGGGATACAAAAACGGGAAAAGGCCTACTTCAAATAGATCTTGACAAAACTATAACAAGCCAACTTCCATTGGTCATGCCTCTGTTCACTGTCGCCAATATTTAACTCGTCAGAACTTTGTTATTCAGGATTTACGGAATAACTCAATTTGCTGAAATTTAGAGTATTTCATTGTAATATGTTATAAATAATTTATCAGGAATTATAAATAAATTATACAAGAAATATAGGCCTAGTTTGCCAGCTTCGCTCAAAAAAGGCAAGAAGCGTCCGAATCATCGCTCCAGTTTGTCTTTCAGCTCAATGAACTATACCCAATCAGACATATTAGGTTTATTAATAAATTTATTATACTTCTTGACACGGAATCCTAAAAGTCACCAATTATTTTATTTTTATTCCAATTTTAAATTGGTTTATTAGTTGAAATTTTTTTAATTTGATCTTTTCTTTGATCTTAAATTTCAAAAAATATTAATACATATTCATTTTAATTATTTCTTTTTGTATTCATTATTGCTTCAATGGATATTCGAATTTTTTTTAGACGCCATTTACGATGACTTAGCATAGAATTATTTTTAACATAAACACTGGATTAAACAACTTAAATATTCTTGCTCAATGTAGCATTTGTAAACCTTATTGAAAAATTCAATACACAATATAAAAATTACACTGAGAGAGTAAAAAAAAAAAAAGCTGTAATGTGATTCTATTTAAAAATACACTAATTCTTCAAAATAATGTCACCAATAAATAATTATTCTTTTGAAAATACCAATACAATTTTTTTTACAGAATTTCTCTATGACATATGACACTTCAGACCTGAGAAACTCGCGAAACATAATACAACAGTTTTGATCCTAAAAAAAAGAAAAGCAACATCTCGATCTGTGGGAAGAAAATGGATGACAGAGGAAAAAACAAAATCTTTGAGAACAAAATATATCCGAGTTTAAAATAGTCCACGCAAAGGGTCTATCAAAGACCCCGGGTTCGAATCTTCAGTCGGAAGAAGTCCATTAACTACAACCACGTTTCCCGGAAGACCCATTTTACCGCCAAAAAAATCCTTAGGAAACTCACGCACATATTCTTCCCAGAGAGAAGTCCAGAAGACGCTTCCAGCAGAGTGTCCTGCCAGCATTTGCGGCCAACCACTATGGCCAACTAGTGTGGACCAGGACCAACTAGCTCGTAGGCCAACCAGTGGGGTCCATGGCCATGGCCATTGTCCGGAATCACTGCTGTGCGTGATTGTGATGTACAGAAATATATTTCACAGAACTTTATTTTGATCACGATGTCCGTCCCCAGCATCAAAACAGAACAGTCTTTCAAATATTGTTGGTGGGATTAAATGTCGCCAATCTTCTTTTGTGTCGACCATCAGCCAAGTCTTGGTCGCCAATCAAGCTTGCGGTACACTGTACCTTGATTCACTTTGGTAGATCACACACACACACATATGGTAGACTGAGAGCTGGTGAGTGATTCATGAGAAGGGTTTTATATCAGTTGAAATTTTATGACAAAGTATATTATGCATACCTGAATGGATTTGAAAGCTTGCCAGAGCTAATTCCACCTCAAATGTTCGATTTTTTTTCAAGGCGAAAGCTATTGGATCATTGAGTTTTAATATTATCCCACTCGCAAATGAGAACGGGTGTTTTAAACTACTTTCTCGGCAGAGATTGACAAGTGAGCTTGACCAGATTCCGTTGCGTTTTTAGATAGAATTTTGATGCTTCCGACGTTATTATTTGAACTAGTAAGCCGGTGCAACTTTGGGAAAACGATTAATTTTGGCTACCGAATTTCCAGCACACAATCGCTGTTACCGATCCCGCCGGTATGTGCTGATATTTTATTGGCTGGTAATTCAAAAGCCAAAAAATGTCCGATGTTCCAAATTTGCATCTCCCTGTTCTAATGTTAAGGTACTAAGTTTATGGTTCTGTACCAGAATGTGAAGTAAAATCACCAAAAAAATTTCTGTTAACGACAAAAATGCCATTTTACCAATCAGAAGTTTAACGAAATTACCTTAAATTGGCAAGTTTTTATCATAATCTTTGAGTTTTCATCATAATCTTCGATGAATCAATCAAGTTTTAATCATAATTTTTATTGGCTTTTTCCAATTCGAAAAGAAATTGAACATTTTGTTCCGAATTTGACGTAGATGAACCCCCTTCAGGGTGTATAGCGCCATCAACCGCGGGATGACTTTCTATTGGAATCGCCTCATCGAAAATGACGTTCCTACGACGGGATCTCAAAGAAAATATCACGTAACACCTCGTTACCACCAGCGGAACCGGTCTCAACTGTATGGTGCCCATATGTGGAATAACAGACTTTACCATAAAGATTCAACCGGTATAAAACACTCGTACCAAAACCCTTCAGAAGCTCTCTGTCCACGCGTCGCCATTAGAGGAGGCTTTCAGAGTCAGAGTCACTCCTTGTTATAATCCGAGAGTCCCGAACATAGGGGTCCGCCGTCCGAGAACTGAGTCCACAGCTGCGCGCAAGAGGCCGCCGAAAGAGGCCCCTTGTCGTGATGAGGGCCCACTTCCCAGCAACCGAGGCCCGGTTGCGGCGGGGCCCTATGTCAAGCCATGGCCCCCACCATGCTGTTGGAGGTGGCGAGCCCGAGGCCCCCGGACCCCAGGGGCAAGGGGCCCCCCGTGGAGGACAGGGACAGGCCCGACAGCCCGGGGGCAGTGTTCATGTGCATGGGGGAGGAGACGAAGGAGCCCATGGGCATGTTGCCCTGGTGCATGTAGTGGTTCATGGTCACCGACATGGAGGACATGGGTCCCAGTTGGCCCCCGGGGCCGAAGCTGGAGAAGCCCTTGTCCAGGGGCTTCAGACACTCCGGGATGGCGAGGCAGCCCTTTTTCTTCTTGCTTTTCGAGGAGAGTTTTCGGTTTCTGGTCTGGATGCCCTCCTTCTTCATCGTCAGAGGTCGGTTTACCTGCGAAAAAAAAATTATTCATTAAAGAAGGCATTTAATTCGAAACGCATTTTTTTTGCTGGCTGTATGAGAATGTTGCATATCAGTATGAGGCACAACTACACTTTAATGAGTGGTGTTAATTAAAAAAAAATTTAACACCTTTTCACTTCCGTTTTGAAGAAGGTTTTATAATACTCGGTATATTTTTGGATTATATATTTAGAAGATATACCTTGCCCTAATTATACCCCACAGCAGAATGAATGTATAAGTTGGAAGGAGGTATGTAACAAAAAAAAGTAAAGTTTTTATTGTATTGCGTTGTGGTCACACACCTCTTCTTCATTACACTAGTATTTGTTTTTTGTTTTATTAAAGCTTCTACAGTGCATTTGCCAGTGTCAAAATACAGGCCAACACATATATCTTTTATTCCTGACAATAATTCAATTACTTTTAAATGTTACCAACCTCCTTCCTCCTTTTACTCTTTCATATCTTACGCAAATACAATAAAAAGTCAATATAAAAAAAGTATATATCAATAAATATAGTTTAGATGACGCATTTCAAATTTAGAAATTACTATTACGTCTTTACTAAAAATCCATTATTTATCCTTGCCCACTTTAAGTAAGAAAAATTTTAGTTATGTATATTCTTAAACATATTCAGAATAATTTACCTAAGGCTGTACTATTATCTTAATTAGTGAACAGAACCATAAATTTTCTTGTTGATCATACCAAGTCTTTTTGAGGATAGATCAATACAATTAGGGGGGGGGGTCATTTCCTGCAACTAAACGCATTGTGTTCCTTCGAACTAGACCTCGTTGTCTTCGCCAACCCAAATCACTCAAAAAGAACATTCTACGATCCCAACCAAAAAAAAAAGAATAAAGTCCGGAAGTCCGATCGCGTGCGGGACACCTCTTTTGCCGGACCTTCCTAATTACTCCCTCAAGACAAGACAACAACGCAAAAAAAAGACCTCCAAAACGGCGCGCACAGCATCCCTAATGGGCTTTCACCTTGCCCATTGTTCGATGGTCATTGCCAAACCGAAATGACCCGCTAAGCGTCGGGAAACCTTATTGTGGGAAGGAGACCCCGCGTCTATATTTAAGAGGAAGAGACTCGAGAGACAGAAAAAAAGTATTAATAATAACGTCTTGTCCCGTCCACTTTCCACTTTTTGTTGTGGGGCAGGGTTCCCTACTCTCCAATTAACACGGGCTGGCAGGAAGTATTAGGGATGCGCCGTGTCACGCAAGTTGCGCACGGCACGCCACTTGTTGCAGAGCACCTTGCGTCGTGTTTGTGTCGGGGGCTGTTTCTTCCCCTGTCGGATTGTTTTTCGCAGGTGTTTGGGTTTGGTGTTGCAATTTTTGTAAGTGATTTCCGCTCGCTGAACTATCGCGTCGTGGACCGATGACGTGGAAAGAGGTCTATTGTTTATAGGGATGGACTAGATCTTAGAACATATTGAGATGAATTATTTTTCGTACACTTCATTACAGTTAAACAGTTCAACGAATTTTGGGTCATCTATATACATGAAGAAGAGTGTCTGTGGGATTGTTTTTTATACACTGTTAAAAATAGGTATTCAAAAATAAATAAAATGGTCTTATTTTCGAGTACATTCGATGCTTATCATGGCTCCGAATACATAAGTTTCATTTTGAAAAAGACATGTACTCAAAAATGAGTATAATGAGTAAAAATGAATAAAAAGAGCAGATGCTAGTCACATAGGCTGCCTTCATAAATCACTCTCAATAAATATCAACAATTACAATTAGGGCTTACTGGGAATCGAACCCATATCGTCAGGTACCGCAATCCACAGCCTTATCCATTGTACTACCAGGACGATGTGAAGAAGTTATAAAAAGAAGAAATTTTATAAAAGGTATGCCAAAAGAACGGGAAGTAAGGTAATTGATTTGTAATAACTCAGTTTCCATTTAAACAATCGACATTAAATAATACGAAAAACCATCTTCTGAAACCATTTTAAGTTTGTCAGGTCGCTTTGTTAGGATGGCTTGAACAGAACCTGAGATTAGCAATATTAAATAACACTACCAATTTTTAAAAAATCACGATTACTTAAATTTGAGTACGTCGCTCATCTACAATGCAATTGCACTCAAAGAAAAACGAGTAGGTTCAAGTACTCATTTTTAAGCTCCTTTATTTTTTACAGTGAAAACTCAACATTGAAAATCCCCAAACTAAAGAAACATTTGTCGCTATTCACATTTTAAACAGAAACAATAACCAAAAAAGCCATCGAGCACCCAATACAACATCAATTCCAACAATCGCGAAATCGAAATAGAATTGATCTACAAATCCAATCAATTCAAACAATCGCGCCCAAAAGCAATCGGCTCCCCTTTCTTCCGAGCTCGCATCTCGGTTCAAATTCCCCCCCGGTTGATATTCACGGATGTCTGCACAATGGCTGCGGGGCGGGGAAGGAAGCGGGGAAGAGCGGAAGGAGACCGTTTCTCCGTCGGTCGCAGGGCAGGGAGGGGTCGGGGCGATTGGCATGCGGCACACGTCCGTCACTTCCTCCGCGAAGGTCTCCGACGCACCTGCGTCGACCATAAAACGCCCCGGCAGATCACCTTTTGTGGCGAGAGCGAAAGAGTTTGGCGCGATTCGGTACTTTGAATGTGGTTATGGGTAGTAGAACTAATAACTGGAACTGGTTTTTGGTATTTATATGTAATTTATCTGGGGTTGCACTGAAATCTTAGTCAGAGTTTATAAGTATAATTTCGTATGGTAGAAAGACAATGCATTATAAAATATATTTAACGGTTTATTTGTGTTTTCTTTCTAGTTAAGAATTAAATTATGTAATTCCATATCTCATATAGTTTGGTTACTTAATAAATGTCCTTCAAAAAGCTTAAAATTCTACCAAAACTAAAAATAGGGAGTAGGGTGAAAGTACCAATTATAAACCAGCTAAGACCTATTTTCGACCAGCTAAGACCAATTTTCGACCAACTAAGAGCAATTTCTGACCAGCAAAAACCAATTTCCGACCAACTAAGACCATTTTCCAACCAGCTAGTACCATTTTCCGACCAGCTAAGACTAATTTCCGACCAGCTAAGACCAATTTTCGACCAACAAAGTCCCTTTTCCGACCAACTAAGCCCATTTTCCGACCAGCTAAGACCAATTCCGACCAACTAAGCCCATTTTCCAACCAGCTAAGACCAATTTCCGACCAGCTAAGCCGAATTTCCGACCAGGGCCAAATGTGTGACATCTAAACACACAATAAAATAGTAAATTAAATGTACCTAAATTTTAAGAGTCTTCGAATAACATTGTATGATAGGACTTTTAAAAATATAAGCTTAACATTAGTCTTAAATATTTTCCCCAAATGGTCAGTAAATTATATGGTCGATAACAGGTGCACTGAACTAATTAAAAAACTGTCTGATCTAAATATTAATGAAATATGCGTCGAAACTAAAAAATGTATTCAATATAAATGAAAAATAGTTTGAAAAATAAAATATTATCTAACAATACTACAAACAAAATTTCATCAATATTAACATAGATACATATATTTAAAAAAAGTCGATTTTTAAAATAAAATAAATGTGTTGATGAAAAATATACCTGAAGTAAAAACTATAACCAACAAAAAAAATTATAAAATGCACGAGCATAGCATTTTTATTAATCAAACCTGATATTAATATTTTTATGTTTGAGAAAAACACCTGTTCAATGTTAATAAAAGACTACTCAACGATAAGGATTCATATTCAAGATTTAAAATGTAATTGTTCGGGGTCCCACATGCTGTACCATAGATCCATCTACTAACAAACACCGCTTATTAATAACCCTACAACACCAGTCACTTATTAATAAACTTCCAACACAAAAGCCGACGTCGAAATCCCACCTGTCCAACAAAGGAGACGCCGATCGGCGATGACACTGTGCCCAAAAAATGGTCGACAGGGACGAAAAAAAAAAAAGGACGAAGAAAAAAAAAAGATACAAATGAAATAATAATAACAATAATAAAAGACAGAAGGGCTCGTGGTCAGGAATATCAATGAGCGAGCGACCCAATTAAAGACGAGCAGGACGGTGGGGAGGGGGGAGGGGGGGGGGTTAGAACTGGTCGGACAGACAGATGAGCAAGAAGAATGGTTCTTAGTCGCGCCAGGATGACTCTCTCTTCCTGTTACATTGTTGTTCACTGTTATAGAGAAAAAGGATCGCCTATACGCGGTCTCCTGTTTGGGATGGTTTGTCCTATATTGCATTGTTGCAGATGGAGAATCAATAGATTTGATGGAGTGAACAGAATCCAATTCATTTTATTTGTCATAAACTATTTTTTGGTTGTCATAAACAATACTATTTCATAAACTTGTCATAAACTAAACTATTTCATAAACTATACTATTTCATAAACTTGTTATAAACTATACTATGGATTAGTCATGGATAGGGTGCGCTGTTAATAATGGTGCTCATTTGTTGAAGAAAACTTACAGTTATTTACGAAATACTCCGTTTAAATATTTCGTCAAACGAACAAAATATATATCGTCGGGTTTTTTTTCACGAAATTTATTCCATCAAACTTATTTTTAAGATTTTGAATAAAAAACGACGGCACACCTCGTACCAGTAATCTTTTGGTCCGAAGTTCGGCGTTATCGTACGAGCAATAAAAGCTCGTTCTGGTTTGTGGCAATATAGATGTAAAATCCGAAATTAGAATCTAAATACCTGATATAGCCGCAAAAGAGTACAGGAGTATACTACTTTTATTAAAAATTTGATGATTTTTGTTTCGTCAGTCACGGGATTCAATAATGAAATTATTGTCAAAATTGACGAAAATAAAATTGACGATCGCAGAAGGTTAAATTATTTCTGAGAGGGTGGATCGTTATTTAATAGTGTATCATATTCAAATATTTCAAATAGTTACAATATAAGAAAAATAATTAAATATTTATGAAAAACATATAATTTTTAGTGTAAATATACAAACTAATTATTGTAATTTTAATTTAATGTAATAAAACTTTTTTATATATTAAAAAAATCTCTTATTTTCCGATTAAAAAAACCCGTTGTGTGTTAAGTATTTCTAAATAAATAAATAGTTAAGCCAAAAAGTTAACAAAAACTATTTTAATATTTTTTATTATGACAAATTAGACGATATTTCACTACAATTCTCCTCACAAATTAATTTTAGATTTGATTAATTCGTTTTAAAAGAAATCAATAAATCAATGAACACAAAATAAAACCACCTAATCCTCGACTCACCTTCACTCCCCAACCCAAAAGATAATGATTCTCCATACAAATAACGATAATGACTCCGCACAAGCATTATCTCCCCATAATAGCGTCCCTTTCAAAATATCCCAAGGTGTATAACATTCAACCCGCTTTCTCTGGGCATCTCCGAAGGGGTCCTGTGCTAATTGGTCGCAGTCGCAATTAACAGCTCGTAAAAACCGGAGTTGGCCTCTCTTTCTGCGCGTAAATGACCTCTTTCGGCGCTTTGTTGGCGCAGAAGGAAGTCTCGATGCAAACCATTTTGGGTTTGCGTGCACAGCGATCGCATGTCATCTGAATTTTCGCGTTACAGGTGAATTTTGTGATGATTCCACTTGCAAACGATTTTTATTAGATACATTGTTTACTTTCAAACGATTTTATTAGATACATTGTTTATCTGCAAACGATTTTATTAAACACAGTTTTCACTTGCAAGCGATTTCATTATAGATACATTGTGTACTTGCAGACGATTTTCTTAAATACAGTTTTCACTTGCAAGCGATTTCATTATAGATACATTGTGTACTTGCAGACGATTTTCTTAAATACAGTTTTCACTTGCAGACTATAGTTTAGAAACATAGTTTACTTGCAAACGATTTTATTAGATACATTGCTTACTTGTAAACGATTTTATTGAATATAATTTTCACTTGCAGACTACTTTATTAGACACATTGTTTACTTGCAAACGATTTTATTAGATACATTGTTTACTTGCAAACTATTTAATTAAATACAGTTTTCACTTGCAGACTACTTTATTAGACACATTGTTTACTTGCAAACGATTTTATTAGTTATATTGTTTACTTGCAAATGATTTTATTAAGCACAGTTTTCACTTGCAAACGATTTTATTAGATACATTGTTTACTTGCAACTATTTTATTAAATACAGTTTTCACTTGCAGGCTACTTTATTAGATACATTCCTTACTTGTAAATTACTTTATTAAATATAGTTTACATTTACAAACGATTTTATAACATACATTGCGTATTTGTAAAAATTTTATTAAGTACAATTTTCACTTATGGATAATTTTATTATATAACGTTTTCTAATGCAGACGACTTTATTATGTAGATTTCACTTGCAGAGGATTTTATTATTTAAAACTTGCACGTGCTAGCGATTTTAATACATAAAGTTTTCACCTGCATATGGTTTTATATAAGAAACAGTTTTCCCTAGTAAAACAGTTTTATTAACTACAGTTTCCACTTGCAGATGATTTTTTTAAATAAACTTTTCCGTTGCCGATTAGAAACAGTTTTCACTTGCAGACGATTTTATTTAGAAACAGTTGTCACTTATAGGCGATTCTATTAAATATAGGTTTCACCTGCAGACGATATTATTTAGAAACAGTTTTCACTTATAGGCGATTCTATTAAATATAGGTTTCACCTGCAGACGATTTTATTTAGAAACGGTTGTCACTTGCAAACGATTTCTGTTCTGTAGCATCCCCGGAGGGGTCCGATACTAAGTGGTAACACTCACAATTAACAGCTCGTAAATGCCAGAGGTGGCCTCTCTTTTGCGCGTAAATGACCTCTTTCGTCGCTTTGTTGGCGCAGAGGGAAGTCTCAATGAAAAGAAACCATTTTGGGTTTGCGTGCAGAGCGATTGCATGTCAACCGAAATTTTTTCGTTACAGGTGAATTTTATTTTAGTTGCAATTGGGTGCAGTGACATATATATTTTCTATAGATTGCTTTGTGATATTATTTGGAACACATTTGGGGTTTTATTGTTGATTAATAGCGATTGTGAGAAGTTACTCGACGTTGTGGTACTTTTAATTTCGGGTATTGGGATAAAAATAGTCTTATTGTTTTAAGATTTTTTTACAAGAAGACAATTTAAAACACTATGATTATCTGGTCGAGTGATTAAATGGGAACCTAAAATTCAATTTTTGATAATAACATGGTTTTATAGGTTAGTGTGTAAAATATATTAAAAATATTTGTGAGGTTATCTAGTAATTTAACTTTACACAAAATTGGTTTCAACTGTTCATGTATATAATATAACTTGTACTTAATTTCTGTAAATCAAGTAAAAGTCTAAATATGTATATGTATTAGTTTATCTACTTTTGAAATTACGTTATCAATTATTTGCATTTAATGACAAAAAAAAATGTAAAATAATGAACAATGATATCGACAATTTTTGATTATGGTGTCAGTATTGTTGACAGTCTTAATAATACTAGTAACTTGTACACCAAATTTGTCTTAGCTTTGTATAAGCACCGTATAGTAGCTAGGTATTTTGTTAATATATTTCCACAACTAATATACTACAAATTCCTTGTATTGAAGTCGGGAGACTTCGAAATTGGATATATACAGTGACACATTTTATATCATTTGGGACAACAGAAACTTCTATTAAAAAATCCAATTTTTTTTTATACAAGATATGCAACTTTTTCGTCGCCAAATGAAAAACAAAATCGAAAAATGTTTCTAGAGATATTTTATTTAAAAATAATTATTTTTTGTGTGCACTTAGATACGTACCCCAAATCTTATAAAAACATTAAAAACTCAGCATCGAAATTTTGACCCAAAGGCTGGATTAAGATAATATAAATAAGTTAATATAAAAATAGAAGGGTATACATAAAATTGGTGAAAACAAAAATTTATTTTATCTACTAGGAAAATGTAGGAAGCTCCCAATAAAAAAACTTTTCATTACAGCTTTTTTTCGTCGCCAATTTAAAAAGCTTCCAACCGGCTACCGTTTTCGCGTCCAGGTAGTAATTCTCCCCACTTACCTGATCCTTCAATTTTCGTCGAAGAGTGGGAATTACCTGTTATTATTATTACCCAACAAGCTCTCATTCAGGGCTTGACGAAAGGGGGGGATGGGGGCAGAACACAACGAACAAAATAATAAATAATAATTGGTTAACGAATTTAGGGGGGGTGGGGGGGGGTCACTTCTTCGCCTCTGCCCCACACAGAGCCGTGAGAGGACAGCTTATTTTAGAGAGAGAGGGCCAATTTTCTTCCGAAAAATTCTACTGAATTAGCGAGGTTTTCATCGCATCTTTTTGGTGGGGGGGGGGGGGGAGGTCTATTAGAATAGACAATTGTTTGATAAATTGCGAGACGGACATGAAATCAATTATCCTTGTGATTATTATTTACATATCATTGATGGTAAGTCATTTTTTTTATTTTGTTTAATGACTGCTGCTTGTACAGTGATTTTAAAGGGATGCTTTTTGTTGTGAAAGTGAAATGGTTTTGAATGCTTGGAATACGAAATAAACATTATAAGGAATAATTGGCTGGAAGACCAGAAATCAATTAAGTTTTTGTTTGTGGGCTCTAATGGAAATTATATGTTCGTTGAAAAGGAAAGGTTACATTTTTTATTTTTAATATGGACAACCAGTAATGACTTTGAAATTCAAAAACTAAAATTCTCTTTTAATTAGTAAAACCCTAATGTCTTTGAAAACAATTTAAATCCACTCGAACTCCAGTAGAGTATTAAATTGGATGAGTAAGAAACATTCGAACCGAAGCATTGATGATAAGCATTTTTAATATAGCAACCAACATTTTTTCTTGATTTAGAAAGCTTTTTTGGCATGCGTGTACAGTTTAGATTTTGAAATCATGCAGGTAAAATTTAAATTATTATTAACGATTTTTATATGATTTTAATGCAGATGATTTTAATAAATACGTTTCCATTTGCAGTTGATTTGGATACAGTTTACAAGCGCAGACAATTTTATTAGATAAAATTTCATTAGCAGACGATTTTATTAAAAAAAAGTTTTTACTTGAAGATGATTTTATTAGATACATTTTTCAGATACAATCGATTTTTATCGATAAAGTTTTCACTTGCAGACGATATTATTAGATAAAGTTTTCACTTGCAGATGATTTTATTAGAAACGGTCATCACTTGCAGACGATTTTACGAGAAACGGTTTTTATTGTAGACGATTTTATTAAAAACAGTTTTCACTTCCAGACGATTTTATTAGATAAAGTTTTCACTTGGTGACAATTTTATTAGAAACTGTTTTCATTGTAGACGATTTTATTAGACAAAGTTTTTACTTCAGACGATTTTATTAAACACAGTTTTCACTTGAAGTTGATTTAATTAGATATATTTTTCAGATATAAACGATTTTATTAGATAAAGTTTTCGCTTGCAGACGATTGTATTGAAAACAGTTATTACTTGCAGACGATTTAATTAGAAACTATTTTCATTGCAGAGGATTTTATTAAAAAACAGTTTTCACTAGAAGCTGATTTAATTAAATATATTTTTCAGATATAAACGATTTTATTAGATAAAATTTTCACTTGCAGACGATTTTATTAAAAACAGTTATTACTTGCAGACGATTTAATTAGAAACCATTTTCATTGCAGACGATTTTATTAAAAACAGTTTTCACTTGCAGCTGATTCAATTAGATATATTTTTTAGATATAAACGATTTTATTAGATAAAGTTTTCACTTACAGACGATTTTATTAAAAACGGTTTTCATTGCTGAGAATTTTATTAAAAAAAATTTCTCTTGCAGACGATTTTATTAGATAAAGTTTTCACTTTCAGTCAATTTTATAAGATAAAGTTTTCACTTGCTGACGATGTTATTAAAAACAGTTATTACTTGCAGACAATTTTATTAGAAACGATTTTCATTGCAGACGATTTTATTAGAAAAGATTTTCATTGCAGACGATTTTATTAGAAACGATTTTTATTGCACTTTTCACTAGAAACAGTTAACACTGGCAAACGATTTTAAACTAATTTTTTAACTGTATTATTATATGAACGCAATTTCTACTTTCATATATTCTCGTTGACGGTTTAGTATTTTACATATATCACATCACACTTACATTTCCAAGACACAATCTTTTTCTACAAAACAAGAATGACACGAGTGGCAGTGCAAGCCCATGCAGATGCCCTTTATAACTCGATAGTCTAATTGATTTATAGATCCTGACACGGTTTTCACCGGAGGGTTTGGCGGAGAGAGGTGCAGATTCTCACGGTTCGAGGCGCACCCTCATTCTTTTCCGATTACGAGGCCGATGGACGATTTTTCACCGATCTGCGCTTGCATACATTATTTCCCTCGACCAAGGAATGCATTAGCCGAAGCACTAATGAAAGGGCCTGGCTGTTGTGATTAAACACCACGGACGCTTTCCCACAGACCCATTAGGGCTTTTCACACCATGAGCAGGACCACCGCGCTGAATTTATGGTGGTCTTGCTCATAGTGTGAACGGATGCTTCACTTTTATGACCAACTGCAATACTTTGCTTTTAATGTTACTCTTGAATCACATCCTGAACTTTGGACTAAAAAAGTATTTTGTTTTTGTATTTAATCAGTCGTAGGCGAATTATCGGTTTTACTACACTTTAAAAAAAATGCTTAAAAATGTGTACATGGAGGTTTACAATTGCATATGTAAATGAGAGATGAGTAAGTAACCGTACTTTCTCAAAAATGAACATGTGATTTGATATTGCTAATCTCAGCTTTTGTTCAAGCCATCTTGACAAACGACAAACAAACTTAAAATAGTTGTTCAGAAGATGGTTTTACACATTATTTGATATCGATTGCTTAAATGGAAACTCAGTAATTACAATTATATTATATTAATTTGTTGATATTTATTGAAAGTGATTTATGAAGGCAGCCAATGTAGGAAAGCTCTGTTTAGTCATTTTTACTCATTGTTGAGTATATATCTTTTTCGAAAATTAATAATAAAAAATATTAATAATAATTAATGATAAACATCGAATGTAAGCAAAAATGAGTACATTTTACTTATTTTTGAGTAACTATTTTTAACAGTGTATATATTGGTGATATGAATGATGTTTCGTTGTTCTATAGTTACATATTTAAATATTGGAAATTATTACAAATCTTAAATTAATTATTTTATGTGTTAATTGGTTAATTAAAATTTAAAGATAAAAATCCAATTTGCTGTTAAACTTCATTCTGAAATCAGTGCTCTGTCAACTAAATCGTCCTTTTTAATTTAATTAAAAGAATTGTGTATTTAAATTGATTTTATCGAAAATAAGATACACATTATCAAGCCATGTGCCACATCGAAAAAACAAAAGGTCATAATAATTAAGCCTAAGCCGAAATAAACAACATTTCACATTTTTCCCGCAAAACAAACCTTGTTTTCTAAACAGTAGTCCACGTGCCGCGATTGATGTCATCAGTTTCGCGCCTTTTTTTTTCTTTTTAAATTCCAATAAAATCAATTTAAATGTTCTTATAATTTAAATTGATTTTATTGGACATAAAATACACATTATCAAGCCATGGGCCACATCGAAAAAAAAACAAAAGGTCAGAATAATTAAGCCTAAGCCGAAATAAACAATTGACATTTTCCACCACAAAAACAAACTGTGTTTTCTAAACAGTTCTCCACGTGTCTCGATTGATGTCATCAGTTTCGCGCCCTTTTTTTTTCTTCTTCTTCTTTCCTCTTGTAATCGGAACAGAGGAAGGCAGAATTTCTCCGGACCCAAAAGACAGTGCTTTATTTATGTGTCTTCTTTATGTTTATATTAGGCGCTTCCCCCTCCCCATCCCCCTGTATTTAATGCTACAAGAGGAAGAGCGCTATCGGTTTCTCATTAGGCTGCTCTTCCTCTTCATTTCACTTCCGGCTGATTCCGAGAACCCACTGCAACCGTCACGGACCGACAAAAGTTCGATTCCGTAACCCCTCCCTCTTGTTCTACATCGCAAGCAAAAAAACGCGCGAAATATCTGAAAGACGTACTATTTGCTGTTATTCTTATCGAAACTCTTCCCGCCGAAATGTGTTTCTTTGAAATTGTATGTAAGAGCAACAACCTTTCATTTAAAAGTTGCGTCTAGTGTTGCTTAAATTTTAGCATTTATATATAACTTGAAACTTGGCATTATTATTATAGTTTTTTTTAATAAAATTTCATGTAAGAGAATTTATTGTCAAGTTTTTTTTTTTTTAAAGTTAAAGTTTTTTTTTTTAATTTTTAATTTTCCAGCATAAAATCTTTAAAATATCTGCATTTTCCCACTCATAATTAAAAATAGAAGTTTTTTTTAGGATTTTTTAAAAAGGTTATTAAGAGTTTTTATGAAAGATATTCAAACAAAAACCTTTAATTTCGTTGATATCATATTTAAAAAAAGGATGTAGGTAAATTTGGCGAATCGAAAGAGGGGTCGTCCATATATTACATAACGCAAATAAAGGGAAGATATTTTCTGTCCTGCATGGATTTAAATTCAATTCCAAACTCTTACGGTACTCTTTGTCACTATTATTTTATGTTGCGATTCTTCTATTTTTTGTTGCGAGTCTTCTATTTTTTGTTGCGATTCTTCTATTTTTTTGTCGCGATTCTAAAAATTGGCGCCAAGGCCATGATTTTCTCTTTGTTTGAATTGTGTCATACGCGGCATCTCGCCAACAGTTTTAATTTCTATAAAGAAAGGAACTGTACTGGTGTCTCATGCAGTGCGAGAAACATACAGTGTTTTGGGTCCATCCTGATTTTTTTTTGGAAACTGGAGTTGTCGGTTTCTGACCCACACGTCTTTAATTAAGCAATTAGCCAATAGCGAAAAAGCACCATATGAACTTAAGTTAACATACCAATTTATATTATTGATTAAAAAGAACCTTCCCATCAAAAAAAGTCAACATGAAACCTTCATCAAAATTGTCAAATTGAAGGTTTTATAAATTTTTTTGAAACAAAAAAATGCATTTTTTTAAAAGTTTTTAATTTTCTTGCATAAAACCTTTAAAGTATCTGCATTTTCTGTTCATTATTAAAATTTGAAGGTTTTTTTGCATGTTTTTTACAGTTTTTATGAAGGTTATTGAAACAAAAACTTTTAATTTTATAGATCTTCCTGCATAAAACCTTCAAATTCCAAATTTTTATGAAGGTTTTATGCTGACTTTTTTTGCTCGGTTATTATAATAAAACAACCCTAATGCATTTCAAAAATGTCATTTTCTCTGATGACAATGACAAGCATCATTCCTGTCAGACAACCAAATAGAAATCAACAGCGCGATTTTACGGGGGTGAGGGAAAGAAGATAAAGTCTACCCCTTCCCACCCCATATCCCTAACAACAACAAAAAATCCGTGCAAGGACATTTTCGGGGAAAAAGTAAATCCTCGAAATGGAAGAAAAAGGGACGATTGTGCTGTTTTCGGAGTCAAGCCAGCAGGCGTCGCCCCCGTCGACAAGAATGCCACCGTTGACGAGGGGTGGCGCCAACTGGCGGCGCCAAACTGTCGCTTTTCTTTTTTGTTTGGCACCCTTTCGATCTCTTCGCGAAGACGACTCTTTTCCCTTTCCCCCCCTTTAAAGTTTTCTTTCCATTCGGATGGGGATGTTGGTAAGAAAAGTACTTTGCCCGGCAAAGTATTGACGGGTATTCGAATATAATTATTTGCAGTTTTTTTTTTTAAATAATAAAAAAAAAATGTGTTTGGAAGATGGCTATAGATGACAATAAAGTGAAAATCAAGTCAATAAGCCCGGAGTTTTTAATGAGTTGTTATCAGAGCCCGATGAAGGCATTGCAGAAACTGAGGCCCACTTTTATATGGGGGCCTTCGTGCACGTAGGTATAGATATTTCATGGGGGTGGTTCAGTGACTGAGTAACTTATTTCCCTCCCCACACCCCTCCAAATTAACAACCCTCCACCCCATTTTTTTTAAAAATTGATATTAATTTTTATGCAAGTATACGTTGGCATATAAGTATGGAAACAACAACAGTTATTTATTTTTCATGAAATCGTTACCAATATCAATCATTAATTATTTTTAAAAATTAGTAAATATCACTCCCAAATTATGAAATAAATTTAGAGGACAATTTAGAGGTCTTCCGTCATGCAACTCAACAAGAAGTATTATATTGGAAATTAAAATGTTTCTAGTTTTTTAAAGTATTTTTATGATTTTTAACAGTAATTCGATTTTCTTTAATTTTTCTTCTTGACTTTCAATGGGAGGGGTTTTAACTCCCTGAACCACCCCCTTACCTACGTGCCTGGGGGCCTTCCTGCTCTCAAATACCCTACAAACCTCAAAACCCCTACCTCAAATTAAATTTTTACATTCACTAAAATCCTTGAATCTGAATAACAATAAAATTAAACATATTATAAATAATGTAATAAAATATATTAATAAGTAATAAGTGTTTTTAATAATCTGTAAGCTTTGATTTTTCTCCAGAATTCGAACAAATTTATCACAAGTAGCAATTTTTTTTTACTAAAGTTTGTAATATAATTTTTTTAAGGTAAATTTAGTAGCAAACTATACTAAAGAGCCTTTTATATTTATATATGTTATCTAAAATGCAGATTTGAGGGTCCATCAAAAATATAAAGTGAATGCTTGGGTATTCAGAAATTAGGCCCTGAGTTTAAATGCAAATTCTTTTTCTTAAATTATTACTTTTCTTTTAAAAAAATAGTAAAATCGAAAAACATCTTAATTTTTTTTTGTTATAACCACACAAACAATATGTAGAACCATATAATTTTAAATTTCAATACAAATTGCTCTGTTAAAACTTACAAAACTTTTTTAAAGAGTTATTTAGTAATTAAACTATTCGAACTGTGTTTTAAAAAACACCTTATTCAAAAGCCTTAAAAACTTAAACCCATGCTTTCAAGAAAAAATATCTTAATTTTCTTGTACTTTGGGTATTCACGGTATAGGTAAACCAAATAAAAAAAATCATACATTTGTCATGTAACGTTTAAATTTTCTATTATAAACATTTTCCTTAAAAAATCTCACAATTTTTATACAAAATTTACAGAATTAAAATTAATAAAAAATCAAAATGTTGACTTTAAGTTTTATTAAGCTTTTTAAAACGTAACCGAAATCAATAATAAAAGAAAATATTATTTTAAAAAATCGTATAGAAAGATAGAAAGAGTAAGCAATTGCACACAATTATTTGTCTTCATTTTTTTTATTATTCAAATCTTAGATAATAGACATCCTGTTCTTTTACAGCCATACAACTTAACTCCACTGCAACCCCCTGTCCCAAAATGGGCCCGCATAAATTCCCATATGTCCTTTTCGTACATATAATCATTGGTCCCGTATTTCCGGTTATTTCTCTTCAAATATTCCAGTCATATGCATTTTTTTATTGTGAGTTTCTAATACACCAGAAAGGAATGTCACGATTTTTTTTATAGCTCCCCACCCCCATAAAAAATCGTCGCCAACGTCGAAGAAATCCGAGTCATTCGGGGGTCTGCCACCCCCTACCGCCTTTTCTTGAAAAGGAACAGAATAGGGATGACTAATATTCAGACAACTTTTACCTTTCTGGGAGAAAGAAAAAAAGAAGAAGAAAGTTTTCACGAAAGAAGATCCTGTTTTAAAAAGGTATGCAGATGCAGACAGGACCGTTTAGACTTCAGAAATGCTTTTAAGCAGTCGCCAAACGGAAAAAGTCAATCGAATTCCAACAGCGAGTAACATTGATAGTTACATTGCTAAAAATAGGTACATAAAAATAAGTAAAATGTACTAATTTTTATTACATTCGATGGTTATCATAACTCCGAATATATAAGTTTTATTTAAAAAAAAAACATGTACTCAAAAATGAGTAAAACGGACAAAAAGAGCAGTTGCTTGCATACATAGAATGCTTTCATAAATCACTTTCAATAAATATCAACAATTATAACCTGGGTTCGAACCCAATCCGTCTACATGATGTCGTCTGCGCCGAAATCATGGGTCTCATTCGTTGTACCACCAGAGCGACGTGAAGAAGTTATAAACAGAAGTAATGTTAAAAGATAATTGAGTTGTATTAACTCAGTTTCCATTTAAGCAATCGACCATCAAATAATGTGGAAAACCATCTTCTAAACAACTATTTTAAGTGTGTCAGGTCGCTTTGTTAAGATCGTTTGAACAGAAGCTGAGATTATCAATATTAAATCACACTGATCATGTTTGAGACAGTACGGTTACCTTAAATTTGAGTACGTCATCGCTCATTTACGAACAACTATTTTAAGTGTGTCAGGTCGCTTTGTTAAGATCGTCTGAACAGAAGCTGAGATTAGCAATATTAAATCACACTGCTCATGTTTGAGACAGTACGGTTACCTTAAATTTGAGTACGTCATCGCTCATTTAAGAACAACTATTTTAAGTGTGTCAGGTCGCTTTGTTAAGATCGTCTGAACAGAAGCTGAGATTAGCAATATTAAATCACACTGTTCATGTTTGAGACAGTACGGTTACCTTAAATTTGAGTACGTCATCGCTCATTTACGAACAACTATTTTAAGTGTGTCAGGTCGCTTTGTTAAGATCGTTTGAACAGAAGCTGAGATTAGCAATATTAAATCACACTGCTCATGTTTGAGACAGTACGGTTACCTTAAATTTGAGTACGTCATCGCTCATTTAAGAACAACTATTTTAAGTGTGTCAGGTCGCTTTGTTAAGATCGTCTGAACAGAAGCTGAGATTAGCAATATTAAATCACACTGCTCATGTTTGAGACAGTACGGTTACCTTAAATTTGAGTACGTCATCGCTCATTTAAGAACAACTATTTTAAGTGTGTCAGGTCGCTTTGTTAAGATCGTCTGAACAGAAGCTGAGATTAGCAATATTAAATCACACTGCTCATGTTTGAGACAGTACGGTTACCTTAAATTTGAGTACGTCATCGCTCATTTAAGAACAACTATTTTAAGTGTGTCAGGTCGCTTTGTTAAGATCGTCTGAACAGAAGCTGAGATTAGCAATATTAAATCACACTGCTCATGTTTGAGACAGTACGGTTACCTTAAATTTGAGTACGTCATCGCTCATTTAAGAACAACTATTTTAAGTGTGTCAGGTCGCTTTGTTAAGATCGTCTGAACAGAAGCTGAGATTAGCAATATTAAATCACACTGCTCATGTTTGAGACAGTACGGTTACCTTAAATTTGAGTACGTCATCGCTCATTTACGAACAACTATTTTAAGTGTGTCAGGTCGCTTTGTTAAGATCGTTTGAACGGAAGCTGAGATGAGCAATATTAAATCACACTGCTCATGTTTGAGAAAGTACCGTTACTTAAATTTGAGTACGTCATCGCTCATTTACGAACAGCTATTTTAAGTGTGTCAGGTCGCTTTGTTAAGATCGTTTGAACGGAAGCTGAGATTAGCAATATTAAATCACACACTGCTCACGTTTGAGAAAGTACTGTTACTTAAATTTGAGTACGTCATCGCTCATTTACGATGCAATTGAACTAAAAAAAACAAGTACGTTCATGTACTCATTTTAAAGCATTTTTTTAAACAGTTTATCAAGCGAAAATGGGAAAGTTTATCAGAAAAAAAATCACAACCTGATCGCGACATTGTGTTCCATAGGTAAACATAAACAGAACAACGACATAACTTTTTATTTCTTTTCCCAAACGATCGTCCTAGGGGTCGGGATGAAGAGGGACCAAAGTGTTCCCTACACCCCCGTGGGGTCTCCGAGTCGCGTGCGGGCAGAATTCCTAGAATGCCTGCTCGCAGGGTGTCCCTAGTCCCCCCAAAACGGCGCCAACTTCGTAGGGGTTGCCAGAAAAGGAAGTCTGGGATGACATGCTTCCGATCTCAGTGTTGTTAGTGGTAAATAAGTTTGGTATATTTTTAATTGTGTTGCTTTGCTGTGATAAAGGAGTCACATTAAAAAAAATCCCGATTTAAAAATAAATATTAATTATATGAATTTTAAATAAAGTAAAAAATTATTTAAAATACAGAATTGAGAAATATGATAGGATGGATACTCTATCGTCTTTCTCAAGACAATTAAAAAATTCCACTGATTGATAAAAAAATATTAATTTTTTTATTGGACATTTAACGTATTATAAAGTTTTTAATAAAATATTATTCACCTAAATCAAAGTTCTTGATAAAATACTAGTTAAGAACATTAAAACTATAACTATAAACAAAAGTATACGTGAATATTTAAAAAAAAAAAAATTGGACTAAAATTGTAACAAAGAAGCAATAATTAATATGCGACGAGACGTAATCTCAATTTTATATTTTGGTGACATAAATATTAAATTTTTTCCGTTTCTTTGGCATCAAGCAAAACCAGAATATTAAAGATTTGCCTTTATTATAAAAGAATTAAAATATTGTTATTTAAATTTTACGAACAATTATCAAAATATGACATAATTAAACTTTTATCAAAAATTCCGAAATGATTCATAATTAACTAATTCACGGAAAGCCATGAAACCAAAATTTCAACCATAATTTTTTTTAATTAATTTTACAAAACGGAAATTTCTACATTACGACTTGATTTTGCTAATTACATTAACTAGTTCGAATTGCACTACACTTAAAAAAAAAGGTACTTAAAAATTAGTACCTGAGCCTACTACTTTTTTCTTTGAGTCCAATTGCATTGTAAATGAGGAATGACGTACTCAAATTTAAGAATCCTTACTATTTTCTCAAAAATGAGCAGGGTGATTTAACATTGCTAATATCAGCTTCTCTTCAAACCATATTAACAAAGCGACATGACAAACTTAAAATGGTTCTGCAGAAGATGGTTTTACACATTTTTTAATGTCGATTACTTAAATGGAAACTGAGTACAACTCAATTATCTTTCTTCCTATTCCTTTTGGCACACCTTTATAACATTTATTATGTTTAGTTCGATTCCCGGTAAGTCTTGGTAGTAATTGTCGATAATTATTGAAAGGGATTTATGAAGGCCACCTGTGCAGGCTAGCATCTGCTTATTGTACCCATTTTTGAGTAGATATCTTTTTCAAATTGAAACTTATGCATTCGGAGCCATGATAAGCATCGAATGTACTCAAAAATGAGTACATTTTACTTGTTTTTGAGTGCCTATTTTTAACAGTGTACCATCGGACTTGTGCTAATAATCATTGACGTATTTCCCAATGTCTTCAACGATTAAGCAAACACATAGCTAGATCTAGCATCTTGAAACTTCAACGAACTGGAAATTCAGTTGAGGGATGAGGGAGGGGTACAATCCAAGTTCTTATCTGTCCCCCATACCACAAGATCGCCGTTTGTCATTTACGACTACAAGAAGAATAAACGATCTTCCCTTTTTTTTTTACAGCCTAAACGCCAACATTCTTAGCCAAAGCCAACCCCCACAGACCACCTCGTTTGTTCTTGAAATTTCCGGGGGCCTTGGAAAATTGTCTCGCCAACCTAAACAAGGGTAACAAGACCTTTATATTTATTATCTTCCAGAATCTCTTGCTTTGTTTGAAATCGTCTGGCGTGGGATGCAAAGCCCCCTTAATCTTTGAAATGTCCAGTTGTTTCCTTTCCTTCAAAAGACCCCTGGGGATTTTCAAAAGGATGGACACTGGGCAAACTCGCTTCAAATCTCATGGCCGTGACTCCAGGCACGGCGACAAATCGCCAAGTTTTTTAGTTAATATTTTGCATATAATTCCTATTCTATTCTGTGTTATCATATAATATTTATATTACTATATATTATACTATTGGATTATGCATGTTTAGTTAATAGAGAAGAGTCAGCGTGCAAAATAGAAAACGCATTTTTCCAATATGTTATAGTATAATTTTTTTAAAGTAATATTTATATATTAAGATATATAATATTTATATATTTTTTTTAAAGTAATATTATTTAACTAATGAAAAATATTAACAGAAAATTTTGACAAGGTTTTTCTTCTCTAACTTTTTATATCAAATTTATTTGCCATAATTTAATATATTGCTTTTTATTAACATAAAATTTCGCAACGTATATATTAACAACTTTTTACTTTTAATCTCATAAATTAAAAAAAAAATTATAACATTTATAAAATTTTCTAATTTTAAAATGAAATATTTAGGCTATTATTATTTTTTCAGTATTTAAACATTTTTACATTTTAATTCAATAAAGTATTTCAACAAATTCTTAAAACTCATACAATTAAAACTTAAATACAAAACATGTTAAATGCTTTAAAGTAGATTTATTTTTATGCTTTTAAGATACGCTTTGAAAACTTTATATTTAAAAAATTATTATAGAATGGAATTTTATTTTAATAAAGTCCCTTTAATAACCAAAGTTTATTTAATTTGTTTGCAAAAGACCAAATAAGGATTGAACTTTAGTTTCATTAATATTGATAAATTTTTCAGAGTTTTGAATAATTGGCGAGATTTTTTTGGCGTGTTTATGGCAAAATCACCAGTGTTTGTGCCACAGAGGATATCCTGCTGAGAAAATGGACCTTCTCCCCATCAAACTGTCGCCATCACTAAGAAAAGTTGACCCGGGTCGAGGGGGTTTCACAGGAGGTCCCCAAAAGGGTTCGCCTCTTGGCGCCAACTGGCGACCGTAAATCCGCCATCCGACTGTCGCCACTGCGTTATCTGCGATGAAAACCTCTTCCATATAATCGCTAAGCAATACGGAACTAATTGGTTAGGGGGGAAAGAACACGAGAGATTTAATGCTTGCGGGTGGGGGGAGGAAAAGGACATACAAGCGATATTTGTTCCCCGTCGCCAAGTTGTGGGGGGAATATTTATGCGATCGCCAAGTGAGCCTAAATGGCTCAATGTAATAGGGAGTAAATGAGGGCTGCGACAGTTATGGGTTATGGTAGCTGGATGAAAAGTCGCTATTAATCAGAGTGTATTAATTAAAATGGAGATGTTTATGTTCGTATGAGATTTAGCTTGTAAGAAATGGATATGTTCATCTATTTTTTTTAGATTTGGGATGCATGCACCCCAAAATTGACACAATGTCCGGGTTATTATTTATTTTGTTTCCTTTTGAGTGTTACAATTTTTTATAAATTTAAAAATTCTAACCAATATAATATTAAAAAGGGAGATACAGATTTTTTATTGTGTCTAATTATATTGTATTGTTCACAAATGCGTATAAGAATCAGCAACTAAATTCAGCTCATGCAAATCTGCTTATTACTAATTTTTTTTTTTTTTTGTACTAAAAGAGTTTTATTTTTGAAATTTCACCCCGAATTTGGCAAACATACAAATTAAGGAACCCCACAACTGACATCATCTCAAATAAAATATAGGATGATTCCGATAAAAAACAAACATGACCTTGACTATTGATTATAAATGCTGTCATGACATAATTAACTTATTATTTAATGCATATTACAATTTTTTTTAAATATGTACAAAGTATTGTGCCGATGATTGTAAAATACATTTCAGTGAAGTTATTTAAACCACTTTTTATCGCCATCTTCCCAGTGTTTTCGCCTGTAATTTTGACTGCCTTTTAATAGATTACTTAATCAGAAAAGATTTTGGCAGTGTATTTTTTTTTTAATTTCTTATCAATCAGAGTACATACATTAGCATTAAAATCTACTCATAACGAGTAAGAGACGGATGTTAAATATTTGCTAAGCAGTATATTTAAAATTCGCTGTGGTATATTTAACATTAGCAGTAGTTTATTTAACATTCGCTGTAGCATATTTAACATTCGCTGTAGCATATTTAACATTTGATTTAATATATTGAACATACGCTGTAGCATATTTAACATTCGCTGTAGTATATTTAAAATTTCCCTGTAGTATATTTAACATTAACTGTAGTATATTTAACATTCGCTGTAGTATACTTAACATTAGCTGTAGTTTATTTAACATTTGCTTTAGTATATTGAACATTCGCTGTAGCATATTTAATATTCGCTGTAGTATATTTAACATTCGCTGTAGCATATTTAACATTCGCTGTAGTATATTTAACATTGGCTCTATTAATCACTAGCTCCCTTCTCTCTTATTGCCGGTTATGAAATGAGTATGTACATTTATTAAAATCAAGATCGAGAGAAAAATGAAACTTTCGCAAAGTACACAGTGAGTACCATAGGCGTCGGAAGTAGGGGGGCTGGGGGTGCTCGAGCCCCCCCAGGAATTATTTTGAAGGGGCTCAGCCCCCCCTAATATTATACTATTTAAAAAAAATACTTAAAAAAAACAAATTGTAGAAATAGAGAATTCCTACAAAGAGGCATTCGAAAGGAAGCATCCCTTATTTATTCTAAACATGTTTTAAAGTGGGGGGAATTTGCTTTGAAAACTACAACGCTAAAGCTTTAAAGAGTAATTTTAAGAACAATGTAAAAAATACGCTTTTAAATAAAAAAAATATTATTTGTGGACATTTCATAAATTAGAATCGTATTTCCCATAATTTATTCCATTTGAAATAATAAACCATCAGATTCATGCACTATTTTCTAAACAGCTTATATAGTTGAAATGTCTTCTTTTAGAAAATTACATTCTGTTGAAGAAAGTTAAATAAAGATGAATTCCTCAAATCTGAAAAAATTCATATTTTAGCGTACAATACGGACATTTGAAATTACTATTATTTCTGGTTACTTTATGTTCTAAAGCTGTCCAAACAAAAACAGATACAAGTTAAACACGTTTGTAAAAATGTAAAGCATTGATTGTTTTTTAATTGTTTAATAGCTCACAACTCCGTACTATATATTGTATAACAATATATATATTGAAAAAAAAATTCAGCCCCCCCTGAAAAAAAGAAGTTCCTACGCCACTGGTGAGTACAATGCGTAATTCAAAAACTACCTCTATCAAAATGTCACTACAACACTCAAAACGACCGGCGATCATCCCCCTTACATCAAAATTCCACAATACAAACACAATCCCTCACTTATCAATCCCACAAGCAAACCCATCAATCACATCTCATCAAAAGTACACACGCACAACGGCCCTTCTCTTTCGCCTACTACAAGACTTGTCATTACAACAAACCATGTTAGGCCACGAACGCATCAAAGACGTATGAAGCCCAGACCTGATAGCTCGAAAGAATGGCAAGTTATGTAGAACATCCAGGTAAGAGAAGAAGGGCAGGTACGTGTGGGGGTGACAGCGAATCTGCTTCCTACCCCCCAAAAAAAAGGGGGGGGGGGCACTTGAAGTTCTCTCCCTTAGGCAGTGCCCTTCTGATTTATGATCAGTGAGCAAATAATTATAGACAGCCCTCACGGAATGTATACGAAGCAGGCAGGCGATTATCAAAAGACTATTTCATAGACACATATTACCTGGCAAGAATACCCCCACTCAGATGTTTTTTTTATTATTATTATTATTATTATTATGACCTCCCCCCTCCTTCTGAGAATATGAGATTTTTTTTTTTTGGATTGAGGTGAAACTACGTAAGATTGAGGTTTGATGATTTCTTTGAGGTTTGCTCGGAAACTTATGCTTTGGAGTTTGAGGTAAAAGTGATTTAAATAAGGTACTCAATTATCCACATTTACTCTAATCTCAATTATCCATATAATAAAATGTCTTTTATATGAATGTTAGGGATAGTATCGTATCTATTAATTCAATGTTCATTACTGTCTTGAGTATTACTAATCTGACCTTATATCTAACTTCCTTTGTATTTACAGCGAAGTGAACTAAGAAAATTAATTTAGCAGTGAGAGAGTGAACAAAGAGGTAGGCATTTTCAAGTGCCTTTACAGATGATGCGGAAGATTGTGGTACTCACGTTGTGTAGTTTGTAGTAGAGTCCGCACGCGTTGCAGACGGGCTCTCCGTTCTGGTTCCTTCTCCACAGAGTCGTCGTCGTCGTTTTGCAGTTCGCACAGCTCGTGCCAGCTCGTCTAGCCGCGGACTGGAACACACAAAAAGAACTCACATCAGCACACGTCATAAATGACTTGATTTATGTTCATTAATTAATTTATATATAATATAATATTGGTCACTAAAATATAAACATCATTTTCGTTTTTTGAACAGTGGTACATATCAGTAGTTGGAAAGCTATCGACCTCGACATTGGCATAACTCCGATGAAGAGGTAAAGGGACTTAGACCCGTCACCTAGGTGCATTCAAAGGTAGTTGGTTAGAGAAAAAATTTAGGATTACAATTGTATACACTTAAGTTATATGAAGGTATACCAAATTAAATGTAAGTTACTAAATATATAATATGTATAAGTTACTAAATTTATAATATGTATAAGTTACTAAATTTATAATATTATAAGTTACTAAATTTATAATATGTGTAAGTTACTAAATATCTAATATGTATAAGTTACTAAATTTATAATATGTATAAGTTACTAAATTTATAATATTATAAGTTACTAAATTTATAATATGTGTAAGTTACTAAATATCTAATATGTATAAGTTACTAAATTTATAATATTATAAGTTACTAAATTTATAATATGTATAAGTTACTAAATTTATATTATGTGTAAGTTACTAAATTTATATTATGTATAAGTTACTAAATTTATAATATGTATAAGTTACTAAATTTATAATATGTATAAGTTACTAAATTTATAATATGTATAAGTTACTAAATTTATAATATGTATAAGTTACTAAATTTATAATATTATAAGTTACTAAATTTATAATATGTATAAGTTACTAAATTTATAATATGTATAAGTTACTAAATATTTTACATTTGTAATTATTAATATTCTGTGTTTTTAATTCCTGGTAGCTGATGCATTAGTTAAAAATTGTTATTTTAACTTTCAATACATAGGTTTTTCATTTCCGATTGTTTCATCAGAGTGGAGTAGAAATTTCTTTTGAAAATTTTAAAGTACAAAAGCTTGTGGATCTTTGCATTTTCCGATCAGCGCTACTGTTGTAGCATTATTCCCAAGTTGAGTAATTGTGATTATCAATAACAAGAACTTACATCAGCTCATAAATTTTTAAAGAGAAGAGTTAAGGAATGTTTATACCTAGCTAGTGCAAATCTTTAAAAAAAAAATCCAAACCAGATATCTAATTCAAGCTAGGGATCTTTTACGACAACTTGGCTCTTTCCCCTTTACCAAATCCTGTGTTTCCCAGTGTTACTTGAGTAATAAGCACGTAATTTAAGCCTAATATTTGGATCCACAGCGAAAGAAACCCGATATCACTCGAGCCATAAAAAAGAAAGTGAATATCAATAAATAACCGTTGTAGCACTGGCCTCGCATCCATCTTTATGACGTGCCATTCCTAACTGCAACCGTACGAAGACCAAACCGTTCATTACGCATTCAGCAATGGGTCCCAAAGCTTGAACTTGGCCAGAAATCATCCCCCCCCCCCCTTTTTTATTTTTTTATTTTCTATTTTTGCAAGGGAAGAGACATTAAAACAAAATTGTGCGATTCAGCTGCACACACGCGCGCTGTTACTTATTAGATTCTCATTTGGGGAAGCTTCCATCCATTTTTCTTGATGATTTACGACTCAGGAAAGAGCTGCCTGATTCATAATAAGGTGCTGCTGGAATTGCAAGTGCACGAATGCAGATGATGGGATTGGTACCAAAGGGATTTTGTGTTAAATGATCGTACGAGGATTGGTATTTGTAAAAAGAAAATGGTCGTATCGTTACGCTAATTGTTCATTCCATTGATAACATAAAAATAATATATCCAGTACTTCATTGTAAAAAGACAATGTTGAAGATGGTCGATTGTTGGTTTTGACCGATTTTAAAAAATGACTTGCTTTGAAAAACTTAATTTATGTATCGAACAAAATTGCATTCATTGCAAAGGCATACCAGTTTAGTGTAAAAAAAAACCTATAAAAACATCATGAAAGTTAATAAAATGGAGGTTTTATATGCAGATTTAATACTGAAATATTCACTATTGAAAATTTTGAAGGGAAAATACTGGATATTTAAAGGTTTTAGTGCAAACAAATAAACTTATGCAGGTTTTACAACGGTATTTGGAACAACGTCCAGGTATCAAGAAGATTTTATGCAGGTTTTTTGGGAAATTATAAGTGTGATTTTATTTTGTGGCTGGAAGGCTGTACATAAAATTGGCGATAAGAGTATTGATTTTGTGCTAAGTTGAAATGGCACTGCAACTTTTGCACAGGCGCTCTGCAGCAATACCAAAACTTTATTAATAACTAATTACATTATTTAATTGGTCCATTATCATGCAACTTAAAGAAACTTCTTATATAGATATCTTATTAAAAAAATAATTGTTAAAAAAGTCTTCGATTTCAAATTCGTAAATCTTAATGCTCTAAAAAAACTGGATGTTTCCAAATTTGTTGGCGATGGTCATTGTATAGCTGTTTGCTGTTTAACTACACATAATAAATAAGTCTTTCGACTATATAATTTCACTACTTTGTTTGTTACTACTAAACCTAAGCGACTTGCTTAAAACATAAGCAGTATTTGAGCAACTAAATATGCCAACCAATGATCCTCTCTGAACAATTTTTAACCATCCTGTATTTTTAATAGCAACTTTTTAGTTTGGTTCGTTCAATATAAACTAACACCATTAAACCTAACGTTCAAACGAAGAAGAAAAAATCATCAATTCACCCAAAAAGGAGTTTAACTAAAAAAAAATAACTTCACATAATGGACTGCATAACCATTATCCACGCCACGTCAAATCCCCAGGGAGCATCATTGACATGTCATCCACGGCTCCTCAATTAATCCAACCTCGACCTTGCCGCTAACGCCACTGATCTCACGCCACTGTCACTCGCCTCCGACCGCAAACTCCTCAAGGGGCGTACGTGGCGGGAATAACGGATTATGCAATCATTAATTCTTTCTGAAGTTCTGCGGTGGAGGGTATAAAGCAGCCGTTTTATCATATTTTTTTGTCAAAAGAAAGGAAATTTAAGTGTTTTTGAAAGCGGTTGAATGTGTGTTGTGACTGTACCACATTTCGTGGCGTAGGTTAGGTGTGAATAGAAAAGCTAATGTATCGAGGTTTTTTTTTCATGTGTGGCTATGTCATAACTTGTCTTGCTTTTGTCCTTTAGATGAAGTTTGTTGTAGTTTCCTATTTGGTGGTAATTATTACTTTCGTGAACTGTTTAATTTTAACTTTTTTTTTAATTATCATTTTAGTTCCAGAGAAATTTGTATGACAATAGATAATTTCTAATTATTATTTTGTTATAGTTTATTCAATCCAGGTGTAAGCCAATACAGTTGTAAAATAATAGTAATTATTATACATGGTTAAAAATATTTTTCAAATTTTATGATAATCAAAATTTTCCAACTTCTCCAAAACCATCTTTCAGAAAACCACAGTAGTTGGCTATAAAACTTAACATTCTTTCTTAATATTTTACTTCGGAAAGTTAAGCTAAAGTAAAAAAAAATATGTTATTTTGAAATATTATAAAAAATTCTGCTTAATGACTTTATGCTATTTAACTTAAAAACAACTTTTTAACATTTGTTAAATTAAGAATGGATTTAAAATGTGAATTTCAAAAATTAAAAAATTTAATTTCTAGATAAAACAAAAATAGAACTTTCATACAGTGTGATATAAAACTTAATTTAACATACTTTTCCAATAACATAAAATAATACAGCGATTCAACTAAATCGGAAGTATTTCTCATTAAAAACATACATCGTTGTCGAATTGGAACGTAATTACATTCGTAAATAACATTACATACGTTTCATTGTAAAACTCGCTTTTAAAGTATCAATTTCAACGAATATTTTTTTTTGAAAGCGACACACAAACAACCGCAATATACGAAAATCGCGGCCATTTTCTCTCAAAGAAACTTTTCAGAAAAGCGCTAAAAAAAATCACCAAAGTTTCTCATTGATGTCATATCAATTTCTCGAGTTACATTTCACTGTAACCGACACCGAAACCCACTCGCTTATGGATTGGTTTCATTGGCCGTTCAATAACTCAGGCAACCACTCATAAATGGGATTGATCCTGTATGTACTTGCAATAGTCTTCGATTTAACAAGGAAAGGGGACTTGCTCTTTTCTTGTGACAAAAGAACATCAGGAGACCACTCCATTTTTTTTTTGCCTTATATTTTCTAAAATATATGTTTCCCTTTTGAAAGGACTCACTCCACTATGGGAAAATATTTAGAATATATTTTTTTTATTTTTATTATTCATTTCGATGTCCTTTTTATTGAGTTTTTTTTTTCTCTCTTGGCGAGTAAATAGGCGATCGCCAAATTCGATTGTGTGCCGGATTTTGGTGTAAGTATACTATAGACTATTTTTTAAAACAATACTTATACAAAACAATACGTATACTTATAAAAATATTGTGTTAAAAGTGGGGAAATCAGTAAACTTGAAGGTTTATCGAGATTACTGTAAATGGCGTAACCAAATTCTATTTTCAGACACATATTTGAGACCCTCTACCAATAAACAATTTAAGCCAATTTGCGAATAAATAAACACCGGTAATTTATAATTTTCGTTTTTTTTACTTCAAAATCTTGTTGTGTTTGCTGGAAAAATGATGATAGTCCATTTTTTTGTAGAAATCGGGGACTCAACTTTTTACGTTAGCTACGGGGCTGTATTTGCATTGTAACAAGTTGTGCCAATGATAAAATCTTTAAAAGATAAGATATGAGGCACAGAGATTTGCTTGGCGTTTTCTACAAAATCTCTTCAGTTGGACCGCCATTGTTCTTCACCTGGGCCGTTCAAGTATTATTGTCATTAGAATTGGGTAATTAGGTCAGTTTCAAGATGGTAGGACAATGGGGCTGTATTAATCAATAAGATATAACAATACAACAATAACATTAAAAAAAGTTTAATAAAACGTTATAAAACGTTCAGAGAATTAACACTGATTCAATATTTGGTTTGATGCTTCAATTTGAGGCTCTCAACTCTCAGGCACCACTGTCGGAAATCCCCTCAAACATGCGAAAAACAGTACGCGAGTTGATGGTTCGCTCGAAGGCCTCGACAGCAGAGGGTTAAATATCTGAGAGTTATTTGTCAACAAATAAACTTACTTATTTTATGAACAATTAATGATATAGGTCATTAATAATTTTCGTTCATTTAGTTTTTAAACAAATCCAAAATTATCTTTCAGGATTCAAATAAAATTCCCCAAAACTGCGATAGTCAGCCAAATCCGGCGGCCCCGATCAACGTCCCAGGGATGCTCTTTGAAATCGGGATAGCGGAGAAGAGGCCCGGCGACGCCGTCTTTTTCCGAACCCCCTTGTCAAAGATTATCCGACCATGAAACGACAGGGCCAAACGAAACTTGTCTTCTCCCCTTACATATTACTCCCCCACTCCCCTCACGTAACATGGAACGGGGAGGACGGGGGGATTCAGGTAAAGCACCCCTCCCCCAAAACTGAGCAAAACTGTGTTTGTTTTAATGGAGAGTGAAAATTTCCGCAACCGTGTGTTTAATTGTTGGAGTAACTGGATAATGCAGTTATACGGATGACACGGAACTGGAAGGGTTGGCGATAGTTGGGCTATTTGAGAGGATAAAGTTTGGCGTGGAGAGAAATGCTAGTAGTAAAACTTCTATGGGGTTGTTTCTAGTAAGTTAGCATAGAGTAAAGTTGGCATTACTTATAAATAAATTAATTTGACTTATTTTTTAATATTCTTTAAGATATATGCAACAAAAACTTGTCTGTGCGAGTATATATTATTTTAAATTACTATTGTGTAATGATAATATTTTAGTTTATACGTGTTACGGATTATTTTAAATAAGTTTCTTATTGATTAAAAATTATCCTTAATAAAAAATTATAATTTCCAATTTAACTTATAATTTTTTTTAAATAATTTAAATTAATTTTTTGTCTAATTTTAAGTACTTTTTTTTTAAATTTTAATAACTTTTTTTTTTAATTTTAATTACTTTTTTTTCTAATTTTATTTTTTTATTTAAAACTCTATCAAATATTAAAGTTAAGAACATCAAGTAAATTTCTTAATTGGATATAGGACACATTTAACTTTTTCCTTTAATTTTGCAGATATAATTATCATTATTTTTCTACATATACGTACAAAGCCTATTAGCATAATTACATGGTGAAACATTAAAAAAATATATATAATTTTTCTTTTTAAAAATAAAAATTTACAAAACAGTGACCTTTTTTATTTTTGATATAAGTCAAGAAAATATTTTCTGGAAAACTACGTTTTTGCATTTTTATAAACAAAGCAATGCGTTTAACAAACAGTTTTTACAGATGTTTGTTATTTGCAAAAGAATTTTGGCGAAAAATATATTTGGAAAAAATCCCTCATTTCACGAGTCAAACTATTGTTTTTAAAAAAATACTAAACAACATATAATCTATATATTACTAATCCCTGAAGTCAAATTAAAGTAATGTGTTTGAAAATACACTGTAGTAAATTTGAAGCAGTTTCTTCAAATAGATCTGAACTTATATCAACTTAAACATGACCAAACATGAAAAAAGTTATCACTGAGAAAAATGAGTTCAAAGTTACATATTCAGGCAATTTTGTATCAAACTTAATATTAATTCGAAAAAATGAGTTATACTTGGCGTAGAAATATAAATTTGGCGTTGTTAGATTAAAAATAAAATGAACTATTTTTTAAAACAATAAAATATTTTTGCATATTTTTTTATGATAATGTGTCCCACACCAACCCCCTAATTTATATTATAAATTAGTTTATTTTCTATTTTTGCATATCACTACCTATTTTATAAGTAAATTCAACAGAACAACCCATATTGAAAAAAAAAATCCATATCCTTATGAAGAAGTTATAACTTACAGCACTATCTATGTACACTTTTAGAAATTTCATTTCAGCGATGTACCATATCTTGGTGCAAAACAGAGATCTGCAGCAAATGAAACCATATTATGGTGGAATTAAAGTTGAGCCAAATGTCCTTTATCGGGAAAAAGTAGTGGTTTCACAGATAATGGGTTCAACCTCTTTAACTGCAACCGAAATTTTCGCTGTGGCTACATCAACAAGCCGAGGAATCACATCCAAGAAAGACACCGACGAACAAGGGCCTCCGTGGCCAAGTGGATAAAGGCGTTCAGTTGTGAATCTAGGGATTCCTAGTTCGATCCCGATCAGTGGACTTGACAAAGAAAAGTAAAAAAGTTGGGATCTAAAGCTGCCAGCTTCAATACAAAAGTACTACTACTAAAATACTAAGAAAACTCGAATTTTGAGTTTTATGCAACATTATGAGTTTTGGTGCAACTTTTCACCACTAAATGGTATCCGTGGTAGTACAGTAAAATGGTGAAACTATGCACCAAATGTTGGTTGCAGCTAAATGGGAACAAAATTTTGGTGCAAGATCGTAATAATTTTTAACAGTGTATATAAATGAATAGCCATCGTTCAGACAATCTTCCCCAACAAGTGTCTGCTGGTTAAACATATTTATTTAAATTGAATATAAAAATAATATATTTAAAATTAAAAAAAAATACGAAACTAATATTTTAATACAAATTAACATTACGAGTTTCTCGACGAATCCGAGTCTGGCCTAATAGAAAAAACAAGCTCTGTAATGAGAACCAGTTCCAACTGGACCTCCCATATGCTGTTGGAAGCTAATAACACCGAAAGCTGTTAGCAGAGCTTATTTACCGACCCGAAGACAAAAGCGTGGCTCAAAAGAAGCAAGAGGGGAAAGCCAATTTTCTTTTGGCAGGGGCGGGGACCCAACAAAAAAAAAGGGAGAGATTCCACTGATTCTCGTCACTCTTCTGGTGTGAACCGCTTCAGCAAAAGGTGGCTGTACCCCGGCAAAGGTGGCCGTACCTCCCTGGGTGCCCTGTCCACACATGCGCCCCATCAGAAAGGCAAACAGACCTACCCTCCCGGGATAATGAAACGCACCAGCAAAAGATAAATGATGGACGGAGAAGGGAGCCTTGTCTTCTTCTTCTTCTCCTTCTCAAGCAAGAAAGCAATAACAGCCGAACGGCATTATCCACACTGAAAATAATTAAGGTCAACAAAGCTTGAAAACGGTAGTGACCTTTTTTAAACAACAAAAAAAGAATCGCCAAGCCACAAAAGGTGGAATATAAAGAAAATGGCGTCCATGGAACTTTGCTAATTGCTGCTGAGAACCAGTGGAAGACAGGCTTTCCTCGTGGCTAATTGATGGCATTTCTTCGATCCTCCCACTTTTTTTTATAATGCGTTATTGCCGTATTTTTTTTTTTTTTATTTTCCTCGCGAAGGGGTGCGGGAAACGAATTCCGGGTTCTGGACGGAATCACTTATTGGCGCGCGGGAATGAGTTCTAATTGGAATATGCGGTCGAATTAGCATTTCGCCATTTGGCGACTGGATGAGTGGATATTTTGAATATATTTGAATGGGGTGGGTTGTAATTTCTGTGCGCAGATGTGCGACGTGGATTGATTTGGGTTCTGCGTGCCGAAGTCCGTCTGTTTTCTTTGAATAAACTTCTGCATAGTTGGGTGCGTGGTTTAGCATAAGAAGAACTGAATATAAGGGACAGGGATGGATACAGGATTTCATTATTTCAGGGGGGGGGGGGGTGTTGATGGGGGAATCAGGAATATATATATATATATATATATATATATATATATATCAGTGGCGAAGGGTCCAGTCAGACTGCATATCTATTAAAATTAAAATCTATAGACCGTGCAAATTTTGAGATGATATTAATTGTGAAAATTGAGCCAAGTTACTCAAACTTTATAAAATAAAAATTCAAAATACAGCCCAAAATAATTTTAAAGTTTATTTAAATCAGCTCTACTATAGTTAAAATAAGGTAATTAATTGTCATCTGGAAACAATACCGACTATTGCAAATTTAGTAAACGGAGGAAGACTACTCCAACTACTCAACAACATTAACTGACTTTAGAAAACTCTAGACGGAGGAAGACTATTCCAACTAGCCAACAACAGTAATTCACTTGAGAAAACTGTAGACGGAAGAAAACTATTCCAACAGACTTACAACTTTAATTTACTTGATAAATTCTGAACGGAGGATGACTCTTCCAACTAGTCAACAAATTTAGTTTACTTGAAAAAATTCTAAACTGAGGAAGACTACTCTAAATAGTCAACAACTTTAATTTACTTGACAACATTCTAAGGGAAGGAAGACTATTCCAAATAGTCAACAATTTTAATTCAATTGATAAATTCTAAACGGAGGAAAACTATTCAAACTACTCAACAACTTTAATTTACTTGCGATATTGAAAACAGAGGAAGACTATTCCAACTAGTCAACAACTTTATTTTACTTGAGAAACTCCAAACTGAGGAAAACTACTCCAACTAGTCAACAACTTTAATTTACTTGAGAAACTCCAAACTGAGGAAAACTACTCCAACTAGTCAACAACTTTAATTTACTTGAGAAATTCTATACAGAGGAAAACTATTCCAACTAGTCAACAACTTTAATTTACTTGGAAAAATTCTAAACTGAGGAAAACTACTCCAACTAGTCAACAACTTTAATTTACTTGAGAAATTCTATACAGAGGAAAACTATTCCAACTAGTCAACAACTTTAATTTACTTGGAAAAATTCTTAACTGAGGAAGACTACTCCAACTAGTAAACAACATTAATTTACTTGAGGAACTCTAAACGGTGGAAGACTATTCTAACTAGTCAACAACTTTAATTTACTTGAGAAATTCTATACGGAGTAAGACAATTCCAACTAGTCAGCAATTTTAATTTACTTGAGAAACTCTAAACGGAGGAAGACTATTCCAACTAGTCAACAGCTTTAATCTACTTGAGAAACTCTAATCAATTCACGCCATCGAAACGCCCTATCGATGGTCACTGAACTGAACGCATTTTTCTACAAAGAAACTAAAATATCCACCCCCAGATAACGAACACACAACCAGCACAGACAAGCTTCCCCAAAAAGAAAAACGTATGGGTGGGTACCTCACCCACAAAAAAAAAACCGTGTTGATTGTTATTAAATATATATATCCACACATCCTTTTAAAAGAAGTGAGTGCAGTATCTAAATATATATTTAAACAAAACAAAAAAAAACAAGTATCCAAAAGGAACTGTAACGTATCTCTCCGACTGTGTGTGCATTGGGGGCTTTGATATCAATCAGAACCAACGAGAGTTGGCTGTTCTAATAAGATGCCACAACGAGGCTTAAGGAAGGGAGGGGGTGACAGATAACGGGGGGGCAGGGATAGTGTGAGAACAGGTACTAACGAGGTGATAATGGGGCTGGTACTCTCAAATAATGTTTCGCTCGCCAGGCGCCTTTGTCTCTTTAGATAAGGTGGGCTTACCCGAGCCGTCTCGATCTTGAGAATGATCTATCGCTTGCAGAGATGGCTGGAAGGATGGTGAATATATACAGGGGGGGGGAGGGGGCGTGAATACCCCCCCCCCCCCTTCATATTCCGGACCTTCCACGGCGTGTTTTATTCACGCCACACGGGCAATTACCAACCGCGAGTGGATCATACTCCGGCTTTTTTCAGTCAATTCCTCTACACGTTAAAGAAGGAACAGGTCAGAGATAAAAAGTTTTTTTTTTCTTACCTTCCCTCATTCTTTATATTATTTATGCCATCCCTCCCTGATTTTTTTTTCTTGTTTGAGATTGGAAGGCATACCTGAAGATCTTTTTATTTATCCCCCCCCCCCCCCCTCCCCTGCCCCCCTCAATTTTTTCTTTCTTTTTTTTATATTCTTGGTGAACCTCACCCCATCTCAAGACAGGCATCCATCTTTTTCGCAATGCGATCGTGATGGTTAAAGGGGGGGGGGGGGGAAGGGGGGGGGGAGAGGGGAATTAGATTTTTTTTTTTTTAGGTTCGGCATGTTTGTTTTGAATCTAATATATATGTGAGATGAGTGCTGGACTATATATACTCGCGAGAGATGATTGTTGGCTTCTTTTTTTTTATTTATTTATTGTATCTCTCTTGATGGTTTGTTTTATTTGTTTAATATTTGAGGAGGTGGGATATCGAATTGCGAGATAGTGAGGACACGCTTTGCCCTCATGTTTAGAATGGAATGGAGAGATATCTAATTGCGGAATTGTATGGACAAGGTGTTGCAAGGTTATGTAAATACATTGCTTTATGTTTAGAATGGAAATATTTGCGGAATTGCGCTTAGAAAAGTCAAATATCGAATTACAATAAATTAGATTTTTTTTTTTTTTGTAGGTTCGGCATGTTTGTTTTGAATCTAATATATATGTGAGATGAGAGCTGGACTATATACTCGCGAGAGATGATTGTTGGCTTCTTTTTTATTTTTTTATTTATTTATTGTATCTCTCTTGATGGTTTGTTTTATTTGTTTAATATTTGAGGAGGTGGGATATCGAATTGCGAGATAGTGAGGACACGCTTGCCCTCATGTTTAGAATGGAATGGAGAGATATCTAATTGCGGAATTGTATGGACAAGGTGTTTTGTGTTTAGGGAGGTGGGATATCGTATTGCAAGGTTATGCAAATACATTGCTTTATGTTTAGAGTGAAAATATTTGCGGAATTGCGCTTAGAAAAGTGAAATATCAAATTACAAGATTGTGCGGATATGCTGTTTAATCTTTAGAATGGAATGATACATTATTGCGGAATTGTAAATACAAGGTGTCTTGTGATTAGAGAGGAGTGATACCAATTGCGAGATAGTGAGGACACGCTTGCCTTATATGTTTAGATTGGATATGTATTTAATTGCAGAGTTCTGCTTAGAAAATTAAGATATCGAACTGCAGGAATATGCGGATATACTGTTAGTTTTAGAATGGAATTATATCTAATTGTGGAATTGTAAATATAAGATGTCTTGTTATTAAATAGGTTTAATATCCGATTGCAATATAGTGCGGACACGCTACCTTATGTTTAGAATGGAGAGATATCTAATTGCGGAATTGTATGGACAAGGAGTTTTTGATTTATAAAAGTGGGATATCAAATTGTAAGATTGATATCACCATTTATGTTTAGAATGGAAAAATTTGCGGAATAGGATAAGAATAGAAAAATATTTAATTTCGGAATTGTGTTTAGAAAAGCGAGAAATCGAATTGCAAGATTGCGCGGGTACACTGAGTTATCTCTACAATACAAAGTTATATATTTGCGGAAACGAATAAACAAGGTGCCTTATGTTTAAAGAGGCGGGATATTGAATTGCAAGATTATGTAAATGCATTGTTTTATGTTTCTAGAAAGCGATCTAATTAGGGAATTCTACTACGTTTAGAGAAGTTAGATGTTTAACTGTAAAAATGTATGGATTTTGGCTTAGCTAAGAGACATATTATTGAAATACATCATCCAAGTTTTAAATTTTGGAATCGTATGGATTGGTCGTCCTGTATTTGTATTATATACATGCGGTATATTGTGTGTAAAGGAGAAAAATAATACAATATTATATTGTGCTAAAACTGGTACTAATATACATATTAAAATAGACATATATACATATCAAAAAGTAAACAAAAGTTAAACTTATTTATCCAAATCAACCTATTTCCCCCCCTTTAAATTATATAACAAGTACAAATTCAAAAGCCACCGAAACACCAATCTAATCATCGCATCTCACAGCACTAATTTCCTCATTTAACAAGTTCCTTTTCAATTTCCATTTGCCAAAGCAATCACCAACAGAATACGCCCCTCATTCCCAAAATGACGAGAGTCGCACGAAACCGCGATAAATCGCCAAGTGTGCCAACCCTCATTAACCCGCCGTCAACCGAGTTGCTCGGGGCGCGCCGCGAAAAATCTGCCAAAGAGGGGCGTCGAAAGAGCCGAGTAATTTCAGCCGAACTTATCAACTTGGAAGACAGAGAGAGCGAGCATTTTTTTTGTTTATTTATTTTTTAATTATTAGTTTTATTGTTCACGCTGTCTCCCAAATCGAGAGCTTTCACACACTGCCACTTTCATTATCTCCATTTCTGTGTTGTCACATTGTTGTTAAAAGTCTTATGTAATGTTGTTAGAGCCTCGCGTAGATGCATTTTGATTTGAAGTTCCTCGGATTTCAGCGGGGCTTCTAATTTTATACGTAGAGTGACGTTCGGGTGTCAGAAGCGCAAATCGTTGAGCGCATTGAGAATGTGTTTCGGAAGCGAATGACGTTTCGGAGGTATGATGCTAGGGGGAGTGTCTTGCTTTCAACGGACGCATTCGAGAATGCCGCGATCGAAATTGAGAACCGAAATTGAGCAGGTGCGTTGAGTTAATATGTAGCTGGTTCAAGCCCTTGTATTAGAACCACCCTTGTATTTATTTTTTGTCTTATCACCATGAACGAGACAGAATAATGGAAGTAAAAAAAAAATACCGATGTAAATTAGTAACGAATTGTTAAAATCATTCCACATTAAGTTTAAAACTTGTCTGAAAATGTTGACATTATAGGATTTTTAGAATTAGCTGCTAAAAAGTTTTCAAATTTAAATAATATCTTAAATCATAAATTTCTGTCTTATAAGTATGAACGAGACAGAATAATGGAAGTAAAAAAAATACCGATGTAAATTAGTAACTAATAATTAAAAGTATTACACATTAAGTTTAAAATTTGTCTGTTGAAATTATAAGGTTTTTAAAATTAGCTGTTAAAAAGTTTTAAATTGAAATAATATTAATAACATCCTCTTCAAAGTGTAAACAATTTTAACGCAATTTATGTACAATTAAATAAAAGTTTAAGCCTACGGCCTCAAAGCAAGGGTTTATTGTGCCTTACGGAAAAACAGACCCTGTATATAGATGTATTTTTTCTAAAATAAGTTAAGCCTTATGCATTAATATGTTCGAATTCCTGAAACAGCGAAATCCGTACATAAAAAAAATTAAACCATTCAAACAGTAAAAAATCGTCAAATATATAGGCAATCGCGGAAAAAAAATTAGCAAAAAAACCTTCATAAAACTTGCAAAATAGAAGGCTTTTTAAAGAAATTTGGGACAATTTTTTTTTATTTTTTAATTTCTTGGTAAGAATTCTTTCAAAAAATCTTCATTTTCCCTTTAATAATTTCAATTTTTCAAAGATCAAATATTATATAGGTATTATGACATAATTTGAAACAAAAACCTTAAATTTAATAGGTCCTTAAAACTAACCTGCAGTCTTCCCTACATAAAACCTTCGACATCACAATTTTGATGAAGGTTTTATGCTGATTTTTTTTACGGGGATGTTTACAAGTTTCACAAAGTCTTCCATAACAACTCGATCACCTATTCTTTTCCTTATAACATTTTGTAACGGAATATTAACGTTCCGTACTTTTATAAACTCCCCCTTACCTGTCCATATTGGGGATGATTTCCAGTTTGATCTCCCCCCCCCCCCCCCCCTTTGCATCACAAACACCTGTTCAAGGTGTCCCAACGCGCTTCGAAAGCGGCCAGATTTGCTTAATTGCAGGTTTCGGGCGCACATCTGACCTTTGGCTAATTACTCTCCGGCCGCTTACGAAAGGAGGGTGTTAATGCAGGGCTTCATTAAAGCACACGCAATTGAGCAAATGTTTTCACAAAGGAAAAAAGAATTCATTACGGCTCATTACTGTTGGCCTGCATCGACTCCAACGTGTTCTGTGTGCGTCTCTTTTCATAAAAGATATATATATATATATATATATATGCCCATATTCCTTAACGTTTAAAACCTAACCTTATGCGCCAGAATGTATACATATTAAAGAGACACAGCACCTAATTAAAAAAAAATTTATTTGCTAAAATTATATTTTGGAATCTTTTTTTATATATGCTTGTAAAATTCTAGAATTGTATCTATAGGTTTTTTATTTTAGTGAATTATTTGAGATTTTATGCTGGATGATGTGTTATGTTTACAAAGGAACGAAAATTTTAAATTGTTTTTCTCATTGTTTGTTTTCTTACACAATTTTTTTTTAATTTGTACTTAAAAATGAGTACCTGATCCTACTTATTTTTCTTTGAGTACAATTGCATTGTAAATGAGCGAAGATGTACAAAAATTTAAGTAATACTGTCTCAAAAATTAGCAGTGTGATTTCATATTGCTAATTTCAGCTTCTGTTCAAGCCATCTTAACAAAGCAACCTGACACACTTAAAATATGTGTTCAGAAGATGGTTTTCCTCATTATTTGATGTCGATGGCTTAAATGGAAACTGAGTTATCTTGCTTCATATTCTTTTGGCACACCTTTTTAACATTATTTCTGTTTATAACATTTTCACGCCGCCTTGATATCTTCACGGATAAGGCTCTGGACAGCGGTGCCTGCAGATGTAGGTTTGATTCCCGGTAAGTCTTGTTGTAGTTGTCGATATGCATTGAAAGTGATTTATGAAGGCAGCCTATGTAGGCTAGCAACTGCTCTTTTTGTTCATTTTTACCCATTGTAGTCATTTTTAAATACGTGTCTATTTCCAAATTGAAACTTATGTATTCAGAGAAATCGAATGTATTAAAAAATGAGTATATTTTATTTATTTTTGAGTACCTATTTTTAACAGAGTAGGTATTAAGTTTTTCGAAACGCTAAGGATTGTTTTTTATTATTTATGGAGAAACGTATATTTTTAAGCATATTGTAAAATATGTTTATATTATATAGACATGCGAATAGTTAGTTATATGAGTAGAAGCTTTTTTTAAATTACAAAAGTAAGGAAATTGTTTTAGTTATTATGAATAACTATTATATAAAAATCAAATACATGTAGTAATCAAAATTTTAATGCCAATTCTTACGTAATATAAGTTCAAAGGATCTGAAGCAAAAATGTAATATTCGAAAAGTTAACTTATATACAATTAAGAATTAGTGTAAAAATTCTTCCTATTCATTTTCTATTTTCTACTTTCCCTATTCAATCAGTAACTTTCTAATCGAAGATTCGCGTGTTTACACAGTTTAAGGATTTAGAAAATATTTCACAGTTACAAACTAAATTTCTTTCTACACGGAATCGCTTTCTGATATTCCAAATGCAAGCTCTGATTCCGCGTTGAATCATCCATACGACCGCTAAATGCAAAAGGAAGCACTTTTTCCTTTTTAACGCAAATAGAAGCAAATTGTGTCACGGAAGCATCGATTTGTTAGTTGTATATTTTTATACATCGATGAAAAAAAAAAGCCTGTAATAGTTTTTATTTTCTCCATATCCTTTTGGTAAGGAATTGGATGACAGAATAATTTGGGGAATTTTTTTTTTAAACGATCTGGTTTGCAAACGATATTTTAAAATAAAATAAGTCATTTATATAGTGATATGTTTAAGAAAAGAATGGCGCAAGAATTAACATACGTAGTCTTTAATTTACGCTAATTTTATTTGAGCCGTCTAGTTTCAAAATCAGATAGATCCATTTTTTCGATTTTAAGATTATCATTTATTTTTAGTATTCCTACAGATCTATCAGTAGTCATAATATTCTACAGTAGCTAGAGGCTATTTATTTTGTGTGTAAAAATTGTATCATTGTAACATTTTAGAAGAATCTGTGAGATGCATTCTAATTGGCTGATGTGCAAAAATCACCATAATACCGCCAAATGAATAAAAATATCGCCAAACGATTAAAAATATCGCCAAACGATTAAAAATATTGCCAAACGATTAAAAATATCGCCAAACAATTAAAAATATCGCCAAATGAATAAAAAATTTGCCAAATGAATAATGTGTCGCCAAATGAAAAAATGTCACCAAATGAATAAAAATATCGCCAAAGAAGAAATTTTGCACACTTAACTTTTAAAACAAGAGATAGGTCAATGTCTACATGATATTTCAAACCCCCCTCCCCTTAAAGCAGAAACGACTTCTTACCACGGTGAAGAAGTCAGCCAACACTCCTAGTAGTATTAATATAAGTGTCATTTACACGAGGCGATTCGACAGCAGCAAATGTCTCAAAGTGAAAAAACTCTCACGTGTACTCCATCCCTAACAACCCGCTCCATCACTTACTCTCCAGTAGCAACAGAATACATCGACCCCAGAGTCACAACAATGGTAATTGGCTATATATTCTTCCCCTTTTTCTCCCGAGAAGAACCCTATAGCAAGAGCATTCTGCGGTGGAGAGAAGAAGCTGATCGCGGGACGAATTCCCCCTTTCCATTTTAGGCATCAGCCTTGTCATCGCGTGCGCGTCTTGTTGAGCGATGGTCGAGCAAATAAGTGGTCGGTAGGTAGCCGCCACAATGAGATTAGGACTCTCGAAATTGAAAAGTCTCGGCTCGAGGGGTGAATGGAAGAGATGCCCTTCGCCAAAGCGATCACGCAACTCAACTCGACTCTCTCCGGAGATCGTCTGCGTTTCCATCACGCGAATGTCCAGAGCACGCAGGGATGACAAAGAAAGAGTTGGGTTTCGAAGTTTTAAGATTTCGATGAGCCAGGCGTATTGGATATTTTTTACGAATTGGCTATTTTATGAGGACTTTAAAGTGATACGAGTTTAGTCTAAGCTGTTCGAAATATTCGTTTCATTATTGGATATTTTTGTGATGGTTTTTTTTAACGTCGTACTAGACCTGTACAGTGAGCTATTGGTGATAGTTCGAGTAGTAGCGTACCAAACAAGTTGTATGTGAGGGATTATGGCTATAATTTTCTTAAAATCTCTTTGTTATTAGTATTCATATATGTTAAAAAAAATTATATCTTTTGACCAATGGGAGGGGTTTTGACCCACTTAAAACCCCCCCTCCCCCTACGCCGGGGGTCTATCTCAAGGAGTCCGGGGTCTATCTCAAGGAAAAGATCCGGGAACACTGCCTTGTATTTTTGATGATACAGCGTTACAACATTGTAACATATCTTTATAGTAGCTATGAGGAGGATGGATAAAAGTTGCATTCTGATTAATTGATGAAAAGTTATCGCCAAGATACCGCCAAATGAGCTAAAAATGGTCATATATAAGAAAAAAATTCAGGCCCTTCAGCTAGCTAATGATAAAACTAAAACCAACCAATCAAAATATCGAATTTAAATATTATGATAAATCGAAATAGTTTCGATGATGGCAATTATCGATACCACATTCCCAAACCCTTTTACACCAAACAATAAAACATATCTTTAAAATGGTTAACAGGAGACGAAATCCCGACGCCTCTTTCTCGTCCCATTCCCATTCATTCCAGGCATTCTTAAACAAAACCCTTGCTTACATTACATGAAATTCACCATCCCATGTCCCTTGAGGTCACTGGATCACAATGCACATGAATGAATAATGCCAAAAACCAATAGCATCAGCTCCCCTAAAGCGCACGCGGTCTCGAGTAATTGGTCTGTTCAGAGACACAGAGAGCACTCCTACGTGCATAAAGCGCTGACGGATGTTGTAACGCGTGAGAAGCAGTTGCCCCGGGCGTTGGCGATGATGCCTCATTACACAGTCGGAAGGTCAAGGGATTATTTGCCATTCCTTTTTTTTCTTTTCGATTTCTCTTTCTGCGAGGGGTGGTCCGTTCCGTTTTGCTAATTGCGACTCGGGAAGAAAAAGGAGTTAAGTAGTGTTGTTATGAGTGATGTGGATTTGCGTGCGGATTTGTCAGGGGTGGTAGTTGGGAATGTCTGTTTCACTGTTAAAAATACACTGCGGAAAAAAGGTACTTGAAAATGTGTACCTGAACATGCTCGTTTTTCTTTGATTATATTTGCATCGTAAATGAGCGATGATGTACTCAAATTTAAGTAATCGCACTTTCTCAAAAATGAACAGTGTGGTTTTGTATTGCTCATCTCAGCTGCTGTTCAAGCCATCTTAACAAAATGACCTGACACACTTAAAATAGTTGTTCAGAAGATGGTTTTTTACATTATTTGATGTTGATTGCTTAAATGGAAACTGAGTTATTACAACTCAATTAGCTTACTTCCCATTCCTTTGGTACACCTTTTTAACATTTCTTCTGTTTATAACTTCTTCACGTCGCCCTGGACCTAGGATCTGGGTCCGATTCCCGGTAAGTCTTGGTTGTAATTGTTGTCGACATTTATTGAAATGGATTAAGGAAGTCAATTTATGTAGGTTATCATCTGCTCATTTTACTGATTTTTGCTTTTTATACTCATCTTTTAGTGCATATCTTTCAGCCATGATAAGCATCGAATTTACTCAAAAATGAGTACATTTTACTTACTTTCTGAGTACCTATTTATAACAGTGTATATTTTTTCATTTGTGTCGAATTCGAATCCACCTTTTCCAACCAATTTACAAGTATTTTCAATATTCTAAAAAATGCATTAATTTGATTTAATTCAAAATAAACAAAGTAAACTCTACCGTAAAATTTCTATTAATTTCCCATTTTTCTTTTAAAAATACACCCCTTTCCTCTTGCCTAATTTGATTGTGCATTTGTCAGAATGACCCAAATATGTTCTATTCCCATTCTAAAGGGGCGAGGTGAGAGAAATAGCTAAATATCGTCTGCAGAACTGACAAATGAAGCACATGCTCCGCGCAGAATCGGACAGCGGAAGTGGCAACTGACGCGCACCGGAACTTCCGGTTCCAGAGTCAAGCGATAAGAGAGGTTGCGACAAAAGCCCCAGTCACCAAAACAAACAACCCCAAAACGATCTCCTTCTCCAGGCCTTCCTCGAATCCATTTCGTCCTTTCGGCGAGATAATTCTGTGTAATTAAATTCCCATTTCTCCTTACGATCCGTTAGGCGACACTCAACTTGGAAATGGAGAAGAGTCCGAATCTAGATTGGAGCAGTTCTGATTTAAAAGTTGCTTGACAGTTTTCGAGAAAAAATAATTACCTTCACTCAAGAAAAGTATATTCCCATTTAGGTATACAATGTAGCAAAAATACATATATCGACCTTTTCCTTCGATCCCTCGACAGAGTGATCCCTTTCTTAGATCCCTCGATATAGCGATCCCTTCCTCTGATTCCTTGATATAGCGACCCCTTCATTCGATCCTTCGATATAGCGACTTTTTCCTTCGATCCCTCTACAGAGCGATCCCTTTCTTCGATCCCTCGATAGAGCGATTCCTTCCTCCGATTCTTTGATATAGTGACCCCTTCTTTCGATCCTTCGATATAGCGACCTTTTCCTTTGATCCCTCGATATAGCGATCCCTTCATCCGATTCTTCGATATAGCCATCCCTTCCTCCAATTCCTCGATATAGCAAAACCTTCCTTCCATCCCTCGACATAGTGATCCTTTCCGCCGATTTCTTGATATAGCGATCCCTTCCTCCAATTTCTTGATATAGCGACCCCTTCTTTCGATCCTTTGATATTGCGACATTTTCCTTCGATCCCTCGACATAGTGATTCTTCGATCCCTCGATAGAGCGATCCCTTCTTCCGATTCTTCGATATAGTCCCTTCCTCCGATTCCTCGATATAGCGATCCCTTCCTCCAATCCCTCGATAGTGCGATCCCTTGATAGAGCGATCCCTTGATATAGCAATCCCTTCCTCCGATTCCTCGGTATAGCGATCCCTTCCTCCGATCATTACATTTAATATACATGCATTGCGTATCCTGGATTTGTGTGGAGAACTTCCATACATGCAACCATACATCTCCTTACAAGCCAAAGTTATCTTATTTCCCTATTTCCCTCAAAGTTGGAAAATACGTTGACAATTGCATCACCATACAACCTCAATAAAATCATGTTATATTGCTTGGTAACCAAGCGTGTTCCCCAAAGTGTGGATGCCAGACATAGGATGCCAGTGGTCTTGAAAGAAATTCCATCAACGGCTCATAGCTGTAATATGATGTTAATTAATCAACCAAGTACTCTACAAGTATCTCTGAAAACAAGTTATCCATCATCGCTATATTTTTTTAATTATAAATATCAATAATATGAGAAAACAACGACACTTTTGAAGTGTCGCACACCGCATTTATTTTTCGTTTTGCACTTTAGAGAGTCGATTCTTCCCCCCCCCCCCCTCCCCCCATTGGATCTACACGTCATTTCCTTTGCACACGACGGAACTTAACATTTTGGACACGTGTCGCCAGCCGACATTAGCAACGAGTGAGACAGGACAATGAAAAGGCCGAGTCTCTGCTCTCTTGTTCCTCCAGCACGGGTATAAAAGAAGGGTATTAAGACATTTTTTTTTATTATTAATGTTATTGTCCTGTCTTATGAAGGACGATTATTATTGTTTTCAAGGTACAGCAAAGGGGGGGGGGGGGGGGGGGGGTTGGTTTCGAAATAATACTTCTCACAAGTGCATTGTGTAAGGGCATATTAAATTCTTTGTTGCAGTTGATACATTTGAATGAAATTGATAGGTATTTGTATTTAGATATTTCAGAATTTATAGAATAGGCGGGATTAAATGTAATTTATTTACTTTTCCGAATTTTATGCTACGGGTCTAGTTAGTAAGGATGTTTATACGGAGAAATATTATAAATATACTTTTACATACATTCATTTAAAAATAAAATTGATGTGACTGTGTTAAGCACTGTCAGAAGGGTTTTATACAACTTAAAAATTTCTTTAATTATATCGATGACAAAAAAAACATTGCCCATTAGCTAATTAAAAAAAATGACGTTAAAAATTATTTGTAATAGGTGTTTAGCATTAGTAAAAATTAGGGATGAAACGGATATCCGGTAACTATCCGGTATCCGGCCTATCCGGCTGCTTTTTAACTATCCGGTAACTATCCGATATCCGGAAGTAAAGTGCCGGATATCTGATTTTCCATGCCGGATATCCGGATGAATAAAACATCAAAGATTTTTTTTTTGTGGTGGTCAATTTTCTTTGTTTTTGCTTTAAGTATTATCCTGAAAATTCTACCAATGTATTCACAGTGTGCAGATTTTGCCTTTAACCAATAGAGACTTTAAAAAACCCACTTTATTTCAAATTTTTAACTTTAAAATTATATTTTTAACGAATCGTTATGGTGGAGGGTCATCATATCTCACAACTAATATAAAGTTGAATTGAAAAATAAATTTCTCAAAGTTTAAGCAAACTTGAGTTTTTATGTTTGGAATGAAAGGGCATATGGTAAAATTACAATTATTCAGAAATTAAGTGTAAAATGTACAAAACATACGACCATTGCTAGCAGCACCCTAGAATAACCCTTTGTAAATAAAAAAGTTTTTTTAATGTTTATTCAATTTTGGTATCACTTTAAAGATAAGGAATTGGGAAATATTACAGAATAAAAAATATATTTTTCAATTTTTGACCGATTTCCGTTTTTTCTAGTGTGTATAAGAAGTTATTTTCATAAAAAATAAACTGCCGGATATCCGATCGGATATCCGGCAAAATCCAGTTCGGATATCCGATATCCGGTTTGTAATGTGCGCCGGATATCCGATATCCGGCAAAACCACTATCCGGTTCATCCCTAGTAAAAATATTTTTTGGGGTCAAAATAGGTTTAAGGGTAGGTTCATGAATGTGTTTGAGACTCCTAGCATTTATGACAAATCCAGCCATGCTTTGGGGCATTCGCATATGCGTGTCTTTAATGTTTTGTATAGTAGCACCCATTCCGTTAAACAATGTCGATTCTACACTAGGAATATCCATGCCTTATCCGGAAGTCGAACTAGTGCTCAGGGTCTTTTCCACAGTAGGCTATATTCGGGGACAACCTAAGTTGAACCTGAAGCAGAAGCTATGATATATAAATATATTCAATTGATTTAGGCTCAACTTAGGTTGTCCCCGAGTATAGAAATTTTCTTCTAGAGTTATAGCTGTTATAGGGAGAGTTTGGTGTGACTAATGGAGATATATATAGGTGAGATACGTGAGAGAGTAGAGATAGTTGAGAGACTCACCAGTCGCCTCTTGGGTTTAATGAGCGGTCTGTTCTGACCGTTCATTTTGTGGTAGAGTCCGCAGGCATTGCAAAGGTAGTGTCCCGTGCCGTCCCTGCGCCACAATGGCGTCGAGGTGGCCCCGCAGTTCACGCACTCACGGCCCTCTGCAACACAAACAACACAAGATACAACACATTGCAACACACACAACACAAGAAACACACGATACATCTGACACAGCACAAGGTGCGACGCATTACAACCTTCGAGCATGGATCTTTTGTAGTATGACGTCACTCTCAAGAGTCATGACGTCACTCTCGCTAACGTCAAAATGAATCCAACGTGTATGGCCCAAGACACATGGTTAATTACGTCATTCTATTAATAATTTTTCACAGTTATACATTTCCCAATTTTTTTTCATTCATAATTTTGAAAAGATGGCACGTGAGATGGGCCTTCCGCTCTGAGATGTGGGCTTCACGATTAAGACGTCATATTCTCTCTACTACAATCCATTCATACTCGAAGATTAAAACACATACAACACTTTGCAATGTTAACAACACAAGGTATAACACAATTCAAGATAGTCGCAGCACAAGATACAAAATATTCTATACTTCCACGAAAAGTTATTTAGTATTTTTTTTTTAAATTCCTTTCACCAATAAAAAAATATCACTATGTTGTAATTTATTGAAATGTCTTTCCTTCGTATAAGTAAAATTGTGATATTTTTTTTATATAATTTTATAATATATGCGTGTACAGGTATAGACACGATATTTTTAATTTCCAACTTTAAGGTTGATAGTTTTGAATTATTCTGTATTTTTTTTCCTTGTTTTACAGTAAAAACAGTCACATTTGTAATTAATATTTATGTTCCGTTTATTTATTTTTAATATTTATGTTATAAATTAATTATATTAATATTTTTTATCGGAAACATACCATTATTATTACTATCAGTGAGCACCATCATTATTACGTAACGTCATAATTATTATCATTGCGTATCATCATCATTATGCATCATCAAACAAATGACACATTTCTAAGCTAATAATTACGAATTAAAACAAAACACTACAAAGAATTATATATAATTAAACTTGAGAATTGACAACTCCAATTTTTCTTAAAACAAATAGGTTTTATGTATTTTCCATGTTTCCTTTGTTGTAAATATAAATTTTACAATTATTCAAAAACACAAAATTATGTTGTATTTCACGCATCCCATAATTTCGTGATTTAAAAAAAAATATTTATGAAATGTATTTTCAATGATATTTTTATGAATAAATTATTCATTTTATTGCTTTTTGTAGCATATTATAATAAACATGCATTATATAAAAAACCTTATATAACAAAAACAAAATAAAAGTTAAATCATAGCCAAATTGTTAATCATGCTTTTAATCATAAAACTGCCACATTCCAAATAATAAAACTGAAATATAAATTTTTCTTCAATCTTTACTCCAAAGTGCGTTCCAATAACGACACGTCACCAAAGAAAGTATAAAGAAAATGGGTTAGATAGATATATAGATAAATGAAGTATAGAAACAGAGAAAAAAGGAATACAGCAAATAAATAATTAAAACTAATTCTTTAAAAAAATCCGAAAAACTAATAAAAAAATCATTACCTATTTACATTAAACATGCAAACTAAAGTTTGTTTAAAAATAATTCAAGTTGTTCTAATACAAGTTATTGTTATAAATACCAAATATATTTTGTGATATATAAAAAAAATATTAAATATTTTAAGAATTAAAATTCCGAAAACTCCATTAAATAAATCCATTTAAACATAATTAGGTTCATAAATTAACCTTAAATTTACTGTAATTAAGTTTTAATTTTACTAAATGAACTTGCCGTTAATTATAAAAGTTTGTTATAAAGTGATAAAAATATTTTAATAAAATAACACGAAATGTTATTAAAGTTACTGTCTATGATTAATAAAAAAATTAATTTTTAAATCAATTATTTAAAACTGTACATTAATTAGACATTAATAACTATTCTACAAATTGTTAAGGTTGCAATTAGTGTTGAAAAACAGATGAAGCAGAGCAAACCAAGAGTCATAAACAAGCTTGTGAGAAGCATAGGGTCATAGAACCGTAACTATAGTGATTTACATTATTTAAATTTTTGTCTGATTCTACGAAAACTGCAAAGAGAATTCGGATTTTTCTAACAATGTATAGTTAATATACGTTATGTTAAGAGTTTTAATGTACACGGAACAAATTCAGATATATTTAACAATGTACAGTTTTGAGGAGTTAAAGTACATAAAACAAAAATGCATTTTTAACAGTGTATAGCTCTGAAGAGTTCAAATACACGGAACGAATTCAGATATTTCTAACAGTGTATAGCTCTGAAGAGTTAATGTACACGGAACAAATTCAGATATATTTAACAATGTACAGTTTTGAGGAGTTAAAGTACATAAAACAAAAATGCATTTTTAATAGTGTATAGCTCTGAAGAGTTCAAATACACGGAACGAATTCAGATATTCCTAACAGTGTATAGCTCTGAAGAGTTAAAGAACTCGGAACAAATTCGAATATCTTTAATAACGTACAACTTTTAGGAGTTTTTACATTGTTAACAGTGCATAGCTCTCAGAGAAGTTAAAGCAGAGGTTTGCGAAGCGTTAGTTAGAAGCAAGCGCGAGGGTAAGTTGCATCAAAGACAGAACAGAGAGAAAGACAGACAGACAGAAGTCTTACCACAAGGGTTAGAATAGTGAGTGTCGGTATCAGAACTCCACAATACAATTCCGTTGTTAGTCAAAGTTCTGCTATAGCCAGACCATAGGTTCTTGTCATCTGCAAGAGGGAAGGGGGTGGGATCAAATCAAGAGTATATACCGGGTTTTATACCGATTGCGTCCGAAATGGGACGCAATCGGTAGGTTCCCCTAAAACACAAGGGTTTTTTCTTTTCTTTCAGCACCTATTACAGGACAAGAGCCAGTGGTCAGCGGCTATGATTGACCACTGAATCGAATACTGTTTCGTGTAATTTGTATATACTAATAAAACTTTAGGGGGATCGGTTTGTTTGCTCATATATCTGACACTAATTAACCGATTTTGATGAGACTAAAATCATAGTTTCCTTCTAAAAAATGCTTTAAACTTTAATGTTTTTTCGATATTATAATTAGAAGATGAGTTATAAGAAGAAAAATGTGTTTTATATGTAATATTTGTAATCATATCGTTCAAATTTTCAAAAAATAGTCCAGTTTAGTTCTAGCCTTGATATAAATTTTAGTGTTCACCTGTTAAAAAAAATCAAATAAGAGGATGTTTTCCAGGCAACATCAAAATTTCGAAACCGCTGTTATTATGTTTTCCCCTAAAGATATAGCCTAAAATATTTTTAAAGAAAGTCGTTTTAAAAACCCAGCGTGACAAACAATACTTTTTATATGTTGCTTAATAAACTTATTGATTAATTTGACAACTTTGATATCTTCAATCTTTAAATCTGGAAATATCCATAACAACTTATTATTTAGAGATGTATTACAATACATTAAAATGCATGTTTTTGAATAAAAATTATGAATGCAAAATGAATAGACTTGCCCAAGGTTAAATAATTTTAAAATGTATCCTCAGGCATTAAGTTATTAAATTGCATCTTTTAAATTTTAAAATAGTCGGGGAAATATTTATTGCAATGTTTCGTTTTGCAAATTTTGATTATTTTGGCGTTGACGAATGGATAACTTCAAGGCCATGGATGATACTGATAGGTTACTGACAATTTAATTTGCATTTAATTTAAAGGCTGTTTCTTGATTCATGATAAAATCTCGATAAAATCGATGTTTTTTATTAATTCCGTGTCACCACCGCGAAATCGTTCGAAATTATGAGAATCGAAAGATATTCCTTACCATCGTATATAAAATCCAAGTATAGAAAGAAAAACATTCTGAAGAACCACCCTCAGGGGATTCGAACGGAAGTTAGGTACACGAATCCTATATTTACTCCTCCCCACCTCAGTTCTTATCGAACGATATCAGATGAATAAAGAAATTCTATTTTTATAATCCGATAATTTCCCGAAATTCAATTCTCCAAATCGAACGAATTTCCTTCCTCTCTACAACACTCGGGGTGAAAAAAAAGGGGGGGGGGATGAATCTGAATCATTGTATGGAAATAAGAAGAATCAAATCAAAATACAACTGGAGAAGAATGTTCGAATACCATATTTTGTTTAAACAAAGAACTAACAATTCCGACAAAAAAAAAGAAATTCTTCGAAAATAATAATTGAATTTTTTTCTTATAGTGAAATACGACATTGTAAATTAGAATATTATGTAAATAGAGCCACCGATATTCATCTACGAGATCCTGGCTACGCTCCTCCGCTAAAGAGAAACGATTTTGTTCTCAGCTTATCGCTTGGCGCTGATAAGGGGAGGAGCATCGGCAATCGCACGCAGACGACTCCTAATCTGATCGGCAGACGATTGAAATCCCGGCATCCCCTGTTGGCCAAGCGAGACAAATTCGGGATTTCGTCTGTGCCTATCTCGCCCATCATCGTCTGCGGGATTGATACAGAAATTGATTTATATCGTCCCACAATGGGGATTTTTGATTTCCTGGAACTAGCTGTGGCTCCGACGAAGTAGCATGGGAATCGCCATTGCAGCTCAACCAAAACAAAGGGTATAAGAAGAGAGAAATGGTATGATTGATTTCCAGAAATTCACTGCAATTTGGATGCAATTCAATGGTATTTCGTATGCCGGGAGCACCGATTGTTATTGTATTAAACAACAATTCAACAAACAAATGGCAAAACAACTTTTTTGTGTGTTCCATTGCCTTAAGGAAGGATGATCTAACATTTTGAAGCTATAATTTCCTTTTTGATTTACATTTTAGTTTAATTTTACTTATTCTAAACTTTAGTTTGAAAAATATACCGTTCTACGTGTAAACATTGAGTTTTTTTTATATTATTTCATACCCTACTGGTAAACTTTTAGTCAGTTTCTTTGAATAATTCAGTAATAATACAAAAATGTTTCGTATATTCCAAATTACAACACTCTAGAAGGACCAATGTCCTATGTTAAGTCAATGAGACATTGTTCCTTTTTGTTCCAAGCCAGAGATATATAACTTTGCTATATAAATATTGCAAAACCGAGCACATTAATAACAACCTGTTGCTTTCTTTGAAGAATATCATTAAAAAAACTAAACAATTCCTGTATCTGAATTATAAATACCACGAATTCGTATAAAAAATATTAATAATCTGAATCTTCATTTTACAAATATCCTAAACAAATATCAGATTCTATCCTGAACAAATATAAGATTCTTAAAAATCCTGAATCTGAATTATAAATACCATGAATCGGAATTATAAATATCAATACCCTGAATCTCCATTTCACAAATATCAGATTCTATCTTAAACAAATATAAGATTCTATCCTAAGCAAATATCAGATACCTTCCTAAACAAATATAAGATTCCAAAAAAATCCTGAATCTCAATTATAAATACCAAGATTCCGAATTATAAATATTAATAACCAGAATCACCATTTCACAAATATCCTAAAACATATCAGATTCCTTCCAAAACTTAATCACTGTAATCATTAAGAAGTCAACTAATAAATTTACCGCTACTTAATAACAATATCTGTATATAAATTAACGTAATTGAATGTTTAATTGGTTTACCATTCATATCAAAACAAGAACAGTTTTCGTTTTATATTTATAAAAAATTGTCATTGCGCTTTCAATAGTTTAAGCTAACGTCAGGAAATATTTATTTTTATATACATCTTGAACAAATATTCGATGCCATCTAAATTTCACAAATCAAACAAATATACCGTCAGCTAATCAAAAGACCGCTATACCATCAATCGAATCAAGTATTTAATCAAGAATTTATAGAAGATAAAAATTTTAAAGACGTTTAATCTTTTAACCGAAACAGAAATATTATCAATCTGCTGTCGCCATAAAAACCATCTTGGGCTTGAACAAATCCGTATATCTCGATAGATCTGAATTCAATGTTCTAGAAGAGTCTATACGCGTCATCCACAGAAAAATGTTCTTTTCAAAAAATACCTGAAATACGTTTGGAAGACCTATATCCTTCTTATCAGCGGCGATCCTATCGCTTTTTATCCAAAGCATAAACATAAAAAGATATCCTAATCGCTAATGAAATCTGTTCTTCAAATATTATTGGTGGAAATCTTTGGAAGATAAGTCCAGAAGACGACGCGTGCTTGGTAGAAGATGTTACGTTTTTTAAAAGATGTCTGCCGCTAATCGAACAGGGCTGAGTCAATAGTTGAAAACGGGAAATGTGCATTTTGGAAGTTTTTAAAGACTGATGTTAAACAGCTCTGCCACGTATCTTTGGGAACTTGCATGTTCCAGATATTAAAAACAACCGTTGAATATTTTGCTTTGCAATTGATATTGCTGGACTTCCTCAAAGTTATGATAAAAAGGCGCCTCTCCATTTGAACAAGCTGTGATCAATTATTTTATTACATTTTCATTAGCTGTGTTCCTTCAAATTCGGATACCGCAAGAATTAAAAGCGTACTATGTGTTATTAATCTTTAAACGAATTCTGTATTATTCTAGAGGAAACAGGTTATATAGTAAATAAGTCTTTATAACACTAAGTAAAACATAACGTTTTATATACGAAATGTTCGTAAATAAAGAGAATATACCTGCATGTATATGAAAACCTATTTTTTTTTTTAGAATATTTGTATATGTCTGCAAATTTGAAATTTTAATTACAACTCTTGTTCCTCTATGGGTGAACCTTCGTATTACATGCAAAAAAGACAAGGAGTAGAATATATACAAAAACCTAATTATAATATTTGTTCTTATATGCCTGCAATTTCGAATAGTGTTTAAATAAAGACAAGGTGACAGAATATAAACGAAGGCCAAATTAGAATTCTCATATGGCTGAAAATTTGAATTGTATTTAAATAAAGACAAGGTGACAGAATATAAACGAAGGCCAAATTAGAATTATTGTTCCTCTATGTCAGCAAATTCGAATTGTATTTAAATAAAGACAAGGGGACATAATGTAAACGAAGGCCAAATTAGAATTATTGTTTCTCTATGTCTGCAAATTTGAATTGTATTTAATTAAACTCAAGGTGACAGAATATAAACGAAGGCCAAATTAGATTTATTGTTCCTCTATGTCTGCAAATTTGAATTGTATTTAAATAAAGACAAAGTGACAGAATATAAACGAAGGCCAAATTAGAATTCTTGTTCCTCTATGTCTGCAAATTCGAATGGTATTTAAATAAAGACAAGGTGACAGAATATAAACGAAGGCCAAATTAGAATTATTGTTCCTCTATGCTGGCAGATCGGAATTGTATAAAAGAGAAGGTAGCAGAAAATATACGGAAACGAAATTAAAATGTGTTATTATATGCCTGGAAAATTGAATTGCATGTAAATAAAGGCAAGGTAGCAGAATATAAAATATTTTTTTATCTATGCTTGAAAATTCGAATTCATAAATTGAGTTTGGCCTGAAATTCTAACTAAATGAGCGTTATATTCCCAAGAACAATAACTCCGAACGCATATACGTGTACATATATGCATGGTAAGCCAAACCTCACACGAGCAAAATTTCCTATTTCGAAGGAAAAAAAACGATTCTTCCCAAGGAAAAAAAAATATTCCTCTTCTTTTTAAACTTAAAAAGGTCATAAAATCCCCAAAAGCAAAAAACCAGGGTTGATGGAAAATAAGAAATAATAACAATAAAAAAAAAAGTGAAAGATGCAGTCTTTCACAAAAATAAAACTTGAAAAGATTCTCGACTTTTATATTTCTCCGCTTCCAAATACAGGTCCTTTGGAACCACGTGGAAAACCATTTCAGGGCCCAACCGCGGCGTAATATAGATATAATATTATCTTTTATAAAACCTTACTTTATTTCGGGAAGAGAAGCCCCGGTACAAGAAGTCGCTCCAGCAAATAGAAAGGATATTTCTTATTTTCCTCCCCTTTCCCAGTGTATGTTAGAAGAATTTAAGTAAAAACCCCAGAGGCGGTATTCAGGTTTCTATTTTCCGAGGTCCGTATTATTGCAAACCGCAAGTGTAGTTGCATAAAATGAGCATTTATTTCGGATACACCCTGCTTTCTTCCTTTGCCCACCCTTTGGCAGAAAAAGAAGGAAAAAAAGAAGAAAAGAAAAACTGAAATGATTTTCAAATACGCGGCTCCGAAACGCAAATGCTTTCTTTATAGTTCTGGAATGGGATATGAGCGTTTTTGTTCGAAAGATTGGATTATTAATAAAAAAAATGAATTGTGGAATTGCGTTTGAATGGACTTCCCTTCCTAATATCGACTTTAAATCGTATTTCCGCTATAAAATAAAGCGGGTTCGGTGCATGTGGCTTCTTAGAAATATGTATTCACGAAAAAGCCGATGTTTATTGTATTTGTGCAATGCATGCATATTGGCAATCCATCCGGGCGATTTGATCTGCTGATGATCATTTCAAGATGTTTTAATGGATTTAATCTGCTGATGATCATTTCAAGATGTTTTACTGGACTTTAATTGTAATCTTTATATTACCTATCGAGATGAATCAATTTCTGAATTTTTAGTATATTACCCCAATAACGGAAATGAATGTGGGTGTGAATGGAATACATTTAAGGGAATCCCAGCTAAATTCCATTTAATAGAACCTTTTAATAGAAATAATAGCCAATATCGCTCAGTTATTGATGTTAATTGCGATTATATTAACGATAGGACCTAAGAAAATTATTTGTTATAATAATTTCGAAATTTTTGGTGTGAATAACTCTTCTCAGTGAGCTATTTTCTTCTTCCAAGTTACATATAATTCTAAGCATGTAAGCTTGGACGTAGCGCATTAGATGTTCCATTTCAAATAAGATGTTTTTTTTAAAGATTTTTTTTTAATATGTGATATAGACAATCTACTGTTTTTACTGAATGATTACTTGTGAAGAAAAATGGTAGTTTATATCATTAGCCAACGTGGTGTTATATATTTAAAAGCATAAATAGAAAATATAATGATAAACACATATTTCATTAAAATAATAATGCAATTACACTTTGTTAATGAACTTAACTGTATATAATGAAAATAATCATGTTAGTGTATAGTGACTGATCATGCGTTTTAGCATTATTTGGAAGTTTTTAGGTAATCAAAGTTAATAAGCTTTATACCAGACAATTAGAAGAAAATTAAAAAGGATATAAAATGCAATCGAATACCATATGAATCACAGTTAATATAAAAAAGCAATATTCAAAACACATATTAGCATGTGGAAGAAAAGGAGTTGATATTAAAATGAAAAAAACTCAAAACTTTTCAGAGTTACAATTTTAAAATTACTATGATCTTCCTATTAATATTATAATCAGACTCAAACGTATTATAAGAAATCAGTGTATAATTTTAATAGTAGCTCTCATTAAATAAAATTAATTGAGGGGGGGGGGATAGTGTAATTAGTCCCTTTTCTTCCAATATATAACAGATGAATGTAGTGCAGTGTTAAATACAAGCAAAAGAGATAAGTTGCAAAATGTGTAAGGATAAGGGAGAGGAAGGGGAGAGGAAAGGGTTAGTCAGTCAGTCAGTCAGCTGGCAGAGGCGATGAGTCGAGTGCTGTTAGTGGAGTGCCGCTTTATTCACGCCAAGGACTGGGATTCAGACTGAAGCAGTGAGCGTTGGTGCGCCAAATCGAGGCAATATAGTTCAGTATGTGTGGCGTCATTCTTTAATAAACTCAACTAGGGGTTTTGAATTATCGTAATATTTTGCATGCATCAAAGACAAGAGGGAAATTAAAAATTAAATTCTGAACGATGATAAATTCCCTAAGTAAATTACTAGCTTGCAACTGAATCTTGAGTTGCATCAACACGAACGATGCTAAATTCTCTGAGTAAGGCTAGGTGCCTGCAATCCTTGAGCTGCACCAATAGTACGACCGATGCTAACTTAAAAGTAAACTATTAGCTTGCAATTGAATCTTGAGTTGCACCAACAGTGCGAACGATGCTAACTTCACTAAGTAAACTACTAGCCTATAACTGAACCTTGAGTTGCAGCAACAGCACGAACGATACTAAATTCCCTATGAAAATGGTTAGCCATCTGCAACCTTTGAGTTGCACCAACAGTACCTACCAACAATGCTAATTTTCCTAAGTAAATTACTAGCTTGCAGCTAAGCCTTGAGTTACAGCAACACGAACCATGCTAAATTCCCTCAGTAAGGGAAGCCTGTAACTAACCTACAACTAAACCTTGAGTTGCAGCAACAGCACGAACGATGCTAACTTCCATAAGTAAATGACTAGTTTATAAGTTTGAGTTGCACAAATGGCACGATCGATGCATTTTAGCTAAGAATTCCAAGTTTTCCAGATTACGTGGCAACCGTGTTTTTTGTGAAAATTAACTTAACTAATATACGCTTCTACAACTCACTGCTCCAGTCAAAGAATCCAGCCTCAAGAAAAGACGACGACGTCCTTACCAGCACTGGACCTTCCTTTATTCCTCGGCTTGCCTCCAGAGGAACCTCCACCGCCTCCCTGCATGGACGACGACGACGAAGACGAGGTTTTGACGGTGGACGACGCCCCGCCCAGGAACGACCCTGGATGGAAGGGGTAACCGCCACTCGTCCCCGAGTAGTCGGGCTGGTAGGGGGAGTAGGCGGACATGTGGTGGTGGTGGTGGGAGGAGGGCTGGTGGTGGTAATGGGAGGTGAAAGAGGCGGAGCTACCTTCCCGGGGCGGCGGTTTCCCGGCGGTGGACGACGACGACCCGCCGCAGCTGCCCATGGCGATGTTGTGGGCCTTGATGTCGTCGGAGGACGAGGTGGCGAGGCCGCCGTAGTCGCCTCCACCACCGACGGAGGCGTGACCGGCCGCCGTCACCGTGTCGGGGGTGGCGTCTTTCGGTGGCGTCGGCGGGAAGCTGAAGAGGTGGGGACTAGAGTGGTGGGGCGGCGCTTGGGGGCCACCCAATGGGCCGGTGGTGGCGCCCGGGTGGTGGGGCTTGGAGGAGGTGAATGGGGAGCACCAGGCCGAGCCGTGGGCGGGGTGGGGCACCATGGGCTTGCCGCCCTCCGAGATCCACGGGTGCAGGGGCGTGTGAAAGTGCGGCCTGCACATCTGGCTGCTGGGCATCCGGGCTGGAAAGAAAGTGGGACGTTAGGATAAATTTATCACACCATTTTTACTTTTCCATTCCCTTCCTTTCCATTACTTTTCTATCACACCATTTAAAAAAAAAATATTTTAAAATCGCCTATCATAAAGGGTATGATCCGCGAACTTATAAAAAGGAAATGTATTCCTGTATATTATCTCATTTTCAACAGCCTCTACCAGAAGTGTGTTTTGTACGACTTGCAGCCATGGCAATCATCCAACAACATTTTGATGTATCTCTGAATATTTTCAAATTTTTAATAATGTCTTTGATATAGTAAAATAGCATAAGTTATCCAATAGCTAATATAAGATTAAATGGAAAATCTTTCTCTTCAAATTCTTTATCAAAAACCGATTTTGTGGTTCGGCATATTGCTAGATGGACAAGAAGCAGACTATCCTGTTCGTGTTAACTGCTAATACAAGAAAAACCACCTTGATATATAGTAAATCTAGGTACCTGGGTTCGGAAGGAATAAAACCTATTCATTGGAGTAATATCTGAATATGTAAAATCCCTGGAAAAACATAATGAAATAGAGGAGGGGGGGAGAGAGGACAAACACAAATCAGTCAGTCTTAACAAAAGGACAGGAGTAAAAAGAGGAAGGAAACAAGTTCAATGTGTCAGTGCAACTCAACTAAATCGCCGTACTAGTGCCAAAGCAACAGAAAATTAAGCAAAAATCTAAGAGATAGATAGAGGAATTGCCAAATACCTATTCTAAAAGTAAAAAGTAAGACATGAAAAAATCATTGATTGTCTGCATGCAATGATGTTACAGATATAACATCATTGTATCCAAAATGCAACGTCATTGTATCCAAAAGACAACATCATTATATTCAAAAGACAGCATCATTGTATCCAAAAGACAACATCATTGTATCCAAAAGACAACATCATTGTATCCAAAAGACAACATCATTGTATCCAAAAGACAACATCATTGTACCCATCAATCTTGTAATTATTCAGAGATATACAGTGCAGTAGCTTGTCCGATACAAATTAGACCATAAACCATATATTCGATCTGATGATTAAAATGTACATAAGGCAACCTGCCATTGGCCATTTTTCGACCAATATTTACAATACAACATCATTGAATCCAAATGGAAACATCATTGTATCCAAAAGTCAACATCATTGTATCCAAAAGACAACATCATTGAATCCAAAAGGCGACATCATTGTATCCCAAAGACAACATCATTGTATCCAAAAGACAACATCATTGTATCCAAAAGACAACATCATTGTACCCATTATTCTTGTAATTATTCAGAGATATACAGTGCAGTAGCTTGTCCTATACAAGAACATAAACCTTTTACTCGATTTGATGATTAAAATGAACTTGAGGCAACCCGAGAATTGGCCATTTTTCGAGCAAGATGTACCATCTCGTGATTCAATTTCCATTTAAAAAAACTATATCGGATACACTCAACCATCTCAAATCCTCTCCGATACCTTTGACGTTTCCTGGCCAAAAAACAAGCACCATACTTATATAAAAAAAATCAAGTGATCCGAAAATTACAGGGCGCGAAGGGGCGTTATGGCACATCAGTTCCCTAAAGATCCCTTGTTAGCGACCTGCACACGTAACCTACCGAAGGCTATCATTTGTCACTGCATCAGTTTATCCTTTTGTTTAGCTGTAAGGGCATTATCCTAAATCATAAAGACGCTCTGCCGAAAAACAACAGTCTTATATGGAAGAGACCTCATAATGCATAATTTCAGTGGGTTATTATTTCTCAAGTTTTTGAATTGGTGCGGATTGTGGAGTGATGCTCCAGAGATAGGGTACGCTTCGTTTACTTTCTGCGCCATCAACGTGATTAGGTCTCGTTGTGTAGTATGTAATAAGTCATGGTCACGTGTGCTTGTCGTTAGGTTTGTATTTTAAGGTAAATGTTTGTGTGGAAATAAACCAAGCTTAATGGGGGGAGGGGGGGGGAGGTTTAATATTTTTTATGAGGTTTCTAATGGGAAAACGCCTGGGAATTGTAGTTTGAAATGGCGACTTTTTTCACCTAGTCTATACCGAAATAAACACTGTTAAAAATAGATACTCAAAAATAAGTAAAATAGACTTATGTTTGAGTACTTATCATGGTTCCGAATACATTAGTTTCAATTTCAAAAAGACATGTACTCAAAAATGAGTAAAATAGACTCATTTTGGAGTACTTATCATGGTTCCGAATACATTAGTTTCAATTTCAAAAAGACATATACTCAAAAATGAGTAAAATAGACTCATTTTGGAGTACTTGTCATGGTTCCGAATACATTAGTTTCAATTTCAAAAAGACATGTACTCAAAAATGAGTAAAATAGACTCATTTTGAAGTACTTGTCATGGTTCCGACTACATTATTTTCAATTTCAAAAAGACATGTACTCAAAAATAAGTAAAATAAACTCATTTTGGAGTACTTTTCATGGTTCTGAATACATTAGTTTCAATTTCAAAAAGACATGTACTTAAAAATGAGTAAAATAGACTCATTTTGGAGTACTTGTCATGGTTCCGAATACATTAGTTTCAATTTCAAAAAGACATGTTCTCAAAAATAAGTAAAATAGACTCATTTTGGAGTACTTGTCATGGTTCCGAATACATTAGTTTCAATTTCAAAAAAACATGTACTCAAAAATAAGTAAAATAGACTCATTTTGGAATACTTATCATGGTTCCGAATACATTAGTTTCAATTTCAAAAAGACATGTACTCAAAAATAAGTAAAATAGACTCAATTTGAAGTACTTATCATGGTTCCGAATACATTAGTTTCAATTTCAAAAAGACATGTACTCAAAAATAAGTAAAAATGAATAAAAAGAGCAGATGCTAGCTTATATAGGCTGCCTTCATAAAAATTTGAGTACGTCATCGTTCAATTGCGATTCAATTGTACTCAAAGAAAATCGAGTGGTTCAGGTACTCATTTTTAAGTACCTTTTTTTACATTGAACATCATCCCTGATTAAACAATAAATTTCCCAACTTAACTATTCGAAATTCTCAACTCAACTATTCGAAATTCCCGATTCAACAGTACTGAAAATTCCCAGTTCGAACTTATCGACATCTATTCGGGGATATTTCAATTCCTAAAAAAGTTTGTTTGAGTCCATAAATTTCAAAACCAGATAGACCCACTTTTTCGATTTTCAGATTGTGTCATTTTTTGTTTTCCTACAGATCTATCAGTAGGCGATGTTATGTAGCATTCCAAAGCAGCTATGCGGTATTCCATTCATTTTGTGGTGTGTAGCGGTTGGGAGCAAAATCAGGTAAGTAAAGAAAACAGTTTATATATGATAATTGATTTTTTTTAAATTCCACCCACACTGTAAAAAAAGTACTTAAAAATGAGTACCTGAACATACTCGTTTTTCTTTGAGTACAATTTCATCGTAAATTAGCGACGACGTACTCAAATTTTACTATTCGTATATTTTCAAAAATGAGCAGTGTGATTTAATTTTAGCCTCTGTTCAAGCCATTTTAACAAAACGACCTGATAAACTTAAAATAGGTGTTCAGAAGATGATTTTCCACATTCTTGATATTCATTGAAAGTGATTTATGAAGGCAGCCTATGTAAGCAAGCTACTGTTTTTTTTTTTTAATTTTAAAATACAAATACAACGTTAAAATACGCAATAAAAATCCATCAAATCTGGACATGTTTCGGGAGATACGTCTCCCTTCATCAGCAGAGAATGAAAAAGTCTGTGAAATAAAATATAAATAAATAAAGCCAGAAATTGAAAGTGTCGCCAAAGAAAAAAGACTATTTCAATCGGTTGGAGTTAACTATTGTAAGCCAACAAGCGGGAAATACTGGGACTGCAAATGTTTCGTTGACAATCGAATCAATATTGCTAAAAATATGAAATGCCTCCAAGAAGTCAAGTTCAACTGGAGATTTGGGTTTGCGAATTAAATGTGGGTTAGAAAAATTAAATATATGACCATGTTTCCAAGAGTGCTTGGCAACGGATGACTTCTTTATTTCTTGTTTAACAGTATGTGCTTGGTGCTCCTTAATACGAAATCTCAATGCTCTCTTTAATCTCCGAACATGTCCTAGATCCTAGAACATGTCCCTTTTTATCTCCCGAAACCTATCCAGATTTGATGTATTTTTATCGCGTATTTTAACGTTGTATTTGTATTTTAAAATTCTATAACGCAATGTTTCTATAAGACGAGTTTTTATCTTACTGCTTTTTTTTACTCATTTTTGAATACGTCTTTTTCAAAAATTAAACTTTTGTGTTCGGAGCCATGATAAACATCGAATGTAATTAAAAAAATGAGTACATTTTAATTATTTTTTGGTGCCTATTTTTAACAATGCAGGATTTGCATGCAAAGAACCATCCACTTTGAATTTAATCCACTAATAATCTCGCCAAATGCAGTGTGATATCTTCCGCGCGGTGGCAGTCGGGATACCTTTTCTTTTATTTTAATGTCCCTGGTTCTTTGTTTGCGCAGCGGTTACGAGTACCATTTTTACGTGTGGGAAAGGAAAATAGTGATGTCGTTTATGAGGAGTTGAGGAGGCGACTGTCCTGCTGCCAAATCCTCCAGGAATGCGATTCTGTTTGCTCCTGCTTTCTAGAAAAACCGAAGAATTAGTTCAGTATTTTTTTTTTCAGTTTTTTTTCTCTCTTTATCTCTTTACCCTTTCTTTGAAGTGTGAATCGTTGAACTCTTTCCAACGTTTCTCCGAGGTGGAGGTACTTCGGAGTAAGTATATATTTCTCGGTATGCGGTGTATTTCGGAAGGGTTTCTAATAAGCTCAGAACGCCAAGGGTAGTCGGAAAGGTATGGTTTTGAAAATGATTTTGTTTTTAAACGAAGAAGAAAGGAATCTCAAATTCATTTAACTACTGTTCAATTACGGTAGTCGAGATTTTTTTTCCCAACACATTTTCTTAAAAAGAATCCTCTTTAAATTATAAAAGTTTTGAAACCTGAGGAGTAGTCGACTTAAAAGAATAGTTGCCAAAAAAAATATAACTTATTTTTTTGGTTTTTTTTACATAAATTTTTTGAAATTTTTACAACCTTTGTAAAAAAAATTATTACAATTTATGAATATCGATATGTATAAAGAAGAATGTATGTAGGTGTATGAATTTTATAGAAACACACAGTTTAAAAATGGCTTGAAGAAATTTTGCACACTTGACCTTTTAAACAAGAGGAATGTCACTGTCTACATGAGATTTAGAAAAAACATCCCCATCCGCCTGAACCTACTCGGTGTTTTTTAGTACAATTTCATCGTAAATGAGGGCTTCTGTAAAAGCCACCTTAACAAAGCGATCTGGCACATTTAAAATAGTTGTTCAAAAGATTGTTTTCTACATTATTTGATGTCGATTTCTTAAATGGAAACTGAGTTATTACAACTCAATTATCTTGCTTTCCATTCTTCTGGCACACCTTTTATACATTTCTTCTGTTTATAACTACTGCACGTCGCCCTGGTAACTTAACGAAAAAGGCTCTGAATTGCGGTGTCTGCAGATCTGGGTTCGATTCTCGGTAAGTCTTGGTTGTATTTGTCGATATTTATCGAAAGTGATTTATGAAGGCTGCCTATCTAGGCAAGCTACTGCTCTTTTTATTCATGTTTACTCATTTTTAAGTACATGTCTTTTTTTAATTGAAACTTATGTATTCGGAGCTATGATAAGCATCGAATGTAATCAAAAATGAGTACATTTTACTTATTTTTGAATACCTATTTTTAACAGTGCAGTGAAAGTCTATATTTCAACCTACAGTGTTGAATTTCCCTATGATCAAATGAACAACTGAATTGCTTTCCATTTGACACAGAAACGAATGGGGAGTGATGTTAAACGGGAGCATCGCCAGAGAACACAATATCGTAATCGAATTTGAATGTGTTTTTTAAAGTCCCCCACTCGTTCTGTTTTATGTTCAGTGAGAGAAAACCCCCATTTCATAGACATAAAAACGTTTCCGCAAATTCTACAGAAGGAAAGAGTCCTTATATATCACTTCTGAGGCGTGTTTAGAAGTTTGAAAACTCCTCTTGCAAAAGGTATAACATAAAACTTTCGCTTGTGACATATGCGCCGGTACCGGTATGGCAGCTGCTGTACCAATTTTTAGCCACATAATAATGTGTTGTAAAGAAAATCTCCTAAAAAAAAATACTCTAATATAAAATAGTAGTAACGTTCATTTTTTCCCCCTGTTATACCTCTTTTAAATAAGTTCTGGAGCCACTGGATTGTGATTAACAATGACAAAGGATCAGGAACTTATTTAGAAAATTCAATAAAATTGATGGGGGATCGATCCTCTCGTAAAAATTAGTCTAGAAAAATTAGAAACATCGCATTGCGTTTTTATTATAAAAAACCCAAGAAATAACGTTTTTGAAAAACTGCTGAAATGTTATAAAAAATGGCAATAGTAATAATGATTTTTCAAAGTATAGGCAACTTTTACATAATTTATATGAAATTAAACAAAATTTACTTACGGCTTATTATTATTATGGACTTAATATGCCTAATGGTAAATCAGGACCTGCATTTGATCAGAATTCGGTCTACTCATAAAACTTTGAGTAGGGTCTTTGATGATTATTATAAAGTTTCTCCTGAATTGAAAATATGAACATTTGCAAAATCATCCCCACAAAGCATTATAAGAAAAACTCAAACATAATAATATCGTTCGCATAGTAAAGCAAAAACAATCACACAATTAGATCACAAGAAAAATGAAACCGTGTATGTGCGGTTCCCACAACGTTTTTCCCGCCAAAAAGTACAACCAACTCCGAAATTGCGTGAGAAAGACAAACAGGAGGGAAAAGGCGAAATGAAACAAAGAAATCATCTTCCGCTATTACTGGAAAACGGCAGGAACGCACCATTAATAAGCACACACACACAGAGCACGGAAAAAGTCGTGACATAGCAGAAGCAACGTCGCGAATTGTATGAATGAAATTCATGCACTTCCGACCCACACGATTTGAAATGGGGAAGTCACCCTCCCCCCCCCCCCTACTTCTTCAAAAATGTGCTCTTGTTTGTGCACGATGCAAGTTATGGTTGACTTAAATTCGAGGATTTTGTAGTTGAATTGTTAGTAAAATAGTTATCGCCGCAGCGTACATTTAAATGAAAATGTGGAAGCACTGTTCGTAGAAGGTTGCCACTAAATATTGTGATAAAAATTCCCTGGGTTTTGCAGGTTTTCTCATGAAAGTTATAATAAAATGAATGGCTTGAATAGAAGCTAAGATTAGCAATATTAAATCATACAGCCCATTTTTGAGAAAGTACGATTACTTAAACTTGAGTAAGGCATCGCTCATTTACGATACAATTGTACTCAAATAAATACGAGTATGTTCAGGTACCCATTTCTAAGTACCTTTTTCTTTTACAATGCAAGTCCAGTTCCACACGATCCAGATACAACGAGACCAATTGCATCCCTTTGAAGTCTCCCTACTAAAACTCCAAAATCCCTACTCTCACAGACGACACTACAAAATCATATGAGCCACTCTCTTTAAATATATAAAAAAAAATCCCCCAGCTCACAATCTCCCTCGAATCACATCTCCAACGAAGTAATGAGCCGCAATTTGTAAAACAGTCGGTCGGGTGTGTATTTTCATAATGATGCAGTTGCACGAAAACGGCAGACACGATATGTTTAAGCCACATCGAATCTAATTTAAACTGGGGAACCATTAAAAGACCACAAGAGAAACTTATGGCACTTTCTCCTATTTTTTTTCTCCTTTCGGCCCTCCTGATGAAATTCTACCCGGTTGTTATCGTAGCCAACCCTATATTTTCTATCTGTATGTTTGTTATTTGAGACGAAGAGGAGTGTAACTTCAATGGAATTATGCAAAGTGGGGATGTTGGCTGCTTTGAATAGTTTCTTTAAATAAATGACATATAACGATTTAGTTATACGATATTTTGCCTTGTTAAATGAAGATGTTCAAAGTTGCATGTTGTGGATTGTATTTTTAAGGACGTTCCGAAAATTAGACTTTTTACTTGGTATATTTTGTTTAGTAGTTCGAAAAATAATGTAAATATTTTTTAACAGAAATACTGTTTCAGTTCACGTATGCTGAATATCACGTAATTGCTCAATAGCTTATTGAACACCTAAGTTTTTTTTTAACATTGTAATAATAGTATTTAAATTTTTTTTAAGTATCTTTTTAAAGAGTTTCGTAGTATTTTCTTTAAATTCGAATTATACAAATATCGGTATGAATTCATTGATTTGTTAAATTATCATATTTTTTTTTACTAATAATAATAGTTGGTAATAAAAATCACCAATAAATCACTTAAAAAAATATTGGGGCACATCATGGCTGCTTTCAATCGGCTTCATCGCGCCCATAGAGCAAACAAGGTTTGAGCCTTCCAGCAGTTAGAGTTAGAGTTCAGTGGTCTTTGCATCCTCGGCTATTTAGCCGCCATCCCCTACAGAAGCAGAATAAACTCTTATTTTGAAAACTAATAATGCGGGCCCAGAATTTTATTACAGAAGTCTTTAGCATAACTTTTTTTATAAGAATCTTATAATTACATATATATAATAATAATAATTTTTCTCTGTAAACCAATGGGAGGGGTTCTGACTCTCCTAACCGCCCCTCCCTTCTTGCGTACAACAATGTGTATATGCAGGAATTTAGTGTTACACACAACAAACTCCGTGGATGCTTGAGCAAATCGGCCATCCACAGTGTTTGCCAAACACAAACCATCTCCCAGTATTAAGTCCTACTCCGCTACATGCCAAGCCACCCCCGAGTGTCAATAGCCACTGATGGTGGGGTATCGTGACAGGGCGATAAAAGAGTCCTCGTAACTGTTGTACAAGTGGTGCGATGGGGTCACCTAAAAAACCAACGGCCATTGACAGACACACCAGAAAAACGCAGCAGTTTGCGTGCAGCGGCAGTTTGGGCCGCTTCACACACACACAGGAGTGAAAGAGCTCAACAAAGTTACCGAGAAAAGAAGTGGAATAAAGAACTTTTTAACTCTATGACGGGAATTTTTTTTGTAAATGTTCTTTTCTGTTGCTGTTGCATGAGGAGTTAGTCAGCGAGCCGTTGCAGAAGCGAATGTTACTGGTAACCTACAAATTGGACATGGTTTTTCCACGCAACCGCCAATGGTATTTTTACATCGGTAAAGGAAAAGAAGGTTTATTTTTGGTGCTTGAAAGAGAAGAAATCGGTGAAATTTTGTTGAGAGAGAGGAAATGGTAACATTATTTATAAGCTTCAGTGGATTATGGAAAAGTGAATGTGTGCCCCTTGCGCCCGTGCTATTTGCGCCAATAATCAAAATAAATAAGTAAATTCAGTTGCGCCCAAGTCTTGGAGGGTGATTGAAAAAGCATATAGAACAAATGTTGTCACACGAATTTTGTCTTATCAATCACACTAAACAACAGTGAATTGCCAGATTGGCTCTTTATCGGTCATTTTGGCTAAAATAGAAGTGTAAATCAAAATTTTTATTTTAAGTTCTAAGTAAAAAAGTTTCGGTTTTAATTTAAAATGTACATGAAAGTGGTTCCATGTGATGAAGAAAGCTCCTTTTTATAAAGTTTCATCGCAGCATATTGCAAACAGCTGCCTAAATTTCAGCTCTAAATTTTTTTTTAATCCAGCTACATCCAGAAGACAAATCCTTTAATCGAGAGTTAGAGGGGAAGAGAAAACCACTAAACTTGGTTTACTGAATCTTCTTCCTTCAATAACAATCCTACCCAAAGATTGGGCGCAACTGGCACTACTTTTATCATGAACGCAAATGGCACGGCATCTGGAAGAATGACACTCTTAAATATGAAAAATCCAGGAAACTTTCTTTTGAAAATTTTCATTCAATTTTATCTGATATGTATCATGACAGACACAAATTTAATTGCATATTTAGCAATGTTTTTCTGTTCTGCCATTTAATTTTTTCTAGCTAAACAAATATGTAAATCTGATAGTCGCAAACGTGTATACCGGACGTGATAGTGTTGCCCTTTCCTTAGCCAAGGTTGATAAAGACATAGAAGTCTTGCAATTGAGGAAATACGATGAGAGCAGGCCCGTCGCACCGAGGGGGTTTGGGAAGGGGGAGCATGATCTTCCACTAATCTGGAAACCCTAAAAATTGGAATTTCAAGTTTTAAAAATCCCCGAGTTGAGAAAATTTATGCCTGAAGAAAATTAATATTACTAGCAATTAGACCTCAGAACTAATACGGGTTTCCAGTGACCCAGTGGATAAAGGCGTTCAACTAGTACTCAGAGGACTAGTAATAGGGTGCCATATCAGGTATCGTCATTGTTCAAAAATACGAGGCATCGTTCCCGGGTCTTTTCTTTGAGATATGTCCCGAGCCGTCCCCAATAGCCCGCTGTGAAGCTCTAGTCCAACGTTAATTAATTAAACCAAACCAAACCAGAAACGAATACTGCATTGGAACATACATTGCAACAAATCAATGCTTGTGAGAGAACTGTTTAATATTGTCTAATATATAAATAAAAATGTATTGCCGATAAGTTGGAACTGGGTCCTTTCAGAACAGTTGAGTTGCGAATTTCGAATCGGTAAGTTTGGAAATTTCTTGTTTCAACACCATTTCGCCCCCCCCCCCCCCCCCCCCTTTATGTGAAGGCACTGTATGAAAGTCTACATTGCTGTAGCTCAATACCAAGCCGCGTTAAAGTTGCGCCATATACGCTCGTGTGGATAAAACAAATGAGTTCAATTCCTTTTCGCCTTTTTTTTGTCGATTTCGGATTAATTGACTTTGATTCTTTTATTTGGCGAAAGAAATATTACGCCAAAAAAAACAACCGCAGTACTGATCTCCCAATGTATCTTGTTATAAACAATGCAGGTCAGAGGCGTAGATGATAACCATCTGCGCAGATGGTGAGATCAGATGCCATTATGTCATCTCTGCAAACATTCCCTTCTCAAATACTTAATGATGGACCACTTATCGCATATCGCGTCAAACTTCTTGCCGAGCAGGGTTGCCACCTCTGAGATTTCGACATCGCCAAACCAGAAGTTTAAAAACAATAACGCCAAACTTATACCAACAATTTCAGTGAAAGTCTTCTTTTTACTTATGGAAAATGTAAACATGCATTTCATCAAAGCAAACAAACGTTACTAATTATATTTGAGAACAAAACATGAATTATTTTTGAGGCAAAAAATATTTATTAATCGCCACATTTATAAAAAAATCGCCAAATTGATGTTCATATTTAAAGGATCACTGTGCAGTAAATGTGAGCAAGTACCGGCTTCACCCGAGCATATTCTGTCCTGCTTGGGGCTGAGTCGTGAAGATTTGAGAAGAACCCTGCTGGTGATGGACTTTCTGAGAGTGAAAGATTTGCTGGACCTGGTCTAGTATATTCTAGACTAGATGGAATAGGTAACAACAACAACAACATATTTTAAAAATCACCTTCCATTTTTACCACCAATTACATACCATTTTTGTAAACGCACACATTTGAATTTTTTGTTTTTCAAAACAAGTAATTTTAGAGATTTTATTAAAAAAAATCAACAAATTGGCGATATTTCGCCATATAAGGAAACGCCGTTTCAAAAGGTGAGCGAAAGAGATAGTCAGCCCCGCCCCCTTTCGGAGCTATCTCTTACGACGATTTAAAGCTATTAACCGATTTCTGCTTGATTAGCTGTCTCCGATGATTAAATACGCGCTTTTGCCCTATCGCTATATTGGCCCACGTCATCGCTGGACAGTTAGCCGAAGACGAGGTGAAAAAAAAAGAACATCATAAAATCGCGGCGTGATGAACTGCGAAAATGGTAATTTTATGGAGATTGCGAGTTCCGGGAACGATTAAAAATTGGGGAGGGAGGGGAGATGGGATTATTGGGTTTTTCTTAACAGCTTTTTTGGTATTAGCTGGATATTACGCTGGACTTAAAAGCTTGTAGTTGTAATTGTTTGGAATTGAGTACAAATAAAAAAAGGGAGAAGGGAAGTTTGGAATGCGAAAAGCATTTTATTAGTTACAGTTTTATAATTTTATGATGATGTTTTACGGAATTTTGATATCTTGGTTAGATTGTTTCGTTTAGATATCTCGATAATACTATTTAAAAGTGAGAAAATAGACATCGTTTGTAATCTGATATTTAGAATTAAACTTATTGGTCCTTATATTATAATACATTTCCTATAGAATCCACTAACAAATGGGGTAAATTATCTTTTGAACTGCCTAAGCGTCTCAAATTCGTGAGTTAGAAGTCACCAACTATTTTGTAAAATAAACAATCTAAGAAATGTGAAAAGGAATTGTTTAAACTTGACTTATTTTTGCTAATAGATAGTACTTTAGGATTCAGAAGAGTTATTAGTGCAATTGCTCTTTGAAAACCAAATTTTGTGTAAATGGATATTCTGAAGGACATTTACACAAAATTGTCAATTGAAGGCATATCAAAGTCCCCAAAACTAATGTCTTACACTGTTAAAAATAGTTAAAATGTACTAATTTTTGGGTTCATTGGATTATTTTCATAGCTCCGAAAAAATATGTTTCATTTCTGAAAAAACATGTACACATAAATAGTACAATGAGTACAAATGAATATAAAAAGCAGTTGTTTGCCTATGTAAGCTTCCTTCATAAATCACTTTCAATAAATATCAAAATTTACAACCAAGACTTATTGGGAATCGAACCCATATCATAAGGCTCCGCTGCCCATTGCCTCATCCGTTATACTCCATAAAGTATTGAAGAAGTTATAAGCAGAAGAAATGTTAAAAAGGTGTGCCAAAAAAATGGGAAGTAAGATAATTGAGTTGTAATATAACTCAGTTTCCATTTAAGCAATCGACATTAAATAATGTGGAAACCCATCTTCTGAACAACTATTTTAAGTTTGGCAGATTGCTTTATTAAGATGGCTTGAACAGAAGCTGAGATTATCAATATGAAATCCCACTGAATAATCATTTTTGAGAAAGTACGATTACTTTAATGAGTACGTTATCGCTCATTTACGAAGCAATTGTACTTAAAAAAACGAGTTTGTTCAGGTACTCATTTTAAGTACCTATTTTTTACAGTGTGTTGGCATTACAGTCTGATATAGATACTACAATACTAAGCTGCGACATTTTAAGACTTGCCATGAGTAAAAATGAAAGCCAAGAGCTTTACATTCATTGATAAACAACGAAATTTCGATGCTAAAGCCATGCCTGATCGGTGAACATCTTAATAGAGTACCAAAACTGGGAATAAAATCGTCATATGAATGTACTGAAAATACTACGTAAGGTCAGGGACCGACTTACAAGCTTAGGGGCCCAGGGCAAAATAAAGTTAGGGGTCCTCTCAATGTACCTCAAAATAAATTTGCTAAATTTACGTATAAGCACACATGGTAAAATAACATAATTAATCAGCTTTAATGGAAGTGTAAATACTGCAAAAAACTTATTTTTTTAAAACCCTCTGAATTTGAATTAACTTTAATGGTGTCTCTGTATTTCAACGGTTTCTTCATAAATTTCTGGTTCTGTTCTTCTATTTTAGTTGCGCCACATTCTACCCATTTTATAGCTAGCAAATCCCTAATGACTATAATATCAGAAAATTTGGAATAGGTTGAAAGTATCAGTAAACAACAAATCTATGTGCAATTCGTAAACCCAGTTTGTTTACGGTCCTGGCCATGAATTGAACTTTGCAAGTGATCATCCAAAGGGCATCATGAACGTGCAGATTAATAGTTTTAATTTTAAAATAATTAGTTTTTAAATTTATTTTTAACTTTTTCACATTTTGTTAGCTTTATAATAATTATTTTGGGGCCCCCCCCCCCTTAAAATGGGGGCCCTGGGCAAGTGCCCCGAATGCCCTGCTGTAAATCAGTCTCTGCGTAAGGTAACAATTCTGCCTATTTGAATCGACACGTCCATTTCAATGGGAACTCCAGAGCAGCATTTGACGGAATCATTTCTGGACGGCAGTGACACGACCGCCGGAAACCTTTGACAGCCCCCTTCTCATCCATTTAAATGCCCTTTAATATTCCGACGGGTCCCTTGCCGAATTGTTATTTTGTGCCAGACTCAACCATCAAACCCTCCGGCATACCTCACGCCAGTCCCGAACAATGGGGCTGCAGAGAAGACCTTAATAAAAAAAAAATCTCCCATCCCGGTTATTAGTCTCGCTTCGATGTGCTTTTTCGCCAGTTATGTCTTCCGAACAGGGAGTCAAGGTCGAGCCTTTGTCCCTCACAATAAGTTCGAATTAGAATAAAAACCCACCCATGCTCGTCCGCGCGGCAATTACCCGAGCTAACTGTGACTGTACCGCGATGCCCATTGTCTGTAATGAAATGCACGCGGCAAGTGTTGCTGGTGGCTGGGTTTCGTGTTGGTGGGCGACCACTTGGTGGCATAGCGTGCGGACAAGTGGAATGGAAAATGTATGGGTAAAATGTGTCTTTTGGGGGAAGTTCTGCTTTTGATGGTCCAGTGAACGTCTTCTAATGAGACTGTAGAGGGATTGTCGATGGACCTAAGGGATAAGATACGTTTGAAGAATCAATAAAGGTGAAGTTTGTCTGTGATAGTCAACTTAATCCATATCCAAAGAAAGTTGTATGAGATTGTGTCTTTTGGGGGAAGTTTTGATGGCCCAGTGAATGTCTTCTAATGGTACTGTAGAGGGATTGTCGATGGACCAAGGGTTGAGGTATGTTTGAAAAATCCATAAAAGTGAAGTTTGTCTGTGATAGTCAATTTAATCCATATCCAAAGAAAGTTGTATAAGATTGTGTCTTTTGGGGGAAGTTCTGCTTTTGATGGTCCAGTGAACGTCTTCTAATGAGACTGTAGAGGAATTGTCGATGGACCTAAGGGATAAGATACGTTTGAAGAATCAATAAAGGTGAAGTTTGTCTGTGATAGTCAACTTAATCCATATCCAAAGAAAGTTGTATGAGATTGTGTCGTTTGGAGGAAATTTTGATGGTCCAGTGAATGTCTTCTAATGAGACTGTAGAGGGATTGTCGATGGACTAAGGATTGAGGTATGTTAGAAGAATCAATAAAGGTGAAGTTCGCCTGCGATAGTCACTTCAATCCGAATCCAAAGAACGTTGTATGAGATTGTGTCTTTTGGGGGAAGTTATATTCTTCGATTGTCCAGTGAACGTCTTCTAATGAGACTGTGAGGTGATTGTCGATGGACCAAGGGTTGAGATATGTTTGAAGAATCAATAAAGGTGAACTTTGCCTGATGCGATAGAGTTAAACAACTTTAATCCGAATCCAAAGAAAGTGGTATGGAAAATGTATGGTTAAATTGTGTCATTTGGGGGAAATTTTGTTTCTGATGGTACAGTGAACGTCTTGTAATCTGACTGTGTAGGACTTGTCGATGGGTAAGGGGTGATTTGTGTTTAGTGTTCCAATGTCAGTTCGTCTGTAATAGATAAATCTTTTAGTTTCGTCTGTAATATGTAAATCTAATGGGTTCGTCTGTCATAGGCAATGTCTAGTTCGTCTTTAATAGATAAATAAATTAATCCAAATTATTTTTATAATATAGTAATAGACAAATGGAAATGTTTGACTGAAGAGGTGGTTCATTCATCAAGAGGGTGTAGTTTTGAAAAGCAATCGAATCGGTATTGGGGGATTGTTTAAGATTTGTTACACAAGATCAACCATCTTAAACTTGGAGCCTGTAGTTGATCGTCAATCTTCGTATATGAATGAAAGACGAGCAAATAAAATATGTCTTATTTTTTCTTTTGGGGGAAGTTTTTCATTTGAATGTCCAGTGAGCGTCTTTTATTGGGATTGTGAAGGAATTGTTGATTAGATTGGTACCAGAATACTAGTTAAGTTAGTCTGATGTAGTTCAGAAATATTTAATCAACAACGTTATTATAATTTTTTTATAAATGATCTACAATGACCATAACCTATTTGCAAAGCAATGACTGGACTAGTACGTGACTAAATGCAACATGGGGAATGAAGAGGAAAGATACATGGATGACGAACGACTATTTAAACTGAAAACAGCTTGAGGATATTATTTTTTTCTTATGAGAAAAGATTCAAAATTCGACCACTATAGTTAATCAAATATTCATAATTGTCCCTCTAAACACTTATTACAGATAGAGTTAACAAATATATTTCTGAAACTGTATTAATATAAATGAGTCTCAAGCAAGTTACAAGATGTTTTACAGAATTCATGCATGAAAATAGGCGAAACGTAATAGACGAAAAGGGTAGACGTATAGAAGAAAAGAGAGCACGACGTATTAAATGAAAGATTTCATTCATATAAATGTTTTTTAGGTAAACTATTAAAAATGCATGGTCATTTTTAAAGAAACTGTTGTCATTTTTGACAATGCATATTCCCACTAAATGCTCCAATTAAATATTTCGTCCAACTGATGAAATTCATTTGGTAGACATTTTTTTTTCACGACATTTATTTCGTCAAAAATGAGGACGATTTCAAATCCAGAAGATCTCTTGGTTCGAAACCACGGTTCTGGTAGTCTTGGTTCGACGCCCTGGTAGTTTAACGGATAAGGCTCCGGACTGCGGTGTCCGAGGATCTGGGTTCAATTCCCGGTAAGTCTTAGTTGTAATTGTCGATATTTTTTTGAAAGTGATTTATGACGGCAGCCTATGTAGGCAAGCAACTGCTCTTTTTATTTATTTTCACTCATTTTTGAGTACATGTTTTTCTAAAAATGAAACATCTATTCGGAATTATGATAAGCATCGATTGTACTGAAAAATAAGTACATTTTATTTATTTTTGAGTACCTATTTTTAACAGTGTACAGGCACTCCAAAAAACCACAGCTCCTTTACAAACACATCTTCGTACCGCTTATGTAGGCAAGCAACTGCTATTTTTTTTTTTTTTACTCATGTTTGAGTACATGTTTATTTAAAAAATAAAACATCTATTCGGAGTTATGATAAGCATCGATTGTACTGAAAAATAAGTACATTTTATTTATTTTTGAGTACCTATTCTTAACAGTGTACAGGCTCTCCAAAAAACCACAGCTCCCTTACAAACACATCTTCGTACCGCTACTCCCTATTGCGACATTTCTCCCTAAAGTCGTTTTTCTCCGAATCCCCATCTCCCCTTCTCAGCCGACGTGTCCCGACCTTCAACCCCCTTCCTAATCCCTTCGTCACACACCGTCGCAGCGGAGGGCAGACGAGGAGTCGACGCCGAAGCAGCAGCGACTCTCTCCCGCGGCGAGCACGGCCAGGGGTTCCGCTCAATCGGCCACCTACACAACGGGAAGGAGCGGAGGCTTTTTGTCTGATTTTGAGATTTCATCTCTTAATCACCTTGAGTGCGATTCAAATAAGCTTAATTTTTACCTAGTTAAGTTTTTGAGTCTCTGATATTTCAATGAAGTCGCATCGGAAAAAGAATTTTAGACGAAATAGTGCCTTAAATTAAATAATTAATTATTTAACAAAATAAATATAAATTTTGATAATAATAGTATGTGTACTATTTTTATTTTCATTGACTATTTAATATTTTATTAAAAATTAGATGACTAGATTTAACCGTGATATCACACTGTTAAAAATAGGTATTCAAAAATAAGTAAAATGTACTCCTTTTTGAGTACATTCGATGCTTATTATGGCTCTGAATACATAAGTTTCAATTTTGAAAAAGCATGTACTCAAGAAGGAGTAATATAAATAAAAATAGAAGATGCTAGCCTATATAGGCTTACTTCATAAACCACTTTCAATAAATTTCGGCAATTACAACCAACATTTACCGGGAATCGAACCCAGTACCTTAGGCACCGCAGTCTAGAGCCTTGTCAGTTAAACTACCAGGGCGGCTTGAAGAATTTATAAAGTTTTAAATGACAAATAGAGATTGTACTATTTCTTTCATTTTACAGATAAAACTATTTAAAACATTTTAAACCTAAAAAAGTAATTAAAAATGGGAACCAGACACATGTTTTTATTATATCACAAATATCAGGGGAAAATTTCTAACCGCAGACATCAAGAAACAATTACTAAAAAGGCATAGTTGCTTACTAATTTGTTAATTGTTTAACTCTAAAAAAGGATTTAAAATATTACCATTTTTATCTATGTATTTAACATGGCTTTTAAACGCTACTTTAATTACACTCAAGCTTTCTTTTCAATTAGTACAATTAAAATATAGTTCTAAGAAATGACAACTAAAAATAATTATAATATAATTCCAAAACACACACCAAAACTTTCCAAACTATATTAACGTACAAAATAAAAACTACTTCTGTGACCTAAACTATTCCATACGCACTTAGAAAATAAAATTAAACCTAGTACCGCTACAAAATAATTTTTACAAATAACAGAAAGATATCCGTTTCGCTGGCGCAAAAATCTCCACGCAAAAAAGCGCCAAATGAACCGAAATGCTGATTAATAACGCTACAACGTGTGGAAACTCATTTTGGGAAAGTTTCTGGAATGTTTCACACTAAAAATTAACGCTAGAAAGCCAGGGCAACTGAGAAAAGGGGGTGTAAAAACACCCTCGACAGCGAAGAGCTGTTGTATTCTGTGCAGTCTCATATCACCCCCCAACATCGAAACCTTTTGTTCGTTTTTTGATGTTCCGCTAACTTCATTATAACTCCCCCTCGAATTTCGCTCGTGTAGAATCGTATTATGCATAATTTTTTTTATATTTTTCATTTTGATATTTCTTTTTTTCGTTTTCTTCGTCGGTGTTTTTCGCCTCGTCTTCTTTTTAACACTGAGTAATCGTCGTTTTAATAGAACGCAAAACGCCCGCCAGGACTGGTGTAAATAAACGCCAAAGCGAGCCGCCATTACCCCAAAAGTCTGGCTATGCATCCGAAGAAAATGATGATTAAAAAAAAAAAAAACGATACGGGATGAAAATGAAACTCAGAAAAGAGCAGATTGTTCTTTTTTGTTTTGTTTAATATAATAAGAAGCGAGAAAAATTAAGATTTAGTTTTCCATTAGAAGGGGTCTTATCTTACTTTGGGTTGGCTTCATTTGTAAGAAAAAAAAAATCCCGCCAAGTGTATAATAATGAGAACCTGTGCCAGAGAGGGTAGATTAAGTCAGGATACTTTCTACGTAATCCAGTAGAGGCTTATTCTTATCTTTAAAGGTAATTTCAGTCGCTTGAATGCACCTCGCTCAGACGTGTCTATAACTCAAAACCATTAAATACGCAAAATGGCCTTTCTAATTGCATTGTTATACTATGTATATAAAAACTGCCTAATCGACCTTTTTCTTTAAATTTATGAACTATATCATGGACTAAAGGACTAAATCGGCATCTGGATTTGAAAACGGTGCTTTGTTCAAAATGAACGATTTTAGGTGCATCAATAACGTTAAAAATATAAAGAAGAACAATTAATAATGCATTTGTTTGAAAAGTTAACTATTTTGGCTAACACCACAGCAATAAGTAAATATTACAAAAAAAAAATTTAAAAGTTCGCCGTTTTCAAACGAAGACATTTATAAAAGTAAATTTTACAATAAATATAAAGAAGAACAATTAAAAATTAATTTGTTTGAAAAGTTAACTATTTTGGCTAACACCACAGCAATAAGTAAATATTACAAAATAAAGTTTTAAAAAGTTCGCCGTTTTGAAACGAAGACATTTATAAAAGTAAATTTTACAATAAATATAAAGAAGAACAATTAAAAATTCATTTGTTTGAAAAGTTAATATTTTGGCTAACACCACAGCAATAAGTAAATATTACAAAATAAAGTTTTAAAAAGTTCGCCGTTTTGAAACGAAGACATTTATAAAAGTAAATCACATTTAAGTTTCTGTCACTAAAAATAACACAAAATCTATTTAATCTATCTAAAAATGATTTTTTTTTTAATTTTGGTTACGTTTAAAATGCTAAGACTTTGTGAAAAAAAAATACTTAAAACTATAACGTTAATAATAGTTATTGAAACTTTAATATTTGTTTAATAAACGTATAAAATAACTTTTTTAAATTAACTTATTAATTACTTTTTTACGAATTAATGAAAATGTGAATATTTTTAGGTGCGAACTTAAAATAAGTTTTCGAAAACAATTAAAACACAAATTGGCGAAACTCTATTTACATTTATGTAAAATATACTTTGACGTTATTTAATCGATTTTTTTAACTATTAAAAATTGAAGATGGTTTAGTGTTTTTTAAAAGCATATTTATGTTTAAAAAAAAACGCAATAAAAAAATTATAAATATTTTTTTCTTTGATTATTGTTCAGAAAGATTTGTTCCAACAATGTATAAAGAAATGGTATTTCTGAATTCATTAATAAAAATATTAGGATTTGGGTAGTAATTGATTGATTAAAACATCAAAACATTAATAACATATCTTTGAATATCTTATTTAGAGTTAAAGGAAAAGGTTATGATAAACTGAAGGCGTTCTGCATAGTTAATTTAAGTTCTATTAACCATTATTTACAGACCTTTCATCTAAACCCAACTTCCTTGCCGATTTGGGTTACCCAAATTTAACGTAAGGCATTCCGTCATGAAGGATTTATATCACATGTCTAATAAATAAATACATAGCTTTGGGGACCCATCACAAACCTTAATTGTGTCTCCTTAGGCTTAAGATCCCTTCCTTATTGACCACGAAATGTCTCAAGTTGCGCATAGGCAGCCGCATCCATCATTTAAAAGACCGAACGGTTTCTTATGCAGCCGCGTGTCAGCCCGGCTGTGTTAACCAGTGGCAAGTGTATGCAACCGAGAAGAACATATTTATTTTTACTTGTGGAAAAGTGATCGGTAAATGTTTAGCTTCGTGAGAGTTTTTTTGCGATTTAATGGTTGGTTTGATGTTAAAAAAGATTGTCTGTGGGTTTATTTTTTTAAACAAAATTACTGTTTTATTCTGAGCTTGATGAAATTATTCCCACTTGTGCTTCTTCAAAACAAGAGAAAGGTCACTGTCGGCATGAGATTTCGAAACTGCCTTCCCACCCCTTAAAGCAGAAATAACTTCTTGCTAAAACCGCCAGATGGCGCCACGGTGAAGAAATGGGCCAACATTCTAACCTCGACAACGCTATATGATCCTCCGAGCATGCAAACATAATTTGCTTAATATTTTATGTTCGAAATTTCTATATTTAAAATAGAAAAATTGTAACTATCATATATATTATTTCTATAGTATTGATCCGTTTTAATCCTCTTATGCGTGACGAATCTTAACAAGTGGAGTATCAAAAGAAAGAAAATTTCGCGGAGCCCTGACGAATATTACGTTCATCCCGTAAAATGCTTTAAATGTCAATCTACAAAGCAATTTCCTAAGCTACAATTTAGCCAATAACTTATTTCTACAAGTCTTCAAATGTTGGTCAAAATATTTCGAGGCCACCACTGGTCAGCAAAGGAATATGTTCGATAGACCGGGTGTTATTATAGAGAAGGGGGTGGGGGTGGGGGGGGGGTTCAAATAGCCTTTCGATCGCTTTTGATCGAACAGGGCTGTAAAATCTGGAAGGGGTGGGGGGGAAGTAGATTGGAGCATAACGGCTTTTGGCATCCCCGACACAAAACATGTGCCTCCCCCCCTCCCTTTGCATTTGTTTAATGGACGCCTAGTGGCATCGAGCTGCGATTGGTATGGACTTGGCGTTGTAGGTGCAATGAAGGGGACGTGTTTGCATAGTATATCATATTGAATTGTATCTCAGAGCTATTGCTTCGGCTATTAGAGTAACAATAACGTAACCCATTTATTGCGATTTAACGTTATGTACTGGGACAGAAGATGTTCATCTTACACCGGGCTATCTACCAGATTTGATATAGTACTTAACTAATACGAATTTTATATATATATATATATATATATATTTGTACTGATGATATTTTTTTAGTTAGGATGTATGTTGGATATCAGGAAAATCAATAATGCTGAAAAAATCAGAAATGGAGAGATTTGTTTAAAAAAACTGCAGTTTTATATAAAATTTGTATTGATGATTTTTTTTAGTCAGGATGTATGTTGGATATCAGGAAAATCAACAATGCTGAAAAAATCAGAAATGCAGAGATTTGTTTAAAAAAAACTGCAGTTTTTATGCAGTTTTATATAAAATTAGTATTAATGACTTTTTTTTAGTTAGGATGTATGTTGGATATTATAAAAATCAATAATGCCGAAAATTCAGAAATGGAGAACTTTGTCAAAACAAACTGCAGTTTTATATCAATTTTGTATGGGTGTTTCTTTAGTTAGGATGTATGTTGGATATCAGGAAAATCATTAATGCTGAAAAATTCAGAAATGGAGAACTTTGTTAAAAAAAACTACAGTTTTTATGTAGTTTTATATCACTTTTGTATTGGTGAGTTTTTAGTTAGAATGTGTGTTGGATATTAGGAAAATCAATAATGCTGAATAACGCTGAAAAATTCATAAATGGAGAAATTTGTTCCAAACAACTGCAGATTTTATGCAGTTACATACCAATTTCGAATTGATCATATTTTTTAATTAGTATGTATATTGTATATTAAGAAAATCAAATGGTTTGATAGGATTGTGTCTATGTCTATTGCAACAAATGAGAAATCGTCCAGTACATAAACCCATCTAAAGACACCTAAAATCACCACCACCCGTCTCCACACAAAGTTTCATATCCGCATTCTAAAAGAACAACCAGACAAACAAAACACCAAGGAAAACCAAGCACCTCAGCTCTATCCTCCATCCTTAACACACACAAAAAAAAAAATCCAAACAAAAAGAAATCTCAGAAACCTTACCCGTCCTCACAAAGTGGGGGTGTGAGAAAAAAGGTTATTGCATCCCTCCTCACCTCAAGCCAGATTCCCATAATTATCGCCACCAGAAATACCACTCAGGTGTATATCTGGGTTGCCCTGATCTTTGTCCACATTCTTCCCCGATTCCCATTGATTGGTGATGACTCCGTTCATTCCATAAATAAACGGGCTGTTTGTTTTTCATTGGTGGATGTTCCACCAATTAGATATGCGTTATTAGGTTGGACGTTTTTTTTTACCATTGAAAAGACCCGGATACGATCTTTATTGTCCGGGTTCAAGTAATGGAACTATCAATAGGAGATCTGATCCTTTTTATTGTTGCTATGGATACTTCGTTGGGCAGGATGATATCTGGGATCCTAGTTAATCAATTGCTTAATTTAAGGAGTACAAATGGATGAAGTGTAATAATTTCATTTAGGGAATGAGATATAGATATTAAAGATGGTGTATATGATTATGAAATGTAGGGTTGTAATTTGCAATTGTTTGGGGATTTTTTTAGGGCGTAATAAACAGGGCGACAAATATGCACCGTAAAAAAAATACTTAAAAATGAGTACTGGAACCTACTCGTTTTTCTTTGGGTACAATTGCATCGTAAATAAGCGATGACGAACTCAAATTTAAGTCTTCGTACTTTCTCAAAGATGAGCAGTGTGATTTAAAATTGATAATCTCAGCTTCTGTTCAAGCCATCTTTGCAAAGCGATCTAGCAAACTTAAATTAGTTGTTCAGAAGATGGTTTTCCACGTTATTTGATGTCTATTGCTTAAATGAAAACTGAGTTATTACACTCAATTATCTTACAACACATTCTTTTGGCACACCTTTTAACATTTCTTCTGATTATAACTACTTCAAGACGCCCTGGTAGTTTAACGGATAATGCTCCGGACTGCTGTGCCCGAGGATCTGGGTTCGATTCCCGGTAAGTCTTGGTTGTAATTGTCAATACAATTACAAGAGCAATTTACAAGAGCAGATTCTAGCCTATGTAGAGTAGAATCTGCTATTTTTTATTCATATTTTACACATTGTACTTATTTTTGAGTACATGTCTCTTTCAAAATTGAAACTTATGTATTCGGAGCCATGGCAAACAACGAACGTACTCATAAATGAGCACATTTGACTTATTTTTGAGTACTTATTTTTAACAGTATAGCATGTGTGAAAGTTCCAAGAAATAAATTTTAAAAAAAAACGGGTTGCGCAACCTCATCCCTCGCAACAAAAGATGTTGCGAAGGTGAAAAAATCCACCTCCTTCATTAAAAGGGACGACCAACCCTCTCAAGCGTCTTAATTGCTGTCCGAAATGCACAGTGCACAGCCTATTAGCGCAGTGCATTGTTAAGTCCCGTGTTCAATGCCAACCGCGTCACAGTTGGCGCAATTAGCGCGAAGAAGGACAACTGGCGGCTGCTAACAATCGCTCCATCACTCAGCGATTGACAAGTTGCAAAAGCGTTTCTCGCCAAGTGCGTTGCAAAACGGCGAATATCGCAATTTTTACTGTTATCCGTTTTGCTTTATATGAGAAATGTTGGGGGTCCCGAAGAAATAATTAATTTATTATACGAACTCGTGAATTCTTTATGAAGAAAAGTCATAGATGTAGAAGATATACTGAAATTTACGGGGTGGTCACACATTGTTGGGCGATGGTCATTGTTTGGCTGTTTAACTACATGTAGAATAAGTACTCAAAAATAAATTAAATGAACTCATTTTTGAGTACATTCGATGCTCATAATGGCTCCGAATACATAAGTTTTACAGCTAAATGTGACACAGGCAAACCAAAGCTCAACAATTTGTGACCACCCTGCAAGTCCCTAATTAGTTTTAATTCACTGACGGTCAAGCAATTTTTGCAATTGTAAAGTTTTTTCATTGATTGGAGATACACATTTTTTTTTTTGTAAATTAATTTGTTATTACAATTTTAATACATTTAAAATAAAGTTTTACAATTAATAAAAAAATGTTTTACAATTTTAATACATTTAAAATAAAGTTTTACAATTAATAAAAAAATGTTTTACAATTAATAAAATAAAGTTTTACAAATAATAAAATAAAGTTTTACAAAAAATAAAATAAAGTTTTAAAAATAATAAAATAAAGTTTTTACAAATTTAAATATTTACTCTTCTTTGAAATCTTGCTAAAACCTAGACAAAAATTTCCAAGAAAAAAATATCTATATAATGTAACGGATCTTTTCCAGTAAATAATGTATATATAGATCCTAGTTTTAGTGTATTTATTCTCAACATGAAACGCAATGCATATCGACGTTTGAAAACGTTACTGGCGTGATTTTATTCAAAATCAAATAAAACGGGCGGATATAAAACAGCTCTAAAGCGCAATTCATAGCGTTCTTTCCCCAAGTATAGAATTTTTTTTACGAACGTAAGTGGAGGCTGCTTGTTTCAAACGGAAGGACGTTTTGAAGTATTTTCTATAACCTTTGTTCTCCTATTTATTTTACATATAAAGTGAATAAAAAGGAATGTGATGCTATAAAATCGTTGTGAAAAAGATTTTATGGTTTATCCTTTTCAAAATATGTCAAGTTAAAGGAGTTTCATTGAAAGATTTTATGTTGAAATTAAATACAAGTTTACAAGCTTTAGTTAGTTGCCAAACGTGTTGAAGAATTTAACAGTATTTTTATCGCAGTCCAACAGCCTTTTTATAGATAAAATGTGTTCAAAAAATAGCTAAGAAAAAAAAAGAAAATATATTCGAGTATTTTCTTAATTTCCATGTATTTTAAACTTATAGAGGCTAAGTCTATTATACTAAATACAGGAAATTTTTTCGTTTAACTTGTTTACTGTTATAAATTGATATAGTTTCTAAAAAATTGATTTAGTAAAAAATAAGGGCAGTTAAAATAAGTTTCCAGACCTAGTCGTTGATCCTTAACTATAATTGTGTAGTAAAAGGGAGTATGACATACTCAAATGCAAGTAACCGTAATTTCTTAATAAGTAGCAATGTGAATGAATATTGCTAATATCAGCTACTGCTTAAACGATCTTAACCTGACAAACATAAAACAGTTGTTCAGAAGATGGTTTTTCACGTTATTTGATGTCGATTTTATTAAATAACAACTGGGTTATTACAACTCAAATATTTTATACTTCTAATCCTTTTGGAACACCTTTTATTTAACATGTCTTCTGTTTATAACTCCTTAATGCCGCCCTGGTAGTTTAACGAATAAAGCACTGGACTGCGGTGCTGAGGATATTGGTTCGATTACCGGTAAGATTTGGCTGTAATTTACAATATTTATTGAAAGTGATTTATGAAGACAGCCTAGACAAACATCTACTCAAATTTTGAGTACACGTCTTTTTTCAAAATTGAAACTCCCATATCTGAAGCCATGATAAGCATCTAATGTAATAAAAATGAGTACATTTTATTTATTTTCAAGTACCTGTTTTTAACAGTGCATACAGTGATTCATTTCGATGGGTTGACACGTTAGTAATTATTTTGAGTACAATAATATCATGAAAGTTATTTTGACGTTACATGAAGGAGGGGAGGGGCAGATACAGCTAACGTGACAAGGATGTTGGAAAGGGCACCAAACAATTAAAAATAGGGTTGATACGATATATATTTAAGTATCGATACGATATATATTTAAGTATCGATACGATATATATTTAAGTATCGATACGATATATATTTAAGTATTGATACGATATATATTTAAGTACCGATACGATATATATTTAAGTATCGATACGATATATATTTAAGTATCGATACGATATATATTTAAGTATCGATACGATATATATTTAAGTATCGATACGATATATATTTAAGTATCGATACGATATATATTTAAGTATCGATACGGTATATGCTATGGAAGGTAGACTATAGAAAAGCACTCACTGTGCGTGGGCCTGTAGGAGTGTACAGCCCTGGCAGCGGCCGGGCTGGCGTAGTAGGTGGCGGGGTTGACGGGGTTGCCGTTGGAGTCGAGCGAGTGGAAGAAGACGTCCACGTCGTCGGGGGCCAGCAGGTTTCCGGAGCCCCCGTCCCCGAGCCGGGGCCCGTCGTAGGGCCAACGGTGGCCCTGGCCCTGGTCCCCGTCCATGCGGTGCTCTTCGAGTGTCAGCGTTGCTGCTGCTCGGCACTCACCATCCACGCACTAACTCCACTCACGTCGATCTCACCAGCTGCGAAAAGAGTTCAGTTGTTATTCAATCAATTTTGTCTTTGTTATTCAATCAATTTTGTATTTGTTATTCAATCAATTTTGTCTTTGTTAGTCAATCAATTTTGTCTTTGTTAGTCAATCAATTTTGTCTTTGTTAGTCAATCAATTTTGTCTTTGTTAGTCAATCAATTTTGTCTTTGTTAGTCAATCAATTTTGTCTTTGTTAGTCAATCAATTTTGTCTTTGTTATTCAATCAATTTTGTCTTTGTTATTCAATCAATTTTGTCTTTGTTATTCAATCAATTTTGTCTTTGTTAGTCAATCAATTTTGTCTTTGTTAGTCAATCAATTTTGTCTTTGTTAGTCAATCAATTTTGTCTTTGTTATTCGATCAATTTTGTCCTTGTTATTTAACCAATTTTCTCTGTTATTCTATCAGTTTTGTCTTTGTTATTCTATCAATTTTGTCTTTGTTATTCAACCAATTTTATATTTGTTATTCAATCAATTTTGTTATTATAGTTATTCAATTAAATTTGTTTTGTTATTAAAGTGATTCAATCCATTTTGTTTTTGTTATTAAGGTTAATCAATCCAATTTTTTTTTATTATAGTTATTCAATTAAAATTGTTTTGTTATTAAAGTGATTCAATCGATTTTGTTTTTGTTATTAAAGTTAATCGATCCAATTTTTTGTTATTAAAGTTAATCGATCCAATTTTTTTTTATTAAAGTTATTCAATCAATTCTGATGTTGTTATTAGAGTTATTCAATCCGTTTTGGTTTGTTATTAAAGTTATTTAATCATTTTTGGTTTGTTATTAAAGTTAATTGATCAGTATCTATGCATATTTTGATAATTATTCTGTAAATATTCTAATTGATATTATTTAATTAAATTACTAATTCATATTATTCAATCAATTGAATCGAATAACAGTTATAATTAATAATAATTATTATTATTCGCTATTAATTAATAATTATTATTATTATTCGCTATTAATTATTAATAATAATTATTATTATTATTATTCAATCTTGATAATTAATAGTTTTTATTTAATCAATTTTCTTGTTTAAATGCTTTTTTAACAGGTTAATAATATAATTCTAAGAAGTTTCTATTGATTAATATTATTATTGAAACAATTTACAAATGATTATTATTAATATTCAAACAGTTTTCTTATATTTAATTGATATTCATTCAATTTTCTTGTTTATATTAGTATTTAGTAAATCAATTTTTAAATTGTTGATCATATTATTCAATCTTTTTTGTTTCTTAACATAATATAATTCGACAAATTTTTGCTTATAATAATTTTTAGGCAACCACATTTCTAATTGGTATTGTAATACATTTGATTCATTAATTTGATTTATCATTAAATATTTGTTATTTAAAATTTTCAACATGACCTATATGAAGCGTTAAAAATATCCATTTAATTAAATAAATATATTAATTTTTTTCTTAAAATTATCTTCCATTCCGGAAACGGAAAATGTTCTACTTTTAATCAGAGGAAGCAAATCCATTTCCGTTTCATTTCACGCAAGCTAAAATTATCCGTTTATGCGCCAAATGTTGGCGCGAAATTTAACAAGCGATAGGAAAGACAGCAATGACAACAATAACGAACTGTACAGCTTCATAAAAAGGGTAATTATTTTAGTAACGATTTTTTTTCGCAAATGATTAAAAACACAAAATGAACTTTAACAAAAATTCAGATTAAACATTTACTTTTAGTGAACAATTACTGTCAAAACACTATTATATGGTACCAACAAACAGCCATTATCATGTCGTTTTTAAAAAAAAAAATGCAAAAAAATATACTTATCACAAACAGAAACTATAAAATCAGAATTTTTTGCATACCCCAAGAACGAATTTAGTATATTTCCCAAAATTAAAACTGTATAAGAGGCAAAATTGAGCAAAACTTATTGTATTTTTCTTCTAAGTGACTTTTTTAAGTGTTTAAACATGAGTTTAATCATAACAGTTGAGTATAACTGGTTGAAAGACAATCAATTATTTTTTTCAATTTCAAATTGATCCCCATATTAAAGTCAAGTAATACCTATAATTCCGAATAACCTATTCCTGAAATAAATTCAACTTCCTCTGTCTGTATAAAAAAGTTTAATTATTATATATCGGAAATATATTGTTCATTGACAACCGTGAACATGTCCTCTTTTAAATTAATAATAGGTTTAAATTCTATTACTTGCCTCAATAATACAATGAGAAAATAAAATAATCACCAATTGAAGTATTTAATGAACTGTAAATTGCTTTTCAATTGTCTCTAAGTGAATCCAATTTCAGGCTCTTTATAAATATTTCCATTAAGAGTGTGAAAGATAATTTCAATATCGATTGTTTAATCGATATTTTTTTATACGTCGATTGAATGGATGTTTGGTATAGCTGTTATTATTCGTTGAAAGACCATTGTAATATATATAATAATTAGATAACAATGCAGGAAAAGTCTGTTGATTGTAAATGTATGCCGCATATTTTAATGGAAAAAAGAGCAAGGTTTTATTTGATTTCATACTGTAAAACGATTTGTTAAATTTTTGAACCAAAATTGGAATGATTTCATATATCACTAATATGGTTTATGGGGTTTTCAAAAAAAAAAATTCAAGACACTTTAGATTAAAAAAATTAATTTAAATGTTTAACTAAAGAACTCCTTTACTTTATACAGGTTGGCAACAAAATTCTGGAAAAAAAGTTCCCTGATATTTCTCTGATTTCCATGATGGTGTCACAAAAATTTCTCTGATTTTACAATTACGTTAAGAAATGTTGCAATACATGCTTTGTATAGAAACAAGTATCCACGCTACAATAACACAGTAAATATATTACATTATAAATGAAAATTAATAATCAATACATATTGTCAGTTAAAATAATGTATGGATACAACACAAATTATACAATTGCAACAGGTATAATAGTAATTAAACATGTTCTCTGGAAGTGGATAATGTAAAAAAAAAGCAAGTTTTTCCAATTATTACTTTTGGATATAATTTTAAATGTTTTATATGCCCCCTATTTCCTATTCCAATATTCAGTAAATCGCATATTCATTAGCCCCAAACACGTATCTAAAGTATAATCTAAAGTATAATAAACTTTAATTTTGCTTCTCCTTCCAGCAGTGGTCCATATTTAAAAAAAAAAAAATTAAAATCTTAAAATACACATAACCATGCTTTTTTTTTTTTTTAAATCGTTCTTGAACTAAAAGAAAATACTTGCAACTAAACTACCCAGAATAAAGGGCATAATAAACGATAATTGCAGTTTTCATGATCCAAACATGAAAATTTCCCTGATTTTTTGAGAAATTAAAAAAAATTCCCTGCTTTTTTGAGAAATTTTGAAAATTTCCCTGATTTTTTTGAGACATTTTGAAAAATTCCCTGATATTTCCAGAATTAAAAAAATCCCTGATTTCCCGGTTTTCCAGGTTATGTTGCCACCCTGTTACACAAGTTCCAAAGCCTCATCCTTCAACTGTTTCTAGTTTATTTTGCAAGCTTCTGCTTAGTTTGGATAAAACTTTTAACGATTTAAAAAAAATATATAGCTCATTGTGAACAAGCATAGCTTCTATCCCATCCTTTTAAATTTGTGCACATATTTTGCGAAAATTTGCACACAAAAAATTAACATAATAAAATACGTCAATTCTGAAAAGTTCTTCAAACGTTCAAAATATTTAAAACACAAAATTAAAAAAAAAGTTTTCAACGTTCAATTGTGATATTTGTTCATACATAAAGTAGTAGATTTTTTAAAGCTAATTATTTGAACCGAACACTATTAAAAATGGTTTCGTTAAAAATATACCCCAATTAAACTTTTCGTCAAATATAAAAAAATATTTTGTTAGTTTTTCCTAAAAGATTAAATTTTTTGGTGTATTTGGCGAATATACTTCTCATTTTTGGCGAAATATTTAATCGGAGCATAAAGATAAAAACTACAAAATTATACTTAGGAATAAATAAAGTAGAATTCCAATTGTTTAGAATAAAAAAAAGAATTTTGCTGCAGCATGTAATGACATTTAATAACTATTAAAAACTATGCCAATCACATATAAAAAAAACTTTTAAAATGTCGATTTTGATAATTACATTTTTTTTTAAACGATTAGGATAATTGTCGAACCGTTTTGTTCGATCTGGATAGCTGGAACTCGGATAATTAGAGTTCCAGTGTATTTAAATTTCCCCAGATTTCATACATAGTACACTATAAAAGAAAATCGTACTTAAAAATCTTTACCCGAACCTACTTATTTGTCTTTGAGTACAAATGCATCATTAATGAAGGATGACGTACTCAAATTTATGTAACAGTACTTTTTTCAAAAATGAGCAGTGTGATTTAATATTGCTCATCTCAGCTTCTGTTCAAGCCAATTCAACAAAGCGACCTGAGAAACTTAAAATAGATGTTCAGAAGATGTTTTTCTGCAATATTTGATGTCGATTGTTTAAATGGAAACTTAGTAATTACAACTCAATTATCTTACTTCCCAGTCTTTGTCTTTTTCAAAAATGAAACTTGTGTATTCAGAGCTATGATAAGCATCGAATGTAATAAAAAAATGAGTACATTGTCCTTATTTTTGAGTACGTACTTTTAACAGTGTAATAGGTTGCGAATTTGTAATTTATATATTTTATTCAAATACTTTTAATATATAAATTCGCCAAATTATTCAGCGTTATTCGTGTTAATCAGAGTTAAATTCAAAAATAACGCTTCCATTCAGATCGGGATATCGAAACTTGAAGTATGCAGACTTCACGCAGATATATTGCAGTAATTGCGATAAAAATCTACTGTCGGTTATTCATCGACTGACGGATGTATTTCTTCCTAAGCTGTTACAAAAGAGTTTTACTTGCTCTGTTGCTAGGAGAAATGTATTTCATGTCCATTTAAAGCAATATCTTAAAAGCCATCATTTGAAACTTAAATCGGGGGACAAATTGTATTTAGCATGAGAAGGTGGTATTTTTACTGCCGATTTTAATCTATTTTTTTAATTCAAACCTGAGATCGTGCTAACATATTAAACGTCACAAACAGTTGTAAACGTGGATAATAAATTATTTAATAAAAAAAATAAGCGTGTAACTACACCTTTGTAAACCTAATTTACAAAAATATTCGATGAATGCTGAAAATACAATTAAATACTAAGCTTTCAAAATTTTTTTATCCGATTTTATATTTCAAAAGAATGTTTCTTAAATTACAAAGGTGTGACGGATTCAAACCCGCAATGTGCAATGCCACCCCCACTTGTTGAAAATTAAAAAAAATTATATATCTATAATTAATTGTAAAGAAATTGGGCAACTGCCACCTCACTTTTAACATACAATCACCGCTACTGCAAACATATCCCATGTAAAAGTATCGAAATATTTTCCGTAAAGTAATTTCGAGGAAAAAATAAGCAACAATTCTAAACGGAGAAATATAATATAAAGAAAACTAAACAATAAATTTTGAGACAATTTTCATTGGCAATCCAAGTATACTAGATTTAGAAAATTTATAATAAATCTATTTAGTATTTAAATTTAAGGGGTAAAATCTTCTGCTGACAGAAAGAAAAAAATAATATTAATAGTTTAAGTATCACCAAGAGTAACTATTCAAACTATTTAGGAGTCTGGTAAAAAAATAAATTCTCCAGCATTATTTCATCAAAAAAACATTTATTAAAATTTTAGTATTATTATGTTGAACATAAAATAAAATATCTTGTGAGATTTAAACATGCATTAAAAAGAGAAAAAATATCCTATTAAGTTTTATAATGCGGTATAGAACAGTAAAATTTATTCCCTGTTAATATTGAGGGGTGGGATGAATGGATGTTAAATATTATCTTACATTGTTATGTACATGAGAGTAAACAAATTAACATCCTGTTATGTGTGAATGTTGTATAAAATTGGAACATGAACGATAACAAGATATTTTGTATCCTTTTTAATATTGTTCATGCAAGAGGAATAGATATATAAGATATTTGGTTGAATTTGGACATATTAGAAAACAAGAGATATAATATCCAGTTTTAATACAATTAACAATTATAATTAATTAAGCGTTTCATTTAACTAGAACTAGAAAGTTATATAAAGTCAAACTTATAAAACAAAACAGTTTACATATATCGGTGTATTTTTAAGGAGATTATTATTTTTTTTTAAATATACAAATTATATGAAGTAACGATATTATACTAGACACTTTTTAGAAGATAATTGGTTACGAAACTGTAGATATTTAAATGTATAATTTTATGCAATAAATAAATGAAATAACACTAATTTATCAGATTTTTTCATGATTTAATTGGAAGATAATAACTGTTATAACTACACTGTAAAAAAAAGTACTTAAAAATCAGTACCTGAACCTACTCGTTTTTATTTGAGTACAATTGCATCATAAATAAGCAATGATGTACTCAAATTTAAGTAATCGCACTTTCTCAAAAATGAACAGTGTAATTTAATATTGATAATCTCAGCTTCTGTTTAAGCTATCTTAACAAAGCGACCTGAGAAACTTAAAACAGTTGATCCGAAGATGACGGTTTCTACATTATTTGATTTGTGTTATTACAATTCCATTATCTTACTACCCACTCTTTTGGCACATATTTTTACCATTTCTTCTGTTTATAACTTCTTCACGTCGCCGTGGTAGTACAAGAGATAAGGAACTGAACTGTGGTGCCTTTGAATCTGGGTTCGATTCCCGGTAAGCCTTGGTTATAGTTATTCACATTTATTAAAAGGGATTTATTAAGGTAGCCTATGTAGGCTAGAAGCTGCTCTTTTTATTCATTTTTACTCTGTTCATGTGTTTCCTCGTCATCTGACCATGGTTCTAAAATAACGAGGTGCAGGTATGAATGTGTATGTGTTCCCGGGTCTTTCCTTTGAGGTAGACCCCGAACCGTCGCCAATAGCCCACTGTGCAGCTCTAGTGCGATGTTACTTAACCAAACCAAAACCATTTTTACTCATTGCACTTATTTTTGAGTACATGTCTTTTTCAAAATTGAAACTTATGTATTCGGAACCATTATAAGCATCGAATGTACCTAAAAATGAGTACATTTTATTTATTTTTGAGTACCTATTTTTAAGTGTAATGTCTTTAAAAAATGTTACTTGAAGAATATGAAAACTGCGCATTGCCAAAATGAAATCTGCAGCCTTTAAAAAAAAATTTGCGACGTTCGTATCTTCCTTTAATGCCTTCACACATAAAACCTTAAAATATAAAGAATTTCCACATGTCCCTTTTAAAGTTTTCCATCCCTTTAGAATTGTCTTCTCTATAAACGACGTGCCCGCTCTTATCTGATCGCTCATCCATTGTCTCAATATCTGCCGATGCCACAATCTCGCGATAGAACGCAGGTAATCCAATAGATTCCCCTCTTCTGTCTCTCGTATTGTCCATTATGCTCCCGTGATGATCGCCGTAATTCGGGGGTTTGACAGCCACAAGAGCTTTGACCCAATCCGCCAAGAATTTCGTTTCTCTTTTTTTTTTAAAGTGAAACCGAAACAATTCGGACTGGACTATCGGATTGATGTACTTCAGTCAGATGATAATTTAGAATTAATATATTGGTTCAATCCGTTTATGGTTTGGTTTTGTTAATTAACGTCGTACTAGAGCTGCACAGTGGGCTATTGGCAACGGTTCGGGGTCAATCTCGAAGGAAAGACCCGGGAACACATACAAATTCACACACACATTCATACAAACACCTCGTTATTTTAGAACCATGGTCAGATGACGAGGAAACACCTGAACTGGCACCCAACGCCTTCAATAGACGTCGGGACTTTGGACCTCGATCAGATGTATCGTGCACCAGTTCCGTATACACGCCAGTATAATATGTTGGATATTCTGGACGACTTTCTAGTATTTTTGTAGCGAAGCTGGCAACCCTCCGATCTCAAGATCACTACTTTTTTACTTTTCTATGTCAAGTCTATTTCACGGATTCGAACCACCAATCCTCTGATTAGTAGCTGAACGCCTTACCAACTGTGCAACTGGGGCTCTCAATCCGTTTATGATATAAATGGTTAAAAGCAAAATGGTTGTATGTCCATTTTTTACGAAAACTGATATGTTGGTATCACTTAAAAGAGGAATCTATATACTCGGGGACAACCCAAGTTGAACCTGAAGCGGAAGCTATATGATATGTATCAATATTCAATTGCTTTAGGCTCAACTTAGGTTGTCCCCGAGTATAGCTCTTTTCTCATGTACAAACATTGTATATCAATTAAAAATAACAATTTTGTTATGACGGTTTAAAAAAAATCCCTTTACACTGTTAAAAATAGGTACTCAAAAATAAGTAAAATGTACTCATTTTTAGGTACATTCGATGCTTATCATGGTTTCGAATACATAAGTTTCAATTTTGAAAAAGACTTGTACTCAAAGATAAGCAAATTTTTTTTTTTTTAATTTTCTTTGTCGAGTCCATCGCAACTAGCAATCCTCTGATTACCAGCTGAACGCCTTTATCCACTGGGCAACTGGAGGGCCCTATCTCGAAGGAAATATCCGAGAGTTTCACAACCCGAGTTTTTTTTTATTATTATTGTTATTAAATAACGTCGCACTAGAGCTGCATTAATTAATTGCACTATTGGCGATGGTTCGGGGCCTATCTCAAAGGAAAGGCCCGGGAACGATGCCTTGTATTTTTGAACCATGCCACAGCTGAAGAGTAAACATTCAACACATGTTTTACCCAAAATTACTGAAAATGATATTGTTATTGTATTACTGATTTTGCGTCAAAATTTCCTATAGGACTCACACATTTAATTCGTAATAAACACATTTTGTCCCGCTTAAATTAACTTGCAAAGATTGGAATCTTTACATGAGTCAATGCATTTTGGAAAATTTATTTGCGTTTCACTTTAATGTGACATTTTGGCTCTTCGGTTATTTATGATGAGGAATTTATTAACAAGTAAAGATAGTTTTCTACAACGACACTCTCAAAAATAATACTCTCATTTTTGAGAAAATTGCAATTGTCAAGGCTAAACTTTCGTTATATTTGACCATCTTCATCATTGAAGCCTTTGATTTTTGACAAAACTAGATTCCTCAAAATTTTTAAAAGAAAATAATTTACAAACTTCGTTTTCCGGTGGTTTTGTTTCTTATACGAATATTTCCACAATTCAAAAAATATTTTCTGACACGGTTAATAGCGCGTGTGGCATCGAACAAAGAGATCCGTGGTTTGAGTAGAGCCATCGATATTTATTTGAAACCGTCTTCATCTTTGATGAATTAAATTTCGTGGGAAAAATGAATTTTCTCAGTTTGACGAAATTTTTAATCTCGGAGCATATAGCAGGCGACTGTTTCGTCAAAAATGAAAATGTATTTTTAACAGTGCATCTATCATTTGATTAAATAATGCTTGACAATGTATATAGTTAACACTGTATTAGTAACTTCTTTTCGCCGCCAATTTTATTCTAATGATGTTCGGGTTTTAACCCAGGGGCGGATCCAGAGATTATTGTTAGGGGGGGTAATACAGTATATTGTTATCATTTGACCCTCTTAGTTTGAAATTTTTCATTGCCTAAGGTGACTTTTGAAAATATAATCTTAGATGTTAAGGGGGGGGGGGGTAATTTCCCCTTTACCCCCCACCTGGATCCGCGCTTGTTTTAACCTTTACAGTAATTAATAATATCATATATGTTATTTATGTAGTAAAAATCCCTTTTACGCAACGAATTTTAAACACATGAAGTGTCGAAAGAAAGAGAATTTCATGAATCAGTTATCGCACGGGAATGCTAGTCCTTTAAATTTTCTTATTAGAAATATTATTTTTTGCGTTTTTCAAGATACGCATACGGAGATTATTTCTAATTTTTTTAAATAATAAATTAGGGAACTAATAGTAACTAAAAGGATCATATGTCATTCTGCGACTTGAAACAAGAAGTATCAATGTATTGTTGACTTAAGGGGGTCCGATACCTTCGACATTTTTTTCTTTATTTTTATACTTGTACAGTCCAATTTTTTTTCTCTTTCTAAATATGCATGAAAAACCATTTTAAGACGCTCTTTTTTTTTTTTTTTCAATTGCACATTTATTTTCAAATTAAAATTTTAGTCAATTTTTTAACAATTTTAAAATGCCTACTCCTTTTTTGTTTTTCAATATTTTGAAGCAATTTTTTTTATTTAAGATCTTGAATCATATGTCAATAGATGTATGCATTCAAATTTTGATTCAGATAGATCACTTTAAAAAAATAAAATATATTAGAAATTTTGGGGAAAAAATTGACGAAAAAAAATAAAATTCCCTTTTAAGTGGTTTTAAAAAACAAATTATGGTAAAAATAGGAAATCTGAATGCATACATCTATTTAAAATATATTTATCTTGCTATACACACAAAAATTATGGTTTTAAGTATAATAGTAAAAAAGCCTTAGCATTTTTAGTGTTCATTAAATTTCAAAACCACGAACAGAGATATTTGCTTTTAAAGTTTACATATGATACAACTATGTTATAGGAACACATCATTAAAACATTCATAACTAAAAAAGTAATAGGAATTTTTTGAAGCAGTTTTTTGTGAGTTATTAAGATAAGTTTACTATTATTTTTTAAATGTAAAAAAAAAAATGATTTTTTTTGCGAATTTTGGGTATCGGACCCCCTTAACGTATAGGTCATTGGTTATTCTTGTTCCAAGCCACATAGCATTTTCAATACCATAAAATCGCAGTAAAAAAATTGTTTCATGAATTGCCCTTGTAAGTATCCATAACAAATTATTCGCATCAGAATTTAGGTATAATTTAAACAGTAAGATCCTGTTAACTTCAAAATCGTAATGCCAAACTACATTTTATACGGGATTCGAACTCAACACAATCGTTATGATGGACCCACCTTGCCCGCGGTGGATTATTTAGCCCCCGCTCTATTCAAATTATCAACTTAAAGGCAGTTAAAGTAATATTACTGTAATATAATACATGAGAATCTCTTATAGGCCATTACAAAATACCTTTAAATCGATCGATTAAAATATTTTCATTGTCTATGAGGTGAATAGTTGGCATGGTAACCTGATTTGTATAAGAATTAAACAATCGATTTTGATGATCGAATCAACACAAACGGGACTTCCAATTTTTTTAAAAGTTGTTTATGCTTATTGTGAATTGTTGTTATTAACAATCTAGTTAATGGGAAATATTTGATTTTTATTTGTATGTGTTTGAGAGTTGAATAACTTATAGAAAAAAAAATTAAGTTTATAACGCGCAGGAAAAAAACATTTAAAGATGTTTACTACGTTATCAGTTTAGATTTAATTTTGCGTCCGATTCGTATTCTCTTAAAGCTAAAAGCAAATTAGATTCATATGTATAACAATCCAATTTTGATGGTTGCTAATACTTGTGAAAGAAATTGTTGAATCTTCTGAAGTTATTACTTTTGTCTATTTGTTTGTTAACTCAAACATTGAATAAATTATTGTAAAATGATTCGATTGGATAGCGAATCAAAATATATCTATACTTTATACTTTCCTTTTTAAAAAATATATATGGGCGGCTGTATCTATTGGCACAAGAATATATTTATCTAGTACTAATTATATAATCTAAAATTCGTTTAATTTATTCAAAGTTATGCGTCTTCCAACTGCTGTAAAAGCTTGTAGTTAATTTAAAAGGGGGTTTCCTGTATCTGCTCCTTTTCCTTGTCAAGGATGATTTTGTTTGTGAAGGCAGTGATCCTTGAACTTTATGATTGCTCTACCTTTTTGAAGCTTATACTCAAAATTAAGTTATGTATTTTTCAGATTTACGTCAAAGTGCTCGATGCTTTTGTAGGATAGGAAAATATTTTTAAAGAGTTAAATTTTTACGTTAATATTTTGAATTTTTCTTTTCGTTAAATTATTTTGTTTCACAAATGGAGTTACAATAAAATAGTGTCATTAACCTTATTTAAATACCTTTTCACTTGGTAAAAGTAGCTTGATTTTGAACCTCTTTATATTTCATCAACACTACTAATAATTTTTCTAATTGTAATCATATTTTAATATATTTTGGAGATGATAATTGTAAAGCAATTAAATTTTTTTCCCTACTTTCTATTAATACGCGGGTCCACAATACGAATCTGATGGGATATATTTTTCTGTTGTAATTTTTATTATTAATAGATGTAGGATTATGCAAGGAGATATGGCTGAACTCAGATAACTTATCGATTAAAACAAAAACAGAATATTTTTTATGGTTTCGAAAGTTCTATATGGATCTGTATGCCAGTGAACATGTACCCAAATTAAATTATTTCATGTCAGCATAACTGTAACCGTGTTTCTCAGTGTTGCACTTTAACTTATAAAAGCCGACTTTCAGGGGAAATGGCATTCGAAATAAAATATTTTCCTACACTCTAATTAAATTTATAATTATAACAATGATATTTTGTTGTCCTTTTTATAAGAACAGAATAATATTTCATATATTGTAATAAAATAGGAAACAAAATTTAAAAAAATTATGATAAAATTTTCTAGTTAAGAACTTAAGCGATAATTTAAAGCTGACACTTTGATATATCTATATTTTTACCAATACATTTTAAACATAGAAGTAATTGCTATAGAAATATTTTAACATGTAAATCATGCAAATATATTAATGATTTTACATCATTACATATGTCAGTTAAAACACATTCGAATTTTTTTTAATATAATGTAAAAGGCCTTTAAGTAAACATTGAATTTTTCAAAGGTCCTCCTTTTTCTAATATTGGAATTTTGAAGAGAAAAAAATATTATTCCACCATTTTTGAAAGCATCCTGTTTTGATATGGAATTTTGTTAGGAATCCATTTTCAGACACATAATTTTAGAAACACTCTTACAAAATTACCTATATTTATTACAAATAGATCTAAGTACCAACACACTGGAGAAAAAAATGTTTTTTAAAATTTGACGTAAGTTTCGTTAAATACGCTCCAATGACATTTTACGTCAAAAATTATAAGTATATTCGTCAAAACTAATTTTTTTTTTCATAATTGATGAAGAATTTAATCGGAGTATACTTATTGAAACCCTGTTCAACAGTGTACCCAAAAAAAGAAACCCACCTAACAATCCCCGTTTCCGAGATACACAACCCCGGCCATCCAAGCGCTTCGAGTCTACACAATGGAAACCCTTGGAAACACACAGGTAAAAAGACGAACGGAGTCTATATATCACTAGTTAGGGGTTTGATAAATGGGAGTTGACGCTGAAGTCTCGCGGCGGCTACCGCAAACCGAATCGACGGGGGTCTAATTCACTGCTCGGGCGGACCTCCCTCTCTCCGCCTCCCCCCTCCGAAAGCAATTTTCTACCTGCATTGGACGGGGTGATTGCTCATGCATCGCCAATATGTTCGTCTGAGTGTCGATGCGCGTATTTATCATATTGCTAATGGTGTAGTGTTATTTATCATATTGTTAATGGTATAGGTCTCATTGTCGGTTTCGGGATATTACATAAAAGGAATAATTTGATACATTTTTAAGAGTGGTGTTATAAAAAAGAACGCAATTTTTCAATGGTTTAAAATATTAAAATGAGATTTTTGGTCTCTGAAAAGTGGATTGGATTTTTGCATCGCCAATATGTTTGCTGTGTGTCGATGAACGTATTTATCATATTGTTAATGGTATTGGTATCATTGTGGGTTTCGGAATATTACATAAAAGGAATAATTTGATACATTTTTAAGAGTGGTGTTATAAAAAAGAACGCAATTTTTAAAGGTCTTAAAAAAATTTAGATTGGATTTTTGGTCTCTGAAAAATGGACTGGATTCTTGCATCGCCAATATGTTTGCTGTGTATCGATGAACGTATTTATCATATTGTTAATGGTTCTCATTGTGGGTTTCGGAATATTACATAAAAGGAATCATTTGATACATTTTTAAGAGTTGTGTTATAAAAAAGAACGCAATTTTTCAATGGTTTAAAAAAATTTAGATTGGATTTTTGGTCTCTGAAAAATGCACTGGATTCTTGCATGGCCAATATGTTTGATGTGTGTCGATGCGCATATTTATCTTATTGCTAATGGTGTAGTGTATTTATCATATTGTTAATGGTATTGGTTTCATTGTGAGTTTCGGGATATTACATAAAAGGAATAATTTGATACATTTTTAAGAGTGGTGTTATAAAAAAGAACGCAATTTTTTAATGGTTTAAAAAAAATTAGATTGGATTTTTGTTTTCTGAAAAATGCACTAGCTGGAGGTGAGACTGTTCCTGTATCGCCAATAAGTTTGTTTTCGTGTTGATACGCGTATTTATCGTATTGTTAATGGTATATTGGTCTATTATTGGTGTTATTGTGGGTTTCGGATATTACTTAAAAGGAATAATTTGATACATTTTTAAAAGTGGTGTTATAAAAAAGAACACTATTTGTCAATGGTTTAAATAAATTAGTTTGGATTTTTGATCGCTAAAAAATGCACTGGATGCTGTGATTTCTCATGACTCATCACCATAAGTTCGTCTGTGTGTCAATGCGCGGATTAGTTTTATTGTTAATGGTATATTGCATTGATCATATTGTTGATGGTACTAATCTCTATAATGGGTGTCGAAGAAATCATTTGATACATTTTTAAAAGTGGTGTTATAAAAAAAATTATGCTGTTTTTTAATGGTTTAATAATTTTAGGTTGGATTTTTGGTCTCTGAAAAATGTACTGGATGGGATGATTTCTCATAAGTCGACAATATGTTCGGTGTGTATGTGTGTCGATGGGCGTATTTGTCTTATTGTTAATGGTATATTGCATTTATAATATTGTTAATCTCTATTATGGGTTTCGAAGATATCATTCGATACATTTTTAAAAGTGGTGTTATAAATAAGAACCCAATTTGTCAATGGTTTAAACGATTTAGTTTTGGTCTTTAAAGAATACATTGGATTGGATAATTGCTCATGTTTCGACAGTATGTTCGGTAATATGTATAAAATAAATCACTCAACAATATTTTCAAAGTGGTTGTAAAAAAAACTTGAATGGTTGAAAACATTTGAGTTTTTTTATTAGTTTTGAAAAATGCAGTTCACGGTGGGATTACTTATGCCTCGCCAGGTCTATTTTTATTTAGGCGTATTTATTATGATAAATGGTCCAATGCTAACGACTATTTTTTTTTTGTAATTTTCAAAAATATATAAATTAAAAAGAGTTAATCGACTAAGTGGTGCCATTGCATAAAAATAAATGCATAACAGAATATGAAACATTGATTTAAAATAACGATAATAGGAAAACTTTTTCAACTATGTCTATTTATAATTTTTTTTAAAACTTCCTTTAGTTGTCATTTTGTTATTTGAAATGCAGTTTCCTCACTAGTAAATAACAATTATAAGTAACAAATAACTTTACAGTTATAGTATTAAAATGTTTTTTAAAAGTCAATGTTTAATATTATTAATTAAACGTTTAAGACGTAGTATTATTTCTATGTTTCAAAATCCAGGCGTGTGGAAATATAACAATATGATAACTGGTAAACATTTGTTGTTATGTTGATTAAGATTCACATAAACTGTAAATTACCTATAATATTTAGACATTTTTTAATAAGAATAATTTTGAATTAGTTACTGGAAACTGGGCAAAAATTATGATAGTTTATCTAAACAAGTTTTTAAAATATAGCTATAGATTTTTAAAATAGTATCAAAAATTTGTTATTAGTATTTTATTGTGTATATTTTTTAGTGTATTTTTAAAAATAATTCGTAACGAGTATTTAATCAAGTTATTATATTACTCTTACATAAAGCATTTGCATTGAAGGTACTATAAATTAAAAAACAACAACATAATAAAGTATAAAACATTAATATCTTCTGAACTTATTTCGGAAAAGTATTTTAATGAATATATTAACAACATTAATTTCAGTATTTATTATTTAATTAATATTTCCTTTATTTTGTTGCTAACTCTGCACAACGATTTAAATTTTCAATAAAATTCCCAAAATTTTATTCATGGCATTGAATTAATTGGAACGTATTTTAAAAATATTGTTGACTTGCCTTACATTACCTCCAAGTATTTAATTTAGTAATTACTATTCAAACTTCTAAAAATATTTATTTAGTTGATTAAATTTTATAACTTATTTGAGGTATCGGTAAAAAACAAATCAAAATCGTTTTCATAATTCTTGGAAAAATTTCAAATAACGGATGACGTTCAAAACAGCTCGGGGAATAACATTGGATATTTTTTAAATATACAAGTTCACTTTTTGGGTGTACTGAGAGATATTTAAAACGCAAATATTCAATAAAAATTAAAATTGCGATTTCTAAAAAATTCTAAGATTAAGATTCTAATTCTAAGAATGCGATTTCTTAAAATCCTGAAAACTGTAAAGATATTTATTTTTAAAGCCATTCTAAGTCATCAGAAAAATTACAGATTGATAAACCTTTTTTTATATGTCCGTTTCAAACCCAAAAATTTTTACAAAATACATTACAAAAAATATTTCAAAACATCGTTTAAATAAAATAAATAATAATTTTAAGGCAAAATTGATTTCACAAACGATCAAACAAAGTGTGGAATTTTTTGAGATAACTGTCGATTAGACTGGCACATTCCAAAAATTGTTCAATAATATTCGAGTATTCATATTGTATATCATCCAACATATGAGAGAATTTCACACTTGTGTCTAAGAAACTAAAAAAAAAAAAAAATCTTACCATTTTTCGTTAAGCGTTTTGTTGAAGTCAATAATTTAATCGGCGTGAAGATCTACCTCGTCAAGGGAGGGCGATTCAACAAACCGGTGAGATGGGTCCCGTTCGGCGGCAACCAGCTTCCTCTAGCCGGCGAGAATCATCCAAAAGAGGGTAATATTCCAAAAGGATGGGCTCCGATCGCGAACACACCGAAAAAAATCGCTAACACAATCCCGACCTTGGTTCGCCTTGTGGTCAGCTCTCTCTCGACAAACACGCGCACAAACAATCAACAGACGCAACAAACACGGCGCACGGTTCGAAACTTGGGCAGCACAACACAACCACGCACTTGTGTCGACGTCGGATCGGACTCTTTTGGGAGGCCAGACAGCGCTGCGAAGACAACAAGGCGGCCGCTGTGGATGTCGTCATCGGAGGGCGGAGCCTAATATCGCAAGCCCCGCCTACCACCAACCGAAAACAGCGCTGGGACGAAAGGGGCGGGCGGTGCGAGAGGAGAGTTTGTCCAATCGAAATCGGATTTGGGAAGACGAGAGATGGATTTGATTGGTGGAAATGTCTGTGACTGGTAAATGAGTCATGCAAAAGCCACAGACGCGGGGATGGGAATATTCGTTAGGATAAACTCCTTCCAAAATCTAATCGTAGTCTGAAATCAATTGTGTTATTTTTTTCTTCCTCAAAGTTGAGTTTTTATCTGTCTTGTTTGCTTTCTAGATTAATGGTAAGGGAAGATAATTTGACATTTTTTTAAAAAAATAAACAATTACTGCGTATCGAATCAGAGATGCTAACCATTGTGATGGTTATCATGAGTGTCAGTGCATTTTTTTTTTAAACAAGGAGTCATTTATTGGCGTTGGAATATTGGAATTGTACCCAATGCTTCCTTCTTCACAAAACCTGGTTTTCTGTTATTCTTATCTTTCTTGGCGTTAGCTAAGTGGGAATAATAAAAAATACTTATCCTCACTATTTGGACTGAAATTTCTTTGGAGCGTAGTTAAACATAATTCTCATAAGAGAATTTACACTAATATTTTTGTTTAACAGAAAATCTGATATTGGAAATACTAACGCTTCTACACTATTTTCAGTTATAGACAAATAGTTTTTCCAATAACAATCGGCACGTTATTTTCAGGGACAGCTTAATGCCTGAGCAGCCAGTTGGGGCACCGGACTAATAGAGGGCGCCAAATTCCAAGCAAAAAAGGCCAAATTAAATTATTTTCGTTGAAATGAGCAGTTTACATTTGTCTTCATTAGATTTGCATTGATCTTATTTAAACTGCATAATGTAGCGGAAACAAATTAATTTTAAGTATCATATTGAACTGTATTAACGTAATAAAACATGACTTATGCCCGACAACTTCGCATACAAGTTGTTTAGATTTAGTAGCTACAAACAAAGTAACTAAAGTATAGTAAGAATACTGGTTTATTATGTGTGTTGTTAACTAACTAAACAATGACCATTACCCAATAAGTTGTGATCAACCAGTATATATATATATATATATATATATATATATATATATATATATATATATATATATATATATATATATATATATATATATATATATATATATATATATATAAATTTCAAATAAATGTATGTTCTTTTTAAATAGTCCCGTTAAAATATTCTCAGAAACATATATCTTTAACTAATATTTCTAATAGTAAATATTCAGCGGATTCCTTAAAATTGGTGCTTGCATATTCACAACATCTATACTATTTACCGTGAATAGTTAAACAGTATTTTCTGCAGTGTTACTAATGGGAACTTAAACTTTTTTTTTTTATGTGTCCTGGCGGTGCATATGCATACCCTGTGGATCACTATAGCTTTCCTAGCAATGTACGTAATTTTTAAATGCATAAAGATAGTACTCAAAAACATAGAAAATATGACTTGATTATTGATAAGAATTATGCTAATTCTGTTTGGATGTATGGATGCCACTATTGCAATCCTAAACCCACACTTAAAAATGCGGCTTGCATATTCACAAGATCAAAGCCGCTTGCTGCCGACTTTAAAAAAAGATACCATCTCCAACAATTCACTGACAACCAGAATCGAACCAATTTCTGGTTCAGAACTTTCTATTTCAGCGAAAGGAGGGGAAGTTGTCATCGGGTCCGCCATTTCGTATGCAAGTCGTCGGTTCCCATTAGCCCCTTCGTTTGCATAGCGAAATGGGAAAGGTTTGCACAGCCACCCAGCCGATGCGCCCGCAGAGATTATCGATGTTGATTGACACCTCCTACAAAATTGCATCCCCCAGACGAGAATTCTTCCGTCCGCGTTTCCCTTTTTTTTTTTTTTTTTTCATGTTTGGAAGATTCCGAGTGACAAGCGTGAAAAGAGTGGGTGCATGTCGGACGGGTGACAAATTGTGGGAACTGTAGTTTGTGTAATTGTCATGGTGAGATCGAAAGTATCTCTGTTTCAATGGTATTGTTGATGGGATGCGAGGATTCCTGTGGAATTACGCAGAATGATAGACAATAACCTGTTCACATCATTTTAAGACAAGTTTCTTTGATAACGAATATCTAATGCTGCTTCAACGACAGGAATCGACTTACAAGTTGAATGACCCGGGGCTGAAGAACATTTGGGGCCCCCTATGAACCTTAAAATTAAACTGCTGAATTTATGTGTAAGTACAAAATGCAAAATAACATAATCAATAAGCTTTATTGCAAGGTTAAATACGGCAAAAAACTTATATATATTAAAAATTAATAAAATTATTTGCACTAAATTTTTTTCCCGTAAGAATTTGAATTAACGTTAAAGGTACAGTACTTCAACAGAGTTTCTTCATACCTTTCTCTTTCTGTACTTTCTTCCCTCTTAGCTTTCTTTTATTGAGCCACATGAATATGTTCTACTGATTTAATAACAATTTAGTAATGATTTCAATATAAAAAAAAATTGGAAAAGGAAAAATGTATCCGCAAACGACAAATCCACATGCAATTAGTAAACATAAACAGTTTGTTTATGGCCTGTCGTGAATTGAGTTTTGCAAGCGATCCAAAGGGCACTCCTTTGACGAACACGATTTGGAAGATGAGATGTATCATGATCAGGTAGGAAACATGAAAGTGATTTGACTGGATAAAATAGTAGAATGTTAAGAAAAAATTCGCCAAAGAAACTATTGATTTAAAAAAAAAAAAACGTTATTTAGTAAATTTATGTTTAACTTTTTCCACTTTTTTTTTTCTTGGTTTCATAAGTATTTTTTTTTGTTGGGGGGGGGGGGGGCACATTAGAATGAGGGCCCTTCGCAAGTGCCCCGAATGCCCTGTCGCAAATCAGTCTCGGTTCACCGATACTGCTTCAACCAAAGAGGGCAATGTCCAATTGAAATACATTTGGAAATAAGTCAGATTTTTCAAATTTTTGCTTAAATGGTTTTCTCACTAATGAAACCTTCATGAAAGTTGTAAAAATGAAGGTTTTATAGCTGAACAATTGTCTAACGATTTTGTGAAACATGCAAAAAATCTCCAAATTACCCAAAACGATTTTTTTTGTGTGGTGAGATGATACCCTGGATCTGTTCCCAGATTATGGGGCGGAATCCTCTGCGGTGGATAGAAATTTCCCATCTTGGTAATACAAAGATAATAGAATGGGTAATACAAAGGAAATAGAATGGGTTAATAATTTCTTCTACACGATGATATATTATTTATCCCCTACAGACTGATTCCACGTTATTAGTTATATTTACAAATGTTGGTGTACTATGCGACCCCGTGCAACTATAACTATGCAACCGTGGCGAAAGAAAAGTTGGATTCAATTCACGTCAACAGAAGAAGTATTACTTTTTCTGAACGCAATAATTTGAATAATAGCCAATTATAAACGTAAAGTTTGATAGGAGGATACTTAAGAATTGGATACTATGTTTCAGCTGTCCTGTCTGACTGTCTGAACAGAAATTCACGGTCCTCTATCACAGAATGTATCCAATCGAATCCGAATGTCATCTCTACAAGTGATAAAGACAGATAGCATCTCGAACACCCTCATCGCCCGTGGAATAAATTGGACACAGAGTTTCTTCTTCGGTTTGGACGCGACATGCGCATGATTTGAATATACTATTACACTTACGACTTCTAAAAATACACGAACAACATGCTTGGTAAATAAATAAGGTGTGTGTGTATCCACTGTGAAACTTCTTCAGGGCTTCGCTCAGGTGTGACATATACTGGCTTCTCTGATGTATTTGCATTTAGATTAAAGTAATTTAGTATTTTTTTAAAGAGTAATTTTGATTGAAGATTTGAAGTACACTTTTGAAAATTTTAGTTCAACGTTGTACCATATATTGGTGCAAAACAGAGGTCTGCAGCAAATTACGGCATATTATAGTGGAATCTATAGATTCCTTTCAAAAATCCTTTATCGGAAAAAATCGGATGTTTCACCGATAATTTTTTCAACCTCTTTAACTGCAACCGAAATTTTCGCTGTCACTACATCAACAATCCTAGAAATCCCCTACAAGAAAGACAACGACCAAGGGCCTCCGTGGCCTAGTGGATAAAGGCGTTCGGCCATGAATCAGAGAATTCCTAGTTCGAGCCCGATCGGGGGACCTGACAAAAGAGAAAATATGAGTTTTGGTGTATAGCGGCGCTACAACCACAGTACCGCATAATTACAAGCTAAGACGCCCGTTGCCAATAGCCCACTGTGCAGCTCTAGAGCTACGAGATACCCGTCGCTACATGTAAATAATTCTTGTATATAAATTAAACTTTATATTTTCGTAAAAATATTTGCATTGTCTCTAAGTTAATCATCGTTTCTAAATCTAAATTTTTAATGTTCGATTTTAATAAATTTTAAGAAGGTTTTATCTAGTGCCCTGAAAGGCCGCAAGACCACAGCACTAGAGGTACAACCACGGATACCACCACTAAATGGTATCCGTGGTAGCACCGTAAAATGGTGAAACTAAGCACCAAATGTTGGTTGCATTTAAATGGGTGCCAAATTTTAGTGCATGGTCGTAATAATTTTTAACAGTGTAATTTTTAAATCTAGTTTACACTATTACGACAATTTCCATTAACCCTTTGGACTCGAGTGGCGACTCTCAGTCACCAAAATAACGCATATCGCTTCTGTTGCAAAATCGACCTATTCTTCCTACTAATGTACGTTTTTAATTTCCATATTTACTGTTAAGTACTAAGCCTGAAAACCGAATAAAAATGTCGAATTATTTACATTATATTAATAAATTTAAATATCTCAGTTGTCAGTGAAAATGCAATTTTTCTATCAAAAATTCCAGAAAAATATCCTATACTAAGCAGACAATTTTTATTACAATATATCTGTAGTGAGACATTAATCCAACCAATCTCCAATCCGATATGAAATGTGCGATGCACTCTCTTCTTTTAACGATCCTATCACGCGCCCAACATCTGATCTGACATCGATGTCTCGTATATTGATCGGAGAACCATCGGCCATGTTGACTTTTACCTGATACATAAGAGATACCATCAATCGATTAACGACGAAATGCGTTGTAACGTGGCATGGAATCTAGATTTATATTATTTGTAAAGAATATTCTTGGTTTTATGTGAAGTTTTAAGGAGCCCAAGGAAAGATTAGTACCTTACAAATTTTTGTACGAACTTGTTGCAAATGTACATGTAAACGCTTGGTTGTTAACTTGGTTGATTGGATAACGGCAACCGCTAAACCGCTTAAAATTATAACTTGTATGGTTCTACTCGCTTATTTCCCGGGTCTTTCCTTCGAGAAAGGCCCCGAACCGTCGCCAATAGCCCACTGTAAAGCACTAGTGCGACGTTTTTTTTAAAAAAAAAAAAATATAATCGGATAAACTTACTGAAACGCCAAACGTGCGAAAATTGCCAAGGTTGTTGACCCATCTCAATATGTTTACCGTTCAGAAGAAGTTACATTTTAGGTACATTTAGAATGATTGGTTGCCTCCTAATTTTAAACCACGGTCGGATGAAGAGAACAACACCTGAACTGGTACCCCACTCACCATATGTGTCTATCATACAACGCAATAGGCTATTGGTAATAGTTATACCTATTAAGTTAGTTTTTTTTTTTTGTTAATTAACGTCGCACTAGAGCTGCACAGTGGGCTATTGGCGACGGTTCGGGGTCAATCTCGAAGGAAAGACCCGGGAACACATACACATTCACACACACATTCATACAGGCAGCTCGTTATTTTAGAACCATGGTCAGATGACGAGGAAGCACCTGAACTGGCACTCAACGCCTTCAATAGACGTCGGGACTTTGGACCTCGATCAGATTTATCGTGCACCAGCCCCGTATACACGCCAGTATAATTTGTTGGATATTCTGGACGACTTTCTAGTATTTTTGTAGCGAAGCTGGCAACCCTCCGATCGCAAGATCACTACTTTTTTACTTTTCTATGTCAAGTCCATTTCACGGATTCGAACCACCAATCCTCTGATTAGTAGCTGAACGCCTTACCAACTGAGCAACTGTGGCGAAATCGATTCAGGAAAATATTTGGTTGGTTGAATCAACGTTGCAATAAAGCTACACAATGGGCTATTGACGAAGTTTTGGGATCTATCACGAAATGCGAAAGGGTTTGGTTTGGTTAATTTACGTCACACTAGAGCTGCACAGTGGGCTGTTGGCGTCGGTTCGGAGCGTATCTCGAAGGAAAGACCTGGGAACGATTCGTTGTATTTTTGAACTATGGTCAGATGACGAGGACAATACCTAAGCTGTCACAACGGGCGTCAGGACATTGGACCCCGATCAGATTTATCTTGTACCAGTCCCGTATACACGCCAGTATAATTTGTTGGATTTTCTGGACAATTTTCTAGTATTTTAGTAGTGAAGCTGGCAACCCTCCGATCGTAAGATCACTACATTTTTAGTTTTATTTGTCAAGTCCATCAGTTGTACTTGAACTCGCAATCATCTGATCCCCAGTCGAACTCCTATATCCACTGGACAACTGGGAGCCCCAACTTCATTTTCGCAACTTCATTAAAATAGAAGTAAAATATAACAAAGGAAAACACGCTTATTTGAAACGGAACCTTGAATTAGAATTGTCTCAATAAAATGGTTACGTAGTGATTTTAAACCGAAGCAATAAAATGGTAGTTTATTACAATAACCAAACACACAAGTAGTAATATCAGTAATAACCGGCGCGTGTGCAAAATAACCATTTAGTTAGGTATTATCTACATTTAAAAACTACAACTATCTTAAATTACATACTTTTTATTGAACGAACCGACATTATAATTTGAACACTTTGCGTTTGCTTCATAAGGAAAAACATGAACTTATTATCGAAAAATGAACATCTTGCAATTCAATTGTTTCTAATATATAAAAATTGCAAATGTGAAGCGTTGGACATGTTCCTTGAACGTGTTTACTTGAGAACACTTTAAAAGAACATTTGCATAATTACTTAATTACGATTTACGGACCATCGTCTTAAGCTTTTGCTGTTGATAAATCAATTTTAGTTATAGTAATACGAAGAAAAAGGAATATATTTACATTTAGAACTTAAGTAATGTATTGCAATTGTAAAGATTTTTATGTTAATAGTTTATGGGATCATTGTAATAGGTAATAATTACACGTTTTCTGATAAGGCAAATTTTGGCACATTCTGTTTCGTAAATAGAAAAGAAAAGAAAAAATACTTAGATATTTAACGCATTGACGCTCACACAATTTTAGCAATTGTGTAGTTGATTTCACATTTTGGAAATTAAAATAATTTTTCCTGTGCAATGCTATTTTATATTATTAAAAAAAAAAAAATTGTACACATTTAGCTTGTAAAATGTATCTCGAACCTTTAAATTAATAAATATTATAAAATTGAGTATTTTTATGAATTTAAAAATTGGGTATATTGCAAGAGAAACTGGAGATTCCTGGACGTATATAGACTGCCTTGAGCGTCAGACGATTAATGTAGCCGAATAAAAAAATTGGGGGCATTGCTAGAGAAACTGGAGATTCCTGGACTTATATATACGGCCTTGATCGTCAGACGATTAATGTAGCCGAATAAAAAATTGGGTGCATTCGTTCAACCAATATTTTGTTTAGGTTTCCAATGACACAAATAATTACCTGTTTCGGATTTTGGGAAAGAACGGCTATAACGAAAGGACGTTAACGGTTATAAATTCAAGAACGTGCTGTTCTCATTCCTTTCGAAAGAAAATGGAAACAAAATAACAGATCGTTATTTATTCATTTTTTAACATTTATTAATCTTCAAAAGGTTAATATTGTAAGATCAAAAGATACTTATACTTGTCTATATTGTCGTTTGTCAATAGGGTTGTTGTTTATATTATTAAACTGTAAAAAATAGGTACTCAAAACTAAGTAAAATGTACTCATATTTGAGTACATTCGTAGCTTATCATAGCTCTAAATACATAAGTTTTATTTTGAAAAAGACATGTACTCAAAAATGAGTACAATGAGTAAAAATGATTAAAAAAAGCAGTTGCCTGCCTACAAAGGCTGCCTTCATAAATATCGACAATTAAAAAAAAACGCTTACCGGGAATCGAACCCAGATATTCAGTTGCCAGATATGCCAGTGCCTTATCCATTATACTGCCAGGGCAATGTAAATAAGTTATATACAGAAGAAATGTTAAGGTGTGCCAAAAGAATGGGAAGTCAGATAATTGGTTTCCATTTAAGCAATCAGCATCAAATGATGTGGAAAATCAACTTCTGAACAAATATTTTAAGTTTGTCACGTGGTTTTGTTAAAGTGCCTTGAACAGAAGCTGATATTAGCAATATTAAATCACACTGCTCATTTTTGAGAAAGTACCATTACTTAAATTTGAGTACGTCATCGCTCATTTACGATGCAATTCTACTCAAAGAAAAACGAGTATGTTCAGGTACTCATTTTTAAGGACTTTTTTCTTACAGTGTATAAATTAAATTCCACAAATGATATTGACCGTTAAACTCGGCTATGCTTTCGTTCAGAGTAGGTTGTGTAAAAAGCCCAGTTTGATAGTTCGGGTTCGGTGGACGCATTTTCCCCTCTATAAACAGATTATGCAAATATATTTGTGATTTAAGTGTCGAAGAATAAGATAGTATCCATGAATTGCGTTTTAGGATAAAACGTTTAAATTGAAGGAAAAAAAATTGGAAATATAACGAAACATTTGATAGTTTGTATTTGAGGTTAGTGTTTGAATAAAGCTGATCCCAGAGAGTTGTTATATTAAATAGAGAGCGCCTTCAATGCCAGACTATTGTAAGGCCGCGGTGTCAACATTGAAATACAAAAACCAACATCACGTGGTTTTAGCGCTGCCACATTTGGCGTTCAGACATCTGCAGGAGTTCAAAATTTGATTCACTTTCTTCTTTTTGGTGATAAGGCGTTCTGTCCGTATTCAACTTCTTAACATATATGTAGGTATTTAGTTATTTTCAAACAATATGAGCTAAATATTTCCTCTTCATTAACGAAACGAAAATATAATTTTCTTTGTGTTCAATACTCGAAAAAAACGAAATTTTTTATATTTCTCCATTTTTATTGTTTCTATTTTCTTATTGAACTATAGAAAATAACAATTGAAAGAACTTCGCTTATGGTAAATTTTTTACATAAAAACGTAACGCAATTATTTCAAAAGTACAAAGTAAGAAAAATATCTTTAATATATCTGTTAAACTCCCTTAAACTGTGCCACTCGTTAAAAAAAACGAAATTTAAATACAAAATTAAACACAAAACCATATTACAATACTTCGATCTCGCTTAGTTCTGAAAGTCGCCAAGGCCTGCCAAGTAATATTGGCGCATGAATGAATTGGCATTTCCACAAATCACGTGGTTTCAATGATGCACACACGGAAATCAGCATTTTTATTCCTCTATGTGTATCATTACTCTATGGTGCAATTGCCTTTTATGCTGTAAACAGTTACTTGCGTTTGTTTTTGCTTTGCATCCTCTCGATGACTGAAATCTGTGTACTAAAGTCAGGGCAAAAGAAGCAAACGTTTTAATTATCTTTTATGAAAAGGGTGCAATATTTTTTTTTTAATTTATTGACTTTGATAGCTCTGATAGCTTTGATAGCTAATTTATTTTGTTACCAATTTACTTTGTAACTAATTTTGTATAAATTTATATTAATTTAAATATTTATATGATATTATTTTATTTATAATTAATTTTCAATATTATACGCACGCAATTAAATCTAGAAAAAGTGAAACTGTTCAATTTATTTATTTAGTCTAGAAAAGTGAAACGTTCAATTTATTTATTAAATCTAGAAAAGTGAAACGTTCAATTTAGTTAATGTTTTCTGGTCATTAACGAAATTAAAACACTATTTATCAACGATTGTGAAATCTTGGGTAATAACAACTTGTATATGATAAAAAATTGGGAGAATTGCTAGAGAAACTGGAGATTCCTGGACGTATATATACGGCCTTGAGCGTCGGAGAGTTAATGTAGCCGAATAAAAAATTGGGAGAATTGCTAGAGAAACTGGAGATTCCTGGACGTATATATACGGCCTTGAGCGTCGGAGGGTTAATGTAGCCGAATAAAAAATTGGGAGAATTGCTAGAGAAACTGGAGATTTCTGGACGAATATATACGGCCTTGAGCGTCTGAGAGTTAATGTAGCCGAATAAAAAATTGGGAGAATTGCTAGAGAAACTGGAGATTCCTGGACGTATATATACGGTCTTGAGCGTCAGAGGGTTAATGTTAGTATAAAAAAAATCTGTGGAAAAGAACGTAAATAGAGGAATAACTGTTCCATAGAAAGAACACAAATCACAAATCTTTCCGTTAACCAAAATAACAATCTGTTCTTTGTCACATGTTCTTCAAATTAGACGAGAACTGTATGTTCTTGGAACATAAAAATATCATTCTTTGGTTATCTTGTTATTTACCTAACTCCATTTAAAAGTACCACATCATTTCGGTATAAACGTATTATATTAACCTTGAGTACCGTACTCGTTTTTCCTTTTTGATAAACAGTGAAAATTTCAAAAGGTATATTTTTCCACCGTTAAGGGTGCTGGACCCTCTTAAACAATACAAGTTTGCTTTTCAGTCAAAATGGAATTTTCTAGTTGAAAACTTCCAAAAAAATTCATGTGGCGAAACAGATATTTTACAAAGTATTTTGAAATGAAAGTGATATCTGTTATTAAAAATTAAATTTTATCTTTTAAACATTCTGTTCGAATAATGAGATGCTTTTTTTAAGAAAAATGTATTAAAAACTTACAAATTAGTACAGAATTCCAAAATTTTAGTAAAATCTCTCTTAAAAATGAATTTACTAGAAGTTGCAGGAAAAGGATAAGATTTTAAGTTTTGTCGTTAAATTTTTCCCATAAACTTGAATTTAAATAAAGTTTAACGATATCATAAATTGATTTTAATTGACTGTATGAATACGTGTCAATGGTAAAAAGCACTCTAATCAGTTTAAAATATTCTATAAATAATTTCGAATTTGAATGAATTCGTAGCCTTGAATTTAAGACAATGTAATAAGGAAATTGGTACGCAAGGTTTTCGTGTTTTGGGAAAAGCATTCCTGAGATTCTGAATATTTTTGCATTCAGAAAACAGATTTAACATGAGTGAAGTAAACTTGTTGACAAAGAAACACTGTGTAAAAAGCGAGATAAAGAAGTAATGACCTTCCTTTAGTATAATTGAAGACGTGGGTGCAAGAACCAGACAGCTCCACTTTTCTCCTATTTAAATTTTTTTCACTTATACCTATAAAAATCCTCCATCGATTGGTGCAAAAAACAGACAGCTCTCAGCAATGGCTATACAGATACTAAGGATATGTACTTTCGTCTTATCCGATGCAAGATAAGTACAATGTAAACAAAAAAGTGCTTAAAAATGAGTTCATGGACGTACTTGTTCTTTTTTGAGAAAACCATTTCATCGTAAATGGGAGATGGCGTACAAAAATTTCAGTAAGTGTACTTTCTCAAAAATGAGCAGTGTGATTTAATTATTTAATTTGGCTAATCACAGCTTCTGTTCAAACTATCTTAACAAATCGACCTGGGAAACTTACAATATTTGTACAGAAGAATGTTTAACACATTATTTGATGTCGATTGCTTAAATGGGAACTGAGTTATTACAACTTAATTATCTTACTTCCCATTCTTTTGGCACACCTTTTTTAACGTTTCTTCTGTTTATAACATCTTCACGTCGCCTTGGTAGCTTAATGGATAGGACTGTGGACAGCGGTGCTGCAGACCTGGGTTCGGTTCCCGGTAAGTCAAAGTTTTAATTGTCGATGTTTATCGAAACCCGAGACAAAAAGTTTCGTATGCCGAGTGTATGCCTGTCGTATGCCAGCCGATTTTTCGTATGGGAGATGTATGCCACGTATGCCATCGAATTGATGACTTCGGAGGTGGTATGCCCGGTGTATGCGAATGGCATATGCTTCCTATTTCGATCCAGAGACAAAAATATTAATATGCCTGGTGTATGCCTTTCGTATGCCATCCGATTGTTCGTATGCGAGATGTATGCCATATATGCCATTGAAATGATGACTTCGGAGGTGGTATGCCCGGTGTATGCGAATGGCATATGCTTCCTATTTAGATCCAATTTATTGCGACATTAATGTTTTCAACTTTATAATTGTTAAGTTGATTTTTAAGTATCTCCAGTTACATTATACTTCTTTGAAACCATTGCATTATAGTAATAGATTGAGGATGATAGAAATCATAGTGAATTTGAAATGGGAATAAAAAATGGATTTGTGTGTGTGCGTTTTTTTAATTTAATATATTGTGTACCCACTGACCCTTAACTTACATTTTTTCACTATAAAGGAATAGTGAAAAAATTAAAATCAGAAAAAAGTGGAGCTACCTAGTTCTTCCACCTATCCCTTCAAATATTGTACGATGCAAAAAAAAAATTATGATATTTTTAAATTAGAAAACGTTATACTGAAAAATTTGCAAATGCTAATTTGAAATTGATTTTTAATTTTGAACTATAACATATAGGCATTTTATATCTATGACATACCTAATGTGAAATAATAGAAAAGAATCAACTATTTCATTCGAATTAAAATATAAATGAATATGAAAACAATTGCAACATTTTGTGAAATAACTGTTTGTTATTTTTTAGTAGATTTTGAAATTGCCTTTTTAATCTGTTTTTATCTAAAATTTAAATTATATATCACAATACAATTAAACAATTTCTTTGAGATTCCTTTCCACATGATTTCTACATTTTATATTTAATTATTAACGTTATATAGCTTCGATTTTATTTTCTTATCTTGAAAACGACTCTTGACACTAGATATTAAAAAATGTTACCCATGTTGCAAAATCGACTTAAAAAATGATTTCTGCATATTGGGGCGCTCATATTCGCCTGTGTCACAATTATAAACATATAATTAATGTTGAGATTTATTGGGTGTTTACAACTGTATAATTGGATGTATAAGTTAAGTCCAAAGTTCTTTGGGCAATTGAAGTCTGTCTTCAGAAGGGCCCCATCGCTCACATATAGAACCATTAGCGTCAAATCGAACTTTTTACACATAATTCCTTCAGTGAAGGCTCAAAAGAGATACTTCACTTCCACTTAACGATTTATAGTGAGCGTAGGCGAACGTCATTTGAGCATGCGCGGGTGAAGAGTAGCGCAAAACATTTTGAATCATCCATTACGTCACTCGCAGTTTGTTGTGGTGTCAACGGTTCTTGGAAGTAATAGAAACCAATTCTGTTAAAAAAAAAGCACTGTTATACCTGCTAATCTCATTAGAGGCTAATTGAGGGAATGTGAAATAATTACTGTGCCGTACGACGGAATAATATTAAAGGTTCAGCCAAACACACAGCGGAATACATCCCGCAGTGGAGAAAGGAGCAAGCTTAACATGAATAATAAATTCGGGTGAGTCCCAGGACAGAAATGAATTTATTATGGAAGGTGCTGGGGGAATCAAGGTATGAGTTAATAGGCATATTAGGCCCGGGCCTAGAGGCCATAACTTTTATTTAACTAATATTTATTTGGTAGTGTTTTTCATGTCAGAATCATTAAACTTTCTTTGAGATATTAGTCATTATTTTACAATTGATAGATATCAGTTTCTTGACATGAAAAATTTCATTTATACTACGAAAAATATTCCCAAAACAAATTTATTATTCATGTTAAGCACAGGAGCAGGTTTCAAATTTTAAGGGGTGTATAAATCTTGTGAATATTACATGACGACTTTTTTCCATGATGTTTAGATTGACTTGAAAAAATGTCATTATTATTTTTATTTCACATTTGGTGGACAGTATAATGTTACTTTCTCTTTTTGGAAACAGTAATTACTTTAAATGTAATTATTCTTAAAAAAGTTTTTGTGGCATGAAATGTAATAAGAAAAAATACTGCCTAAATAAAAGTTACTTATAAGATTTTTAAATAAATATCAATGTATGACATTATAATTTCATATGAATATACATAGAATAGTTTTGTATTCACTAAAGCAAAAGTTTGAGCTTCAAAAAATCCTCTTCAAGAAAAGTCATTTTTTAAAAAAAGAAAAATAATAGTCTCGAACTAAAAATCCTAATCCTGCATTTCCTAATTATATTCGTATAAAATTATAAAGTCATTCATTGAGATTTTTTTAAAAATTTCATAAGCAACTTTTATTTAAGCAGTATTTTTTCTTATTACATTTCATGCCGCAATTTTTTTTTAAGAATAATTATATTTAAAGTAATTACTGTTTCCAAAAAAAAAAAAAGTAGCATTTTACTCTCCACCAAATGTGAAATAAAAATAATAATTATATATTTTTTCAAAAGTTAATCTAAACATCGTGGAAAAAAGCCGTCATGTAGCCTTCACAATTGATGCGATCTGCATACATGTGGCATACAGAGGTGATATGCCAGCCGCATACATGTAGCATACAGAGGTGATATGCCAGCCGCATACATGTAGCATACGGTGGCGATATGCCAGGCGCATACATGTCGCATACCACCACCGTATGCCAGAGTAATATGGGATATTCTCACAGGGCATACGAGGCATACGTATGCCACATGTATGCGGCATATATGCGGCATACTAGAGGCATACACCTTTATTTTGTCTCGGGAAGTGATTTATAGAGGCAAGCTACTGCTCTTTTTATTCATTTTTGTGTACAAATGTCTTTTCAAAAATTAAATATGTATTCGGAGTTATGATAAGCATCGCATGTACCCAAAATGAGTACATTTTACTTATTTTTGAGTACCTATTTTTAGCAGTGCAGAGAATATTGTCAAATGTAAAAATATCACTGCTGTAAAATCCAACTCGGCTGTTTCTCCAACCAAAAAAACAAGAACTCCCCCAAACAGGGAGCTTTAAACTCGATAAAACCCACCACATAAATAATGCCCCTTTAAAACAATTTGATTTACGACCCTTTACAAAAGGTATATAAAGATGCTCGACAACGATTGATATACGGCGCTTTCACGCTACGGTGGCTCCTTATCGCCAACCCGAACTCCGCCAACGCATTCTGGATGCGTTGTTCAAACACAGCGGCCTCATCACGGAGCTTCGGTCGCCAAAGAGAGAAGGGGTCTAGCATGCATTACGTGTTCGGATTGGCTAAAAGATGAGGACTCCTGCATCTCACGCTTGGGCATCTTTTAATTTGGATCATCAGATGATGTGGAGGTTTCCTTTTGTAAACAATGGGAGGGCAGAAAGGGTTAACTAGAAGTCCGAATGGGGAGTCAGGAAATATCTTGGGTCATCACCCCCTTTGGAAGAGCCATTGGTGTATACTGGACTTCTGCAGGAGATTGGACGAGTTTGAGCATGGTGCAAGGCAACATTGAAAATGTCCATTACTTGATAAACCTTTCTTCCAGTTGTCCATGCAGCTTCGCTGCAAAAATACTAGAAAGTCGTCCAGAATATCCAACAAATTATACTGGCGTGTATACGGGACTGGTGCACGATCAATCTGATCGGGGTCCAAAGTCCCGACGTCTATTGAAGGCGTTGGGTGCCAGTTCAGGTGTTTCCTCGTCATCTGACCATGGTTCTAAAATAACGAGGTGCATGTATGAATGTGTGTGTGAATGTGTTCCCGGGTCTTTCCTTCGAGATTGACCCCGAAACGTCGCCAATAGCCCACTGTGCAGCTCTAGTGCCACTTTAATTAACAAACCAACCAACCAACCAACAAACCAACCAATCCAGTTGTCCATGACGGCCTCCGTGGCCGAGTGGTTTAAGGCGTCAGTGGGAATCCCCGGTTCAAAACCTTGCGATGGACTAGACTAAAGAATAGTAAAAAAAGTAGTGATATTGCAATCGGAGGGTTGCCAACTTCGCTACCAAAATACTAGAATGTCGTCCAGAACATCCACAAAAAATTAACGGCGTGTATACGGGACTGGTGCACGATACATCTGATCGGGGTCCAAAGTCCCGACGTCTATTGAAGGCGTTGGGTGCCATCTCAGGTGTTGTCCTCGTCATCTGACCATGGTTCAAAAATTCGAGGCATCGTTCCCGGGCCTTTCCTTCGAGATAGCCCCCGAACCGTCGCCAATAGCCCACTGTGCAGCTCTAGAGCAACGTTAATTAACCAAACCAAATCAAATCCAGTTGTCCTTAATAAAAAATATATATATTGAGGGGACATGGTATATCTCTTCTATAGTTTAAAATAATCCAATTGAACACACTCTGTTAAAAATAGGTTGCCAGAAATAAGTAAAATGCATTCATTTGTGAATACATGCGATGCTTATCATGCCTTCGAATACATTCAAGTTCAATTTTGAAACAGACATGTACTCAAAAATAAGCACGATGAATAATAAGAGCGGAGGCTAACCTACAATAGGCTGCCTTAATGAAGCTTAAATTATTCCATTTCAATAATATTTAAAAAATTACAGCCAAGACTTACTGGGAGTCGAACCCAGGTCCTAAGTCACCGCAGTCCAGCTCGTTGTACAAGGGTGAAATGAAGAAGTTATAAACAGAAGACTTGTTAAAAAGGCGTTCAAAAAGAATGGGAAGTAAGAAAATTGAGTTGTAAAAACTAGGTTTCCATTTAAGTCCAAAGCTTAAGCTTAACTCACACTACTCATTTTTGATGAAGTACATTTGCTTAAATTTGAGTACGTCGCCGCTCATTTACGATGCAATTGTATTCAAAGATAAACGAGTAAGTTCAGGTACTTATTTATAATTATCTTCTTTTTTTTACAATGTAAGTTTGCACTTTATGAGTTGAGGTAATTTTTCATCTCTTGCTGTATTGCGAATTTCTCAGAATTTAGTTCTAACGATAAGTAAATTTTGTTCGTAAATATTCATATCATATAGGAGCATTTCCCAGTTTTTAAATTATTCAAAGAATAAATAACATCAATCGATGGAAATTATGCTACTACACCCTTCTAAAAGAGTCAGTTACTATGCTATGAAAACCTTTAAAAATGTGTTGAATATAAAAAAAAAAAAACATTGTAACTGCATTAAAAGAATTTTTTCTAAAAATCTGTAGTTTTCATACAGATCAATTTGTTTTTAATATTTTTTTAAGCTGGGTAGTTGAATACTTGTTAATCAAAAACCAATTTGTTTATTTGCCGAAAATACAAGATAATATTTACTTCCTAACTAAAAAAGTCAGTTACTATGCTATGAAAACCTTTAAAAATGTGTTGAATATAAAAAAAAAACATTGTAACTGCATTAAAAGAATTTTTTCTAAAAATCTGTAGTTTTCATACAGATCAATTTGTTTTTAATATTTTTTTAAGCTGGGTAGTTGAATACTTGTTAATCAAAAACCAATTTGTTTATTTGCCGAAAATACAAGATAATATTTACTTCCTAACTAAAAAAGTCAGTTACTATGCTATGAAAACCTTTAAAAATGTGTTGAATATAAAAAAAAAACATTGTAACTGCATTAAAAGAATTTTTTCTAAAAATCTGTAGTTTTCATACAGATCAATTTGTTTTTAATATTTTTTTAAGCTGGGTAGTTGAATACTTGTTAATCAAAAACCAATTTGTTTATTTGCCGAAAATACAAGATAATATTTACCTCCTAACTAAAAAAGTCAGTTACTATGCTATGAAAACCTTTAAAAATGTGTTGAATATAAAAAAAACACATTGTAACTGCATTAAAAGAATTTTTTCTAAAAATCTGTAGTTTTCATACAGATCAATTTGTTTTTAATATTTTTTTAAGCTGGGTAGTTGAATACTTGTTAATCAAAAACCAATTTGTTTATTTGCCGAAAATACAAGATAATATTTACCTCCTAACTAAAAAAGTCAGTTACTATGCTATGAAAATCTTTAAAAATGTGTTGAATATAAAAAAAAAAAACATTGTAACTGCATTAAAAGAATTTTTTCTAAAAATCTGCAGTTTTCATACAGATCTATACAATGTAATTTTTAATATTTTTTTAAGCTGGGTAGTTGAATACTTATTAATCCCAAACCCATTTGTATATATGCCGAAAATACAAGATAATATATTTCAAAAATACAATTCTGCTTATAAAAAAAATACAATTACTATTTAAAAAAAAAGATTTTGAAGACAATTTTTTGTAAAAAAAAAAATGAATTATTTTTTCATAAAAGAATCTCTGTTTGCTGTTCATTCCAATTACGGACATTTTCCCTAACTTCGCAAGGATGCTCGTATTTAACTATTTGTAAATGGGATCACCGAACAAGAAGCATCTGTTATACTATTCCAACTTCCTACCCGACACAGACACGAAAATATTCGAAATCCCCCCTCTCCCGCCCCTCGTCATTCCAGACTTAACATACGACTCAGACATTGGTGTGTCTCCGAAAGGAATGTCTTTTTACGATTGGTCGCATTCCACGAACACGTCACATGTGTGTTTTTTGCGTGAGTGTGTGTGTAGCAATCCGATGGCGTCCCGTGTCTGCTCGCACGGTTTTGTGGGCGGAGTCACACCGCCATACCAACAGAAAGGCAGAGATCGTTATTTTTTTCGAAAATATTTTTTATGAAAGGACTGAATCGCGTACAAATGGGCATCGTTGCAAGGCAAATCTTTCAGGGATCATTCACTTATTACGTCATGTAATATTTATTGTTTTTATACGCCGCATAACCCCGCATAACGGCTCTGTAACGCATTGCTCAAATATGAAATTCATTAATATAGACCCAGAATGTCAATGAAGTGGCCCTATTCTTAAATAAAAATACCAAAAACATTAAAACATCATCGTTAAAAATAAGTACTCAAAAATAAGTCTAATTTTTGAGTACATTCGCTGCTTATCATGGCTCCGAATACATAAGTTTTAATTTTGAAAAAGACATGTACTCAAAAATGAGTAAAATAAGTAAAAATAGTAGATGCTCCATTGGCTGACTTCATAAATCACTTTCAATAAATATCGACAATTACAACCAAGAACTGGAAATCGAACCCAGATCCTTTGGCACCACAGCCCAGAGCCTTATCCGTTAAAATACCGGTGCGACTTGAAGATGTTATAAACATAAGAAACGTTAATAAGGTGTGCCAAAACAATAGGATGTAAGATAATGGAGTTGTAATAACTCAGTTTCCATTTAAGCACTTGACGTCAAACAATGTGGAATACCATCTTCTGATAACTATGTATTTTATGTTTGTCAGTTGCTGTTTGTCACACTGCTCATTTTTGAGAAAGTACGGTTACTTAATTTTGAGTACGTCATTGCTCATTTACGACGCAATTGTACTCAATGAAAAACTAGTAGGTTTAAGTACTAATTTTTTAGTATCCGCTATTTTTTTTATTTTGATTGTATATTGTATATTGTTAATATTTTAAATTTACACAACTATATTAAAATATGTAATGGCGAAATTGTATAAATGTTAAAACTATTACAATAAACATTTTTATTAACTAGTATTGTAAAAAGTTGATTTGGGAAAAGGACAATAATAACATTGCTTTGCAATAACAGCTGGTACCCCTTTCGAGAAATGGGGCTACTCAACCCATCCGAGCAGTTAGTTTGTCATCTCAAACCCCTTTCGGACAGCTGTTTTGAGAATCCCACATCATAATATTTTTTTTTATTTTAATTCAAACTAAACTAAACACAGTTAAATTCTACTAATATTTAAAAAAAAAACATGGCCAAATTCTGCAAATAATAATAAAAACAACAAATATTCTAAAATTTATGTACACGGTAAAACGGTATTTTACTTATTTATTAGCATCGCTACACCTTAGAGGGCTGCCAACTTTGGCACAGTAATCTATTTGGCTACAAATAGCAGAAATCATTTGAGGGGATTGATTTTTACATATCAACTTAGAAAAACAAAAAAAGTTTGAGGATATTTTTGACATACTCCGTTCATAACTCTCTCTCTCCTCAGTTTGTGACGCAATAAAAGAACGACCCCCCCAAATCTCCACAAACCAACCCCCTTCTCACTATTACTTTTTGTTTTAAATTAAAAATGGGCTGGCACAAACGAGGGGCAAGTCGTTCATTGGGACCGTCCCTTCGGCCACGCATTCGCGGCTAATCTTGTTTATGAACTTTCCACGGAATAAAAAATTAAACGTACGTGACTTGGCGTATCTTGAGGGGAGGTTTCCACCCTCCCCGTCACACAAATATGGAAGTTTTTATCTGGGAGGTTTATTTCAGTTTTTCGGTGTCTTAATTTACGAGTTCGTTTTGGTTTATCTGTGGCTGTTTTTCGGCTGTTTTAGGGAAGGTGGGTCGTTTATAAATTGGGCATGTTAGATTAGGAGCTGGTTTGGAAGAAGGCGAGGGTTTGTGTTGCAGTTTGGGATTAATTTTTCTGTGGTAATCATGTTTTATGGTGTTGTATCTGGGCCCCATGTTATAATCACTTTAACCCCCCCCTCCCCCCCCCCAAGAGCGCAAGAGCAATGTCGAATGATACACTGTTAAATATATGTACGTAAAAGTAAGTAAATTTTACTCATGTTTGAGTATATTCGATGCTTATGACGGCTTCGAATACATGTTTCAATTTCGAAAAAGACATGTCAAAAATGTGTACAATGAATAAAAAGAGCAGATGTTAGCCAACATAGGCTTTCTTCATACATTACTTTCAATAAATATCAACAATTACAACCAAGACTCACCCGAAAACGAACCCAGATCCTCTAGCACCGCAGACCAGGGTCTTATTCGTTTATATACCAGGTCAACTTGAAGAAGTTATAAACAGAAGAAATGTTAAAAAGGTGTGCCAAAAGACTGGGAAGTAAGATAATTAAGTTGAAATAACTCAGATTCCATTTAAGCAATCGACACCTAATAATGTTGAAAACCCATCTTCTGAACAAATATTTTAAGTTTGTCATGTCACTTTGTTAAGATAGTTTGAACAGAAGCTGATATTAGCAATTCCAGCTCTGCTCATTTTTGAGAAAATACAGTTACTTAAATTTGAGTTCGTCATCGCTCATTTACGATGCAATTGAAATCAGTGAAAGAGGAGTAGGTTCAGGTATTTATTTTTATGTGCCTTTTTTTACACAGTGAATAATTTGTCAGCTTTTATCACCTTCCCAAAACTGAATAAGTAATTTATATTGGAACATCTTAAACTTCCAACATATATGTTACATCATGCCATTCATGTCACGTGATACAGCGACATTATGAACCCATGTTGTGAAATTGTCACATAATATGCTTAGGATTCCGAATAATTACATTTTTCTAAATATGCCCCAATTAAATTTTTCATTAAAAATAAGAAATAAATTAGCCAAAAAAAAAATTCGTTGTAAGATTTTATATTAATGTTAATTCAAGGCCTAATTTAGAAAGTTCAGTACTATAGGCACAACAGTCCCTAAAAGATCATTACATTAACAATATTATTCATCTAAATATAAATAAATTTATATAACAATTTTGGAAAAATTACCAAAACGTATAAAAAAATTGCAATATTAATAAAATATTTGTTAAAGTATAGGCAACTTTGGTAATAATTATTTACAATTAAATAAAAGTTGGGGCTCCCTAAAGCCGGTGGCTGTAGGCCTGTGCATAACGTGCCTAATGGTAATACAGTTTAATTCTGATGTTAGGCTGGCCAGCCCTAAGGCATACAGCAAAATAACTTCGACGATTGTGCCTAATGGTAAATCAGGCTCTGTTTAATTTAAAAAATGTTAAGTGCTCAGGTTAAAAAATGACCCAAAGGTTAAAGGCCCACCTTTATTTAAGTCGCCAATTTTTACACAATGGCACAAATAATTCTCAAAAGTTGAAAATAAACAAAACCGTTCCCACCCCTTCCTGATGATCAAAGACCAAGTTCCTAACGCGCCCTTCCGAGACTTTTAAACTGAATTTCACATTAAAATAACCACTCAGAGATGCAAATCATCCCAGGAAGAAAAACACACGCTTTCCATCGCCAAAGCTATCTTCAGCAGCCATTGCTGACATAACATTTTAGCTATCACCAAGGCTCGTGCCGATGACGAACACTCCGACTTTTTATACCATACACACACTCACGCAGGATTCCAGAACTGTTGGATGCCATCCACTTCTCTTCCGATTAAAAGTTCAACATCCTCTTTAACCTTGTTGTTGAACATCGGGTTATCTAGGGATAGGTAGTAAGTGGGGACCTCTCTTCTTTTGCGCCTGCTGCAAGCATCACCTGCAGATACGATTGCCTCTATCTATATTTAGTGTTGGACACACTTCTGCTGGAAGATACCGCCGGGGTCTATATCGGGAGCAGGCTTGTGCTGTGCTCTTCCACTAAACTGCGAAGTCTTGTTCGCGGATCGAGAGGAATGGAAGATACTCGATGTGGAATGGAAGATATCCGTATCGGGGATGGAGATGGTAAGAGGAGGATCTCCTGCTGCCTCGTTAGGTTGCTGTTGAGGCTGGAAGATCGAGATTTGGGGACACTTGGCAGGATTGTAAGCGATCTGGTGTTTGCCAGTGGCGGAGATAAAAGACATAGGTATTTTCCGCGTCCGCGAATGTAATGCATGAGCTTTTTCTCTTAGAACACATAATAGAATGAATGCTAAATACTGAGATAGGAAACAAATCAATCGTTCCTAATCATTGATTTCTTAACCCTTTGCACTCCACGAACACTTTACGATTTGTGTTCTTTCTATGGAACAGTTATTCCTCTTTATGTTCTTTTCCGCAGATTTTTTTTATACTCATAAAGGGAAATAAATCCTAATCCGTTTTGTATTTGCAAGAGAACAAGTTGCAAAAAAGGTTGATGTTCTGAACACAATATCCTGCTGTTCTCGTTTATTTTAAATAACTGGAAAACAAAAGAACTGGTCGTTATGTTGTCCGCCTGAGAGGCGCCTTTGGAGTGCAAAGGGTTAAGCTACGGGGCATAAGCTTATGTTTTTATGTGTTTGGTTGGTTAATTAAAAAAATAATTGTATGCATTATTACAGCTAAACATGCCGGTGCAGGTAGTTTAGCATTAATTGCGGAACAGAAAAGAGGAAACCAGAAATTTGTTTTCCTGATTATTCTAATGTTTTCTTTTTATAAATAACCTTGTAAGTAAGTTCCTATATACCTATATATCATCCTATATTCTTATATCTCCTACACATGATTTGATATCCTTATATCTGATCCTATGTTAATATGATCCTATTCTGCTGTGTGATATTCTGATAGTCTAAAATTTAAGTTTAAGGTCTTCACAATCAAAAAATGAGCATGCGTTTTTAACAGAGCTTAGGTCCTTGATCTCTAACTGTAACTTCGGGATTGGGCAAAATATATTGTTGACTTGAAGAAAATTGAAGGGATAGCAATTGTAGCCCACTTTCATCGTAAAATTTCGTATATTTGTCATGTTAAAATAAGCCGACATGCATCGCTTTTGACTGAGTTTTTTTTTTTATTATTTGAAACCCACTTTAAATGCAATCTGCTATTAAAATATAAAGACAATTGCAAGTCAAAGTAGTTAAAAAGCAAGAGCAAAAACTATTTGTTTGGCAATATAAAAATTAATTATATAAGAAGAAAATATAATATTTATATACATTTTATATTTCTACAATGCTATAGTATTAAAAAACACCACTAAATTGCTTTAAAAAAAATTGGGGCACAGTAATGCTGTTCCACATTGGCTTCAACGCGCCCATAGAGGAAACAAGTTTTGAGCCTTCCAGAAGTTACAATTACAGTTAAGGGGCTTAGATACGTTCTTCATTGAAATTAACAAGTTTCGTTTTAACTGTTTTGAATGGAGTGAAAGCGCTTGTGTGAAAGCTCCCATTCAAAAACCGTTATTATGTTTAAACCTCAGTTATGCGAATCGAAATATAGATAATGAAGACAATGTCAGACAGTTACTTTCCTTCAAAGGTCCATCTAACAAGAACCGATCTCCAGTACAGAATATCTCGTATTTGAGTCGCTTATCATTAGCAGGGGTTATTCATCATGACGTAACGAACTTTCATAAGAGGACAGTTGTCCCTTCATCCTGTACTAAGAGAAGTGACAGTATTGCTTCTAGAAAAAGACACTGGGAAGTTATAAATGACGGTGGCATCCATGCATGCCGCATACCAAATCAGCAGTAGCAGCTCTTATCTCTCCTATTCGAATTGGATAGGAACAGGAACGGTCCTCATTATAAGGAATGACTCTGTAGAGTTTTTAATTGCTGTGACGCGCGACGGTGTCTTGCGTCATCCCCCCCCCCCCCCCCTTTCAGGCAATATCAATTCGAAAAGTACACTTGACACAAATTAATCATGTACGACATTTCACTCTGGAATAGACATAGACGGAGCTTGAAATGTACGTGTCACGGTTTTTGGAGGAAATGCTGTGGATTGAAAGTGTTGTTTAGCTTTCTTTGAATGTTAGTTTAAGAGCTCTGGCGGGCAAGTTTGCACGTGCACTAGCCACAATTCCACTCCGAGTTTTAATCAACTGAGCAACTAAAAAATCCCACACCAAATGGATTCTGATTATTTAATTACATCCAATTCAGGACTGCAAGTTCTTACATTTCGCAATCGCCAAAGTGGAGGTTAAAAATCGCCGAACTTGGATTACCATAATCTATAAAAAAAAAATCGCCAAATTGATCGATTATTTGCCAAGGCTGTTAGCGTGTTAGCGAAAGGGTATTTTATGCAATTAAAAGTTGCTCAGTGAGGGTATACAATTTGAGTTTTCCAGTTGCTTGTAACGAAATAGTTTAGTTACAATTTCAATAGTTTCCAGTGCGCAGCATTTCCTTTCTTCAGCAAAGCAACTTTGCTTGTCTGACAAACAACAATTTGGTCTACTTCGATAGGAGATTAGGCTCCGATGCATGTAAAATTTTAAAATTAACCCTTTGGTTACATTTGACGAGTGAGACTCGTCATCTGCTTACTTAGGCGAAGTTACGGAGGACGAGTCTGACTCGTCATCTGCATTTAAGAAGCAGACGTTGATGTTTGCGGCACCCCCGCCAGTGGGCGTTGATCGCAAACAATTTGTTGTAGGGTCGGTCAAGAATGGAATCAATTGAACCTCACCAAATCCGTCCCATGGGCATAAAATTTTTCAAATAATTCAGTACTCAAAGGGTTAATTAAAGTTGGTAAACAGGTAGTTTAATTTGAAAAAAAAATTCATTAAAATAAAATTCGTCAATTTTTCCCAAAGAATTTATACAAAGATATTTCAAAATAAGTGGAACCAGGCAGATTCTGATATAGGAAGTTCAGTACTATAGGCACAACGTCATGGGCTCATCTCGTAAAAATGGTCTCTAAGAAGTAAAAGCATCGCACAATCGGTGTGTTATTCATCTAAAACAACAATGAAATTATATAACTCTTCTGCAAAAAATCGCTTAAAAATTATAAGAAATTACAATAATAATAATAACAGATTTGCCAAAATTTAGGCAACTTTGTACAATTAAATCTAACCAGGGAGCCTTATTATAGGACAACATGTGCCTGACGGTAAATTAGACCTTAGAACCAGGGTTTTGACAAGGCACAGTCCTCCATACAATGCACAAGCTGCTACTGGATAGCTTGTTTCATTAGCTCAAATACGTAAGTTTTCAACAGTAAACATTATGCAATGCCAAAAATCAAATTTTATTAATTATTTTATACTCCAAAATCGGACATTGTTTTCTGTTCATTGGAAGCAAAACCTAATGGTTATCGAAAGTTGTCGACTTGAGATTACCATAGTCCATTGGCTTCAAAAGTGGAAATAATTTTTCTGAAGGCGAATTTCCATTTGGCAAAGTTGCGAAACTTCTTGCCCAGAATTAAGCATTAAAATTTCACGTCATTAATTATCACGTGATGCATAAAATGAGAGGATGAAAAGGGGGGGGGGGATTTCCAAAAATCTCCTCCTGCTCTGGTCATTAATCAATGGAAGGGGGAGGGAATGGATTTTCTGGAGCAGATTCAAACGTGAGCCCTTCTCACCTGTGAGAAGGGTACAGGGCTACCAGATTTGGCACAAAATCAGCGGTATAGAGATTTAAAAAAAAAATTGTGTGGTAAATATCGAGTCATTTTTTAAGGCAAATTTAATTATTTTGTTTTGGTCATTAATTAACGGAAATATGTATTATGGGGATAGTCAGCTTTTACAGTAGTTTGCTTAACATACACTAAAATAAAATATTAACGATGCTTCGAGATTTTTTGCAAAGAAAATACCCTATAATTCTGACCCATAATTTTGAACTGAAGGTAAATGACGAGGATAACACCACAGCTGGGACGAGGATAACAACTGAACTGCCCTTCCAAAAAAAATTGCTTGTGTGAGGAGATTTGGGATTAAACTAAAATGACGTGCACCAGCTCCGTTTACACGACGATGTTCAGTTGGACGATGGAAATCGAACTCGTGACTCTCCGACTACGAGCTCGCCGCTCTTCCAATTACAAAAATTTTATTGAAGTAGAGTTTTGAGAAAAAACTCTTTATGTTCATAAATTGTTTGAATTTCAAAGAACTCTTTCGCCCAATTTCAAAATGTCTCCTGTCCACTTTGAAACGCCAGGTCTTCAAATAATTAATTGTTTTTCGTATTACATTTTTATTTCTTCAACTGGAATTAAGCAAATGTATGTTGTTTTGTATATTAATCAAAATTTGCTAAATTAAAGAGATAAAAATAAAATTTAATATAAAAAAAAATGTGATTTAATATTGAAAATGACTATTTTTTCAAAGTACAATGTTAAAAATAGGTATTCAAAAATAATTAAAATGTACTCATTTTTTAGTACATTCGATACTTATCATAGCTCTGAATGCATAAGCTTCATATTTGAAAAATACATGTACACAAAAATGAGTACAATGTGTAAAAATGAATAAAAAGAGCAGTCGCTTGCCTACATAGACTGCCTTCATCGATCACTTTCAATAAATATCAACAATGACAACCAAGACTGAACTGGCGTGAATTGAACCCATATCCTCAGGCACCGCCGTCCAGTGCCGTATCTGTTGTCCTATTATGGCGACGTGAAGAAGTTATAAACAGAAGAAACGTTTAAAAAAGTGTGCCAAAAGAATGGAAAGTAAGATAATTGAGTTGCAATAACTGAGTTTCCATTTAGGAAATCAGCATCAAATAATATGGAAAACCATCTTCTGAACAACTATTTTAATTTTGTCAGGTTTCTTTGTAAGATGGCTTGAATAGAAGTTGAATATAGCAATATTAAATCTCAATGCTCATTTGTGAGAAAGTGCGGCTACTTAATTTTGAGTACGTCATCGCTCATTTATGATGCAATTTTACTCAAAGAAAAACGAGTAGGTTCAGGTACTCATTTTTAAGTACCATTTTTTTTACTGTGTAGACAAGAGGCGGTTTGAAATTGGGCGACTCAAGCATTACTATTAATTGACTAAAATGTTTAGTAATTAGCAACGTTTTAGTACAATATAAAAAAAAGGAATTTAAAAATTAGAACATAAACGTACTGATATTTCTTTGAGTGCAATTGCATAGTAAATGAACGATATTCAAATTTAAGTAATAATACTTTTTTAAAAATGAGCAGTGTGATTTAATATTGCTAATCTCAGCCTCTCTTTAAGCCTTCTTAACAAAGCGACATGACACAATTAAAACAAGTGTTCAGAAGATGGTTTTTCACATTATTTGATGTTGATTGCTGGAATGGAAACTGATTTATTACAACGCAATTATCTTACTTCCCATTGTTTTGGCACACCTTTTTAACATTTCATCTATATATATAACATCTTTACATTTCTCTGGTAATACAACGGATAAGGTTCTGGACTTCGATGCCTGAGGATATGGGATCGATTTCCGGTAAGTTTCGGTTGTAATTGTCGATATTTTTGAAAGTGATTTATAATGGCAGCCTTCGTAGGCAAGCAACTGCTCTATTAATTTCTTTTTACATATTTTTGAGTACGTCTTTTTCAAAAATGAAACTTATGTATTTGGAGCTATGATAAGCATCGAATGTTCTCAAAAATAAGCACATATTACTTATTTTTGAGTAGCTACTTTTAACAATGTAGTTTGGAAATTCTCATTGCTGTTTCGGTGGCCTCCGTGGCCGAGCGGTTAAAGGCGTCAGCTGGGAATCCGAAGATGTCGATCCTAGGCGATGGACTTGACAAAGAAAAGTAAAAAGTAGTGATCTTGTGATCGGAGGGTTGCCAGCTTCACTATAAAATATTAGAAAAGTTGTCCAGAACATCCGCAAAAATTAACGGCGTGTATACGGGACTGGTGCACGATACATCTGATCAGGGTACAAAGTCCCGTCGTCTATTGAAGGCTTTGTTTGCCAGTTCAGGTGTTTCCTGGTCATCTGACCATGGTTCTAAAATAACGAGGTGCATGTATGAATGGGTATGTTTCCCGGGTCTTTCTTACGAGATAGACCCGGAACCATCGCCAATAGCCCACTATGCAGCTCTAGTGCGCTGTTAATTAAACAAACCAAACCAAAGTCCCGATATCTATTGAAGGCGTTGGGTGGCAGTTCAGGTATTTTCTCGTCGTCTGATAATGGTTCTAAAATAACGAGGTGCATGTGTGAATGTGTATGTGTTCCCGGGTCTTACCTTCGAGATGGACCCGGAACCGTCGCCAATAGCCCACTGTGCCGCTTTAGTGCGACGTTAATTAACCAAACCAAACCATTGCTGTTTCATATGTCTTGAGGGGATGACCAGCGATTTGGCAACGTTTTCACAAAATTGTCGACTTCCATGCCCTAAGTTGGCGAGTTACAATATTTTGATTTCGGCAGCCCTTCTGCCAACAGGATGAAGGTGTGATGAAAACGATTCTCATCGTTTATTTTGTTTGCTAAAAGCGCAATTCTCCGGACGGGCTCTTTAACCGATGTAATTAATGAGATTATTTTTTTTATTATTACTACCCTTACGATTATTATTATTTTTATACGTTTTCCCCCAAGAAACAGGTTGAGCCAGCCGAAATGGTGTCTGCCCCCCCCCCCCCCCCCCCCCCCTTCCCAGAGAATTTGATGAAAAACTCGCTGATGATCTTTGGCTAACGTGTGAGGTGCGAAGGCAAATGTGGACGGTTCATTAGATGTATTATTTATGGACAAGCGATGGCGTGAATGACTGATCAATGTGAGCATCGTTCAGGGAAAGGTGGTACTTAAGCGGCCTTAAAGAGGGCCTGATTATTAAATAGGCCGGACGCACCCACTATATTTCTTCATATACTACATATTTTTCTACTGAATAAGTCATATGAAATAACAGATATTTAGTTATAGAAGAAGCTTGGGTGCACTGTTAAATATAGGTACTCAAAAATGTGTAAAATGTACTCATTTTTGAATACGTTCGGTGCTTATCATGACTCCGAATACAAAAGTTTCAATTTTGAAAAAGACATGTACTAAAAAAAAAGAACAATGAATGAAAAGAGCAGATGCTAGCAAACATAAGCTGCCTTCATAAATCCCTTTCAATAAATATCAACAATTACAACCACGATTTACACCGGGAATAGAACTCAGATCCACAGGCACCGCAGTCTAAAGCCTTACCCGTTAAACTACCAGGGAAGCAAGATAATTGAGTTGTAATTATTCAGTTTCCATTTAGGCAATCAATCGACATCAAGGAATGTATTAAACCTTCTTTTGACCAAATATTTTAAGTTTGCCAGGTCGCTTTGTTAAGATAACTTGAACAGAAGCTGATATTAGCAATATTAAACCATACTGCTCATTTTTGCGAAAGTACGGTTACTTACATTTGACTACGTCATCGCTCATTAACGATGCAATTGTACTCAAATAAATACGAGTACGTCCATGTATTCATTTTAAACAAACTTTTTTTTACAATGCATGATCAGAAAGCGGGTAGACTTCTATGAGCATATATGAAAAATGGCATCCCCTGTCCTATATTAGTTTTAGCTAAAGGTTCGTGACTTAATGGTAATTGGGAACCACTGGTAAAAAATGACTGGTATTGGTCTAAGCCAGTGGTCGGCAAACTCATTAGTCAACAGAGCCAAATATATACAGTACAACGATTGGAATTTCTTTTGAGAGCCACATTTTTTAAACTAAACTATACAGGTAGATAGTGCATTGTTATTAACTTAATTATGGAACTCCTAAGTTGGTGTTTGCTAAAAACGTCGTCAATCTGATTGAGGTGCGTTCGTTGAGGTCGACCCCTTCCAATTCTCCCATCCACACTCGTCTTGTATACTTGTTTCGTCTATTTTCTTTCGTTCATCCTCTCTATATTTCCAAACCATCGCAACATACCTTTCTCAATCCTCGACACTACATATTCTTTCACTCCAACACGCTCCCTAAAATTAACTTAATAAACTTTACTTAAAATTGTAAGCCTTAGGTAATTTCTCCTACACCCCTGTATAACGCCACTTCTTCAAAATAGTGGATATTGTTTTATGGAAGTGCCAGTGGCGGACCGTGGTCGAAAGTGTTATTGCAGCCGAAATCATGTAACTCCCTCCCCCGGCCCCGCCGCTTTCCACAACCATACATGAACGGACATTCTTTCAAATTTATTACTCAAACTCAAATCAAAGTTTCCTTTAAACTTTTATGAAAGATAACATGTGAAAAAAATAGAAAACACTTACTTATTTTTTGAAATTAAATCAATCCTCCTTTCAAACTTGCGAATCGGTCAATTTTAATATTAATTTAAGTAAAGAAACGACAACACGCGTGTAAACTTATCGAAAAATATTTCCGTTTGGAGAGATTCTTTGACATTCTCGTTTTCCTTTACCCCGCCCCACCGATTCAGCAACGAACCAATCATTTAATCGAAACCCCAAGTACAGCAGATTTGAAAAAATCCTTTTGCGCTGCGTTTGTGTCGTCACAGCCTCCATTTTAGCGTGTAGGGGAAGTTATACTACGTAAGATTGCCATGGCAACGATGCAGCCGATTTCGAACTTCGCGTTTTGGCTGCAGTTTTGATTGAATGGAGTTTTTTCCTCTCCTGAATTTTTGTATTACGGAAACAGGTTTGCTATTTATCGGAGAATTTTTTTACTTAGAGTTGAAATTTCATCATTATTTCCTATTCTAATCTTCATTTAAGAAAATTAGTAAAATATATAATTTTTGGTTTAAAATACACTAATAAAATTAGGTGCAGCCCAGATGTACTTGCTGTAGTGGACGAGCCGCCACTGGGAAGTGCCACACTCAAGAGGCCAGAGAGCCGCATGAGGCTCGCGAGCCGCGGTTTGCTCACCTGCCACTGGTACAAGCTCATTCTCCAATCGAAGCCAAATTCCACAATGTCGCCAATGAAAGGCTGAACAACAAGGACACCACGCTGTTCTCAAGTACTTCAAATACTCCTCGAATATAAACCCATAAAACAGCAAAAAAATTCCCACAGTCGCATTATCTTCAATGCACACTTTGCTCTCACATCCCTAAACGGGGGGGACCGCGACGAGAGACCCACAAGGGGGGAGGACAAAACAAAAACAAACAAGCCACGGCCAAGGTAAACAAGGACGAAGAGTTTGCGATGATGGCGACACTGTCCGACAGTGACGTAGCGGGCTGCTGACAGCGGGGGACAGCTGGAAGGTGCCTCCTAGAAGCTGTCCTAGAAGTGGGTCCACCTCCAATTAAGTATATGCGATAGGGGGGCCTTCAGGCGCCATGCCCCCTTCGATTGTTTGCCCCCACTGTCCACCAGTTGACAGTTCTGTGGCGCCCCTTACCCTGCCACAGACCTCTCCTGGTTGGAACTACCCGCAGTTTATGATGTTATTGTTCTCGCCATTTTAAGTTGCCCATCATTCCTGCAGACGACATATTTCTTCCTGGTGCTTGTTGAGTTTTTACTGCCACCGAGGTATTTTTGGGGGTTCCGAATTGGCCTTATCTGCGAGAGGGGGGATGGCCAGTCTTTTCTTTAGAATGGGGGTTTAGTGTTTCTGGTTTTTATTTTTGAGAGGTTTCCGTGGAAGTGATGTTTGTTGTGGACTTCTTGGAAAATAGTGTCCCCAGTCGTGAATATATATATATTCTTTTTTATCTTTTTGTATCCTTATCTGTGATGTTTCTGGTTTGGTGAACGGACTTTCCAACGGAAAAACGTTTCGAATTCAAAAGTCGTGCGGAACAGTTGTTTCATTGGCTGCGAATTATATTGTTTGTATATAGAGTGCAAATAACTATTAATTTAGCAATGTCTTAAAAATAGTTTATAAATGTTATAAAAAAATAAAGTAACTATTATGAATGATTGAAGAACTTATTTTGATCATGTGACCATTGTTCTTGCAATACTATTAATTGTTACATTTTTAGAGCAAGGCATTTATATAGTCCATCCAACAGTTTTTAAACCACTGTTATTACATGAAATATATATATGCCATCACAACAAACACTTTTGTAAAATTTCAGTTAATTTATTATTTTACGCTTTTATCATCTAGCCCTATGTGTGTTTATAACTTTTTATAGAGATTAATTATTAGTATGTATTTTTCTTGGGGGTTGGGGGGTTCAGTGAACATTTTTAGTTTTATTTATATATTTCGCTTCTATACTGTAAGTTTTTTTTTTTATTTAAGGCAATTTTAATTGATTATTTTTAAATTGAGGAACATTTATTTGAATATCAAGTAGATTCTCTTTCACACCTCTTGCATGCGAGAAATCTTAAGAATTGAGGGTATCGAAAGAAAGATACTTTCCAGGAGAACTGAAGAATAACACGTTCATCTCATAAATATCAACGGTTTGTTTTAAAAAAGGATACTAAAAGAATTATTGCCCAAAGAAACATCTTTAAAAAAAATCCATGATCTATAGCTACACTGTTAAAGATTATTACGACCTTGAACCAAAATTTGGTACCCATTTAGCTGTAACCATTATTTGATGCTTAGTTTCACCATTTTATGGCTACCGTGGATACCATTTAGTGGTGAAACGTTGAACCAAAATAGCTACCCCCATTAAAATTTAAATAAAATATTCTCATATTTTACCCTCCGATCACAAAATCAATACCTTTTTTCTTATCTTTGACACCGCACGGGCCCGATCTAGTAATCCTCTGATTACCAGCTGAACGATTTTCCCCACTCAGCACCCGGGCCACGGTATCCCCGTTTGTGGGTTTGTTGATGTAGATTCAGCGAAGGTTTCGGTTGCAGTTTAGGATAAATTTTTAACGGTGTAGAACGTGCTTTTGTAGCTTATGGTCGATAACGCGCTCGGATTTCGGATCAATATGTCGCGGGTTCGAGTTCCGTAGGGGGTCTTTCATTTTTTTTCAATGTATGTGGCAACGGGGGGATAAACAGCCAATTTATAAATATAATTGGGCCTCCGTGGCCGATCAGTTAAAGGCGTCAGCTGGGAATCCGATGATTACTGGCTCGATCCTAGGCGATGAACTTAACAAAAAAAATAGTTATCTGCGATCGGAGGACTGCCAGATTCGCTACAAAATTCTAGAAAAGTAGTTCAGAACGTCCGCAATAATTAACGGCGTATATACGGGACTGGTGCACGATACATCTGATCGGGGTCCAAAGTCCCGACGTCTATTGAAGGCGTTGGGTGCCAGTTCATGTGTTTCCTCGTCATCTAACCATGGTTCTAAAATAACGAGGTGCATGTGTGAATGTGTTCCCGGGTCTATCCTTCGAGACCACCGAACCTTCACCAATTGCCCACTGTGCAGCTCTAGTGCGACGTTAATTAAAAAAAAAACCAAACCAAACCACGCGCTCTCGACCTGGCCGCGAAGTTCTATGAATGAAAGGTTGGGGGAGTTCACGAAATGCCTGGCCATATCCGAAATTCAGGCAGCGAAAGGAAACGAGCTGCACGTCTTCCGCGAAGCTGCTTCAAAAATCCGCGCAGCTGAGTAAAGAGGGACGGACGGACGAAGAATTTCCCATCGCCTGTTTCCACACGCGCATTCATTCACGGGAGAGGTGTTGAGAAAGCAAATGGTGAAAGTCAGTGGCGTATGAAAGTATAAGAATTGGGCTGTCTATTTGCAAAACCAGATATATCCACATTTTTTACGAAATCGATTGTTTTCTTCAAAACTTCGTTTTCAATGCCACTATTTTCCCTTTCAAAATGGTATTGACCAAAAATATCGGAATCCGGTCGAAAAGTGCATCAAATTCATGGGTTTAGATCTAAAAGTACATGCCTGTCAATTGCTTTTTCCGCCTCCTGCACTGCTTAAAATAGGTAGTAAAAATATATAATGTACTAATTTTTGAATACATTCTATGCTAATCATGGCTCCGAATACATAAGTTTCAATTTTGGAAAAGACATGTACTTAAAAATTAGTACAATGAATAAAAATAGCAGATGCTAGCATATATAGGATGCCTTCATAAATGACTTTCAATAAATTTCGACAATTACAACAAAGACTTATTGAGAATCGCACTCAAATCTGCAAGCACGGCTGTTCAGAGTCTTATCCGTTAAGCTGCCAGGGCGACTTGAAGAAGTTATAAACAGAAGATATGTTAAAAAGATATGCAAAAAGAATAGAAAGTAAGATAATTGAGTTGTAATAACTCAGTTTCAATTTTAGCAATCGACATCAAACAATGTGGAAAATCATCTTCTGAATAACTATTTTAAGTGTGTCAGGTCGCTTTGTTAAGATGACTGGAACAGAAGATGAGATTAGCAATATTAAGTCACAATGCTCATTTTTGGGAAAGTACGATTACTTGAGTTTGAGTGCGTCACAGATCATTTACGATGCAATTGCACTATAAAAAACGAGTACGTTCGTGTACTCATTTTTAGGCAACTTTTTTAAATTGTGTAAAATTTATGAAAAATTATCTATCTGGTTTTGAAACTAGACTGCTCAATTAAAAAAGAAAATATTTGTTACTGTTATTTCTATAAATTAGAAACTATGTCTTTAAATACAGTAGAACCTCAATTATCCGGATCAATTGGGACCAGATCCCAACCGGATAATCGAATATCCCGATAATTGGATAATTAAATTTTTTTTTATTTCTTAATGTTTTTCGTTAAAAAAAAAAGAATATTTTGCTTTAGTATGTAATGTAATTTAATGACTATGAAAAACGATGTCATTCACCGATAAGAAACTTTTAAAAATGTAGAATTTGCAGTTTTTTTCCCCCTTTCAACGCGATTTGGATCCGTGTAATTGGAGATTCGCTTTGTTTTCCGGATAACTAGAGTTCGGATAATTGGAGTTTTGCGGTTCACGGGAAAAACCCGTTCACTTAACATTTAATATAAGTACGCTACTAAGATATCGATATTATTGTGAAATTTAAGATTTTATCTTGGAAAACTGAGTTTTTTTTGTTTTTTTTAATTTTTAGAGATATATTGAATAAATGGTTTTCTTTCAAATTCCTTCATAAAACCGATAGAAAACCTTTAAAATCTCCAATTTTGAAGTATTAAAATTACTTAAGGAAAAATAGAGATTTTTTTAACGGTTTCATGTAGAAAAATTTAAATAATAAATAAAAAAAACTGAGTATTTTTTTTCGATATTTTTTAAAGACCTTCACAAACGTTCAATTTCACTATTTTGATGAAAGTTAGGCTGACTTTTTTGCGGTGGCAGTTCTTTGAATTCGCAAATCCATTCAATTATTACTCAAAATAATTAAAGTTAACTATTCCTGGGTAACCTTCAATTTCAAATTCAAAATTTTGTTTCTTATTGAATAACATATTAAAGTTACAGAAATTAATATACGTATAGAAGTGAATACATAGTGAGAGTTTTTAATGCAGACAGAAAAGTAAACAAAACAGTTGCCAAACCGAAAATAAAATTTCATCGTTCTTAGCGAAAACAGTCAGCATAAAACTTTAATCAAAATTGTTAAAGTTTTTTTTTTTTAAGTTCCATAACAGAATTTTTAAAAAAATGCAGTTTTTAAATTTCTTATTATAAAACCTTTAAATAATCTACACATCCCTTCAAATAGTTGTAATGCTTCAAAATTTAAAAAAAAATTACAGGGTTTTAAAGTTTTTTTCAAGTTTTGTAAAATAACTTGAAAAGAAATACTTTTAACTTAATATATCTTCAAAGAAATACAGTTTTCCTCTATAAAATCTCCAATTTCATTCATAAAACCTTCAATTTGATAATAAAAAATGCAGTTTTTAATTTTCTTATATAAAACCTTTAAATAATTTACACATCCCTTCAAATAATTGCAATGCTTCAAAATTTAAAAAAAAATTACAGGGTTTTAAAGTTTATTTCAGGTTTTGTAAAATAATTTGAAAAGAAATACTTTTAACTTAATATATCTTTAAAAAAATACAGTTTTCCTATATAAAACCTCCAATTTCATTCATAAAACCTTCAATTTGATAAAGGTTTAATTTTGACATTTTTGAATGGGTTGTCACAAAATTTGATAATACATTTTAAAAGTTAATAGCCGCGGTTAACTGTCACTGTAACGTAATTAAAAATATTTTTCCTTAGAAAAATTCGAATGTCCGCACTAAGGTGACTTACGTCACTTGAAATGATCCCTTTCTCAATGCGTCTGTATTTCATTTATTCTTCATAAGCGACACAGGTGTCACTATGTCTATAGTGACACCTGTGTCACTTATGAAGAATAAATGGAATACAGCGATTTCCCGTTGGAAAGTGTTACAGGAAGTCAGAGATCATAGGAATTTCGTGTAAATCTACACTTGATTCATTGTTATCGAAGTCGTCGAATTCTGCGCTTTGGTACACTGTAAAAACAATGTCCTTAAAAATGAGCACAGGGACGTACCCGTTTTTCTTTGAGTACTATTGCATCGTGAATGACGAGGCGTACTCAAATTTAAGTACTCGTACTTTCGCAAAAATGAGCAGTGAGATTTAATATTGCTAATATCAGATTCTGTTCAAGCCATCTTAACACATCGATCAGACAAACTTAAAATAGTTTTCAGAAGATGGTTTTCCAAATTATTTGATGTCGATTGTTTAAATGGAAACTGAGTTATTACAGCACAATTATCTTACTTCCCATTCTTTTGGCATACCTTTTTATTATGTCTTCTGTTTATAACTTCTTCACGTTGCTCTCGTAGTTCAACGGATATGGCCCTGGACTTCGGTGCTGACGACATTAGGTAGACAGTTTGGGTTCGATTTCCGGTAAGTCTTGGTTGAAATTGTTTTGAAAGTGACTTATAATGACAGCCTATGTAGGCAAGCAACTGTTCTTTTTATTTATTTTACTCATTTTTGAGTCGATTTTATGTATTGATATTATCTATTTTTTACAAAGATAACATATATACACTTTCATTTATGTTGCCAATTTTAATATATATATATATTATTGTATTCTATTACGAATTAATTTGAATGGGAATTCATTTAATTTATCTTTTATTTAAATATCGCTTTAAGTAATAGATAGGAATCTACAATAACACTAAAGAAAGTTTTAGTTAAATATCTCTTTTACTAAAATGAATCGAGAATCTCTCTTTATAATTTTATCGGGATCATTCCCTGCTGTGTTACACTTCGTATTCCTATTCATGGGTTGAACTGAGAAGTGTTGAATAGATGGCGCTGCTAATCGGAAGTTCGGTGACGCTTCTTCGTATACTTCCGGTTAGAGTGTTTGTAATCATAACCAACGCTAAACGATCTCGCATAATCATTTTCTTTTATAAGAATTTATAGCATAATGCATAAATTGTACTCAGCAAGAAAGAGAGGCGAAGTTGTTGTTCCGTTCCACAATGTTCTTTACGTGCTGGACCGAATGCCATATCGGCTGTACACGCAAAAAAGTGCGCAACAAACAATTTAAGAAAAATAACATTTTTTAAGCACTTCATTTAACCCCCATTGTTTTAAAAAAGCAATCCTACTAAATTTCGGAAATATCTTATTTTAGTATTTGAATTCGAAATTTCACACTGGAGAAAAACATACATATAAAGTGTGCAATAAACAATTTCCGGAAAAGAACATTTTTACGTACTTCTTAATTTCCATTATTTTAAAAAGCAATCCTGATAAATTTCGGGAATCCACATTGCTTCTAAAAAATCCCCCTACATTTCGGAAATATCTTCTTTTATTAGTATTTGAATTCGAAACTCACACTGGTGCGCAACAAACAATTTACTGAAAAAAATCTTTTTATATATGCACTTTCCTCATATTGCTTTTATAAAGCAATCCTACTTAATAACGTATTTTAATAACTTTCGCCCGATTACTATCCAATCCTATTTCTGAAAGTTTTACATATCAATTTATGCAATATTACAGAAAATGTATGTAAATTTGTCAATATTTTTTTTTATAGATTTGGTGTTTGAAATTTTAATATATATGTAAATTTAAATTCTTTTCACATTTTAGTCTAATGTTAGATAGTAAAGCTGAAAGCAGATATGTCTGCTTTATTTTCAATTAAATTGACATTTTGTTTAACCAATAAATTAATGAAATATTCATTATTCAATACAAAAATGAATCAATTTTTAATAAGAATCTGAATATTGATTTAAATAGTTTATCTTTAAAAAACACATTATTGCTTATTGACGCAATTTTCAGAAAATGAATTTTCTCATTTACTTCAATCAATCGGCTAGTTTCACCTTTTAAAACATACTAGGTGTTGAAAATGAAAATACCAAAAAGTTTTTAATCATATTTGAATATTATATCATTCTTAATCTCTGAATATTTTGCATATACTTGAATTACATAACACCTTAAAAAAAATTGAGCTCTTCACAAGTTTTTAATGATCCTGGATGTTGGTTTAATTATGGTTCGAATTACTTTAAAAAATATCAAGATGATTTGTATGCGAGTGTGTACAAATACTGCCGATGAACTACAGACTGTCGTATCCTAAAAATTTCCCAATGTCTATCTGGTTGTCTTTTAAAACCAGCTACTCATCACAAATTAACCACATTCTGGCAAACTATTACATCTAGCATCTTATAACTTTTGAATTGTTCCTTGGTATACCAGCAAACCCTCTCAACGAGGTACATATAAATGTCGCCGAAATTGAGATCCTGCCATTTGCTTGTGTCATCCGCAAACACACTTTCTCGCAAATCCATGTCCAGAGGATCTGGAATTTCAATTTTCCCGCATACTCGAAGTTTTTCCTCAGATCGCATTTGAGCTAAAAGCTATAATTTTTTTAAATATAAACTAGTCATCTTATTCTGCAAGCGAAAACAACAACGTAAATAATCATCGGAAACGCTAAACCGGAAGTGTTTGAAGAAGCGAAATTTTGGACCAATCACAGGCGAGTTGTGTTTGTTTCCAAACATCAACCCATGAATACTTTCTTTAAGAAATCGATATTATCTATTTTTTGTGAAGATAACATATATACACTTCCGTTTGTGTTGCCAATTTGAATATATATAATTATATTCTATAATTAATTATAATGAATGGGAATTCATATAATTTATCATTCATTTAAATATCGCTTTTACTAATAGTTAAGAATCTACAATTACACAAAAAAAAGTTTTAATTAAATATCTCTTTTACTAAAATGAATCGGGAATCTCTCTTCATAATTTTATCGGGATCATACCCTGCTGTGTTACACTTCGTATTCCTATACTTTCTTTAAGAAATCGATATTATCTATTTTTATGAAGATAACATATATACATTTTCGTTTCTGTTGCCAATTTTATTATATGTGTAATTATATTCTATTACGAATTAAATTGAATGTGAATTCAAATAATTTATCATTCATTTAAATATCGCTTTTACTAATAGTTAAGAATCTACAATTACACTAAAGAAAGTTTTAGTTAAATATCTTTTATTAAAATGAATCGGGAATCTCTCTTCATTATTTTATAGGCCTGCTGCTGTGTTAAACTACGTATTCCTATAATTTCTTTAAGAAATCGATATTATCTATTTTTATAAAGATAACCTATATACACTTCCGTTTCTGTTGCCAATTTGAATATATATAATTATATTCTATTCCGAATTAAATTGAATGAGAATTCATATAATCTATCATTCATTTAAATATCGCTTTTACTAAGTTAAGAATCTACAATTACACTAAAGAAAGTTTTAGTTAAATATCTTTTATTAAAATGAATCGGGAATCTCTCTTCATTATTTTATAGGGATCATTCCCTGCTGTGTTAAACTTCGTATTCCTATACTTTCTTTAAGAAATCGAAATTATCTATTTTTTATGAAGATAACATATATACACTTTCATTTCTGTAGCCAATTCGAATATATATAATTATATTATATTACGTATTAAATTGAATGGGAATTCATATAATTTATCATTTATTTAAATATCGCTTTTACTAAGTTAAGAATCTACAATTACACTAAAGAAAGTTTTAGTTAAATATCTTTTATTAAAATGAATCGGGAATCTCTCTTCATTATTTTATAGGCCTGCTGCTGTGTTAAACTACGTATTCCTATAATTTCTTTAAGAAATCGATATTATCTATTTTTTATAAAGATAACCTATATACACTTCCGTTTCTGTTGCCAATTTGAATATATATAATTATATTCTATTCCGAATTAAATTGAATGAGAATTCATATAATCTATCATTCATTTAAATATCGCTTTTACTAAGTTAAGAATCTACAATTACACTAAAGAAAGTTTTAGTTAAATATCTTTTATTAAAATGAATCGGGAATCTCTCTTCATTATTTTATAGGCCTGCTGCTGTGTTAAACTACGTATTCCTATAATTTCTTTAAGAAATCGATATTATCTATTTTTATAAAGATAACCTATATACACTTCCGTTTCTGTTGCCAATTTGAATATATATAATTATATTCTATTCCGAATTAAATTGAATGAGAATTCATATAATCTATCATTCATTTAAATATCGCTTTTACTAAGTTAAGAATCTACAATTACACTAAAGAAAGTTTTAGTTAAATATCTTTTATTAAAATGAATCGGGAATCTCTCTTCATTATTTTATAGGCCTGCTGCTGTGTTAAACTACGTATTCCTATAATTTCTTTAAGAAATCGATATTATCTATTTTTATAAAGATAACCTATATACACTTCCGTTTCTGTTGCCAATTTGAATATATATAATTATATTCTATTCCGAATTAAATTGAATGAGAATTCATATAATCTATCATTCATTTAAATATCGCTTTTACTAAGTTAAGAATCTACAATTACACTAAAGAAAGTTTTAGTTAAATATCTTTTATTAAAATGAATCGGGAATCTCTCTTCATTATTTTATAGGGATCATTCCCTGCTGTGTTAAACTTCGTATTCCTATACTTTCTTTAAGAAATCGAAATTATCTATTTTTTATGAAGATAACATATATACACTTTCATTTCTGTAGCCAATTCGAATATATATAATTATATTATATTACGTATTAAATTGAATGGGAATTCATATAATTTATCATTTATTTAAATATCGCTTTTACTAAGTTAAGAATCTACAATTACACTAAAGAAAGTTTTAGTTAAATATCTTTTATTAAAATGAATCGGGAATCTCTCTTCATTATTTTATAGGCCTGCTGCTGTGTTAAACTACGTATTCCTATAATTTCTTTAAGAAATCGATATTATCTATTTTTTATAAAGATAACCTATATACACTTCCGTTTCTGTTGCCAATTTGAATATATATAATTATATTCTATTCCGAATTAAATTGAATGAGAATTCATATAATCTATCATTCATTTAAATATCGCTTTTACTAAGTTAAGAATCTACAATTACACTAAAGAAAGTTTTAGTTAAATATCTTTTATTAAAATGAATCGGGAATCTCTCTTCATTATTTTATAGGGATCATTCCCTGCTGTGTTAAACTTCGTATTCCTATACTTTCTTTAAGAAATCGAAATTATCTATTTTTTATGAAGATAACATATATACACTTTCATTTCTGTAGCCAATTCGAATATATATAATTATATTATATTACGTATTAAATTGAATGGGAATTCATATAATTTATCATTTATTTAAATATCGCTTTTACTAAGTTAAGAATCTACAATTACACTAAAGAAAGTTTTAGTTAAATATCTTTTATTAAAATGAATCGGGAATCTCTCTTCATTATTTTATAGGCCTGCTGCTGTGTTAAACTACGTATTCCTATAATTTCTTTAAGAAATCGATATTATCTATTTTTTATAAAGATAACCTATATACACTTCCGTTTCTGTTGCCAATTTGAATATATATAATTATATTCTATTCCGAATTAAATTGAATGAGAATTCATATAATCTATCATTCATTTAAATATCGCTTTTACTAAGTTAAGAATCTACAATTACACTAAAGAAAGTTTTAGTTAAATATCTTTTATTAAAATGAATCGGGAATCTCTCTTCATTATTTTATAGGGATCATTCCCTGCTGTGTTAAACTTCGTATTCCTATACTTTCTTTAAGAAATCGAAATTATCTATTTTTTATGAAGATAACATATATACACTTTCATTTCTGTAGCCAATTCGAATATATATAATTATATTATATTACGTATTAAATTGAATGGGAATTCATATAATTTATCATTTATTTAAATATCGCTTTTACTAAGTTAAGAATCTACAATTACACTAAAGAAAGTTTTAGTTAAATATCTTTTATTAAAATGAATCGGGAATCTCTCTTCATTATTTTATAGGCCTGCTGCTGTGTTAAACTACGTATTCCTATAATTTCTTTAAGAAATCGATATTATCTATTTTTTATAAAGATAACCTATATACACTTCCGTTTCTGTTGCCAATTTGAATATATATAATTATATTCTATTCCGAATTAAATTGAATGAGAATTCATATAATCTATCATTCATTTAAATATCGCTTTTACTAAGTTAAGAATCTACAATTACACTAAAGAAAGTTTTAGTTAAATATCTTTTATTAAAATGAATCGGGAATCTCTCTTCATTATTTTATAGGGATCATTCCCTGCTGTGTTAAACTTCGTATTCCTATACTTTCTTTAAGAAATCGAAATTATCTATTTTTTATGAAGATAACATATATACACTTTCATTTCTGTAGCCAATTCGAATATATATAATTATATTATATTACGTATTAAATTGAATGGGAATTCATATAATTTATCATTTATTTAAATATCGCTTTTACTAAGTTAAGAATCTACAATTACACTAAAGAAAGTTTTAGTTAAATATCTCTTTTACTAAAATGAATTGGGAATATCTCTTCATTTTGTTATCGGAACCATTCCCTGCTGTGCTGCACTTCAATTTTCGTATACTTTCTTTTAAAGAATCGATGCTATCTTTGATCAAGATAGCACACATACATTTCCCTCCTCTTGCCAATTTAGAAATTTATAATTCGTAATAAAATGAAACCTGCTCGTCATTGCTTTTGATGGGAATGACTCGGATAATTTTATTACGAAACATCTTCATCTGTTTCCTAAGCACGTGGTAAGAGTAATTTATTTTAGGGCTTTTAATATCATTAAAGGACAACATTTCAGTTTTTGGATAATTGGCGGTAATTTATTTTTGCTTACAAAAATGTATTTAAATTTTTTCTTGGAGAAACAAGGAACAAATTTGTTCTCTTGTCGCCAACTTTTTATTTGTATTTTTTCTTTTTGTCTAATTAACCTTCTTTGGTGTATTTTTTTAACCGACTGCCCAGCGCTCCCACAAAAACTCCAAATTAAATCGCCAGAAACTTTAAATTAAAACCGCCAACGCGCGCCAAGTCGAGAGGTTATCAATTTGTCTGTTATGTATTTTTTTTATGTATGTCCACGTGGGATTTCGGTTCCACTTCAGATATTTGGACAATACTTTTTTTTGGATAGAGGATGTTTCATTTGGGAGCAATTTGAAAAAAAATAGTCGTTTATCTGGCATTTAACTATCCGGAGTTCTAAATTAACCGGACCGTTTGAAAAAAAATATTGTCCCATTTCGAAAATTCTTTTTTTGTTGGATAAAGAATAATCCATTTAAACAAAATCTGTAAAAAATAATCGGTTATCCTGCTGTTATATACCCGGAAATGTCGATTAACCGGAGTTTTTTTTAAACAATTTTTCCGTTTCAAAAGGTTTTCATTGTTTAACAGAAGTTGTACAACAATGATACCCAGCAGTTATTGCCATGGATAGGGATTATTTTACGATATACATTGTTGAGACAAAATATAAACACAAGTTGTTATTTGAATTTCTTGGTGAATAATAGCAGGGGGCGAAGCCCCTGCTAAATATAAAACTAAAAAAGGAAAAATAAAATAAACTTTCTAAAAAAAAGGAAAACTGACTTTAAGGAAAAATGCGTTAAAAAGTAAAAAATAATTTTTAATTTTACGAACGAGTTGGAAAAATTGAATTATTTCATATCAATTTTATACTTATTAGAACTTTTTGCAGTTGGTGCCAATTTACAAAAATCATACCTAAAGTTGGTGCCGATTTCAAAAAGTTTTAGTAAGTTTAAAATTGATATTAAATAATTAAATTTTTTCCAACTCGTTCGTAAAATTAAAAAATTATTTTTTACTTTTTAGCGCATTTTCCTTAAAGTCGTTTTATATTTTTTTAGAATGTTTATTTTATATAACTACCGGTACTGTTTTTTTAATATGTATTTTCAAAAAAGTTTCAATATCAAATCCCAAATATATATATATATATATATATATATTATATAGGGGGTATACCCCGTAGCGATCAATTCACAAATCTGCACTATTACAAATAGGTACTCAAGAATAAGTAAAATGTACACATTTTTGAGTACATTGGACGCTTACCATAGCTTCGAATACATAAAAAAAAATACGAACGATTAAATTTAGAAATAACACTCTCTCTCTCTTTTGAACATTCTGCTATCGTCAAGGTTAATTTCTTCAATTTTGACAATTTTTTCGTCATTGACACTTGACGAAACAGGTGATCCCAAAACAGGTGAAAGGTGATCCTTTTTCTACGACAGTAATTTACTCTCATTCCTTTCCAATAGTATAAGCTCAATCGGTTCTTGCATGGTAGTTTATCGTAACCCAGAACGAACTTTGCTGGCTCGATCGATAGCGGGTGCGATTTCGGACCAATATATTTCTGGTTCGAGTCGAGTCGTTGATATTTATTCCAAATCGTCCTCATCTTTGACGATATAAATTTCGTGAAAAAAAACGACATAACGAATTACCTTAGTTTGACAAAATATTTAATATTTGTACTTAAAAGGTATCGGTTTCGTCAAAAATGACGAAACGTTTCTTCAAAAATGAGCATGCATTTTCACAGTATCGTCGCATTTTGATCCTTACTTTACTTTCGTGAAAAAATAAAGGGGGAAGGCGGGTGCAAAGTTTGTGTATACCCCGTAGCGACCGACCAATTTACAAATCTGCACTGTTACAAATAGGTACTCAAGATTAAGTAAAATGTACACATTTTTGAGTACATTCGACGCTTACCATAGCTTCGAATACATAAAAAAAAACATATATTCAAAAATAAATAAAAAGTACAGTCGCTTGCCTACATAGGCTGCCTTCATAAATCACTTTCAATAAATATCGACAATTCCAACCAAGACTTATCGGGAATCGAACCCAGATCCTTATGTACCGCAGTCCAGTGTCTTATCTTCTGTACTAACAGGGCGACGTCATAAACAGAAGAAATGTTAAAAAGGTGTGACAAAAGAATGGGAAGTAAGATAATTGAGTTATAGTACCTCTGTTTCCATTTAAGCAATCGACATCAAATGTCGTTTTGTTAAGATGGCTTGAACAGACGCTGAGATTAGCGATATTAAATCACACTGCTCAATTTTGAGAAAGTACGGTTACTTAAATTAGAGTCGATCAGTTACAATGCAATTGTATTCACAAAATAACGAGTAGGTTCAGGTACAATGTGCCACTGAGGTAGATAACAAGCACAATCCTTTCTATTCACAGTTAAACTCAAACAAAATTATCAGGTATTTATTTGCTTCAGGTATATGGAGCATTCCTCCTCTTCCACAAACCTTCACTAAGTCCCTGTCATCGCCTTTTAGCGGCAGGCATTTCCTATTGCACCTCTCACGGACCAGTCCATTCACAAAACGTTCAGAAAGACGAGTTCCACGAAGTGTACCAACAGGGGGGAGCTATCTGGAGACGAGGGAGTTGAGCATGTGAAAATTTGGCACTAAAACGATAGCACTTAACGGATGGTGGCGCCAAGCCGGGAGAGGACCATTGTCTTGGCTGCTGCTGGAGTGGTTGGCGACAAATGTCATGGTCGTCTGAGGAATGCTGGCTGCAACAACATGGCTCTCTTGGCTGAGGGAAGGCGGCGCCAATGCAGTGACTAATCAACTGGGAATAGAAAGTATGTTGGTTCTGACGCATTCCAGGGAATTTTAAAAACAAACACTGGTCAGCAAAAGTGAACAAAATGTGGTATGTGGTACTGTTACATCAAAATTTTGGAGATGATTCTATTTGCTTATTTAGTCATTTATTTATTTTGTTATTTATTTATTCACATATTTATTCATATATTTATTTATTCATATATTTATTCATATATTTATTTATTCATATATTTATTTATTCATATATTTATTTATTCATATATTTATTTATTCATATATTTATTTATTCATATATTTATTTATTCATATATTTATTCATATATTTATTTATTCATATATTTATTTATTCATATATTTATTTATTCATATATTTATTTATGCATATATTTATTTATTCATATATTTATTTATTCATATATTTATTTATTCATATATTTATTTATTCATATATTTATTTATTCATATATTTATTTATTCATATATTTATTTATTCATATATTTATTTATTCATATATTTATTTATTCATATATTTATTTATTCATATATTTATTTATTCATATATTTATTCACATTTCATTTATTCATTCATATATTTATTTATTCATATATTTATTTATTCATATACTTATTCATATATTTATTTATTCATATATTTATTTATTCATATATTTATTCATATATTTATTTATTCATATATTTATTTATTCATATATTTATTTATTCATATTTTTTTAGTCATTTATTAATGTAGCTGTTTATTTATCTAGTCAATTTATTTATTTAGTCATTTATTTATTTAGTCATTTATTTGTTTAGTCATTTATTTATTTAGTCATTTATTAATGTAGCTGTTTATTTATTTAGTCATTTATTTATTTAGTCATTTATTTATTTAGTCATTTATTTATTTAGTCATTTATTAATGTAGAAGTTTATTTATTTAGTAATTTATTTATTTAGTCATTTATTTATTTAGTTATATATTTATTTAGTCATTTATAAATGTAGCCGTTTATTTATCTAGTCAATTTATTTATTAAGTCATTTATTAATATAGGTGTTTATTTATCGCCATTAATCATTACCTTCCCCTATGCTCCCCTGTAAATAGTCCACTGCATATTTTCTTACTCTCTAACTTCGCCTGTAAATAAGCCACTGCTCATTATCTCACCCCTTATGTTCCCCTTTAAATACGTCTCTGGTTATTGCCTCACCCCTAAGCTCTCCTGTAAACAAGCCATCTCGCCACTGGGTACAATGTTTGTATTTCTACTTCTTTTTATCATACCTCCTACAAGTTTTCTAACCAATGTCTTTGAACTTTCCAACGCATTCAAAACAATGTAAACGTACCTCACTTACAGCAATCACATTTAAGACGAGTAAACACACCACAGTCGAACTCTGTATCACAATATCTCCTTTTAAGATTAAACTAACGCAAGGGGGGGGGGGGGGGGGAGAGTAGAGAAGAAAAAAAAGCGTGATCTCTTTCCACCGTGAGGATTGATTTACACGCATGATAAACAACCTCACTCTTCAACTGGAGAGTGGCGTAAATGACGGGGTGGATTCAATCATGAACATCGTCTGCAGAAAAAAAAAATCTCAGGTAAAGCTGAGAGCCGAGAAGAGGGTGTTAGGATATGGTCATCAAACAAGTGCGAAAACTCGCTGCTTGAGATATGCTGATCTCCACTGCAGAGGTTGGAAACGTGTGTGTTTGGGGAGTGGGGAGGGGGGGGGGTCTCTTGTTTATCTTTTATCTCCCCCACTTTAGTTTGCCCTCTTATTCGAAAGGTGAAATGAAAGGGGGGAGGGGGGATGTTATCACCTTTGCTAAACAACAACCCGAAGCTATTTATTTGAAACTCAATGGGCATTGCATCTCCCCCCCCCCCCCCACTATGAAGTATATTTAACAATGTTGAGCTTCGAGTTACCATGTTAAATGTAAAAGTAATATGTGTTATATGTTTTAACATATAAACTCGTCTTGTTAAGTTGTTTCAAATTTATATATTTTTGATTGGAGAGTTATTTGTGTTTGATTTGCAATACACATTTTTTTATTTAATTGTTTTACTGCTTATATTTTTTATGTCTTCACATACTCTCAGAATTGAAGTAACGATTTCTAGATTTCAATAAAACAATTAAAATTTAAAATTTTTAGTTGCATTATTGCGTTGTTTTTAAAAAAAATATTTAATCTTCTAAATTTTATTACCGTTGAACCGGATTCTTCATAAATTTTATTCTATTAAAACTCATCTTTTAGTATCATAATTTGATAAACTCGCCAAACTGTTGAGTAAATTACAATCAATAAAAAATCAAATTTAAAGTTTGTTTTCTCCTTATTTTTAAGCATTCTACGATCGTCAAAGCTATTTTCGTCAATTTCGACACTCGTTTCGTCATTGAAACACTTGACTTTTGACGAAACAAGAATCTTCAGATTTAACGAAAGTAATTTACTCTGATTCTTTCCGATGGTATCATCTCATTCTTTACTAATTTGGTTCTTATATTGCTACAATTCAAAATAAATTATCTGGCTCGGTGTGCGTGACTCCAGACCAAGAATCTCTGGTTCGAATCGGGGCGTTGATATTATCCGAAACCGTCCTCATTTTTGGTTGGTTGGTGTCGTGTCCATAAAAAAGTCAAATTGAACCCTGTGTTGATATCACTGCCCCAGCCTAATCCACAATCTCTTCACTATAAAGTTCTACGATAAATCTGTTCGGGGTCCAAAGTCCCGACGTCTATTGAAGGCGTTGGGTGTCAGTTCAGGTGTTTCCTCCTCATCTGACCATGGTTCTAAAATAACGAGGGGCATGTATGAATGTGAATGTGTTCCCGGGTCTTTCCTTCGAGATAGACCACAAACCGTCACCAATAGCCCGCTGTGCAGCTCTAGTGCGACGTTAATTAACCAAACCAAACCAAACTATAAAGTTCTATGTGAAAAGGGAATTCCTCCACGCCTTTCAAAGTCGACAGTATCGCAGGACATGTTGAAAATATATTCTGGAATTAGTCCTTCTCTCGGACAATTTCTACAAAATCTGTAAGTCTTGGTTCCATCAGCATTTATTTTCATACCTCCCAGGTGTCGAGTTTTCAGTCTGGCAATAGTCCTGCTGATTTTCCTATCCGCACTGATCACGCAGACCTGATGGTCCTTTCCGATAAGTTTCTCTCTGTGCCTGGCGACAGCATTTGCATCCTCTAAGGTGACAGAGTTTGAGGTATCGTAATTTAAATTCCTAGCCTCTTTTGCCAATTCATCGGCCTCCACATTTCCTTTTATACCTACATGTGCAGGCCTCCACTATTTCCCAATTGGTCAATTGTCTCCAGGTATCGGTGGGTATCCTGTGTGAGCCGTGAGCGATACATTCCTGTACTGTGAGCTATAAATTCCTGAAGTCCAACCTTTCTGAGGCAATAGTACCCCTTTTTTACATAAGAAGTCGATTTGTCCTAATTTTTGACGAAATAAATGACAAAATGTATTTCCTCAGACGATTGTTTCATTAAAAAAACAAGACGAAAATGTCTTCAAAAAGAGCAGGCATTTTCAACAGGGCACGATTTTTCTTTAATGGCTGTCACAGTACAGGGATTTATCGATTGGACTCCATGTGAGCAGCCAGTAAATACACCATCAATATAGGAAACGATACATCGATAGTCAAACATTTTACGATGATGGCATCATCCATCGAAGTCACGAAAATGACTCGCATACCCGTTGACATGACGATCAGGTAAGAGGACCCCCACCACCCGAAGAGTTACAACGGGTACCAATTATTACATCTGGCAACACATAAAACCCCTATAAAACGGTGGACCTGTGCCCCTCGAAACGAACTGAAACAAAAAAAGAATTGGCGAATTTTGCTTGAGTTCAGTTTTGCTAGAATTGGCATGAATTCGCTGATTTAGTTTTATTGAGATTTTCCTTTAATTATGTAAAGAACATTCTTGGGTTCTGGTAATTTGGTAAATTTTAATTTCTTTACCAAACTTTCTTGTTTGTAAGTCCCAGACACTCTACTTACACAAACATTTTGTAGTTAAGACATATTTAATATCATTTAAAAATTTTATACTACGATTTTGTATACAATTTATTAAGAGGGACTTAAAATAAGTAGTGGGGCAGCCAAGTCATAACATCGAATATTATTTATAACAAAATCTGAGTATTTGTCATTGGCATACAGTGTTTAAGGGCTATTTTGCAATGAATTATATTATATTCCAAATATTTTTATCGATATTTTTATATAACATGAAACAGGCAGAACGTTAGCAAAATTACAATTTTAAAAATCTTATGCATTTTATCGAATGAATAAAAATACACGATTGAAAAGAGAACGTTCTCAATATTCAAAGGACTTTTAAATATAGCTGTAAAATATAACAACTTATTTTGAATTGGTCCTATTAATGATGTAATATTAAATGATATAAAATGATGATTACGATAGCACAATGCTATGGTTTTTGTCATGTATTAACTTAAAAAAATAACAACATTTGTTTTCAGACTATCATCATATACATTATTTTAATAATAACGGATAGATCTATTTTACGCCTCTAATGAGCAACTAATCTTAACAAGTGAAAATCGAAGAAAGAGAATATACTTTCCCTGACAAATCGTACTTTCATTTCATAAATATAAACAATGTGTTTAAAATTTTTTTTAAATATATTATTGCATAAACAAACTACCTTTGTAGCTTAGTCGGTAGCACGGTTCGAGTTTCGAAGAAGCCCCCTCAATTTTTAATAATGTATATGCCTTAAAAAATTCTCCAGGAACTCGAGGTCGAACAGCTAGTAAATAACTATTACTATAAGCATTTTTCAAAAAAATATAACAACTTCGTCAATATTCAGACATTTGGCGACCTTCTACCTGAAATTTGGCGATTACGAAATTCCTCAGTTAGCAGCCCTGTTCTGTGTACATAAATTGTCAGAAGACCTCTTTTTAATAGCCGAGCGCAAACCGAAAAATACTACAAGCCATAACAGGCAATTGGCGAGAGAGATTTGTGGGTGAAACGGTTCCCTCGTTATTCCACGCACGAAATCTTCATCGTGGTAATCGGTTTTGAGAGGATAAGGGAACTTTTTTTTTTTTTGGTTGATAACCTTCGTATTTCTTATTTACTTATTTAATACCTCTATCAAAGAGGGGCACCGGATAGCATAAATAGAAGTAAGTATTTGTTAATGTTCTGTTAGGGTATTGAATTGTATCTTTGAGGGGGGGGGGAGGGGGGGTTACATCATAGGTCGTATGTTTGTATTTATGGACAGTTGTGAAGTGAGGATTGAGATGTGAGGCTTGTAGATTGTATTGGTGTTATAGGTAGATGTATTTAAAGATTGACGGACATTGGACTTTTGTTATCATTGTCTGTCTGCAGTGGTGTTTTATTGTTAAGCTTGTACAAGTAACGTTTAATTGTTAATCTTGTGTCGGTGATGTTTAATTGTTAAGCATATATACAAGTGATGTTTTATTGTTAAGCTTGTACATGTGATGTTTTATTGTTAAGCTTGTACATGTGATGTTTTATTATTAAGCTTGTACATGTGATGTTTTATTGTTAAGCTTGTACAAGTGATGTTTCATTGCTAAGCTTGTACGGGTCATGTTTTATTTTTGAACTTGCACCAGTGATATTTTATGGTTAAGCTTGTACTGGTCATGTTTTAGTGTTAAACTTGTACAAGTGATGTTTTATTGTTAAGCTTGTACTGGTGATATTTTATTGTTAAGCTTGTACTGGTGTGATGTTTTATTATGAAGCTTGTACCGCTAGCGTATTATAGTTTAACTTGTGCCGCCGGTGATGTTTTATTATTAAGCTTATACAGGTTATGTTTCAGTTTTAAGCTTGCACTGATTTTTTTATTGTTAAGCTTATATTGATGTTATTTTATTATTAACTTTTTTACAAGTTTGATGTTTTATTATTAAGCTTGTACAAGATTTTTTGGATTTAACAATGACTTTTTTAATTGAAGTTGTATAGTAAGTAGGTAAGAGATATTCCTGACCATTCTGTTCTTAGGGGCCGTTCAAAAATCACATGACGCACTTAGTGAAGGGTCTAGGGAAGCATCACTTTCGGACTTAGGTATAAATAACAGAGTAAAAATAACAGATTTCTAAAAAAAAATATTGTATCATTAACCCTTCACTACCCAAATTTTTTTCTTTAAATACATAGTCCGCATGTAAAATACATCTAGATACATTAAAAAATATATTAAAAAAAAATATTAGACATTTAAATTGAACATCATGACCCCTAAAGGGGGTTTAGATCTCAAGGAGCGTAATGAAATAACCCAACAAATGAAATAACTCAAGTGTACGCTATTCAAAATATTTTTATGTACTATAGCATATGCTATAAATGCTTAGTAAGAACTTTGATCCAATGATGTTATTTGGCAAGAAAGGAAAATGATGTTATATGACAAGAAAAGAAAATGATGTATTTGACAAGAAATGAAAATGATGTTTTTTGACAAGAAATTAAAATGATGTTGTTTCACCAGAAGGGAAAAGGATGTTGTTTGACAAAAAAAGAAAATGATATTATTTGACAAGGAATAAAAATGATGCTATTTGACAAGAAATTAAAATGATGCTATTTGACAAGAAATTAAAATGACGTTGTTTGACCAGAAGGGAAATGATGTTGTTTGACAAGAAATTAAAATGAGGTTATTTGACAAGAAAGGAAAATTATGTTATTTGAAAAGAAAATTATGTTATTTGACTAGAAAGGAAAATGATGTTATTTGACAAGAAAGGAGATGATGTTATTTGACAAGAAAGGAGATGACGTTGTTTGGCAAGAAAGGAGATGATGTTGTTTCACAAGAAAAGAAAATAATGTTGTTTGACAAGAAAGGAAAATGATGTTATTTGACAAGAAAAGAAAATATCGTTGTTTGACAAGAAAGGAAAATGAGAGATTATTTGACAAGAAAGGAAAATGAGGTTATTTGACAAGAAAAGTAAATGATGTACGTGTCCTATCTGTTTCAATGTCTTTTCTTAACATTTGCTGATTTGATGGTTGAAAATCACACTAAAAGTAGTTAGGAGTTTGTGGATCAGAATGCTGACCAATTAATAATTGCTTTGTTTTAAACATCTTTATATGCCATTTTCTCCACTATGTTAATAAAGGTTAACTTCTCTATTTAATATTTATAAATATATATCTAAATTATATTTAAAAAAATAATTAACAATGGGCTGTGAAACTATAAAGTTGCGAATAGCTTAAACTGGTGAGTTAGCTGAATTTATCAAAAAACAACAACATTTTGTCTCAGATAAAGAGTGTAGGAGAACAAAAATATATTATCAAAACCCAATTATAATTAATGTTAAGGTTGAAGTATTACATCAGCTATTTTATGTGTATTTATCTTTTACGTAATAGGACAAGATACTGTATTGACAACGAAATAAGTACGTCATTAAACAGTAAACTAATGAATTTTCGTTGAAAAATAGTACTACCCGAGACAAAAAGTTTCGTATGCCGAGTGTATGCCTGTCGTATGCCAGCCGATTTTTCGTATGGGAGATGTATGCCACGTATGCCATCGAATTGATGACCGCGGAGATGGTATGCCCGGTGTATGCGAATGGCATATTCTTCCTATTTCGATCCAGAGACAAAAATATTAATATGCCTGGTGTATGCCTTTCGTATGCCAGCCGATTGTTCGTATGCGAGATGTATGCCATATATGCCATTGAAATGATGACTTCGGAGGTGGTATGCCCGGTGTATGCGAATGGCATATGCTTCCTATTTAGATCCAATTTATTGCGACATTAATGTTTTCAACTTTATAATTGTTAAGTTGATTTTTAAGTATCTCCAGTTACATTATACTTCTTTGAAACCATTGCATTATAGTAATAGATTGAGGATGATAAAAATCATAGTGAATTTGAAATGGGAATAAAAAATGGATTTGTGTGTGTGCGTTTTTTTAATTTAATATATTGTGTACCCACTGACCCTTAACTTACATTTTTTCACTATAAAGGAATAGTGAAAAAATGAAAATCAGAAAAAAGTGGAGCTACCTAGTTCTTCCACCTATCCCTTCAAATATTGTACGATGCAAAAAAAAAATTATGATATTTTTAAATTAGAAAACGTTATACTGATAAATTTGCAAATGCTAATTTGAAATTGATTTTTAATTTTGAACTATAACATATAGGCATTTTATATCTATGACATACCTAATGTGAAATAATAGAAAAGAATCAACTATTTCATTCGAATTAAAATATAAATGAATATGAAAACAATTGCAACATTTTGTGAAATAACTGTTTGTTATTTTTTAGTAGATTTTGAAATTGCCTTTTTAATCTGTTTTTATCTAAAATTTAAATTATATATCACAATACAATTAAACAATTTCTTTGAGATTCCTTTCCACATGATTTCTACATTTTATATTTAATTATTAACGTTATATAGCTTCGATTTTATTTTCTTATCTTGAAACGACTCTTGACACTAGATATTAAATTAACGTCAAATCGAACTTTTTACACATAATTCCTTCAGTGAAGGCTCAAAAGAGATACTTCACTTCCACTTAACGATTTATAGTGAGCGTAGGCGAACGTCATTTGAGCATGCGCGGGTGAAGAGTAGCGCAAAACATTTTGAATCATCCATTACGTCACTCGCAGTTTGTTGTGGTGTCAACGGTTCTTGGAAGTAATAAACCAATTCTGTTAAAAAAAAAGCACTGTTATACCTGCTAATCTCATTAGAGGCTAATTGAGGGAATGTGAAATAATTACTGTGCCGTACGATGGAATAATGTTAAAGGTTCAGCCAAACACACAGCGGAATACATCCCGCAGTGGAGAAAGGAGCAAGCTTAACATGAATAATAAATTCGGGTGAGTCCCAGGACAGAAATGAATTTATTATGGAAGGTGCTGGGGGAATCAAGGTATGAGTTAATAGGCATATTAGGCCCGGGCCTAGAGGCCATAACTTTTATTTAACTAATATTTATTTGGTAGTGTTTTTCATGTCAGAATCATTAAACTTTCTTTGAGATATTTGTCATTATTTTACAATTGATAGATATCAGTTTCTTGACATGAAAAATTTCATTTATACTACGAAAAATATTCCCAAAACAAATTTATTATTCATGTTAAGCACAGGAGCAGGTTTCAAATTTTAAGGGGTGTATAAATCTTGTGAATATTACATAACGACTTTTTTCCATGATGTTTAGATTGACTTGAAAAAATTTCATTATTATTTTTATTTCACATTTGGTGGACAGTATAATGTTACTTTCTCTTTTTGGAAACAGTAATTACTTTAAATGTAATTATTCTTAAAAAAGTTTTTGTGGCATGAAATGTAATAAGAAAAAATACTGCCTAAATAAAAGTTACTTATAAGATTTTTAAATAAATATCAATGTATGACATTATAATTTCATATGAATATACATAGAATAGTTTTGCATTCACTAAAGCAAAAGTTTGAGCTTCAAAAAATCCTCTTCAAGAAATGTCATTTTTTAAAAAAAGAAAAATAATAGTCTCGAACTAAAAATCCTAATCCTGCATTTCCTAATTATATTCGTATAAAATTATAAAGTCATACATTGAGATTTTTTTAAAAATCTCATAAGCAACTTTTATTTAAGCAGTATTTTTTCTTATTACATTTCATGCCGCAATTTTTTTTAAGAATAATTATATTTAAAGTAATTACTGTTTCCAAAAAAAAAAATAAAGTAGCATTTTACTCTCCACCAAATGTGAAATAAAAATAATAATTATATTTTTTTTCAAAAGTTAATCTAAACATCGTGGAAAAAAGCCGTCATGTAACCTTCACAATTGATGCGATCTGCATACATGTGGCATACAGAGGTGATATGCCAGCCGCATACATGTAGCATACAGAGGTGATATGCCAGGCGCATACATGTCGCATACGGAGGTGATATGCCAACCGCATACATGTCGCATACGGTGGCGATATGCCAGGCGCATACATGTCGCATACCACCACCGTATGCCAGAGTAATATGGGATATTCTCACAGGGCATACGAGGCATACGTATGCCACATGTATGCGGCATATATGCGGCATACTAGAGGCATACACCTTTATTTTGTCTCGGGTACTGATAGTTAGATGTATTAGTTAGGATGGACTGGAAGGTTTTTTTTATGTGCCATGGGACTGACTGCATTCAACCGCCTATATTTGTATTTTTAGAACATTTCAATAAAATATTTAAATATCACTTGAAATGTAAGGCAAAAATATTCTTGTTAAATCTAAAATAAAGGGTTTTAAAATTCATTCATTATTTGCTGAAGACAAATCTTCATCAAAAATTATTTTACCTTAAAATACAGAACTTCGTGTTGTAAGATTTTGAATAGTTTAAAAGGAAATAAGTCATTTTGTTTTTGTGTATTTAGTACTAAATTTTTTACAACTAAGTTTCAATATTTTTTCCACAAGTCATTATTTATTACTTGCATTACACATAAATTGCGGAAGTTATTTGTTATGCTATTTTAACAAATTAGGATGTATATATAAAATGATTAGCTAAAAATTGCATTTTCATTGTAAAACGATTATTTTGCACTTTCTACGTTTTTCATTGATAAGTATACCACGGCATTTGCACTCCATATTAACTGGTAAATCATTGTATTTGTTTTATAGTGACATTGCAGATCGTTACTAGATTTAAAAATGAGTTCTTGCAATTTTGTATCGGGTCAGATCACGTGATCTGTATGTTCTCAAAAGTTCTAAAACGTCAGATTCGTATGAAGGGTTAGTCAGGTCTTGCGAGACAAATGGCCTATGTCTAAGGAACCTAATACTTTTACTTGCCAAAGATCGACGACGATCTGATCGAAAGAGTACCGAGTTCATAATCGGAGGGTTGTGAGTTTGATTCTCGTCTTCCTCCAAACACCCTTCGTGTATAGGATGATGGTATAAGCTGAATCTGTCGTGGTCTAAATGTCTTCAGGTTAAACGGGGCGTGGGAGTTTATAGAGTTGGGTGAAATCTCAGAAGTTGTCCTTGTCATCTGACGAAGATTCGAAATTCTAGGTTTTCTTCCGTGATAGATCGCAAACCATCTTCAATAGACATGCACACAAATGCAGTCCATTATCTGCGGGGAATCTCCATACTACATAGTGGTTGCCATGGCAACGATGCAGCAGATTTTGAACTTCGCTTTTTGGCTGAAGTTTTGATAGAATGGAGTTTTCCTCCTCCTGAATGGTGCATTACGGGAATAGGCTTGCTATTTATCTTAGATTTTGTTTCCTACCGTAGAAATTTCATTTTCAATTCTAATCTTCATTTAAGAAAATTAGTAAAATATCTGATTTTAGTTCTAAAATACACTAATAAATTTAGGTGCAGCCCGGATGTACTTGCTATAGTCCACGAGCCGCCACTGCGAGAAAGTGTTCCCAGGTCTTTGGGTTGATTGATAGAGTTAGCATTGCAGTAAAGCAGCATAATGAGCTAGTGGTGATGGTTCGGCACCTATTCCTAAGTAAGGTCTATCTCGGAAACACTGTCTCGTAGTTTGTAGTTTTGTTATATGACAAAAACAGAACGATAGGATCCCAATCTTCAAACTTTTACACTAAGACCAACGAGAAGAAAATTTGACTACAAAAGATTCAATGGCACCAACCCTCTCTACACAGTAAATTTTCTGTTGGATGACCAGAATCCAACTCACAACTCTCCGATTACGAGATCGACGATCTTCAATCAATGAGCTCGCAACACCACGATCTTCCGAACAAGCGATCTACGAGGCGAAGGTTCTATCGAGTTTGGAGGAGCCCCAGTTGCTCAGTTGGTAAGGCGTTCAGCTACTAATCAGAGGATTGGTGGTTCGAATCCGTGAAATGGACTTGACATAGAAAAGTAAAAAAGTAGTGATCTTGCGATCGGAGGGTTGCCAGCTTCGCTACAAAAATACTAGAAAGTCGTCTAGAATATCCAACAAATTATACTGGCATGTATACGGGACTGGTGCACGATACATCTGATCGGGGTCCAAAAACCCGACGTCTGTTGAAGGCGTTGGGTTCCAGTTCAGGTGTTTCCTCGTCATCTGACCATGGTTCTAAAATAACGAGGTGTATGTATGAATGTGTCTGTGAATATGTATGTGTTCCCGGGTCTTTCCTTCGAGATTGACCCCGAACTGTCGCCAATAGCCCACTGTGCAGCTCTAGTGCGACGTTATTTTAACAAACCAACCAACTATCGAGTTTGAAATATAAGCCTATTTTTCTTCTCGGTCTTAAAACAGATTCTGCGAGGCCTGACCGAAAATCAGAGCGAATTTGACTACCTACAAAACCCAAAATACCTTCTCGTCACCAAAATTACAGCCCACGAAAGGAAAGTCCTCTACATACTCATCTTTAACATCCAAACTAGATCTCCAATTATGGCGTTCGAAAATGGCTTCAGATCGCGTAAACGCAGTAGCCAAATCCAGAACACCCCATGTTCGACATAAAGGCGACATCATCAGATAATAAATAAATCATTCCAGAAGACCCGACCCATTCATTTGGCGGACATTCTGGCTTCGAATCCGAACACAACAAAAAGAAGCGAAAGTCGTCGGCCATCTTTAATGGAAGCCTGATTAATAGGATTCGGTCGCCAAATGATCTCTCATTATTATCTGCTATCTCGAAGTCATTTACAGACATGTCCCCTTCGGAAGGGGGGGGGGAAGAAAAAAGAAATCGACAGTCGTCGCCAAAATTGGCGGATTGGGTTCCCCAGGCGACTTTAATCAATTAATATCGAATTCATCAAAATGGCGGAGGTTTCTGTATCCACTTGGCTAAAATAAGCACTTAGATAAGATGGTGTCCGCGCGCTGTGACTGTTGTCTTGTTCTGATAGCCTAACTACAAGGTGCATCTGATAGTGTAGAGTGTGTTTTTATCGTGATTTAATTTAGTGGTGATATGTGTTTTATTTGTGAAGTCATTAATCAACTTGGCGGATAATCGCCAACTGTGATGAAGACGTGAACAACAGTTGCGAGACAGGATTATGTCAGATAGAGATCACAATATTTTAAGATGATGATATCACATGAATGTGTAACAGATCGTACTTCGGATAAGTCTATTTATTGGCCCTTTTATAAGCAAAAGAGTTTTGGTTAAGTTAAACACAGCTGGAAAAAGTATTTTTATTGTTACAATAAAAGACTACAATTTATAAAATTGTGACATTACATTGAATCTACAAATATCTGCAAATATCTTCAGCATAAATATTGTTAAAATACATGAAAATATTTCATTTGGAATATTAAAATTTTCCACAATTCAGTAGCATAAAAGTGTTCGAAATCCTAAGTAGGATTATGCCTATCATTACAAATATATTTTTTTAAAACTAAATTAAAAAATCTATTTTTTTATAAGAAGAGTATATTTTTAAATTTTCGGTTTGTTCACGACTGTTGGTGTTAAATTTTAATACTTTGTAAGCAAAATATATATTTTACACATAATTACAAAATTATTTAAACTTCAATTTTTTTTAGCATTTTATACATTTTTGCAGGATTTTATCGAGTTGTGAATAAATTTAATTGAAAGGGAAAGTACAATAATATATGCAATTATTATTTGTAAATGTTCTATAGCAGAGCCAAAGAATATATAAGATAGTGGCAATTAAAGCAATCTCCACTGAAAACGATATTTAGTCTTATTAGTTAAATAAATAGCTTCCATATATTTACGTTGTTAAGATTCGTATACTAACTTACATGAGAAAATATGAAAAACAGTAAATTATATTTTGACAATATCATAGCCAATTAGTATTTTTAATATTGTTTGTAACTTTAAATAAAAAATTATGGGTATATTGTATTTGTTTTATATAGTAGACGCAAACGTATCAAAATAACTCCCTGCCTCTCAAGTATCTTTTGCAAAAGTAAAGTTGTTTTCACAGCTTGATATATAAATAATTTTTCAATGGGCGTGATTTTTGATTTAAAAAAAAATATATTGTTAAAGGATAGCTTGTAAGTTGTACCTCATAACTTTACTTAAAAAAATATTGTAAAATTAAGTATTTTACTGTTAGAAAAACTGGAGATCGTCCATGAGAATCAGGAGGTTAAAATTATAAATATTAATTTTTATTTAACCCCCTGACGGAGCAGAATGACTTAAGTCATCCATGGATTTCCCGTTTTTCTAACAATACACATAAATTTTAAATTTGTAACACCCTGTTTACGAAGCGCCCTCTATAGAGACTGTAGCGCCCTCTTCTGGTTTGTGAGTGAAATCGGCAGTCGTGAGCCAGATTTCATCAAGCACGGTTTGATGTATTGTATCCAACTTTATGTTTGTGCTGTGTAAAATTCATAATTTTAATTAAATTTGTTACACTAAAACACAAATGGCTATTCCTTGTCTTGATCATCAAAGGACCCTATCCGTAGCGCTAACCCCACGCTACAGAAATTAAAAAAAAAACTTCAATGTTGAAATATTTTTCAAATCTAAAGCATTAGGGTGTTTCTTGGAAACTATATCTTTTAAAATAATAAAAATTAAAAAATATTTATTATAAACGTCCATTAGAAATATAATGTAGATTATTTCGCAGTTGGCTTTTTTGCAACTGCTCAGAGGGTTACAAATCAATTGATTTGCAATAAATAATATAATTTCTTGTGATTTTATATATATAGATTTTTGATTAGTAGATTTTTTAGCATACTTAGGCTACTTAGAGCACATCACTGATTCTTTCACAATGCTTTAAAAAAAAAATTTAGACTCCGGTCGGGAATTGGCACAACAAAAAATCGCCAAATACGATAAATTATTTCCATTCGGAAGAAAGCAATATTTCCCCCCCTTTGATATATTATGGGATCGCCAGTAGTAAAAAAAATTAATGTGAAGTTTTCTACATGCGTTTATTGTCATTGAAGGTTTAAATTATATACAAAAAATATGCAACTTTTAAAGTAATATAAGTTTTCAACATCAATTGTCATTGAAGCAACATCTCCAAGTGTTTTACTTTTATTTTTGCAGAATACATTGCTTTTATCGACATTATATTACAAGGCTAATATTCGCAAAGAATTTTTAATCATTAATTTTTATGAATAATATATTTCATACAACAAAAATAAACATTTTACAAAAAACTTTAGTAAAATTAGTAGTCGCAATATCATTTAAAGTCGAGAGAACATAAAAATTAAAAGTTACTAGATTTATGTATTTAAAAAAAAAACTGTTCAAAATAATTAAATAAATCTAGATTTTGATAAAATATATTTTCATAGCGCATTGAAAGTCATAACTGAGCTAACTGACCAAAAAAAAAATTTCGTGCATCTCTTATTTTGCAAATTGACCTCGAGCTACTCCGGCCATATATCAGCAAGGCATATATATATATATATATATATATATATATATATAGATGTATATATATATATATATGTATATATATATATATATATATATATATATATATATATATATATATATATATATATATATATATATATATATATATATATATATATATATATATATATATATATATATATATATATATATATATATATATATATATATATATATATATATATGATACTCCCACTTAAGGCTACTTAGAGCACTTTACTAATTTTTATACAGTGCCTGGAAAACGACGAAAATCGAAAAAAAATTTATTTCAACAATTGTCACAAATCGAGATTTCCTTGAATTCCTTTTAGAGCAACGCATCTGACGAATATAGATATTAGTACAAATATCTAAACGTCTTAAAAATTTAAAGTTATCAATACTAGTTTTTACTTCTGAAAATCATTTAATTAGTAATAACGAATATGTTTTATTGTGATTCTATATTTTTATTAAGCAGGTAGATTTTTTTAGCACGCTTAGTCCTTTACTCTACTTAGAGAGCATGTCCCTAATTCTCACACAGCGAGTTTAAAAAAATACAAAAAAAACAAGAAACATTTCCAAATATCGCCAGTTTACCTCAAATTCCTTTTATAGCGACGCATCTGACGGATATGGCACCTAGAGATGAGACGGAATTGCTCCACTTTCAGTGCGGACATGTCCGCTTATCGTGACCTTGCCTCAGCCTACCCTACGGGCCATTCGGACAACATTCATAGCCTTATTGCCGCTTTTAGGAAGAGAGAGGGGGGGGGGGGTAAATATATTATTACAGTAATTTACTCATGTGGAAACCCTTCGGCTGGTAGTGTTGATCAATCACTGTTTTTTTTCACCTGTAATAAGCACGTGTTTTATACGGCGTAATAAGTGTCTTTGAAATGAAACGTTTTGTAGTGATAGTTGTCGATTTTTTATTTGTGAAAATGAAAAGGTTGGGGGTTCTTTTTTCTTTTTGTTAATAGCAAGGAAAGTTGTTGAAAGATCGCTGGTCTATAGAAGCATGCGTGGATGGTTCTTTCGTTGGTATACTGGATGTTGTACACCAGTAGTTATTATAAAAGACCGAAAATATATTACAAGTGATGATGTTCTAAATAAAATTCATTGCAGTTACGGCGCCAGTACGATTATCACGAATATTAATAAAGCTTTGAATATTTTGTGTATAAAATACCAAATTGGTGCAAACGTGTAAAGTATATTTATGGATTTACAAAACAGTAAAGTGTCCCAAATTCGATTTAACATAAATAACTATACATATGTATATATCTTTTTATGTTAATATTAAAAAAATAGTATTTAGGATATTTAAAATACATTGATACATTTCCAATTTGCAATACATATTTTTTAATGTTAAATGCATTGGATTATTTACTTAGGCTATTGTATGAAAACATTGTTGCAATTTAAAGTTTTATAAAATATATAAAATATATAGTATTTAGAAATAGCTTAATAAATAGTACATCTCTACAAATAATTTTTTACAAGTTGTTTCTCACAAAAACTTTTGTAATCATTCGAAAAAAAACAAAAAAACTTGTAAACTTTCAAAACTTCCAAGAGATTTCAAAAATCATTATACAATTATGTTTATAGCAGTAGTTCTGGAAACAGTAAACCTCGAGACCAAATAAAACAAAACTGAACTTAGATTGAAACGAAACCACTAAAACGGCCACCATCTTGAAAGGGAATAAAAAACATATACATCGTATTGAATGACTTCAAATAACATACATGACAAATTTGAAGAAAATCGAAGAACGCGTTTGGTTGTGATTGCGTAACAAACTAATTTACAGATAAACAGACGAAATGTCGAACGGTCGAGCTAAAACAGAGTCTCACTAACGCTAGGTTAAGAAAAAATTAAGAAAATATTATTTTGATTAGGCATTACCAGAAAGGTTATAACAACCGCATACCATATAACTATTACTATATGACAATTTAAAAAGCGTTATAAGATTTAAAGAAGATGTTTTACAAGCATTCATAAATACATTTTATGAAATTGTAAAGTAAATTTAAAGAATAATATATTTACCTTGAAATAATATTCTAAGAGCAGTGGAGTTTCACTTGTTTTAATAAGGAATCCAAAGTTTCTTCAACATTTTCATTGTTTAAACAATTTAAAGACCTGAAAAAAAAAACATCAATTAGAATTTGTTCCAAATTTAGCAAAAATCGATAAAATATATATTAAACGTTACCTTGTTATTTATTATTGAATCATTTATGGAGGAATGGACGATTCGTAATGAAACTACTTCGCATATACATAACAATCAACAGAAAGGTAAATTTTTACATATTTGTTTTGATACAATAAAAGTAGGTTTATAAGAGTAGAATAAGTTATTTTTAATAGCTTTGCAGCGGTTTAAATATTCGTATCAATAGCTTAATTAAAACTTTTTTTGGTTTTTGTCAAACCAAATTAATAGCCCGCTTTTCAGTCAGATTATTATGATGAAAAATTTCACTTTTCACATTCATTTATGCTATTAATATTGAATAGTAACTTTGAAAAACGTTCAAATACATATTGATTTCATAGTCTCCAAATCACCCAGGATCTAAATGGGTAATTCATATTCGCCAAGATCAATTTAAATAAAAATGTGGACAATTAATTTTTCCTTTACAGTGAGTGAATGCCAAATGATCAGATTGTCGATTGAAGCAATCGCTTTCATGTTCAATTCTAAAAATAGGTACTCAAAATTAAGTAATATTTACTCATTTTTTATTACATTTGGTGCTTATCATGGCTCCGAATACATAAGTTTCATTTTTGAAAAAGACATGTACTGAAGAATAAGCATAATGGGTAAAAGTGAATAAAATGAGCAGATGCTAGCCTTCATAGACTGCCTGCATAATTCACTTTCAATAAATATCCACAATTACAATCAAGACTTATCGGGAATCGAACCCAGATCCTAAAGCACCACAGTCCAGTTCCTTATAAACAGAAGAAACGTTTAAAAGGTGTGCTAAAAGAATGGAAAGTAAGATAATTGAGTTGTAATAACTCAGTTTCCATTTAAGCAATCGACAGCTAATAACGTAGAAAACCATCTCCTGAACAATTATTTTAAGTTTGTCAGGTTATTTTGTTTTTTGCTCCCACTTTCAATAGTTTGCTAACTATTTTTATTCAGAATTTTCTTATGAATATAAAATAAAATACGTAAATATTATATATTTTTCAGATAACCAAATCTAAATAAGTATATTAAACAATATGCATGTGGGAGAAAAACATCTGTTGTTTTTCTTTGACACTACATGAACCCCAGGTGGTTCGATACCACCAGAAACCCAATACTTTTTTTAACTTCAAATATGTTTTTCCCAATTTCAGAACATGACATTAGAAAATACTATGGGTAAAAGCAATTAAATTATTTTATAAAAATATTATCTTATCAGTATACCGCATACGTATAAACGTGATGGGGTGTACAAAAAATAGTGACATAAAATCATATCAAAATTTCATTGGTAAATGTAAATATTAATGTAAATATATATCAAGACAATTTACACTAAATTAAGTGTCACTTTTCCAAAATAAAAATCCGCTAGTTTTACTTTTTGAATTCATTTCATTAAAGTAAATAAACTTTTCAAAGGTTTAAATTGTTAATGTGTACATAAAGCCAAATAATGAAAATTTGAATCAAGGAAAAACAAAAAAAACAAAAAATCAAAATCTTACCCACTTTATTCATATTATTCATTGTTGATAGATAATCCCAATTAGAAAGAGTCCAATTCACATATAAAATAATTTCGATATTTTATGATAAAATTTGCATTGACTATATTACTCAGTAACACTAACCCTCACGAAAGTTGAAGACTTCTTTTACAAAGTCAACGTAAAGAGTTTAAGAGAGAGAAGAAAATTATTATTAATTCCTACTACGAAGCGAAAACTAACTAAATTCATATTTAGTCTTCTTAGTATTCCATTCGAGAACTGATCGTTAAATTAAACTAATTCAACAATTCAAAGAGTTAATAGCTTTTATTTAAAATAACCATTGTCCTGACGCCGATTAATCGATCATCCGAAACACAACCATTGTTCTTTGCAGAAGGAAACATCCACGCATTCGTGCTCAGGTTTCGGCACCAAAATCTCCCCCGCTCTCGAACCTTCATTCTTCCCTGTGCCCGGATTCCAACTCAAGCCCTCAAACACTGTTGACCTCCGACTTACAGTTCGCAGAGACCAGCATCCCGAATCCAAATGGAAGCCATTACAGATCTATTAAGTCTTGCTTCAGATTTTCAAGATCGAGCCAACCCGGTCGAAGGTCTTTGAGATATATTTTTGACATTTCACGCGGTCTTATCAGGAGAGGCTATTGTGGACTCAAACACAAGCCTTCTCCACACCTCTGACCTTAGATTTATAGCTCGAAAAAGGACCAGCATACCGAATGGGGACGAAAAAAGACCAGCATACCGAATGCTATACCTGTTACCGGTCTATTAACTTTTTCCGTTTTGGCGTATGGAAATACCTGACGTGTCTGTTGACAATTTTGATCTTCAAGGCAAAACTTACCTGAAAGAATTTATCCATGAATTCAGATGATAATCCTAAAACTTGGAACAGAGGGCTGTCAGAACTCTGTACTACTTGAGCATTGCACACACACTTGCACACTTTAAATCTATCACATACCACATTTTTAATCTAGTATTCATTCAGGAAACATTTCAGAAGTAGAAACTTGATACGTATTTAAGCATGGACACCGGACATTTAAAATATCTACTTCAGCACTTAGTATAGCCAGTAAGGCACGGTATTCAAATCAACATGCAGAGTATACGCATTAATATCCAATTCGACCTCTAGAACAGCCACCATGACACAATATTAGTATATTCATCATGGAAATGCACACATTGAAAGATATATCCATTTCAGCTTATTGGTACATTCACCAGGACATGGTGATGGCCCTGCACCAGAACATGAGGCATAATCTATTCACCATATGAACTGCACAGTTTAAATGCTATTTGCAAATCAGTCTATAGTAGAGTCACCAGGACACGTTACATATAAATTAAGCATGGCCGTTGAGCAGTTCAGATGATATATCCGATTCGGCTCTAAATGTTGGTACTAGGGCATGAAACTAATCTATTCACCATATGAATTGCACAGTTTAAAGGATATATATAATTCAGCCTGTAGTAGAGTCACCAGGACACGGTACATAAAAATTAAGCATGGACGTTGAGCAGTTCAGATGATATATCCGATTCGGATCTCAATGTTGGTACCAGGGCATGAAACTAATCTATTCACCATATGAATTGCACAGTTTAAAGGATATATAATTCAGCCTGTAGCAGAGTCACCAGGACACGGTACATATCCATTAAGCAATCATGGTCGTTGAGCAGTTCAGATGGAACATCCAATTCGGCCCTGCACCAGGACATGAAACTCATCTATTCACCATTGAATTGCACAAGGTTAATAGATATTCAATTCTACTTGTAGTAAGGTCATCAGGAAATGCACTTATCCAATTAAGTATTGCTCAGTTGCGATGGTATATCCATTTCGTCACCAATACCGGCAAGAAGACCCGATACCGATATATTCATCGCCAATTTTCCCAAGAAATATTCAAAATCCACCTTTTGGCGGGGTTTCGGGGGACCCGGTAGTCCAACAGTAGCGTTTATGGAACGGAACACCGATCATCGTCATGTTCCCGTGCACATATGCAAATGCAATCGTTTCCCACCGCCAAAAACAGACAGCCAAGATCTTTTAATTGGACCACAGCAATGCGGGACGGAAGCAGATGTCACTGGAGAAGGAGGGGACGATCCGGCATTCACGGCACGTACGCCGCGTTGCATAGGCGGAGGCTGTTGACGACGTCGATCCCAGTAATAATAATAATAACATCCCACCTGTGAAAAAGGGTCTCGCAATTTCCGAATGGGACAAAGACACCTGACACCGAAGAAGAAACCGATCCGCTGTGCATGGACAATTATAAGTTCGGAAGCCCTTTTTTTTAATTTTGGGAGTTTGTTTTAAGCCAGCAAAAGGCTTATTTGAGGTAATTAGTCCATAGATCCAGGGTCAATGGTGCCCTGGGGACTCGGTAAGAGTCGAAGTAGATGAAACAAGGACATTGGTGGGTCATTGGTATGGACGGCGAGGTGTCCTTTTGCTTTGGATATTTTCTTAGCTTTGATATCGTGTCCCCTTTTCTTTTTTGCTATCTTAAACTTGTAATACTTCATTGGGTGCGAGGTGTTGACTTTGGTGATCATATCGGGGTAAGATAAGGTGGGAAGTTTAGAAGGTGGTTTGAATATATATCGAAGACATTATTTTAATTGGGTGGTTTATTTAAACTTGATGCAACCAATACATTTTTTTTAAACATTCAAAACTATAACTGTTTATAAAAGTGAAAATATTTTTATCTCGATACGTATTATATAATAAGAACGACACAGTTTTTAGCCGCCCTCCGAAAATATATGGAATAAATTATTAAACACCAAATGATAATTTAACAAGTAGTAAATATTTTTCATTCGATATAAAATTATACAGAGAAATAAAATTATAATATATTAATTAATAATATTTCAATAATACTTAAAACGACAATTTTTAATATATTAATATGGAAATATTTTTTTCTCGGTATGTATTATAATGAAATAAATATTGATTTTATCAGTCCTCCAAAAGTATATGTAATTAATTGAAAAGCAATAAATCACAAATTAACAAAAAATAGATTATTTTTAATCCATAAAAAGTTATAATATTTTCGATATTTTTTAAAAATTTGTTTTGGGCATTCGGGATTTAGGTAAGTAGTTTTGTTTATTTCGTAAAATTATTTACATACATTTTTTTGTTTATTTATTAACATTATTTTTATAAACTTTTTGTTCATTTAGGAAAAATATTTTTTTTTGTTTATTTAGTAATTATTTTTATAAACTTTTTTTGTTTGTTTAGTAAAATAATTTTCATAAACTTTTTTTTTGTTTATTTAGAATAAATATTTGTATAAACTTTTTTTTTGTTTATTTAGTAAAATTATTTTCATAAACTATTTTTTGTTTATTTAGTGAAATTATTTTCATAAACTATTTTTTGTTTATTTATTAAAATTATTTTTAGAAAACATTTTTGTTTATTATGAAATCATTTTCATAAACTTTTTTTTTGCTTATTTAGAAAAAATATTTGTATAAACTTTTTTTTGTTTATTTAGTAAAATTATTTTCATAAACTATTTTTTGTTTATTTAGTGAAATTATTTTCATAAACTATTTTTTGTTTATTTATTAAAATTATTTTTAGAAAACATTTTTGTTTATTAAGAAATTATTTTCATAAACTTTTTTTTGTTTATTTAGTAAAATTACTTTTTGGTTTAATAAAAAAAATAAGCTGACATAAAATCTGTGGCTTAGAACAAAAAGGACCAATGGCAATTTTATATTTAAAAAAAACTATTTTGATAATGCGTCAATTTTTATCTTTTAAATGAAATAGAAACTTTTGTTCTCTAACCATTCAAATCAAACAATTCTATGATTTCCGTATCATAGCAACAAGGCTGAGCTTCAAATTTTAAAGCCATTTTTCTCAAAACTGCCAATTATGACATTGCATTTTTGAAAAATTACGGTTACTTTAATTTGAGTACGTCATCGATTATTTACGACGAATTAATTTTACAATGTAGATGCAAAATAAAATTTTTGTTTAAGGTAATAATATTTTTGGTTATTCTTGATGATTTTGTGTTTCATGCTCCCTTAACATTTTTAAACACCCTGATTGAACTCAACCATTGCATAACGTTACAGAATAAAGCTTCAGGGGGGAAAGAAATATTTTAATCAATGCCTCCTATAGCTCAGAAAAAAAAATGATCATTAACCACTTCTCTATAAACATTGCTCACAGCTAACCCTAAATTACAGCGAATATATTTCAAACGCGTCCACCAACTTTTTTTTTTGTTCGGTGCTCCGAACTATCCTATTTTTTCCGACATACAAACAGCTAGGATTACGCAAAAGGACCAAAACCGCGCGTAAAATATCGACCGGCTTTAATGGCTTCATTAAGAACAGATTTCGGGTCCTAATTTATTGGGGAATATATTAAACGTAACGAGCATCAATTGAGTCGTTTATATGCTGCCCAGGCAACCAAAGGGGGGAGCATGTTTGACATCTCTGCGGCGCGGCGCTTGTTTTGGGAGTGGAGAGGATTAATAATAATAAAGAATGTTTTCATTGAATGTTTGTTAAACTATTCGATTGAAAATAATGTAGGTCTTTTTCGTCATGGGTTGCGGTATTACATTTATTTGTTGCAAGATTGAATTTCTGGAGTGATGTGGCTGATTGGCACTGGTGACTAAGTTGCTACTATATGGAGTGATTGGTTGGTTGAAGTAACCCAGCAAAAAAAATCAGCATGAAACTTTCATCAAAATTGTTAAAATGTAAGGTTTTTTGAAGGTTTTATAATGGATATTGAAACAAAAAACTGCAGTTTTTTTAAGTTTTTAATTTTCCTGCATAAAAACTTTAAAATATCTGCATTTTCCCTTCATGATTAAAAATCGAAGGTTTTTATGAAGGTTTTTGCAGTTTTTATGAAGGACATTGAAACAAAAACCTTTAATTTTATAGATCATCTTAAAAAAAACTGCAATTTTCCTGCATAAAACCTTCAATTTCAAAATTTTGATGAAGGTTTTATAATGACTTTTTTTGCTGGGAACGTCTAACTAGAACTGTAAATAGGGCTGTAGACCGTAGCATTGTTCGGGATCTATACAAGACACTAGCATGCCCTTGCAATGGTTGTCGCATGACCCCCCCAACCTTCCCCCTCCCCCCCCCCCCACACCCGTTCGTTAGACCCAAGAATTAAAAAAATAAGTTTTACTGCCTGCTCATAGATATCCTCATTCTCATTACCAACGGCTTGTTTAAAATACCCCATTAAAATGAATTATTTTAAAGGCATTTTTAAAAGAAAAACGTTGATATTTATGAGATGAAAGTCGATTTCTTAATTATCCATGAAATTTCTTTCTTTTGATATCTCATGTACTAAGGTAACTGACGACTAAGGCCAGACATATCTACGATGAATGGATACAAGTTAGGTGGTATGTATGTTCTAATCACAGAGCCATCTGCAAAAGCTCGCGCGCTTTTTATCTCGTCCGTGTAGACTGGGCCTAACACCCCAGCAAAAAAGTCAGCACAAAACTTTCATCAAAATTTTAAAATTGAAGGTTTTATGCAGAGACACTGCAGTTTTCATTTGAAGGTCAATGAAATTAAAGGTTTTTGTTTCAAAATCCTTCAGAAGAACTGTAAAAAAAACTTTTAAAAAAATCCTGCAAAAAATCTTAAATGTTTAATCATGAAGAGAACAGCCAGATATTTTGAAGATCTTATGCAGAAAATTTAAAAACTTTAAAAAAAAGCTTATTTTTTTGTTTCAATATCCTTTATAAAACCTTTAAAATACCTTCAATTTCACAATTTTGATGAAGGTTTTATGCTGACTTTCTCTGCTGGGACAGTATCATTTAAAGATGGGGAACATGTACTCGCGCTTTTCTTCCAAGACGCTGGATTGGTTGGTCAATTCGATCAATCAATCGGCCAGTCTAGTGTCTCTGAAGATAAGTGCGGCCGCTACGGAAGAAAAGCGGGGGGGGGGGGACATGTTCCAGCTTTAATAACAACAAATTTAACGAGCACCCCAGCAAAAAAAAAGTCAGCATAAAACCTTCATCAAAATTTGGAAATTGAAGGTTTTATGCTGGAAAACAGCAGTTTTTTGGAAGATCAATAAAATTAAAGGTTTTTGTTTCAATGTCCTTCATAAAAACTGAAAAAAAACCTTCATAAAAACCTTCAATTTTTAATCATGAAGGAAAAAATGCAGATATTTTAAAGGTTTTATGCAGGAAAATTAAAAACATAAAAAAAACTGCAATTTTTTGTTTCAATATCCTTTATAAAACTTTCAAACAACCTTCAATTTGACAATTTTGATGAAGGTTTCATGCTGACTTTTTTTGCTGGGACCAGCCACTTAAACGGCGGTGCGATCAAACGACGAGGATTGAACTCACAACCCTCCGATTACGAACTCGCTGCTGTTCTAACTAGGCGGAACGTGACTAGATTCATAACGGCATGAGCTTTTTCAAGCTTGTCCCATTTTAAACAGAAAACGAAAATTGGTATATTTCTACCAAACCAAACAAAGCGGGTCAATCAAAGAAGACAAGCTTTCAGTTTTGGTTGTCTTTGAAAAGCAATTCCCTCTTCTCTGACAACCTCGTTACGCAACAGAAGGGGGGGATGGCACCTTAACTACCTGTACCCCCCTCCTCTTGTGACATTTTAAACCGTTCCGATGACAGCGGTGTTTATAGCGGATTAAAAAAGATGGTCTGGCCCAACTCATCAAAGCAGGGGGAGGGAAGGTAGGCTTGAAGATGGTTCATTTGCTACTCTGACTTCTTTTGCTCTAGCTTGTCACTATTTCTTTTTTGGGGTTGACATTTGAATGGACAGCTTTAAGAATCCCGTCCACTCTTTGGCGGCTTTATCTCCAGGGAAAGTATTGAGTTATTATCCTCGCTGTTTACTTTTGGGACTATTCTTCTTTTAAATGATGAGGGAGGGGCTAAAAAAGTGAGCTTGGCACTTATCTTGGCGGTTGGGTTTTTATTGTAATGAATTGACAGAGGAAAGTTATCCAGGTACTAGGCTTGTTTTTTTTCGTGTATGCTCGTTATTTTTATCGGTGGATTTATGTTTCGAAAAACGGGGTGTATGTCGTTTGGGGTGACACTATTGTCAGCTGTGCTGTGAGTGCAAAAAAAAGCTAATTTCAGCTGAAAAACTTGAGTATATTTTATTGTGCTTTCACTTGTAGTGCAACTTTAAGGAATCCATCGGTTCAGTTTATTTATTTTGTTTTCTTTGGTTTGGTTAATTAACGTCGCACAAGAGCTGCACATTGGGCTATTGGCGACAGTTCGGGGCCTATCTTGAAGGTTTGGTTTGGTTTAATTAGTTTGATGAGATCCCGGAAACGATGCCTCGTATTTTTGAACCATGGTCAGATAGATGAACAGGACAAAACCTGAGCAGGCACCCGACGCAACATCACTAGGCGTCAGGACATTGGACCCCGATCAGATTTATCGTACACCAGTCCCGTACATACGCCAGTATAATTTCTTGGATGTTCTGGACGACTTTCTAGTATTTTTGTAGCGACACTGACAACCCTTCAATCGCAAGATCACTACTTTTTTTACTTTTCTTTGTCAAGTCCATCGAACTAGCCATCCGCTGATTCTAGCTAAACGCTTTTATCCACTGGGCCATTGGACGCCTTCCCACAAGAACGAATGACGAGGAGCGAAACAAATAACTTCCAAAAGTCCATACTTATTGTTTGGTTGGTTGAATTAAAGTTGTACTAGAGCTTCACGATAGATGGTTTGGTTAATTAACATCGCACTAGAGCTGCAAGTGGGCTATTGACGACGGTTCGGAACCTATCTCGAAGGAAAGGCCCGTATTCACGATAGAACGATTCGAGATTTATATCGATTGGTTTGGTTTGATAAAATAACGTCGCACTAGAGCTGCACAGCAAGCTATTGGCGACGGTTTGGGGTCTATCTCGAAGGAATGACCCTGGAACACATACAGATTCACACACACATTCATACATGCACCTGCCTCGTTATTTTAGAACCATGGTCAGATGACGTATATCGAAGGAGGTCCAACCGGGAACACTACCTCGTAATTCTGAACCATGGTCAGATGACGAGTCATAGTTATTGGAGAACAAGACCCTGGTGAAGAGGTAAACTCAGCAAGAGAATTGACTGTAGATGAGTACAAAAAAAGGTGGTCAGATCTCCATTCATGGACTAATAAAGCATTAACAAGATGAAGACGCCCCATTTTATTGAATAGGATTCAATCCCATAAAAAAAACACAACATAGAGGACTATAAAACACCAACAGTATTTCCTACTTTAAAAGTACTGTTGTACAAGTACTAGAGCTATACACAACATAACGATTCGGGATTTATACCGAGGGAGGTCCAACCGGGATCACTATCTCGTAATTTTGAACCATGGTCATGTGACGAGTCATACTTATTGGAGAATCAAGGCTCTGGTGAAGAGGTAAACCCGTCAACTCAGCAAGAGAATTGACTGTAGATGAGCACAAAAAAAAAGGTGGTCAGATCTCCATTCATGGACTAATAAAGCATTAACAAGATGAAGACGCCCCATTTTATTGAATAGGATTCAATCCCATAAAAAAAACACAACATAGAGGACTATAAAACACCAACAGTACTTCCTACTTCAGAAGAGTCCCTCTTCCTATCCTCAGAATGGATCTTTTGTCCATCCTCAGACACCAAAAAGAAACAAAATTCAAAAGAAGAAGGAAAAATAAATACCTTCATCAACTTCCCATAGGTTTTTTCTTCGCTACCACTATTATTATTCCCAGCTTCTGTTTCTGCAAAGGTTCGAGCCTCGCCAATTAGCGAGGAAGCGGCTATTTTCGCCCTGCCTTTCGACAAACAATTCCTCATTAGCCATCGGTGTCATTAAAAAGCCAAGTTCTGAGAACAAAAGCCATCTTCCGTATTTCTGGTCTTATTCCCGGGTGTCTTGACCTCCCGAGGTGGCGGACTCGGTGGTGGTCAGACATCGGGAGAGGGTGGCGGTCCGTTGCTATTTGGAGAATGTGGGTCATCGCGTTGGTTTAATTACACGAGGTACGTGGGTGGAAATAAGATTACGATGGGATTATGGGGTGTTTGATGGTATCGATTTTCATCATCGATGGTTGGTTTCTTGTTTTGTGATTGGTGGGGGGTTTGTCTGACTAATCGTTTACTAATGGAGGGTTTAAAATATGTGATATCATTGGGAATCGGTTGATAAGGTTAATCCTTGAGTAAGTGTGGTTTATCTTGTCGATGGATCTGATGTGATGAAAGGATGGTATTTTGATCAGATTTTGGCATCGTAATAGAGTAAATATGATTGCTGTGAATGAAATCACGCAATTGTTAGATAAAAATGTTAGAGATATTTTCTTTTAATAGTTATTATATTTCCTTAATCATCAGTAAAAATCAACGAGTCTCTGAACATATAAAAGTATGTTAATATTTTGAAAATATTTTGTTTCTTAAAGTATTGAACAGTATGTTAATTAATGTATCACAGTAATGCAAATTTCCGTCAAAAAGTCTTTGAAAATCCTAAATATTTCGTCGTTTCGTTAATTTTGTTAAAAAAGTGACGAAATTACTTAGTCACTTTTCATAACCACATAATAATTATAGCATATAAACAACATTTTAATTATAGCATATTTAATGAAGTTTTCGTAAAAAAATAAACAATTATTTTGAAACAGCCTTTAGTTTGCAGTTTTTAAGGAGAAAAACTCAAAAATATATTATTAAAATTAAAGCGAAGAAAGTAGAAAGATACAATTTAACAAAATTTCAAACTAAATATTCAGGTTGTATGAATGTTTAAATTATTGTACGTATTTCATAAAATAGATATATTGTAAAATTGATTGATTTCTATAAAAATAAATAGTCATTATTATTTGTGAATTATTTTTGTACAAAAATTAATAGCAAAAAAAACCTGAATGAGGATACAGTATTTGTTTTAAATACAATATATTTATAATAATAGAAAAAATTTAAAGTTCGTATGTAAAGTCAAAAATATAGTAATTTAAATACGATTATAGTTTCTAAATTATAAAATATTATTTTTAAATATTATTTTTTAAATATTGTTTATTAAAATATCAATATTATATTACAATATTGATATAATATGAGAATATTAGTATTAATTACAAAATATTAATAAAATATTTTACTGCAATATAAATACTGTATTTCAATATTAATATTTTATTACAATATCTTTTTCTTATTAGAATACTAAATTTTTATTAAAATATTAATATTTTATTAGAATACTATTATTTTATTACTATAGTAATATTTCTAAAATATTTATATTTTTTAGTATATTAATATTCTATAAGAATATTAGTACTATATAAGAATATTAATATTTATTACAATATTAATATTTTATAAGAATATTAGTACTATATAAGAATATTAATATTTATTACAATATTAATATTTTATCACAATACTTAAAGTTTATTAAAATATTAATTTTATATAAGAAAATTAATATTTTACTAAAATATTAATATTTTAGTAAAATATTAATATTTTTCTAATTAATTTACGTTTCTTCGTATATTAATATTATATAAGAATATAACTTTGTTATGAAAAATATAAAATATTATTACTTTTACTTATATGAAACTTCATATTATAAAACTAGTTTACAAAAATAAACTTGTTGTGTAATTTTTTTTATCTCATAACCGTTTATAAAATTTCCTGCAATATAAAACCATGTAAATTACACAATGATAGTAGTCTTAATCACTGACATAACTACAACATTTTAAATATATTTTTTTTATTTTAATTGTTTCCCTTTTGTTATATGGAATTCTCAATGCAATATTACAATGGCGCAAGAGCTCGTTAACCATATCCGTAACACTTCAATCTTCATACAAGACTATTGCATTAGAATTCATCTCATTGCTTCGATCGACAGTTCGATTTTTTATTCCGTCCACTAGACTACTACAAAAACAAAGATGGCGACCGCTAGCCCATACCACCCGAGGGTCCCAACAAGTTTTCCTGCTCTCTCTCTCTCTTTATAATTAACGGCTTTTCGAAGGCAGTCCCATTCAAGTTTGATGAAGGCAGGAAGAAAAAAAATGACCAGCAAGAAACGCCGATGAATGAACATCTATTGGAGTGTCTTTTCATAGCTGCAATTAAGCCTAACAAGCGAGGAAGTTTTTTTTTGATGGTTTATTTATTATTAGATGTTATTATTCCACACCGAACAGGCGCGTACTTTAAATGCGTTTATAATTGGGAGTGAACTGAAATGACGTGAGAAATTTCTTTCCCCGTTTTAATTCAAGAATGCGAATTGTTAAGTGTTCGATTAAGTTTTGTGTTCCTATCGAACGATTGTTTGTTTCCGCCATTTCATTTCCTCATTGAGTTTTTTTTTAAATTTAACTCATTGACTATTTATTATTATTCCGATAGTGTATGCAACAATTAAAAATTCGAATTTTTTTAGATATTTCAACCGAGCCTATGCAACATTATAGAACACTGAACACACCGTTGTTAACCGTTGTTATCCTAAAAAAAGAACGTTTTAAGCCCTTAATAGTATTGTGATTTAATCTGTTTGGCGTGAGAAATTTCTTCCCCTTTTTAAACGAAGAATCCGAATTGTAAAGTGTTTGATTAAGTTTTGAATTCAATCGAACCATTATTTGTTTCCGCATTGTAATTTCCTCAGCGCCGTTTTTTATTAATTTAACTCATTGATTATATTTAACATTATTCCGATAATATATGTAACAATAAAAAATTCTAAATTTATTAGCTATTTCAAAGTGCCACAGTTCGTATGTCGAACGATTTTTCTTTTCAGGAGAGCAAAAATAAGAATTGTTTCCTTGTGATAATTGTAAGATAGAACCTTTTGTCCTTCAGTTGCATCTTGTATGCGATTATCTGGTGACATAAGATAGTTTGCCACCAAGTGGGAATTACAAAATTCCACATATGGCAATAAAAATCGAATTTTTGACATGCGATATTTTGCACTTTAAACGTCGTTATTTAGTGGTTATAGAACATCGAACAAACTGCTATTTTTGTTTAAAAAATATTTAAGAGCTAAATGATCTTATTGTGATTTAATCTAAGGAAACCCAACGAACGCTTTGTGGATGGGAAGGAACAGCCACAAAGTTTATTAACATTGAGAAGTAGACAGTTAAATATAATCTAATCGCTATTAAATTCTTAATGGTCAAATGTTTAAGTAAAAATTTATTTTGTTAAAATCGATTGACTGTTTAAAAACAAAATTTATTTCGATTTTTTTATTTGAATAGAGACAACTGCTATCAAAAACTACATAAGATATTAATGTAGGATGAATGTACTAATTTCCGAACAGTTAAGACCAATGTTCAGCTAGTTAATATCAATTTAAGACCAATTCCCTACTAGTTAATTGCATTTTCGACCAGTTATTCCAATTTCTGACTAGTTAAGACCAATTTACGACCAGTTAAGACCAATTTCCGGCTAGTTAAGACCAATTTCCGACCAGTTAAGACCAATTTACGACCAGTTAAGACCAATTTCCGGCTAGTTAAGACGAATTTACGACCAGTCAAGACCAATTTACGACTAGTTAAGACCAATTTAAGACCAATTTCCGACTAGTTAATTGCAATTTCCGACCAGTAAAGTCCAATTTCCGACCAGTTAAGACCAATTTCCGACCAGTTAAGATCAATTTCCGACCAGTTAAGAATAATTTCCAACCACTGCCGAACCTGTGACTACATAACTTAGATTAGACTGTAAAATGAAATTGTTTTAAATTTTAAAAGCCTTTGAGTAACATTGATTAAAGGGTCTTTTGAAAACACAAAGATATGCTCTTAGTTTGAAATATTTTCTCCAAATTGTCAGTAACTGATACGTGGTCGATAACTGGGGCATTCACTTTATTCTACATTTTTTTATAGTTAAATATTTTTTCGGATAGTGAATGTAATTTTTATAATATATTTGAAAGATTACGAACTTAAAAAAAAAAAAACATTTTGTAATATTAAACGTAATTTATTATTGATTTTTTAAGATATTAATACTTCTAAAATATACTAATTATACAATACCATTTAGGAAAAGTTGTCATCTCCAAATTCTCCAGAATGGGTAAAATTCACAGCAACATATCCAAAACAATTCCACTTAATCCATTTGCAATTTGGTGAAGAGGCAACGAAAATAAATTAGTATCTTCAATAATTTTATAACCCTATTCAAGTAAGACTATATTCCATAAAGTCACAATACCACTGACGAATATACCTCTAATACGTTCCTGGGCTTGCAATGACCCAACTGATTGATAGACCAAATAAAGAAAACAATGATTTTGTTGAGACAGCATGAGCAACAGCACATTAAATCTGTTGTCTCTCTACATGTTGGTCGTGATGTCTTGAGAGTGCAGCACCAATTCTGATAAAGCCATAAAGGTAAACTAAAAATATGAGGTTCTATTCTTGCAGAACCAAGTCACCACGTGTACATCTGAGTAGATTAGTTCAACTCGTATCCAACCAATCTAATCCATATTAAATTAATCGCGCATCAAATGTCCTCATGCCGGTGGTGGTACAGTAGTTAGGGCACTGATGTACCAGCTCATATGTTTATCCTCGTCCATTTTTTAAAGTCACTTGCTGCGTTTTCAGTTCTTATAGGTTTCCAGTTCTCCCTAGCTTCATCAAGATGGGTTTCAAACAGTCCTCAATAACCAATTCCGATTTTTAGTAAAATGAACCAAAGTCCTAATCAAAACTCGCAGATCGATGTCGACCACCCAAAAATCACATTTCAATCGAGGTAGTTCCCGAACCTCCGACACCAACCACATCGAAGGAAGACATTAAATTTAACAAAATAATCTTAATCGAAATTCCCAGAATCGCGCGGGCTACACCAAAACAAAAAAAAACTTCAACCTCAAAGAACTTATCCATTAATGAAACAAATGACTTTTTTTTCTACACAATCTCGGAAGCGAAACAGACGTACCCGATTCCCACAAATCTGCATGCGGTCGGTCATAAAGACCGATCCCGTTCGACAACGCGAGGTGTATAAGCATTTGAGCATTTTCCGGAGAATTCGCAGACTTTTTCCCATGCTGCAACGTCGCGCCCTATGAAAGGGTGTTTTTATTTTGAGAAAATGAGATTTTGTTTGTTTCCAATGAAGAACATAAAAAAAGGTCATTGGTTGAGCGACGTGGGTGTTCCTCTGTAGGGTGCGAAAGTTCGCATGATTTGAATTTGGATTGCAGTGTTGGCGAGGAAATGATTCCCAACCTTTGAATGGGTACCACTGAGAGGACATTTAAGTAAATTGCATACCGCTTACTTTAAATAACACAGATCACTAATTGAAAATGCAGTTTATGTGTTTAAATGTATTTATGACTAAACTTTAAATTAATCAAATATTATTTTCCAGTGACTTATACGAGGAGGTTTTGCGCTCAAACCGCATGAATCTGTTGTTCAAGTTTTTCCTGGAGATTGAAAGTTACTGCTTACCAAAAAAAAAAATGGAAATTGAATGTTATTGGAATAATATGTACATATCAAAGGTGGTTTTGCTTGTTTTTTTAACCTCTCACACATAATCAAAAATTAAAATTTGTAGTTTTGTTTTCACTGAAATAAAGTTTCATAATTCAGGATCATATCCCTATCCCTCCCACCAATTTTTTTTTATGTCCTGATATCCTTGTATTTTATTATATTATCTGCATTAATTTATCTATATCTATCCTTTTCTATCCATCAATTTTATATCCATTTCTTATAGCTTTGATTTGGTTTGGTTAATTAAGTCGCACTAGAGCTGCACAGTGGGCTATTGGCGACGGTTCGGGGTCTATCTCGAAGGAAAGACCAGGGAACACATACACATTCACACACGCATTCATACATGCACCTTGTTATATTAGAACCATGGTCAGATGACGAGGAAACACCTGAACTGGCACCCAACGCCTTCAATAGACGTCGGGACTTTGGATCCCGATCAGATTTATCTTGCACCAGTCCCGTATACACGCCTTTAATTTTTGCGGATGTTCTGGACGACTAGTATTTTTGTAGCGACAAATTATACTGATGTGTATACGGAACTGTTGCACGATAAATCTGATCAGGGTCCAATGTCCTGACACTTATTGAGGTTGCGTTGGGTGCCAGCTCAGGTGTTGCCCATGGTTCAAAATTACGAGGCATTGTTCTCGGGTCTTTCCTTTATGAAAGGCCCCGAACCATCACCGGTACCCCAATGTGCAGCTCTAGTGCGACGTTAATTAACTAAACCATTATTTTTCGTACCAAATAATAACGCTCAACGTATAGTATCAGACATTCTTTGATGATCCTTATACGATCAAAACTTAGGTACAAACAGAAATAAAAATTAATGTGTTATTTTACTCTGCAATGTGCGTGATGCCCCCTCCCCGCTTTTTGGCATCGGCGAAGAATCAGAGCTGAACGCCAATTGCGTGCCAAGAGAACTTTCTCGTGCCAAATAACACACACAGGGAAGTCAGAGCGGCGAACAAAAAGTCACGCCAACAGCGAAAGCGCGCCGAAGAAAGGGGTGACAATTTGCGCCCAGGGCGAATTTATTCTCCGCCAAATAATGATGGTGTGAAGGGGGAAAAAAAAGGAATAATTGGTCTTTAAATTGATGAATGAATCGTCACTGTGTTATTTTTTGTATTATAGTTTTCTTAAATAGAATCTCTGATTCGACATTCCTGATTAAAAGTTTCATCGATTGATTTTGTCTAATTTTATTTTACTCGAATAGGTAGGTTGGAAAAAAAAATTATAGCGTTACAGAAAACTATTTTTAATTAATTAGGTTTCTTAATTTTCAATTAAATTTGGGCTTGTTGAAGAGAATGTAAAGGTAGAAGGCAATAAAAGTTAAAAATGAAATAAGATATTTCTAGATAGACAACGTATTTAATTCGGTAGAAGAATTTTTTACGTTGAGTTCCTTATAATTTTTTTTTTTTATTTATAATCTAATGAATACCGTTTTTATCATATACAAGTTGTTATTACCCGAGGTTTCACAATCGTTGATAAATAGTGTTTTAATATTGTTAATGTCCAGAAAACGTTACCTAAATTGAACGTTTCACTTTTCTAGATTTAATAAATAAATTGATAGTTTCACTTTTCTAGACTAAATAAATAAATTGAACGTTTTCACTTTTTCTAGATTTAATTGCGTGCGTATAATATTGAAAATTAATTATAAATAAAATAATATCATATAAATATTAAAATTAATATAAATTTATACAAAATTAGTTACAAAGTAAATTGGTAACAAAATAAATTAGCTATCAAAGCTATCAGAGCTATCAAAGTCAATAAATTTAAAAAAAAAATATTGCACCCTTTTCATAAAAGATAATTAAAACGTTTGCTTCTTTTGCCCTGACTTTAGTACACAGATTTCAGTCATCGAGAGGATGCAAAGCAAAAACAAACGCAAGTAACTGTTTACAGCATAAAAGGCAATTGCACCATAGAGTAATGATACACATAGAGGAATAAAAATGCTGATTTCCGTGTGTGCATCATTGAAACCACGTGATTTGTGGAAATGCCAATTCATTCATGCGCCAATATTACTTGGCAGGCCTTGGCGACTTTCAGAACTAAGCGAGATCGAAGTATTGTAATATGGTTTTGTGTTTAATTTTGTATTAAAATATCGTTTTTTAACGAGTGGCACAATTTAAGGGAGTTTAACAGATATATTAAAGATATTTTTCTTACTTTGTACTTTTGAAATAATTGCGTTACGTTTTTATGTAAAAAACTTACCATAAGCGAAGTTCTTTCAATTGTTATTTTGTATAGTTCAATAAGAAAATATGAACAATAAAACCGGAGAAATATAAAGAGTTTCGTTTTTTCGAGTATTGAACACAAACAAAATTATATTTTCGTTTCGATAATGAAGAGAAAATATTTAGCGCAAATTGTTTGAAAATAAGTAAATACCTACACATATGTTAAGAAGTTGAATACGGACAGAACGCCTTATCACCAAAAAGAAGAAAGTGCACCAAATTTGGAACTCCTGCAGATGTCTGAACGCCAAATGTGGCAGCGCTAAAACCACGTGATGTTGGTTTTTGTATTTCAATGTTGACACCGCGGCCTTATGAGAGTCTGGTATTGAAGGCGCTCTCTATTTAATATTATAACTCTCTGAATTGCACCCGTTCGGTCTGATGACGATTCGCTAATGGCATCTACATATCGTCTTGTGTTACGTTTTTTAGTATTTTGACACCTAAATGGCCCTATCCCGAATCTGCGTGCTTTGAGGAAGGATTGTTAACGATCCCTCCGTCAGACACTTACACTCCTCTTATTGTAAGGAAAGTCATCCTTCCCCAAATCGTTGAGAACTCTTTGTCCTGCTTACAAAGTGAAATCCCCCCCCCCCCCCCCACACCTTATCATTTATTGTAATAAGTCCATAGACAGTGCAACTTTTCTGTTACGGAAACCATGCGAAAAGGTTAAAGATGTACAAAAATACAAATGCACCTAACTACAACGAAACAATAACAATATTTTTATGCTGTAGACATTTAATAAAGAGGACTATGTGGCCGAGCGATTAAGGCGTTCAGCTACTAATCCGAGGATTGGTGGTTCGAACCCTTGCAATGGACTTGACAAAGAAAAGTAAAAAAGTAGTGATCTTGTGATCGGAGGGTAGCCAGCTTCGCTACAAAAATACTAGAAAAGTCGTCCAGAACATCCGCAAAAATTAACGGCATGTATACGGGACTGGTGCACGATAAATCTGATCGTGGTCCAAAGTCTCGACGTCTATTGAAGGCGTGCTGGGTGCCAGTTCAAGTGTTTCCTCGTCATCTGACCATGGTTCTAAAATAACGAGGTGCATGTATGAATGTGTGTGTGAATGTGGATGTGTTCCCGGGTCTTTCCTTCGAGATTGTCCCCGAACCGTCGCCAATAGCCCACTGTGCAGCTCTAGTGCGACGTTATTTAACAAAACAAAACCAAACCAACTTGAAGGAGTTGGGTGCCTGTTCAGGTGTTTCCTCGTCATCTGACCATGGTTCTAAAATAACGAGGTGCATATATGAATGTGTGTATGAATGTGGATGTGTTCCCGGGTCTTTCCTTCGAGATAGACCCCGAACCGTGGCCAATAACCCACTGTGCAGCTCTAGTGCGACGTTACTTAACCAAACCAAAGCAAACCAAACCATTTAATAAAGACGTTGCTTCAGAATTCACGATAATTTTTTTTTTAAACAAATCATTGTTCAGTTATGCTAACTTTCCTGAATATCCGCATAGTTTTGGAAGTATTCACCAATTCGTATTTTTCGCCGCATTCTCTTTACCGCGAAATATCATGTCACCAGCTTTGATCGATCAGTCAATTCACCATTGTCTTCGAGAAATGATCCAGCGGCAACTTCAATCACGGCTTATTTAAATAGCACGTGTGCCAGTGGCTGGTTAAACAAGCTGTCTTTGGCTAATGCTGATGGATCGGAAAGGATTTAGCAGTGTCCTTCAATTAGTAAGAATGAAATGTGGATATGCACGTAATAGTCCGGGAGACAGCGGCCTTTTTGGCAAGTAATTTTACACCGACTGATTTGTGTAACAATAGTTAGATAAGTTATTGGTAACGTCAAAAATCGAATTCAGCTGGCGCGACCGCGGTGGGTGTAGGCGGGTCGACATCTAAAAAACCGGTCTGCAATATCATTTCTAATCACACCTATCACAAGTGCTTGTCGTTTTCAATTAGTCCTAACGAAACAATTTAGCCATCACTGTAATCCCTCATGATGTCCCTAAGACAAATCCAATGAACGATCAACGGTTTCATTATAGTCTGGGAGGCAGTGACATTTTAGGAAGATTATTTTACACAGGCTGCTTTTCTTACCAGTAACTGGTCTTGGATAGATAATCAAGGAAACTTAATTCAGCTGGTCCATTTCGGGTGGGTGTAGGCGGGGGGGCGTTAAGAACATGTAAAAAAAATTCAAAAATAAAAATATTTTACACCGGCTGAAAATTTATTTACATGTTATTTGGACTATTTTATGATGTTTTTGGGTATTCAGCTGGTAAGCTGAGGGTGGGTTATACTTCAGCTTCTCGTTTGTTTACGTAAAAAAACACGTTTTTTCAAAATATTTTACACCGTATTAAAATTTAATACGAGATAGTTATTTAGATATTAATCAAGAAAATAATATTCAGCTGGCTCGGTATTGGTGGAAAGACCTTCAGCTTTGGCTATGAAGTGTTTGCGCTCTAAATTATATTCGAGCGCCGCGCAGTATCTTCAAACATCCATCTGAAGGTTATTCCACCACTACCGAGTCAGCTGAATGGAATTTTTTTTAACCTTACCTTTCATACTAGTAACATACTCGAGTTTCGTGTCGTGTAAAATTGATTTTATTGGGAAATCATTAGCAGACATCGGGAAAACATTAATATATATATATATATATATATATATATACAAATTTAAATCAATTGTAAAATTCTCGATTATTTTTACCTGCTAAAATTTTAGTTTGGAATCTTCTAAATATAGTTGTAAAATTCTAAAACTGTATTTATGTTTCTAATTTGTTATTTGAGATTTTATGCTTTAGACATGTATGATTTTCAATGAACTGAAATTATAAATCGGTTATTCGATCACTTTATAGTTTTCTTTGATATTATATTTTTCGAGAAACTAAGGCCTTTTTATTATTAATCGAAAATTGTCTAACTTTTATGGCATATTGTAAGATATGTATATTATACATTAGCTTGCGAATTAGCAATATGAGTAGTAGTTTTTCTTTTAATTACTAAAGTAAAAAATATTAAATATAAATAAAAAAAAATGTGTTATTATGAATTAATATTTATATTAAAATTAAATACATGTAGTATACACCAATTCGTATGTGTTATATATTTTAAAGGATCTGAAGGAAAAAATCTTGTAAAAAATATTCTTTAAAAAATCGTTGTACATAAAACGCTTTAAAAAAATTGGAAAAGTTTAAATTTTGAAAAAAAATAAAATTCAAATAATTATAATGTTTTATTGTATGAAATAAAGTTTGAAATTGTATGAAACCCAGTTGCTCAGTTGGTAAGGCGTTCAGCTGCTAATCAGAGGATTGGTGGTTCGAATTCGTGAAATGGACTTGACATAGAAAAGTAAAAAAGTAGTGATCTTGCGATTGGAGGGTTGCCAGCTTCGCTACAAAAATACTAGAAAGTCGTCCAGAATATCCAACAAATTATACTGGCGTGTATACGGGACTGATGCATGATAAATCTGATCGGGGTCCAAAGTCCCGACGTCTATTGAAGGCGTTGGGTGACAGTTCAGGTGTTTCCTCGTCATCTGACCATGGTTCTAAAATAACGAGGTGCATGTATGAATGTGTGTATGAATGTGTGTGTGAATGTGTATGTGTTCTCGGGTCTTTCCTTCGAGATTGACCCCGAACCGTCGCCAATAGACCACTGTGCAGCTCTAGTGCGACGTTATTTAACAAAACCAAAAAAAAAACTGATCGGGGTCCAAAGTCCCGACGTCTATTGAAGGCGTTGGGTGCCAGTTCAGGTGTTTCCTCGTCATCTGACCATGGTTCTAAAAATAACGAGGTGCATGTATGAATGTGTGTGTGAATGTGTATGTGTTCTCGGGTCTTTCCTTCGATATTGACCCCGAACCGTCGCCAATAGCCCACTGTGCAGCTCTAGTGCGACGTTATTTAACAAAACAAAAAAAAACTGATCGGGGTCCAAAGTCCCGACGTCTATTGAAGGCGTTGGGTGCCAGTTCAGGTGTTTCCTCGTCATCTGACCATGGTTCTAAAAATAACGAGGTGCATGTATGAATGTGTGTGTGAATGTGTATGTGTTCCCGGGTCTTTCCTTCGAGATTGACCCTGAACCGTCGCCAATAGCCCACTGTGCAGCTCTAGTGCGACGTTAATTAACAAAACCAAAAAAAAAAAAATGATCAGGGTCCAAAGTCCCGACGTCTAATTAAGGCGTTGGTTGCCAGTTCAGGTGTTTCCTCGTCATCTGACCATGGTTCTAAAATAACGAGGTGCATGTATGAATGTGTGTGTGAATGTGGTGTGTTCCCAGGACTTTCCTTCGAGATTAACCCCGAACCGTCGCCAATAACCCACTGTGCAGCTCTAGTGCGACGTTAATTAACAAAACCAAACCAAAAAGTCAAAAAGTCAACAACAAAAATGTAGGTGCTACCGAGTCCCCTTAACGACATTTGGACTTTCCGACAGTCATCTTCTTAATATTAAATGACAGCGACAGCAACACATCCCCGACATCCATCTGCAATTCATCCACACATCACACGACACGAGAAACATCCACTTAAAAGTCGCCAATACTCCATTTACTTTATAAGTGGACGTATTAAGTCACGTTTATAACCAAAGAGAGCGAAATATCCAAAGAAAACCGACGAAACGTGTGTAGTAATTTTGTCATGGGGTCCTAACCGGTCCTATCCATCTGCAATTCATCCACACATCACACGACACGAGAAACATCCACTTAAAAGTCGCCAATACTCCATTTACTTTATAAGTGGACGTATTAAGTCACGTTTATAACCAAAGAGAGCGAAATATCCAAAGAAAACCGACGAAACGTGTGTAGTAATTTTGTCATGGGGTCCTAACCTCATCTACCCAGGAACGTAGAATTCGGCGCCATGTACCAATCGTCTCTGATGAAAGGTTCCGCGACTCTCCATTTAACCGTTATTTTGCATTGGCTACCGGATAATGGGGTGTCCGGATAATTGGGTGTTCGAAAACTATAAATCGTTCAGAGAAGCTTTCTTTACTTAGTGTGGATGGATAGATGTAATTATGGGAAACGTGTAATTTTTTTTTGTTGCTAACATGGGAAGTTCAGGTTGCTTTGTATGTAGTGTAGGAATTTGATGTTTTTTTTTTAGAAAATGTCTTTATTTATGTAGTTGTATACTGTTAAAAATAGGTACTCAGAAATAAGTAAAATGTATTCATTTTTGAGTACATTCGATGGGCTCCGAATACATAAGTTTCAATTTTGAGAAAAACATGAACTCAAAAATGAATACAATTAGTGAAAAATAGCATACGCTAGCCTACATATTCTGCTTTCCTAAATCACTTTCAATAACTATAATCAATAACAACCAATAGTTACTGGGAATCGAACACAGATCCTCAGGCACCGCAGCCTAGTGCCTTATCCATTGTACTACCAGGACGACGTGAAGAAGTTACAAACAGAAGATATTTAAAAAAGATGTTTCAAAGGAATGGGAAGTCAGATAATTCAGTTGTAATAACTCAGCTTTCATTTAAGAAATCGACATCAAATAAGGTTGAAAACCATCTTCTGATTAATTATTATAAGGCCCTGGACATCAGTGCGGACGACATCAGGTAGAGGGATTGGGTTCGATTCCCGGTAAGTCCTGGTTGTAATTGTTGAAATTTATTGAAAGTTATTCATGAAGGCAGCCTATGTAGGCAAGCAACTGCTCTTTTTATTCATTTTACTCATTCTTGAGTACATGGCTTTTTCAAAAATGATACTTATGTATTCGAAGCTATGATAAGCATCGAATATAATAAAAAATGAGTACATTTTACTTATTATAAGTACCTATTTTTAACAGTGTATTGATTTGGTTAATTAACGTCGCGCTACATCTGCACAGTGGGCTATTGGCGACGGTTCGGGGCCTATTTCAAAGGAAAGACCCGGGAACGATGCCTCGTATTTTTGAACCATGGTCAGATGACGAGGACAACACCTGAGCTGGCACCCAACGCCTTCAATAAACGTTGGGACTTTGGACCCCGAACAGATTTATCGTGCGCCAGTCCCGTATACACGCCGTTATTTTTTGTGGATGTTCTGGACGACATTCTAGTATTTTGATAGCGAAGTTGGCAACTCTCCCATCGCAATATCACTAGTTTTTACTATTTATTAGTCTAGTCCATCGCAAGGTCTTGAACAGTGTATTACCATAACTGTAATTGAGTTTCATGGAATTAATTTCTTCGAAATAAAAATAGAATCTACACAAACGATCTTCACTCGCCATCCGAACAAATCACCATTCCACCAAAACTGAACAAATCCATAGAAAACAACCCCCAAAGTGGAAATTCCCAGAGACTCCTCCTCAAAAAAAAAGAACAATAAAAAAAAAATCCTTCAATTTCTTTGTCACATCCAGCGAACACTTTTATAAAACTTCCACACACACACATACATACATAAGACCCCAAAGAAACCAGTCCGGAAAGAAGAAGAAAAAAAAAATTAAAAAACAGTCCACTCTTTCCAGCCCAGTCAGCAACTCCATTAGACAAGGAACGTGCGCCCAACAATGGAAAGCGCGGCGCCCCACAATGGCCGCGAATGGGGAGAAGGGCCCTTGAAGGGCCGGGGCGCGCAAGGGAAAAGGCACGCAGTGGGGCTCTCAGGGGAAGAAGGGCGCACAGACCCTTTCGAAAACAATTGGCTACAACAGAAGGGAGATGTGCCGAGGCCCCAACACAAACAAGCACTTTCTGAAGAAAGGGGCAAAAATCAATGGAGACTGTTGTCTGTGGGAAATGGTTTCAATTTTGGTTTTGTTGGGTGTGATGATCGATTTTTAAGGAAAAGGGTGGGATTGGTGTCGATTTTAATGTCATCTTCGTTCGTGGGAGTAGAATCTTTACAGAGAACGCTGTTAAAAATGGTTTCGCAAATTTTACGAAAATTCCGGTATATATGTACACTGTATGCAGGACCCGATTAAGACATTACAGCAAGGGAAGTCGCCAATAGCCCACTGTGCAGCTCTAGTGCGACGTTAATTAACAAAAACAAAACAAACAAAACAGCAAGGGAAGCCCGCCTTTAAAAGGGGGCCCCATTGCTTTTAAATAGACGCTGGAACATCAAATCAAAGTTTTGTATGCACCAATATATGGAGTTTGAGGGTAGAATCTTTACTGAGAACGCTGCTAAAAATAATTTCGCAAATTTTACGAAAATTCCGGTATATATATACACTGTATGCAGGACCTGATTAAGACATTACAGCAAGGGAAGCCCGCCTTTAAATGGGGGCCCCATTGCTTTTAAATAGACGCTGGAACATCAAATCAAAGTTTTGTATGCACCACTATATGGAGTTTGAGGGTAGAATCTTTACTGAGAACGCTGCTAAAAATGGTTTTTGCAAATTTTACCAAAATTCCGGTATTTATGTACACTGTATGCAGAGCCCGATTATGAAATTACAGCAAGGGAAGCCCGCCTTTAAATGGAGACCCCATTAGTTTCAAATAGACGCTGGAACATCAAATCAAAGTTTTGTGTGCACCAATATATTTACCCCTTATTGGCAGTAAAATGAAACATTAAAATAATATATCAAAACATATTAATAATTAATGTTTATTCCTAATATTCTGATTTTTTTTCTTCTTTTAATATTTGAACAAATTTAACAAAAAAAAAATAACAATTTTGTTTACTGAAGTTTGTAATAAAATTTTATTTCATTTAGTAGCAAATTATTTTAGGTGTATTAAATATTTATATGTGTGATTTGGGGGCCCCATAAAAATGTAAAGTGTAAGCATGGGCTTCACGGGCCTATTCGGTGATCAGGCCCTGACTGTATGAAAAACTATACTTGAAAATGAGTACCTGGACCTACTCGTTTTCCTTTGAGTGCATTGATTGTAGCGTAAATGACCGATGATGTACTCAAATTTAAGTAATCGTACTTTCTCAAAAATGAGCCGTGTTATTTCATATTGCTCATCTCAGCGTCTGCTCAAGCCATCTTGTCGAAGCGACCTGATAAAACTTAAAATAGTTGTGAAGATGGTTTTCCACATTATTTGATGTCGATTGCTAAGAAACTGAGTTATTACAACTCAATTATCTTGTTTCCCATTCTTGTGGCACACCTTTTTAACATTTCTTCTTCACGTCGCCCTGCGGTGTTTGAGGACCTTGGTTCGATTTCCGGTAAAACTTGGTAGTAATTGTCGATATTTATTGAAAGAGATTTATGAAGGCAGCCTATGCATGCCAGCATTTTCAAAATTGAAACTTATATACTCGAAGCTATGATAAGCATCGAATGTACTCAAAAATAAGTACATTTCACATATTTTTGAATACCTATTATATATTTGGAATATTTTACTAATGAATTTGACAATTGAAGGGATTAATGGCTCAAGAAAGAATGCAACAAAAAGTAAATTTTGAGGTATTTGATTTAAAAGTTTTAATTTCATATTTGGTTTTGATTACATAGCTTGTTCATGATAGTAGTATTTGTGTTAGTAACACAGTGCTGCTGTCAGTGTCAAAAATGTTTTACCTAAATCCTCAAATTGTCTCCTATCCAAACCCACAATTTTCATAAATATATACTTAATAAATACTCATTTTTATAAAATAACCAATTTTAATATTATTTAAAAGACAATAAGTTATTAATTTTTAAATTAACAATTAAATTCAAGTTTTCCCCTAACAAAAATTTTGAAACTTAATCCTGTCTATGCAATTCGTCATACAAACTATATTGCCAAACAATTCCACGAACTGCTCCTTAAAAAATCCCAAATCCTCAAACTCATCACATATCCTAAATACTAGATTTTAATACTATATAAAAGACAATTAATAAGGAATTAACTTTTAAAGTAACAATTAAATTTAAGTTTTCCCGTTAACAAAACTTTTGAAATTAAATCCTGTCTACACCACTTGTCGCACAAACTATATTCCCAAGCAATTTCACGAACTGCTCTTTAAAAAAACCCAAATCCTCGAACTCATCACCTATCCTAAATACCCAATTTAAAAATATTTAAAAGACAATAAGTCATTAATTTTTAAAGAAAGAATTAAATTTAAGTTTTTCCCTTAAGAAAACTTTTGAAACTAAATCCTGTCCGCGCCCCTGATTGTACTCACGAAATTTCCAAACAAATCATCAAAGTTTTCCCTTATCCATAACACCATAATTTTAATACTAGTTAATAATAATCATTTAATAAGCTATTTTAATCATTTAATAAGCTATTTTTTTATTTAAATTCCTAAATAAAACTTATGAAACTTAATCCTGACTATGACACTCGTCGTGCAAACTATATTCCCAAACAAATCCACGAAGTACTTCTTTAAAAATACTAAACCCACAAACTCATCACCTATCGCAAATAGCGAATTTTAATACTATTTAAAACACAATTAATAAGTTATTAATATTTTAAAGAAACAATTAAATTTAAGTTTTTCCTGCAACAAAACTTTTGAAACTAAATCCTGTGTACGCCACTCGTCGTACACACTAAATTTCCAAACAAATTCTCAAACTTTCTCTTATCCAAAACACCGCAATTTTAATACTATTTAATAAACATTTAATAAGCAATTGATTTTTTAAAGAAAAATTAAAGTTCCTAAACAAACCTTTGTCCTTTCCTTAAAAACCTTAATCCTGTCTACGTCAAACGTCGTATATTCCCAAACAAATACATTAACTGTTCCTTAAAACATCTCAAATCCTCAAACTCATCACCTAATCCTAAATACCCAATTTTAATACTAGTTGAAAATAATAAGTTATTAATTTTTAAAGAAACAAATAAATTTAAGTTTTCCCCTTAACAAAACTTTTGAAACAAAATCCTGTCTACGCCACTCGTCGTATAAACTATAATCCCAAACAAATCCATGAACCACTCCTTTAAAAATTCCAAACTCATCACCTATCGTAAATACCCAATTTTATTACTATTTAAAAGGCAATTAATAACTTATTATTTTTTAAAGAAACAATTAAATTTAAGTTTTTCCCCTTATTAAAACTTTTTAGACTAAATCCTGTCTACGCCACTTGTTGTAAAAACAATATTCACAAATAAATCCACAAACTTCTCCTTAAAAATTCACAAATCCGGAAACTCATTACCTATTATAAATACTGAATTTTAATACTATTTAAGAGACAATTAATAACTTATTATTTTTAGAGAAATAATTAAATTTAAGTTTTTCCCCTAACAAAACTCTTGAAACTAAATCCTGCCTACGCCAGTCGTCGTACTCAATAATTTCCCAAAAAATTCCTCGAACTGCCAATTAAAAAATCCCCAATTTCATTACCTATCGTAAATACCGAATTTTAATACTATTTAAAATACAATAAGTTATTAATTTTTAAAGAAACAATTAAATTTAAGTTTTTCCCCTCAACAAAACTTTTGAAACTAAATCCTGTCTACGCCACTCGTCGTACTGACTAAATTCCCAAACAAATCCTCAAACTTTCCACAAAAGGATTTTGTGTACACTCCAGGCAACCCGTCCAAGTCTCGGCCTTTTGTCCAGCGATGATTTATTAACTAGCCCGGTATTGTTCGGCGTCAAACCCACATCCCGACCTTAATCATTAGCAGACATTGTGAGACTTAAAACGAGGGCAGATAATAATAATATTTTGCTCGGTCCTTGTTGCTTACAAGCCACAGTCGTAAGAATCGCATATCCTGCAACGTGCCTTGAGGAATGTTAAAGAGGATAAAGATTGAGTGAATGGCTAATTATGGGTTTTATATGTAAACAAGGAATAAATGGTTTAGCCCCTTGGAAAAAGGTTGTTTAGAGCGTAAATGTTAATTACAATATTTTAACGAAAGTTTTTGAAGGTTGCTTCGAAATTCGTGGTGTTTTGAAAAGAATTCGGGAAGGGAATGGGTTGGTATTATGTGGCTCGGAGAATGATTCGTATTTAAGTTGGGAAATGTGGGTTTGTGCGAATAAGTTCGGGTTTGTATTTAAAAAGAAGGCGTTTGTAGGTTTTATATGAGTAGGGGTGACTGGGGTAAGTTTGGTGCACAGGCATGTTTTTACATTCCGGATCCAAAATATTAACATTCAAGGTTGAAAATATGATTTCAAAATATAACACAATCAAAATAAATTTGACATGCAAAAAATTAAACTTTTTCAAAACTAAACTTTTTTTTGTCCAGTGAATAATTAAATAGAAAAATAAATGCAATGGATACTATACTCGACCTGGTGTCTTAATTAAACTGCTGATGAATAAACAAAAGCACGTGTGTCGAAAGTGCCTCTTTGATTGGTAAATAAACACTACGTGGTTTCTATTCGCCAATCGCAGACAATTTTTTTTATACCTATGTCATTTTAATCTCAACATCCTGTCGTGCATTGTGTCCGTTGTTATAAGATACAGATTCTAAATAATTGCTAATTTAGATTTCATAAGAACATTTACAAAATTAAGAGATGATCATTTTCTTACATGTCGATAAATCTAATATTCAGTCGTTGATGCGTTCATAAATACCCAACTTTAAAACAACTTATTCGTTATTTTTTTTTTAATTCTTGCCAGTTAAAAATCTTAGTAATTCCCACCCACCCACCCTCCTCTCCAGTGCCGTTACACAAAAAACATTTTGGGAGATTTGAGGGGGTGTTAAAACAAGAAATTTCCCAACTGAACGATTCGAAATTCTCAACTCGACTATTCGAAATTTCCCAACTCAACAGTGCTAAAAATTCTCAGTTCCAACTTATTGACATTTTTCATTTTTTTTTCATATATATTCTAGGTAATATTAAAAAGTTCTCTCACAAGCATTGATTTGTTGCACCCATATTCCAATGCAGAATTCGTTCTGATGTCTGATTTAAATGTAATCTTACAAGTTGGGAAATTTTTAATCTTCCATAGCTAGCATTTGTTAATAATATTAATTTTCTGCAGGCATAAATTTTCCCACCTCGAGGTTTTTAGAAGTTGAAATTCCGAACTTTTAGAGTTTCCAAATTATTGGGGTGGGGGGGGGGGTTCTAACTCATCCCCAAACACCCTCCTCGGTGCGACGGGCCTGCACCACTCTCTTTATCTCTCTCTATATCTCTTTATTTTTCTCGATATTTTCCCTCTCTATTTCTCTAACTCTCTCTCTCTCTCCTTTTATACATACCTTCAACTCTATCTCTCTCTATCTAAATATTTCTTTCCCTCTATTTATATCTATATCTCCCTCTCTATCTTTCTCTCTCCATCTTTAATCACTCTCATTATATTTCTATCTCTTTCTTTCTCTCTCTCTTTCACTTTTCCTCTCTATCTTTCACTTCTCCCCTCCCTCTTTCTTTCATTCTCTCTATATAAATCTCTATTTCTCTCATTTTCTTTCACTCTCTCACTTTCTCTTTCTTCCACTTTCTTTCTCTCTATATCTTTATTTCTCACTTTTTCTTTCTTTCTCTCCCTCTTTCTCATTCTTTCTTTCTCACTTTCTCATTCTTTCTCTCTCACTTTCTCTTTCTTTCTCTCTTTTTCTTTCTCTCTCTTCTTTTTCTTTCTCTCTCTTCTTTTTCCATCTCTTTCTCATTCTTTCTCTCTCCCTCCTTCTCTCTCTCTTTCCCTCCCTCCCTCTCTCTTTATCACGCTCTATCTTTCCCCTATGGTCAAGCATAAATAGTAGAACCTTAGACAAAAGTTTTGATACTAAAAAGAGTTGAAACCTAGGATAATTTTTTTTAACAGTCTTGTGAAAAATGTACAATTTAGAAACGGGAATCGTTTTTGTATGATAAAAACCCTAAAATAAGTAAACAATTGCCGTTTTCAAACGTAATTTTTTATCAGTACTCTAAAAACCCAAAACCCATCTCAATTCGAGAAAATAAATATGCCCAGCCCATCGAGATACCATCTAAACTGCAGGTAAAACTTCCGTGGGAAAGTGTCAATTAAGTCGCCGATTCAGCAAACAAAAACCTGTTTTAATTTCCATTTCTGTCACCCCCTGGTATGGATCGAATTTCAGACACGCAGTCAAGAGTGCAGAAGATATAACCAGCCCCCTCCCCCCACCAAATCTCTAAAACCGTTGTCGTACGCTTATCTTAATCGCGGTTACGATGCGTTCGACTGCAGTTTGACATTTTCCCACACGGTAGAGTAGAGCAAAAAAAATATATATAAAAGAATGTCGATGTCGTTAGAAATAAGAAGAGCGGCAGGTATTATCCTCAGTAGTGCGTTATATTCATATATAATCGAGTCCGACATGGCCTACAAGACCCAGTTTTAGCTTCTATATTTATATAATATATATATATATAAGTGTACCCGGCTTTGCCCGTACTTTACCCAGATAGTGTGACTATATTTAATTTATTTGGCGATATTTTCATTAATTTGGCGACATTAAAAAAAATTTCAACATTTTTATTCATTAGGGGACAGTTTGGCGGTATATTAGACAATCAGAATGAATCGTTTATATCTCCATAATTTTATCCCTCCATAATTACACAATATACGTTACGGCGTCCGTGGCCGAGCGGTTAAAGGCGCTCAGCTACTAATCCGAGGATTGGTGGTTCGAACCCGTGCGATGGACTTGACAAAGAAAATTAAAAAAGTAGTGATCTTGTTATCGGAGGTTTGCCAGCTTCGCTACAAAAATACTAGAAAAAGTCGTCCAGAACATCCGCAAAAATTAACGGCGTGTATACGGGACTGGTGAACGATAAATCTGATCGGGGTCCAAAGTGCCGACGCCTATTGAAGGCGTTGGGTGCCAGTTCAAATGTTTCCTCGTCATCTGACCATGGTTCTAAAATAACGAGGTGCATGTATGAATGAATGTGTATGTGTTCCCGGGTCTTTCCTTCGAGATAGACCCCGAACCGTCGCCAATAGCCCACTGTGCAGCTCTAGTGCGACGTGTTTTAACCAACCAACCAACCAATATATGTTACATTGTTACAATCTTTAAATATTACATTGTTACATGTCCTCCATATTAATCCTATGGAAAGTTTTTTTATTAAAAAAAACCCGTTATTTTGGCAGTTAGGGTTCGAGTTCTTAAAAATCCTTTCTTAGTACAACCTTGGGGCACAAGACAAACCTATGTACCAATTTTCAGCTCTCAAGGTGATTTCAATCTGGAGATTTCGTGATTAATAAGTCAATGAATGAGTGGTATGTGGCTTTTATATATATAATCGGAGTTAGCACAAATATTAATTTTTTTAAATTAAATATGCCATTAATGTGAAGTTGAATAAGACTTGGGGCCCCTAAGCATGGGCCTAATGCGGTAATGGTCCTAATGGAAAATCCTGGATGGGCAACTAAATGGATTCCATCAAAGCAAAATCCTTTTTCTCCCACCGCAATTTCGCACACAAAAAAATGCCCCATAGTGAAAAATACCTCGAACGAAAACTACACGAGGAGTATTAAGTTTCTGCGTCTACCGATCTCCCTGGCGTCAACCTGGTACGGAAAACCTAAGCGAGGGCCATTTTTTTGGCGGGGAAATTTGTTCGGTGTCTCTGGAAAAAAGAAGTCCGGCGACAATTTTTATCGATCTTCGTCATCTCTTCCCATATGTTTCTTACGGTGAAGAGGGTTCCTTTATTCCGGGCCAGCCATGTGTCAGGACGGCCAAGGAACCCTGTCGCCAAATCGACGCTTTTTCGGGGATTTTTTTGCGGTTTTCTGGGTGGGGGTAGACTGAGGATTCCCGTGCCTTGTTCGCGCCTTCACCTTTGACCTTGGCTAAATGGTGGACGAGATTTTTGGGGTTTTTTTTTTTTGTGTGTTTTTGACTGTAAAAAAAGGTTATGTAAAACGGGAAATTGTTACATGTGTTTCTCACGGAAAATTTGTTAGATTATTTTTCAAATTAGTGATAAAAAATCCAAGAAAAATCCAAAATAAAACACTACAATATGAGTTTCATATCGGTGTGTAAAATTACTAATAATTTTTTTATACAGTTCATACAATTAATAGGGAAAAAAGACTAAAAAGTTATCTAAATAACAGCTTTATTACATATGTTTCACTGTATGTTCGCAAATTTTACAACTAATTTTTTATTTGACGTCAACATATTCTAAATAAACAGAAAAAAAAAATAATAAACAATAAACTTGTGACATGATATTCATGTCTGTGGAAAAAATTAATTAATTAATTTTTAAGCTTGTAATTTCTTTAATTACCAAGAAAAATTAAAAAGAAAACTTGATGTATTTTCCTGTCTGTAAAAAGAATGAACGACATAATTGTCTATTTTTTTGTCTATTTTTTGACAAATTTTTAATTAACGAGGATAAATTTAAAAAAAAAATATTAGAGCCTACTTTTACAAGAGTTTTCCTGTCTGCGAGTAAATGTTTAACCAATTTTTGAATTTGTTATAAAAATTTCAATTTAGCAACAAAAATATTGAAAATATAGGCTGTAGTTTTGTTGTTTAACGGCCAGATTAGTTATTTGACTCAATATAAAATTACATTTTTAGCTTTATTTCAAATAAATTCTTACACACATCGACGCCAAATTTCTGTAGGAGAAAGCCAAATTTATGTCAACCTAATCAATGGATCACCCACAAAGCGTAACATAATAGTGTTCCTATCCTGAAACCCGTGCAGCTTATTTACATTATGGTGATGGATATTTACGTCTGAGGCGGTGCGGACACTTTCACATGCCTGACATACAGATCAACGATGCTTCAATAAGAATAGACAGGCCCAGAAAAAGTCAGAAAAACAAAACAAAAATGGTACATTTTTTGCTGCCACGCGAAAACAATTAACATGTTGTGTGCTTTTCGCATCCAAGCCATGATTTTAAAAATTGCTCACTTTATGCACAAATCATATTCTGCGTAAAGATCTTTCAAAAGAAGAAAAAAACACACACTAAGTTTACTATCTTTCTCAAATGGACAATGCTAAAATCTAATTAATGTCCCAGTTATCCAGTTTGTGTATATGTCATTGTTTAGAAGTCGCATGGATAAATTTTTTTCCACTTACAAATATTATTCTCATTGCAATAACCTTCTAAAATATTTTATGTTTTTTTTTCTTTAAAGGTAATTGTTATCATTATTGAAAACTAGCTGTTGGGTCGGAACTTGCAGAAGCATATGCATAAAAAAATAGTTTTTTTTTTTTTTTAAGTTTGAAATTCCTAGGTTTACGATCTTATATTTGAAGTTTTAAGTTGTAAAAATATGATAAAAGGAACAAAAACAATTTTGTTTAAAGCAAGAAAATCAAGACTGATTTAATGACCAAATTTACAACCACTGGGACTGCTTTAATAGCTAATTTTTTCTGCTATGTTTCAAAATAATTTTTGAAATAAATCATTGAAAAATAGGTCGTTTTGGCATTGGTTTATTACCTTTCTCTCTCACAGAAGAGGTGTGCCAACCAACCCCGCTACTATGGCCGGATGGCTGAAAATGACTTGACAACTTTCAACATCTGAGTGTTAATATATTTAGGATTGAAAATAATACCAAAGTGTAGCATCATAGATCTATTTTACATGGAAACAATCAAAATTGTCATACCTATATAAACCACACTTGCCCTCAAAATAAAAAAAATTCTAACTGTTGCCAATCAGCCCCGCTTTTCCCTATTTATATAAAACATTTCAGCCTTTTAGACAGGTAGAAAAATAAGTTTTTTGCGATTTACAGACATACACTTTTTTTTTGTTATTTTAGATCTATACCTAAAATAATGCCACATTGATAAACACAGGTATTCCAAAATGAGTAAAATGTATTCATTTTTGAGTACATTTGATGCTTATCAAGCTCCGAATGCATAAATTTCATTTTTGAAAAAGACATGTACTCGAAAATGAGTACAATGAATAAAAAGAGCAGTTGCTTGCCTACATAAGTTGCCTTCATTAATCACTTTTAATAACTATCAACAATTACGACCAAGACTTAACGGGAATCGAACCCATATCCTAAGGTTCCGCAATCCACTGCCTTATCAGTTAATCTAATAGAACGATTTGAAGAAATTAAAAACAGAATTTTTTTTAAAAAGGTGTGCCAAAAGAATGAAAAGTAAATTAATTGAGTTGTGATAACTGAATTTCCATTTAAGCAATCGACATCAAAAAGATGGAAAACCATCTTCTGAACAATTATTTTAAGTTTGTCAGGTCGCTTTGTTAAGATGGTAATATTCAGGTACTCATTTTTAAAAAAAAAAATTTACGGTGCACCATCCTGTTTAAATATACAGCATCTTTTCAATTGATTTAAAACAGTGTGTCTTTTCTCGTAAACTCGACATCGTTTAATTGAGATCTCCTCAGTCGGTGAATATGAGGAAAAGCGGTCGGTTCCACATGAGGAGCCATTCCGTCCTTCAGCCATCCCCCTTTACAAGACTCTTGAAGACGACGTCCAACATTGCGAAACCCTTCTGAGGAAAAAACACGCGTCTCCCGTATTAATCCTCATGTTTCGGCAATCCCTGTGAAGGTTAGGGCCAAGAACTCTCCATTGATATGCGGAGAGCGTCTTCGGTTCTGTTTGTTTTGTGTCGTTATAGTGGGTATTTTCCTTATATTGCCTCTTTTTTTGAGATTTAAGACACACACGTAGTGAAAAATAACACTGTGTTATTAAGACACTGTTAAAAACAGGTATTCAAAAATAAGTAAGATGTACATTTTTAAATACATTCGATGCTTATCATGGCTCTGAATACATAAGTATCAATTTTGAAAAAGACATGTACAAAAAAATTAGTACAATGGGTAAAAATAAATAAAAAGAGCAGATGCTAGCCTACATAGGCTGCCTTCATAAATCACTTTCGATGAATATCGACAATTTCAACCAAAACTCATCGGGAATCGAACCCAGATCCTCGGGCACCACAGTTCAGAGCCTTATCCGTTAAACTACTAAAAGAAGTTATAAACAGAAGAAATGTTAAAAAGGTAAGGAAAAGAATGGGAAATAAAATAATTCAGTTGTAATAACTCAGTTTCCATTAAAGCAATCGACATCAAATAATGTAGAAAACCGTCGTCTGAACAACTATTTTAAGTTCATCAAGTCGCTTTGCTAAGATGGCTTGAACAGAAGCTGAGATTAGCAATATTCAATCACACTGCTCCTTTTTGAGAAAGTACGATTATTTAAATTCGAGCACATCATTAATTTTTAATATAAAACTATATTTTTGTATTTCTCAAAAAAAAAATATAGCTTTATACGCATTTTACATTTCAATACATGTTATATTATCTAAATATTGCTAGCTAAATATAAATTTTAGTTTTTAGTTAACGATATATATATATATGATAATTTATAACTATAAATAGTTTTAAAAAATCAATTATTAAGAATTAACTAACACTATTTTGATTCAAAAGTCAATAACTGTGAACATTAATCAGTTAAAATCGTTAATTGTATTTTGAATTAAACTTGTTTATTTGAAAAGAAAGATTTTGATGTGACATGTCTTTTAAATCGGCTTCATAGGGTAGCAAGGATAGAAATGCAGTGTTAAATTTTCAGTGAGATTCATTTTCCGACACTCCATTTGAAATAACTTGCTGAATGTAACATGTGAAATAACATGAATGTAGTCTCGTTTAAAAGGAAAGTAGGCACTGATCTGTATACAGTTTAAAAATAACGTATGATCTGTATACAGTTTAAAAATAACGTATGATCTGTATACAGTTTAAAAATAACGTATGATCTGAATGGAAGTTCACGAAACTGCTTGTTTATCTATGTTCTTTTGAGAAATTTTTGTTGGCCTTCAAATATCTTACTTCAATAATATGGACACAGTTACGTCCGACATTATTTTTGTACATTTTTGCAAAAATAAATTGATATTTATTTTTAAACAGTAAAATATTTTAATGATTGGTAACCTTGTTTACTCCCTCAATTTTTTTCCCAATTTTTTGTATCCAGCATGAAATACATGTAAACACTTCCCCGGGAATTTTAATTGACCAGATGACGATGTAATATAATTATATTTTATGATTTGTATGATTTAGACAGCCTAGATAGATCAAGAATTATTTTTTGTCTTTTTTTCTTGTATATATCAATTTTTATTTTACACTCGTTGTCTATAAACTAAATATAACATTACATATGTTTTTTCTCGATAGGTTGATTACGCAATTACTTAAATTATTTAATCAATTATGTATCATTATTTAGAACTAGCCTAGCGGAAAAATTCAGCAAAATACCATTAAATATTCATCTTTCTGAAAACTGAAAACAACTTTGAATAAAATTATACCATTTTTGAACTTTTCGTCATTATAACCTTAAAATTTACTTTGTTTACTAGCAATTTTAAATTGTTATTCATAAAACCATTAATAATATGTTTAATTTAACAACTTAACTATAATTTTTTTTTAAAGGTTTATGTTGACATTTGTCAGCTGAGACTTGAAGAAAATTATTACTATACTCGGGGACAACCTAAGTTGAACCTGAAGCGGAAGCTATGTAAGGTATAAATATTCAATTGCTTTAGGCTCAACTTAGGTTGTCCCCGAGTATAGAGAAAAAATTACTTCAGTAAAAAAAAAAAAATTTCCTAGATATATGTGTTACTTTCGTGACTAATTATTACATGACTGAAAATGGTTAATTTACACTGAAGTTTAAAAAAATTGTATCCAAATAAAAGTAAAAGATAATAGGCCAATTGCAAGTAAAAAACCTCTCAAATGAGAAGCTCCTACAATTTTTAAGCCCCAAATTTCAAATAGGGACAGATGGTTTAATTTTCCAGTGAAATATTTACAACGTGGATGGACCGACTGTCACCTACCCTCCCATCCAATCAAATAAGAGATAAGCCAGCAAAATGACGAATACGTGTGCGGCAGCTGGTGCCAGGGGTACGCCCACCAAATGGAAAGGCACGGGGCCGTTGAGAGGGCCCCATTGTAACCCCTCACCTTATCGGCAGCCCCCATCTTGGAGACGTGCGCGCAAACCCCCCTGGTTGGAGATTTTTTTTATCCCTGCTCTCACATTTTAGCAGCACCCAATCGAAGAACATGATCTTAATCAGGATTTATCGTTCGATATTTGCGGTCGATCAATACCGATAATTGCTGATTTGTACCGATATATCGGTTGATCCGGTGGGAATCGAGATGGTGTATATTGGATCGATGAAATTAGATTAGCTAATGTACTCCGCTAAACAGGTTAGTTGTTAGTTGTATTGTTGCAAATGACTTCCGTTGATAAACTGTTATTGGGATTGTTAATTCAGATATGATCAAATACTTTCTGAACTTAACGGAAATTCCCACATTGTTAAAAATTGGTACTCAAAAATAAGTAAAATATACTCATTTTTGAGTACATTCGATGCTCATCATAGCTCCGCATAAGTTTCATTTTTGAAAAAAACATGTACTCAAAAATGAGTAAAAATTAATAAAAAGAGCAGTTGCTTGCCTATATAGGATGTCTTCATAAATCACTTTCAATAAATATCAACAATTACAATAAAAACTTACCCGGAATCTAACCCAGATCCCCATGCACCTCAGTCCAGTGCGTTGTACTACTAGAGCGACGTGATGCAGTTATAAACATAAGAAATGTTAAAAAGATGTGCCAAAATAAAGGGATGTAAGATAATTGATTTGTAATAACTCAGTTTCCATTAAAGTAATTGACATCAAATATAATGTGGAAAACCGTCTTCTGAACACCTATTTTAAGTGTGTCATGTCGCTTTGTTAAGATTGGTTGAACAGAAGCTGAGATTAGGAATATTAAATCACACTGCGCATTTTTGAGAATGTACGATTACTTAAATTTCAGTACGTCGTCGGTCATTACTCAATTGTACTCAAAGAAAAACTATGGTCGGGGACAACCTAAGTTGAGCCTAAAGCAATTGAATATTTTATACATATCATAGCTTCCGCTTCATGTTCAACTTAAGTTGTCCCCTAGTATAGTATGTTGATGTTTCGCAGTATTTACACATGTTGATTTATTGTGCTATATGTGCTAACATAAATTTAACTGTTTTATTTTAAGCACATCGAGGGCCTTTAAACGATCTTTTGCCCTTGACCCCTAAGCTTTTGAGTTGTTCAATGGGATGTCACAGCTCAATCAGATATCTGCAGCGGCTCACAATGTGAAATCTGCCTTCCCCATCGGTTCATACGGTACAGCAATCACTCAACAAACCAATTCCTCATCGTCAAGCGTTTTAATCAGCGTAATTTCCTTTGTTTGCCTTCTTACCCAACCCCTTCCTACCAATCTCGTTTCAATTCCAGATTTGCCATTATCTTTCCAGGAAAGATCGGGTAGCTTCTTCAACTTCACACTGTTTGAAAGAAGAGAGATTCAACCATGAAAATGCCTCTTCGTTTTCTCTTCCAATGTTTATCTCGCTTTTTCCTTCTCGAAGTATTTCCGTGTTAAGAAAAAAGAAGGTGTTTATCTTTGGCAGTTTTGGAAGAGCGATGCGTCGATTTTGAACGTGATAATGGGTCAGAAGTTGACATTTTTCTTAAAAGGACTCGGCAGTAGCTGGAGCTGTAATTGTTTCTAGAGAGATTATTGTTGAACTGCTGTTTCCTTCTAAACGGACTCAGTGACCTTATGAATAAAACACACGTATTTCTGAAGTACGTACAGCCGCGGAAAAAAAAACCGAACCACCAATGATTATTTCGTTAGTTTTTATAGTAGAGCTAAACTTAATATACCATTTTGTAGGGAATAAAGTCTACTACACATTGATATACAAAACATTTGCATAGGGGACTATCTTCATATTAAAATCCGCACCAACTTTAAAATTTCCAATAGCAACACCCAATTTTGATTCAATATTTAGAATCTACGACAAAATTTATCGTTGAATATCAATTTGCAAGTCATTTGGTTAAGTAGTTTTTTAATTATTAATATCGAAAGTATAGAGCTCGTAATGTTAAATGAATTTCTTAAACTTTTAATCATATCTTTCGAAATTATAATTTTATTAAGCTGATATTTTTATCTGTGTTACTTCTAAACGTCCCAAATAAAATACACCAACTTTCATTACGTATATGTATATTTTTAAATTTTATTTAAATTAGGATATTAATATTCATAAAATTTATGAATAGCAACCATGCTATATTTTCATAGTGATGGATTCAGAAAACTTTTATATACATATCTAAAATTTCATGATTTTCCTCTTTGTAGTTTTTTGGCTATATCAAAATGTGCATCAAATGATCATTTAAGGGGTTATACACAAATTTAAAATCTGCAGAACTTAACAGAAATCTACTAATTTTGAGAATTAAAAGCGCTGTAATCGCGTTAGCATAAAATTCTAAATTCTTATATAAAGGCGAGGGGTATACGGGAGTGGGGGAATGTATGACCACGGGAAAAGAAGAACCACGGCTAACGCCAAAACATTTTCTACCCGCGTACTTCATTTCGAAGTCTCACTAATACTTTGTCCAATGTGGAAGTAACCCCTCAAAAAAGATAGATACATATCGTATAATATCTCTGCATATAAATATAGGAAATTAACGAAAATTTATATTTAGATTATTTTGAGTGCGGGGAACATTTCTGCGCTATCAAAAGTAGGTGTTGCTATTGAAAATTTTAAAGTTGGTGCGGATTCGAGTATGAAGATAGTCCCCTATGCAATTTTTTTGTATATCAATGTATAGTAGACTTTATTCCCTACAAAATGGTATATTAAGCTTAGCTCTACTATAAAAACTAACGAAATAATCATCTGTGGTTCGTTTTTTTTTTCGCGGCTGTACATTTTTATTATATCAGAATGTTATTTTACATAGTGATTTAAGTGCTCACGTGAAGGACTCTTGTATGTTTTGTGTATGTTTTGCCAACTGATCTCTATTTGTAACTTCTGGATAGGGCAAGATATTTTGTTGACTTGAAGCCAATGTAGAGGCAGCCATGATGTGCCCCACTTTTTTGCTACCGCAGTATTTCGTATATTTTTCATGTTAAAATAAGTCGACGTGTATTTCATTTGGCGTGAGTTTTTTTCTATTTTATTTTTAAACCCATTTTAAATGCAATCTGTTATTAAAAAAGCAAGTCAAAGTCGAAGTAGATTAAAAGCAAGAGCAAAAACTATTTGTTCGGCAACATAAAAATTAATTCTATAAGAAGAATATATAATATTTATATACATTTAACATTTCTACAATGCTATTGTAATAAAAAACACCACTAAATTACTTAAAAAAAATATTGGGGCACAGCATGGCTGCTTTCAATTGGCTTCACCGCGCCCATAGAGGAAACAAGTTTTGAGCCTTCCAGCAGTTACAGTTACAGTTAAGAGGTTTTGCCCTAGTTTTAAAATGGTAAACCGAAAAATTAAAAGTTTCAGAATAACTTAACTTTAGACGCCTGAACTCTGGAGACTTAACGTCGCACTTAACCCTCTATGCATAGTGTTACATATACTCTACACAACTTTAAAATGACTGCTAGTTGCATCTATTGAGTTTTATGTTAACTATTATAGCATTGCCACATAGGTAACCATGTGCCTAGTTCATATAACTGCCGCTAGGTCCCTTATCTTTATAAGAATTGTAAAGCCAATCAGTTGCTTCGAGGTCTGTTGTTTTAAAACGGCTGGCTCGTGAAGGTGAAGTTTTCGAAGATTGTTTTATTACTTATATGTATAATATGGCTTTATAAAAAATCCTAGCTTTTACCAGAGGTATATAAATAATATTTAACTATATTTTCATATATTTTGAATTTTTTTTTAGTAATTACACATGATGATGCATATACGCTATACAACGGTTTCTTATTGAATTATTTAATTGAATAGGCACTTAGGATTTTTTTTGTATATTTTTTCAGCGGTCCAGCGGCAAAAATAAAACGAATTTTTGTTTTCATTTAAAAAGAAAAAATCATGCACAAAAAGATAAAGGCCTTAGTTATGTAAACATTTATTTAGTTTTTTTTATATGATTTTAGCAAATTTTGAAATAAACATCTTTAACATAAAATATTTCCAAGATCTAGCTAAAACGTGCCTTTGGACACTAATATGTAGTGCGCTGTCATATGGAGCAATAGATCGCTGGTTCGAGTCCCGATGGGCCACTTTTTATTATTTTTTAAATGTATCTACCTTAACGGGTTCCACAGGGACGTAGGGCCAAATAACTAGGACGTAGGACCAAATAACTAGGACGTAGGATTAAATAACTAACCAAATAACTAGGATTATTTATGTGGCCTTGCCAAACTTTCATTCAGCAACAATTTTAGGCAACACACCCAACAGGACATGCAGACATTTTTTTTATCACTTCGGAAAATCAAACTCCGGATAACCGATGTCCACCTCGAAGCGACACCTACAGGCGGAATTCCACAGGGGGAAGAAAAAAAAAACCAGCCCACACTATTTATTCAGGACGTGCACATGCAGCTACTGTTCCCTTCACTTTGGGCCATTGTCATTGTCCCCCTCACCAGCGGGGAGGACTTATTAATGTCGCCAATTACCTTGGCAAGAAAACGGGCCGCATTATTCTATGCTAATGCTGTGGAAGTCCAGCCAACACAATGGGACGGTGGGACAGGAAGGAGCGGACGTGACTGGACAGCAAAAGCGGTCCTTTTTCCTCACCTCTTTTTTTTCCTTTTCCAACCTCCTTCGTTGTGTTTTTTGTTATTTGGGGTCAGGGCTCTACCCCCTCCGTCCCCCTTCATCATCTAATAATATAATACTACAATTGCGAGAAGAGGTCGCGACGGAATTGGCAGAATATCGCTAGTTTGGCGATTTGTTTCTCTCCTTGGTTTTGAAACTAAACGTCTCAAGCAGTCCAGATTTTGACTTTTTTATGGGGCTGGTGATTTTATCGTTAAAAACGAACGAAATAATAATCGAAGGGTTACTGGTTCGGATCTCGTTCTTCAACCGAAGATACCACGTGTAGAGTTGGTTTCGTGTACTTTAAATCTGCCGAGGTCCTAAATACCGTACGTTGGTTTGTGGGAGTTCAGAGTGTGAGATGCCAGCTGATTTGTTGTTTTCATCACTTAACCATCGTTTACATGGCAGTGCTCTGGTACATGTTACATATGGTCGTGGTCCCAATGTCCTGATTCGTCATCTGACCGTGGTTCAAAAATACGAGGCATCATTCCCGGATCTTTCCTTCGAGATAGGCCCCGAACCGTCGCCAATAGCCCACTGTGCAGCTCTAGTGCGACGTTAATTAAACAAACAAACAACAAACAAACAAACCCAATGCCCTGATGCCTATTAAGGTTGTGTCGAGTGCCAGCTCAGGCATTTTTCTCGTCATTTGGCCTTTGTTAAAAATATTATGTTCTCTGGTCTTTCCTTTCAGATTGACCCCGAATAGTCGAGAATTTCCCACTGTTCTGTACAATGCTATCCAGTGTGACATTAATTCGACCAAGGTAGTATTATCAAATATTTTTTTAGGGGTACATTTTAAACCTTCGAAAATAGCCTATTGTTTAGTTCTAGTTCTGCAATATTTCAACCGACCAACCTTACTTTTGGTTGGTTGGTGGCACTGATCTCTAACTGTAACTTCTGGATAGGGCAAGACATTTTGTTGACTTGAAGCCGATATAGAGGCCGCCATGATGGGGCACAATTTTCTTGATACCGCAATATTTCGTATATTTTTCATGTTAAAATACGCCGACATATATTATTTTTGGGTAAGTTTTTTTAATTTTATTTTTAAACATATTTTAAATGTAATCTGCTATTAAAATAGGAAGTCATTTGCAAGTCAAAGTAGAAGTAGTTAAAAAGCAAGAGCAAAAACTATCTGTTTGGCAATATAAAAATTAATTCTATAAGAAGAAATATAATATTTATATATATTTAATACTTCTACAATGCTTTGGTAATAAAAAACACCACTAAATCATTTTTAAAAAAATGTTGGGGCACAGTATGGCAGCTTTCAATTGGTTTCAACGCGCCCGTAGAGGAAACAAAGTTTGAGCCTTCCAGCAGTTACAGTTAGAGTTCAGTGGTTGGTGGCTATGGCGACGGCTTGGGGCCATGTCAAAAGACAGACCCAGGAACACTAACTCGTAATTTTTAACCATGATCAAATGAGCAGGACAACACCTAATTTTATTTTTGGATTACTTTTCAAGCATTAGTAAGCCATCAGCACAAGTGATGTGCAGCTCTAGTGCGACGTTAATTAACCAAACCAAACCATCAATACAAGTGACCGTACATCCCCATTTGCCGACAACACTTAACCCATTGCACTCCAAGAACACTTTGCGATTTGTGTTCTTTCTATAGAACAGTTATTTCTCTTTATGTTGTTTTCCACAGATCTTTTTTAACTCATAAAGGGAAAAAAAATCCTAATCTGTTTTGTATTTGCAAGAGAACAAGTTAAAAAAAAAAGATTTATGTTCTAAACACAAGATCCTGCTGTTCTCGTTTATTTTTAAGAACTGGGAAACAAAAGAACGGGTCGTTATGTTGGCGCCTGAGAGGCAACATCGGAGTGCAAAGGGTTAATTTAGATAAGCAAAAAAAAAATCAGGATGTTCAGAGATTTTATTCCTAAAAGCCATAAGTCAACAAATAAACAATTTCGATTCCCCGATCTCGCAAATTTAGAAAAAAAAAAAATCAAAACTATTTTTACAATCAATTTAAGTCGTCCAGAACATCCAACAAATTATACTGGCGTGTGTACGGGACTGGTACACGATAAATCTGATCAGGGTCCAATGTCCTGACGCCTATTGAGGTTGCGTCGGGTGCAAACTCAGGTGTTGTCCTCGTCATCTGACGACCATGGTTCAAAAATACGAGGCATCGTTCCCGGGTCTTTCCTTCGAGATAGGCCCCAACCGTCGCCAATAGTCCACTGTGCAGCTCTAGTGCGACCAAACCTACAATCAATTTACTAATTTCACTAAATTTCGAAAAAAAATAAGCAATTTCAGAGATTTGGCGAGTACTTGGCGACACTTCTTGTACAGCAGCCCTTGTCTAGTGAGCATTGGAGAAATTCTCCGTAGTAATTTGTGTCGCCGTTCATTGCCGCCTCTGTGAATTACATCCGTACTCGTACTCACAGCGTACCCTGGGGTATATTATCGATACGACGGGATCAATGAATGAATGGGGATTTTCATTCATTCCGAGACATTGAGATTCTGGAAGAGTCTTGTTATTAAAGGATTAGGAGTATTTCTGTGAAATTCTCGCGATTGTTTTAAATCGGCTACTGACTGATTCGAGACAGTCAAACCTTTTGTTTCTTTGTGAATTCGACGTGATATTGAATTGTTTCTTTATTGGAGTGTATTTTAAATTATACCCATGAAAACATAATTGATAGTAAAATAATTATAACAGTAAACTAGACTGCTTACAAAAAAAAACATCTTCTACTACATACAATCCAGAGTTAAAACTGGGGATGCTTTTTTAACCGACTGAAAAGCGCGCGAACCAAAACCGCGAAAGTACGTCAAAGGAACGAGGTTATTAATTCGATTGTTATTGTTCGCGCACGATTTCTGTTTTAATTTACCAATTTTTTTCTTGTTGGATAGGGGATATTTCACTGGGGCATCTTTTGAAAAATTAATACGGTTATACAGCATTTAAATATCCGGAGTTTTAAATTAACCGGACCGTTTGAAAACAAATATTGTCCGATTTCGCAATTTTTTTTTGTTGGCTAGAGAAAAATTCACTTTTGCAAAAACTGCAAAAAATAATCAGTTATTCGGCTGTTATATTATCCAGAAATACCAATTAACCGGACTTTTTTTTAGCAGTTTCTACAATATCAAAATGTTTTCATTGTTTGATAGAAGTTATACATCAATATAATTTCGCTAACGCAGCATTTATTGGAATGGATAGGGATTGCTTTACAATATACATTGTTGGGACATTGTAGATTTGTTTACCCGGCATTTATTAAACCGGATCCGCGACGTGGATGTGAGCAACAACTTGAATTTTTTTGGTGAGTAATAGCAGGGGACGAGGCCCCTTGCTAAATAATAAGCTAAAAAGGGGAAATAAATTAATTTTTTTAAGAAAGGGAAAACCGACTTTAAGAAAAATGCACTAAAAGCAAAAAAATATTTTTTAATTTTACGAACGAGTATTTTTTTCTGCAGTGTGCTAGTGTCATGAAAGAGGTATGTTACTCCAAACAAGTACGAAACGAAAACCATAATATCAAATATCTAAAAACTTGATTTTTGTCTCATACCTTCTTCATTCACTGATTCCATCAATTACCACACGGTGACCGATACAACACACAAAAAAAAAATCCAGAAAAACAAATTCAATTAGATATGTCATTGATAACTCACATAATTGTTCGAAAGCGTTGGACCGAACAAACAATAAAAAAAAGAATGCTTTTGTTGAGAACTCACAGATAGAGTAATGTAAAAGATATAGGAAAATATTCCTCTAATTGCTTTAACATACACCTTCCAGTAGCCAACACTTTCCTGCAGAAGCGAACAAGGGTGACATGCGGAACAGAAAGTGACAGCACCTGAAAATAAGTGTTTTTGTTCGAATCCAGGAAAGGACAATGATAACTGGACACTGATTAATGGAACGATCGTCTAACAATGGAATGTAGCAAAAATTAAGTTGTTCAGGGGGATTTTATCCTCGTAAGATAATATTTGTGACGTACTTTCTTAATTGTTCTGTCCAGTTAGCGTTTTTGAATGTGTCCGTTTGTTTATGTGTTTGTGACAGTTGGGAATCCGAGAGTGCCAAAATGTTTTCTGTAGGTACTTAATCATCATGTTTAGAAATACTTTTCCTATTTAGGTGACGTCATTGGTAAAGTGACGTCACTGTCGTTTTAACAGGAGTAAGCTTTCCAATGACGCACATTGTATGGTATTTTTATTTATTTATTTTATTTATTTTGTAAGGTCCGTTTGTTTATGTGTTTGTGACAGTTGGGAATCCGAGAGTGCCAAAATGTTTTCTGTAGGTACTTAATCATCATTTTAAGAAATACTTTTCCAATTTAAGTGACGTCATTGGTTAAGTGACGTCACTGTCGTTTTAACATGAACACATTAAGTTTTCCAATGACGCACATTGTATGGTATATTTATTTATTTTATTTATTTTGATTGTGTCCGTTTGTTTATGTGTTTGTGACAGTTGGGAATCCGAGAGTGCCAAAATGTTTTCTGTAGGTACTTAATCATCATTTTTAGAAATACTTTTCCTATTTAAGTGACGTCATTGGTTAAGTGACGTCACTATCGTTTTAACAAGAGTAAGCTTTCCAATGACGCACATTGTATGGTATTTTTATTTATTTATTTATTTTGAATGTGTCCGTTTATTTATGTGTTTGTGACAGTTGGGAATCCGAGAATGCCAAAATGTTTTCTGTAGGTTCTTAATCATCATTTTTAGAAATACTTTTCTTATTTAAGTGACGTCATTGGTTAAGTGACGTCACTGTTGTTTTAACATGTGTAAGCTTTCCAATGACGCACATTGTATGGTATTTTTATTTATTTATTTATTTTGATTGTGTCCGTTTATTTATGTGTTTGTGACAGTTGGGAATCCGAGAATGCCAAAATGTTTTCTGTAGGTTCTTAATCATCATTTTTAGAAATACTTTTCCTATTTAAGTGACGTCATTGGTTAAGTGATGTCACTGTTGTTTTAACATGTGTAAGCTTTCCAATGACGCACATTGTATGGTATTTTTATTTATTTATTTATTTTGAATGTGTCCGTTTATTTATGTGTTTGTGACAGTTGGGAATCCGAGAGTGCCAAAATGTTTTCTGTAGGTACTTAATCATCATTTTTAGAAATACTTTTCCTATTTAAGTGACGTCATTGGTTAAGTGATGTCACTGTTGTTTTAACATGTGTAAGCTTTCCAATGACGCACATTGTATGGTATTTTTATTTATTTATTTATTTTATTTATTTTGAATGTGTCTGTTTGTTTATATGTTTGTGACAGTTGGGAATCCGAGAGTGCCAAAATGTTTTCTGTAGGTACTTAATCATCATTTTTAGAAATACTTTTAATATTTAAGTGACGTCATTGGTTGTCTATTGCACTGTCGTTTTAGCATGAGTAAGCTTTCCAATGACGTCATTTGTATGGTATGCCTTTTATTTCAGTTTAGCTCATCAATGCCATAATTTCAATTAAAAATTTATATGGTTAAATTGATATGTTAGTTTAAAATCCACACAATTTCCAAATTAATTATTTATCTTAGAATTTAAAAATGTTATATGTTTCTGAATAATAAAGACGAAAATTTATTACACTAACAGTTCTATTTTCAAATGCAAAATATCACACAGGGATATTATTTTTAACAAAAAAATTTCCCAGCTTCTTGCAAAATTTCATACTGTTTTTCCTTAGTGCAAAATCTCTCACATTACGTATTAAACATTATTCCCGATATCAAAATCTCATCTAATGTCTTTCATGTGATCCTCTATGCAAAAACGTAGGTAGTGAATTTAACGATTCTCTTATGGTAAAATCATATACAATATATTCATAATTAATTACTCAGATCAAAATCTAACACATCACTTCTTCCATACGTTGTCCTTGTTGAAAATTTGTTCCAGTATATTTTTAGAAATCTCATATAATGTCTACCACATGATAATTCAATGACAAATTATTATTTATTGTCGAATTACGTGATTTCCCACTGTAAATTATTATCCAGAATATTCTGGAAGGTTCCCAAGTGCGAAAATCTCACATTTTTAATTGATTTCTTTAGACCATGATATCCATTTTCAGTGGATTCCTTCTCATGTAGATTACGGCAATGTATTAGCTATGGCATTGATTAGCTATCGGCAATGTATTAGCTAATTGATTAGCTATGGCATTGATTAGCTTACACGGCAATGAATTGGCGGATAAACTTGCCAAGGAGGGTTGCTGACTCTCCACCCCCTCCTCTTGCGTCTTGACTTTCCTAGAACTCTATTCAGGGGAAAAATCTAAATCTTCGGCTAAGTGGAGAAAGCCCCCTACCCATCATTGGTATATTGGTAAAAAGCCAGGCATGACTCTAGACCTCCCGTGTGACAGAGGCTCCCGGTCTGCTCTTTCTAGGCTTGCTAGCGGACACATCAAGTGCCTCTCATTTATTGAGAGCATGAAGGTCCTCACCACCTGCACTAAATGCCTCGACCATCAGGCTTTTGCAGAGCACATAATGGAATGCATGGGCCTCTCCAGGGAAGATATCTACTGCGATCCTCTCCTTGTGCTCGACTTCCTGAGAGTCACTGGTCTCGTGGATCTTGTCCGACTCCATCAGACTATGGAGGATAAGCAACAACAACAACAACACATTATTCCTAATTTCGAAATCCTCTAGCGTCTGAGTCTTACCTAGGGTCACTCACATGATTCCCTTTGTAAAAACTTAGGTAAATGAATTTAACGATTATCTTATTTTAAAATCATGTGCAATATATACATAATTAATTTCCCAGTTCGAAATCTGACATATCTCCTCTTCCACGTGATTTCCTTGTTGAAAACTCATTCCAGTATTTCTTTCGAAATCTCACATTACGTCTTCCACAGGATACTTCAATGCAAATTTCTCATTCATTATCTAACCCCATGATTTCTAAGTGCAAAATATTATCCAGTTTCTTCTGAATGTTTCCTTAATACGACATTTCACATAATGTCTTCCACATGATACTTCAGAAAACAATTCTCTCTTTGTATCTTCCACATGATACTCCAGTACAAAAATCTTATTTTGTATCTTCCACATGATTCCCCAGTGCAATATCTCATCCAGTATCTTCCGGGAATGATTCCCAAGTGCCAAATCTCAGATGTCTTCCACATAACACTTCAGTATATAATTCCCATTCCATTATGTAACCATACGATTTCTAACGGAAATTTTTTATTCAGTACCGTCTAGATGTTCCCCCAGTACGAAATCTTACATTATGTTTTCCACATGATACTTGAATACAAAATTCTTATTTTTAATCTTCCACATGATTCCCCAGTGCAATATCTCACCCAGTATACGAGTGTTCCGGATGCTCCCCAGTGCAGAATCTCATTTATACTACATAATCCTTCAGTGCCAAAACTCAGACGAAACTTTAAGTGATCCTCCAGTACAAAAACTTAAATACGATATTCCACAATTCCTCATTCCAAAATCATAAATGATGTCTTTCACGTGATTTTCCAGTGCCAAATCTCATCCAGTATCTTCCGAATTTTACACATTCCCAGTGAAATCTCATTTAGACTATATAATAATCCTTCTTTGCCAAAACTTGACGAAATCTTCAAGAGATTATTCAGTAAGCCTATATATGATATTCCGCGATTCCTCATTGCAAAATCCTAAACAATGAATTTCATTTGATTTCCCAGTGCAAAATCTCATCCAGCATGTTTTGAATACTGCCCAGTGCGAAATTTCATTCAGGCTACATAATCCTTCAGTGCAAAAGCTTACATACAATATTCCACGATTCCACAATACCAAATCCTAAACAATGTATTCCATACGATTTCCCAGTGTAAAATCTCATACTGTATAATCTGGATACTGCCCAGTGCGAAATCTCTCTCAGGCTACATATTCTTTCAGTGCAAAAACTTAAATACAATATTCCACGATCCCTCATTGCCAAATCCTAATCAACGTATTACACATGATTTCCCAATGTAAAATCTCACACAGCGTCTTCCATACGAAAAACATTCCTTTGCAACATGCTCCAGCAGTTCAGAAAGATAATATGTTGCAGATGGGACATCGACAAAACAATTTTCGATGGATATCACAGATCACAAAGATTAAAAAATGAGATGGCAAATTACCCCTTGTGAAAACCACCCCTACCCGTCGCCCACTATAATTACGAGGTTGTTGGTCAGTCCCGACCCATCCACTAAGCCGGATTAAGGCAACTTGTGAATTCGATAATGGCACAGACTCCGGGACGTTTCACAGCCCGTTGACGTTGCCGTCGTTTTCGGCAGGTACGGCACGTACGGTGGGTGTCGAAAATGGTCCGTGGCCGCCCCGTCGTTTCTTCGTCTTAAACACCTTTTAATTGTCTCTAGTGCCTCGTAAAAAACACCCTCTCAAATTTTCGAGGGAAGTTTGGCAATTTGTTTCATGGTCAGGTGAGCACTTTTTACGACTTCATTCATCGAAGTTGATAAAGATGTTGCTCAACTATCAATGGTCGAGGTAATGTCTCCCTTGAAATAGTTATTGGGAATATATGTAAAGCCATAAAATGGTGACTTTAAGTTTGCCTATATGATAATCGCGATGTAGATTGTCAGCAATTGATTCTTATCCAATGACATTCAGATTAAAGTACACTGTTAAAAATAGGTATTCAAAAATAAGTATTCTAAACTAAAAATCTTTTACAAAAGATTATATAACAGAAAGTAGAATATTAATACAAAAAGTAAAAACAAATACTTTACGCCATTCTTAAAGTGTCGAGGTCGAAAGTTAATGTCCGGTATAGCGGACGCCAGAACCTTCGAGCATGGATCCCTCATAGTAGAGCAAACATCGGGATATCATCTCGCTGACATGAAAGTGAGGTCAACATGTATCGCTACAAACACGTGACTAATGACGTCTTTCCATTCATAAAATTTCACTGTTACACATTTCCCAAATCATCAGCCAATCGCGAGTACTTTTTAATTCATAATTTTGAAAAGAAGTCACGTGTTTGTAGCGATTTGGTCTGAGATGTTTGCCTCACGATTATGACGTCATATTCTATCTACTACTGGCCATTCATGCTCGAAGGCCAGAACTGATTGGTTTTGGTTTTTGTTAATAAACGTCGCACTAGATCTGCACAGTGGGCTATTGGCAACAACACCAGATCTAAAGGAGATAAAAAAAATTCGAGTGCTCTAAACGAAATTCATTTTACTACAGATTTGCACGAAACTAAAGATAATGGACTTTAAAAAAACTCGAACTTCTAACAAACAACAAATGTCCTCTAATCAAAAGAAATTAACCTTCGGATATTAAAGGTTTGGTTAAAAAAGGTCGCTCTAGAGCTGCATATTGGGCTATTGGCGATCGTTCGGGACCTATCTCGAAGGAAAGACAGGGAACGATGCCTCGTATTTTAGAACCATGGACAGATGACGAGGACAACACCTGAGCTGGCACCCGGCGCAACCTCAATAGGCGTCAGCTCATTGGACTCCGATCAGATTTATCGTGCACCAGTCCCTTATACACGCCAATATAATTTGTTGGATGTTCTGAACGACTTTCTAGTATTTTTTTAGCAAAGCCGGCAACCCCCCGATCGTAAGAACACTACTTTTTTACTTTAATTTATCAAGTCCACCGCACGTGCTCGAACTGGCAATCCTCTGATTACCAGCTGAACGCTTTTATTCCTTGGGCAACTGGTGGCCCTCTGATATTAAAGTATGTATGTTCTCGTTAAAAACCGAGTCCCAGTTGCTCAGTTGGTAAGGCGCTCAGCTACTAATCAGAGGATTGGGGGTTCGAATCCGTGAAATTGACATAGAAAAGTAAAAAAGTAGTGATCTTGCGATCGGAGGGTTGCCAGCTTCGCTACAAAAATACTAGAAAGTCGTCCAGAATATCCAACAAATTATACTGGCGTGCATACGGGACTGGTGCACGATACATCTGATCGGTGTCCAAAGTCCCGACGTCTATTGAAGGCGTTGGGTGCCAGTTCAGGGGTTTCCTCGTCATCTGACCATGGTTCTAAAATAACGAGGTGAACCTTCGCCAATAGCCCACTTTGCAGATCTAGTGTGACGTTAATTAACAAACCAACAAATTAACCAACCTCGTTAAAAACGTTATAAAACATCTCGTTGATTGATTCCTACATCAGAGAACCTTAATCATTATTTCTTCACTTTGTTAAAACCAAAACGCGATATCAAAAAGTCGTTAATTCGACGAATTTGCGACCGATTACCGACGTATTTCCGACCGATCAACAAGATTACCCGGGCCGGCGGCGAATCCCCTATTCTCTCCGAATTCGGATTAGGACCAATTTCACAGGCAGTCGTTAAATCAGGAGTTAACACTGATGGGAATCAGAGACTAATAATAATAATAATACAATCTGAAGAAGATTATTTCTTTTTTCTACAGGAAACAATGAAGTCAAACAAGACTTTAAAAGAAAAGAAAAAACAGCGATCCTCCGAACAGATGCGATTTGCTGTGGAACGAAAAAAAGTCTCTTCTGGATCGTTCCGCCTTTGGATCTCCTATGGATCTCTTGTGGATGATAATCGGATATCTTGCGATGGTCCATTCTGTGTGGTCGTGTGTGTTTGCCGATAAGGGGGAGGAGGGAACGAAGTCCCTATTATCTGATCCATGATACGTCGATAGATTGTCATTTTGCCGGTATTACCGTCGTTTTATTTTCATTGTGACTTTTTTTTTTGCGTAATGCCTTTTTCATTTGCTGGCGATCGGACGATAAGGCGGATTTGTTGGTTTCTTTTCTCGGATTTTATGGAAGAGTTGTAAAGGATTTGTCATTTGTTTCGTCGTGGAGGTCTATAAATGTATTTGTTTTGAACAAGGGGCATAAAAAGAATTGCGTAAGGAATCATTCATTTATTGCGTCAAGTCACACTGTAAAAAAAAAGGTAATTAAAAATGAGTACCTCAATTTATTCGTTTTTCTTTGAGTACAATTGAAACGTTAATGATCGATGATGTACTCGATTTTAAGTAACCGGTACTTTCTTTAAAATTAGCAGTGTGATTTAATATTGAAGATAATGATATAATATTGAATAATATGAAAGATCTCCTGAGGAACCTATGGCTACGTTGTTTGCCTGCAGCTGTGCAACAGATCCTAGTAGTTAGCTCCGGAGTTTTAGACGCGTTAGCTAAGATGGCCGACAAGGTGGAAAGCCATCTTCTGAACAACTATTTTAACCTTTTGCGCTCGTAATTATGCTTTAGAAAATTAGCAAATAACTCGGAGTTTTTTTTCATGTTCGATCAAGATGAATTTTTGTGATGGGAATGTGTTCCAATTTAACTAGAAGGTTTACCATCCTTAAATCAAAATTTTAAATATATAACCCCTGAATAAACCCCTTGACCTAAGATGGAAATGTAGCCACATAATATTTTATTTTTCAACGTGTCAAAATAATTTATTGAAACTACTAAAAATACTTAAGTATATTACACTACACCGCATTAAAAATCTAAGAAATATAATAATATAAACAAACTATATAAACAATATTTAGGGGCGGAACGTAATGCCGGCACCTCCACCATAGCAAATCAACTTAGAAATACTTCGGACAGAAATGTTTTGGTTGAGTTATCACAGTTTGCCCAAAGAATTTATGTTTTCTATAACTAGTAAGAAGTAATTAACTGTAACAAAACTAACTAAAAGACAATAAAAACAACGAAGAAACTACAAACAAGAGACAAAATAAAAAGCACAACATAAAGAAACATTACATTTTATAATTCTGAGTTGTTCCTATTCCTATTTCTATGGCGACATACGAACGCAACGGTAAAGACGCGATGTCCCCTGTACATACGAGCGCGATGGTAAAACGAGTTATGTCCCCCATACGGGGACATACGAGTGAAAAGGGTTAAGTTTACCAGGTCGCTTTGTTACAATGCTTTAACAAAGGTTATTAAATTACACTGCTCATTTTTGTGACAGTACGGTTTCTTCAATTTGTATACGTCATCGCTCATTTATGATGCAATTGTAGGTTCAGGTACTCATGTTTAAGTAAGTCATTTACTATTAAATCCTAGTCTAATGTGTGCTGGTTCTTCGTAGGGTTGAATGAAAAAAAAATCGAAAGCGCATCAAATTGCTATGTGTGCCGTGATTAGACACGGTCCCTAACAATAAATCGATACCCCAATCATTATCTTTCCAATTTCATCCTACCTTCAATTTGATTCGCCTTGGAAGCCTTGGATTGGTTTTTGTTAATTAACGTCGCACTAGAGCTGCACAGTGGGCTATTGGCGACGGTTCGGGGTCAATCTCGAAGGAAAAACCCGGGAACACATACACATTCACACACACATTCATACACACACCTCGTTATTTTAGAACCATGGTCAGATGACGAGGAAACACATGAACTGGCACCCAACGCCTTCAATAGACGTCGGGACTTTGGACCCCGATCAGATGTATCGTGCACCAGTCCCGTATACACGCCAGTATAATTTGTTGGATATTCTGGACGACTTTCTAGTATTTTTGTAGCGAAGCTGGCAACCCTCCGATCGCAAGATCACTACTTTTTTACTTTTCTATGTCAAGTCCATTTCACGGATTCGAACCACCAATCCTCTGATTAGTAGCTGAACGCCTTACCAACTGAGCAACTGGGGCTCTTGGAAGCCTTGGAAGGTGGCTTTCAGGAACAGCACGAACACTGCAGTGTTAATCGATGCATAATTCTGAAAACTTTTATCCAGATTCAGTGATCAATTTTAACAAAATATTTATAACAATAATATTGTTTTTTTTCCCACAAGCAACTTACTACAAAAATGCGGAACAATATTACATATTCTAACTATATAATACAGATATTCTTAACTACACCACTTCCCTAAATTTAACTATTAATGAGGCACTATCTGATTAACTATTTATTGTTAGCTTCTCGAAGTGGATCACGGCTCCTTTCAATGGTAATATGGTTCCATTTATTAATAGTTAAAACTGAATCGTAATTCGAACAGGAAATGTATTGTTCTACCCATGTGTATAAAAAAATACTTTTATATATTCTGTATGAAGTATTAAAAAATTATATCAAATTATCTTCGCATATTATGATTGGTAGGTTGTGTTTTGGAAATGTTTTTATAAAAGTAATTGATATTTTGATGACGACATTTCATTAAAGCTATTATTTGTCAATTATGATGTAATGATTTTTTTATCGTAATTTCCCAGCAAGAAATCCATTGTATTAGTCATACATTCGATAATCGAAATCGAGTTTTTATGATTGTTTAATTTTAGTGTTCAAAGAATTGATATACAATGAACGTTTATTATCATAGGTTGTAAGATAAAGAAATGATTTTACAAGACATTTGGAAATAAAAATTTCCAAATTGGATTGTTGAACGCAGTACACAAAACAATTTTAGAAATTATCTTCCAATTAAGCATAGAAAAAGTTTTTACATTTAGAAAAATAAGATGTTGAATGAAATAAAAAAAGTCGCATTATTTTTCATATATTCAAAATAAACATAGAGTAAGAAAATCGTTATAATAATTTACATATAAGATTTTTTTAAATTATAAATAATTTATTTAAATCATTAGGACAAATATTTTTGTGTATTTTGAGGGTTTTTTTTGTACTGGTGTTTGTATAAATTTTAACTTTACCCACAAATCAATAAATTTGCTATACAGTACACAATTTATCCCCAGAATTTAGTTAGGCTCTTTATTTCTTATGCAAAAAAATGCTTAAAACGGGACAACATAAAATCATAATAAAAATTCATACATAGAACTTTTCCGAAGTTAAAAATTTCCAAATCTAATTCAGTTTCTCTAGAAAAAAAAAGTTTAAAATGACCGTAGTTGGGATTAGATTTTATTTATTTACATTTTGAGATACATCTTAAACCCATAACTTTGAAAGGAAGATTAGTTTCGTGGTGTGTGTTTGTGGCACACAAAACGCTAACTTCCACTGCTCGGATATTTCTGAAAATGTGTACATATATAGATACTATTCAAATTCTAATTGTGTACCTGAGGCTTGAAATTTTAAAATTTCATTTAATTTTCCGTTAATAACGATTTTAGGAGCTATTTTTTTTAATGTCCTAAAAAAATAGTATCCACATTGCTATAAAATTACATTGTTATAAAATCATAAGATCTTGACAAAAAAGAAATACATTAAAATAAATTCTTATATATTTATTTTAATAAATTTTATAATAATACAAAGATATATATTTATTGTTTTAAACAACTGAAAGCTGGAGATCAAAAATTGCTTTGGAGATATTACTCTTTCAGACAATTATGATTCAGCTGGTAAATTAACGGTAAAGCTAACATTCGGAGATGTACCATTGTCTGAACAATAGACTATAGTTATTTTGCTTTCTAGAAAATAAAAGAGAAGGAATAAACACGAAGAACGAACCAAAAGGGTAAAAAAAATAACGAATGTAAATCCACGATTAGCAATTAGTATTATAATAAAATTGTGAAGGTTTATTTAAAAGAAATTCGTAAGTATTTTTTAGAAACTTTGATCAAAAATGTGTTTTTATGCAATTTTTTTAAAAGTTCATTGGAATTAATTTGATATTTTACAAGCATTTTGCAAGATCTGGACATGTGTCGGGATATACATTTCCCTTCATCAGCAGAAATTAAAAAGTATGTGTGTACAATAAAATAACAATAAACCCAGAATTGAAAGTGTTGCCAAAGAACAAAAACTATCTAATCGGTTGGAGTTAACTATTATGTGCCAACAAGCGAGAAATACTGGAATCGCAAATGTTTCATTGACAATCCAATCAATATAGCTAAAAATATGAAACGCCTCCAGGAAATCAAATTTAACTGGAGACTAAGGTTTGCAAATTAAACGTGGGTTAGAAAAATGAAATATATGATTATGTTCCCAAGAGTGCTTGGCAATGGAGGACTTCTTTATTTCTTGTTTGACAGTATGTGCTTGGTGCTCCTTAATACGAAATCTTAATGCTCTCTTTGACCGATTTATGACATGCCACATTGACATGATATATGCCTCATGATAATATGACTATATATGCCCCATTTATTAAGGTCGTCAATGGGGTCTTTAAGTTGTGTGAAGGTGATCTTATTGATAGGTGAAAAAATGGAATGTATGTCGAACTTACCGAGAATTTTAGAAATTTTATGGCTGATCTTGGGATAATATGGTAAAACAACCAAAGCATTAGAGGCCTCAGATAGATTAGAATTTGTATGTGGATTTTTAAGTTTGTGTAGGACCTTGTCAACGAAGTTGGGTGAAAAACCTCGATCCACGGCGACTGCTCTCAAATAATCAAGTTCAGCCTGGAGTGAATCTGGTGTAGAACAGATGTTAAGAGCCCGGTTAACAAAAGTGGAAAAAGCAGCCATTTTTTGTTGTATAGGGTGACAGGACTTCAAATGAGGACTTTATATAAAACAAAATTTAAAAAAAAAATAAGTTACAAAAAAAGTAAGAATTTATTTGAAAATATTTTTATTAAACGTGATTTCAAGAAATGAATGTTAAAAAAAAAATCAAGAAAATATTGTTAAAAAAAGCAATTGATATTTAAAAAATATATGAAACCAAACATCATGAAAGTCAAGTTATTACAAAACTATGATTTAACGTAAATAAATTTATATGAAACCAAATTTTAAGAATTTTTTTTAAAGTAGAAATTTATATAAAACTGAAATTCAAGAAAGCAAAGTTTCTAAAAACCAGGAATTAATGTGAAAAATGTATTGTATGAAATCCAAACAATGCAGGAATTTTTGTGCAAATAAATTACTTTTAGCCAGATTTCAAAAAAGAAAAATTAAGAAAGGTATAAATTTATATTGAAAAAAAATATACGAAATATAACTTCAAGAAAGTCTAGTTTCCAAAGAATAGAAATGAATGTAAACAAATTTATAGAAAACCAAATTTGAAGAATAAAGTTTAAAAAAAAGTAGCAATTTATATGAAATAAAATTTCAAGAAAATCACGTTTCTAAAAATTTAGAAATTTGTGAAATTCTTTGAATTATACCAAATTTTAATAAAATCGATATCCTAACAAGTGTGATTTTTTTTTTGAAAAAAAAAATCATATGAAACCAAATTTCAAAAAAGAAAAAAAAAATTAATTAAGTTCTTCAAAAAGTTTTTCACATTACATCGCACTTATTTTTCGCTTAAAAAGTTTTATGATATTTCGAAAAATCGGTATTTAATATATAATTATAAGAAGAACAATCCTCGTATTTCGAACGTATCTCCTACGTTCCATATTTTATTAAGGTGCTGTAGTAAATAGTAATGCAGTCTTTAACAAGTTATCTATAATTAATATAAATGCTGGTTGCACTTTAAAAAAAAAATTTCCGACCGAAATTCACGCTGAATATTTATTATATATAAAATAGTTAAAAGTGTAAAAACTTACAAAGAAGTTTACTAAACCCTTTAATGTCTATTTTTTCTATTATTTCTAGTATTTTTTAACAATTTAAAAGTTGACTTATAAATCGGTTTAAATCAAAATTTCATTTAGGAATTAAATTTATCACAATGATTGTTTCTTATAAGAAATTCTTATATATAAAGAAATATAATATCTCTTAAGACACTGAATCCAGAGCGAATATTGAAATTTCTTTTCAAACGTGTTTTTAAGGAAATAACATAAAAAAATTATAAGAATAAATATTTTAAGTAAAAGAATAAAGTATTAAAAATACACAAATATAATTTTTTTAATGAATACCTAGCATCTAGTAATTGTTTAAATGCAGATACAGAAATCATGTGTTAATAAATTGTAATGTAAATTGGAATAGATAAAATCATTATTTAAATAATTTTCTATTCACTCTAAAATATTCGATGTCTGGCAAAAATTTTGTAAAATTGACGTTGTCACATTTTACAGAACTTTACCTCTATTACTTCTGTAGAGGTTTTGGGTAAATTGTGACCCACGTTTTAGAAAATTGAAAATTAATTTCAAAAGTTTTTTTATTAAAAAAAAACATTCCATTTGTACCACATTTAAAATAATCTAGCTTACATAATTTCAAATTATTCATTTTAAAACAAAAACAAATAATTCTGGAACTAAATTTTAAATAAAATTTTAATTGAAGTACATTTTAAATAATATTAAAATTATCTTACCCAAAATCAGATGTCCAATTATAATTCAACAGTCTGAAGGGGACAAGGGGAGTACAGTCACAGTTAAAAAGAGGGGTTGATTTCCCCGAAATAGAACGATTTGTTCACCACGTGCGTCTTTTGGCGAATAGAAGAAAGCCGCGGGTATTTAAACCAGATCGCACCAAATTTCCACTCCCACAAAACAAAACTGACAGTTCGCAGACGATACCCGCCTTTTGCGAAAATTCTTTCGCCGCTTGGGGGCGCTACCTCACAGGCTTTGTTTTAGAGGAGCGGTATTCGATGCGCAGGACATTAAAATTTTAAAGTCGCAACTTAGGAGGATGTGAAAGGGTATTACATCACCTGCCAATTGCTTCACAGTCATATACCTACCCGGGGCCGCCCTTAACGAAGCCAAAGTAGCTGGGCCCATCTTTATCCTCAGCTCAAATTAATGAATAAGTTTGAATGTAATTTATAAGTTATGAAACTTATGAATAAGTTTATTAGATTTTTGAAAAGTTTTTTTTTTTATCAACTACGAATATATTTTTTTTATCAATTACGACTATATTTTTTTTATCAACTACGAATATATTTTTTTTATCAATTACGACTATATTTTTTTATCAACTACGAATATATTTTTTTTATCAATTACGACTATATTTTTTTATCAACTACGAATATATTTTTTTTATCAACTACGAATATTTTTTTTATCAACTACGAAAATATATTTTTTTATCAACTATGACTATATTTTTTTTATCAACTACGAATATATTTTTTTATCAACTATGACTATATTTTTTTTATCAACTACGAATATTTGATGCGGTTACATTTAATTTAAATATAATATTTACTAGAGAATTTTGTAAAAAAAAGAATGCATTGCAATGATTTTTTTTTATTCTCTGTATCTATAATCCTATTTTCCTTTCGGATAAAACCAAATTTATGTCAGTCGTGCTATTTGTCATGGAACGGATACCCATAGCCAAGTGCTTAATTGCTTTTTTTCCCGATATTTCATGTTGCTGGCTTTTAAGACGATTCAGGTAAAAAGTAAAAAAAATAAGAAATTCATTTTATCTGTAACAATATCATTTTGCGCATTTTCCCCCGATCACGAGCTCTCATTATTCTCGAATTGGATATCCGAATTCACAACTCAGATCCCAGTAGCCCAGTGGATCCGTCTTCAGCTAGCTGTGGCGGTATTGTGAGTTCGAACCCGACTAAGTGGAAATTTATAAAAAGTAAACATGCAGTGTACTTCTGATCATAGGACTGCCAGATTCCCTATTAAAATACTAAAAAGCCGTCTAAAATATCTAATAATATATACCGGCGTGTAAATAAGACTAGTGCACGCTAAATCTGATCAGGGTCAAATGTTCTGACGTCTATTGAGATTGCATCGGGTGCCAACTCAGATGTTGTCTTCGTCATCTGACCAAGGTTAAAAAAAAATACAAGGCATTATCCCCGAGTCTTTCTTTTCGAGATAGACCCTAAACCGTCACCAATAAATCAGTGTGCAGTTCTAGTGCGACGTTATTTAACTAACCATCCGAACTCACAACAATTTGATTATTAGCACGTTACTCTAACCGCTAGGTGCCCAGTTGATAAAGGCGTTCAACTGGTATTCAGAGGATTGCTAGTTCGAACCCGTGCGATGGACTTGACAAAGAAAAGTAAAAAAATAAAGTAGTGATCTTGCGATTGAAGAATTGAAATCTTCATTACCAAAATACTAAAAAGTCGTCCGGAACATCCAACAAATTATACTGGTGTACGATAAATCTGATATTGGGGTCTAATGTCTTGACGCCTTATGCGGTTGTTGGGCCAACTCATATTGACCACGTCATCTGATCATGATTGATTCAAAAATACGAGGCATCGTTCCCGGGTCTTTCCTTCAAGATAGACCCCAAACCTTCTCCAATAGCCCACCGTGCAGCTCTAGTGCGACGTTAATTAACCAAACCCAAACCTAACCGCTAGGCCGCCGCAGTCGCACTCAAACCAAGAAATAATTAAAAAAGTGAAGATAAAAATATGTTTGGTAACCCCCCACTAAAAGGGGCTAAAAGTCAAACACAAAATACCTGTAATTTCGCAATCATCCCAGTAGCAGTTCTTTCGAGTGCGAATTCCTTTCTAGCTCTCCAAAAATTGACTAATGTTCCCTCAAAGACAAAAGAAACCCCGGCTAAATAACCTCCATTCACAAGTGCAGTCGGCAGCATTACGCACAAAAATGAAGGAAAAGCATTAATTTACTGGGTTTTTTTCTCTTCTAATTTTTTTCTTTCCAACTCATCTCCTGCAAATCGATTGGACCTTTAGTCAGCTCTAGCGGCTGGGCCACCATTTTTCATTTCTAATGAGAAAGCTGAAGGGAGGAGGTGAAGAATTTTTTTGTGGCTGTAACCATCACTGGATTCGAAATTGTAGAGAAAGGTGTTTTTGAACATTCTTATATTAGGAAGAGATATACGAATTATTAGGTGTATTCGGCATTATTTCTTTGATCATTCCCCTTTAAATGAGCAAGAGTTTACGAATTCTAGCGCTTTATGACACATTTAACTGATTATTATGCATAACAGACCGATATCGTTTTCTTAGAATGAAAACTTTCGTGTATATAAACCAAAGATTTAGCAGCCGAAGCGAAAACTTGATGATTCCATTCTAAATGTGGAATTGTTTAAACAAGAATAAGTGATCGGAATACCTGACCTCGGATTTCGACGCAAAGTAGCTTTCGCTTCCGCTGCTAAATATGTTGTTTAGATATACGAGGTTTTCATTTAAAAACGATGATGTACCATTTATTACTTTAAATAAAAAAAATATTAATTGTAACATAGGATTCGTGAAACAATATTTAGAATAAAAAAATAAATTTTATGAAGTATAAAAACAAACAAATACCCACCACATAATTAAATGGAAATTATTAGAAATATAGAGAATATAATTAGAATAGAAGTTTGGTTTGGTTAAATAACGTCGCACTAGAGCTGCACAGTTGGCTATTGGCGAAGGTTCGGGGTCTATCTCGAAGGAAAGACCCGGGAACACATACACATTCACACACATTCATACATGCACTTCCTTATTTTAGAACCATGGTCAAATGACGAGGACAACACCTGAACTGGCACCCAAGGCTTTCAATATACATCGGGACTTTGGACCCCAATCAGATTTATCGTGCACCAGTCCCATATACACGCCATTAATTTTTTGCGCATGTTTTGGACGACTTTTCTAGTATTTTGTAGCGAAGCTTGCAACCCTCCGATCACAAGATCACTACTTTTTTTACTTTTCTTTGTCAAGTCCATCGCCTAGGATCTTACTAGGAATCCTCGAACCAGGAATCGGTGGAGAGAAACGAATTATTGGGTGTCGGCATTGTTTCTTTGACTATTAGCCTTTAAATGAGCAAGAGTTTACGAATCCTAGTGCACATTAAATTTGACAAACTAAACTAATTTTTATGCATAACAGACCGATATCTTTTTCTTAGAATGAGAACTTCGTATATATAAACCACAGATTTAGTAGCCGAAGAGAAAACTTGATGATTCCATTCTAAATGTGGAATTGTTTAAACAAGAAGTGATCGGAATACCTGACCTCGGATTTCGACGCAAAGTAGCTTTCGCTTCGGCTGCTAAATGTGTTGTTTAAATATACGAGGTTTTCATTTTAAGCCGATAATATAGCATTTATTACTTTAAATAAAACATTCTTAATAGTAACATAGGTTCGTGAAACAATATTTATAACAATTAATTACATTTTAAACAGTATAAAAACCTTCGGAGCGAATATGACGTAATAATCGTGAAACCAACATCTCAGACTGAATGGCCTCAGACACGTGACTTCTTTTCAAAATTATGAATTAAAAAATACTTGCGATTGGCTGATGATTTGAGAAATGTGTAACAGTGAAAATTTATGAATGGAATGACGTGATTAACCATGTGTCTGAGGCCATACATGTTGGCCTCACTTTGATGTTAGCGAGATTATAACATTATGCTTTCTCTACTATGAAGGATCCATGCTTGAAGATAAAATCAAGCAGATTCCCAGCACATAATTAAATGGAAATCGATAGAAAAATAGAGAATATAATTAAAATAGAATTCAGCCAATTCGGCAAAGAAAAAATAATATTAATGAATTTAATTTTTTAATACGTCCGAAGTTGTTGGAAAAATTTAAAAATTTCCATGATTTTTATTTTTACTGACATGACAGCATTGCTTTTTTTATACGTTACAATAAATTGTTTCTCAGTGGTGAAGTTTCCAAATGTACATTTTAAAATACAATTTTAAAAATGGTTAGTTACTTTTTCCAGAAATCTGCAAAAAACGGGAAAAGTCACACCAAAGCACCTTAATATGTCATTTTTTTACAAAACAAAATTAAACTATTACACATAAAATACCAGTATTCGTCAAACAACATTCTAAACAAATAATTATATATTTTAAAGTATAAATCAAACAAATGTTTAGCACATAGTTAAATAAAAATTAATAAGATAAAAAGTATCTAGTAAATTGTCTATTCTATATACATTTGGTCTATCCTGCACTGCCTGGCCCGTACGCTCTGGAGGAAACTATACGGGCCAGACAATGCTTGACTTATGGATAGAGAAGACAACTAAAAAAAGTGTTAAGTTGTTTTTAAAAAGCATGAAGTAAACACCCACAGAAAATTTATTTAAACTTTCATTACAGTGAAAACAACTTTACAATTGAATTGGTGGGGAAAATAACAATATAAGTCCAACTGAAGACGCGTGGGTAAGAACCGTACAACTCCAGTTTTCAAAATAATTCCTAAAGGATGAAATAAAACACTATTCGTTTTTTGTATCCATCGCATAATGCAAATCTATAACACTTCTCCCCTTATATATCTATTGACATTGCTTGGATCTGTCTGGTTCTTGTACCAATCGATAGGAGATTTTTTATACAAGAATAAGTCAAAAAGTCAAATCACCAAAAAGTAGAGATATCTGGTTTTTGCATCAACCAATAAGAGATTTTTTCCTTATAGAAATAAGTAAAAAAGTGTAAATCACAAAAAAGTTGAGCTGTCTGATTTTTGCACCAATTGATGTGGATTTGTTTTATTAGATTAAGTGAAAATGTGTAAATCAGAAAAAAGTGGAGCTGTCTGGTTTTGCACCAATCGATATAGGTTATTTTTTTTTATATACGAATACGTAAAAAGGTGTAAATCAGAAAAAATGGAGCTGTCTGGTTTTTGCAACTATCGATAGGGAATTTTCTTTATAGGAATAAGTGCAAATCTCTAAAAAGTGGAGCTATCTGGTTCTTACACCAATCGATAGTGGATTATTGTCTTTATAGGAACAAGTAAAAAAGTGTAAATCAGAATAAATGGAGCTGTCAGGTTCTTGCACCAATCGATAGTAGCTTTTCTTTATATGAAAAATGAAAAAGTGTAAATCACAAAAAAAGTGAAACTACCTGGTTCTTGCACCGACCGATAGGAATTTTTTCTTTGTAAGAATAAAAGAAAAAGTGTAAACCAAAGAAAAGGGGCACTGTCTAGTTCTTGTACTTGCACCGATTCAATTAAACTAGAACTGTTCTTTTCACCGACTCAATAACTTCTATATTTACTAGATCGTTGGTGGGTTAATATTATTTGTACTCCACCAATCACAAATAAATAAATACCCCAACCACTATACACACAATCATTTCTCCAATCAAAGAAGGGGCCAGCCAATTCATTACAATTTGGCGCGAATGTTCAAGAGATCCTTGTCACCCCTTAAAAGGCGCATCATCACCTTCTTTATGAAGCCTCGTAATATCACCTCCTGAAAACTAAATGAAGTGTACCCGCGATAAGTGGAGGCGATAAGACATGATTGAACCGCAATCCTCTCACCTGGATCCCCCCCCCCCTCCTTTTCCGAAGTTGGGGGGGGGGGAGGAATGATTGACTGACCCCTTCCCCCCACCTTTCATCATTCATCATCCCCAGACTAATCACCGATATTTCGTGAGGACGCGATAATTGTGAGCGTGCACCCCTGCGAAAAGATGTGTGAGTATAACCCTTGGCCGATAGGGGAGGGGTCCACCCTGTTCTAGGAGCCAAGTGTTGGTTTTAGGGGGGAGGGGGGATATGCTTTTTGTGTGCGTCTCGTTTAGAGGGCTTTTGTTCCTAGAGGGGTGCACTGTAAAAAAAATGCGTTTAAAAATGAGTACGTGGACGTACTCGTTTTTCTTTGAGTATAATTACATCGTAAATGAGCGATGGTGTACCCAAATTTAAGTAGTTGTACTTTCTCAGAAATGAGCAGTGTGATTTAATATTGATGATCTCAGCTTCTGTTCAAGCCATCTTAGCAAAGCGACCTGGCAAACTTCAAATTTTTGTTCAGAAGATGGTTTTCCACATTATTTGATGTCAATTGCTTAAATGGAAACTACGACATGTGCGGTCCAAATACGAAAAAAGCTACATCCAAAAATTCAAAAAATTCTATTTTGGTATTTGGAGAAAAATTCGTTTTTTAACAATAAAATTTTTAAAAAGTCATTTACCCTCATATGCTCATTTTTGAGAACATTCGATGCTTATCATAGCTCCGAATACATAAGCTTCATTTTCGAAAAAAAAATGTTCTCAAATATGAATAAAATTAGCAGTTTCTTGCTTATACATAGGCTGCCTTCATAAAAACACTTTCAATAAATATCAACAATTACAACCAACACTCACCGTGAATCGAACCCAGATATTCATGCACCGCAGCACAGGGCCTTATCCGTTGTACAACCAGAACGACGTGAATAAGTTATAAATAGCATAAATGTTAAAAGGTGTACCAAAAGAATGGGAAATAAGATAATTGAGTTGAAATAATCGACCTCAAATAAAGTGAAAAACCATCTTCTAAACAACTATATTGTATAAAGGTCGCTCTGTTAAAATGGCTTGAACAGAAGCTGAGATTAGCAATATTAAATCGTACTGTTCATTTTTGAGAAAGTACGGTTACTTCGATTTGAGTACGCCATCCCTCATTTATGATGGAATTGCACTCAAAGAAAACGAGTACGTTCAGGTACTCATTTTTAAATTCCTTTTTTTTAACTGTAGAATCAAAAGTAGCTATGTCCACGGTGCCAAAAACGATAATAATGTACTCTATCAGCTTGATGGACGCTATTGAAGGATTACTCAGCGGATACGGCGTTCAGCTACTAATTCGAGGATTGGTGGTTCGAATCCGTGCGATGGACTTGACAAAGAAAAGTAAAAAAGTGGTGATTTTGCGATAGGAGGGTTGCCAGCTTCACTACAAAAATACTAGAAAGTCGTCCAGAACATCCAACTAATTATACTGGCGTGTATACGGGACTGGTGCACGATACATCTGATCGGGGTCCAAAGTCCCGACGTCTATTGAAGGCGTTGGGTGCCAGTTCAGGTGTTTCCTCGTCATCTGACCATGGTTCTTGAAATAACGAGGTGCATGTATGAATGTGTGTCCAAAGTCCCGACGTCTATTGAAGGCGTTGGGTGCCAGTTCAGGTGTTTCCTCGTCATCTGACCATGGTTCTAATATAACGAGGTGCATGTATGAATGTGTGTGAATGTGTATGTGCTCCCGGGTCTTTCCTTCGAGATAGACCCCGAACCGTCGCCAATAGCCCACTGTGCAGCTCTAGTGCGACGCTATTAACCAAAGCCAAAGGTTGAAGCCATTCTCATTCCAACCATTGTGCTGCCTAAATTGGATATTAATTTTGGTCACTATTTGGTGCAATTCAATGCAGGCCACGCTATCTCTGAAATCTACCCTATAGATCTACCATATTCTACCGATTGAAATCGGAGAAACGTTTCCAAATGCGTGATGTAGCCGCATCACGTTATTCCGATTTCTTGAGTGGTCGGGATGGGTTGATGTGGCTTCGGCTAATCGGAGAGGATGGCAATTGGATACGGAGGTGATGGGGAATTATGCGATGATGGAAACGGAGATCACTGCCCTGTTGATGGGTTTTGAAAGGAATTTTATAAGTAGTTCGAATCCTGTAAATGCTCGCTTAACATGTTCACTGCGTGTCCCGCACACTGTAAAAAAAAGTGCTTAAAAATGAGTACATGAAGTATTTTTTTTCCTTAAGTAAAATTGCATCGTACTCAAATTTAAGTAATCGTAATTTCGCAAAAATTTAATATTGCTCATCTCAGCTTCTGTTCAAGCCATCTTAAAAAAGCGTCCTGACAAAATTAAAATATTTGTTCAGAAGATGGTTTTCCACATTATTTGAGGTCGATTGCTTAAATTTAAACTGAGTTATTACAATTCAATTATCTTACTTCCCATTTCTTTTGGTACACCTTTTTAACATTTCTTTTGTACATAACTTCTTAACGCCGCCTTGATAGCTTAATGGACAAGACTGTGGACATCGGTGTTGCAGACCTAGGATCGATTTCCTGTAAGTCTAAGTTGTTATAAAGCATTTTTATGAATTTGAAAATGGTGTGTAATACTGGAATAAGTAGAGATACGTGGAAGCAAAAATACGTTTGTAACTATCAGAAGGTTAAAAAAAAAAGCATTTTTAAGAACGCGATGAAATTTTGTTTAACTCTTTACTCATTGAAATTTTTCGAAGAGTTAGATTTACCATTTTTCTTCCGTTGGCGAGGGTTTTGTTGGGGAACAATCCCTGATTATATAATTGGGTGAAATGACGTCTCTCGTAAAACCCTTCTGGTCCATGCTCCGTCACAGCTATAGGGCCATTCCACGTTATTTGTCCGCGATTTACAACTTTTTGTTATTATTTTATTATGTGTTAATAAACGTAAAATAAACCTACTTTTTAGTGGGTTTGGTTAGTATTAAGTTTAGTTAAAAAAATTTAGAAATTTCGGTTAATTTGCGTTAATCAATATGTAATAAAATAATTACAAAAAGAAGAAGAGGTGACAAATACCTAATTTTCTTACCTCATGAATATGGAGCGCAAATAGCTAATAGAATGTGGAATGACGAGAGGGGGGGGGGGGGGGGGGGGCCCTTTATTTATTTTTTTCGAGCGATGGTTCAAAACACCTCTAAAAAGCCAACTCCAACGCTGACCCAGCATTGTTGGTGAAAAGCATTCGGCCCCTTCTGAGCAAAAATCGTGTCTAGGACTGCCTACCGTGCGGCCCATTTCGCAGACGAGAATACATAATAATAATAAAAAAAACGACCTGTAAACGTTAAATAATAAGAAAAAAAAATAGTAGTATGTAGGAATAATAATAATAAAAAAAAAAATGTAATGTAAACGTTCCGATAACAGCTCGTTGCTTAAAAACTTATGAAGCTATTCATTACAAACAAGGGTAGGTAGTGCTATCGGGCATTAGAGGAGGGGGGGGGGGGGGTAAAGGAAAAAAAAGCGGGTAAAATATATTCTGTGGAATCATTGTAATGTTGTTACATCCAACACCTTTTTTGCTGAAATGAGGCGTGGTGGTTGAATAAGCAGCGTGCTGCCATCTGTTGAGAATGTTGGGAACTGATCAGGGAGAAAAGTTGTATTAGGATGAAAATGATTGTAGATTCAAGATAGTGATTAGGATTTGGGGTAGTAATTATGCATTGCTTGTTTTTTAATGGTAGTGAAATCGTCTTATGGTTAGGTGCGAAATTTTCAAAATATGGATTGGTTTAATTATTTTTTTATAGGAATTTCAAAGGCACAGCAGATTGAAGAATTATTTTTCAAGTGTGAAAAAAATATACTCTAGTCCATGTAGTTTAAATTAAATTTAAATTAAAAATAACTTAATACAAAAATAAAACAATAAAATGAATACAATAATGTTAAAATACTAGTTTAAAAAATAATAGCATCAACAAAAGCCGTTAGTTTAAAAAAAATTAAGATAAAAGTGTGTTAGAAATTTTATATAAGAAATAAGTATACCAGTGATTTTTTTGGAAATATGAAATTTTAAATAAAAAAAATTACATTAATTATGCGCTAGTCAATAAGTTCATTACTAAAATAAATAAAATTGTAAAATTTTTTTCCCGACAACTTTGCTTAAGTTGACATAAATGACAAGAATTTTAATATCAAAGATAAAAAAAATAATTTAACCATTTTTTAAACTTTAAGTCAAAATATTTTCAGCAATTAGTAAATCGCTAAATTTACTTCCATTTCACATTCAACGTACCAAAAATATAAATTATAAAGACAGTTAAAGTTAATTCCAAAGCATAAATGAAATTGCTGCAGATATTTTTTTTAAAAATGCCTTGTAGTGAGACGCTGAGGATGAAGAAATGTAGTAGAGAAATTTGTAGAATTTAAAAAAATTTGAAAGTAAAAGGGAGCAAAAGGGCAGTTTTGTAGCTATCTCAATAAACCATGATCCTCCCCCCTCCCCGCCCCCTCCCACGGAAAAGCATGTATCCTTCGTTTTGTATAATTATTTTTTAAAACATATAATAAAATTTAAAAAAAAATTTGAAAATGTATACATAATTGAATATGAGTTTTTTCCTTCGATTACTGACTACAAATTTGGGAGTTTTGTCCCACGATTAATGACTACTATTGAAGGATCAAAATTGAGCAGTCGTAATCTTTCTGAACAATTTGGCAGTCAATTACTCTGTACGATTGAGTGGTCACATATTGTTCGAGAAATTGGGCAGACGAAAATTTTCTGATCAATTGGGCAGTGGCAATCTATAAATTTGTGGCAATTGAGTAGTCACAAGTATTCCGAGAAATGGGGCAATCGTAAACTTTTTGATCAATTGTATAGTCTATAATTTTGTAGCTGTCGTGTAACCAAGTCACAAATTTTCTGTGCAATTGGGCAGACGAGAATTTTCTGAGCAATTGAGCAGTATATAATTTTGTAGCAATTGGGTAGTCACAAAATTTTCCAAAAAGTGGGCAGTCGTAAAGTTTTCGAAAAATTAGGCAGTCGTATATTTTTTAGCAATTGCGCAGTCACAAATTTTCTAAGAAATTGGGCAGACGAAAATTTTTAGAGCAATTGAGCCGTCAATAAATTTGTTGCATTTGTGAAGTCTATAATTTTGTAGCAATTAGGTAGTCGCAAATTTTCCAAAGATTTAGGCAGTCAAAATTTTTCTAAGTAATTGGGCAGTCACAAAATCGAAATTTTTTCTTAGAATATGCCTTTCATCAAATCCCAACTGAAAACAAAACAACGATCATCAGATCCTTAATAGAAAATACAACCACACATCAAAAAGTCAATCGCACCTGAAACCAATTCCCCTTCCTGTGACGCCAATACCCTAGGGGCCATATCAACAACAACAACACAAAAAATGAAAGAGTTGCCCTTAGAGAAAGGTTTCCACACACACTTTGTATTCTGCGTACGGAAACCGTATCCACAAACTAACAATAACCCTAATAAGCGAGGAAGACACCGACTTAAGTACCCCCCCCCCCCCTCCTGTGATGTTGCGTGTGTGTGTGAAGACTATTAGGCTAATAGCCGGAAATATTTAAAACCTGTTACACAGAGCGTCGATCGTTATGACAGTTAGATTGGGGGGAAGCAGGGGGGAGTAGGCGCTTTATTTTAAAGTAACTCGTGCATGGAGTTGAGTTGGTGTTGAATATAAAGACTTTGTGTGTGATTTATAGATGTCTTGTGGACTGCGTAGCCTGGGAAAGAAGAGGTTTAGTTATTGATGGTTAGTTTTGTTCAACGACTATATTGTGCATAGTGACTAACAGTCCTTCACCTACGGCTAAATTGGAATTTTGAATCACAATTAATTCTAAAGACTTTATGGGAATCGCCTGTGGGACTTTGTACTCCACTAGATACAATAAAAGTTTTTGACATTCACGTTCTTTTTACGGAACGACTATATTCCTCCAGTTCCCGTTTCAGCAACTCTTCCTCCAGTTTAATTTTTTTACTGAATACTTTTACCACAGTTCGTTTTTCAACAATTATTCCTCCAGTTTGCGTTCTTTTTATCGAATAACTGTTACTCCAGTTCCTCTTTCAACAATTATTCCTCCAGTTTGCGTTATTTTTATCGAATAACTGTTACTCCAATTCCCTTTTCCGTTCTTTTTACCAACTGTTACTCCAGTTCCTCTTTCAACAATTATTCCTCCAGTTTACGTTCTTTTTACCGAATAACTGTTACTCCAGTTCCACTTTCAACAATAATTTCTCCAGTTTACGTTCTTTGTACCGAATAACTGTTAATCCAGTTCCTCTTTCAACAATTATTCCTCCAGTTTACGTTCTTTTTACTTATTGAATATTACTCCAGTTCCTCTTTCAACAACTAATCCTCCAGTTTACGTTCTTTTTACCGAATAACTGTTACACCAGTTCTTCTTTCAACAATTATTCATCCAGTTAGTTTACGTTTTTTTTACCGATTGAATATTACTCCAGTTCCTCTTTCTTACTCCAGTTCCTCTTTCAGCAACTATTCCTTTAGTGTACGTTATTTTTACCAAATAACTGTTACTGCAGTTCCTTTTACCAACTGTTACTCCAGTTTCTCTTTCAACAATTATTCCTGCAGTTTTCGTTCTTTTCACCGATTCAATATTACTCCAGTTCCTCTTTCAACAATTGTTCCTCCAGTTTAAATTCTTTTTACAGAATAACAATTACTTCAGTTCCTTTGTCAGTAACTATTCCTTTAGTTTACGTACTTTTTACCAAATAAATGTTCCTCCAGTGTCTCTTTCCGTTCTTTTTACCGAATAACTGTTATTCCAGTTCTTCTTTCAACAACTATTTCTCCAATTTACGTTCTTTTTACTGAATAACTATTATACTCCAGTTTCTCTTTCAACAATTATTACTCCAGTTTGCGTTCTTTTCACCGGATAACTGTAACTCCAGTCCCTCGTTCAATAACTATTCCTCCTGTCCCTATTTCAACATGGTACTATTCATTCGTTCCCCCGGTCAACTCTCAGAGAAGAGTGTACTGTGGGGGTTACCTAATACTTTATCTCTGGAGTAATGTTTTGCCTCGACGATTAAAGTATTGTCTGAGTATGCGTATGTGCGATACCAGGCATGTGCCAAATGCACTGCTCTACATTCTAAACAAAGCCAAAACATAAAATTATTTACTGTGAGTGCGCTGTAACCATATTAAAACTTAAAAACACTTTGGTTTAATTTGACAAAATAGCAGAATATGGTGGTCTTCCTTTGTGTAACATTTCCATGGTATGGATTAAAAACTGTATTTAATTGTTAACCACCTCTTAGAGAGTGAATAACAATTTCAGATTTACCTACTTTAAACTAAGGAAACTACTACAAATACATCGAGGAATTCTTATTTTCCAACATATCATAGCAGTACTCTGAACGAAAAAAATCGCCAACCACACCAGGTGGCCCTTGAAGCTTTTTTAATTACAGAGTTCCTGCTAATTGCAAATGGGCGTCACTTTATTCTTCCTAGGTGTTAATTAATATCGCAAGAAGCCAACTTGACGCCTCTTGCGCCAGCGGTCGCCAACTTTGAAAGGGAATCGATTAATGTTGCTTTAATTAGTCCATTGTTGAAGGTTTCCGAAAGATTTGCAACGTTTCAAGATGTTTGATTAAGTTTGTTTATAATGATTAGTTTCGTAATTCAAAAATCATAATAATTAATGGATCATTGTTAGATTAAATATTTTTATTGAGATTCATATTTGGCTAAACCTGTAAAGTTTTGTTTCATTGAATATGTTGAAGATCAATGGGTTTTCATATTCTTAGTTCCTCAGTAACTTAGTAACTAGTAGCTTAGTTCCTCACTGTGTAGCACTTTTGAACTCATACACAAAGATTATATAAAAGTAGCTGTTACCCTCGGTTTCACACGCGTTTTTTACAACATTGTTTTGTTCTATATGTTAATTCTTTCTTTTCTATTTTCTTGAAAATTTGTTCAGACAACTCCGCCTAAATCTCTGAATGTTTGATTTTCAGTTGGAGCATAATTGTCAGAAAGAGTAGTTTCGCCAAAGGAATTTTTGATCGCCAACTTTCAATTGTAAAAAGCAATAAATATATATTAATTTATTTTTAAGTGTTTTATTGTTGTTAGAATATTATGGTTTTAAAAACAATGGGATTTTATAACAATGGAAATACCATTTTTTTTTATATGGAAATTTAAAAACATGGCTTCTATAACCGTTATAAATTCATTTAAAAAAACTAAACGGAATTTTTAATTATTCTGGTTGTCAAGTGAACAATTAAAGGTTGAATAGGGTTTGAGAACCAATATGAATTTATTGATGAATAATAGCATAGGACGTAGCCTTCTACTAAATGAAAAGCTAAAAATTAAAAAAATTAAAAAATATTTTAAAAAAAACGATTTTAAAAACATTGAGCTATTTTTTTTATTTTTTAATTTTCCAAACAAGTTGAATGAAAAAAGTTAATTCTTTAATATTAATTTTATATTTATTAGAAATTTTGAAATTAGTGTAAATTAACAAAAAATATACTTACATTTTCCGCCGAATTCAAAAAGTTATAATAACTATAAAATTTTTTATTAAATAATTTAAATTTTTCAATTTGTCCGTAAAATCAAAAAATATTTTTTTACTTTTTAGCGCATTTTTCTTAAAGTTTTTTTTTTTTTTTTTTTTTTTTAAAAGATTATTTCATGTAATTAAAAACTTTCAAGAAATACCTTCAAAAAAGCTTTCAAGAAGAATACAAGTTAAGTTTTCTCATTATAACCATCTAATCTTAATTTCAGAAGAAGCAGAGGAATAATAGTATTTTTATAAATATTTTATTCAATCATTGAAAGTGCATAAAGCAGTCAAAGTATCATTATACTACATTCCAAACGTTTACTTCAATTAAATATGCGTTTAAAGTATACTTTCTAAGAATTATACCGAAACCATTTTTATTATCTTTAACAAAACTTTATAAAATAATCTTTCTAAAAAAACAGGAAAACCAACTTTAAGGAAAATGCGCTAAAAAGTAATAAATAATTTTTAATTTTACGAACGAGTTGAAAAATTGAATTATTTAATATCAGTTTTATACTTATTATAATCAGTTTTATACTTCAACTTTTTGAAATCGGCAACAAAATGTAGGTATGATTTATGAAAATTGGCACCAACTTCAAAAAGTTGTAATAAGTATAAAATTGACATTAAATAATTAAATTTTTGCAATTCGTTCGTAAAATTAAAAATTATTTTTTACTTTTAGCACGTTTTCTTTAAGTCGGTTTTCTTTTTTTAGAAAGATTATTTTATTTTTCCTTTTTCAGTTTTTAGTTTAGAAAGGAGCTTCGGCCCTTGCTATTATTAACCAAGTAATTGAAGTTGTTGCTCACATTTTTTCCCACGTCTCGTATCCGGTTTAATACATGCCGGGTAAACAAAACTATTTTGTCTCAGCTATGTATCGTAAAACAATCCCTATCCATGCCAATAAATGCTGGATAAACGAAATGTCAATGTTGTGCAACTTCTGTTAAACAATGATAACATTTTGAAATCGAATAAATTGTTTAAAAAAACTCCTGTTTATCGACATTTCAGGATTTATAACAGCCGGATAATCGTTAATTTTTTACAGTTTTTGCCTAAGTGGATTTTTCTGTATCCAACAACAACAAAAATTTCGAAATCGGACAATATTTTTTTTTTAAACGGTCCGGTTAATTGAGCATTCCGGATAGTTAAATTCCGGATAACCAGATACTTATTTTTCAATGGTGACCAAGTTAAATATCCCCTATCCGGCAAAAAAACAATTGTCCAATTATCTGAATTAGAACAGAAATCTTTCTCGAACATACATAAAAAAATACATAACAGTCAAATTGGCCCGCGATTTGCGGTTTTAATTTAAAATTTCTGGCGGTTTTATTTCAGAGTTTTGTTTAGCGCGCTGTTCAGTCGGTAAAAATATAAGTCGTAATCCAAATGTTTCCTAAAACTGATATTCAGAAACATATTCATCTATAAATCTGGAGATCAAAGTTTTATTTGAACGACATACAGCTAAAGGATTGAAAAGAAATAAACTCTGATCCCAATGTCACATTTAGAACACACTGATGGAAGTTAAGCTCTGATAAGGGAATTTGCCAGTATAAAAGTTTATGCAGAAAAAAAGTAGTTTTGCTTTTGTTTCCGAATATCGGGAACCTGGATGGTAGAATATATAAAAGCAGGCCTTTTTCTTTTATTAAGTTTTTTAAAGCTACCCCTCCCTTCTTCTCCCCCTTCCATTCCCCTCCATTAAATTCTTTACTTAAAAATATAGATGGATCTTGCATGCATCCTTTTCCTTAAAAATAAAATTACAAAAAAAAAAAAAACTCATCGCGCGAGTTAGAAATGGGGTGCAACCCAAAAGATATTTTAAAAAAAAGCAGACGATTTTTAAGTAACCCTAACAAAAAACCGTAAGAGAAGGGGAAAATAAACGAAAAAAAGAAGAAAAAAAAAGGGGGGGGGGGGGAGAAAGTAGCGCAGCGAGCTTTTAGGTAATTATCGGAGAAAATTTTGATTTATGATTTTTTTTTTAACTCACGGAATTTTTCATTTTTTGCTTCATCTTTGCCTCCTAATAATTTTTTTCTTCTTCATCCATGGGTGAAGTTTTTAATTTTCTTAAGCTATCGAAATCCGCGTGTTTCTAATGGCAACGACGAAGAAAATTAAGGGGGAAGGGAAGTGCTTAATGCAGTGTGAAAATTATCTCCTTCGAAAATTTTCTTTTTATTTTTTTTATTTTCTTAGAAATAATGAATGCGATGTGCTGTGAAAATAAAACAAAAACTACATTCTATTAAAATGGGGATGAACAGTTATTTGGCCTTTGCTTCGCATTTTAGCGGATAATTTATTGTGGATGTTTAATTAAATTTTAATTGCCTCTGCGCAATGGGCGGTTGAATTTGCTTGCGTTATTTCTTGATGAAATGTCATAAAAAAAAACGTTATTTGAAAGCTAAGCAAAGTCTTTTATTTAATTTTTTAAGTGATGATTTTTTTTTGTCTTACTTAGCAAATACTATCATTTAAATGATTTTGTAGTCGCTGCTCAGTGGAAAAAGTCAGCAGAAAACGTTCTTCAAAACTGTGTGTTTTTTTACGTTATGAATTTTCAAGCATGAAATCTTCAAAAATTTGCGCTTCTCTTCAATAATTTCAATGCTTCAAAATTGCAGGGTTTTTTTTTAATAAAAAGGTATTTACAGATTTTATGAAGGAATTTAAAACAAAAACCCCTAAATTAATAGATATTTTTAAAAAAAATTCCAGCAGTTTTACAGTTTTTTTTGTTGTTATGTGGCTTTTAAAACCGTTACTACAATAAGTATGATGTAATATTAATTATAAGTAATTTTTAATTAGAACATCTCTTTTTGTTTATATAAGAAAAAAATTTCACTCATTTAAGTGTTAAATAAATTATGTCACATTCATTTAAAAATGTGTATTATAGGCGTAGCATTCGTAATGCCCAAGATTATTTTTCCAAAACGCACAGCCCAGCGTGAACACTAGTTTCCACCACCACAATCTTCACAGCCACAAAACCACGAGATACGCTTTACGGGGACTGTTCATTCGTTCCTCCTTTCGACTTTCAGAGAGGGTTTAACTTGATGGTACCTTCAAATACACGATAGTTGCTTTCGGGCTCGAGCAATTGCTTTAGCTCGACGGTGAAGTATTCGCAATGCCCAAGATTCGTTACCTGGAATAATGATATAACTTCCCTCTAAAACATTTTAAGATATATGATCTATTCATTATACAGGGTACCCAGAAAAGTTGCCATTCTATTAACCTTGAACGCCGATATCTATATTAATAAAATTTGTAAATATATATAGTATAGTGGTTATGGGCTATACGATGTTATCACTTACAGTGCCTCTTAGTTTAGAGTTATCTCGAAAACTATACAATAAACTATACAATAAAGAAAAAAGTCAATTAAAAGATTGTAGATTAGCATCGATTTATACTTACTATAAGACACTTTGCACGCATGAATTCCATTAATAGAACGCGAATAACGCTCTTTTGTTTATTTGATTGATACCTCAGCAACTCTCGGAATTAAAATATCTATATGTCTTTGAATTTATGTTATGATTGCAAATAGTGATTTTAGCACAAAAAATTGAACAATTTCTTCACAAATTCCTTATTTAAAAGCATGGAATAAAATTAATAAAATTATGAACTCCCTTACCAAATAAATGAAGTCTTTTGGAATGGAAATTGTCATAGTTGTCTGGTTACGGATGTATCCTCAAACTCTGAAACAAAAAAGAAATTGATTAATATTATCGGAAACCAAAAAGTAAACAACGCAAAATACACAATTTAATTATCATATTTTTTGTAATACTATTATTGATATAATATTTTTTTTTTAAAAATGCCAATTATTTAGTTTAAATTCCTATGGTTATTTTTCTTTATTATGCATAATCCCCTACCTTTCTTCCTGATCCTTTATTCTTCAGAATAAGGATTCACATGGGATGCAATTTGTTGTACGCAAAAGAAGTCAACACATTGTAAATAGTCTATGGGATTCTGGAGACCCTCATTCTTGTAAATAAAGGATTATTTATTTTGAGTTTAAACATTAAATTAATTTATTAATTTGTGGGTCACACATTTATTATACACCCCCCTCCCCCTTCTCTAATCGGTGATTTTTATTACTATTTTTTTACAAGAAATTTTATTTTCCACATGTCGTCAATATTCTTAAAATTAAATATAGTGTAATTTCGCTCACTACACTGTTAAAAATAGGTACTCAAACATAAGTAAAATTCACTCATTTTTAAGTGCATTCGATGCTTTTCATAGCTGCGAATACATAAGTTTCATTTTTGAAGAAGACATGTACTCAAAAAGGAGTTCAATGAGTAAAAATTAACAAAAAAACAGAAGCTTGCCTACTTTCAATAAATTGCAACAATTACAAACAAGCCTTACCCGGAATAGAACCCATATCCTAAAGCGCCGCAGGTTGGTGCCTTATCCGTTGTACTACTTTTGGGACGTAAAGAAGTTACAAACAGAAGAAATGTTAAAAAGGCGTATCAAAATAATGGGAAGTAAGATAAATGAATTGTAATAACTCCGTTTGTAAATTTCCGAATTGTAATTTCCGTTTAAGCAATCAACATCAAATATTCCTTAAAACCATCTTCTGAACAACTATTTTAAGTTTCTCAGGTCGCTTTGTGCAGATGGCTTGAACAGAGGCTGAGATTAGCAATTTTAAATCACACTGCTCACTTTTGCGAAAGTACCATTACTTAAATTCCACTATGTCATTGCTCATTTATGATGCAATTGCACTAAAAAAACGAGTACGTTCATGTACTCATTTTTAAGCACCTTTATTTACAGTGTGTGAGAAAAAAATTCGTCAATTTGAGAAAACTTAGCGAACTATAACCATATTAACCAACATTAACCATATCCTAACATTGGCCATTGGAACTCACATGTCCAGAAACTCGCCAAACTATCAAATATAATTATTGACTCCCATGTATTTAGCATAGAAAAGTAAAAAAGTAGTGATCTTGCGATCGGAGGGTTGCCAGCTTCGCTACAAAAATACTAGAAAGTCGTCCAGAATATCCAACAAATTATACTGGCGTGTATACAGGACTGGTGCACGATACATCTGATCGGGGTCCAAAGTCCCGACGTCTATTGAAGGCGTTGGGTGCCAGTTCAGGTGTTGTGCAGCCACTGTGCAGCTCTAGTGCGACGTTAATTAACAAAACCAAACCCATTTATTTAGACGAATTCGAAGACACAAAGGGACGAAACTCTTCAGCACAATTATCTGCAGAAGTTCGACAACCTTTTCCACCAACCCCAAACTCGTCAATGACTTGTTGACGCGCATGACCAGAGGAAGTCCAGACACACAAAAGAGGAGAAAAAGTCAGTGGGATCTTGCCCCATCTCAAATGATCTCTCACTTATCAAAGTGAGCGTTCCTGAAGCAGCGACATTGGCGAATGACAACTTGATTGCAGGTGAGCGTCGTCGATGACAATGATGACAGCCTTCCGAACATCGGACCTCAACCTGTCATTGGGCTTTTCGAAGGGTCCACACGCACTGACGATTCCTTGTCTCAAAAGCAATTTTAATTGCGTATAAATATGAAAGCGTAAATTGTGTTTTCTTTTGTGCTTCGTTTTGCTGTGTCTCTGGAACAAAAGTGCCATTTTTCAGTGATATTGACGAGGTTTGACACTTTAAAAGCATCCAGTGCGTCACTATGGCTCTGAAGGAAATTCATTGTTATTGTGGCTGGTTAAAAGTCTGAAGTAAGCGATCCGAAATTGTTTAAAGTTCTAGTCAAATATCATTAGATATAAAGGTACGCTGTAAAAAAAATGTGCTTAAAAATGAGTACACGGATGTACTCGTTTTTCTTTGAGTGCAATTGCGTCGTCAATGAGCGATGATGCACTCGAATTTAAGTAATCGTACTTTCGTAAAAATGAGCCGTATGGTTCATTAATGCTAATCTCAGCTTCTGTTCAAGCCATCTTAACAATACGACATAGCAAACTTAAAATATTTGTTCCAAAGATGGTTTACACATGATTTGATGTCGATCCAACAAAAAAAGAATTTTTAAAATCGGACAATAATTTTTTTCAAACGGTCCGGTTAATTGAGAATTCCAGATAGTTAAATACCGGATAACCGGATATTTTTTCAAATTGCTCCCAAGTGAAACATACCCCGAATTGATAACCTCTCGACTTGGCGCGCGTTGGTGGTTTTAATTTAAAGTTTCTGGCGGTTTTGATTGGCGTGCTGTTCAGTCAGTTAAAAAAAAGGAATGTGTTGTAAATACAAATTCAACTCTTCTGCAACGAAAATAATCTTCCAAATTCTATATTTTACTTATCCGTCCGAGTGTTAACACATATGTACACTTAAGCACCAAAATAATGAAGTAACAATAAAAAGTGAAACCATCTAAAAAAAAACAATGACATTTTTATGAGTGGTTAGACATTTATACCTTCTATCACAAACTTATATTTTACAATCGACCCATCCTCTATTCATATCTCGCTTAAAAAAAAAAACTCCCCTTAAAAAACATCCACGATCATAACAATAACAGAACTAAAACTCACATCCCCATAAAAAACCTGACACATTGCAAAGCCTTATCGTATCAGTTCGAAACCAGCATCTCCGGTAATAAATCTCAGAAGATGTCAGTGCATGTGCAACGAACCATGCCCTCCCCCCCTCCCCCATATACGGTCCCCATCTGTAAGGACCCTCCCCAGTTTATTAGTCGGGGGTCCCTGTCATCCGACGCAATCAGGCAATATTTCAGGTGCTTAATACCCAGTCAGACAATAGGAAGACCCTGGGTTGAAAATTCGGGAGTACAGACCAGAAGGACTAACGGACAGATTGCGCGTGAAATTTTGAGGACTTTTTTGGAGGACATTGGGGATATTGGGACAAAACAATGGGATGGGTTAGATGTAGAGAGTAATGTATATTATATTAATGGTTTATGGGTTTGCTTCTTTTCTATCTGATAGTGGTGGATAGTGGTATAATGCGCATATAAATCAATGTTTGGATTGGGTGGTTATATTAGGCATCGAGAGGTTTTTAGAGAACGGGTTTTTAAGCACTTAATAGGTGAAAGAGTAACAGGTTGTCCGTGAAATTTTTAGAATGTTTTGTTATCCTGATACGCTGTAAAGAAAAAGGTACTTAAAAATGAGTATCTGAAGTTACTCGTTTTTCTTTGAGTACAATTTCACCGTAAATGAATGACGATTTACTCAAAATTTAAGCAATCGTACTTTCTCAAAAATCATCAGTGTCATTTAATATTGCTAATCTTAGCTTCTGTTCAAGCTATCTTAACAAAGCGCCCTGCAAAACTTAAAATAGTTGTTCAGAAGATGGTTTTCCACATCATTTTAATGTCGATTACTTAAATGGAAACTGAGTTACAACTCAATTACCTTACTTCCCATTCTTTTGGCCCACCTTTTTAACATTTATTCTGTTTATTCATTACGTTGCACTGGTAGATTAACGGATAAGGCTCTGGGACTGCGGTGCCTGAGGATATGGGTTCCATTCACGATAAGTATTAGTTGTAATTGTCGATATTTATTGAAATGGATTTATGAAGGCATCCTATGTGAGCTGGAATCTGCTCTTTTTATTCATTGTACTCATTTTTGAATACATGTCTTTCTCAAAATTTAAACTTATGTATTCGGAGCCATGACAAGCATCGAATATACTCAAAAGTGAAATTCTACAATAAATAATCGTTAAGATATTCGATATACATTTGCTTCAAACTTACAGTTATTGATGTTTTGTCAAATTCTCAGTGACACAATTAAACAATTAAGGAACCATGTACTCAAAAATGATGATTATATTTTATTTATTTTTGAATACCTATTTTTAAAATTGTAATGCCCCACCCTCCTTAAATATCCGAGGATTACTTTTTCACAGTGATCCCCACAAAATAATGTGGAAATTATACATTTTAAATATGTAACCTAAAACAAGAAATACCATTGTATAAGGTTAATTGTTATGAACGTTGGTTTTTCTTGTTTCAAGCCTAAAAAATATAATTACAAATTATTCCTTACATTGAAATGTTTTTTAGTACAAGTATTTTATTAAATTGAGCTTCCTGACTGTTTTGAAATTCAAGCTCAAACTAACTAGACCACTATGAAATTAACTAATTTCATTAGTTGGCATATTGTTCGTATTGAAACGTAATTATAAACTTGTGGTTGATCATGATAATAGTTAAAGGCGAATAAAAGAATCATGCTTTCTAATCAATCATTAATATAAAAACATAATTTGTATGCTTAATTTTTATTACTATTTATGACTTAGACTAACTTCAATGTGCTGACTTTTTTTGTGTACAACAAATTACATAAGATGTGCGTGCCGATTCTGATGAATAAAGTGTTATTTCCTTTAAGTGTAATCATAAATTAATTTTATGTGTCTATCGCGAAATATATTTTTGCAAATATTTTACTCGCTTTCTGCTCGAATGGTGGCGCGACGGGTAAGAAAGTTACATGAAAAATGTAATTTTCATAAGATATTTTGTTTTGTAGCGCTGTGAGGCTTTCCTAAAATATTTTATAATGTCTGCTATATTTAGTTTCATATACATGAAAAGATGCACAAGCAAAACAAATGATTAGAACTCTCTTAATATAGTAAATATGTGCTCACAACGAATTAATTACACATAGCATAGTTATCATAGACTACAACTATTATCGTCTAATCACGACCCTACAGACATTTATATACTTGACCCCAAAATCCTTAAAATAGCCCTCTCCCCCGCAAAAAAAGGCACTACTACAAATCTCAGGGGGGCGCTTAACCCCCATCAGTGGGGGGTTTCAGAACCCAGGGTGCAGGCCTCACCCTTAACACGTGACCAGGGTGCGGGGGATCTGAATGACATTATTGACTTCACTGCATTTCAACGCCACTAAATCGTCACTTTTAAATAATGGGGGAGGTTTCCGTTGTTCTGTGACTAGAGGGGGGAGGAGAGAGAGGGGTCTAAATGCGATATGGGACTGATGCCAACTATCAAATGAAGAATACTGGTAAAAAAAAAAGTGTTAGCCTTTTTATAGTTCTGGGTTGTAGCTATCGTTTATTCGATCTATGACTTGTTTTTTGGATAAGATGATTATATCAAAATATGTTGTACTTTCTAGATTAGACGGGATTTTATTGAGTCATATGTTTTTTGATATATATATAGTCATATGTATATTTAGCTTTAAACATATGAAAAAGGGCACATGGTAGCCAGGTTTCAATGAGTACCTAGTTCATAATCGGAGAGTTGGTTGTTGAATCCTCACCTTGGGAGAGGAAGTAGCTCATAATCGAAAAGTTGGTAGTTCGACTCCCGCTGTCCGCCAAAGATATGCCATGTAGAAAGGGTTATTGTACATAAAAAATGTCGTAGTCCATATATTCTCAAGTTGTTTGTGATGTGGAAGATGGAATAGCGTCTTCTGAAATGTTGTCCTCGTCATATGACCATAGCCGGTTTTTAGTTAGAGATCCCGAACTTTCACCAATAGCCCATTGTTTGGCTCTAACCCGACACTAATTCAACAAATCAATTAATTCCAAACCGAAAATTTACTATATTTAATTAACTGTGCAATTTCTTTTCCTGTCCAAGTAAAGAACGAACTGATTGTAAAGTTGGGATTTTTCACCAAAAGCCATAAAATAAAACGATTATTTTCTCAATATGAATAATTTTTTAATAATTATTACATATTTATATACACACAAACCGATCAAAGTAAAGACTAAGGGAACACTCTGCCAAATCAATTATCATCGACAACTTTGGCGTGATTGACCAAGGTTTCTATTTCCAACACCGATATCGATGCCACGTAAACAAGTGTATGGAGCTACTTGATGAAGATTAAACCAATGAGATACACTGAATGCAAAACTTACCTGACGTCATTATGGTGACTGAATATAACTGATACGAAATTATTACTAAATATATGAAGTAATAAGTAATTACAAACTAGATAATGTTAAAATTAGCGTAATGACTATAATAACAATATGGCAATTAGCAAACTAACAAAAATACGATTTGGATTCGAATTTGCGCATGCTTTTAACAAATATTACACAACCATTTGCACATGAGCGTAAAACATTTTATGCAAGTATTTCGCAAGGAAGCTCATTTGAATTGAAATCATATTTGGCGACATTCATTGTCGCCTTGTCGGATTGCCCCCTTAATCTTTAGTTGTACTCAAAAATATCTCTCAAATCCAACACTTCCATACCCTCTATTCAACAATAAATCAACCTCAAAAATGCACTTTCAAAGTTTCCTCGCCAATTTTGGCGCGTCTCCAGCGGGCATTTGTCAACTTCAAGTTCTCCAGTTCAAGTCCGGAGATGGTTGGAGGCGATTGCGGCTCCGCTCCTTCTCCCTCTCCTACGGAGGCGGTGGAGGTGGATGATCGATCCCTCCACTCCGCTCTTCGGATCAATTCAGATCAGATAGGGGAATTCCACCTTTTCTCTTTGGCGCATCAGACACAGATGTCCAATTAAAAGGCGTAATTTATTGTAAGTTGTCTGATCTTGGCGTTCTGGAATTGAATGTTGGCGTCTTTTTTCGATGGTGTTGATGTTAAGAGGAGTTGGATGGGAGATAGGTCATTTGTTTGAGTAAGGGTATTGTTAATAGACAAAATATCTGAGTTGTATTTTTCTGATAAATTGATGGATAATGAAATGAATGTAGATAATACAAATATTTATAATATTTCCACGAATGCGGATAAGTAAAATATTAAACAAAATGCAGAGTACTCTGTTAACGATAGATATTCAAAAATAATTAAAATGTACTCATTTTTGAATACATTCGATGCTTATTCGATAATAAAAGGATATACGATCTTTTGAAAGCTCGATTTGAGATATAACTTCCAAGTATAAAATCTTAAGTTGGTAATACGATAATACGTTGGTAGATTATTAGACTTCGAATACGTTTGTTCACCAATATATTAAGTATTTCATATGACTTTCTTAAAAAACAATAAAATCTATTTGTTTTTTGAAATATATATATATATAGATATATTTCAAGTAGAACCGAATTGAGTTTTGAAACCAATGACAACATACTGTTAAAACTAAGTATTCAAAAATAAGTAAAATGTACTCATTTTTAATTGTATTCGATGCTTCTAATACATAAGTTTCAGTTTTGAAAAAGACATGTACTTAAAAATGAGTACAATGGGTAAAAATGAATAAAAGAGCAGATGCTAGTCTGCATAGGCTGCCTTCATAAATTACTTTCAATAAATATGGACAATTACAACCAAGTCTTAACGAAAATCGAACACAGATCTGCAGGCACGTCTGTCTACAGCCTTTTCCGTTAAGATACCAGAGCGACGTGAAGATGTTATAAACAGAAGTAATGTTAGAAAGGTGTGAAAAAAGAAGGGGAAGTGAGATAATTGAATTAAATAACTATTGTAATAACTAACTTTAATAGCAAACGACATCAAATAATGTGGAAAACCATCTTCTGACCCAAAATTTAATTTTTGCCACGTCGCTTTATTAAGATGGCTAGAACAGAAGCTGAGATTAGCGATATTAAATCACACTGCTCATTTTTGAGAAAATACGATTACTTAAATTTCAGTTCATCATCGCTCATTTACGATGCAATTGTACTCAAAGAACAAATAGGTTCATGTACTCATTTTTAAGCATTTTTTTCTCAGTGTACTTCGTAGCAATGCATTTAATGCAACAGAAAAGCGATAAACTTCACCACATAGTCTAAAAATTAAAAATAACAAGATGTTTTTTGTTGTCTTGACAGTCTTGTCTGTAGACAATCAACAAAAAGAAACACGTTTCCATAAAAAAAAATTCGTATTTGCTTGATTCATTAATGAAAAAAAAATGTTTGAAATGAAATAAAAAATCGTCCAAGGAAGAATTAATGAAAATTACATCACAAATTTCTGAATCACAACAAACTAAGAATGATATTAGCAGGTGTTCAATTTCGAACGACATAAACAATAAAACAGTTGATTTTTCAAAATGGCGAATCGTGAAAGAAAAACCGTCCATTAATGTGTGAGTTTTTAAGATTTGAAGGTTGTTATTTATTCAAATTACTAATTTGGCTTAAAAGTTCGTTCTAATAACGCCTTTTAAAAAGGAAAAATACCTGATTCTCACTGGTGAATCAATTTACCCCATCTCTGAATCGCAGTAGGTTACATTAGAAAAATAATTATTAAAAATATTTGCAAACCTCAGAATTAAATAAAATATACGATTTTGGTTCCAATAAATAAGTGAGCGTTTTTGTATAGCAATTGTAATTTTACATATTTTTTCTGATAGAAATTTTTACTTTGAACATCAAATATCAAGTTTTCTTATCCAAATGCCCCCCCCCCCCCCACTCCACTTTACCCCACCCATTTGCACCTACTGACAACTCTTTTGCACAATAAGTATATATAAAGCTAATAAAATTCTTACATTCAAACATATTATAAAAAATATTATACCCAGTAGTTTCAAGTTGTAGCATTGAAAGTGTCTAGATTTAGGTTAAATATTATTGAACTTTCTAAAAATATCGAGCAAATTGAAATTCTTACGTCCTTCCCAATTTTAGATTGAACATCTATAACTACAGATCATATCTTTTTAGTCTACTTAACAAGAAAAACTTAAACATTATTTCAATTCGAAGCATTTGTATCAATTTGATTCAAACCTAAATGACTAAAATGTCTAAAACGAATAAACATATAATTAATTAAATAAATATATATGTTATGAATAAATGTATAGATATCAAATGATTAAAAATATAGATTTTAAATGAATAAACTAAAATGAATAAAAGTAAATAAAGAAATCCAATTGCTATATTTTTAATTTCTAATTTCATCAAAACATGAAGTATACAGGTTAAGAATTATGGTATACATTTTATTTTCTCTTAGTGATAATAGCATGAATAATTTTATGGATAATGAAGAAATAAAATATCTATCTTAGATATAATAAATGAATAGAATAAATAAATATAACATGTTAGTTCTAATGAATAAATATAATATCTTATTAATAAAGAATTAATATAATATTTTAGTGATAATGAATAAATATGTTTCAGTGATACTGAATAAATGTAAAGATATCAAATAAATAAATATGTCTTAGTGATACCGAATAAATGTAAACATATCAAATGAATACATACGTAGATATTAAATTAATAAACTAAAATGAATTTATATAAGTAAATAAAAAAAAATCCAAATGCAATCAATATCTTAAATTTCTAATGCCGTTAAATAATGAATTGTGATATCTAACTCATTTTCTTTTAATGATAGTTAAGTGAATAATATTAGTGATATTTAATAAATGTAGAGTCTATCTTAGTGATAATGAATAAATATACTTTAGTGATAAAGAATAAATATAATACATTAGAGTGATAAGGAATAAATATAATACATTAGAGTGGTAATGAATAAATATAATATATTAGTGATAATGAATACATGTAATATGTTAGTGATAATGAATAAATATAATATGTTAGTGATAATGAATAAAGGTAAATATATCAAATGAAAAAAAAATATTAAATGGATAAACTAAAATGAATAGAAGTAAATAATAAAATCCGAGGGCTACATTTTTAATTTCTTACGCCATGAGACCATGAAGTATACAGATTAAAAATTATGATAACCAGTCAACTCATTTCCTCTTAGTGATAATTAACCACAAAACAAACAAAAAACTTTCTACAAATTCTTTTGCTTGTTTACTCTTACAAATAAATACAATCTGCAGCAGCGATTAATTATACCTAATCACCCACCTAAAAATACCATCTCAAAACACGCAAAAAATTAACATACGTTTCTTCGCAACAAAAAACACACCAAAAAATGCCCCTCTTATCTCGCTTAAAACCCACATCACGCATGCGCAGTAGGACAAAGTATCGCAAGGAATCTACAAGCTACAGGAATTCTCAGGGAAGGTTCTAAAAAATAAATCTAGGACTAATCTTACCTACCCAGATAGCGCTTATCGCCTGGCTCACCCGTAAATCTCGGCTAGAGAGGGGGCTTTATATTTCAAGGGAAACAGATAAACCTGATGCAGCAGCAGGTTTTATTTGGGACGTCTTGTAGGAATATAATATGTTTATCGGAAATATTTTAATGGCCGCCCTATGCATCGATCGGCGCCCTATCTCGTAGATGCACATCTTAGGGCTGTTCCGCATTGCCCTCCCCCCATGGCTTTTTCAAGGGGGGAGGGGCGTGTATCTCCGGAATCCACCAATCACTATTCAGTGACGTCATCAGGGGATGCGGAGGAAGATGAGCGGGAAGGAAGAGGAGAGGAAAAATGGCCGACGGATTATCTTTTTCTTCTTTTCGCTTCGTTTCGTTCTTGGTGACTATCGTTTGGCGATAAGTTGGAATGAAAAGCGGCTGATAAGGCCTGGGAGTTTGTTTATTTCTTCCACCTTTAATTTGTTGGGAGTTTATCTGTTTGGGTTTTTTGTGTGTATGTTTTTTTTAAGTGGGAACACACACACACAAGGGCAGCTTTGTTTTTGTGATATTTTTTTTGTAGATTCTTTTATGCGTATAGTGGTAATGATTTCGTAGCTTTTACTCTTATGAGTAATTTAAGTAGAGCATGTTTATAGGGAAAATGATTCCTTAGAATTACTTTTATAAGCTTTCATATGACTCATTCTCGAAGTTAGCTGTGTCGTTGACATCATGATTGTTATGTAGCTAAATCTTATAAATGCCGTTTAACCCTCTGAGTGGAGATCTTGACGATAATTATTTTATAAAAAAAATAAGAAAGGCTTCCATATATACACTGCCTTCATAAATCACTTTCAATAAATATCGAGAATTACAACCAAGTGTTACTGAGAACCGAATCCAAGTTCTTCCGCACCGCAGTCCAGTACTTTACCCATTTAACTAACAGGGCAACATCATAAAGTTATAATCAGAATTTTTTTTAATAAAGGTGTACCAAAAGAATGGGAAGTAAACTAATTGAGTTGCAATAACTCAATTTCAATTTAAGCAATCGATATCAAATAATGGGGAAAACTATCTGCTGAACAACTATTTTAAGTTTGTCATGTTTTATTAAGATCGCTTGAACAGAAGCTGAGATTAGTAATATTAAATCACATTGCTCATTTTTGAGAAAGTACGATTACTTGAACTTTAGTATGTCATCGTACATTTACGATGCAATTATACTTAAAGAAAACTGAGTAGGTTCTGGTAGTCATTTTTAAGTACCACTTTTTTTACATTGATGTCACATTGATTGAAAAAAATATGACGGAAATTATCCAACTTCCCGTATATCCAGGAAGTTTAAATTTTGCATTGTTCCTTAAAACATGAGATATTCGCGTACTTTTAGCTAAAAACTATTTCTGCCCACGTGGCTAAAATAAAATCCATGTATCAATTTTTGTAATACTTTCCCCATACTCAAGAATATTTATTACATTTGACAGAGTTGATCTTTATACCTTAAAAATGAAAAATAATTTATGTGTGTACTTCTATCTGAAATGTACTCTTTCTGTGTACTGGATTAAAAATACACACACTTAATACAAATTCTTCTATTTCGTATACACCCAGGAATATAAAATTTGGCAGAGTTATCCTTTATACCCCAAGAAGGTAAAGTAAGTTGTCATTTTAGGTAGGAAGTATTTATCAAGGAATATTGATATTTTTGTTGAAGTAAACAACATTTGTGTGGAATTGTCCATATGCACACCGACAGGGAGTTTGACTCTAAAACAATTTTATAAACTAACTTATTACAAGGAAATGTATTCAAACTTTTTAGAAATTTGACTCAATGAATTTGCATCCGAATACATAGTTGAGTTTAACGTTACACACTTGCGAAACTCTGCGGACGTCTCATTATATAAAACTTACCTATAATTTTCTAGTTATTTATACACACTAAACAAATCCGATATGTGGTTAAAACCTTTAATAAATAAACTTCTGAAATTGTTTGCACTCCTCTGGCACAAAAGTTTAAATTGACAACAATTTTAAAAGAATAACAACAGGTACTGTTATGCACAATAGAATGTATACTGAGTAAATATTCAGAATATTTTTTATAGTACATATCCGTACCTGTTATTTTTCTGACGCACATTAAGTATTATACAAAAAAAATTAAATGTTATTTAATGCATTCCTCGTGTTATAATGTGAAAAATATTATTTTACTAAACATAAATAGCCGTGTTGTTAATTTAACAAACCGACAAGCACTGTTTTTGAGCTATAAAAAAATCAAACAAATCGGGTTACAGCCAGTCTTTCTTTGGGTCTGTTAGATGCTTACTCTAACTTTACTATAACGACTCATAGTGCATCATTAAGTTTTATATTTTGTATGTTGATAATTATCTATATTTTAGATATTAACATCCATTCAGAGCAATTTTCTAAAAAGTGCAGAACAATAAACACTATACCCAATTCCATACACTGTTAAAAGTAGATATTCAAAAAGAAGTAAAATATACTTATTTTTGAGTACATTCGATGTTTATCATAGCGTCAAATAAGTAAGTTTAATTTTATAAAAATACATGTACTCAAAAATTAGTAAAGTGAGTAAAACGAGCAGTTGCTTGCAAACATAGGCTGCCTTTCATAAATCCCTTTCACTAAATATCAACAATTACAACCAAGACTTACCGGGAATGGAACCCATATCCTAAGGCACTGCAGTCCAGTGCCTTATCCGTTGTACTACCATGGCGACATGAATAAATGTTAATAGGATGTACCAAAATAATGGTAATTAATATAATTGTGTTGTAACAACACAGTTTCAGTTCAAGCAATCGACATCCAATAATGTGAAAAGCCATATTCTGAACCCCTATTTTGAGTTTGTCAGACCGCTTTGTTAAGATGGCTTGAATAGAAGCTGCAATTATCAATATCAAATCACACTTCTCATTTTTGAGAAAGTACAGTTACTTATATTTGAACAAGTCAACGCTCATTTACAATGCTATTGTACTGAAAGATAAACGAGTATGTTCAGATACTCAATTTCAAGTTCCCTTTTTTACAGTGTACCCGTACTTAATACTTCCCTTACATTTCACATAAAATAATACCAAATAAAAAAAACTCAGCAAATCGCAAACGATTCTCAAGAATCCTCGAAAGTAGATTACTAATCGCACGTGCCGTAGTGGCCCTGCACTACCGAGATTAGCCCTATCGCCAGCCGTCGGAGGGTTAAACTAAAAGGCCCACTCGAATTCACACCCTTTACAGGTACCTGAGAGTGGATTAAAATGGAAAAGGGGGGAGCGCGACCCCTTTTTTTTACAGCGACCCATTTTTATCTCCGGGTGGTAATGTCAACAAGAGGTTTTAATAGATGAAAAGAGGGTGTTATTCATGGAAAGTGTTATTTCAGCATTTCGCATTTTTAATTCGTCCCAGCCTTTTTCACAGTGCTATATGGTAAGAGGGTGTTGAATAGGGGAAGGGGAGAATGATATGAATGTAAATTTTTGCTGGATTGGCAATCGTGAGATATAGGGGTGAGAAAATTTAAATTGAGGTTGTTTGTATTTTTATAGAGGGGATCGGGTGGGAACCATAGAGTAATGATACAAATAGAGGAATAAAAATGCTGATTTCCGTGTGTCCATCATTGAAACCACGTGATATGTGGAAATGCCAATTCATTCATGCGCCAATATTACTTGGCAGGCCTTGGCGACTTTAAGAACTAAACGACATCGAAGTATTGTAATATGGTTTTGTGTTTAATTTTGTATTTAAATATCGTTTTTTTGAACGAGTGGCGCAATTTAAGGAAGTTTAACAGATATATTAAGGAGATTTTTCTTACTTTGTAGTTTTGAAATAATTGCATTACGTTTTTATGTAAAAAACTTACCATAAGCGAAGTTCTTTCAATTGCTATTTTGTATACTTCAATAAGAAAATATGAACAATAAAACCTGAGAAATATAAAGAGTTTCGCTTCTTCGAGTATTAAACACAAATAAAATATTTTCGTTTCGTTAATGAAGAGGAAATATTTAGCGCATATTGTTTGAAAATAAGTAAATACGTACATATATGTTAAAAAGTTGAATACGGACAGAACTCCTTATCACCAAAAAAGAAGAAAGTGCGCCAAATTTGAAACTCCGGCAGATGTCTGAACGCAAATGTGGCAGCGCTATAACCACGTGATGTTGGTTTTTCTTTTCAATGTTGACACCGCGGCCTTATAAGAGTCTGGTATTGAAAGCGCTCCCTATTTAATATTACAACTCTCTGGTGGGAATAATCATTCAAGTTTTTATGTCCCTCACTGTTAAAAATATGTACTCAAAAATAACTAAAATGTACTCGTTTTTTATTACATAGATTAGCATACATAAGTTTCATTTTTGAAAAAGACATGTACTCAAAAAGAAGTAAAAATTAATAAAAATATAAATATCTTGCCTATATGGGATGTCATCATCAATCACTTTTAATCACTACGCCGAGATTAACAATATTAAATCACTCATTGATAAGAAAATACGGTTACTGAAATTTGAGTACGTTATCGTTCATTTGCGATGCAATTGTACTCAAAGAAACACGAGTAGAATCAGGTACTCATTTTAAGTACCTTTGTTTTTACGGGGTAGGGGTTCATGACTTAATTGCAAATTGGGAACCTCTGTTCTAGAGAATAAAGTGTTATTTCTTTTTAAATTAAGGACTAAATAAATTTGTGTTTCTATACTAACTAGTATTCATAAAAATTCGTTAGAAACGATGTTTTTTCTTTTTTAATTCAGTTGGTTATAGATTTTTATTAGCATTGCAAATTAATAAATTGTACATTTACTGTTTTTGTACAAAATATTATGTGATTGTTAGTTCCATGTACTCAAACACGAGTACAATTAGTAAAATTTAACAACAACAACAAAAAAACAGAAGCTACCCTACATAGGCTGTCTTCATACAACACTTTCAATAAATATCGACAATCACAACTAAGACTTACCGGGAATCGAACCCAGGTTCTCAGGGATAGAAGCTTATCCGTTGTACTACCAGGACGACGTGAAGAGGTTATAAACAAAAGAAATGTTAAAAAGGTGTGACAAAAGCATGTCAGGATATTTTAAAGCATGTGATGTCTGAAGTATGCGATTTGCAGAAGAACTGGTCATTAATTACATGGTAGTGAACATGTGGCGCTGACTAATGGTTCCTACAGATCATCTTCAGTTTAATATTTCAGTTTTTCAGTATCTTCAGTGGCCCTGCCCCCATTTGCCAATCTACCTATTTTGAGGAACAATTGTGAACGATCCGTCCGTCAGACAGTTGCATGCCTCCTATTGTAAGGCGAATCGTCCTTCTACAATGCTTTGAGAACTCATTATCCTGGGATATATATATATATATATATATATATATATATATATATATATATATATATATTGGCACGAATAGGGATTTTTTTTAAAGATTTCCATTGTTGAGCACAAGTTGGTATGTGAATTTCTTGGTGAATAATAATAGGGGGCAAAGCCCCCTGCTAAATTTAAAACTAAAAAGGTAAAAATAAATTAATCTTTTAAAAAAAAATAAGAAAAACCGACTTTTAAGAAAATGCACTAAAAAATAAAACAAAATTTTTAGTTTTACGACCAAGTTGAAAAAATTTAATTATTTAATATAAATTTTATAATTATTACAACTTTTTGAAAAAAAACTTGGTTCCAATTTATAAAAATAATATCTAAATTTTATCACCGATTTCGAAAAGTTTTAATAAGTATAAAAATGATAATAAATAATTAAATTTTTTCAACTTAGTCGTAAAATTAAAAATTATTTTTTACTTTTTAGCTCATTTTCCTTAAGTCGGTTTTCCTTTTTTATTTTTAAAGATTATTTTATCGTTAAAAAAATTCGAAAACCCATGAAAACTGATTTTACATGTAATTCAATAATTCACGAATCGAAAACATTCTCCCTATATAATATACGCAATTTGTGAACGTGTACAACGCCCGAAGACCAACGAAGCGTCCAAGCAAATTCACGAAGAGAGAACCCCCTCCTCCATCTTTACTGTTCGATTATTTATGAAATTAATTAATCGGAATCGTCGCGGTGGCCACGCCCATCCCATCACGCGACTTTTCCTCGCCGTTGCCACCGCGTCCAAGCGCAATTCTGTCCGGGAGTGACGGATGATGTGTCGGGTGGGGTCCGGAATTTCACGGACCGCTCGCTGCAGACGATAAGATCGCCTCTCGATCCATCTCTTCTGGAAGAGGGTTGCCACTCGGAAATTTGGAACTTATCACTGAACTGAAGAAAAGCGAGTGAGGGTTTTCAAACAGCTTGTTCCGTTTCTGATTTTTAAACAATACGATAATGGAAATTTGTAAAAACTGCACATTTTGTGAATTGTATCCGATTTATATAATATATAGATACTTACTTATCTATAATATATAGATAAGTTCTGGAGTCACTGACAACTGAAAACCCCAATCGGTTGATAAGTTTTTATGTAATATTTTTTTTAAACTCGTTACAGCGATCTTTTTTTATAACTGTTTTTTTTATTTAAAACTATTATTTTATTTATAACTGTTATTTTATTTATAACTGTTACTTTGTTTATAACTGTTATTTTATTTATAACTTGTTTTATTTATAACTGTTATTTTATTTATAACTGTTGTTTTATTTATAACTGTTAATATGTTTATAACTGTTCTTCTATTTACAACTGTTATTTTATTTATAATTGTTATTTTATTTGTAGCTGTTATTTTATTTCCGAGATCGAATTTTAGGTTATCAAATAAAAATAATTCCAAATATTTAGTATAACAGTACCTTCCTCAAAATAACCGCAACTGTCACCGGAATCCGTATTGCAGGTATGGCTGCTGTCATACATACTTTCATCTAAACAAGCGTTATAAAAAATATTCCGCAAAAAATGCTTTAAGTTGTCAAATATCGAAAACGTAATTTTTTTTCTCTGACATTTTGAGATAAATTCTGAAGCCACTGACAACTGAAAATCCTAATTTGTTAATAAGTTTTTTTTAATATTTTTTAAAACTCGTTACAGCGAACTTTTTAATAAATGTTATTTTATTTATAGCTGTTATTTTATTTATTACAGTTATTTTATTTATAACCATTATTTTATTTATAACCGTTATTTAAACGTCATTGTCCGGCAGGGATTCGCTATACCGAGGGTCTACTTTGTTTAATTGTGTTTGTTTGTTTGTTTGTTTGTTTGTTTGTTTGTTTGTTTGTTTGTTTGTTTGTTTAATTGTGTATTTGTTTGTTATTAAGCAGAAGGCTCTAATTTTATTAAGAATATACTTATATTTATCTCTAAATTAAACGTCCTTACCATTTAAAGATTATTTACAAAAGCTTATATGTTAAATATCTTACAAGATTTTCGTAGAAATTTTACTGTACATTGATAAAATGAAATATTAAAAAAAATATTATTCTTTTAAAATTCCAAGAAAAAACTACACATTTTGTAAATTGTTGTCTATAAATATGTTTTCAAAAACAAATTTTAGTGTTATCAAATCAAAATAATTCCAATTATTTAATATAACAGTATTATTAATCGATAAATAGACAATTTTACGCCAAACATGGCAACGCTGTATTCCTGTGGTAGAGGTGGGGGTGGGGGAATTGTCCTCCAAGGTGTGGACACTATCCGAGCAGAGTTGAGTTGTTTTCTTTGCAGACAGGGCGTTGATGTTTTCGTACGAACGAGAATACAAATTTTGCGTGTGGCGCACTTTATGTATGAGGATCTGTTAATATCCTAAGTATAGTTCTCTTGTACTTTTAAGAAAATTGCTATAGTGAGATGGCTGAATATTAAGACTGAATTATTAAACAATATTTATTTTAAATTTTTTATGTTATCAATATTCTTGATAAAACCTCACAAAATAACCTATCGTTTAATAATGCAATGAATGTGTGTCAACATAGAAGATTTAGTATCCTTTTACGGCTACAACACAGTATTTTTTTAAATTCTTCAGATTCTACTTTCTATTTTGCTTTATAAGTTAAAAAGTTTTAGTCGAAATTTTAAACTTTTAATATTTAAATAACTACACTGTTAAAAATGATTACGACTTTGCACCAAAATTTGCTACCCATTTAGCTGCAACCATTATTTGGTGCTTAGTTTCATCATTTTATGACTACCACGTATACCTTTTAGTGTTGAAACGTTGCCCCAAAATAGCTACCCCCATTAAAATTTAGCTTAGATAAAATATTCTCATATTTTACCTTCCGATCACAAGATCAATACTTTTTTTCTTATATTTATCACCGAACGAGATTGAACTAGTAATCCTCTGATTACCAGCTGAACGGCTTTACCCACTGAGCAACCGGGCCACGGTTCCCCTGTCTATGGGTTTGTTGATGTAGATTCAACGAAGGTTTCGGTTGCTGTTTAGGAGATTGCACGATTTTTTTGGTAAAAGCTGCGGTTTTCTCGATCAAGAGTTTTTGGTTCAACCTAGATTGCACCATAATAATGAGAAAGTTGCGGCAGACTACTAAGATATGGTGCAACGTTGAACTGAAATTTTTAACAGTGTAGTTAAATTCAAATTTCTATTAAAAGGCTTTTAGAGCTTCAAAATTTCTTGACTTTTTTTATCAGTAATTTTTGGACTAGAAGATATTTCAGCACATGATTAATTCTATTTACAAATGCCATGTTACTTAATGATACAATTATCAGGTTATTTTTAGAAATGAAATTATACCACATAAAATCATGTTCATATATTTCAATGGGACAATTAAATATGAACGCATCGTTCTCACCTTTGAGTAATTAGCCACACTTGTCTGGACTCATGCTTAATGACAATTGAATTAGAAGTTTTGAAATGGATACTGCTGATATCGTAATTGGATGAACACACGTCACAACCTCATTAATATTCATAAAGGACAAAAGCGATTGGCTGAAGGTCACCAGTAGAGAACTAATTAGTTTTGAAGTACTTGGCTTGTGCTAACAATGCAACTATTTGAAAAATGGATGTTAGGTTACATAATTCTATACATGCGATATCTAATTTATATTTAATGAAGCATGAGTATGTTTGGCATTTATTTATTTTGTAAAAAAAACATTATAATTTTCAATTATATAAAATTTATTAATCGTTTGAAACTTAGACGAAAACAGTATCCAAAAATTATAAAATTTTCGATTTGTTTTTTATTTGCTAAAACTATAGTTTTGAATCTCCTAAATATGCTTGAAAAAATCTAGAAATGTATCTATGTTTTTAATAAGTCATTTAATACTGAGACTGTATGACGGTATGATATTGAAGAAATGAAAATTTTAAATCTCTTTTTTTTCAGGCTTTTTTTTATGATTATAGGAGAAATGTGTAATTTTAAGCATATTGTAAAATATGTCCATATTATAAATTAGCATACGAATTAGCTCTATGAGTAGTAATTTTTTAATTAATAAAGTAAAAATTTTTAAGTTTTTGGAATTTTTTTTGTGTTTTATGAATAACAATTTACATATAAATCAAATACATGTAGTATAGAAGATTTTAATACTAATTCTTTTGTATTATAGTTCAAAGCATCTGACAAAATTTCTTTTTGAAAAAATATAAATATTTTAACAAAATTTTTTTTTTTTTTTAAATATAAAAGTTTACATTTAAAAAAAATACAAACAATTATGAAAATGTTTGTTCGATATATTGTTCTTTTATATAAATTCATACAATATACATTAACATTTTAATTCAAAAAGCAGACTTGTTAATATACATTGATAAATTGTAATTTATCAGATGCAATAAAATCCGATTATCTTTTTAAAAATCACACTGTTTTAAAGTTCGACAAATAAAAAACTCACAAATAAAACTTAATATAAAGATTTTTAAATTAGTAAATATATAAAATAATAATAAAAAAAGTAAATAACCCAGCGAGTGACAGTTTTCCCTATATAAAAAAATACGGCAAACCAGTTTCGGTGCAAGGACACGCTTAAGGCCGGGAAAACGATTTACGGGTTCGCTTTGGAGGAAGCATAAGTCCCGGTTCGGCAGAAACGGAACTATCATCTTGCTTTTCAATAAAATGCTTTAACAATATTATTTTAATTATTAATGAATTGTTTATAACATGAAATTTTTAATATGATGAAGTTAATATAATAAATCTGGATGTTTTGTTCAATTTAAATGTATTTTAGTCACCCTTGCATATTTTATTTTATATTGTTCCAATAATTTAAAAAAAAAGTGATTTATAGTTTTGCAATGCAATTGCAAAACTGGTTTGCAATGCATTATTTTAAACACCTTCATAGTAATACGGATGCTTTTTTAACAAAGTAAAATATCACGTTTTTTAAAAATTAAAAAGAAGCTTATAACTATTTCCAAATAGTAAATTATATTATTGCATTCTGTTTTGTCTTAAAGCGTTAATATCATAATTTTTAGTTTTAATGCATTATTAGCACCCTTTTCGGTAAAGAAATCAATCTATTTCAATAAAAATTATTATATTGTTTATTATTTCGAGAAATTGAGGCTATTTCTATTACAATATTCTTTTTTATTACACTCATTTATTGTATCATCAAATATTGCAATTCCATTTTAACTCTCTTTCAGACATCTTACCAACTTAAAACTTGATATACTTAAGTTATCCAAATAATAATAAGTTATTTAGTTATAGTATATTGTAATTAATACTAATTAATAAATTTTATAAAAAAAAATTGAGCAGCGAAGAATTTTAAACTTGACTAATCAGCAATATGTTTTGATAATTCCTATACTGTTAAAAATAAGTACTCGAAAATAAGGAAACTGCACTAATTTTTTAATACATTCGATGTTTTTCATGGATCTGAATGCATAACTTTCAATTTTGAAAAATAAATGTACTCAAAAATGAGTTCAATAAGTAAAAATAAAAAAAAAAAATACAGCAGTTGCTTGTCTATATAGGCTGCCTTGATAAACCACTTTCAATAAATATCAACAATTACAACCAAAACTTACCAAGAATCAAACCCAGATACTCAAGCCCATCAGCCAAATGCCTTATCCGTTAAACTACCAAGGCAATTTGAAAAAGTTATATACAGAATAAATGTTAAAAAGGTGTATCAGAAGAATGGAAAGTAAGATAATTGAGTTGTAATAACTCAGTTTTCATTTAAGCAATCGACATCAAACAATGTGGAAAACCATCTTCTGAACAACTATTTTAAGTGTGTCAGGTCGCATTGTTAAGTTGGTTTGAACAGAAGCTGAGATTAACAATATTAAATCTCAATGCTCAATTTTGCGGAAATACGGTTACTTAAATTTGAGTACATCGTAGCTCATTTACGATGTAGTTATATTAAAAAAAACGAGTAGGTTCAGGTACTTATTTTTAAGTATTTTTTATTTTCAGTGTGCTAAGGAAATGCTTTTTTTCAGAGACTGCTTACTTTAGAATGAATGAAAAAATAATTTATCATTAACAAGAAATTTTGCAAGTTTAAATGATTTTAAAGTATTGCGACTATTTTCTAGTGCTACTGAAAACTTTAAAATTGGCTAATTTGCATTAATATCGCAAATAAACTTTTTCCAATGTCTGGGTTCAAACTAGACAAAACACCAATTAAAAGTTTAACACACAAATCAATGTCCAATAACAAACACTCAAAGCAACCAATGGCGGTTATTCCATAAACAATTAAAAGCGTTAGGGAAACAAATGACTGACCCGATGAAAGACTTCCAATAAATTTCAATCCGTCAACGTCTAGAGCAGCGACTGAACAATACAGATACTTAATCAAGATAAATTTAGGAGCGCTTTTCAACCCAGCATATGCCCGACCTTTAATCAACTTACCACTCATTACTCGCCACAAGTTGAAAAACGCAAAAAAAAGGACATAATTAAATGCGTGTTTTAAGTTGAAAACCTTTCATGAAGGGAGCGCTTTAATCTGACATACACTCCACACAATGGATCCTTTTGTTTTTCCCATTAAAACACCCATTCAATATCGCCATTTTGTTTTCATTATTTTTCCCTTTTTTTCCCCCTACTTCTTCCCCTTTCGTCGGAGAGAAATAAAGCTTATCTAATTTCCAGAACGCGAATAAATGACGTCTAAATTACGTCCCCTTAATCCATCAACAAGATGGCCTCTTTTCTTCGCAAGATGGCGGCGGGCTCATTTATTATGCGGGCCGACGTCATTTGTCTCTGACCAACGGCGTGACAGATGACGTCATGTGGGCGGGATCAGTGGAAGCGGCATCCGTCATCGTGACGTGGCTATCTCTTCCCGTGATGCCCCGGACATCGATCTTCTTGCGTGGAGCACTCGGATGGAATTAATGGATTCTCCCAGATAGATGTGGGAATAATATGGGACAATCGGCACACCCCATTTGGGAACCGTAGAGCTGTAAAACGGGACACATCCACATTTTTCTCATATTCTTGATAGGACCCTCATATAAAAAACATTGGTCTTCATTATTTTTCTTCTGTTTTATATCAAATTGAAGAATGGTGTCATTTACTATAACTATTTAGACACATAGGGCGCGGTTAGCCAAGTGGTAAAGTATCCGGCTCTTAATCAGGGGATTGCGTGTTCGAATATTTATGAGGGCCTCCAGTTGCTCAATGGATAAAGGCGTTCAGCTAGTAATCAGAGGATTTCTTGTTCGAATCCGTGAGGTGGAGTTGACGAAGAAAAGTAAAAAATAGTGTTCTTGCGATCGGAGGGTTGCCAGCTTCGTAACAAAAATACTATAAAGGCGTCTATGACATCCAACACATTATACTGGCGTGTATACAAGACTGGTACACGATAAATCTGGTCGGGTTCCAATGACCTGACGCCTATTGAGGCTGTGTCGGGTGCCAGCTCAGGTGTTGTCCCATGGTTCAATCATAGTGTTATCTGACCATGGTTCAAAAATTCGAGGCATCGTTCCCGAGTCTTTCTTTCGAGATAGGCTCCGGGGGGCCGGATAGCCCAGTGGATAAAGGCGTCATCTGGGAATCGAAGGGTTCCCGGTTCGATCCTAGGCGATGTACTTGACAAAGAAAAGTAAATAAAGTAGTGATCTTGTAATCGGAGGGTTGCTGTCTTCTCAACAAAAAATTTGAAAAGTCGCCCAGGTCATCTGCAAAAATTAACGGCGTGTATACGGGACTGGTGCACGATAAATCAGATCGGGGTCCACAAAGCCCAGACATCTATTGAAGGCGTTGGGTGCCAGTTCAGGTGTTTCCTTGTCCTCTGACCATGGTTCTAAAAATAACGAGGCGTATGTATGAATGTGTATGTGGTCCCGGGTCTTTTCTTCGAGATGGATCTCGAACCGTCGCCAATAGCCCACAGTGCAGCTCTAGTGCGACTTTGTTTAACCAAACCAACCCAAACCAAATCGAAAGATAGACCCCGAACCGTTGCCAATAGCCCAATGTGCAGCTCTATTGCGATGTTAATTAACCAAACCAAATTTTCGCCAATGGCAATTGTAGAGAGTTTGCGAATAGTACGCTGTGAAGTTTCCGTGCGAGCTAATTCAACTAATCAATATTACGCACATTTTTATCAAAAAGATTGGAAATATAGTATTTTCGTGATAATAAAAATAGAAAACCCTATTTATTTCATGTATCGAGTTTTTTTTTGCAAAAGGTTTATTCCCTTCACCACTGTCAAAAAGTAAGCAATTTTTTTAATGCAAAAATTACTTGGTTATATATCAGATAATAATCAAAGTGATGAAATAGATTTTGTAATATTTTTTTTTACAACACCAGCTGCATTTATAGTAATTACTAGCAAAAGTACCCGTTCTTCGCACGGAGGTAAATAAAATAACGACAAATAACTGAAAATACATACATTTCCTCTCCTCCTTGGGATAATCGCATATACCATTTTAGAATTCCCCCTTAAAAAAGTTAAAGCTGTTTTTTTTATAATTTTAAATATTTTTATTTTTAATAAATTAGAAGTTAAAAAAGTAAAAATATATGTATACTACCTGGTTGCTAATACACCGATAAAAATCCTATAATTTCTAGTTTATCTCTCAAAAGGTATGGAGTTTTAAAAATTAAACATTCCTGCACAAAAATACTTTTAGAAATAAATAGGAATTTCCTTTCGGTATGGGTAGTTTCGGTACATAGTTGCATAAAATCTCATAATAAAAAACGACATTGGTAAAATCCTTAACTCCAAGTGAAATCAGCCGATGGATATAAATAATATACTATCGTGTAGACGAAAGTCAGACGTTTTTTACGTGGCGATTTTTAACCCCCTTCCCCCTCTCCTCTTTTACTATGTCAAATGCCCAAGATTTGTCATGAATGCTATTATATATTACAGAAAAATAACCACCTATTTTAATTTTAAGAATATTTTTTTTATTTCCGTATGAATGTATTAAAAAGTTCGTATTTACTTATTTTGTTAAACAATTTTTCATAATTTTTTTATTTTGTGATTCTATTGTTATTGCAAATACCCGTCGAAAAATACCCGTCATATAAATATTTAGTAAGTTTCCACAGGAAATTAAAGCCAATTTGGCGATAGTTTAGCCAACGGTGAAGTATATTATAAACTCACCATGTACTTTCAATCATTCAGAACAACAATTCAGAACATTTAATTCTTAATGATCGCCATTTAATGTTTTAAAAGGAAATATTCTTTGGCTAATTAAATAAAATATTTATTTTCTCAATTATCATTTGGTATCTGTGGAATTTTATTCTTTAATAACATTAAAAAGTCATATAGAGGTGAAAATTCACAGTGAAACTAAGCTTCGTACAATTAAAAAAAATACTTGCATAAAATATTATTCAAATAAATAAAATGGACGTTTATACACAAATTACACGCATTTTGGATTAATTGTTTTAAAAGTTCGATCTAAGATAATAAAATATAGTTACAATGAACCTGTATACAAAAAACAAAACAATAGAGATAAAACAATTATAAAATTTTAATACAATTCTAAACCATTTCCCTAAGATAAAATTCCGGTTGATTAAATTTTTGAATAGTTCCGTATTGTAGCAAAATGCCCAATGTGCGGTCGTTTTTCAATAATTATTAAATCAAACAAAACGCATGACGTCATTTTTATAGAGTCAATAACGAAATATTTTATTTTAAATTGCAAACGATATTTTCATCCTAGTTAAGTCAATGGAATACATTAAAATATTTATAATATACGAATGGAACATCGTACAAACTTAAAAATTATCACAAAATATGTCTTATTTTTCAAGTAAAGTTCTCTGTAAATTTCATAAAGCTACGTTTTGTAGTTATGGAGTATTTCGTGTAAATATCGGCATTCCAATTGATTCATATATTTTTTATATTACATTTTTGCTTTTCTCCGTTGATTTTAACTGATTTTACTGTTGCCACTTCGTGAAACTTTGATGACGTGCGCTAAACAATGTCATAACATTCGAATGGAACATCGTAGAGACTTGAAAATAGTCGCGTTAAAATTCTTATTTTTTGAACTAATTATTCTGTGAATTTCAAAGCTCTGCGTTGTGTAGTAACGGAGCCTATAAAGTACTGACAAACAAACCAACATCCGGACAGATTTTGGAGATTTCTGCTTTATATATAAGATTCTATCATGTAATTCAATAGTACTAACAAAAGCGATTAAACATAAATCCAACAATTGAGATCAATTAAAAAATGACATATTATCACTTGATATATTTCCTTGGGTACGACACTAGCATGTGTCTTATGGCACGAAGAGTCGACCGACGTTTTGAATTTAGCCTTATTGTTCAACATATTGAAGTAATGAATTCATGTGTTTAATAAAGAAAAATTACAGGAGAAACTACACAAATCACATTCGAAATAAATTGTAACTGCAAATTGAAGAGAAAAAATACGAAGAATGTAAATGTGTGTGAATTATCTTTAATGTGATTTTATTAACAAAAACACATGAACGTATTTTAAAAAATGTCTCTGTTTATCCCGGCAGCGGCACAAAGCTCTGTTAGAAACCGAAAAAGCATACAATTTAACTTGGCTACCTCACAATAATTTTCCAACTCACGTCTATTTTTTTAAAGTCAAATGTCACTTGGTACGGATGTCCCTCTGGTCCTTGGGCCTGTCCTTTACATTTTTTTAAAAAACTAAATCGCAATACAGTAGCAAGTAATACATTTTATTACTGAAACTCCATATACTTATTTTTTAAAACACTACAGTAACAGGGTAAGGTGGAGGAAAATGGGTTTTAAAAATAAATTTTCTACGTTCAATGTCCAATTTTTCTCAAGAAAAAGTTATAAAATATTTTTTTTTTATAAAAATGTTTGTTTACTTTTTCACTGGGTACACGATTATTTAATTTTTAGGTTTATAAATATCTTTTTAAATATCATTTCGAATCTTTTCTATTCAAATGTAGAGAAAATGAGCTTAATGTGGAATGTTTCGTGTAAAAAGGCATTATTAAAACAAATTTTGTCAAATTAGTAAGTTGAATAAAAGAGAATTCAGAATAACCATCAACTTTTAAAAACTCAGTACATTTCATTATTAATGGATTGTGTTTGTAACAGTATGTCTAATAGCGAATTCTAATTGGCCATTTAAAAAAACGACTTTTTTTTATTATTAAATATTTTTGAATAAAATACCTGCGATTGTAATCAATTGTTTACTTTGGTTTTATCTATGCAGTATTTAAGTTATTTTTTATTTGTTCCGCAATTGATTTTTTTATTTCTTTGAAAACAATCTGTTAACATATTAATGATCAAGCAATCAGGTCCATTTTTTTATCAAAAAATTTTACTTTTGTTTAACATTTTAATTGAAAACAAATCATGTAACTTCATTAAATTTATACAGTGCTAAACGGTTTTGATTTTTTTGTTATTTACTATGTTCGAAATTAATATATCTGTAGAATAATGTCTTTTTTGCCAAATATTGCTAACTTTTTACGAATGTCCTATTCTTTTGCATTAAAAATGTGTATACCCATTTTTTCCACTTAGCAAAATATTGAACAATAAGTGAAATAAAATAGAAATTTTCCAATTTTTTTCACTGGAGAAAATATGTATAAATAGGTTTCTTTTCATACAAAATCCAGCTATATTGGTAAATAATTCGACTTTACTAGTTTTTATATATAAGTTTTCATCCATCAAACTATCACAAGTTTTTTACATATACTAACTAATCGACTGTTACTCTCGAATTAAATCGCACAGAAATGTCATTTTTTGCTAAAATATACGCCATTAAATGAAGTAATTAAAAAAAATTAACCAGATCGAAACATATGTCCAGCAATGTCCAGTGTTACAATCACTATGTCCAATGTTACAAACAATATGTCTAACGCTACAAAAACTATGTCCAGTGTCAATAACATTATGTCAGTGAGACAAACATTATGTCCAGTGAGACAAACATTATGTCCAGTGTGGCAAACACTATACAGTGCTACAAACACTATGTCTAATGTCATAAACACTATGTCCAGAGTAACAAACACTGTGTACAAAGTTACAAACACTATGCCCAATATATTAAACGGAATTTCGAGTGTTCCAAACACTATGCCGATTATAACAAACACTATAACAGTCCAGTGTAACTAACACAATGTCTAGTGTTATAAATTCCATGCCTAGTGTAACAAACACTATGTCCAGTGTTATAAATACTATGTCCAGTGTAACAAACATACGATGCAGTTATACCAAAAAAACGAGTACGTTCATGTTCTCATTTTTAACCACTTTTTTACAGTGCAATTTCAACAGCGCTCAGAACTTTCAAGTTAGAGGCCATTACCACAACCGTATGTACAACCGAGCCTTTACACATTTAATTTTAATATGCTGATTCGGAACCTACTAAAAATACACACCCATCCCATCAAAGAAAGAACAATCAAAGAGCTGTTGAAAGTGCTTCACCACCTGGCTGTTGTTGCCATCGAGCAACTGCTCAATCTTTTTTTAGGGAGGGGAAGGGGGGAGGGTGCTCTATCAAGACCTTATCGCACGACAGACGATTTAACTGAACGTGATACACCCCTATCCACCACACCCACGTACGTGTAAAAAAAAAATCGCGACAACTGTCACCATATGCCGTATGCATCGGTACGTGTCTTCATCTCTTTAAAAACAACTGCACAAGGATTACTCACAAAGGGTTCTTGTGTCAAAAAATGAGAAAAACTTTGAGATGTATTTAGACCCAAGTTGTTGTAAAGTTCTTAAGGGAGACCTGAGCCCCAAATTCCGAAAAAATTATTTTTTCTTCTTCATAAAACCATTCTATACATACTTAAGAAGGTGTGTACAAAATTTCAAAACAATAAAAGAAACAGAACATGTGTTTTTTTAGATGTTTATATACCATTTATCATCTTTCTACACACTTTTCGTCTGCAACAATCGTCATTTACACAAAATATTTTTTTTTACATTTTGATCACGTTTAAAATGCTAAGGCTTTGTAACTAATTAACTTAAAACTAAACTGTTAATAATTTTTGAAGCTCTAATATTTGTTTTATAAACGTATGAACAGCTTTTTTTAAATTAAGTTGTAAATTATTTTTTTACGAATTATTAAACATAAAAATGTGAATATTTTTTAGGTATCGAACATAAAATAAGTTTTTGAAAACTATTAAAACCCAAATCTGCAAAAGTCAATTCGTACTTCTGTATTACATACTTTGAAATTATTTAATGAACTAAAATAATTTAAAAACATTAACAATTGAAGGAGGAGTAGTGTATTTAAAAAAAGTCTATTTAAGCTTAAAAACGCAAAAAAAACGTAATTTTTTTTAAATATATTTTTGTTTTTGATTATTGTCCAGAAAAAAAAATTCTAATAATATTAAAAAAATTGTATTTCTGAATTCATTAATAAACAAATTAGGATTTGGGGCTCGGGTCTCCCTTAAAAATGGTTTTTAAATGTCAGAAATAAGATTTGCCATATTTCCAGTTTCCCAAAACAATAAAGGTTGGCTGAACTAACGTTACACTAGAGCTACACAAATGGGCTATTGGCGACAGTTTGTGATCAATTTCGATGGAAAGACTTATAAACACTTCCTCGTAATTTTTTAACCATGGTCAGTTGAGAAGGATAATACCTGATTTGGCACCCTGGGGTGGTCACTTCATATAACTAATACTCTCAATTGGGCTCGAGTAATTACTTTAGCCTGATCGGTTGAGTATCGGCGTAGCATTCAGAACGTCTCGGGATTGATTCAGGGTGACAGCCAAAAACACTGCGTTACATTAAATGTAAATTATTGGAATATTTTGAAAAGGTATAGCTATAAATATAATAAAACAATTTTTTTTAAATAAAGGAATATAAACTAAACTCTTTTGTGAAAACAACTTTACCATTTCATTATTTTCATCGACACTTAGGCCTATCCTACACAGATGTTAATAACGTACGTTAACTTTTGTAGGATCCTCTGTGATAGGTATGTATATTAAATCAGGTAGTTTGTATGTGTTTCTGACAAAGTCCCGGTATTCAGTAGAATGCCTAATGCTATTTAGGCAAAGTGTGCAGTGGGGTTCTTGATATGACTACATATCAAATAGCACGATTAAAATAAACTTTTGTTATAATGTTTTATACGAATGACAAATTTTTTTATAGCTGTTCGATAGAAAATTAAGCTCCGACGCGCGCATAATCTTGAAAGTCTCCCTTCGAACAGTTATTTGGGGCTACTCATGCCCTCCAAGAAATCAGTTTTGACACCGGGTAATGCCCCATTACTTTTGAAAAATCAGCTAGTACCCCCTTCAGGCAGTCGTTTGGGGCTACTCATCCCCTCCGAGCAGTTGTTTTTGGAACAGAGCAATGACATATTGCTTTTAAAAAACAGCTGGTACCCCCTTCGACGCCAAAACCGACTACTCGGAGGGGATGAGCAATCCCAAACGACTGCACGAAGAGACGATGTTCAATATTATGAAGATGGCCCTTTCAAGAAGGTAGGATACAAATTTGTCATTCGTAAAAAAAAATCATAATTTTTTTTTCAATTATGCTATTTCATACGGAGTTATATTGCCGGAATTTAACACCCTAGAAGCATAAATTGAGTATTATATAATAATTACGAGCTTCGGTGAATCTCATTTCATGCTTTGGCTAAATAGCATTAGGCATTTTATAGAATGCCTGGGAAAAGCATATAATTAAAAGAATTCGTTTATTTCATACCTTGCTATGTACCAGGCTTCTGCAAATTCAACGCGAGCGTTTGTGAAGAACAGACCTTTGAGGGTTAAAATTAGTATGCTGTATTTTGATTTTTTTCCCTAGAATATATCCGAACCAAATCCCACTTGTGCATATCTATCTCTATATTCATTCAACCAATCAATCAACCAACGCAAGATGCATTTATAATCGAAACTCAACAATTGTCCATAACTCTTATGTCCAGAGCCATTGCCAATGAGGGTTATATTTAAACCTCAACGCATAGTATTAATTTCGACATTTGTGCAAATTTATGCAGGAAGGGTATTTATTAAAACATATATGCCGTTCGAAACTGCATTCACGCTAAAACTTCCGAAATAAAACTTGTTAAACATCGGGTGTGGCTGTCAGGGAGCTCGGGCATAGGGTTTACATCTGAAATGTCTTGTCAGCAGATTGTATATAGAGGTAGGGATTGGTCGCTAACAAGAAGAAATGCAAACAAGATGTTTATTCTGACGCCGTGGCTGCGCCCCATAATCGGAGGGTTGAGAGTTAGATTTTAATCTTGAAAAGTGTAGCGACTTCCTAATCAGAGGGTTGCGAATCTCGTCTTCTGCCAAACATTCGTAGCGCGAAATAGTCTGGTGCATGTTTAACGTTATACGTAATATGGAAGTTTGGAGAGTGGGGCGCCAGCTCAGGTGATGTCCTCGTCATCTGATCTTGGTTCAGATTGAAATGGCAGTGAAAAGTTCCCAGATAGACACAACTTACCTAAAACGCAAAATGATAGCTTACTTTTACTTTTTGAGATATAAAATACAATTCGGCCAAAGATCGTCTTCCTGGTATATGGTAAGTATTATAATCGATAATAAGATAATTTTAATTTAACCCCGTGCGCATAACTGGTGTTTCAACTAGAAGTTTACGAATAGCTTTTTTTCCTATTTATAGAACAAGGAAGCACTTTGTCAAATTACATCTTTCTGGACATACAATGAATTTAATTTTTTGCGTTATATTTTCCGTTAATTTTTTGTGTTATATTTTTTTGCCACCATTGACACTTCCTTTTGAGAGCTAGTTTTAAAGACATTACACTTCAAAATAATATCTATCATATAAAAACGTAAAAGATTTGTAAGAATAATAATAATATATCTAAAATATGTTTGCGTATTTGTTGCTATGGCACAGTAGCTAGAATATTTTCATGACATACGATAATAAAGTCGTATGCATATTTCTTTATATATTTTTAGCAAGTTTATGTTAAAATAAATGACTGTTTTACAAACAACTGAAAAATGACATCTATGCAACCATATAAATCTTGTTTATAGCAATAAAAAATTGTGGTGCTATGCTAATACTGCTGCAATATGCACTACTTGGCTAGGCTCGGTATTGAACCGAGGAACTTCGGCTTGCTACGCCGATTCTCTGCCGGTCAGGATAAAGTGATCACTAAGCGGGAGTATCGAGTAGATGAAATGAACCCCACAAAATTATTTAAATTCAAATTGAGGAAAATATAGTGCACTTTTAAAAAAATTCTAAACTTTAATAACCTCGTTTTACTATTCTTAAATAAAATTCAAAAAATTATTGTATAAAATTTTCAGTCATGCTTGAAGCTGAAGGTTGATATTCTCTCATTCGTAACGTCTCATTTTTGAAATTGTTTATGACAAAAATTTTTTTTTAATTCAAATTGAAGAAAAAAAATAGTGCCCTTTTAAAAACTTCTAGATTTTATTAAACTCATTTAACTACTCTTAAATAAAATCCAAAAATTGTTTGAATAAATTTTCAGTCATGCGCGTAGCTCAGGGTTTATATTCTCACAATCGTAACGTTTCATATTAGAAATTGTTTATATAGCTTTAAAAATATTTGATTTATATTGAATGTCAGTAACAAAAATATTGTGATATGCGAGATTGTTAAAACAGCCCATCAAAAGAGGTTTTTGATGCCAAAATCTACTGCTCGGAGGAGATTAAATGCCCCAACCGACTGCTCCGAGGGGGTACCAGCTGTTTCTACGCAGTTATTATGATTGAGAGATTCGCAAAATGACTGCCCGAATGCCGAAACTAACTTCTCAGAAGATCGCTTAATTTAATTTCCGAGAAAATATTTTGCACAAAATTCTGCAAAAAAGTCAGCAAAAACCTTTATCAAATTTGTGAAACTAAAGTTTTTTTTTTTTTTTTAAGTTTTATAAAAAAAAATATTGGGAAAAAAATTACATTTTCTAATTGTCCTGTATAAAATCTAAAGAAGCTTCATTTTTCTGTCAATAATTTTAATGCTTCAAAATTAAAGGTTTTTGCATGTTATTTTTAAGGTTTTTCACAAGTTTTATGAAAAATATTGAAACAAATATCTTTAACTTAATAGATCTTCAAAACCACTACAGTTTTCTTGGATAAAACCTTCAATTTCGCAATTTACGAAGGTTTTATACAGATTGTGTTTTTGATCGAGCCTACTGAATTTCAACATGCTTTTTTTAAATCAAAATTTGCCTCCAAACATTTCGCCTCCAATAAAGTTTGATAACCGTTAGAATTATTCCAACTCACAACAAGCAAAAAAAAAGTCGAATCACGCCATTCAAGAAATAATCGAATTACCTTCCAGACATACGTGATCCTATCTGAGCGATTTCTTAGCCCCAGAAAAACACAACTCAACTCAACTTGAGAATCCAGCTGAAAACAAGCAAAAATCGAACGAATTGGAATTTAAAATCGCCGTTTCTGTCCCATGGAAGTGCATGACCCTTGTCATGGAAGGAAACGATCCATCATCCATTAAACGCATCTTGTTTACAACACTCTTGGCTGATCACCTACCTAGAAATCAATCAAAGACATCTAATTTGAATGCCGTAATCCCGTAGATTTGTTCCTTTAAAAAAACCCAAAAAACTTCTGTTCACGAGGTGATGCATAAACCAACAGTGTCTCTCACGCACATCGATGCACAGAGAGAGTGCCAAGTTTGGCGAATTAGTGAGGTGTTGGCGATTCATGTGGCGGTTTTTGAACTAAAATGGCGTTTTTTTTTAATTTAATAATTTTGGTGTTAATACGTCTATGAAATCGAACATTGTCGAAAGGAATCGTAACTCCAGGATGAATTAGCCTATGGGGATAAAAACCTACCACAGTGTAGAAGAAAGTAAGACGTTTCGTACTGGCTAATTATTAACTCATTCCCACTCTGATCTTTGTACAGTTCTAGATTGTTTTTTGGCTTTGTTAATTAAATTTGCCCTAGAGCTGCACAGTGGGCTATTGGCTACGGTTTGGGTCCTAACTCGGAAGGAAAGACCCAGGAACGATGCCTCGTATAATTGAACCATGGTCAGATGACGTTATACAGTCTAGAAGGGGTAGGTATTTTTCTCTTGGCTGCAGTATGGACTTCCGGCCTTATAATTATAACTCTAGAGGAATTAGCCTGTAGAAATAAATGACCTATCATCGCGTAGAGGAAGGTGTGTCGTGTCGACTAGGTGGACAATTCTACTTTCTGACTTTTATACCGTTGAACCACGTGAGGGAATGAGTCAAAATATCTATTTTTCAATAAATTATATGCTGCAAAACATTTTTAAATGCTTATATTTTAAATTATTGACGGTTTTAATATAAAAAAAGTAGCAGTATATCATAGAAAATACTTAGATTGGGAACAGTAAACCTCGTGACAAAAAAAAAACATATATACGTTGTTTCTAATGACTTCGAGGAACACTCATGCCAAATTTTTTAAAAAAGCAAACGAGTTTTTTAGCAAACAAATTTACAGTCAGGCGAAACAGATGAAATGCTGAATGGTCGAGTTAAAACAGGACCTTGCAAACGCTCGCTCAATTAATTATATTTTTTCAAGAGCCAATCTAAAAATCACGATGGAAAAGCCGTGATGTTATCTTTTAGGTTTCTACTCCCCCTTCCTTTGGCGATATTTTTTTCGTCTGATTTGGCGATAATTCCTGCGTCGGCAGCCCTTCTGATGCATTCAGCGAGAAGTGAGAGATTATAATGAATAAACCGCATTAGTATAATACTGATCCTCGACAAAACTAAAAAAAATACGCATATTTGACGGCATAATCCCTTTCTCATCGGGTGGTCAACAACTTGACGAATTCTTGACATCCGCCAAATCATCAGTTGTTGTTCGTGCATCACTTAGCATGGATTATTAGATACCGGGAACCTCGGTTGTTTGTTTAGGCAACCCGTAATCAAATCTTTTTTAGGGGGGGGGGATATAAAAACAACAACCAAATATACGCTTTGTCCTTCCCGGGTAATGTAGTCATCACCCTGCACAAGAAAGTCGCCAACGAAGTCGCCGTGGGTGGTCCGCAGATATCGCCAATCCCAAAATTCATATTGTCGCGTGTGCGCAAATTGTTGAAGAATATGCATTATATGCGAAATAAATCTTTTTATTCGATTTATTGTCACGCTCGGTTGCGTATTTCGTCTTGTTTTTGTTGATGTGTTGAGGGATTTATTATTTTAAAAAAGGCAGATGTGATGATGCGTTCGTAAAAGGAAGGATCAAGAGTATAAACGGAATATTCATGGAGGAAGCGTCTCATGATCTATCTCTTTAATTCCCGCCTGGTTTTTCGAGCAGCGACATTTGGTATTCGGCAATTTGCATCGAATGCCAGATTATAGGATCGAAGCTTCCTTTGAGAGTATGGATCATGAATGCCGAAGAAAAATTGGTAGGCAAATGCGGATGTCTGAACCCTAATCCAAAGCCAATGAGTGCTGGTCTTTTATAGGGCGGCATTTAAATTTATTTATTTCAATCTAAAAGAATCGCCATTCTAATGGCAATAAACACCACACTTTCTTTTAGCACACAGTAAAAAAAATATTGCTTAAAAGAGAGTACATGGACGTACTCGTTTTTCTTTGAGTACAATCGCATCGTAAATGAACGATGACGTACTGAAATGTAAGTAATCTACTTTCGCAAAATATGAGCAGTATGGTTTAATATTGCTAATCTCAGATTCTGTTCTAGCCATCTGAACAAAGCGACTTGACAAAAAATAGTTATTCAGAAGATGGTTTTCAACATTATTTGATGTAGATTAGAATAGAAACCAAGTTATTACAATTCAATTATTTTAAATCCCATTATTTTGGCAATTGTTGTCATTTATTGAAAGTGATTCATGAAGGCTGCCTTTGTAGGCAAACATGTAATATTCTTATTCATTTTTCATTATTTTTTAAGTACAGGCCTTTATAAAAATTGAAACTTATGTATTCGGAGCATAATAATCATCGAATGTAATCAAAAATGAGTACATTTTACTTATTTTTGAGTACCTAACGGTGAGGGACACAACTTCTGTTCAAGCCATCTTAACAAAGCGATCTGGCAAACTTAAAACTGGTGTTCAGAAGATGATTTTCCACGTTATTTGATGTCGATTGCTTAAATATTAAGCAATCGACCATCTCCTGAACAACTAATTTAAGTTTGTCAGGTTTTGTTAAGATCGCTTCAACAGAAGCTGAGATGAGCTTTTAAAAATGCGTGGCTGTTTAAATTTTTATGGGTCACTGCACATTTACGATACAATTATACTTAAAGAAAAACAAGTTGGTTCATGTTTTCATTTGTATGTACTTTTTTTTATAGTATAATGAAAAAAATCTACACACTCAAATTTGATAATTCTGACAATTGTATTTTGATTCTCTTTATATGAATGTAAAACATATAAAAATTACAATGTTTAAAAAAACAAATGTTTAAACAACAAGTTTGTATGAAAACAGTTAAAACATTCAGTAATTTGCCTGACAAAAAATACATTGGATCAACAATGAAAACCTATTGGAATTCAAATTGACATTCGGTGAAAGATTGAAATTATTTGAAGTCGATTGCTTAAATGAAAAATTAGTTGTTACAACTGAATTATCTTTTTTCCCATTCTTTTGGCACACTATTTCAACATTTCTTCTGTTTATAACTTCTTCACGTTGCACTAGTAGTACAACGGGTAAAGCACTGGCTTAAGTACGATTCTCTGGAAGCCTTGGTTGTAATCGGAGATATTTATTGAACACGATTTATGAAGGCAGCCTATGGATGCATAAGCTACTGCTCTTTTTATTCATTTTTTACTTATTTTTGAGTACATGTCTTTTTCAAAAATGAAACTTATGTATTCAGAGCTATGATAAGCATCGAATGTAATCAAAAATTAGTACTTATTTTTGAATACCTATTGTTAACAGTGTATAATTAAAATTTGATTTTTATTAATTCTGTAATACTATAAAACCCAAAAGGTTTTTTAAATAGAAAAAATACGGATCAAACATTCGAATAAACTTAACTAAACCAAAGTATTTTTTAAAAAAAAATTACATTTACATGAAAATAACTGATATTGATTCGGTTACTTTGTAATTCATTGAAAATTATAACAATGAACAAATAAAAACGCGATTTTGTCTCCTGAAACTTACTACAAAAGTATATTTTAATTAACAAAAATACCCTTTAATACCTGTATAAATGCATGCATGCAAGTCTGGGTTTACATGGGTTATTGGGGTAAAATTAGTATTTTACAAATAAGTATAAATACACATTGTTAAACTACTTGGTTTTAAAAAGACCGTTAAAAATCGCTCTTCAATTATCTAATGTATTAGGATTTTGAGAGTTGATAAACGTTGTTGGTTCTATTTTATTTAATATGGTCATTTAACTAAAAACTTTCTTTTAAGAATGCATTTTTGAGAAAAAAATTCCGTGATTTCTGTCGGTGATCCATTTAAAAGTTCTCGCAGAAAAGTAATTATTAAAAACATTTATAAACATCAGAATTAAATAGAATAAAATGAACCGTATTTTTTAATAAAAAGGTAAACATTTCATTAAAAAAATATTACACAGAGAAATAAAATCAAGTTTAAAATTAAAAAACGAAATGTTTTTTTTTTAAAAAAGAGAAAATTCACCCATTCCCCCCACCCTACCATATAGACGCTTATCCCAAAACAAGAACATATACTCTTCCCTACCCGTTATTTTACCATTAACTCAAAGTGAATTTATACAAAAACGGATCTATATATAAACTAAGAGGTACACCACAAGCCCAACAATTAGAAACATACGAAGTCGCAATGAAAAAACCCCGTCTCCCACCACCGGAAAGGGGGCCGACCAGCCCCGGCGGCGCCCTGGCCGCGCAGCCTCGGCGACCGCACGGCGAAGGCGCGCGGCCACGGATCGCTGCACCGATGGATGAGGGCGATAGCGAAGAGAAGCGATGCCATTCAAAAAAAGAGCTCGTCTCCCTTTCTATGGGAGCTTTTCGCGTTATTTTTTCGTTTCTTTTTCGTGTATTTAAACTCCCCCCCCCCCTCCACCTTTAGCGGAAAGGAGGGTGGGGGGTGGATTAGCTATTTTGAGGTTTTTCTAAACAGCCGCGCGACTGCCGGTTAATGATCGTTTGGTTTTATATGAAAGGAGTCTGCTCGGGGGTAAAATGGGTTTTCTGGTGGAGACTTGCTCTGAGTTTGGGTGATTATAAAATATTCAATTGTATTGTGTACAATGGGGGAGTTTCACGCCGAGAAGAAGAAGACCGCTGTTCCAACGGAACATGGAGAAAAAAACCTCGACGCCGAAGAAGTTCCGTAGGATTAGCATGGAATTTAAATCCCTGTACTATAATTTTTTAGTTTTTGTCATTAAATAATATCTCAATATAAAAAAAATCTACTTCCTACACTGAGATAGATTGTACTCATCGTTTTTGAATCATTTTTTTGTTGTTGAAATAAAAGCATTTTTCCGTATTTCGTTGTAATTCTAATTATACACATAAATAATATAAGTATCTCTGTATTTAAATTTATTCACATATATAATTAAAATATCACTTATTTGGAAAAACAAATATTATAAGCAAACTTTCCCACATTTGCAAGCGTGGCGACTAAACAAACAAAAGCACAGTTGTCTGCTGTAAGGAAGAAATCGAAACTGCTAGTAAGTTTCCATCATGATTACGTCACGTGAAACTCCCTCATAGCAAATAACGGAATGGTATGTAAGTCTACAAATATACATGCATTCTAGGAAATAACATATTCATATTTGAGCATTCTGCGATCGTATACCTATTTAAAGTGATATATGAACGCAGCCTCATAGACAAGCAATTGCTCTTTTTTTTTCAGTTTTACTCATTTTTGAGAGCATGTCTTTTTCAAAAATGAAACTTATTTATTCGGAGCCATAATAAGCATTGAATGTACTCAAAATGATTAAATTTTACTTATTTTAAGTACCTATTTTTAACAGTGTATTTTTAATAAATTATAAAAACAATTCTTGCTGATTCCTTGATAAAATGTAAATATTGTTCTTCTAGCCAACAGAAAACCCTGCTCCATAATTCTGTTGTCTGGCGGCTGCCATAAAAACGGACGATTTTATTATGAGAAAAGGGCGGATTAGTAATAAATCTAAATTCCCATTTTCGCCTTTTTGCGGCCCTACTCCCAAAAATCGAGTAAAGGTGATGGTTTCAATGGAATTTTCTGCTGGTTTTAGGACATTGTATGCAGCGCTTTGGTATTTCACTTTAAAAAATATGGTAGGTTTCAGAGATAATATTGCGTTATATACTATATTTCGCTATTAAGAAGATAATTTTAATTTTTGTAACTTCAAAAATTAAAAAAAAAAGAGAAATTTCCGCTGTTATTTAAAATGTTAGATTTCCTGAAAATAATCTTTCGTTTCACATTAAAAAAGAGCAGCATCGAAAGTGCAACTTTAAGAATAAACAAAGAATACTGCGTTAACTGTCAGTGTTGTTTATGAGTTTCAATCTTTGTTAAGATCGCTTGAACAGAAGCTAAAAGTAGCAATATTAAATCACGCTGCCATTTTTGAGAAAGTACGAATACTTAAATTTAAGTACGTCATCGCTCATTTACGATGCAATTGTACTCAAAGTAAAAACGAGTATCGTCAGGTACTCATTTTTAAGTACTTATATTACAATGAATCAGCAAGAATTTTTTTTAAATTTACTATGAATACAGATAATTCAAATTGTTAATGTCAATAACAATGTTACATCGAAAGTGTAACTTTAAGAAATAACAAAGAATACTGCTTAAACTGTCAGTGTTGCTTATGTGTTTCATTCTTTGCTAAGATCCCTTGAACAGAAGCTGAAATTAGTAACATTAAATATCGTTGCTCATTTTTGCGAAAGTACGAATACTTAAATTTGAATACGTCATCACTCATTTACAATGCAATTGTACTCAAAGTAAAAACGAGTATTTTCAGGTACTCATTTTTAAATACTTATATTACAATGAATCAGCAAGAATTTTTTTTTAATTTACTATGAATACAGATAATTCAAATTTTTAATGTCAATAACAATGTTACATCGAAAGTGTAACTTTAAGAATAAACAAAGAACACAGCTTAAACTGTCAGTGTTGTTTATGTGTTTCATTTTTTGTTAACATCGCTTGAACAGAAGCTGAAATTAGCAATATTAAATCAAGCTTCTCACTTTTGAGAAAGAACGAATACTTAAATTTGAGTAAGTCATCGCTTATTTACGATGCAATTGTACTCAAAGGAAAAACGAGTTGGTTCAGGTACTCAGTTTTAAGCATATTTTTACAATGTACAGATAATTCAAATTATAAATTTCAACAATTCACTCAAATTCGAACCCTACCATATTCCAACTTAAAACTCAAAACCGTTACAAGTTCTGATGTACCAATTTATGATGACACCCCATGATATACCAACCCAATACATAGATTCTCTTATCACCCACACAACTACCAACAAGGTTGATAATACGCTTGTCACTAATTCAACCCATCTTATCTGAAGTTCATGATAACACCAGTACGAAACTAGGTTGATCTATGGAGAAGACGAACCCATCTCAGTTGTCAGTGATACAGAAACATAAGTTGGGTCTGTCCCGGCCATAAATACAACCGAACGGAAAGTATAAGAAAAGTCGCTCAAGATGTATCACTGTAGATGCCGGGACTGTCTTATCAACTATGTTATGAGGTTAGATTATAATACTGTGGATATACCCAGTGTTGATTGAGGATTTTTGTTTTAAATTTTTGGAACGTTGTAACGGTTGTTGTTTTCCTTGTTGATTTGAATGAGGTAATGTTTTTATTTTTTTCCCTTTTAACTTGAGTGACATTCTGTAAATCTTATCAATTTTATGACCTAGTCGAGGGAAAAGATTTTGCAATTTTTTTTTATCTCTCAAGAAGGACCCACTGGGGCTCCAAGCCGTATATATACGTCCAAGGATCCCCAGTTCTTCTAGTCATGCACTCAATACTTCATTTTACAACGTTTTTGTAATCCAAAGGTTTAGGTACAACTTGCAATCTATCGATTTACAATTAATTTAAAAATATTAAATAATATAAAATAGCATGTCCAGGAAAAGTCATTTAAATTTCTAAGAAGTAAAAACATCTTTACAATTACAAACAATTTCTTGGGAGTCAGTAGGTTAAAGAAGTCATATTTCATATTAAATAAATATAATGTTTTTAATATATTATTTTTTCACATTCAGTATTTTTAAAAGATATGATAAAGGTATAAAGATGTTTTGGTGACACTGAAAATATTAGCATTTTTTAAGTAAATAAATATTTGTATGCCATCTTAATGTCAAATAACTGAATTCAATGTTTAGAAAATAGCATATTCAAAATATACTTTTAACATTTTAGAATTTCACAAACACAATTATTATTTTTTTTTATAAAAGAAAATTATACAATTGTGTTTGCATAAAATAATGTACAGCTTTTTAGAGACACCACAAATCTTTTAATAACTGTATTATCTTTCATTTAGATGTTGCTAGAAATATGAAAGCCTCTGTGATTGGTGCCTACATACCATCTAGTTTGCATGCACCAATCAGAGAAGATTCTGCAAAACGCAACAAGGCTAAATAAAGTCCGTGTAGGTTGGACCTTAAGTTCACTTATGTGTTTCCCATTTCGTAACATTAAGTTATAGCATTATATAAATGTATGAGTTCTAATTATTATAACTCGTTCCTTTATTCATAAAAAAGTACATTTCCTTAGCGAATTAAATGGAAGCCATTTTTTGGTTACATATTGTATAATATTTCTCCTCTCATAATTTCAAAAAAAATATATTTATATATATATTTTTTTAAATCGGTAAATTTTTGGTCAGGTATTTCATCAACTGGAATCATATAGTAGCAACAAACAAAGTAGTTAAAGCATAGGACAAAGAATGGTTTATTACGTGTATTTAAACAGCCAAACAATGACAATTGACCAACAATTTGTGGCCAAACAGTGCATCAGCATTACGATTTCTTTTAAAATCGTTATGCTAATGTACGGGTGGTCACAAATTATTGAGCGATGGTCATTGTTTGGCTGTTTAAATACACGTAATAAACCTTTTTGCTATGATTTAACTACTTTGTTTGTTTCCACTAAAGCTAAACAACTTGTTTACAATATAAGTGAAATTTAGTATATAAAATAATGTTTTGTACACCAATACAGCTAAATCTGTATAGTCAAACAATGACCATCGACCAACAATTTGTGGACAAATTGTGCATCAGCATTACGATTTCTTTTAAAATCGTTATGCAAATGTACAGGGTGGTCCCAAATTAATGAGCGATGGTCATTGTTTGGCTGTTTAAATACACATAATAAACCATTCTGTTTGCTATGCTTTAACTACTTTGTTTGTTACTACTAAAGCTAAACGATTTGTTTACAATATAAGTGAAGTATAGTATATAAAATAATGTTTTATACACCAATACAGCTAAATGTGTATAGCCGAACAATGACCATCGACCAACACAATTTGTGGCCAAACTGTGCATCAGCATTACGATTTCTTATAAAATCATTATGCTATTGTACAGGTTGGTCACAAATTGTTGTACGAGGGTCATTGTTTGGCTGTTTAAATACACGTAATAAACCTGTTTGCTATACTTTAACTACTTTGTTTGTTACTACTAAAGCTAAACGACTTGTTTAGAATATAAGTGAAGGATAGTTTGTAAAAAAATGTTTTATTTTGGCCAATACAGCTAAATGTGACACAGCCTAATAATGGCCATCGACTAAGAATTTGTGACCACCCTGTGTTTATCGCTGTTGCCAATGTTTAAATTATCAAAACAATGTATACAGGGATGGCGATGCTTGAAAGATATATATGTTTCCCATGTAAAATATTTATTTTGAATTCACAGATAATTTATATACAACCTAATATAAGATATCACACAAAAACATCTAAAATTTGACTTTACCCAGTAAAAAAATCAACGTAAAACCTTCATGAAAATTATAAAAATGTATTTTTTTAAGGTTTTATAAAAGCTATTGATACAAAAAGTGCAATTTTTTTTAAAAATATTCCAGAATAAAACATTTAAAAATGCAGTTTCCCTTCAATAATTTCAATACTTCAAAATTGATGGGTTTTCGCAGGTTTTGTTAATACTGAACTAAATTCCTTTAATTTAATAAATCTTTAGAAAAACTGCAGTTTTTTATGTGTAAAACCTTCAATTCACAATTTTGATGGACATTTCATGCTGATTTTTTGTTGTTGGATACATCCATTAAAATAGAAATTTCAGTAGAAATTGAAGCGGAAGCCTATGTTTCAGGAATTAAAACGATTTTAAATAATGGCGTGTTTGAATTTAAATAAAAACTAGAGTTCCACAAAATACGGGCAGAAACATATCCATTTCGAACGCGTTCCATTTTAATCGAAGCTGCGAGCGGGACTCTTATCGATTGGGAGGGAAAGGAGATCTTTTCCGATTCTTGTTGTAATACATCCGCCATATTTAAGAAAACGTAGCTGTTGCCAGATATGTCATTGCATGCTTGTTGTTCTTAGGGGCCGTTTCCATGGAGACGCGGCCATCTTTTCACAGGGCAAAGAGACAGTCAATAATATCTCAAGATGGCGGATTCGCCTTTTGTGTTAAGGAAAGACCTCGGATGGAATTTTGGAATGTCGTTTTCGAATTCGAACATGAGGATGTGGAATGTTTTAAGGTTCTTTTTTACCATATTTTTGACATATCAGGGAGTTAATTATTCTGTTTTTTTTTTTTTTGCTTATCATATAAGTATTTGAGCTGGATAAATTCAAACTCATAATCTCACTCGGCAATACGTAAATATTTAGAAATAAAGCCGAATTTTACATTTTAATTTTTGTTTCTTTACTTACAATGACTAAAAGTACTTTATAGATTTTGAAAGGTCAAAGAATTATTTTAGAGAGTCTTAAAAAAAGCAAAAGATTATTTTTTAAATGATATGTCAGATCTCAGTATATAATTTATTGATTATGGCACTCGTTGGCTAAATAGAATTAAAGCCGTGAGAAATATTCACATTGAGGTAATGATTACCAAATAATATCTTACACTTTGATATCCTGAAAGACTCCAAATCCTCAAATTGTAAAATGATTTGTTTAAAAAGTTTCACAATTTCCCAAACATCTATTTCTGTATTACAAAGAACCTCAATTTCAGTCCGTTAAAACAATGTTATTCAAATACTATTAACCCTCTGCATTCCGTTGGCGCCGCTCAGGCGACAACATAACGACTCGTTCTTTTGGTTCCCTGTTCTTTAAAATAAACGAGAACAGCATGATCTTGTGTTTAAAAAACATCGATAATTTTCACTCGTGCTTTTGTAGATCCAAAACAGAGTAGGTTTCTTTTTTTTTCTATAAGCATAACAAATGCTAGGGGAAAAGAACATATGGATGAATAACTGCTCCGTAGAAAGAACGGAAAACGCAAAGAGTTCTTGAGTGCAAAGCGTTAAAATTTAGGTAATTTTAATGTTGCAGTCTAATGGAAGTTCAGTAGTCATGGGTTTTGCATTGATCGGTAATTGGTCCTAACTGATCGGTAATTGATACATTCCCTCTAGCTGCTATTATAAAATTCAGCCCGCTTTCCCTCGTCTACTTTTTTAGTCTTTTTCAATCCGTACTAGAGATTTGTAAAATTTGATCAGAAAAATGTAGAAATCGTAATCGGAGGGATGCGAGTTTGAATCTCGTTGTTCGCCAAACATACGAATTTTTGCGTGGGTGGTTGCTTGGTTGAATTATAGTTGCACAAGGGCAATGAAAATTCTTATTAACTACACTGTAAAAAAAGGCACTTAAAAATGTGTACAGAAACGTACCTGTTTTACTTTGAGTACTGCCGAGTGAGAGATGCCGTACTCAAATTTAAGTAATCGTACTTTCGAAAAAATGAGCAGTGGAATTTAATATTGCTAACCTCAGCTTCTGTTCAAGTCATTTTAAAGGAACCTGACAAACGTAAAACAATTATTCAGAAGATGGTTTTCGACATTATTTTATAAATAGAAATTGAGTTATTATAATTCAATTATCTTACTTCTCATTCTTTTGGCACACCTTTTTAACGTTACTTCTGTTTATGTCTTCTTCATGTCGCCCTAGTAGCTTAAGGGATAAGGCTCCGTACCGCGATGCCTGCAGATCTTTGTTCGATTCCGGTAAGTATTGGTTGTAATTGTCGATATTTATTGAAAATAATTTATGAAGGCAACCTATGTAGGCTAGCATCTGCCCTTTTGATTCATTTTTACCCATTGTACGCATTTCTAAGTGCATGTCTTTTTCAAAATCGATTGTTATGTATTAGGAGCCATGATAAATACCGAATGCATTTAAAAATAAGTACATTGTACTTATTTTTGAATACCTATTTTTAACAGTGTATGATGACTTGGGATCTATCCCGAAGGAAAAATCCGGTAACGAATATATCCCTAAGGACAGTCTTAGGAAAAGATTTATCCCGTAGTAAAGACAGAAAAGACGTGGATATATCCCTAAGAAAAGAAAATACAACATTGCTTCGTGATTTTGAACATTGATCAGATGACGAGGACATCACCTGAACTAGCACACCTTATCCAAACTTTTTTATAATTAACGACGTGGGGACATTTAAATCACGACAGACTGAAAGTGTTTCAGGGCCTCCGTGGCCGAACGGTTAAAGGCGTCAGCTGTGAATCCGAGGGTTGGATGCCAGTTCAGGTATTTCCTCGTCATCTGACCATGGTTCTAAAATAACGAGGTGCATGTATGAATGTGTATGTGTTCCCGGGTCTTTCCTTCGAGATAGACCCCGAACCGTCGCCAATTGCCCACAGTTCAGCTCTAGTGCGGCGTTAATTAACCTTAACCAAACCAAACTTAAAGTGTTCCAGCCAAGCAAATGTTTGGCGAACTTTTCCTCTCATTATATCCTTTTTCTGTAACATTCAAATTATATTTATAAAACTTAAAACTTATATTAAAGCGATTTATTTTTTTGTCAGAAACTAATTCCCTATTTTTAAACAGAGAAAAAAATTACGATAACCATTCCAAGAAACATCTACAGCCGCATGCGATTTCAAGTCACCCTAATACCAACAACAAAAAACTAATCGGCCGATTATAAAATTTAACCAGATAGCGTGATTTAAAATTGAGAGGTTTTTCGCATACTTATCCACCGCATTACTACTAAAATCGCTTAAACGCATGAGCGATCACTTTGTTTGTAATTGCTATGGAAAGTGTTCGCGTATATGCCTATGTTAATCGATCGATTATATCAACACACCTGCGTTAATGGCGTGATTCGAGAAATTCGAATTGTGTGCTTATTTACATTTTGAATAAAACATGGAGATTAATTGTTTCTTAGAAGTCTTTTGCTTTGAACTTGAGTTTTAAATAATGTTTGTTTTAAAAATCATAATAAAAAAATCATAATAGGATGTATTGTGAGCGATTATAAATATTTAGTGCGCAAAAACAATAAATATTTGCAATATATATTGCGTATCAAATATCATCGACATAAAATGCGCCCGTTTTTCTTTCAAACTAATTTATCAATTATTTTTTAAAAAAAATGGTATTTGGATGTTGATTTTATTTGTATTATTGTTGATGAAGTTTGGATAAAATATTAAAATTAATTTGACACTTAGGAAAAATGACTCAAATAACACAAAATTTACTCAAATAATTTTGTTTGTTTTAACTCAAAATCAATTCGTTATGACTCAAACTTAATTCTTTATAGCCCAAAATGAATTCAATTTGATACACATTTAATTCTTTATGGCTCAAAATCATTTTGCTGTGACTAAAAACTAATTCGTTATGATCCAAAATGAATTCGTTATTACCTCAAATGAATTCGTTATGACTCAAAATGAATTCGTTATTACCTCAAATGAATTCGTTATGCTCAAAATGAATTCGTTATGGTTCAATATTAATTCGTTATGGCTCAAAATAAGTTCTTTGTGACTTAAAATGAATTAATTGTGGCTCAAAATGAATTCGTTATAACTCAAAATTAATTAATTACCGCTCAAAATGAATTCGTTATGACTTTAAATTAATTCTTTATGACCCAAAACGAATTCGTTATAACTCAAAATTAATTAGTTAAGACTCAAAATAAATTCATTATGACACAAAATGAATTCGTTATGACTCAATATTAATTCGTTATAATTTGAACTCGTTATGACTCAAAACGATTTAGTTATAACTCAAAATTAATTCTTTATGGCTCAAAATAAAATTTATATGACACAAAATGAATTATTTATGACCCAAAACGAATTCGTTATAACTCAAAATGAATTCGCAATGGCTCAATATGAATTAAATATATACTTTTTGAATGAATTAGAGAATATCAAAGAGGATTTCTCAAACCTTAAGTTTTAAAATATTTTTTTTTAACATAAAGATTTTCACTAAAATTATTTAAGTTTGACACAAGATTTTTCTTATAATTGCAATAGAATCACATGAAAATTTTTCAAAGTAAGTAAATACTGTTAAAAATTGATATTTAGATGTGACGAAAGTTTCGTTAAATATACTTTAGTAAAATGTTTCGTCAAAAATGACGAAATATTTTAGTGATTTTTGACGATTCATTCGTTTATTTAGGACGAAAAATTTAATTGGCACATTTAACGTCACTTACGTCAAATTCGATAATCCATTTTTAGCATTAAATTGAACATTACGAGTGGATTAAATAATATTAATTATTAAAAATAAATTTGCTGGGATAAATTAAGGTTATAATTTTTTTTTAAATTAAAACTTTAGAATTATAATAATTATTACAAGTTATTTTGGCACAAGGAGGAAATAATTAGAGGAAATAATTAAGAATATAAACAGACTGAAAATAGGTAATATAGTTTAATTTATTAAAGATGAAGTAACAATTAATTGCATTTTTTGTTTTTTCGGCATAGAGTGGAATCATCGTAAGTTGTAATTTAAAGGAATACAAAAATTTAAAAATATATAGTTGTCAAGATTGTTATTTTTATATTTTCACATAAAAAGCAACATAAATGAATTATACAATTTTATGATACAATATAATAAAATAATCAAACGCAGCAAATACTTACAGTTTATAAACCTTTTAATATTTGGTGTTTTATGCAATCTATATAACGTTAAGTTTCATAAAATAAATACTTATAATAATATCATTTCTCATCATAGCTTTGAATTAAATTCCGAACCCCCCATCACTTTGATTTACTAATAACTAATATGATGAATACAATAGATATTTGCAGATATTTTTCTAGTCAATAGGTACTTATTAAGGCTTTTTTTATAATTTATGGCCCAAGAAAAGAAACCTTATTCAATAAATATTGTCCAAGAACTGAACCCTGTGGAACTCCGCTTTTGATTTCCATCCATCTTATTCAACTATTTAAATTTATGAAATCGGGTGATGGTGAAGGCCTAACATTTAATACAGCTAATGGAATTAGAGATCATAAGTACAAGTTATATAAAATACAACTCAATAGGGAAAGTAGAAACATTATTTTAAAATAGGGTGTTAGATAAATTGATTAATTTGCCTGACGGCATTGGGGGATTTTTAAGATGCGATAAACGAGACCAATCGTGCTGGGCTTAAAGCCTATAATTGATGGTCAGAATTTGTATTTATATATTGTTCTTTTTTAAAAATGATGCAATGGATTTACTGCATTCTTCAAAGTTTTCGTGTTTCTAAATGTTTTGAAGTAAAAATATATATAAGCTATTCTGTTCGTGTGAGGAAGTGGTGTTTCAACCCATCAACTGAGATATTTTTCGAACTTTTAATTTTTTACGGATTCAAATTCTGGTAAGGAAAACATCTATTTCTGTAAGCAATTCTCTTAACTGCAATTCCATCGGCGGCCAAATTAACTTGAAAAATGTACGAGTTTAAAATAAAAATCTATTTTTTTTGCAGAAACTGCTAATTACATTTTTTTTAAATGTTTTTTTAATAAGCATAAAATATTATAATTTAATTACATTTAACATCCACTTCGAGAGAAGATGTTAACTAATTATCTATATTTTTTAAGCCAAAATCTATACTAAGATCAAGCATAGAATGTTTTTCTTTGTGTCCCTAAAATTAGAAAATGTACATTTATCGTATTTTTGAAATAAATGATTCAAATGTTATCACAGTTTTCTCTGAAATATTAAATAAACTGTTTTCATGCAATTTTTCCAACATCATATACGTTTTTAAAACTAATGTCTCATAAATTTCCTATTTAAAAGTAACACACTTTTGTAAACAAATAGTACTAACAATTTCATTAAATTGTGCAAAGAATTAAAACATGCTTACAATTTTATCCGCATATGGCATTTATATGATATACAACGTTTAATATGATTTACAAGATTTTCAGCATCACAAACATATATATAAAGTAAGCAAATTCTGCAATAGAAGTATATAACGGTGAATATCATTAATCAAATGTGACAATTTATAAAGGAATTTTAAAATTAAATTTAATACATACATTGATCAATTTACTGAGGAACTCAAAAGTATGACACCAACTGCGGACGGTTATTTAGATACTTTCAATGGCTGCCAGGTCTCAGATTTCGAAATTACCAAAGTAAAGATAAAACAATCGCCAAACTATATTAACGTACTAATATAACTAATATTAACGTATTACAAAAGTCCATAATCGCCAAATTGTGGGTTACTTACCAAAGCTGTTAGCATGGTAACGAGATATTTTGATATTTTGTTCAATTAAAAGTACGCAATTTGCAATGAGGATGCAATTATAAGTTTAAATTTGCTTGCATCTACCCGAGACAAAAAATATTAATATGCCACGTATGCAAAACCGATTGTTAGTATGCGAGTAATATGTCGAGTATACCTTTGAACTGATGACCGCATAGGCTGTATGCCCGGAGTATATCAATGGCATATTACTTGACATATTAGTTGCACACTCGTGGCATACATAAATCACATGTATGCACGCAGTGCTAGGTAAACTTCTCTATTTTGTCTTGGGTAAATAGTTCAGTTGCATGTAAGGTATGCCAATCTGCGGCTAGCATTAATGTTTGTTTACTATTCCTATAACTGATATTTGACAACAACCATATAATATACAACTTGTGTCTGCCACCTTTTATGGTATAACTGGCATATCAGTACACAAACAAAAACAATGATGAAACAAACATTGAGATGATTTAGCTGATATTTTTTACTCTCACTTATTATTTGCTCTGATGACTTAATAATTTACAGATATATTTCAACATATATTTATTGAGAAATGCAAAGTGAACTCTTAAGTTACACACTTAGTGCATTAAAAATAGACTTTCTTTAGACATTGATAAATGTCTTGTTCTAACATTTACAAGAAAAAATAATTCTTTAATTAATACTTATAACATCAACAATAAACATCACATCTAAAAAAATAATATAACGAACCTTGTTGTAGTTTATATGACGTTAGTTTTAATTTAAGCTCCACATGCTAGGAATACCAAAAAAAGGCTTATAAAAAAACTTAGCATGCTTTAAAAAATAACTAACAATTTTAATGATATATCTGTACTTATTTGTCTGTTATAGATTTACTAGGATATGGCTGAGTAATATGGAATCCTTCTAATAAATACCTTGTTAACAGTATGAAAAATAAATGTTTGTGTTATATTCATTTTAAATATAATGACCAAATGTGACATTCTCCTTACAATTTGGTCTGATAAAATATTCAAAATTAATTTTGATTTTATAATTTACTTCATAATAAAATTTATTTGGCTTGTATACTTGAAGATACCAAATTATACATTTCCGTGTGACATCACTCGTAACAAAATCATCTTTAAAAAAATCTTTTTACTTAAAAAGTGACCTTAAAAATCATCTTTAAAGAACCTTTTTACTTAGAAAGTGACCTCAAAAAATCATCTTTAAAAAAACTGTTTACCTAAAAAGTGACCTTAAAAATCATCTTTAAAGAACCTTTTACCTTAAAAAGTGACCTTAAATATCCTTTTTAAAGAACCTTTCTACTTAGAAAGTGACTTTAAAAATCAACCTATAATTCAATTTATTAAACTTGCCAATAGCCTACCCTCTAATGAAGATATTTTCTGTGATCAATTTGAGATTTTTAAAACCAATATAATTTCATTATATGAGTAGTTGTTTTTCTATGTCCTGATGCTTTTTTTTATATTTCTGTTTTTTTTTTATATTTCTGTTTATCTTTTTATATATTTCTGTTTATCTTTTTATAAATGTCTAAGTGTGGTGCTTTTTCTTTTCTACCATTTAAATAGATCTTGTCATCTGTATGGTAACGTTTTAAAAATAAATAAACATTTTCAATCTTCTTAAATTATAAGAAAACACAAAATAAAATTATAAATAAAAAAAACTCACCGAACCAAGAATCAGACGATGCTCTTTTCTCCCCCCTACATGAATATCCAGGACCAGCAAAACCTCCAGCGTTTGTCCAGCTGAATGCAAAAATTTCAAAACAGCGGCCTACTTCCACCACCATCTACTCTCCAGCATCGCACCACATAAAAAAGGGGCGTGTCTCCCAGCCGCATTCCGACACGCCCCCTTCTCCATCTCCGGGAAGGAAAGTGGGCGGATGCTCAGGAGCACTATCATCTCATCAGAGGAGATGGAACCCGGAGAGAGATGCGGCAGGTATCAGTGGATTATCTCAGGGGATCTGGAGGAAGAGAGATGTCGGGATCATTAGTTATCTACGGGAGGGCGATCCCCGGGATTTACTGCCTGTTTACAAGTGCCTAAAGATTTCTGGTTGGTTGGACTGGGAGCGCCAGGTGAAGGGTTCTCGTAATTCAGGAAGTGAAAGTAGATTTCTAGGGGTTTGGTTTGTTTAATTAATGTCGCACTAGAGCTCCACAGTGGGCTATTGGCGACAGTTCGGGGCCTATCTTGAAGGAAAGACCCGGGAACGATGCCTCGTATTTTTGAACCATGGTCAGATGACGAGAACTACACCTGAGCTGGCACCCAACGCCTTCAATAAACGTCGGGCCTTTGGACCTCGATCAGATTTATCGTGCACCAGTCCCGTATACACGACGATAATTTTTGTGGATGTTCTGGACGGCATTCTAGTATTTTGGTAGCGAAGTTGGCAACCCTCCGATCGGAATATTACTACTTTTTTACTATTCTTTTAGTCTAGTCCTCGCACAGGTTCGAACCGTGAATCCTTTGATTCACAGCCGACACCTTTATCCACTGGGCTATCCGGCCCCAGGTTTCTAGGAGAAAACAACATGTCGCGCGATTAGAATGGAATGGTGAAATGACTTATAACGCATTTCCGGGGTACTTAATTACTACACTGTAAAAATAAGTACTTAAAAATGAGTACTAGAACATACTAGTTTTTATTTGAGTACAATTGCATCGTAAATGGGCGATGAAATATTCAAATTTACGTAATCGAACTTTCTAAAAAACGTGGGATTTAATATTGCTAATCTCAGCTTCTGTTCAAGCCATCTTAACAATGCGACCTGACACACTTAAAATAGTTGTTCAGAAGATGGTTTTCCACATTATTGGATGTTGATTGCTTGAATTGAAACTGAGTTATTAAAATCAATTATCATACTTCCTATTCTTTAGGCACACCTTTTTAACATTTCTTCTGTTTATAACTTATTCACGTCGCCCTGGTAGCACTGGACTGCGGTGTGTTAGGATATGGGTTCAATTCTCGGTAAGTATTTCCCTCGGTAATAATTATTGATATTTATTGAAAATTAATTATAAAGGCAGACTACGCAGGTAAACAACTGCACTTTTTATTCATTGCACTCATTTTTGAGTACATGTCTTTTTCAAAAATGAAACTTATTTATTCGGAGCTATGATAAGCATCGAATGTACTGAAAAATTAGTAAATTTTACTTATGTTTGAGTACCTATTTTTAACAGTGTATATTTACTTTATTTTCTAATTTATTAGTAAAAGTTTCAAAGAAAAAATCACTGATGGTTCAACCTTTTTTTTAAATACACAAACAATTTGGAGAAAACGCAGATAAAATTTCATGTTTCATAGACATAGACATCATTATAATTTATTTTACGTTTTTTAACTCTCTGACGTCCATGGACGTGACGTCACGCCCAGAGATCTCCAGTTTTTCCCACAATGCACTCGAATTTAAAATTCATGAAAACACTCAATTTTACAATATTTTTTTAATCTAATTGTTAGAGGTATACTTCAAAGCTATCTATTTACAACTAATTAAAGTGTTGGTAAAAAAAATTTTAATACATGCCTAGGAAAATTTATTTAAACCTCCAAGTAGTGAAAACAACTTTACAATTGAGGGGTTTGCTGTAAAAAGGAGTTAGCTCCAATTATTCAAGTTTGCAGAAAACCGTAAAAAACGTTTGAAAATTCAAAATTCCAAGTTGTGTGAAGATATTCTTTTTGATCAATCCTCTTAATTGTTCCTACATATTATGACAGTATTTTCACTCAAAAATATATCTTCCAGATGACGTGGCACATGTTGGATTGTTGGAGCTACCTCTTTCTTGCAACCAAATAGATGCTCGGTCTACCTGTATGAAATATATTTCACAAAAATAATACAATTTACTCTAATAATATTTTATTTAAAGAAAACTTCAATTGAAATATAGCATATAACTTGGCTTTTTAAAAACAGAAAATTACATTTCTAATCATCGCATTTCCCCTCTGTAACGTCCGGCTCATCTGCTGCGTTGTCTGGTTGTAGTCCATCGTAGAACCACAAAACGTAACAGAAGCAAATACTCTACTGTTTACAAGTGATGTATAACCTTCCTGTAAAACAAAGCACGTCAGTCATTTGGGGGAAAATGGCGGTAGCTCCAGAAGCTACCTCTATATTGCAACAAACTAATGAGACAGGCAGCTCCATTTCTTGAGTAACGCGAGAACTAATGATTGGAGCTACATCTTTCTGGTACCAAACGAAGAAGTTTTTTTTACCGCAAGATAGTACATATTACTCCAAATTCCCCTAGGTTGGAGCTACATCCTTTTTGCAGCAAACCCTTCAATTGATAAAATCTCTTGAGCGTCAGTGGGTAAATGGACTCTCATTATTCTTAACATTTAAAAACTTGGTTAATTAAATTACAGCCATGCGTATAATAAGACTTTGATAACTAATTAAATTTTTATATAAACTACACTGTTATAATTAAATTACAGCCATGCGTATAATAAGACTTTGATAACTAATTAAATTTTTATATAAACTACACTGTTAATATATCGGTCCATAACAGAGGTCTGCAGCAAATTACACCATATTTTGGTGGAATCTAGGTTGGACCAAAAATCCTTTATAGGAAAAAATCGGAGGTTTCACCGAAAATTGGTCCAACTTCTTTAACTTCAAACGAAATACTCGCTGTCGCTACATCAAAAAACCGAGGAATCCAATTCAAGAAAGACAACTACGAACAAAGACCTCCGTCGCCCAGTGGATAAAGGCGTTCAGCTATGCATCAGAGGATTCCTAGATCGATCCTAATGGGCGGACTTGAGAAAGAAAAGTAAAAAAAGTGTGGATTTTGCGTTTGGAGGGTTGCCAGCTTTGCTGTAGAAATACTATTAATAAATTACTAAGAAAACTCGAATTTTGAGTTTTATGTAATGTTATGAGTTATGATGCAACGTTTCACCACTAAATAGTATTCGTGGTAGCACCGTAATATGGTGAAACTAAGCACCAAGCGTTGATTGCAGCTAAATGGGTACCAAATTCTAATGCAAGATCGTAATAATGTTTAACAGTGTAATTTTCTGACTTGTCTAATATTTTCTATACCTATGACTTACATAAAATTTAAGAGCTTTTTGGAATAAAAGAAGCAGCTACTGTTTAATAACTACTTAATTATACACCTCCGATCTGTTTCTCATAGGTGTGCTTATGCATTATGTGGCTAAATTATCACTTAAATATTAATTAAGCATTAAAGTTTTATTTTATTTGTTAAACTGATTGAATTATATTTAATCATATTTAACAATATACACAATTTATAACTATAAATTAGAATGATATTTTTCACAAGCAGTTGTAGCAGTCTGATACATTTTCCTCGATTTTTGGAGACAAAATATTTTAAGTCAAATTCAATTAATTTTATTTAAGGGGGTCCGATACCTTCGACATTTTTTTCTTTATTTTTATACTTGTACAATCCAATTTTTTTTCTCTTTCTAAATATGCATAAAAAACCATTTTAAGACGATCAATTTTTTTTTTAAATTGCACATTTATTTTTAAATTAAAATTTTAGTAAATTTTTTAACAATTTTAAAATTCCTACTCCTTTTTTGTTTTTCAATATTTTGAAGCAATTTTTTTTATTTAAGATCTTGAATAATATGTAAATAGATGTATGCATTCAAATTTTGATTCAGATACATCACTTTAAAAAAATAAAATATATTAGAAATTTTGGAAAAAAAATTGACGAAAAAAAATAAAATTCCATTTTAAGTCGTTTTAAAAAACAAATTATGGTAAAAATAGGAAATCTGAATGCATACATCTATTTAAAATATATTTATCTTGCTATACACATAAAAATTATGATTTTAAGTATAATAGTAAAAAAGCCTTAGTATTTTTAGTGTTCATTAAATTTCAAAACCACGAACAGAGATATTTGCTTTTAAAGTTTACATATGATACAACTATGTTATAGGAACACATCATTAAAACATTCATAACTAAAAAAGTAATAGGAATTTTTTGAAGCAGTTTTTTGTGAGTTATTAAGATAAGTTTGAATATTATTTTTTAAATATAAAAAAAAAATGACTTTTTTTGCGAATTTTGGGTATCGGACCCCCTTAATTGAAAAAAATTCGAAGCTTTATACACTAACATTTTTTATAGAATATAAAATAAAATTTAAATGGCAATTTTAAAGCTAGCACACATTTCGTACTCAACAGATATTTCATAATTTCCGTTAAGACGTTACCTAATAAATATTTATAGTCATCCGCAATAAAACGAATGCAATTTACAATTTACAAGAACCTCTCTCCTTTCTCCATTCTCCACAGAAAATACTCCCCAACCAACATTTTTTTTTTATGCACACACACAACATTTGCATAAATCACATCTTTAACAAAGCACCATCCAACTACAAAGAAATTAAACGAACTGAAATGAAAAAAAAAATCCGAACCGCACACAACCAGATAAGATAAACTCATTACCCCCTCCCCTCTTCCAACCCTCATCCCCCATCTCCCACCCCCCTAATCGAAATAAAATCTGGCATCAATAACTGTGTATACACTATAATGAAACCTATATCGTTTGATGGACCCCTCAAACCAAACGATGACGCAAAACTCTAGGGGGAATGTTTGTATATAACAACCTCACAAAAGGGGGGGACTATCTTCATCTCAGGACCACCGAAACATCCCCCCTCTTTCAAGCCTAATTATTGCCCATCGTGTGCAGGAAATCGAGCCGAGGACGTTCGGTTCGATCTCCCCCCCCCCCCCTCCCCCCTAAAGTCGTCTGTTCGACAGAGATAAGGCGTCACTCTGATCTGCTCTATCCTCCCCCTGGATCCCTCTTCACTGAGGTTGGTAAATCTCTCTTCGGAAGCGTGTGTTTTGGGCTTCACCGCGTGGCACTTGATTTTACTGCAAACAGAGTGAAGTGCGCGCGGAAATATGGTTGCAGCAGTGGTGCCCAATCAGGGTTCGAAAATTGCGGTCGTTAGTTGCACCTATAAATTTCAATTTGACAACATAATTTTACAGTCGTCGTTTTTGAAATCTAACTTTTAATAAAAAATTCAGTTTGACGACAATAATTTTACTCCGGTCATTGACGCCTAACTTTCGATAAAATATTCAATTTGACGACCATAATTTTGCATCCAGTCGTCAGCTTTGACGCCTAACCTTTTATAAAATTTCAATTTGACGACCATAATTTTTCCACCTGACGGATACAAACGTGTATATCCGTTCGAGTAGTCCCTCCAGTTTTTTCGTTAGTGCACATAATATAAAAGTTGATAATAAAAATCTCTTTTTTTTAAATAATTTTCAATTTTAAAGCATTAGAAGGATTTTGAAAACCTTCTCTACTTATATAATTTTTTTTTAAATATTTTGTAAAAAAAAGGAAAATGTTGGAAATATAAATTAAACCCTCTTGCAGTAAAAACAAACGTACAGATTTGAAAATTGGCTTTTTCGTCAGAGGGTTAAAAAAAAATTCAGTTTGACGAACGTGTTTTTACACACAGTCGTCATCTTTGACTCCTAAATTTAATAAAAATTTCAATTTGACGATAAAATGTTACACCCAGTCGTCATTTTTGACATCTAACGTTTAATAAAAAATTCAGTTTGACGACCATAATTTTACCCCAGTCATTATCATTGACGCCTTACTTTCAATAAAATATTCAGTTTGACAACCATAATTTTACATCCAGTCGTCATCTTTGATGCCTAACTTTTAATAAAAAATTCAATTTGGCAACCATAAATTTACACCCAGTCGTCAGCTTTGACGCCTAGCCTTTAATAAAATATTCAATTTGACGACCATAATTTTACACACAGTCGTCATCTTTGACGCTTAACTTTTAATAAAAATTTCAATTTGGCGACCATAATTTTACACCCAGTCCTCAGCTTTAACGCCTAACTTTTAATAAAAAATTCAATTTGGCGATCATAATTTTACACCCAGTCCTCAGCTTTGACACCTAACTTTTAATAAAAATTTTTAATTTAACGACCATAATTTTACACCCAGTCATTATTTTTAGCACCTAACTTTTATTAAATTTTTTTAATTTGACGACAATATGTTTACACAGTCATTTTTTTGCATCATTCCGAATAATGTTGTAAGTGGCACAAAAGGACGGCCAGACTTTAAAATAAAATTATACGTTAATAATGTATTTTGTTCTGCTCATTATAAAATACGTTTGATTTTTTTATAATCTTTATAATAAGTCTATTGCTATTTTAAAAGCAGATTTTTCGGTCTACCAATGATCGTTTTACTCTATTAGCAATGTTATTAAAAATATCTACATGTTAAACGTAACACTGCAAAAGAAATTACTTAAAAATGAGTACCTGAACGTACTCGTTTTTCTTTCAGTGCAATTGCATAGTAAATGAGCGATGGAGTAATCAAAGGTAAGTAATCGTATTTTCTCAATAATGAGCAGTGTGATTTAATATTGGTAATCTCAGCTTCTGTTCAAGCTATCTTAACAAAGCGACATGACAAACTTAAAATATGTATTGAGAAGATGGTTTTCCATATAATTTGATGTCGATTGCTTAAATGGAAACTGGGTAATTACAACTCAATTATTTTACTTTCCCAATCTCTTGTCCCACCTTTTTAATATTTCTTCTGTTTATAACTTATTCAAGTATCCCTGGTAGTACAACGGATAAGACTGTAAATTATGACTTAAGATATGGGTTCGATTCCCGGAAAGTCTTGGTTGTCATTACTGATATTTATTGAAAGTGATTTATGAAGGCACCCTACGTATGCACGCAATTGTTCTTTTTATTCATTGAACTCATTTTTTAGTACATGTCCTCTTCTAAAAAGAAACTCATGTATGCGGAGTTATGATAAGCATCGAATGTACTCAAAAATGAGTACATTTTACTTATTTTTGAGTACCTAATTTGAACAGTGAACCGATGAGTATTAATTACGAAAACGAAGTATAATAGTCATCAGTTTCAATATCACTCCTTTATTATCTGTGGAACACAGTCTAACCATTGTATAGAATCTAGATATCCCATGATTCACCATCAGAGTCAATCAAACTCAATCAACCACTTCTTTAGTCCAATATCCCCCCCCCCCCCACCCCTAATATCGAACCCACCTAACGCACCATTCCAAGGCCCGTTGTTCCTCACCAGTATCACCCAGGAAAAGATGCATCGGATCGGAAAAGCATTCCGGTCCACGGACTTCCCATTTTTCCGGGAGATGCTGTGTAACGGACCCCTTCCCCACTGCGGGCGCTCTCCAGAACGGGACCCCCTCACGGCGCCAATCATCGGGATATGATGGATTGGCCTTTGGGACGGGGGAAATCCCATTCATTGGCCTTTATCCATAGTGGATTCACAACAGAGGGTTTTTGGGAATTCCCAGTGGATTGGGACGTGTTAATGTACCTAATAGAGGGTTGGAGATAGAGTGATTATTGCAGTGTTAGGACCTGTATACACGAAAGAGTTATTAAATGATAGTTGAGAAATTTTATGAAGAAACGTTCTCGAATATTTATGACGGAGGCGATTTGTTAATGAAAAATATTACATGACTTTTGTCGTTTTGAGGTCACAGAAATCGGATAGTTGTTTTTCACGATAAAAATTGCTTATGATAACTTTATGAGGGTATGTAGTAGGGTGGAGTGAAAAGGGCGAAAAAAAAATAATTTCAAATTTTAGTGTTTCCTGACCCAACGAATGGTGCCATTTGGGGAAAAAATCACTGTGAAAAAATTTAAGCGGAATCGTTCATCATCTTCAGGTTCCACATTGAGATATAAAATATAATATTAAAGTCAAACAGTAAAAAAAAAATCATTTTTTTTATTTTAATTTAATTTTTACAATATTTTATTTTTAGATTAAAAAACGATTCTAAATATTAAATAATAGACATGAACATATTAACACACATTATTTTCAGATCTCACACGAGGTCCAAAAAAGTTCATCTTGGTGTCAAATTTCGGAAGTTCGTTTCGTAACTTTATTCCGCTGCGAAGTATCCATCCCACACTTCTACACCACATGTTGCCAATGATGCTTGTGTTTCCAGTTTCACATGCCTCACCAATGCTTGAGAATGGCTTCTCTGTTCAAATTGTGAACCATTTCTGATCAATCTTGTTATGTCTTCATCGCTGAAGTTCGTGGTAACTGGTGGTTCCAAAGGACTGTCATAGTGAATCATCTCGAAATAGTCATTTGCTTTTAAATTCAAATTGGGAAGATTAAATTATCTTATTTTCCCCTTTGAGTCAGTTTTTCTTGATTTCAGTATTCTTCTGAAGCCAAGTTCTTGAATGTGTGCTCGTTCATTTAGCATCGCTAACAGAATATTCTCAAAATGAGCAATATAACAGTGCCTCTGAATAAATTCGTGAACGATTGTCTTAAAGTCTTCTGGAAATAATGAACAATTTTTTTATCATTCCATTAAGGTGACGTGTTCCATGAGTGGCATTCGGGATTTTCTTTATTTCAAACCAGGATGGCACATAAACTTTCATGACAAATTATACCATGAGCTTAAAGTCTCATGGAGCATCATTATTGGTTTGGCGGTCGATACGTAAAGGCGAAGAATTTTGTTGGCTGAAGTGAGCCATCTTGAGTGAGACATCTTCCCTGGTCTTCCGTTTGCTAATTCTGGAAAGCATACCCCCAATGATACTGCCTAGAAATGTCGAAGAGGTGTTTTTGGTCTGCACTGAGTTCTTTTTTGTCAATTTCGGGAAAAGCAACTGGAATAGAGACAAAATTTGCCACGGCAAGAGTTTTGCATGTTTTCATAGATTTGCCTATTGTCGTGGAAAACTCTTGTGGTCCAGACGTATTTCGGTCCTAAATAAACAGAACCAGGTTCTGACAAGAGCGTAATATGCTCTACTACAGCTGTAGTCCTGTAGTATAAGAATTCCCTTTCTTCTCATACATAATAGTATTGTCATTGCTTCCATCGAAGTAGAGGGCATACAAAAATTGCGGTATTTGTGTAGAATCTAGCTGGGACCGTAACTTTCAAAGTTCTGTCCTCAGCTTATTCCTGTCGATAACTTTAGCCGGAATATCTTTAGATATAATCCCTACATCATGAAGCACAGATGACGCAATGACAGCAGCTGACCTATCTGATATTCCTGTTTTATCACAAGCAACCGCTAAATGCAGCAAGGATATTTTCATCTAACTTGTCTTGGATGTTAAGGGAGTTTTATCATCAGTTGCTTTCAGAAGTTTGGCTTCGAGGCTAAAGTAATCGTCATCATCTTCAGGGATATCTTCAAATTATGAATCAGATCCTAGAATGGCGTTCGTTGCTGAATCTGTAATAGACTTAGAAAAAGCTTTAGTTTTGCATTATCTTGCTTTGGCCTCATGGTTTTGCCTTTTATGTTGTTTTTTTCTTATAAGCATCAATTTTCGGCTTACAGAAATGTCTATCGACCCTAATGCAATTTTCTTACATGCCGTTGACCTCTTAAAAAATTTCGCTCCATACGAGGAATCTTTAAAGAACACTTGCATTGTTCATAATTCAAACATTTGCATGAAGAAATATCAAACGAAGTACTATTTGTCTGGTCGAAGAAATATTTCCTAATTTTGTTAGCCCCTTTTCGAGATTTTGATATTATTTTAATATTTTTATACTTTTCATTGTAATTTCTTATAAGTCGAAAAATTTCTTGATGACTATACCACTGGCAAGGAGGCTTTCTTCCAAATTCTTGAAATATCCCAAGAAACAATTTCGATGATTGACTGAAGGATCTTTCTTATTCCCCTTTCACAATAAATAATTTTTTATCCAGAGGAAATGCTTTATTAAATCAGCAAACGTGGGTAAAACTGTCCCAGAAAATGGAATCCACGTAACAACTATGTCATGGTAAAAATAGTTATCAGAATAGAACACGTGCTGCCATCTATTAAAATTAAGTAAATTTGCTTTTGATGTAGAGTACGAAAGTAATTTATAGCGATAACATCTGACAGTAAAGTTTTAATTAAGTAATTTATTGACTAAATCATAATTAATTACTATTAATTATCATACAATTAATGTTAAATATCATTTTAATTAACACATTAATTAATTGAAATTATTTATTAAATAAAAGCAATTTTTTTTTATATAAAAGGCTATATATAAACATTCTTTTGAGAAGTGGAACCTCAAGATAGCAATATTTTGGGCTGAAATTTGGTGACAATTTGTTCTAGTGAGTTTGGCACCGTATTATGACTCAGGCAACATGAATTTCAAAAAAAAGTTTTTTCGCTCCACCCTAGTATGTAGGGCATAAGTATTCGAGAAACTTGCTTGAACAGGAAATATTTGGAATTTACTAAGACTGGAAATTTATCCCGAAATGTTCGCGATGCGACCGCAGATTGAGCTCTACACTTCCTGTTCAAGCATATGGTTACTTTGTAAACCACTGGATGGTTACTTTGTAAACCACTGGATGGTTACTTTGTAAACCACTGGATGGTTACTTTGTAAACCACTGGATGGTTACTTTGTAAACCACTGGATGGTTACTTTGTAAACCACTGGATGGTTACTTTGTAAACCACTGGGTCTCTTAATACAAATTTGTAAATAGATGGTTTTAGTTTTTTGAGACCACCTGAAGCAAGGGTTAAATCCCTAAAATCTTCTGAAAATACTAAATGTCAATTTTGAGCAAAGAAATTGAAGATTTTTTTAGAACAATACCTAAGAAACTACAATCGAACAATGGCATTATGTTATTTATAATTACGTATTACCCTACCCCTTCCCTTCTGCCCCTACAAGAAAGTTTTCTACATACTAGTGGTTATTTTCAAAATCTACTAAATAATTACTATAACTAATAATCTACTACTATTACACTAATAGTTCTTTATCACTATATGTTCTCTGCTAAAGTTTACCACTAACAGAGATATAAGATGATAAGAGAACATAACACTACCAATAAAATTTGATTCTTAAAAGCATTAACATTAGTACATCGACATTTGTAACACGAGTGTTTTCGATCAATAGGTAACATAATAAAATAAAATTAAATTAAATTAAAATAGTATTGAAATAAAATAAAATTATATAAAATAAAGTAAAGTAAAGTAAAGAAACGTAAAGTAAAGAAAAATTAAATTAAATTAAATTAAATTAAATTAAATTAAATTAAATTAAATTAAATTAAATTAAATTAAATTAAAATAATATATAAATTAAATTAAATTAAATTAAATTAAATTAAATTAAATTAAATTAAATTAAATTAAATTAAATTAAATTAAATTAAATTAAAATAATATATAAATTAAATTAAATTAAAATAATATATAAATTAAATTAAATTAAAATAATATATAAATTAAATTAAATTAAATTAAATTAATATTGAAATAAAATAAAATTATATAAAATAAAATAAAATAAAGTAAAAGTAAAGTAAAATTAAATTAAATTAAATTAAATTAAATTAAATTAAATTAAATTAAATTAAAATAATATATAAATTAAATTAAATTAAATTAAAATAATATTGAAATAAAATAAAATTATATAAAATAAAATAAAATTATATAAAATAAAATAAAATAAAGTAAAAGTAAAGTAAAAGTAAAGTAAAGTAAAGTAAAGTAAAATAAAATAAAATAAAATAAAATAAAACAAAACAATAGCAGGTCCGTATTGCCCAAATCCGGACATTACCATCTCAGTCCCACTTAATTGTCCTTTAAAATACGTTAAAACATTGAAAACCTATATTTCGCATCATTTTCCGGAAACAATACTTTCGTTTTCCAATACCAAACAAGTAATAAAATAAAATACGTAAACAAACTTCGCCAAACTCAGCTTTCGGAAGGGCGTAAAGCGTGGAAAATTCCGTTTGACATTTATTTTGCGGAGAAATATTGCCCGTTTTCGTTTCGAAATGAACGAGCGTGAAAAGGGGGGAGTCCACTAATCCGATTTCACGGGTTTAGTCGACTGAAGGGTGAGAGAGAAAATGGCGCAGGGGGAGATAGAGTATATTTCCCACACGGCCCCCCCCCCTTCCAGCTACTTGTCACTTTGTCATTCTATATATCGCATTTGCATATGTCTCTTACAAAATAATTTTTTATTCAATTTAAATTTATGGGTTTAAAGTATTGCTTGTGTGCACTGTAAAAAAGGTACTTGAAATGACTACCTGGACCTAACATTCACAAAACATTAATTTGAATTCCAATAGATGAAATGAATCATTTTCTGGGAACATATTTAAAAGTGTTAACTGTTTTCATACAAAGCATTTTATTTTAAAATTCATTTTTAAATTATATATTTAAGGCGACCATGGACGTTGAAAATGTCAAAAACCTTCAAATTTAGACATTTTTTTTGTTGCTAATTCATGTTCACGCTTTATTTATCTTTCATTTAAAACAAGAATGAAGTTAATCCGATACTTAGTTATAGAGTTATGCTGGTTTTTATATACTAGTATTTTGCTTTGACAGCTGTCAGAAACGTAAACAACGTTTCTACATGTGCCTTCAACAAGCCCCACATTAAAAAGAAACAAATATATTTAATTTTAAACTACGGATTGGCAACTCAATATAACTGTATCTTTAACCGAGGTTTAGCTGTGTTTGTTTACTAATTTCTTGCGCATTTTTTTCTTGTACAACGCTTGCAAAGTTCCAACCACGTTTTCAATATTACGAGTTTTAGTTTCTACATAACTTTTTTCTTCTTTATCACTTTAATTATTTATTTAATTTTAAACTTAATTTAACTTAAATATATATTTATTTTTTATAAATTAAAATTATGCATAGCATTAGTTCACGTTGGCGCAAACCAGTCTGCAACAAGGCTAAACGAAAAGCAGCTGCGATTGAAAATGCAAAAAAGCGCTGGCAGAAAAAATCGTCTGCAGTTCCTATTTCTGTTGTATCAACACCACTAGAAGATGTAGATCCTGGGATTTTATCAAGTGGGCCATCGTATACTATGATGAGTGATGGCATGTGGACAAAGCTTCTGCAAAACATTCCTTGCCAGGAATGTAAATACATGTCTTTGAGTGTCGACAAGAAGAGTAGTTTTGGATTGTCAACTAACCTGGAGCTGACATGTGGATATTGTGGACATAACTATGTAACTATGGCTCAACTTTTGCCAGCACTCGCAATCTAAATTTCAAGAGCTTCGATATCAACCGCAAGGCAGTACAAGCTTTTTTGTCAATAGGCAAAGGACAAGCCGCAATGGACACATTCTCCATGATTTTAGGCATTCCATCAATGGACCCTAAAACTTTCGCAAATCACCTGGACACATTGGCCGAACAGTATCAAGACGTGAAAAAAGAAGTTCTAGAAACCTCGAGGAACTGTGTTCGACAGCGGTATGATGCTGATGATATACATAACAATATTGTTGATGTATGTGTTTCATACGATGGAACGTGGCAGAAGCGAGGGCATTCGTCTTTGTATGGAATAGGAATAGTTATTGAAGTTTTGACTGGGCTAGTTGTGGACTTCACAATTTTGAGTAAGTACTGTCCGGCCTGTACAGTAGCATTGCGGGATTTAGGCCCTAATTCTGCAGAATTTGCTTTCTGGTATGAAGGCCATAAACCATTATGCCAAAAAAACTACTCGGGGACCAGCAACAGCATGGAGATGGTAGCAGTAGTACTATTATGGCAGCGATCCATTGAAGATGGTAAAATGAGGTATGTCAAAATGCTGTCTGATGGCGATGGAAAGGCACACCAACACTTGTTGGAAAAAAAGGTGTATGGTAGAAAATTCATCATTGAAAAAGAAGAGTGTCTCAACCATGTGGCAAAGAGACTGGGGACAGCTCTACGCAACAAAGTTCAAGAGTGGAAGACCCGGAAAGTGACACTGGGTGGGAAAAAGAAGGGCAGCCTCAAAGAAGATACGATAAAGAAACTGACCAGCTACTATCGGAAAGCCATAAAGGACAATGCGCCTGATGTGCCCAAGATGAAAGCGGCAATATTTGCTTCTTTGCACCACTGCATGTCCACGGATAAGAAACCGCAACACATGCATTGCCCTACAGGGGAAGATTCGTGGTGTTTTTTCCAAAGATCAGTGGCAAAACACGAAACGCCAAAATCTCATTCAACTATGAAAACTACTCTTACTGAGCAAGTTGTTGAGAAAATCATGCCTATATACATAAGATTGGCATCAGTCGAACTTTTGAAACGGTGTTCGGCAGCTAAAACCCAAAACGCAAATGAAAGTCTGCATAGCGTATATCTTGCATCTTGTATATGGAGCAAATGCTCCAAAGAAGTTTTTGTGTCCAAAAAGCGACTTGAACTTGCTGTTATTTCTGCAATAAGTGACTTTAATCTTGGCTGCACTAAGTCCCTGGAAATTATAAGCGATGTCAATGAAGAAGCAGCCAGTGATGTCTCTTTCACTATCGCAAAAAAGAAAGACAGTAGAAGAAAGATGCAGAAGGAGAAAAGAAGCACGCAGGAATTCAAGGCGCAACGGCTTCGAAAAAAATATTCAAAGTCAACTACGAAAACTCGGCTTGAAAAATCTGAAGGCGTAACTTATGCAGCTGGCCAATTTTAGCACATTTTACTTTTATACAGTATCTCTAATGATGTAAAAAATATTGCATAGTATTATACTCTTATTAGTATCTTTATTTGTAATTTTCATGTTTCATATGGCTCTGTACACATACAGAAAAGGCTTGGACTAGATATTATTCTGTCCTTGCCAAGGGTCGGCCTGTACTTACCTGCAGAAACTGACCCGCCTTATCTAATATTAGAATCACTACACGCACATGCACATTTTCTGCCATCTGAAATATGTTATATATTTAGTGATTATTTTTTTAATTAACTGCATAATTATTATGTTTTCAGTTATAAGTTTTTCTTGCCTTAATCTGGTCATTTTGAAACAGTCGTAATTTTGAGGTGCGAAAAACCAAAACCATTTTGCCCAACACATGTATCTACCATTCGATTTTATTGGAGTATGTTTTTGCAGTTTTTTTTTTTGTAAATTATATATACGATTGTTTTCATGACAAACTCTTCTTGTATATAATCAACAATTCTAACATTGTGTGTCTGTGTAGAATATAATATATTAGTTCCATAACAGTAAACACAAATTAAAAAATTGTCCAGATTTTTAAATTTCAATCAACTTTAACATTAAAATGCTTTTTTCTCAGAATTGAAATTTAAGAAATTTTGCACTATTCAAAATGCCATCTGCGTTCCAAATTTTCTTCGAATCTCATGAAATTTTTTTTGTGGATTTAATACATACTTAAGATTTATAATTTCACATCCTCAAAGGAATTATGTTATTTATTATCCAAAAATTTTGAAAAGAACTGTTTGTAGATGAGATTTTTTCGTTGAAAATTTTGTGACGCAAGACTAATTATTATTTTTAAAAATAAATAAATATTTTACTTAAAAATTATATACAAATTACTTTTGTAATAACTTAATACTATTCCATAAAAAAAATTTAAATCATTTAAGTGAAAAATAACGCGCATTTGGCATTTTGCGTAAACACGCTTTTAATTATATAAAATTATTCATATTAAAAAAAAAATATATTGAAATCAATTGAAAATTTTATATGTGTTTTACTTTGACATGTTCCACTTCCTTATAAATTTTCAGAAAGTTTGAAGCAAAACTAAAAAAATAAAATTTCATCGTCCATGGTCGCCTTAATGTGTGTAACTCGTTTCTATTGTAATTTTATATAAACATTTATATAATACATATAGTAATATATAACACATTTTTTGTGCACAACAAAAGTTATATTCAATTCCGTTTGTCCCTTTTTTATTCCCTCTCTTTTTCTCTTTAAATCTCTAGATATCATTTCTCTCACTGATTCTCTCTATATATTTCTATCTCTTAATTTTCCTTTCCTCTGCAACTTGCTTTATCTCTCACACATATTATCTTTCTTTTTTTTAGCTCCTCCTTTTTATCTTTCAGTGTATCTCGATCGTTCCTTATTCTTTATCTTTCTTTCTATATATACACTTCATATTTCTTACTCTTACTCTCTCTATCTCTTTGTTTTATTTCTTTTTAAATCTCTATCGGTACTTCCTTTCACTGTTTTCTCTATAAATAATAGGTTTTGCTTTTCATTCATTTCTCTCTATTTCTCTCAATATTTCTCTCTCTTTAGATTATTTCTCTATATTTCTTTGTCTATCTCTATTTATCATTTTTCACCACTATCTTTATATCTCAAATGCATTCTCCCTCTCTGGATCTATATATTTCTTTCTTTCTCTCAACTTCTATTTATGTCTCTTTATCTCTTTCTGTTTATATATTTATTTATATCTCTCTTTATAATATATATATATATATATATATATATATATGTATTTCTGACGCTTGTCTCTTGTTATCTTGACTTTTCTCTTAATATTATGCTCATATTTGATGAGTTAAATTCAGTTTAAAATATGCTATTTCTTGAACCGAAAGTCAACATATGTGAAAAATACATACTGCGTACTATACGTAAAAAAAATACAAAATAATTAATGAATATGAAGGAATTTTCATGAATATGAAGAAAGCGTGCCTCAATTCCCATTCAAGGTAACATTTCCCGATTTTTACTACAATCCGAAATTTTATTAAGTTAACTACCAAAGTCATTTACATGGGGCAATTTACTTGCGATAACCTTATGATAGTTAAAAAAAACACTTGCGTATATGCTGTTTTTTGTTTATTTTTTTATTACAACATAATTGGGTCCAAATGACAAGAAAAGATTATTACGTCTATGCGACTTTAGAAGAGCGGCGTCACTGTGACCAAACATAATTCCGACCCAATCCAAGGTTGTTATTACATCATGTATTTCTATCCACATCATCTCTGCTAATTTTCTATTCCCTAAACAAAGAATCGTTACCTGAATTAAAGTTATCTTTTATCTGAAGGGCAAAATCTTTTCTAATAAAAACTACAGCATCATACACTCGAGTGTGCTTTTTATCGTCCCCAACAACAATCGATCCCAAATCCCTTATTATAATTCTCAGCAGCTTCCATCACCAACCTTTCCCTCTGACTTTTCACAGCTTTCTTTGTCCGATAACACCCTAGGTGCCACACACACAAAAAAAACCCAACAAGACTCCCTTGTTTAGCAAAGGGGCGCGTGCTCCCATTTATCCCTCGCCCCCCTCATTGCGGTCCCGCGTGTGACCAAAAACGGAAAACACCCGCCCCGGCATTTTCTCACGGGGAACACCCTAAACACACACCCTCACATCAAGGGGGGGGACCCCATTTATTCTAAAAGACCACCCTTTCTGATTACGCCTGCATCGAACAGCGATTTAATCCTGCATATCAGCCCTGCCACCAGCACCCATTTATACCAAGAAAAAAGGGTGTCACGACGAAAAGACCGGAGTCACGCTGCGGCACGCGACCGGTCACGTGTCTTCGTGACACCCAATCCTCCCCTTCCCCTTTGTGACAGGATGAATATGAAACAAGGATCTCCCTCCATCCCCCCGTAGGTTTAGTTACAGTCGCAGTTTGACTTTGATGGTTTTGATTCCCCCCCCTCCCCCCCCCCCTAAATGTATATATTTGCAGATGAATGGCGGGTGTCAGGAGTCATTCATCGTCCTTAAATGACCGGTCATTTATACAGACTCACGGGTTTTTTAAGGGCTTAAGGGTGCGCCGTGTGAGTCTTTCTCACGAGAGTTAGACGTGGACGATAAAAATGGGATGTCCAAATATTTGGGCAGTGGCATTGGGGATGGATATTAGTCGCACTTATCTTTTTATCATCGGTTAACGATGACAATAGAAGTATCTCTCAGAAAAGCCGATTTTTTTTCTATAATCCATTAGATATTGCGCCCATGTTTGATATCACCTATCGTTTAAGTTGAACAGATGATGTAAAATCGATCTTTATCTCCTAATTTTTTTTAAATAAAAATTTATTAAAATAAAAGAAGCGTTCCAAATAACTATCGCAGAATTAATTTTATTTACTCAAACTTATACCATCAAAAGCTAAAATTATAACAGTTGAATCTTACAACAAGATTAATAAATTATACAATTATTGACGACTTAGTCTTAATGGAATAATCTCAAGCGGGCGTGTCACCAATAACTACCTAGCACACTTAGAAAGTCAACAGTCTTGCAATAAGCAAGATGGGCTCCGCGCATGCGCACTCAAAAGCAACATATCCTTGGTTCTAATCCCTGCGCTGCCAAGGAGTCTATTTGCTTCAGAACTTTTACTACAATTTCATTTATTGTATCTCTAGTAAATTTAACGCCGTATTACTTGAAAAAAAATCCGACAAATCAACTTATTATCATACAACTATCATTAAATTTTAGCTGAATTCACAGCGAGATTTCTGTTCAATTCGGAATATTTTTCAGATTTTTGTACGTATTTTGCTCTTATGTTTGTTTGATTTGATAAATGTTCTTTAATGGACATACGATACAATTATGAAAATACAAATATGAACTTTACAAATACAATTATACAAATTTTTGGCGACCAACAACAGGATCAAGACCTAATACGGTTCCAGTAAATTATCTCTTAACTATATATAACTTTTTAAATCAATTAGTAACTAGAATTCAATATTCAATGGCAAGTTGTTCTATTTATCAACTATCTTAATATATAAAACTAGTGTATTCTTCCTTCCTGATTAAAATCGAATTTGTTCAATCCTTAGCATCTCATTTTATCACTCATATTAAAAACAAACTCTTGGCTCTTACCTGATTCGTAAATTTGAACAGTTGAATCAAAAGTCGTCTAAACCTTTATCTCTTCCAGAATATACATAGTCAAATTTCTTAATCTATCTCTATAAACCATGCCTGAAATACCGTGGACAAATTTAGAAGTCCTGTGCTGAACTTTCTTTAACAAGTCAATGTCTTTTTTAAGATATGGTGACCAAAACTGCACAGCGTAGTCAAAATGAGGCCTTACCAAACTTTTATACAATGGAAAGTTAAAGATCGTGTTTTGTACAAATATTTTAAATATAAATTCATTTAAAAACATAAGATTATATTTTCACCCAATCTCTTCTAATAGATTGTGGGGCCACTACCTTGAAAAACTAACAGTTAGCAGGTCAATTTATCATAACGCAATTATAGTTAAATATTCACTAAAATACCCCTCGATTCTTTCAATTTGGATTAAGAGTTTTGTACAAGGGTATAATAAAAGTCATTTACTTCGATTTTATTTTTTAAAGAGCTTTTCTATTTGAAGCAGTCAATGGGAAAAGAGTATCACAGGAGTCGCATAGAAATGTTTTTATTTTTTCTCGTTATTCATTTAATTAAAATAAATGCTGATTGATTTTTTTATTCCATTATACTTTTTAAATATTTTATTTAAAGTTCATTTCTTCTGGTCAACAATCACACATTTTTATTGAAACTTTCAGGACTTTTCGTAAATATAATTTTTTTTAATTTTTTTAAAAAATTATAATTTTATCACTAATTGAAGGTTTTAGTTCCAAAAGGCCGTAAGGTCATATGCTGCATACTTGTGTATATGATTAAGCTTGGCAATGTTTTGCCTCATCTTGTCTACAAAAAGGTATTGCCAAAATCTGTGTTCACTTTTTTCTTTTGCCAATACATTAGCATCCAGCATTTTGGTTTTGGCAGCCCTTTTGTAAGGCCAAGATGGGGCAAGTGAAAACATCGTCAAGAAGAATCGTATATACAAATATAAAAGTATTACGCCATTTTGGCACTGATTATCGATTCTTGTACTTTTTTTTATTTTTGTCAGGAATTGTTGATTTTTTTAATTGAAATACTTTTACAATAAATTATTGTGTTTTTCTTATCTTCTAAATGTTCAGTTTCAGGCATATTTTTTTATTATTATTTATTTTGAATGGAACACTGATGTTTCCATATTTATTAGATCATGTAGATTGATTCCTACCTGAAGGGGTTGCTGATAATTAATTCTTTATTACTTCTGTTGTTCATTATAAAACCATTAATTTAGTCATAATTCTTTAACTTTAAAATCCCTTTTCCATTGGCGTTTAATTTATAATTCACTCCGTCTCTTTTTGGATTGTCTCTTGTTTCATTTATATTTGCAGTAATAAAGTTTTGAGTATTGTTATACCGATTGTATAACTAAATTATCCAATATTTAATATGTGGTATGAATATTACTTCCCAGTTACATTTAGAAAGAAAACCCGAAAATATAGCGCTTGCAAAAAAACAAGATTGGTTATTTAAGAAAGGAACTATAAGGTAAATCAACTAAAAATATTTTTTTTTAAATCAAAAACTTAAAATATTTTTATTTGAAAAATGTGTTTAAAAAAAATAAGGTGATTTTTTCAATTTTTTTAGAATTTGCTTTAATATATATATATATATATATATATATATATATATATATATATATATATATACAAAATACATGAATTAGAAATATAAAACTAATTATTTTGCATTAAATAAAACTAATATTTTATTAACCGCTTAGAGGGTTAAAAATAGAAATATAGTTTGCTTTGTAAAACGGTAGCTAGCTAGCTAGCACTCTCCAGACCTAGTTCTACTTTCAAATATGCTAATTCTACACTATACAAAAGCCTTTACTTTCTGAACAAAGTTCGGAGAATATCTCCTTCAGTAAATATCCCGAATCGCTGTCCATAGCCCATTGTGTTGCTTAAGTAAGACTACTTTAGTACTTTCACCTACAACATTGAGTCTCATGATAGAAAAAATCAAGCTCAAAGTGATTATCACGAGTCAGACTTGTGGTAAATAGAAGTATGCAGAAATAAATAACAAGAGCTAGATTCGTGGTCTTAAATAGACTAGCTATATATAAGATAAAAACTCGTCTTATAGAACATTGCGTTAAGAATATTAAAATACAAATAACTAATAATAAAAATATAAGTTACTTTTATTGCATATTTTAACATTGCATTTGTAGTTCAGCTACATATATCTCTCTTTCTTTTTATCTCTCTCTTTCTCTCAATCTTACACTTTCACTTTCTTTCTCTCTATCCCTTTCTCTCTTTCTATCTTTCTCTCTCTATCTTTCTCTCAATCTTACACTTTCACTTTCTTTCTCTCTATCCCTTTCTCTCTTTCTATCTTTCTCTCTCTATCTTTCTCTCAATCTTACACTTTCACTTTCTTTCTCTCTATCCCTTTCTCTCTTTCTATCTTTCTATCTCTATCTTTCTCTCAATCTTACACTTTCACTTTCTTTCTCTCTATCCCTTTCTCACTTTCTATCTTTCTCTCTCTATCTTTCTCTCAATCTTACACTTTCACTTTCTTTCTCTCTATCCCTTTCTCTCTTTCTATCTTTCTATCTCTATCTTTCTCTCAATCTTACACTTTCACTTTCTTTCTCTCTATCCCTTTCTCTCTTTCTATCTTTCTCTCTCTATCTTTCTCTCAATCTTACACTTTCACTTTCTTTCTCTCTATCCCTTTCTCTCTTTCTATCTTTCTCTCTCTATCTTTCTCTCAATCTTACACTTTCACTTTCTTTCTCTCTATCCCTTTCTCTCTTTCTATCTTTCTCTCTCTATCTTTCTCTCAATCTTACACTTTCACTTTCTTTCTCTCTATCCCTTTCTCTCTTTCTATCTTTCTCTCTCTATCTTTCTCTCAATCTTACACTTTCACTTTCTTTCTCTCTATCCCTTTCTCTCTTTCTGTCTTTCTCTCTATCCCTTTCTCTCTTTCTGTCTTTCTCTTTCTGTCTTTCTCTCTCTATCTTTCTCTCAATCTTACATTTTCACTTTCTTTCTCTCTATCCCTTTCTCTCTTTCTATCTTTCTCTCTCTATCTTTCTCTCAATCTTACACTTTCACTTTCTTTCTCTCTATCCCTTTCTCTTTTTCTATCTTTCTATCTCTATCTTTCTCTCAATCTTACACTTTCACTTTCTTTCTCTCTATCCCTTTCTCTCTTTCTATCTTTCTCTCTCTATCTTTCTCTCAATCTTACACTTTCACTTTCTTTCTCTCTATCCCTTTCTCTCTTTCTATCTTTCTATCTCTATCTTTCTCTCAATCTTACACTTTCACTTTCTTTCTCTCTATCCCTTTCTCTCTTTCTATCTTTCTCTCTCTATCTTTCTCTCAATCTTACACTTTCACTTTCTTTCTCTCTATCCCTTTCTCTCTTTCTATCTTTCTATCTCTATCTTTCTCTCAATCTTACACTTTCACTTTCTTTCTCTCTATCCCTTTCTCTCTTTCTATCTTTCTCTCTCTATCTTTCTCTCAATCTTACACTTTCACTTTCTTTCTCTCTATCCCTTTCTCTCTTTCTATCTTTCTCTCTCTATCTTTCTCTCAATCTTACACTTTCACTTTCTTTCTCTCTATCCCTTTCTCTCTTTCTATCTTTCTATCTCTATCTTTCTCTCAATCTTACACTTTCACTTTCTTTCTCTCTATCCCTTTCTCTCTTTCTATCTTTCTATCTCTATCTTTCTCTCAATCTTACACTTTCACTTTCTTTCTCTCTATCCCTTTCTCTCTTTCTATCTTTCTCTCTCTATCTTTCTCTCAATCTTACACTTTCACTTTCTTTCTCTCTATCCCTTTCTCTCTTTCTGTCTTTCTCTCTATCCCTTTCTCTCTTTCTGTCTTTCTCTTTCTGTCTTTCTCTCTCTATCTTTCTCTCAATCTTACATTTTCACTTTCTTTCTCTCTATCCCTTTCTCTCTTTCTATCTTTCTCTCTCTATCTTTCTCTCAATCTTACACTTTCACTTTCTTTCTCTCTATCCCTTTCTCTCTTTCTGTCTTTCTCTCTGTCCCTTTCTCTCTTTCTGTCTTTCTCTCTCTATCTTTCTCTCAATCTTACACTTTCACTTTCTTTCTCTCTATCCCTTTCTCTCTTTCTATCTTTCTCTCTCTATCTTTCTCTCAATCTTACACTTTCACTTTCTTTCTCTCTATCCCTTTCTCTCTTTCTATCTTTCTATCTCTATCTTTCTCTCAATCTTACACTTTCACTTTCTTTCTCTCTATCCCTTTCTCTCTTTCTATCTTTCTCTCTCTATCTTTCTCTCAATCTTACACTTTCACTTTCTTTCTCTCTATCCCTTTCTCTCTTTCTGTCTTTCTCTCTATCCCTTTCTCTCTTTCTGTCTTTCTCTTTCTGTCTTTCTCTCTCTATCTTTCTCTCAATCTTACATTTTCACTTTCTTTCTCTCTATCCCTTTCTCTCTTTCTATCTTTCTCTCTCTATCTTTCTCTCAATCTTACACTTTCACTTTCTTTCTCTCTATCCCTTTCTCTCTTTCTGTCTTTCTCTCTATCCCTTTCTCTCTTTCTGTCTTTCTCTCTCTATCTTTCTCTCAATCTTACACTTTCACTTTCTTTCTCTCTATCCCTTTCTCTCTTTCTATCTTTCTCTCTCTATCTTTCTCTCAATCTTACACTTTCACTTTCTTTCTCTCTATCCCTTTCTCTCTTTCTGTCTTTCTCTCTCTATCTTTCTCTCAATCTTACACTTTCACTTTCTTTCTCTCTATCCCTTTCTCTCTTTCTGTCTTTCTCTCTCTATCTTTCTCTCAATCTTACACTTTCACTTTCTTTCTCTCTATCCCTTTCTCTCTTTCTATCTTTCTCTCTCTATCTTTCTCTCAATCTTACACTTTCACTTTCTTTCTCTCTATCCCTTTCTCTCTTTCTATCTTTCTCTCTCTATCTTTCTCTCAATCTTACTCTTTCACTTTCTTTCTCTCTATCCCTTTCTCTCTTTCTGTCTTTCTCTCTATCCCTTTCTCTCTTTCTGTCTTTCTCTTTCTATCTTTCTCTCAATCTTACACTTTCACTTTCTTTCTCTCTATCCCTTTCTCTCTTTCTATCTTTCTCTCTCTATCTTTCTCTCAATCTTACACTTTCACTTTCTTTCTCTCTATCCCTTTCTCTCTTTCTGTCTTTCTCTCTCTATCTTTCTCTCAATCTTACACTTTCACTTTCTTTCTCTCTATCCTTTTCTCTCTTTCTATCTTTCTCTCTCTATCTTTCTCTCAATCTTACACTTTCTATCTCTCTATCCCTTTCTCTCTTTCTATCTATCTATCTCTATCTTTCTCTTTCTATCTCTCTCTCACCTTTTGTCCAAATAAAAAACCTTACTTAAAACTAATAGATATGCAACATACTTCTTACTACCCTTTCCTTCAATTTTTTACCGCCTCCACGTCTTTATAATTAACAAAACAAATTTATATCCTTTCTCGACGAGAATGTTTACGTTACGTAATGAAATTCAAGTTTGAGACAGAGCACTTTGAGCGTACAACCCAACCGCGAAATGAACACCCCAACGAAACTTATATCGCAAGCCAAAGTAATAATACAACTAGTTTTCAATTAGACTTACTAGGTATCGAACTACAAACCCACCGATACCAAGTCCGATTCCCAAATGTTAAATGTTTGTACTGCTGCGGTTTTTTATGAACACTTTATGAACTTTCAGTTACAACACACAAGCCCACCCAGACTACTTTCGCTCCCATAATCAGCACCTAATCAGAGAATAAAACCTGTGACGCGTCAAGGAAACTTAAATCGCAAGCCAAAGTAATAATACAACTAGTTTTCAATTAGACTTACTGGGCATCGAACTAGCAACCCTCCGATACCAAGTCCGATTCCCAAATGTTAAATGTTTCCTTTGAACTGCCGCTGTTTTTTATGAACACTTTATGAACTTTCAGTTACAACACACAAGCCCACCCAGACTACTTTCGCTCCCATAATCAGCACCTAATCAGAGAATAAAACCTGTGACGCGTCAATGAAACTTAAATCGCAAGCCAAAGTAATAATACAACTAGTTTTCAATTAGACTTACTGGGCATCGAACTAGCAACCCTCCGATACCAAGTCCGATTCCCAAATGTTAAATGTTTCCTTTGAACTGCCGCTGTTTTTTATGAACACTTTATGAACTTTCAGTTACAACACACAAGCCCACCCAGACTACTTTCGCTCCCATAATCAGCACCTAATCAGAGAATAAAACCTGTGACGCGTCAATGAAACTTAAATCGCAAGACAAAGTAATAATACAACTAGTTTTCAATTAGACTTACTGGGCATCGAACTAGCAACCCTCCGATACCAAGTCCGATTCCCAAATGTTAAATGTTTCCTTTGAACTGCCGCTGTTTTTTATGAACACTTTATGAACTTTCAGTTACAACACACAAGCCCACCCAGACTACTTTCGCTCCCATAATCAGCACCTAATCAGAGAATAAAACCTGTGACGCGTCAATGAAACTTAAATCGCAAGACAAAGTAATAATACAACTAGTTTTTAATTAGACTTACTGGGCATCGAACTAGCAACCCTCCGATACCAAGTCCGATTCCCAAATATTAAATGTTAACTTTGAACTGCTGCTGTTTTTTATGAACACTTTATGAACTTTCAGTTACAACACACAAGCCCACCCAGACTACTTTCGCTCCCATAATCAGCACCTAATCAGAGAATAAAACCGGTGACGTGTCAATAGAAAAGTCGTTTTAGAGCTTGGGATTGGGGGGAGTGTTCGATAACTTTTCGAACATGCCCCGATGATCGATGATGGGGGGGAGGAGAAGTCAACGAGTGAAACCACCGTTTTCACAGCGGGTAGGTGTCGTCTTTCAGCGGGGGCGATATACACCCTGGGGTAGGTGGGTGCTTATTCTGCTAATTCCTGGAGCATATGCTGCGTAAATGCAAACGATACGAAATAGAGGGGAGGGTGGTACTGGTTTTTATTGAATATCGTTCCGGAACAAGATGTTTCGGTGAATGGAAAATTGAGGGGGGGGGGGGGTAGAGAGGTATCGTTTAGTTGGATCTACTTGATGCTATTGATTGGGTGTGTTTTTATAGAGTTCCATTGCTACTACCTTTATAGATGCAATACTATTAATATATAACTAAAAAAAAGTTTTTTTTAATTAATAAAATATGTAAATACCAAAATAAACTGTTTTTTCTAAAAATACTGCGTATATTGGTAGTATTTTTCAAACTGATTGAAATTTTTTGTAACCAAAATACTTTCATTTAAAATATGTGTTAGGATATAAAAGTTTAACATATGTTTGTTAATTTATAAATATCGGAATTTTATTTTTAATATTTTTTTATTGTTATGTATTTTTTTTATAAAATACTTATTCATTTAAAGTGTAAGCTATTTTTTTATATTTTGTATTATTTATCTCAGACCAACCATTCACACCTACACAGTTAAAAATAGATATTCAAAAATAAGTCAAATGTACTCATTTTTGAAAACATTCGATGCTTATACTGGCTCCGAATACATAAGTTTCAATTTTGAAAAAGACATGTTCTTAAAAATGAGTACAATGGGTAAAAACGAATAAAAAAGCAGATTCTAGCATACATAAGCTGCATTCATAAATCACTTTTAATATATATCGACAATTACAATCGACCCCACATATGCAGGCACCTTTGGCCAAAGCCTTATCCATGACGCTACCAGGGCAACGAGAAGAAGTTATAAACAGACGAAATGTTAAAAATGTGTGCCAAAAGAATGAGAAGTAAGATAATTGAGTTATAATAACTCAGTTTCCATTTAAGCAATCGACATCAAATAATGTGGAAAACCATTTTCTGAACAATATTTTAAGTTTGTCAGATCGCTTTATTGAGATGGCTTAAACAGAAGCTATATAGCATTATGAAATCACAATGCTTATTTTTACGAAAGTACGATTACTTAAATTTGAGTACTTCATCCCTCATTTACGATGCAATTGTACTCAAAGAAAAACGAGTACGTACATTTTCTCATTTTTAAACACCTATTTTTTACAATGTAAACAATGTATAAAGTTCCATAACTGATAATATTTTTTTTAATTGAAATCAATAAAAACAATATGTCTAAAGCTAAAACAATATTACGTGGCATACAATGGAAATTTACAAAACATGCTTTACGAAACAAAAGTTTCGCAAATATTGTGATATGGCTTAAACTTTATATTCATTAAATATTTTCAGTAGATTAATATGAATATTACATTTCACCAAGATCTGTCTGTATATCCATCCATTGCTGTTTTTGTGCCTCTATGTTTATCATTGCAGCAAATTTGTAGAGGTCAATAAACTAATTTTCATCGAATACAAAATTTCGGCCATTTTTCTTTTTATTAAAAGGCAAGAAGAGTCAACTAAAATTGGTGGATCTTCCGAAATATTTCGCATAACATACATTACGAATTAAAAAACAATTTTCTTATGAAAATATGAGGTCAACTTAAAGTTTTGTGTGTGTTCACATGTCACATTTGTAAATGTCGCTTTTCCTTGCAGTTAGTCTTTCAAACAGAAAACAAACTTTACAGGGTGACGATTCTCATGAGTTCCGACTTTGGTGCACAGTGGTTGTGCACTAAACACAGTGGTGGTGCATTCTCAGAGATAACATTCTCATGTTTGAGAATGTTGCGATCGTCAAGGCTACTTTCGTCATATTCGGAAATCTTTTCGTCATTGAATTACATGACTTTTGACGAAAAAAGATTAATCTAAATGTGAACGAAAGTTATTTACTCAGATTCATTTTGGGTCCTTTTCTACGTCATCAGTTTGCTTCTTATACGTATATTGGCCTAGAAGTTGCCGATCCATGTTGTAATAAGTGTTGATTTAATGTTCTTTATATTGTTTACTTTTCATCAATACTTATATATAAGAATGGAGTGTCTGTCAGTGGAATCGAACAAAACCCCTCATTTTGAGTTTTCTCCACGAATTAAGATACACTGATTCCGAAAATCACATTTAAAATTTTTTTGTCTGTCTGTCTGTTTGTCCGGATTTAACTCAAAAACTACTGCACGGATTTTTATGAAACTTGCACCATGTGAACAATCTTTTCTTAGTTTAAAATATGCACTTTGTTTCATGTGGATATCTGCAACCATTCAAAAGTTATAGAACTTTTTCCATTTTCTCTAACATTACGCCTATGGGAAATTTACATCTCTATCTTCCCCTCATAACGTTATTGTTAAAAATCACCTTGGCGACCAAAAATGTTTTTCGACAATACGGGGATAAACGATTTATTTTGATTGGCTGAAGAGTAAATGTCGCCAAATGAATTAAAAATGTCGCCAAACGAATTAAAAATGTCGCCAAATATTGCCAAACAAATTAAAAATGTCACCAAATGTTTCCAAAAAAAATTAAAAAATTAAATGTCGCCAAATAAATTACAAATGAAATGTCGCCAAATATCGCCAAATAAATTACAAATGTCGCCAAATGTTGCAATATAATTTTTAATGTCGCCAAATGAATAATAAATATTGCCAAATGAATTAAAAATGTCGCCAAATGAATTAAAATTTCTCCAAATCAATAAAAATGTTGCCAAATGAGTTAAAATAGAGGTCCTATATTTAAAAATATCATCACAATGGCGAAATTAGTGTCCAAATAACAAAATTAACGTCGTTAACAAAAACCTCTCCAACCGAAGGAAGAAGATGAACCAGCTCTTTTGACTGACGCCATGTGTATTCATGTTCTGAACAACTTAACTTTTATGACAATAGTGCTTTTTGTTACGGAGTCGAATATTTCTATGGTGTTGAAATGGGCCACCCTAAAAGTTTAATTTAAGGTTTTCTATATTTATACCTCCATGTAGCTTATTTTTAAATTTTTACCTCAAAAACATATTATTGGAATTCAAAAATGAATATTTGATAATTAATTTTTATAAGAAATATTGTCCGTAAATATTGACCCTTATGAAATTATGTTGAAAGAAGGAAATATAGACTCCGGTCACCAATTGGCACAAAAAAAAAAAAAAAAAAAAACTTCACCTAATACGATACATTATTTTGATTTTTAACAATGCAATATTTTTTCTTTGATATATTGCGTCGCTAATATTAAAACAAATGAATGTGAAATTTTTCTACAAAGGTTTATTGTTACTAAGTGGTTAATTTTTATACAAAAAATATGCAATTTATAACAAAAACATAAGTTTAAACAGTAGTCGCAATAGCATGTGTAAAGTCGCGAACATAAAAATAGATTTATGTATCTCAAATACTCGAAGTAATTCTGGATAATATTCAAAGTAAATCTGGATTTTGATAAAGTTTATTTTTCACAGTGCACAGAAAGTGATATGCGATGGCTACTCTGACAAGACAAAATCGCGAAGCTCTTACTGTGCAAAGTGACCACGAGCAACGCCGGGCCATATTGCTAGTTTATTAATATAATTGTATTTTTGTAAAAATGAATAAAATGAAAAAATATTGGACAAAATTCGGATCCGATCTACTTGTACACTGAAAAAAAATGGGCTACTTGTTTTTCTTTGAGTATAATCACTGTGAAAAACAGCGTACTTAAAAATCCTGAACATACTCATTTTTCTTTGAGTACAATCGCATCGTAAGTGAGCAATGGGCGTCCTCAAATTTAAGTAACCATACTTTCTCAAAAATGAGCAGCGTGATTTAATATTGTTAATATTAGCTTCTATTTAAGCTATCTTAACCAAGCGATCTGACAAACTTAAAATAGTTGTTCAGAAAATGATGTGGGTTGTTTAAATGGAAACTAAGTTATTATAATTCAATTATGTTACTTCCAATTCTTTTCCACACCTTCTTAACATTACTTCTGTTTATAACTTCTTCACGTCACTCTGGTAATACAACGGATAAGACTCTAGACTTCGGTGCGGACGACATCAGGTAGACGGATTGGGTTCAATTCCCGGTAAGTCTTAGTTGTAATTGTTGAAATTTATTGAAAGTGATTTATGAAGGCAGACTATGTAGACAAGCAAGTGTTCCTTTTATTCATTTTACTCATTTTTGAGTACATGTCATATTTAAAAATGAAACTTATGTTACAGCGTATAAAAATAAATTTTATGACTTGGTAATTTTCATCAATTTAAATGAGCCAAGCAAATAAGATTGAATATATTTTTTTATATAATAAAACGAAAAGAAACGACAAAGAGCTGTCTTCTCAAGAGCCGAAAAGTTAAATATCAGCAAGATATTAACACGCCATGAATTTCTCCCAGTGACAAAGAAAAATCTCGAACAATAGTCAAAGGGTTTCCGCGATAATAAAAATGTCTCTCGACGGTGCCATTCGGCGAAATCTGAATCTTCCGAATCTGCTGATCCAATCCGTGTTCGCCTCGAGGCTTGGATCATATTTGCGAGGCGAGCGGTTGCCATGGCGATGACCTCCACAGACTCCGGTTGTTAGGCGGGGTTATGGGGGAGGCGGGGCTAGCAGTTGGCCACGCCTTCTTCTTGCGATGATGGATGTGCTGACTTGAACGCGATATGGAGAAGGGATTTGGAGATGGCGATTTGGAATCGAAACGGGTCAATTTCGCTCTGGCAAACACAAATCTTTTTTTTATTCTGTAGATGATATCGGGTGCGCTTTCAAGGTTGTCGGAGAAGGTTTTTTTACAAGCTATTACAGTGCGGTAGTGATTTTAAAAAGGTTTTTAAAGAATTGTGGGGTTTAAAAAAGAATATAGGAATTTGATGTTCGGACAGGTTGTTTTTTGCTGTATATATCGTACTTAAGTCATGAAAAGCTCTGACAAAGAAATCTCACATAAAATTGATGTGAAGAAATTTTTAATTAATCTGGCATTGCTTTTTGTGTCTATTGCCATTAATGAAATATATAAAGTTTTAAAAAAAACATTTAAATAATATCTTAATATCAGTAGAGTAGTAGTTTTTAAATATGTAGGGATTACCACAATATATTTTAACTATCAAGCCAGTACGATAACTATTGTATGAACAACTCCCCACACATCCTACACCCCTTCGTTAGAACCCAAAAAATAAAAGTTTATCGGTCTGTCCATAGATGGCAGCATTCTCAACGGCTTGTTTAAAAAAAAAGTTAAAATAAATTATTTAGAACTCATTTAAAAAAAAAAGTTGATAGTTATTAAATGAAAGTATGGTATTCGTCACTGGTCCATGACATTCTCTTTCTTTCGATATCTCATGTCGATTTGAGACTTGTCGATTCGAGATTCGCTTTATGCTCATTAGATTCGTTGAATCTAAGGGGCGTAAAGGGGATCTTCACTATAGAAATAATGTAAATGATATAATAGTAACAACCATTCAAAAATCGACCAATATTAAATTTTCATTTTCAAAAAAGATTTTTTTTTTTTAACGTTAAGTCAAATTGGCGCGTACACACGTGAAATTGTGAGAAGCTATTTGTGAACCAATGTAAAGTAGCCTCTCAATATTCGTATAATTAATTACCTTATGCAAACTTCAGACGGAATATCCATGTGAAGCCTGCTAGACACTAATACCAAATTGATGGTGGATTTTTTTAAACGAATTTTTTTTGTCAAAAATTGGGACGATTTTAAATAAAAATTGAAGGCTCAACTCGAACCAGGGACCATTTTGTCCTAAAGACACACGCTTTCGACCATGCCAGAAAATCTCTTTTGAATACATATGTCCAAAATAAAAACCGTATAATCAGATACCATCGGAAAAAAAATCGAAATAAATTATTTTCGTTAAAAATATAAAGATTCTTGTTTCGTGGAAAGTCAAGTGATTTAATAACGAAACAAATTTAAAAATGGGCGAAACTAACTTGAGGCCTAAAAATGAGAATATTATTTCTAATAATTCACAAGAATCATATTTGGACAACCAAAAACCTTAAATCATCCCAGAGAATGATAAGTTAAAGCTGCATCTTATCTTCCCACTAAAAAGACCCGCTTTGATTGTACGTCTCACAATGACGATTCCCACAAACTCTCCACATATCACTAACAGCGACATTACGAACCACGAAAGGGCAACTTACACTAATGGGCTCTCCATTTTTTTTAAGTAACTCTCAAAACAAAACAATGAAAAAAATACGCATTAATAAACTCAGAGCATTCTCCCTCACAAAAAAAACTATGTTACATAAAAAGGCCCTTCGTTAAAGGCTGCTTCGGCCCTTTTTGATGATAAATGGGCCCTAGTCTTGCCGAGTCTCTATAACCATTTCTCTTTCATACATTTTTTGTTCATTCTCTCTTGTATCCATGTCATTTTGTTTCTGTCCGCTTCTTCTTCTTTCTTTCTTTCTATCTTTCTTTTCGGCGTCATTTTTGTCAGCCCCCCTTCCCCTCTCTTTCATTCTCCTTTTGTTTATTATTTATTTCCAAAAGAGCGGAAACAAAAGAAGAGGACGGTCGGAGAGAATGGGGGTGGTGGGCATCCGGAGCCTTGGACACGTCCTTAATGGGCCGGTCCATTTGTCACGGGCCGGGTCATCAATCCGCCCGGGACGTTAGGCCTAGTGCGGCTTGTGTTCGATGTGTGTCGGTGTTCTTTTTTTGTTGTTTGTTTTGATTCGTGGAGTTTTCGTTCTTTTTTCTGACGATTGGTCGATGAAGGAGCGAACCACAAATTGCGGATGAAATATTTTCTATCGAGGGGAAATATCTTAGTGGTACTGATAAACGGTGGAATAAAAGTCTTGAAGAGCACACAACTCGTTATCGGAGGGTTAGGAGTTCGATTCATCGTAAATTGTTAAAAAATAGGTATTTAAAAATAAGTAAAATTTTCTTATTTTCGAATACATTCGATGTCATAGCTCCGAATATATAAGCTTCAGTTTTGAGAAAGACATGTACTCAAAAATGAGTACAATGAATATAAAGAGCATTTCATTGTCTACATAGGCTGCCTTCATAATCACTTTCAATAAATATCAACAATTACAACCAAGACTTTCCGGGAATCGAACCCAGATTCTAAGACACCTTAGTCAAGTGCCTTATCCGTTGTACTATCAGGTCGACGCGAAGAAGTTATACACGGAAGATATTTTAAAAAGGTGTGCCTAAAGAATGGGAGTAAGATTTATTGAGTTGTAATAATTCAGTTTCCATTGAAGCAATCGACATCAAATTATGTGGAAAACCATCTTCTGAACAGTTATTTTAAGATTGTCAGGTCGCTCTGTTAAGATGGCTTGAACAAGAATTGAGATTAGCAATATTAAATCACACTGCTCATTTTTGCGAAAATTCAATTACTTAAATTTGAGTATGCCAGCACTGTAAATCTGATCGGGATCCAAAGTCCCGACATCTATTGAAGGCGTGGGTGCCAGCTCAGGTGTTATCCTCGTCATCTAACCATGGTTAAAAAATACGAGTTTATCGTTCCCGGGTCTTTCCATCGAGATAGGCCCCAAACCATTGCCCATAGCTCATTGTGCAACTCTAGTGCGACGTTAAACCAAACCAATCCAGAAACTGTCTGTATATCACTTCACTCTATCCTTTTAAGCCAAGAGAGCACAAAGCGCATGCTTAGTTTACTCTCCAGTTCTTATTTAGCTCAGTGGGTTCGGTTTTGTATTGTTTTGTTTTGTTAATTAACGTCGCATTAGAGCTGCACAGTGGGCTATTGGCGACGGTTAAGGGCCTATCTCGAAGGAAAGACCCGGGAACCTCAGTGGGTTCGAGTCTTCGAGCCTGGATCCCTCATAGTAGAGCAAACATCGGGATATCATCTCGCTGACATCAAAGTGAGGTCAACATGTATCGCAACCACTGAACTCTAACTGTAACTGCTGGAAGGCTCAAACTTTGTTTCCTCTACGGGCGCGTTGAAACCAATTGAAAGCTGCCATACGGTGGCCCAACATTTTTTAAAAAATGATTTAGTGGTGTTTTTTATTACCAAAGAATTGTAGAAGTATTAAATATATATAAATATTATATTTTCTTCTTATAGAATTAATTTTCATATTGCCAAACAGATAGTTTTTGCTCTTGCTTTTTAACTACTTCTACTTTAACTTGCAAGTGACTTCTATTTTAATAGCAGATTACATTTAAGATGGGTTTAAAAAGAAAATAAAAAAAACTTACCCAAAAATAATATATCTCGGCTTATTTTAACATGAAAAATATACGAAATATTGCGGTATCAAGAAAAGTGTGCCCCATCATGGCGGCCTCCATATCGGCTTCAAGTCAACAAAATGTCTTGCCCTATCCAGAAGTTACAGTTAGAGATCAGTGATCGCTACAAACACGTGACTAGTGACGTTATTCCATTCATAAAATTTCACTGTTACACATTTCCCAAATCATCAGCCAATCGCGAGTACTTTTTAATTCATAATTTTGAAAAGAAGTCACGTGTTTGTAGCGATTTGGTCTGAGATGTTTGCCTCACGATTATGACGTCATATTCTCTCTACTACTGGCCATTCATGCTCGAAGGTTCGAGTCGATACTTTCTATTTTTATTCAAAAATCGTCTTCATTTTTGACGAAATAAATGTCGTGAAAAAACCGACGAAATTCATTTCGTTAGTGTGACGAAATATTTAAACGGATCAATTAACAGAAAGTTTCGACAAAAATTAGCATTTTCAGCAGTGTATTAATGAAAATTGATCGGGTTTCTTAAAGATCACATCTCATAACCCAAACCAGATCCAAAGAAAAACCCACAATCCAAAACACCACTCGCGAAAAAACCCTACTCCTTCGCACCGGAAACAATGAAAGAACAGCCCCCCTTCCACAAAAATCGTCCTTTCATTCTCTCCCCCCCCCCCTCCAACTTTTTATACACCCCTCCCTCCATATCTCTCCCTCCACCCACACCCCACCCCTGTAATCGGGGCGCAACCGATAAGAAAGAGATGAATGGCCGAATATGGAGGGGGCGGGGGTGTAGCCCCACGTGATAAATGACGCCCTCCCCCCCTACACCCCCCCCCCCTCCCCAACTCGAGCATCCCAAAGCATGCTCGGGTGATTTTTGACGCAAAGAGGAGGAGGAGGGGAGGGAGGGAAGCGCGAGACGTGGATGAATGGCTCGCCTAGAAAGAGAATGAGAAGGGGCTTTTGCTTATCTCGCTTTTGCGAGCGATACTGGGAGATGGAGGGGGGGGGGGCGTTCTAAGGGAGCGCCCTTGCTCTAACCCCCCTCCCCCCCCTTCCTTTTCGTATCCTTCGATATGTATGCTATGGCTGCCAACTGAGAAACGCGAGAGGTTCTTCGCCAAACGTGAGCGGGTTGGGTGATGGGGATGTCGCCAAATCGGTGGATGTTGTCTGGAAGTTTTGTAGATTTGGTAATCGCAGATTTGGGAATCCTTGTGTAATGCACTGGAGAAATTTACTTACGGAGTGGAAAGGAGATTTTCTAAAGGTAAAAAGGGTCCTGATCAAGGCCTGATTTAGAAAGTTCAGTACTATAGGCAGTACTACATCATTGATCTCTCTAAGCAAAACAGTCTCAAAGATTCAAAAACGTGACATATGAAATTTCTCGTAAAAATAATATTGAACTGTTAAAAACATGACATATTAAATTTATTATTTATTTAAAAAACAATTAAATTGAAATGTGGATTTTTTTTTGGTTGAAAAATTGCCTGAAAGTTTTTTTTAAATATTTCATTAATTCTAAATACCAATTTTTAAAAGCAAAAACAGCTTTTACATAGTTTATGTTCAATTAAATAGAAGTCGAATCCCTAAAGTTGGATAAAATTTGCAGTAGGATAAATCAGATTTATGGTAACTCGCCGTGAATTGCACTGAACTCAGGATTGTGAGGTCAAGAAGTGGGTTATTGGTGAGGTCAACTAATGGCATCTAGTGAAAAAGGGCTGATGTACGTTAAATCTGTCGTGGGGTGTCAACTCAGATGTTGTCCTTGCCATCTGACCATGGTTAAAATATAAGAAATAACTTCTGGATTAAGCAAGACATTTTGTTGACTTGAAGCCAATGTGGAAGCAGCCGTGCTGTACCCCACTTTCATCACTACCGCAATATTTCGTATATCTTTCATGTTAAAATAAGCCGACTTGCTTTGCTTTTGGCTGAGGTTTTTTTTCTATCTTCTTTTGAAACCCATTTTAAATGCAATCTGCTATTAAAATAGAAAGTCATTTGCAAATCAAACTCGAATTGGTTAAAAAGCAAGAGCAAAAACTGATTGTTTGGCAATATAAAAATGAATTCTATTAGAAGAAAATGTGATATTTATATACATTTAATACTTCTAAAATGCTAGAGTATTAAAAACACCACATAGTCACTTTTAAAAAAATGTTGGGGCAGAGCACGGCCGCTTTCAATTGGCTTCAACACGCCCATAGAGGAAATAAGTTTTGAGCCATCCAGAAGTTACAGTTAGAGTTCAATGCGTTGACCCCATGACTTCTACTCTAACTACAGAAAATAAAATAATGACCACTGAACTCTAAATGTAACTGCTGGAAGGCTCAAACCTTGTTTCCTCTATGTGCGCGTTGAAGCCAATTGAAATCAGCCATTCTGTGGCCCAATATTTTTTTAAAGTGATTTAGTGGTGTTTTTTATTACCATATAATAGAATATCATTCATATACATCTAATATTATAGAAATATTAGATGTATATAAATGTTATATTTTCTTCTTATAGAATTCATTTTTATATTGACAAACAAATAGTTCTTGCTCTTGCATTTTATCTACTTCAACTTTGACTTGCAAATGACTTTCTATTTAAATAGCAGATTGCATTTAAAATGGGTTTAAAAAGAAAATAGAAAAAACACTCAGCCAAAATCAATACACGTCGGCTTATTTTAACATGAAAAATATACGAAATACAGCGGTAGCAAAGAAAGTGGGGCGCATCATGGCTGCCTCTACATCGGCTTCAAGTCAACAAAATCTCTTGCCCTATCCAGAAGTTACAGTTAGAGATCAGTGCTCTAACTTCAGAAAATAAAATAAGAGCTTATAAACTTTTCGAATTGGCGATTTATCGCCAAACCGAGCAACCCTTCAACTCCTTAGCCAAAAAAGAAAGCCCTGGTGTAAGATGCATCCATCTATCCCAGAGACGCTGCTGCCTGGCGTGAAGGACTTTTGAAGTGAAAGCCCCGGCTGGAGAGACAATGACCCCCCCCCCCCCTACTTTTCCTTAACGATATTGATGGATAGAAAGGGGGCGAAACTTTTGCGCGTGTACATGCATCGTTGTTTATGCGCCAAACTCCTTCATTAATCATGGCACTTGTGGATGTGGAATTTAGGCGCCGATCATTAATTTAACAAGGTTTTTTTCCCCCCTCAAGCTTGTGTGATGGTAAGGTTGCGTTTCATGAAGATGCTTAATGTGTTGGGCTACTGCGATCGGGTGGATGGAGGGATGCAATTAAAATAGGGATACTGATTCGTTAGTTTGATTTGGTAGGAAGAGTACCGAGCTCGTAGTCTAAAGGATTGCGAGTTCGATCCTGATCGCGCAACAAACATTTCATTTGTAGAGGGGGTGTGGATCACTTGAATATTCTCAGGTTGGTCTTTGTGAGGAAGTGTGTAGAGAGAGGTGCTATGTCAGATATTGTTCTCGTCATTTGACCATGGTTCAAAATTACCAAGCAATATTCCCGGGGTTTTCCTCGGGATATATCTTCATTTGGAGGTGTCCTCGTAATCTGACCGTGTTTAGGAGACAACACTATCAGGATTTTTTCGAGATAGATCCCCAAAAATCGGTGAAAGCCCATTGTTTAGCTCTAGTGCATTGTAAGTGGAGCCAATCTTAACTGCTTTCAATAGCTTGGTTTGGTTTGGTTTGGTTTGGTTTGGTTTGGTTAATTAACGTCGCACTAGAGCTGCACAGTGGGCTAATGGCGACGGTTCGGGGCCTATCTCGAAGGAAAGGCCCGGGAACGATGCCTCGTATTGTTTAACCATGGTCAGATGACGAGTACAACACCTGAGCTGGCACCCAACGCCTTCAATAGGCGTCGGGACTTTGGACCCCGATCAGATGTATCGTGCACCAGTCCCGTATACACACCGTTAACTTTTTGTGGATGTTCTGGACGACATTCTAGTATTTTGGTACCGAAGTTGGCAACCCTCCGATCGCAATATTACTACTTTTTACTATTCTTTAGTCTAGTCCATCGCAAAGTTTTGAACCGGGGACCCTTGGAATCCCAGCTAACGCCTTAATCCACTCGGCCACGGAGGCCTCGCTTTCAATAGCCTATTGGGCAGCTTTAGTGCGAAAAATTTCAACTTACTGGTTCCTTACTTAAAATTCATCATCTGGCCATGGTTCAAAAATACGAGGCATTGTTCCCGGGTCTTTCCTTCGAGATAGGTGCCGAACCGTCGCCAATAGCCCAATGTGCAGCTCTAGAAATATTTCATTGAAAAAATATTTTATTAAATATTTATGTTCAATATTTCTGCTCTTCTTCCAAACCGAAATTAACTTACCTCCAATTTCTACGACATGTATACGGGACTGGTGCACTTTAAATCTGATCGGGGTTCAATGTCTTGATGCCTATTGAGGTTGCGTCGGGTGCCTGCTCAGGTGTTGTCTTCGTCATCTGACCATTGTTAAAAAATACGAGCCATTGTTCCTCGGTCTTTCCTTCGAGATAGGCTCCGAACCTTCATCAATAGCGCAATGTGTAGCTCTAGTGCAACGTTAATTAAATAAAATCAAACCAAAACTTTGAGATAGACGCCGAACCGTCGCCAATAGCCCACTGTGAAGCTCTATTGCAACGTTAATTAACCAAACCAAAATATGAGACTTTGTTCCCGGGTCTTTCCTACGAGATATGTTTGAAACCGTCGCCAATAACATTATGTTTGGTTTGGTTAATTAACGTCGCACTAGAGCTGCACAGTGGGCTATTGGCGACGGTTCGTGGTCTATCTCGAAGGAAAGACTCGGGAACACATACACATCCACACACACATTCATACACACATGCACCTAGTTATTTTTTAGAGCCATGGTCAGATGACGAGGAAACACCTGAACTGGCACTCAACACCTTCAATAGTCGTCGGGACTTTGGACCCCGATCAGATGTATCGTGCACCAGTCCCGTATACACGCCTTTAATTTTGAATATGTTCTGGACGACATTTCTAGTATTTTGTAGCGAAACTGACAACCCTCCGATCTTTTTGTCAAGTCCATCGCCTGGCATGGAATCAGGAACCTTCATATTCCCAGCTGACGCCTTTAACATTTCGGCCACGGAGTCCACAATAACATTAAGAGCAGCTCTAGTGGAAATTTTATTTAACAAAACAAACCAAAACCTATTTAGTTTGTTTTCATTGAAATCAAACAAGCAATCATCGCGACTGAGTCATGAATTTTTAAACTGTCACGTTCAACTTATAAAACATTTAAGTTATTTTTTTAAAAAACTTATTTAGAACAGAATCTACGTTTAAAACAAAATGTATTTGTTCACAAATTGTTCATATACTTTCCTTTTTAACCCTGAAATATTTTTTTTTAATTTAGTAAAATTTTGCCTATAAAACTCATTTTCACATTACACTAAACCCCACCCAAGGATTATGACCCAATCCAAATTTAACTTATTTTGTATTTGCTTGATTTTTCAATAGATGGCTTAAATACCCTGTAAAACGATTTCCTAACAACAACTATTTTTCGGTCGTGAAGCAAACTTACAGGGTATTTATCCTTTGATTGCAGTTTAGGGTAGAAACCACTGATCTCTAACTGTAACTTCTGGATTGGGCAAGGCAGTTTATTGACTTGAAGCCAATTCAAGATTAAAAAGGTGTACCCCACTTCCATGTATACCTCTATATTTCGTATATTGTTCATGATAAAATATGCCGAATTGTAGTGATCTTGGCTGGATTTTTTAATTTTGCGTTAAAAAACCATTTTGAATGCTTATTCTTTGAAATCCATTTTAACCAATAGTAAATAGAAAATCAACAAATAGAAAAACTATACATTTGGCGCTATACAAATTGATTCTATATGTACAAAATAAAATATCTAAATATATTTAACATTTCTATAACGGTTTGAGAAGAAAAAAAAAACACAGAATTACTTTTAAAAATGAGTTGGGGAACAGTATGGCTTCAACTGCTCCCTCAGAAGGAACAGGTCATGAGCGTTCCAAGAGTAACAGTTAGAGTTCAGTGCTAGAAGCTCAATAACAATAGTTTCACTGTAACTTTCAATTTTGGTTTGGATTGGTAAATAAGCGTCGCTCTACAGCTGAACATTGGGTTATTGGCAACGGTTCGGGACCTATCTCGAAGCAAAGAGCGGGAACCACTGAACTCTAACTGTAACTGCTGGAAGGCTCAAACCTTGTGTCCTCTATGGGTGCATTGAAAGCAGCCATGCTATACCCCAATATTTTTTTAAGTGATTTATTGGTGTTTTTTATTACCATAGCATTGTAGAAATATTAAATGTATATAAATATTATATTTTATTCTTATAGAATTAGTATTTATATTGCCAAACAAATAGTTTTTGCTCTTGTTTTTTATCTACTTCGACTTTAACTTGCAAATGACCTTCTATTTTAATAGCAGATTGCATTTAAAATGGGTTTAAAAAGAAAATAGAAAAAAACTCAGTCAAAAGCAATACACGTCTACTTATTTTAACATGAAAAATATACGAAATATTGCGGTAGCAAAGAAAGTGGGGTACAGCATGGCTGCATCTACACCGGCTTCAAGTCAACAAAATTTCTTGCCCTATCCAGAAGTTACAGTTAGAGATCAGTGATGAAAGCAGTGCACATAAATATAAGTTGCCCTCAAAGTCAAAAATTGAAATTGATGATGAGGGCTTAAAATACAAGCTGCCACTGAACTTTTAGTGTATTAGTCATAATTTTAAGTGTACAAGAAGAAAACTTAATATGGTTGTGAAATTCAAAACTGCTCCTATGCACTCGATTACACGGTATCAAAAGAAAGGTAATATTCCGGAGCACAGGCGACTCGTTCATCTCATAAATAGCAACGGTTTGTTTAAAAAAAAACTTTAAAATAAATATTAGATAAAAAAACATCTAAAATAAACATTGCCAAAATCTTGCTAGGCTTGGACTGTTGCTCGCGGAACTTCGGAGCAATAGATCGCGAGTTCAAGTCTCATCTGGGACTAATCGTTTTTTTTTCTTTAAATGTATTGTATATGCTTCAACGGTTTCCTTGGCAACGCAAGGCCAAACCATTAGTGCAATATGAAATATAGGTTTGATTTGAATTGATTAATTAACGTCGCACTGGAGCTGCACAGTGGGTTATTGGTGACGGTTCGGGGCCTATCTCGAAGGAAAGACCCGAGAACTATGCCTCGTATTTTTGAACCGTGGTCATATAACAAGGAAAACACCTGAGTTGGCACCCAACGCCTTCAATAGATGTCGGGACTTTGGATCCCGATCAGATTTATCATGCATCAGTCCCATGAAATATAGGACAACAGAAATTAAAAAGACAGAAATATTCCATCCCCGAATCCTAACTCAGAAAAGCTCAAATAGAAGATAAAGACGACACCACATCTCGTTTCATCCATCCACCCACGCAAAAAAAATCCTTCTGGCATTTATTTAAATAGAAAAAAAATCCGACCCCAGATCCTAACGGTATATCCCGGAAAGTCCCGGGAACGATGGTACGTATTTTTTAACCGTGGTCATATAACAAGGACAACACCTGAGCTGGCACCCAACGCCTTCAATAGATGTCGGGACTTTGGATCCCGATCAGATTTATCATGCATCAGTCCCATGAAATATAGGACAACAGAAATTAAAAAGACAGAAAAATTCCGTCCCCGAATCCTAACTCAGAAAAGCTCAAATAAGAAGATAAAGATGACACCACATCTCGTTTCATCCATCCACCCACGCAAAAAAAAATCCTTCATTTATATAAATAGAAAAAAAATCCGGCCCCAGATCCTAACGATATACCCCCCCCCCCGCCCCCCTACAGAACACACACACTCCTTTAGAACGGAACGAGAAAAAGACGTCTCTCAGAAAAGAACTGTCGGCCATCTTTAGCGAAAGAAGATGAAGAAGAGGAGAGGCTCATCAGGTAATGATGCGACCGACCACTCCCTCATCAGTCATGCAGATAAGAGGCCCCGCCCCTCGACACAAAGCGAGACCACGCCCACGTTCTTCTTTTCCCCTCCCCCTTCTTCCGCTTTCCCAAAAGATGGCCGACATAGCGCATTAGTCAACCGAATGAGAGGCGATAGCTTAATTACCGAGAGAGATCGGCTGGAGTTTTCGGCTGTGTTATTAAATTCGGCTGGCTGGGAAGAAGACTGGACTTTTCTCGGTCTCGCTCTTCGCTGCGTTTGAATGCCTAGACTTTCCCTTTGAATGAAAGGGGGTCCATGGACTTGTGAGAATAAATGATGAGGGTTAATGGATTTTGGGTGGTGAAATATGGTGAATGGGTTGTTGATGGTGATGGCGAATGGATGTGGTGAGAAATAATGGTTTTAGGGTTAAAGTTACTAGGGCTTTTAAAAGCTTTCGTCTACTTCCTAAAATAAACACTCAACTTCACATAGACAATGATGTATAGCTGAGGCTTGATGTAGAGAAACTCCAGGAAATTTGAGCTTTAGTTTAGTTTAACAATTTAAACAAAAAAAAAGATAATAGTACAATTAAAAGTAATAATTAAAAGTTAAACTATATTATATTATAACAAATGATTTTGAAGTTACTAGGTCTTTTGAAAACTTTCATCTACTTTCTAAACTAAACACTCAATTTCACATAGGCAATGATGTATAGCTGAGGCTTGATGTAGAGAAACTCCAGGAGGTTTGAGCTTTAGTTTAGTTTAACAATTTAAACAAAAAAAAAGATAATAGTACAATTAAAAGTAATAATAGTAATAATTAAAAGTTAAACTATATTTACAATATTATAAACAATGATTTTGAAGTTACTGGTTTTTTTAAAAGCTTTCTTATCCACTTTCTAAAATAAACACTCAACTTCTCATAGACAATGATGTATAGCTGAAGCTTGATGTAGAGAAACTTAAGGAGGTTTGAGCTTTAGTTTAGTTTGACAATTTAAACAAAAAAAATATAATAGTACAATTAAAAGTAATAATAGAAATAATTAAAAGTTAAACTATATTTACAATATTATAAAAAATGATTTTGAAGTTACTAGGTCTTTTGAAAGCTGTCATCTACTTTCTAAAATAAACACTCAACTTCACATAGACAATGATGTATAGCTGAGGCTTTATATAGAGTAAACTCCAGGAGGTTTGAGCTTTAGTTTAGTTTAACAATTTAAACGAAAAAAAGATAATAGTACAATTAAAAGTAATAATAGTAATAATTAAAAGTTGTGTGCGTGCGTGTGTGTGTGCGTGCGTGCGTGCGTGCGTGCGTGCGTGCGTGCGTGCGTGTGTGTGTGTGTGTGTGTGTGTGTGTGTGTGTGTGTGTGTGTGCGTGCGTGCGTGCGTGCGTGCGTGTGTGCGTGTGTGTGTGTGTGTGTGTGTGTGTGTGTGTGTGTGTGTGTGTGTGTGTGTGTGTGTGTGTGTGTGTGTGTGTGTGTGTGTGTGTGTGTGTGTGTGTGTGTGTGTGTGTGTGTGTGTGTGTGTGTGTGTGTGTGTGTGTGTGTGTGTGTGTGTGTGTGTGTGTGTGTGTGTGTGTGTGTGTGTGTGTGTGTGTGTGTGTGTGTGTGTGTGTGTGTGTGTGTGTGTGTATGTGTGTGTGTGTGTGTGTACGTACACAAGCTGTTACTGCAATAAATAAGTATTGTATTTAAATATTATAATTTCTCTCAAAAGTAAAACATTTTTAATATTATTATTTGTGTCTTAATTTTAGTTAAGTTGTAGTTTAAATTATAACTGCTGTGAAGTCCTACATTTAGCATAGATGTATAGGCGTATGTACCCGACATCTCCCGAAGGATATACGGGTCTGTGGAATCGCAGGTTCAGCCAGCAAAGCAAAGCCCCCACGGGACCACCACCGAACGCCAACTTTATTATTTTCCAAAATATGCATGCTTTACAGAAGTTTTTTATATATATGTAAGTATACAGTAGAATTTTCTTCATATATTTTGTACTTCTTATTATCTGACAGAATAATAATTTTTTGAGTACCACATTCAGAGGTTTAAAAAAATTTTGAGATGTTACAATATACAAGTTTTTTCTCTATATGGGGAACATTCCCCTCACAAATGATGTAAAAGCAAAATAAATAATTAAATAAAAAGAAACATGTAAAAATGTAAAAAAATAAAAGTAAAATACCCATGACAGACAATTGAAACACAATCGTTGAGGTAAGCTTTCTGTAGTGTTCATATCTCATCATGGGCATTTGGCGTACCAATAACTGCCGAGTGATCCAGTGAACTACACAATGTAATTGTCTGAGGGTCAAAAAGTTCGTGACCGCTACGAAATGTTGAAGTTCCTAGAGCTAAGTTTACTTTATATACCCATCTTATCCCTAAGTTTAGATGTAGGACCGCAGATGAATAGTTATAGTGCCTAGATGGATAGGTCATATAAACCGTATAGTTTCAAAACCAGATAGATCCACTTTCATAAATTGTACAGGAGACTCCAAAAACGACTAACAACGTACTTTTGAATCTAAACACATGACTTCGAAAGTATTTTTAAACTGAATTCAGACACTTTTGGTCAATACCGCTTTGCAATGCGATGTTATATATTTGAGAACTCGTGAAAAATAATTTTTAAAAAAACGATGTTTGCGAAAAATGTGGATATGTCTGGTTTTGAAACTAGATGGCCAGACAATTTTTTTTTTATTTTGAAAATAAAAAATAAATAATTGAGGAACTTATTTTAAAAAGTGAACATTTTACTAGCAGGGTGTTTAGCAATCGTAGCAAATGTTGTTCGGTGACGAGATTCAATCGATTAACTTTTAAATATGGAATCGAGGAAATAGTAATGAATCGCTTGAATTTCGTCTTATTTTTGAACCATGATCAGATGACGATGATAACACCTGAGCTGTCATTCGACGCAGCATCAATAGGTATCAGGACATTGGACTTCGATCAGATTTATCGTTCATCAGTCTCGTATACACTCCAAAATAGTTTGTTTGATGTTCTGGACGACTTTATAGCATATTTGTATCGATGCTGGCAACCCCCCGATCGCAAGATCACTACATTTTTACTTTTCTTTGTCGAGTCCAACTCACGGACTCGAACCAGCAATCCTCTGGTTACTAGCTGAATGCCTTTATCCACTGGGCCACTGGAGGCCCCTCTAGCACGCTAAAGAGTGCCCAAAACACCACTTTCTCCCCGGGAACACCAGATGTCACCAACCAAACCAAAGCAACTCCATTACATCGCCAAAATGACACAGACACAGAAGTCCTCAATAAACAATCTCCCCAAACCCATTCAGGGCCATTTTAAGGGCTATATGACAACACTTAAACTCCTCCCCCCCCCCCCCCCCCCCGACAATTATATCCATCCCCCCCCCCCCCCACTGACTCACGACGTGACGTCTATTTGAGCTCACCCTTCATACGCAATCTGATGTCAATGTTCGTACGCCACTATAATAGTCTAATAGTCGGCGATACCGCCTTCCCTCAAATGGATGGGGATAAGCCGTTAACTGGATCGCTTTTGATGGGGGAGCTATCTCTACTGGATAAACGGCAGATTGGCGCGAGTGGGGGGTCTATCGGGGGGAAAGGGTTAGAGGGGTAGGGTCCTTGGGTGGTTGGTTGTTTGGTTGATTAATGTCGCTCAAGAGCTGCACAGTGGGCTATTGGCAACAGTTCGGGGTCTATCTCGAAGGAAAGACCCTGGTTTTGTTTGGTTTTGTTAATTAACGTCGCACTAGAGCTGCACAGTGGGCTATTGGCGACGGTTCGGGGTCAATCTCGAAGGAAAGACCCGGGAACACATACACATTCACACACACATTTATACATGAACCTCGTTATTTTAGAACCATGGTCAGATGACGAGGAAACAACTGAACTGGCACCCAACGCCTTCAATAGACGTCGGGACATTGGACCCCGATCAGATTGATCGTGCACCAGTCCCGTATACACGCCAGTATAATTTGTTGGATATTCTGGACGACTTTCTAGTATTTTTGCAACCCTCCGATCGCAAGATCACTACTTTTTTACTTTTCTATGTCAAGTCCATTTCACGGATTCGAACCACCAATCCTCTGATTAGTAGCTGAACGCCTTACCAACTGAGCAACTGGGGCTCCGGAAAGACCCTGGAACGATACCTCGTGTTTTTGGAAAATAGTCAGATGAAGTGGACAGCGCATGAGCTGGCACAGAACGGAACCTCAATAGGCATCAGGGCGTTGGACCCCTATCAGCAAGAATCTTTAGATTTTAAATAAAGTAATTTACTCAGATTCCTGTCCGATGTTATCAGCTAACTGTTGGTTCTTATACACGGTAAGGCCTCCGGGGCCGAGTGGATTAGACGTCAGATGGGAATCCGAGGGTTCCCGGTTCGAACCTGTGCGAAGGACTTGACTAAGGAATAGTAAAAAAGTAGTGATATTGCGATCGGAGGGTTGCCAACTTCGCTACCAAAATACTAGAATGTCGCCCAGAACATCCATAAAAATTAACAGCGTGTTTACAGGACTGGTGCACGATAAATCTCATCGGGGTCCAAAGTTTTGTCATTAAATCATGACGAAATGAAATTCCCACATGACGAAATGAAATTCCCACATGATGAAATCAAATTGCTCCACGACGAAACGAAATTCCCTCAAGAGCGGTCCAAGATAACTTTTGTCAAATTTGACAAACGTTTCGTTATTAAAACATGACGAAATGGAATTCTCACATGACGAAAAGAAATCCCAACATGTTTAAATGAAATTGTCCCATGACGAAATGAAATTCCCACAAGAATACTACGATTGTCAATGTTATTTTTGTCATATTTCACAATCGTTTTTGTTATTAAAACATGACGAAGTGAAATTCGATCAGGAATTCTACTATTGTCAAGATAACTTTTGTCAAATTTGACAAACGTTTCGTTATTAAAACATGACGAAATGGAATTATCACATGACGAAATGAAATCCCAACATATTTAAATGAAATTGCTCCATGACGAAATGAAATTCCCACAAGAATACTACGATTGTCAATGTTATTTTTGTCATATTTCACAATCGTTTTTGTTATTAAAACATGACGAAGTGAAATTCGATCAGGAATTCTACTATTGTCAAGATAACTTTTGTCAAATTTGACAAACGTTTCGTTATTAAAACATGACGAAATGAAATTCTCACATGACGAAATGAAATCCCAACATGTTTAAATGAAATTGCCCCATGACGAAATGAAATTCACACAAGAATTCTACAATTAGGTAACTTTCGTCATATTTGACAATCGTTTTCGTTATTAAAACATGACAAAATGAAATTTCCACATGACGAATTAAAATTCCCACAAGGTATTTTTCGATCGTCAATGTTACTTTCGTCATATCTGAAAACCGTTTCGCCATTTAAACACAGGGAGGGAAAGGACCACTGCTCTATACATATAAGGGACGTAGGGGGACTAAAGGATTAAAAACTGCATCGCATACCCATCAGCATACCCCAAATCCCCCTTTTTTTGCTCTCTCATGCTAGAGAGAAGGAAAAGGATAAAACTCTACCTGCATGTAGCACTGTCATAAAACAAGTCGCAAACACTAAAAACTCTATTCTAAAAACTCGAAAAAGGAAACGACTTTCTGCAGAAATAACGTTCAGAATGCATTCGGGATATGTGTGCATTTTCGTCGCATCGCAATTCAGATGCCGCGATGTCTGCTTCCGGAGGAGGGGTTCGATCAGACGATAACGCCCTCCTCTTCCCCCCCACCCCCCCCTCGGGATCAAACGACGCCTGACTCTAAAAGATAAGGGGGATCGGCTCCACCCCCGCGTTCTACATCTCTCCCTCTCCTTTTTGAACAAAATATCGCCTGTTTCGAATTATCATTTAGATGGGGTTTTCAAAAGGTAGAAACAGACGATGCAGGATGTAGAAGGGGTTAGAGAAAAAGGATGCAGCAAACGATTTTTTTTAGGGGTCTTCGGCCGTTTCGTTCTTGCAAGGAATTTGTCGTTCGGGATGTTCTTATCCCCCCCCCCCCCCCGTTTTTTTTAAAAAGAGGTTGAGAGAGACAGGATAAAATGTTATAGGATTTATCCTGAATCTGTTGCTATCACCTTTTGTGAGAAAGAAACGTATTTCTTGAAGTTTCATTTCTGATGCTTGCCTTTTGCATTTTAAACAGTTCCTCGAGCCTTGCATTGTAAACTGTCATGAATATTTGCTTTATTATAAAACATTTTCATGGAATTATTGAGGCATTTTTATTCATTTCTGTTGCTTGCCTCGTGCATTTTAAAAAGTTCAGCCTTGCAGTGCGAACTGTCAGAAATATTTGCAACTGCTTTATTATGAAATATTTTTATGGAATTATTTTATGGATTCATTTCTGTTGCTTGCCTTGTGTATTTTAAACATCTCCTTGATCTTGCAGTGCAAACTGTCACAAATATTTGCCTTATTATAAAACATTTTTATGGAATTATTGAGACATTTTTATTCATTTCTGTTGCTTGCCTCGTGCATTTTAAACAATTTCACCCTTGCAATGCGAACTGTCAGGAATATTTGTATTTGCCTTATAATACATCATTTTTATGGAATTCTTCATGCATTTCCATTCATTTCTATTGCTTGTCTCGTGCATTTTAAACATATCCTTGAGTCTTGCAGTGCAAACTGTCACAAATATTTGCCTTATTATAAAATATTTTCATGGAATCATTGATGCAATTTTATTAATTTGTGTTTCTTATCTCGTGTATTTAAAAAAGTTCATTGAGACTTGCAGTGCAAACTGTCACAAACGCTAGCATTTGCCTAATTATAGAATATATTATGGAATTCTTGATGCATTTCTATTCATTTCTGTTGCTTACCTCATAAATTTTAAACAGTTCCTCGAGCCGTGCATTACAAACTGTTACTAATATTTGCATCACTGTAGAATATTTTCATAGAATTATTGAAGCATTTTCATTCACTTCTGTTGCTTATCTCATGCATTTCACACTATAGAAAATTTTCGTGGAATTTTTGATGCATTTTTATTCATTCCTATTGATTGCCTCTTGCATTTTAATCAGTTCGTTAAGCCTTCCAGTGCAAACTGTCACAAATATTTGCATTTGCCTTATTATAGAACATTTTCATGGAATTCTTAAAATTTTCGGTCATTTCTGATACTTTCCTTGTGCATTTTAAACTGTTTCTGAATAAAATATTTGCCTTATTATAGAAAGTTTCTCTTGGAACCCTTAACACTTAATTTTAACTTAATAGAAGGTTATAGACACAATTGCAAACACAGAAAAGTATTTTTAAAAAAATTTTAGTCAGTTCTATCCAAAATCTTAAAACTTTATATCTATAAAGAAGAAGAATAAATAACGTTCCATATAACACAAAAAAAACGGTATTTATTATTAACGGTTGGTTCCTGAACTATTATAAACGTAATAAAGAATTTTAGACTTTTTTTTTTTTTATATCAAACAAAATTATTATAAGAAGCTGTTCTTTAACACTCTGGCGGATAAGCAAAAAAGATAATAATAATAATAATAAGCAAAAGAGGTAAGTTAATTGAGTTGTAATAAATCGGATAGCATGAAATAATGTAGGCAACCATCTTCTGAACCACTATTTTAAGTCTGTCAGGTTTCATTAAGATCGCTTGAACAGAAGCTGTGATTATCAATATTTAATCACGTTGCTCCTTTTTTATTAAGTAAGGTTACTTACATTTGAGAATATCATACGCCCGTTTACAATGAAATTATACCTAAGAAATAACTAGTTGGCTTAGAAACTTATTTCTAAGCATTTTTTTTTTTTTACAGTTCTTAATCAGAGAATTACGAATTTGATCATCGTTGTCCAACCAAAGATCGCCGCGTAAAAGAGGCTTGTGCTGTGATATAAAACGTATATTAAAAAAATCGTATACACTCAAACCTGTTTTTGTGCGATGAATAGGGACCGCATAAAAAAAGTATGACGCAGAAAATAACTCAAAACCTTACGAAATAACTAGAAATTGCTTTTTTAAATGAAATCAAGACACGGAGCTTGACAGCTATTTGGAATCTCGCCAAACCTTTTGGAATCTGATTTAGAAAATACACATGCGACATTTTAAAATATTTTATTTACATGTGTACTTATTTTACACATACAAAACTTATCAAAACGTATAACCATTATACTTCTTAGTCTGACAATACGCGAACTTTCTTGTGGTAAACTGATTCAAAATCGCTTTCGTCACTTGAAGATACTACCTCGCACTCGTTTAGAGTTGACTTTTTTTCAGTTACCATGTAGTCGGTGATCAGTTTTTGCGACGACTGTTGTTTCACTAGACGCTTGTATATGCCTCGGAGCCAGATAATCAATTATGTTCCGATTTGATTGAAATTTTCATATACCGCACAAAAAAAATCGCACAAAAACAGGTTTGAGTGTATATATATTTTTTTTGCTGTTTGATCAAAGATGGCGTTGCTCAAAATTCAACCAAACCCTATCCAATCCCCTGAATTTTGACGACATGTCAAACCACAAAACGACATCTATCGCTCACCCAAAACTTTTTTTTCAAGTTTTTCTTTTCTATTTTTCTTCCTTCCCATTAAATCCGTATTCTGATCCAGCATCGTTTCCTTTCAGCGATGAATGCCCTTCTTTCTTTTTCCAAGATGGCCACTTTTTCTTTTGGTTTATTGCAATAAAGGGGGCGGGCGCTTCCCGTCATTATGCAAATACCAATTATAGGACAGTCTTTAAGAGATTATGGACTTGGCGACGGTTTTGGGCTTGGCATCAAACGTGTATAGAGCTTCTCCTCAACTTGGAGGATAGAGATTTGTCATTGACAGATTCGGAGATGGTTAGTTCTCTTTGCGCGATCAGGTTGATATGGGTTTTATTTATTTTTAACTGACTTAAAAGCACACCAACCAATTTCAGAAATCACGCCAAATGAGAGAGGTTATTAAATCGAGAGTTATGTACTTTTGTTTATTTTTGTTCGCGCTATATTCCTGTTTTGATTCAGATATCTTAACAATTTTTTTATTGTTGGGTAGGGAATGTATCAGTTGGCCACCTTTTGTAAAAAAATATCTGCTCACTCTTATCCGGCACTTATCTATCAAGGATTTTCAATTTACCGAATCGTTTGAAAAAATATATTATCCGATTTTGAAAACACATTTTTGGGGGGATAAAAAAACCCACTTCACTTTGTCAAAAACTGCAAAATCTAATTATCTATCCAGCTTTTATTTATCCGGAAATATCGGTTAACAGGACCTTTTTTTAACATTTTCTACGATTTCAAAATATTTTCCTTGTTGGATAGAGGTTATCCAACACTGTAATTTCATTTAACCGGCATGAACTAAAACCGGATATTCTCAAAATATACTACCCGAGTCGCATGGAAAAAAAGTGAGTAACAACTTGACTGTCTTGGTGAATAATAACAGGGAGCGAAACCCCTTGCTAAATTAGAAACTAAACAGGGAAAAATAAAATAACCTTTTTTCTCGTTTAAAAAAAGCGGCTGTAAGAAAAATGCACTAATACGCAAAACTTTTTTTTTTTAATTTTACTAACAAGTTAAAAAAAATTAAATCGCTTCCGGTGGAGTTACATTTAAACCAACTATAGTAGTCCGGATTACTTAGAGAAAATATAAAAGAAATCAAATCAGAGCAAAATCCGCATTTTAAAAGTTTCTTATGGGTGAATGATATTGCTATTAATAGTCGTTAAATTACCCTACATACTAAACCAAATTTTTTTTTTCGTACAAAGAAACAACTTTTTCTTCGTGAATTATCCAATTATCCGGATATTCGAATATCCGGATGTGAACTGGTCCCAATTGATCCGGATAATCGAAGTTCTACTGTATTTACAAATTTGTAGGATGTGACACAGTAATTTCCATGGTAACCACATGCGTGAATAGGAAGTGTAGAGCCCCATCTGTTAGCGGCACAAAGCGAATGTGTTAGGTTAATTTTTTTAATAACAGTTAAAAATTAAGCAGGCACTCTCACAGAGAATTGTGCAATAAAATTATTTATTTTTGATATTATGATTTCCGTTAAATCTGTCAATATTTTACTATTGATAAAATCTTTCAATATTTTACTATACATAAAATCTTTCAATATTCGACCATTTATAAAATCTTTCAATATTTGATTGTATAAAATCTTTCAGTATTTGACTATTTTTAAAATCTTTCAATACTTGATTATTTATAAAGTCTTTCAATATTTGACTATTTATATAATCCTTCAATATTTGACTATTTAAAAAAATCTTTCAATATTTGACTATTTATAAAAAATTTCAATATGTGATTAGTTATAAAATCTTTCAATATTTGACTATTTATAAAATCTTTCAATATTTGACAATTTATAAAACCTTTCAATATTTGATTATTTATAAAATCTTTTAACGTTTGACTATTTATAAAGTCATTCAACATTCGACTATTTATAAAATCTTTCAATATTTGATTATTTATAAAACCTTCAATTTTTGACTATTTATAAAATCTTTCAATATTTGACTACAATAAAATATTTTAGCCCAATTTAAGTCTGATGGCACAAAATGGAAATTGCATGATTTAAAGTTTTCCCCATTGTTCTTTTATGACGCTGCATTGATGCTTTTAAATTTTCTGAATGATCGATCTAAAAATTAGGTAAAAGGGTTTTCATGCAGTGATAACTGAGAAACAAAATTAAAGATAATTGTTTTTTTACTAACGAAAAGTTGGGAGTTAATGGGTTAGAAAGAGCAATGCAAAACAGGTAATAACCCGAAACTCAAAACATCACTGTTAAAAATAAGCACTCAAAAATAAGTAAAATGAACTTATTTTTAAGTACATTTGATGCTTATCATGGCTTCGAATACATACGTTTCAATTTTGAAAAAGAGATGTACTAAAAAATGAGTACAATGAGTTAAAATAGCAAATTTTAGCTACATATACTGCCTTCATAAATCACATTAAATTAATATCAACAATTACAACCAAGACTTACCGGGGATCGAACCCAGATCTGCAGGCACCGCAATCAAGAGTATTATCCGTTTGACGACCAGGGTGACTTGAAAAAGTTATAAACAGGAAACCTGTTTAAAAAAATGTTCCAAAGGAATGGGGAGTAAAATAATTGATTTGTAATAACTGAATTTCCATTTAAGCAATCGGCGTCAAATAAGGTGGAAAACTAACTTCTCTACAACTATTTTAAGTTTGTCCAGTCGTTTGGTGAAGATGACTTAAGTAGAAGCTGAGATTAGTAATATTAAACCACCTTGTTCATTTTTGAGAAAGTACGGTTACTTAAGTTTGAGTACGGCATCGCTCATTTACGATACAATTGTACTCAAATACAAAAAAGCATGTTCATGTACTCATTTTTAAGTACCTTTTATACATAGTGATTATATTTGTAGAGTAAATGGCAATTTTTTTAAAAAACGTATCTATGAAAATTCTTTTAAAATTTCAAAGAGTATGGTGACATTTGCTCCTGAAAGCCTTCCAAATAGTGGAAAATTATTTTCGTCTTATCAACAAGAACTTTTTCTAAAAATAATAATAGTTTTTCTCTGCTTCGTTGAGTACAAACCTCCAACATCAACAAACTATTTATATCGTAATTATACCTTCCATGCACTACGCAATCCTCAAAACGAAAATCCTGGAAGATTCTTCCAATTATTCGCCGGCGATTTCAAGATGGCTTCCGTTATCAAAATACTCAGGCGATAATCGCAACATTGTTATCAATAAGAATGATTTCTCCGGAATAATTCCTTCTTAGAAATGGATTAGCAGAACAAAAGGAAAAATGGCGCAGGAAATGATTATTGATAAAACACTGGAACTCGGATGCGTATTCTTAGAACATTCAAAGATTGTTCGATCAGATTAAGATAGAATAAATATATAAAACGATCTTAATCATCGATACGTTAAAGCCGGATATAAAAGTAATAATTTGCGTCGCCGTATGATTGAACGTTTCCTTGCCAACACCGCCAAAGTCTTAAATTCGCTATGCAGTCCATGTCCACATTTATCACTTTTTCTTAAACTCTATTTAATTAGCCGACACCGCTTTATTTTATTGATTACATTCATTACATGATAGTTGACGGCTAATGTATGTTAATAATGTCCGTAAGTCTTCCGTACTTTTGAATTGGATCTGTGACAAGAGTTTAAATGTCACTGGAAGAATTCATCTACATTTATAAAGAAGAGTGTCTGTGGGTTTGTTTGTCACTGTCTACATGAGATTTTGAACCACTTCCCACCCCTTAAAGCAGAAACGATTTTTTACACTGTAAAAAAAAAAGTACTTAAAAATGAGTACTGAACATGCTCTTTTGTATTTGAGATATGGTTATCTGAAGAATATATATTAGTTGCAAATTTTATTTTATATTCATAAGAAAATAATAAATAGAAAAAGTTAGCAAACTATTGAAAGTGGGAGCAAAAAATTTATATATAATTAATATATCTTCCAATGACTTGTTTAATAAGGTACAGCAACATACCATAAGTCAAAAAACATATTGTACTAAATGAAAAATGTGCAAATTAGTTACTGGAACACTGTAAATAAAAGGTAATTAAAAATGGATACCTGATCCTACTCGTTTTCCTTTGAGTACACTTGCATCGTAAATGAGCGATGACGAACCAAAATTGAAATAATAGTACTTTCTCAAAAATGAGCAGCGTGAATTAATATTACTCATCTCAGCTTTTTTTCAAGCCATCTAAGCGACCTGATAAACATAAAATAGTTGTTTAGAAGATGATTTTCCACAGTATTTGATGTCGGTTGCTTAAACGAAAACTTAGTCAATACAATTCAATTATCTCACTTTCCATTTTTTGACACACCTTTTAACAGTTCTTCTATTTATAACTTCTTCACGTCGCCCTAGTAGTATAACGGACAAGGTAATGATCTGCATTGCCTGACTATCTGGGTTCGATTCCTGGTAAGTCTTGGTTGTAATTGTAGATATTTATTTACAGCGATTAAGACAGCCTATGTTGGCAAGCAACTGCTCTTTTTATTCATTTTTACTCATTTTTGAGTACATGTCTTTTTCAAAAATGAAACTTATTTATTCGGAGCTATGATAAGCATGGAATGTACTCAAAATGAGTACATTTTACTTATTTTCCGGGCAAAGACGGATACTTCAACTAATATATAAAGAACTTAAAGGCATCTTGTTTAAAAACGAATTTTTGTATCGTTTTGTAAATTGCAAATGCATTATTTAAATATTTCAATGGAACAGTTCTTTATTTATGCAAAATTAATAGTGTTTTAATATTTGAAATATTTGCGTAAAAATCGGAGAATGATAATACATTTAAATATGCAATGTTAAAGATACCTCCAAAAAAATTTTATATATTTTGTCAATGTGTAATATGGTACTGAAAGTCTTTATAATGAGGATTATTATGAAAACACATATTTTTTTTCTTCTTTTTTTTCTATATTTTTAGATTGGTCACTAACGTAAACCTCGCCAACAAAAGTAAGAAACGAAAGCTGTTCCGTTTGACGCCGTACGAACCATTCCATGCTTTTCTTTATTTCAGGGCACATATGCACATTGGCCAAGAGACCAAATCCTGATTTTCCTGTTCTCATCAGCGAATATAAATATTTGTTTTTGATTATTTGAACTATTTTATTATTTTTCTTTTTAGTAATTACTGTTAAATTAATTTCAGGTTTTAAAAAAATTATAATTTCTTTTACATTATTGTTCTGAAGCATTTCCCTCTTTTTTATTTGAACTATTTCTCGATTGCTCTTTTTAAAAACTACTAAAATTAATATTACGTTTTTTAAATTATATATAATTATGTATAACTTAAATGAACTATGATGAGTATATTGTGTATAATTGTTAACTTTTACAGCAGATTGCAGTCGTCAAATGAAGCAAGGAGTCAGTCAAAGATATAAATTTCGTTTATCATGCTGCCATCTATTGTTAATAAAAGCAAACAATAAAAAAAAGGCGTTTTTTAAATAAATCATCTTAATTTCTGGTTGTCCTGCTGCCACCTATCGGAAAATGAATGCGTAACTTGAAAGAAAAATTATAACTTCAAAGTCAACAGTAATGCAGGGAATATTTTTTTAAAAGTATGAACGGAAGAAAAAAGTGTTTCTTACTATTTTACGTATTGGCAATTTTTAAAAAACAAGCTGTTTGTAAAACAGCATCTTGAGTATGCTGTACAGTTTTGATCAACATATCTTAAACAAAAATAATACATTGAATTGCTAGAGTAAATTCAGCACAGGGCTACTAAAATGGTCCAAAAGTTTACAGTCGTGAACTATGAAGAAAGTTTAAGAAATTTGAATACGTATTAGTTGAATAGTATTAAATTTGAATACGTATACGAAAGAGAGAAGGGTTAGGGGAGATTTGGTTCAACTGTTTATATTTATTAAAGGTAGTGTTTAGATTTTAATATGAGTGATATAAAGAGAAGTCATGGGTTTAAATTAAACAAATTCCATTTTAATCGGAAAGAGAGAAAACGCTATTTCTATAATAGGGTTATAGACAAATGAAACAATTTGCCAGTTGAATATTTGTTAATTGTATAGGAGCAACGGATTTTAAGAGATATTCATTGGGGGATAGTTAAAAGATACTAGCTGAACCTACCTTGATGGACCTTGAGCCTGTTGTGGGTCGTCATCGTGAATATTTGTATTTGTAATACATTAAAAAAAATGTAGTGGTCCCGTCGGTTTTCAAACCTGCGAACTATTGTTCCGTAGCCTCGGGGGTTACCAAATTAGCTACAAGGGCATATTCTAGATTCAACAGTAGTTTGTTTAATGTTTTATTATGGAATATTTCTAAAACTGTTAAAATCGAATAAATAATAAATGGAATTTTACAAATCCGAGGCAGATCGAATTTTGAAGATGAACTAATATATAAATTTTCAACCTTCTATGCGCAGAGGAAGTATATTTTGCAAATCACAGACACTTTTTTTTATTTTTACATTTTATTTGAGTAAAAATATATATGCAAATGGCATGAATAAGAGAGGGCGTAGCCATAGGAGTTCGGAGTACTATCCCAAGTAGGCTTCGGCGATAATTCGAAAAAAAATCGAAAATCCGGAAGTAAAAATTCATTGCGATTACGATTATGTAATTTTTTTATTTGTCGATTAATCGATTTGACGACTATCGATTTGACGGAAAAGCACTGGGGATGTCAAACGTACTACACAATAATTGCATTTATTTATCAAGAAATGATGGCGAATATACGTAAAACCCGAAACTCGACCGATGATGCATAACACAATGTCATTGAACTAAAGCTACTAAACTATATAAGAAAACAGAAGTCCCTCGAAAAGGAATATTATTTTCTGTATAAGCATGGCCATAAATATACTCATAACTGCCGTTTATTGTGTGGAACAACATATTTTGATTAATTTCTGGTGTAGAAATAAAATTTAACTAGCATTCACGTTCGATAATTATCACAGGGACAACCCTTTCCCCACACACATATTCGTTGTAACTACTCATAGATGACTCACCCTCAAAATAATTCTACCCATAGATAGCAGCAGTACTAACGGCTCGTTTAAAAACAGCTTGGAAACTAATTATTTTTAAATCCATTTTTAAAATAAATCCGTATATATTCAGGAGAAAAAGTACGACTCGTCACTTATATCTCTCTCTGGGAAATTCCCTGGTTTTTTTTTATCCTCACATGTCAAAATCCATTATGTGTGAGACCAGCAAAAGGGATCTGTACTACTCTTCGAGACTGTAGTAGAGCGAATATGATGCCGTCTTATCGTGAAACCAACATCTCAGACCGAATGGCCTCAGACACGTGACTTCTTTTCAAAATTATGAATTAAAAAATACTCGCGATTGGCTGACGAATTGGGAAATGTGTAACTGTGAAAATTTATGAATGCAATGACGTAATTAACCACGTGTCTGAGGCCATACATGTTGGCCTTAATTTGATGTTAGCGAGATTACAAAGATATGTTTTCTCTACTATGAAGGATCCATGCTCGAAGGTACTACTGAAATAATGTGCCAGTGCAATAACTATCGCATGGATCCTCTCCTCCCCCCCCCCCCTGACACACACACACATTCCTTGGAGCCAAAAAGGTTAACGATCTGCTCATAAATGGCAGCATTATCATTGGTTTGGTTTTTTAAAAAAAAGTTTAAATTTATTATAAACAAATTTTAAAAAAAGACGTTGATATTTATGAGATGAAAGTACGGTTTGTCACTGAACCATGAAATTCTCTTTCCTTTGTTACCACATGTGTTAAGCGACTCGTTACGTTTAGGGTGAGTGAAAAGGATTTTTATCACAGAATACAGAAATAATGATACGAAAAAAATTTGATTTTATCGTTTTCAAAGTAGATAATAGACGTTTCAGAATTAGGTGACTGAAAGTGTAAAATGTCCTATGTCTATAACCCTAGCATTTTCCTCGAGAGCAAAAAGAATTGCTTCCTTACGATGATTCAATAATAGAGCCTTTTGACATTTAGTTGTACCTTTTTTAGATTAGCTGATAATGACAACTGGGATTTTGTCACCAGGTGGAAATCACAAAATGCCACAAATAGCAATAATAAAAATAATAGAATTTTTGACATACGACATTTTGCACTTTGAACTATGATATGAAAACTACCAAATGACGTGTAAATGGTCAGAATTGTTATGCCAAACTAAATGTAAATTCAAGTATAAGTCTTTTCCTGGCAAGGCCTGATTACCGAATAGGCCCAGGCTTACACTTTATATTTTTGAGGGGGGCCCCAATTCACACATTTTATATAAATATTTAACAATTCTAACATAGATTGTCAATAAATTTACCTTAAAAAAGCGGCATTACTAACTTTAACAAAAAAACAGTTATCACTTGTGTTAAAATTGTTCGAATATTGGAAAAAAAATATCAAAAACATTAAGAATATTAGGAATATTTCATATTATTTCATAATCATCATTCATTTCATATTATTTATAATGTGTGTGTATTATATATGTGTTTCGTTGCCATCTAGGGTCCGGGATTTTAGTGCACGTAAAAGCTCGATTTGATGTTTCCGGGTTTATATGGGAGCAGCAATTGGGCCTTCATTTATAGTCGGGCTTTCCTATCTTCAATGTCTTAATCGGGCCCCGTGGTGAACATAACTTCTGAAAACTATCCAAAAGAAGTCTAAATAAAGCATAAATACTTTTTAGAAAGAAAGAAAGAACTCTTGTGTTAATTTCCGAAGCTGACGAAGAGTTTTGAAACGCATTTGTTTGTAAATTTCAATGAACAGACTCTCCCATTCCGCTCTGAAAAATCAACGGAGATTATTGTATACCTTTTGTGCAACGGCAATAGCCCAATTGCGGCCCTAAGGGAGGCGGGTTACCATATTCTCAAAGAAGAACATAATTGTTTATCGACCAGACAAAAGGTTGTCATGGGCCGCAATTGGAACTTTCCATGTGAAACTACCACAACTTGGGGGGAAATGACTTATTTCAAGCCAAATGTAATATGTAATATTTGAAATTCTAGTTCCAAATAAAATACAAAACAGGTGTTTGTGTAATTAAATGATATAAAACATTTTAGTGGAATACTTAAAAATGCAACAAACTATTAATTTTTCGTTTTTTTTTTTTTTTGTAAAAAATCTACAAATTAGCAGAACACACGCAGGTCGTAATGAATTTTATGATGAATTTTATGAGTTTGAGGTATGTCAAATATTTTTCAAAATGTTTCACAGTTTTATTTTTATTCAATTTATTTATATCAAAAGAGCAACATATTTATACACCAATTCACAGTACATAGCATAATTATTAATTTATAAAAACACTACAAATAAACTAAACAAGTTGCTTTAAAATAAAGTGTTTATGAAATCTGGTTTTAAGCAATAGCATAATATTATATATATTTTTAAAATATCATTTAATTCCTTTTATAAACAAAGTTTATGTGATTAAAGCTGTAAAAACACTATCAATGTCAAAAATATTTAGGAGTATTTAGAGGTCAGCAATTCAAAAATTATTGTGGGGGTGGGACTCAACTAGTTTCATTCCTAAAACATTTAACCAATATAAAAAGCTAATTAGTTGTTATTCTAATTAGTAATTACACATTAATTAGCAATTATTAATGATTTGTTAATTATTTAGTAAATGACACACTTTATTAAGAAATTAACAATTTTGTTATTATTTGAAATAAACATAATTTTCATCAATTGTATTAAAACAAAATTGTCTACGATTTGGAATGTTGGTAGAAAAATTTAACTTGAAATCCTAATTGAAATGGGGGGAGGGGGGGGGGGGTTGAGACTCTCCAGGGTGGCAACAACATTCTGGAAAAAAAAGTTCTCTGATATTTCCCTGATGGTGTTAAAAAATTTCCCTGATTTTCTAATTACGTTATAAATAAAAGAAAAATTATACACAATACTTATCAACAGTTCACAACAATAATTCATGGATACAACACAAATTACGCAATTGCAACAGGAATAATAGTAATTAAACATGTTCTCTGGGTGCAGATAATTACAAGTTTTTTCAAATTATTTCTTTTGTAGATAATTTTAAATGGTTTATGTGCTTCATATTTCCTATTCCAATCTTCAATAAATCACATATTCATTAGCCCCTTACATGTTGCTTATAATTCAAGGTCCAATGCTGTTACAAAAATAAAACTGAAAATATGAAAATGCGCATAACCATACTTTTCTTTTTAAATTCTTTTTCAGAACTAAAAGGAAATATTGACAACTAAATTATCCAGAATAGAGGGCATAACACACGATAATTGTCGTTTTAATGATCCAAATTTGAAAACTTCCCTGATTTTTTGTGAAAATTTGAAAAATTCCCTGATATTTCCAGAATAAAAAATTTCCATGATAATTCCCTAATTTCCCGGTTTTCCAGGTTATGTTACCACCCTGCCCTCCCTTTCCTACGCCCATGATTTGTAATAATGATTTCTGAGCTAAACGCCACATAAATAGAAAAACAATTAAATTCTTAGAGTTGCAACAAGGACAACAAAAATAATTTTTTATACATAATCAAATAATGACAACTAAAGGCTCTAATCACAACAAGGTTGGTCCTCTTATTAAACGTCAATTTGTTAGTATTGTCAGAAAAAATAATTCATGTTATTTTCTCTAATTGATTATCAGCAGTTATTAACCGACTGAACCGACCAAAACTCCAAAATAAAACCGCCAGAAATTTTAAATTAACCGCCAAGTCAAGAGGTTGTAGATTCGACCGTCATGTATTTTTTTATTTTGTATGTGCGCGCAGGATTTCGGTTCTAATTCAGATATTTGCACACAAAAAAAAAATTGTTGGATAGGGGATGTTTCACTTGGGAGCAATTTGAAAAAAATATTTGGTTATCTGGCATTTAACTATCTGGAATTCTCAATTAACCGGAAAGTTTGAAAAAAAAATTGTCCGATTTCGAAAATTCTTTTTTTGTTGAATAGAGAAAAATCCATTTAGGCAAAATCTGCAAAAAAATAACCGGTTATCCGGCTGTTATATATCCAGAAATATCGATTAACCGGATTTTTAAAAACAATTTATCCGATTAAAAAATATTTTCATTGTTCAACAGAAGTTGTACAACAATGACATTTCGTTTAACCAGCATTTATTATCATGGATAGGGATTGTTTTACAATATACATTGTTGAGCACAAATTGCTACTTGAATTTCTAGGTGAATAGGGGGCTAAGCCCCCTGCTAAATTAAAAACTAAAAAGGGGAAAATAAAATAATCTTTCTAAAGAAAAACGACTTTAACAAAAATGCGCTAAAAACTAAAAAATAATTTTTGATTTTACGAACTTATTGAAAAAATCGAATTATTTAATGTCAATTTTATACATATTACAACTTTTTGAAGTTGGTGCCAATTTACAAAAATCATACCCAAATTTTGGCACCAATTTCAAACAGTTGTAATAAGTATAAATTTGACATTAAATAATTCGATTTTTCCATTTTTTCAATAAGTTCGTAAAATTAAAAATTATATTTTACTTTTTAGCGCATTTTTCTTAAAGTCGGTTTTCCTTTTTTTTTAGAAAGATTATTTTATTTTGTTAATTAAATTTCAGTACAACAATAAATCAGATTTTAGCCTTTTCCAGAGTCTGTTTTTTTCGCCAACAAAATAAAATTTAAACTATGTACCTTCCTTCAAATTTACTGGCATTCTAGTACAAATACCAGCTATAAATATAACACATTTGATGAGGTTTTTTTTTTTGCCAAATTTAGTGTAGACCTGCAAGTGTAGCACTTGGACCTTGGATCACTTCTGTTTAGATTATCACTTACTGTAATCTTATAAAAAAAATATTTATGTCACGACATTTACACTTCATCTAAATCAGCAGTTCCCTTATTAGTATTAAGCCACAAACCAATAGCTAAAACTAAAATAGCAATGGAGATACCTTTTTTTTCATAAATGCTCACGGAAGCCCCCGCGTTTTGGACATGTATATATTTAAATTTTATTTAAATATGTAAATGAAGGTAAAGACAAATTTTTTAATTAATTTTATATATATTTTACTAATAATATGGACACAAATTTATCCAACAAATAATAGAAAAGACACCAGTATTTTTCTTTGGGGGATCCACGGACCCCTAAGCATTGAGCCCTGGAAAGTCGGCAGACCATCTTTTGGGAACCACTGATCATCTGTAATGGCCATTACAGATGGAATACAAGTAACACTCCTTTTTTCATAAATGCTCACGGAAGTCCCCCCCTTTTTGGACATGTATATATTTCAATTTTATTTCAATATGGAAATGAAGGTAAACACAAATTTTTAATTAATTTTATATATATTTTACTAATAATATGGACACATTTTTATCCAACAAATAATAGAAAAGACACCAGTATTTTTCTTTGGGGGATCCACGGACCCCTAAGCATTGAGCCCTGGAAAGTCGGCAGACCATCTTTTGGGAACCACTGATCATCTGTAATGGCCATTACAGATGGAATACAAGTAACACTCCTTTTTTCATAAATGCTCACGGAAGTCCCCCGCTTTTTGGACATGTATATATTTAAATATGGAAATGAAGGTAAACACAAATTTTTAAATTCATTTAATATATATTCTTTAATTTTACTAAGAATATGGACACAAATTTATTCAACAAATAATAGAAAAGACATCAATATGTTTCTTTGGGTGCCACGGAACCCTATAAGCATTGAGCCCTGGGAAATCTGCAAACCATTTTTTGGGAACCACTGATCATCTGTAATGGCCATTACCGATGGAATATATCTAACAATATTTTTAAAACTGTGAAGAATGGAGATGATCAAAAAATTCCTTTAATTACCCTTGAGTACATTACACATTTCTCCATATAAAAATATACTCTTTAAACAAAAAAATGTTTTACGTAAAAAAAATGCCCAAGTAATAATATAAATAATTTTAAATGCAATTATCATGAATATGTGATAGAGATTTCTTAAAGATACTTGCAGATTAATACAAAAAAAAATTTGTTCACACATTTTAAATATAAAATTCTATGGTATTTTTCATAAAAAATAATACATTTACGACATTTTATCACTAATTGTTTTAATGTCATGTAACGTATTCATACTATAATCACATTGTTTATATAAGTATTATCGGTATAGATGTATTATAGGACATTTTGCGCAAGTTTTTTGGGGCGATAAATTCGTTATGACAATCCCACCCAAATTAAGAGTGTCGGTCAATAATTCAAAACACCAGAAAAGTCTAATAAGTGCTTCTGTTGCATAAAACTCGATTCTAAAATTTATCGCCAAAAATTTAAATACCGTTTTGGCTTTTTTTTTTGCCGCCAAGGAAAAAAATGCGCCAAATGTCCTAAATGCATCTGTTCCATATTTTCAAATAAATAACAATAAAAAAAATCTCAAAGCTAAATGCTTTTGTAAACACTTATGAAGCATTACTTTTGTAAACACTTATGAAGCATTACTTTTGTAAACACTTATGAAGCATTACTTTTATAAACTTCACACACAACTTTATGATTGACATGCTTAAGAACCTTAGAGAGAACATGTCTGAAATGCTTTATGAAAACATCAATGTCTTCCTTCTTAACACCAATAGCCGCTGAAGCTGTTAGATACCCCACAGTGTGATCATCCGTATGGGAACCCCAGTTTTTAAACTCATGATCACCGATGGTTTTAGTTTCACCCGGAGCAACCAACCGAGCGCCCATTACAAACTTTGAAAACATCATCGATCCAATTTCAGTGAAAAACTTCCGATGCAACGATTCAAACTGAGTCAGAGCAAATGCGATGGAAAGTTGGTTGCCAGGTGTGTCCAGTACTTCACCACCAAAGTCCTCAGTGACTTTCACCAGTTCTGATTTTAAGTAGACGAATAACTTTTCTCGTTGATCGAGGAGCTCCAAATAACCCTTTTTACCTACGTTAAGTAGAGTAATGAACAAGTCCATTGACGGGGTTGACGAACCACGACCAGGATACATCTTCCCGACGTTGTCGATGATCCGAGAATCGAAACCGCAGATGACTGAACCACCGACTGGGACCATGAAATTCTTGTCGGTACTCGACACAAATAAATCAACGCGATTTCTCGATGCCTGTTCGATGATTTCCAGATAGGCAGGGCATTGGATTCCATAAGCGTTGTTAACCATATGCGGGATATCAAACTCTTTGCACAGTTTACCTATTTCCGTTAAATTATCAGGCATCTTTGGTGCAAAACTGGAGACTGTGGTTAGGATGCAGACAATGTTCTCAGGACCTAAAGACTTAATGTTGCTCTCTATATCTTCTAGACACCCTACAAGTCCATCAGAAACCTCCACATTTTTAATGACCACAGGTTCAAGTCCAGCAGCAAGAATACACTTGAAGCACGACTTTTGATCCAATCGAGGCCAGATGACGTATTTGGCTTGAGGCTTGATGCTGTGGAACATCCGTAGGCATAGCAACATGCTCATTCCAGTTGCAAGTGGAACCACTATGCACTTTTTTAGGCTGGGTAGTCCTAAGGATTTGAGGAGGTCCAATGTCATGCAGTTGGTTAACTGTCCGATTAAACTGGATCCAGCTGCTTTTGGTTGGATTTCGGTAATGTCCCCCGATCTGCCGATGCCATGTCCCATGTAGAAATGCCGGCGAGCGACGATTTTTGAAGCAAATCTCGATTCACGTTCCCCTACCCCGCAACTACCCAAAAAGTTATTGCTGTCCATCATCGAAATTTCGTGGAGAAGGACCTCTATTTCGTCTTCTCTCCATCCAGAATCGGGACATTGCTTCTTGTTGAACAGGTTCAGAATTTTCTTTCGCCGGCTTTCGAAGCACTGGAGGGCTTGATCCGAATATTGCTGGACAAAAGACTTTGTCGCTTTTATTGCGTTAGCGTCCATCGTCCTTCAGTATTGGATTATGGATATTTAGCAAAATTGTTCGAAAGTGTTAGTGAAAATATCCCTCAAATCAGATAAAGGGGCAAGAAGTGAATGGTCAGTTAGTTTCGTAATGACATGAAAAAAAAACATGTAAACAGTTATATTTCGTTTCAGTTCAGTTCTTTTAAAAACTTCAAAGCAACGGTCACAGAAATAATATTGGTTTTATACATTGAATAAATTACTAAAACAATCTAATTTTTAAACAAATTTGCATTGTTAAATAAATGTTTATACGAATAAAATAATTATTTTATTTATTGAATTCTTAAAAGCTAAATTTGTATTTACAGTTACGCACAGGAATAATCTCATTGCAATAAACCAATGAGCTCGTAGAACCCGTTTGAGTTACCCTACGTCTAACAATACGTTGTTTATATTTTCTTTTTTCACTATCGCACTCGGGTCACGAACAATATTTTCGATACTTTGCACATACTTTCAAATTATATTTAAACTGAGATGTGTTTGTCGGTAAGAAATTGATGTTGTATTTATAAGTGCTTCATTCCAAGTTGTGAGCTACCATGTCGTCTAAAGTGCCCGTCGATTTATTGCCGATACATGAGGAAAGTCCCCCTTATTCTAAGGGTGCATATCCTGATGCTTTCATATATCCTCCTGATTTAGATCGCCCTGGACCTTCGACTGAATACACTCCTGAAAATCCTGATTCCGGTAATACTTTTGTTAATATATCTTGGGTTGAACCTATATAGGGAAAGTTGGGTTTTGGTCTGAAACTTTTAACGAAAGGTCTGTGGTAACAATAAATTTATATCCTGCATATAATGTAACAGAATGAGTTAAGCAATTTTTACCCTATTGATTGGTGATTATAACGGTCGCAGTAATACTACATTCCCCAAATAAAAAGCCTACATGATTCAGAACCGTTTAAGATACAGCTACAGACAGTTCTAATCATTCCTTCTCTGTTTTCAAATTCCCGTACGCGTAGAGGAAAACCTGACGGTATAAGCGGAGAAACTGGTTTTGGCGACCTTAGGCATAGTAGGATAGCCAAGGTATCGCCAACGTAGTTTAGGGCTGCCAACGGTGGATCTGAGGAACTCTACCCTAACTTTAGAATACATGCATAAAAGTCTGAAGTTTAATCCCTAAGCTTTAACGATAAATGGTAAGTGATAAAGTATATATTATGGCAACTCTAACTGATGACTTTTAGAGCACTGGCATGATTTATGGTAACCTTAACACGTTCAACTACCCAAATAATTGCTTATAAGTACCATAATTGACTGTTGAAAAGGGTTACCAGCTGTATCTTTAGTAGTCAATGACTGGAGACCGATATTGCTTAGGATCATAAATCGACAATCTGTGACATTAGCACACGATACATACTTGCTTTTGTGTGATTGCTCCGAGTTGTACTGTGTACTAGGAATTTACCGGTCTGAATTAAAAAGCAGTGAATGCAACTCTTCTGAATTTTCCCAAATTTGTTACATTAACCCGCATTTGGCAACAAAAACTGGTTTTGTGGCCAATCAAAGTACTCTTCCTTTTTCTGTCTGCAAGGTTGCTGGAAAGGGATAAAAAATTGGAGAAAAATCAGGTTTACAGTTCATGCAATTTAACGAAAATATGTGCATCAACTTAAAATCACAAGTATTAAAAGGCCATAAATCCACCTTAGGGAAAATGTTTTGGTAAGGTTTCCTTCATTATAATGCTTGGGTAAAATTTAAAAATACACAAGAAATCTGCCAAATCAATTTTTATAGCCAATGTTGGTGTGAAAAGTGTAAGGTTGCCATTTACAACACAGAAACATTGATATCATTTAAAAAAGTTTGTTAGCTAACTAAAAGCTGTAGATAAATACAACATTATGAATTCGAACTTGTAAAACACAATATGCAAGTAACGTGTTTTGTGGGCATGTGTTTTTTAAATACTATTTATTATGCACATTATTAATGGCTTTTTTTTTTATTATTATTATTTATTTTTTTTTCAAAAAATATATAGTTATTTTTATGGTAAAAATAATAAAAGGAAATATTTATTGATTCATTCAATACTCACTTCATATTAGGTATTTTGCTATATTTAATTTTTTTAGCTGTGGAACCAAATTAAAATTGAGAAAATCTTAAGTTTTCCATCTATAAAATTAGAGAAACCAGTCTGGAGGATAAAATGCTGACTTTCGCTAAAATCGGTAATCCCAGTCAGTTGATGATAACCGAACAACCTAATAAACGCAGTTTAAACTAACAAAAGCATGTAATGCTATAAAAACGACAATAAATTTGTAAAATAATAATTTTTTTAAGTAAGCACAAAGTCTTATTTGCCAATTTTTAAATATATATATATATATATATAATATATATATATATAATATATATATATATATATATATATATATATATTGATAATCAAATATATCTAATGAATGTCATCAGTACTAGAAAATGGTAATCAATCTTAAAAAAAAAAAAAGCTTTTTTTTTATCTTCAAAGTCTAAAACTTAATGCATAAAATCCTTTTTTCAATTAGCACAGATTATCAAAGGGGGGATAAGCTATTTCTTGCTACTGAATTAAAAAGAATGAAGATGAATTTTTGCATAAAATAGTCAAATGAATTGTAGGGTTTCGGGAGAGTCAAAAAGGAAAGGAATTCATGCATAATAAAGCAGAAGGGAGCAGTTTTCCAATGAAAAAGGCTGGCTGGCAGTCAGACAGCCCTTCAAAAAACGCTTAGAGTGAACACTGTTAAATAAATTTATATGTTTACAAGATAATTTTATATGTTAATTTTATATAGTTTTATATGTTTTTTTACAGCTATTATAATAAAAGCATGATTATCATATCAACTTTTCAATATTTTATTTATTTTCTCATAATTTAAAATTTTTGTTTTAGATCATGTTCAGAAATTTGCATCTCTTGGTTTGGAAATTTCAAGGTAAACCATACAGTTGCATTCATTTGCATATACTTTTGCAGCCTAAAAATTTATATATTTAAACAATCTTTTCCTATTCTAGTGCTGTTATTGGAAGTGTCATTTCTCATCCCTGTATTGTGCTTAGGAGACAATGTCAGGTAAATTTAAAAGTTCAACTTTATGTTGTATTTTATTTATTACTTTATGTTTAATTAAAGATACTGATTGTAGGATATACTTCTTGTTCAATTGAATGGGGTCTTATTCAATATTTTTTACTTGGCCAGGGAGCACTTAAGTACGAGAAAACCAGACAGAAACTCTCAACCATAGGTTTGTCAGTGTTCACTCTAGAAATAAAAAGGGGCAGGACGCTGTTAGTAGTAAAAGGGCACCCCGTTTTTGAAAAGACACTTCTTGTTTTTAAAAGGGCACTTTCAAAAAGGAAGGAATTTGTTTTTCTACTGTCATAATTCACTTAATTCCATATTACACAAAAAAAAATTTAATTGTTGCCTTTTTTTAAAGACAGTTAATGGTTTGGTTTTGTTAATTAACGTTGCACTAGAGCTGCACAGTGGGCTATTGGCGACGGTTCGGGGTCAATCTCGAAGGAAAGACCCGGAAACACATTCACACACACACATTTATACACACATTCAAACATGCACCTGGTTATTTTTGAACCATGGTCAGATGACGAGGAAACACCTGAACTGGCACCCAACGCCTTCAATAGACGTCGGGACTTTGGACCCCGATCAGATGTATCGTGCACCAGTCCCGTATACACGCCAGTATAATTTGTTGGATATTCTGGAGGACTTTCTAGTATTTTTGTAGCGAAGCTGGCAACCCTCCTATCGCAAGATCACTACTTTTTTACTTTTCTATGTCAAGTCCATTGCACGGATTCGAACCACCAATCCTCTGATTAGTAGCTGAACGCCTTACCAACTGAGCAACTGGGGCTCCAGTTAGGGAAGCAAGGACACTTGTGCTTGACTGAAAAAGGCAAGAGGGGCGAAATGTTTTCAAAAGAGGGCAGCATTTTGGAAAAAGGAGTTGGGAGGAATCGGGTTGCAATGTCCTGACGCCATAACATCTCAGAACTAATATAAAGTTAAAATAAAAATTAATTTCTCAAAAGTTTAAGCAAACTTGAGTTTTTATGTTTGGAATGAAAGAGCATATGGTAAAAATATAATTATTCAGAAATTGAGTTTTAAGTGTACAAAACATACGCCCATTGCTAGCAGCACCCTAGACTAACCCTTTGTAAATAAAAAAGTTTTTTGAATGTTTATTCAATCTTGGTATCACCTTAAGGGTAAGTTATTGGGGAATATTATAGAATAAAAAAATATTTCGTAATTTTTGACCGATTTCCGTATTTCCTTGTGTGTAAGGGAAGATATTTTCATAAAAAAGAAACTGCCGGATATCCGGCAAAATCCAGTTCGGATATCCGGTTTGTAATGTGCGCCGGATATCCGGTATCCGGCAAAACCACTATCCGGTTCATCCCTACTACTAACCGTCAGTGGTAGTTTTTATGTACAGTTCATAAAGTTTCTTCCCAGCATCACTGATTGACAAGAAGAAGAAAGTATATCAATAAATGAATGAACTATCAATTAACTCTATTCTTTCAGAGGAGAATATTGACCACTCGCCTGTTAAGGTAAAGCTTTTATGAAAAACTTTGCAATTTCAAAGTTTTTGTTTTTTTAACAATCATATATCTGTTTCAGCTACCCCTTCACTACAACACTTAAAAAAGGACTTATTATGAAAATTTTCTGGAAGAGCAATTATGGTTTAGATTTTTTTTTCTTAAAGTTATTTTTTTGATAAAGGAAAGTGGTTCCATCAATAAAATTTGCTTATAATTAATACAAACATGTTTGAAATGATCATTTCTTGTAACCTTTACTTAAAAAACTAATTTTGTAGAAACACACTTTAGTTGAATTTTTATAGAAAAATAAGGTTATATGATGTTGAAATTTACATTATATTTTATACAGGTAAACAGAAAAGCCACTAGATACCACCTGAGTCCTTTTACGCTGGTTCCTGTCCTGTTAAGATTGCAGAATAGACAGGTATATATATATTTTTTTTTACATCTATTGATTTATATTGTGTGTAAATAGTTGCTCATGTATGTTGTATATCAGTGTATTTCATTTATGCCAAACCTATTTAAATGTACCTGATTTGTTTCATAAAAACATTCTTTGGTAATATTTTGATAGCAAATCAAATTGTTGGGGTCACAAAATGGCCTCTTTGTGAAAGTTCTTAAGTTTTTTTCTTCTAGGAATACCCCTGTAACCAGACACCCAAACTAAGTTAACCCTTTACACTCAAGATGTGACTCTCAGTCACAAAAATAACTACCCGTTCTTTTGTTCCCTGTTCTTCAAATCGAATGAGAACTGCACGTTCTTGGACATAAAAAATGCTTTACTTTTGTCAGCTTGTTCTTAAATACAACTCCGTTTAAATGTCTGACATCACTTGGGTATCATTTGGCCATTGACTAAGCAAAGAACGAGATATAACTGTTCCATTAAAAGAACAGTTATCAAGGCTACCATACAGTTTTTACTGATGGTTCTAAGTTTAATAATCATGTAGGGTCTGATTTGCATCATTTGCATAATTATGTAGCAGCTGATTTTTGTAACTTGACTGTCTCGAGTAGCTTACATAAATTTTGTTCAGTTTTCACATAGCATATATCTCATTTTCATGAGATGTATGCTATTTTCATGGCCATAACAAAAATACATGAGTATTGTTACAAAAAGTTCATAATATATACAGAATCGAGGAGCTGTATTGAAGCCCTTCAAAACATTTCATATCAAAGTCAACCATTAGTTTTACAAATTGTGGACGATTGCAACAAGCTCAAAGGAAAATTTTATGATGTAATGTTCTGTTGGATTCCAAGTCATGTTGGAATAGAAGGAAATGATCAAGCTGACAATAAAGCCAAAAACACACGAATTGCATGGGATAATTTTGTTGTAGATAGTGATGCCAAACTAGCTACGAAAACAGCCCCAAAAAATCTACAGATATATAATGAGTTCATATAAGTGTTGCACTTGCCGAAGACATGTTCAACTGTTTCAGTTGGGCTCTTGCATCCCCTGCACAGATCATCATCAACAACCCCTATAATTTTCAGGTGTTTGATAAGAGTCTGGCCCGTTAGTAGCACAATCATAATCCTGCACAGAGTGGCAACATAACCGAAAAATCAGGGAATTATCATAATTTTTTTTAATTCTGGAAATATCAGGAAATTTTTCAAAATTTCACAAAAAATCAGGGAATTTTTTTAAATTTGGATCATTTGTCTATTATGCCCTCTATTTTGGGTAATTTAGTTGTCAATATTTTCTTTTAGTTCTGAAAAAGAATTTTTAAAAAAATAGCATGGTTATTTGCATTTCCATATTTTCAGTTTTTTTTTTAGTTTTTTTTAAGTAAATCACTGCTGGAGTGAGAGCAAAAGCAAAGTGCATTGGACCTTGAATTGTAAGCAACATGTGAGGGACTAATAGATATGTGATTTATTGAAGATTGGAATAGGAAATATGAAGCATATAAAACATTTAAAATTGTCTACAAAAGAAATAATTTGAAAAAACATGCTTTTTTTTTGCATTATCTGCTTCCAGAGAACATGTTTAATTACTATTATGCCTGTTGCAAATGCATAATTTGTTTTGCGTTCATAAATTATTCTTTTAACTGTCAATAAGTATTGCTTATAATTTTTCCTTTATGATGTAATATAGTTATTGTATCATTGTAGCGTGGATACTTTGTTTCTATACAAAGCATGTATTGCACCATTTCTTAATGTAATTGTAAAATCAGGGAAATTTTTTTCCAGTATGTTGTAGCCACCCTGCCTACAGAATTTTCTATCCAGCCCAAGTATAAACTTTTGAAATCTGCTAGAGGACCCCTTAACGAAGGGTTTGGTTTGTCTCGTACCTACGAAGATAGTCCACTTTTTATCTTTCACCTTACATAGGAGTGAGTATCTAATCTCAGAGCATGATATGGGAACAATTGGCCGATGTCCCACTTGCCTGTTCAAAGAACCAAAATTAAAAAATCAAATTGCATCTGGAAAAATTGGTTTTAGAGTGACAAGGTCAAATCACAGGATTAAATTCAATCGAGGTTTTTATCTAATTTCTTTTAAAGATCTGAGATCTTGTCAAATTTAAGCTATGTTGACAGAGCTATTTTTTTTAAAATCAGAATCCAGTAGGGGCTTGTGAGTATGAAAAGTGAAACATTATAATTGTGGCATAAACATGCAATTCAGTTGTTAAAAATTGGTGGTAAGAAAACAAGCCTTTAAAAAAGTTTATTTAACTAATAAAATATTTATTTAAATAAAATTCAACAATCCGCCCCCCTTCAGTTACGTATAAGAATATTTTTAAATGAATGAATCATAGGACCCAGGTTTACTAGCCTTGCACTAGCTAGCCAGCACTTTGTCAGAATTTTAATCCTTTAAAAACAATTTCTAGAATTAATTTTTATTTTATATGTACTGCAGATTGATTGAATTTATTATTGAATACTTATTTATTGATTTTTTATTATTAAACAGGGAGTATTTTGCTTGTGGAAGGGCTGTAGTGGTATCTTTATACTCAGAGGGTGTGCAACGGCACTTGAGACTTTCCTGGCAGAGTTGACGCCTTTTCCTAGGTATTGTAATCTATTTCTCAGTGATTACTTATATGTCTGATTTAAATTTTTTAATATTCGTAAATATTTTGCATGTTTGTAATTTAAAAAATAAGGTTGTGTGATTAAATAACATGTTTTATTAACCTTGAGAATAACACTCTAGTCCTCCAAGACCCGTAAGCTGAATTTATCACCTCTTCTACTTGCACAAGTAATGTTACTGTGCAACCTCTTTCATATTACTAGTAAGGCCAACTGTGAACACTATGTCCATCTGTTTGGACAATGCTCATGCAATATATTTCATATACATTTTTTGGAAATGTATTAAATATTTAACCTAAAGCTTTAAACATTTAACCTATGCTATTTCTATAGGTTAAATTTTTAATATGATGTAGTGAAAACGTGACACACAGACATAACTTGAAATATGTTTTTTTAATCCTCTGATGATCACATGATATTCGCAAAGTTGTTTTTACTTCTTAGACATTTAAATAATTTTTCTGGACATGTTATTTTTTATAGGTATATATATTTATAGCTGTTTAATTAAAAAAATATCGAAAAGTAAATTTTATAATTCAAAAATTGAATGCATTGATATGATATTATATCACATCTATGAGCATAAGGATTAAGTAGATATTTTTTGTTCTTAAATAATTGGATGCTTCCATTTTGTAGTCAAAATTTTAATTTAAAATTTGGTTTATTGAATAGTTATGTAAACTATTACACTTGATAATAACATTTTTAATTTAGTGCTTAATTTTGGAGACACTCGAAAATATTTTTTTATATAATTTTGAACTTAAGAGCACGGTATAATTCTTATTATAAAAAGTGCAGAAAATAAAACATTCAAAAGAAAAATTTTTTCTTCATTAAACTATTTATAGTGAAACTTTTAATCATTTGTTAATATTTAGTGTTTTTCAATATTTTTTTTAACATAGTTTAAAAATAGTTTTAATAATAACTATTCAAGTTATGTAAATTTGATATTGAGCATAATTACATATTTGTTGTTTTACTGTTATTCTTATTAAAATGTTATCAGTTAAATATGAGTATTTATACATATTCTTTAAGAAATTAGAATCTAGTTGTATTTTTATTTAAAATGTCTTATATTTTAGACTGTCATTATTCTTCGATTATTTAGACTAATTAAAATTACTTTTTAAGGGAAGTTACATCTAATAGTTCGTTGAAGCAGCTATCCCAACATCTTTTACTGAAACTGTAAGTAATATTTTTACTTATATATTTCTTTTGTTTGAGCAATGTTCAATCACTTTTAACAATGGTAATCTAAATTGAAAAATGTTTTTTTAACAGTATTACAAAATAAATCATTTCAATTGTACTTGAATTATTAACTAAATTCTAGTTCTCAAACTTACTTTTTGTTAATGCGTTCTTGAATTTATTATTCTCAGCATAGTTTTTAGTGCATTGTAGCACGTTAGCATTAAAAGCATTGTAATTACACTTCTGTTTTGTAATACATTGCTATATACTATCTATAGTAAAGCTTAAAGTGGTAATTTTATCGCAATATATTATGTAATGACAATTTTTTCTTTCTTCTTTTGTACCTATTGTATAGCTATAATATATAGTTAAAGCCTTTTATTGCTTTTACAGTATTTCATTTGGAGTTCTAACTCCATTTTATTGTGCAAGTCTTGCAGAAACTGTTCAAGTAAGTAAATTTGCATGTATACATGAGTTTTTCCATTTTTAAAATAACGCTTTTAGCTTTATAACATGCTTTTATAAAATGTATGTAAATTTTTTAATGGTTTACATAAAGATATTTCAGTTTTTATTATTTTTATAGTATTTCATATTGAATTATATTACTTACATTTATATATACTATTCAGTCATATTTTTAAACTTTTTACACTGAACCTTTAAAAATATCCTGCTCTTCACCTATAGTTTTTAGAAATCTGTCAAGAATTTCATATTTTTTGTTTGATGCTCCTATAATCCTTTATAATGTTCTTCAAACCTGCTTATTTTTTATCTTGTTGATTTTTTTTTATTTTCAAGGTTTCGTCAAAGTTTTTTAAATATTTATATATTGTAGAACTCATATATTGCTGTTCCAGTTGTAGATTGATTTAACTAAAATTCTAAAATGAACTGTTTATTGGGGTACATCATTTAATATTATAAATGTTGGGTCTTTTACATGGGGCTCAAAATTAGAAAGGCTTCTTATTATCTGGAAAGTGCTGAAATTAGTGCTATTGATCTTGGTGAATTGAGCTTTTAAATATGGACACTATTGTGGGATAGCTATTAAGAAAACAAATAGAACGTTAGGATTTTTTCAAATGTATGTGTCGTCTAAACCTAAGCATGTAATTGTACACTGTATATGAGATTGGTTAGGCCTCATCTTGAATATGCATAACAATTTTTATCACTTTTTTTTTTTTAAATATATTGGTTGATTTGCTAGAATGAGTTCAACACAGGGCTTCAAACATAGTTCAGGGTACTTCGGGAAGGAATTATGAGGCCTGCCTTAGAAATTTAATATATGTATACACTTAAGGAAAAGAGGACTTGAAAGGACATTATTCAGCTATTCAAATTTATCAAATTGGGTGATCTGAAGGGATTGGAATTTAATATTTCCAATAGGACTACAGGTCATGGATTCAAGTTATACAAATTACAGTTTAATCGGGTGGGTGGAAAGTATTTTTAAAATGGGTTAATAAGCAATAGGAATAGCTTGCATAATTGTGTTGTTAATTCTTCGTGAATAAGTAGTTTTCAAAAGCGGTTGGATCAACATTGGGAGATCATACCAAATCTACTTTCATATATGTTAACAAAGAAAATATGCATTACTTTTAATAGTTGCATTTATTGGAAAATTGAATCAGTTTATATTAATCGTTTTTTATTTTTACCGCATTTAACACTGTTCAGGTCCAGATTTACTTTTTAATTGAGGGGTTTTAAAGTAATAGCATTGGGAGATTGTGCCAACATTGACAGGCATAGGGGCTGTAGTTTGTTGTTATTTGTATTTTATGCAATTTTATTCTTAGGAATTTTTTTTATTAAACATTTTAATTCATTTGTAAGAAATTTTTTAAAAAATTGCAGAAATATTAATATTTTTTTCTACTTTAAAATATATTTTAACAGAGAAAAAATACTGCATTAAATTTCTTTTTACATTTCTTGGTAAATTAAATTAGTCTATATTAATTGTTTTGTTTTTGTTTGCAGCATTTAACTAATTTAGTCACAGATTTAGTTTTTAATTGAGGCGGTGAAAGTAATAGTCAAAGTCAGACTTTACACCACTTTTCTGCCAGTACCAATTCATTCTTTATTTACTGAACGCAACTGATGGAATACTGGTGCAAACCTGGCTTTGGCTTGCACCACTATTTCTCAGTTCGTTAAGGTTCTAATTGGCACCACAGGGCCTAAAAGGGTTAACACGAATCAACCATTGCACTCCCTTATTTCTACTTATTAAAATTTAGCATAAAATTTACAATTAAATGTTCTACGTTTAAGGAGATTATTAGTAAATGTTTCAATGATCATTCCAGAGTGATATTGCAAGCGAGAAACCTGGCTTTCTGGACTGCCTGAAAGAAGGGGTGTGTCGTCTATTCAAATTGGGCACGCCCCGCTCTTCCAGGCTCCTCCCCATGTGGCAGCTGATTGGCCCCTCTGCACTCTTCGGCCTCTCCACCTACGTCCTGTCCTCGCTCATACAATCTGTATTACATTGGTTTCGTTCACTCAAGCTTCGTAGCGCTCAAGAGAAGGTTCGTATTGACTATACAGTAGACCTAGAATATAGCGACCCCTTAAAGGAATAAATTTAATTAAAAATTTTAACAAAAGGACTTTATAATGAGTTAAAAAGAAGTATTAGAATAGCTGCATATGAGCAACAGTTGCAGTTAACAGTTAATCAACTGAGCAACTAAAAAATCACACACACACTGCGGGTGATTATTTAATTACATCCAACTCGGGGCTGCCAGATTTTAGATTTGCAATTTTCAAACGGAAGGTGAAAATCACTAAATTCATATTAATCCATATAAAATTGCCAAATTGTTGATTATTTGCCTAAACTGTTAACAAGCGGAATTTATTATGAATTTATTGTGTAACAAATTCAATTGAAAAATATAAATTCAATAGTGTTATATAATTTAATAGAAAATCAGAAACAATTAGTAGAACATAATGTAATTCATATACCAAATGCCGGATAGGAAAATTGATAGAATAAATTGAATAGGGATTGTGCAAGATAATCAAACACTTTTTGAACAATAATGGCTAAATATGCCAGGACTTATGTGACTTTCTAGCAATTATCCATATCCAAAGCTTTAATGCCATTCAAATATGCCACCTTCAGTGTGAAAAGACGGTAAACAACTTTTAACCCTCAGCAAACACTAAACAGCCCTCAGTGAAAACTAAAATAATTTAAGGGGAGTAAAAATATAAAGACAACATGACAGCTCTTTTCCCATGAGTCCTGTGTACAGAAAGCTGTGCTGCTGCAACACTGTCACTTTCTTTGATCCCTGATGAAGTAAAAAGTCAATTTTTCCTTTATTATTGTTCTCATTTTTGTATATTGTTTTGTGTGTTTTTATGTTGTTATTTAAGGATAATTTTTTATATATATATATATATAGTTTTACAATTCTCTGAAGCAGAATTTTGAGCTTTGATTAACTATTTTATTTATAATATTGTATTTTTAGTTACCATTTTTTTTCTATTTAACTAAAAACTAAATTTTTTTTAAAGTTTTTTTGTGTGGACTGAGAATGTTAAACTAACCTATATATAATTCCCTACTTATAGGGAATTATAAAGTCCTATATTGAGATTTTTTTTTTAATCTTTTTGTAACTTTTATTTAAGGAAGTATGTTTTATTACAATTCATGCTACGAAACTTTTTTTAAATACTTGTATTTAAAATAATAACTGTTTTAAAAAGACTGAAAGTTGCAGTATACTGTCTATCAAATATTAACATATTAACTATATTTTTTAAAGAGCCAATTTAAAACTCATGGGAAAAGAGCTGTCATGTTGTCTTTATATTTTTACTCCCCTTAAATTATTTTAGTTTTCACTGAGGGCTGTTTAGTGTTTGCTGAGGGTTAAAAGTTGTTTACCGTCTTTTCACACTGAAGGTGGCATATTTGAATGGCATTAAAGCTTTGGATATGGATAATTGCTAGAAAGTCACATAAGTCCTGGCATATTTAGCCATTATTGTTCAAAAAGTGTTTGATTATCTTGCACAATCCCTATTCAATTTATTCTATCAATTTTCCTATCCGGCATTTGGTATATGAATTACATTATGTTCTACTAATTGTTTCTGATTTTCTATTAAATTATATAACACTATTGAATTTATATTTTTCAATTGAATTATATAATACTTTATATTTTAGTTTGTAAAGGATAGAGAACCCTATAAATAATTCGAACGCTACAATCTTAAACTAAGCTTAAGGAATAAATTAAATTAAAATATGTAATATAAGGACTTTTTATTTTAAAACAATATTAGAATTGCTGCGTATGAGCAACAGTTGCAATCATTTGATGATAAAAAGTATAAAATATTAATTTATATTAAACATTTTGTATGAGAAATTTAAGTAAAAACTCTTTTGAAAAAGTAGGAAGTCATCTTTAATATGATTTAGGGAGTAAAGTTATTTTTCAGTTTACATTCGAGTCAAGGTCCACATGTAATTCTGTATGAAATTTTGATGGTATTGAAGGTAGCGTCATGTTTGTTAAAGGAATTTAACATATTGAAAATCGATAACTTTAATGTATTTTCTTCTTCAATTATTTAGGCCTTGTATGAAAGTCAAGCAAGTCAAAGCTCAGCTGCTACTTATTTAGATAATTTATCTATATTCCACTTCAGCTCCTTCATGGCAAGTGTCGTTTTGTACCCAGCAGAAACAATGGTTCATAGGTAATCACTTTGACCTCTAACTTCAATCACTTACATTTAGGTTTATGTGAAATCTCTGTAGTTTTGAACTCGATGTTGCATGTGATATCCTGATATCTTACCGATCTCTAAAATCATGGTGTACTTAAATTAATTACCAAAATTACCTCTTTCACAGTGAGTCGGTCATTGGAAGATTTAAGATCTTATATAACTATGAAAAAATATGTGCTAATGGACACTTGATATAATGTTATTCTTTTATAACAAACTAGCTGTTTAGCTCTGAGTGGCTGCGAAAACCATTAAAACATATACATTTAAAAAAATTAGTTTCCCCCAATCGGAACTTGAACCTGCGACCTATTGCTCTGAAGTCACATGCACTACTGACCAAGCTACAAAGGCACATTCTCGCTAGAACTTAAAAGTTTTTTTTTAAGGTCTCTATCTAATAATTATTTTTTTAAACAAATCATTGATATTTATAAGATGAATGTACAATTAATTCTTTACTCTGGGAAATTCTCTTTCTTTTGATACCTTGTTACAATTCATTTGTGTGTAAGAAGCGTAAAAGGGATCTATGTAAAAGCACTTTAGAAACAATATCATATGGTGAGTAATAGGTAACTACAAATCATCTGTCTATATAAATCTCTACACTTACATAAATTTTTCAAATTTTGTAGTTATCTAGTTTTAGAGTACTTACCCCACACTATATATTATGTTAAAAATTATCTTAACTTGTCAAACAATTTCTTTACCTTATTAGTACTGGGATATTGTTCAATTCTAATAATTAGACAATTCACTCAGCAGTCACAATGGTCAAATATGATAAAACAGGGTGTCCAGAAACAGGGAAATCGGGGAAATATCAGGGATTTTGACCATTCTGGGAATATCAGGGATTTTGGGATTTTTTTGAAAAAATCAGGGAATTGGTCAAAAAAAAATATTTTTAACTTGATTTCTGGCTGTAAAACATTGTTGATTGGTTACAAATATTCAAATAATTTTTAAATGCAATCAAAAAGAGGGAAGTATGGAACTTTTAAAAGTGTGTAAAAGTGAAAATTTACTCTTTCAAAGTCGTAGAAACCGCACCAAAATGCTGATGTTTAAAATTTGACAAACCAATTGGCTATCTATAACTAGGTACTTAGGCCACTTAATTTATTTTAAAAATAGATCTTTCAAGTGTTTAAAACTTGCTAAGTTCCTAGTAAAATTCAAATTTCTTTTGAACATCCCTAAAATGATTTTTTTTTGTTAAACTAAACAAAACTGTTGTTGCTTTTATTATTTTTTGGATATATTTTAGATCTTAGAAAATATATTTTGTGTACTAAGCAGTATATCTAAAGATACTGGATTAGATTAATAAATTAGTTTTATTATTAGGGATAGGAATGCATTGGGTTTCTACTTTTTGAGTATATTGGATTTCTTTTTTAAAATTGAGGTTACTTTAGACTTTGATCTTAAAGTACAATCACTAATAATCTAAGAGATATATTGCACTTACTTGGACTTTTATGATTGTTAATTAGCATTTTGAATTATTGATACATATTTACTAAATGTTCTGGAATTTTGATTTTGGGGTACATTAAATTTTTATACATTGATTTTTGGATGTTAAACTTTGGTTGCACTTTTTTGGGAGTTAGAATATCAAGCGAAATAGTTAGTAAAAAACTAATATTAAAAATAAATATATTTTTGGGAAATAATAAAATAATGTCAAAGCATATCTTGCATAATAAGGAATAATAATACATTTTTAAAATATTGCCATACGGCTTGCAGGGAAATATCAGGGAAATTCATAATGCTTTCCCTGTGGACACCCTGTAAAAAGCTGGTTAAAAAAACAAACTGAAACAAAATGAGCAAATAAAACAACTGATATCTTATAGCAAAGCATTGCTTGGGACAAGGGGCATTAAAAATGGAAAATGAAAACATAATGCATCAATGGATTACAGTTGTCTCTTTAAGTGAAAAAGGATGTATCGAACTTGATCCATAATCTATACTCCTTTTTTGGTAAAAGATTTATCTAATTATTATTAACTATTTTTATTTATTGTTGTGTCAACAATAACGGGGCGGATAAACTTTCATTGGCCGCCGTACCTTAAAAACTTGTTATACTTAATTTCAGAAAACGTGTAGGAACCATAGAATCTGAAAGAATGAATATAGAGGATTTTCAGAAAGGTTTCCCTGTATTTATATCTATTTTTCTATTCTAAACTAGGCTATACCTTCAGGGCACTAGGACAATCATCGATGACCTTGACTCTGGAACATCAGTTCTACCTGTGATATCCACTTACGAAGGCATCATCGACTGCTTTCACACAATCGTTAGCGAAGAAGGGGCATCTGGCCTCTATAAAGGATTCGGGGGGCTGATTTTAGAGTACGCCATACAGGCGCTTATTGTGAAAGTGGCGCAAATTACGTTCGAAGGGAGATAGAGCTGATTTTTAGAACGCCAAATATTAAGAAAATTGCCGCTGATCATTCTACATAGGACAATATTAGAAGCCTATATAAATAATTTATATTTATTTTACATCTTTGATGTATAAATTACTTGATGCTTGTCATGTATATAGGAAAATGTGTTTATTTTTCTTATTGGGCCATTTTGATTTACTTGCATGTCCTGTATTTCTCAATAAAATTTTCTTACACATTTTGAATATGCAATAAATAAGCTGCCTTACTTTTATACAAAACATATTTCCAGTTATGCTTAGGCAGGGTTCGTATGGTCTTTTAATGTCCTTAGAAACTGTTTATTTTTGTTCAAAAGATCCTTAGAAGCTTTCAAGTTACAGAAGGCTCTTTAAAAGTCCTTGAAACGAATATCATTTAACTCTATACATCTCTATTGAAACTGTTTTATCTTGATGTGAATTAAAAATATTTTGTAGTATTCGAGTAAAAAAAAACTGGTTTCTTTCCACCTGATAACTTTTAGCTGATTGCATGTATTTTCCTCTTTAAATTCATTTATTTAAAAAAAAAAAAATTTTGTTTACTAAGAAGTCTATTTGCAACTTTAGAACTAACTTTTTGTTGCAAATGTATGGAATTGTTTGCATAAAAATATAAGGCCTTTATAAATTAAACCTTGAAAATTCTTTAAAATGTCCTTATTTTTATTTTCAAAAAATGTGTCCGAACCCTATTAGGATTGTCATGTTTTTTAGGAAAGATACAGTATTTCTACTGGCACAAGTAAAATTGCTTTCGGTCTGTATTTTGGAAAAATTTCATTAGTCACTGCTGGACATAATTAATGTTAGATAAACAATAGATTTAATTATTATAAGTTTGAATAGAAGTCATTCATGTGTGTTCACATGTATATTTCTGTATTAGCATTTTTTAAATTTAATGTATGTTATTTAACCATTTTTAAATATGAAAACATTAAAATATTTTTAAAACATTAACTTGTGACTAAGCAAGCTAGTAATATCTTAAGTGCGTTGTTTTTCATAAACAGGAATATTTTTTTATGTTATAATCTGTGATACTTGTTTGTTTCCTGTATAATTCAAAAGTGTTTCATTGCATGTCCTGTTAATGTAAATGGAATAAAATATTATTAAACAAATTCACATTGCTGAAATGATTTGTTGAATTGTAGTTTCTGAAGTATGCAACAAAAGAATACAAATATATGACTTATTAAGATTACTCAGACTGTTTCATTACATATATATTTTTTAGATGTAGTTCTCGGTATGTATTTGCATAAATACAGAAACTAGTCTTGTATAAAATTATTTTTCGCAAAAGGTTAAAATACTTAATATGTTAATATTTAGTGTTATGCAACTCTGTGTTTTTTATTTTTAAATATAGTATTTATTCATTTAATAAATTATTTGAAATTTTAACAGAATTTCTATGATAAGTAAAGTAATTTCTGTTGTATTTGTTTCTTAAATCACAATTTTTTTTCTGTGATGTTGGATTCATATATTACAAAGCAATTTCTTTTGAATTATAAATTACATTTGTCTTATTCAATATCATTTATCTACTTTTTGCTTGCATTTTTAGTTAATACTTATATTAATTTATTTATCCACTATAATAGAATTAAAATATATTAATTAGCAGAAATTATCAGCTATTCTGCAGTGGGTATTAAATATATTTATGTGATATTTGTGTTATTCAATATCATTATCTACTTATTGCCTGAATGTTTAGTTAATATTTATATTCATATTACATATATATATATGTATATATACATATAAATATATATATATATATATATATTATATATATATATATATATATATATATATATATATATATATATATATATATATTGTACCTTACGCCTTATTGTTGTAAGTTGCTTTTTATTATTTTACAACAATTTCAAACTGATTCAGTCATTTACTGTAACAATTAAATTGCTGATTGCCCAATACAAACTCCATTGAAATGTTTACATTTACATTCAACAATCTAAATACAGTTTGTTTCTGGAATAGCTATCAATCAACCAACCAATGCCCAGTTACTAACTGCCCTTCATAAATTTGTTTAACCATTATGATACAATAGTCATAAAAAAAACATAACAAGAATATTAAAATAAGTTGGTACAAAATTCATGAAAGGATTTCTAGTATATTTCACAAGGTGTAATAAATAAAAATTTGTTGCACATATTATTCTAATTGTATGTTTGCACAAGTATTGACAAACTAATAAGTTCTCAAAGTATTTATATTGCATGCATTTTTGTTCTAAATATAATACATCTTCAAATTTTCTAAAGCGAAAATAACATTTTCATAATGTGCCTGCTTTGTAAAATAAGAGAAAAAGTCATGTTCTTTAAAATCAACTGCATATAAAATTTAGATTCATCCTGTAATTAGGTATGCTAATAAATGTTTCCTAAAATGAAAATGGTAGATTATTAAAATTGAACACACATTCTTTTTGAAAAATGAATGTAGGCTTTTACGCCAAGTAGTGGTTCAGTTCTTGATACCGACTTTGAGAATTCAGTGATGTTCGTGATCCGAGGGTTGTCGGTTTTGTTTCTCGTCGTGCTACATAATGTGGATGCCATATATTGGAGAGTGGTCAAAAGTCTGTTTATATTACAAAACTGAGATTTAAATAGTTTGGCTATTGATTTCACATTAAATTTCTAACATATACTGCCGTCGCCAATAGCCCACTGTGCAGCTCTAGTTCGACATTAATTAACCAAACCAACCAACTAACATATACCGACCTACTTGTATGAATTCATCACACAATGTAAGGATTTTTAAAACATTTTGCAATGCTTGTACGATTAACTTGCAGAATTTTCATTGGATTATTCTTTTCTTGAAAATGTACTCTTTAAATCATTAAAAAAATAACCCTTCGAAAAATATGTTAGGTTGTCTTATTAATTAAATTTTGTTTTTCTCAAAATGCTTTTATGTATTAACTCTTTAGACTCGAGTACTCTTCAGTCACCAAAATAACAACCTGTTCTTTTGTTCCCTGTTCTTAAAATTGAACGAGAACTGCATGTTCTTATACATAAAAAAAACTTTTCTTTCTTTTAACTTGTTCTTTAACTCCATTTGAAAGTATGACATCACTTGGGTATGTACATATTTTATTAACCCTTCGCATTCGAGTGTCCCCTTTGCACTCCAAGAACACTATATTTTCCGTTCTTTCTACGGAACAGTTATTCATCCTTGTCTTCTTTTCCCTAGAATGTGTTCTGCTTATAGAGAAAAGAAACATAATCTGCTCTGGATCTGCAAAAGAACGAGTTAAAAAAAAATATCGATGTTTTTTAAACACAACATCAAGCTGTTCTCGTTTATTTTAAAGAACAGGGAACCAAAAGAACGGGTCGTTATGTTGTCGCCTGAGCGGCGCCAACGGAGTTCAAAGGGTTAAGCCACCAAAATAAAGATGTGTTACTTTTTTTTCTATGTTCGTCAAACTACAAATATTGCCGACCAACAACAGACTCAAGGCCCAACAAAGTTTGTTCAGCTAGTATCTCCTAATATGAGTATCTGACTTATGCTTAAAATCCCTTACTCCTGTACAGTTAACGATATTGCCACAGTGATTGCCTACCAACAGGTAACCAAGCTACTACATAATCAGTGGCGGCTCGCCCACTACAGCAAGTACAGCCGGGCTGCACCTAAATTCATCAAAAACTAAAATCAGATATTTTACTAATTTTCTTAAATGAAGATTAGAATTGAAAATGAAATTTCTACGGTAGTAAACAAAATCTCCGATAAATAGCAAACCTTTTTGCCGTAATGCACAATTCAGAAGGGAAAAAAACTTCATTCAATAAAAATTGCAGCCAAAAAGCGAAGTCAGAAATCGGCTGCATCGTTGCCATGACAACCTTACGTTGTATGACTTTCCCCTTCACGCTAAAATGAGGCTGTGATGTCACAAACGCAGCTCAAAAGGATTTTTTCAACTCGAGCTGTAGTTGGGAATTCTGTGAATTGATTGGCCCGTGTGTGAATCGGCGGGACGTACGGGGAGGGGCAATACCACCTTAACTGTCTTACGGTGGTGTTGGGAGGGGACCGAGTATTTTACTAGTATCTCTAGACCGCTTTGCCTGATGGAGGAAAAGCACCTTGGCGCGATAATTGTTTCAGTTTTGGCGGTATTGATAAGTTTGCTGTTTCGGGGGAAAAAAGGGGAGGGGGGGGGGTGTCACATAATTTCGGCTGCACTAACATTTTCGACCACGGGCCGCCACTGTACATAATAACATTACACTTCGGGTGTCAGCCACCGTAGCCTTGTGGTAACGTCGCCGTCTGGGGCCCGTAAGGTTGCGGGTTCGGTCCTCCGTGTTGGCAACTTCAATTATTCTTGCTTATGTTAATTTATATTTAATTTACCTATTCTGTTGAGTTACGTCATGTATTATTTCTATATATAAGATCGCTCCCTCGAGCTGGCGGAGTTGGTTTTGTGAGTTTACAATTTGTAATAAAATTGCTTGCTTAGAAATAGCTTCTGTTATTTATAATAACATCTACATGACAATATTTACTGGCAAGTTGTTCTATTTGTCTGTTACCCTATTAAATAAATAGTGTTTTCTCCCTTCCGATTAAAATGTGATTTGTTTAATTTAAACCCATGATCTCTCGTTTTTTATCACTCATATTAAAATCTAAACCCTCTTGATAAATTTGAACAGTGGAATCAAATAAATTTGAGCAGTTGTACCCCTGACCTTTCTCTCTTGCAGAGTTTATACATTCAAATGTCTTTATCTTCATAATTGTTGCCTCAAAACCTTTGGACCACTGTAGTAGCCCTGTGCTGAATTTTAAATAAAAATATAATTTGCTAAAAAGTCAAAATATAATTTTTACTTTTACGAACAAATTGGCAAAATTCAAATGTTTAATAATTTTATACTATTTTTTTTTAATCTGTGTCAAAATTTAGGTATGGTGTTTGCAAATGAGCTCCAGCTTCGAAAAGTTGCAAATGGTATAAAATTAATAATAAATATTTTCGCCAAAGCAATTTTTGATCGCCAACTTTCAATTGTTTAAATTAATAAATTTTAAAATATATCATTTTTGTCAAGATATTGCGGTTTTATATCAATGTAATTTTAAAATAATGTAGATACTATATTTTTTTTAATTGGAGATTTAAAAAAAATAGCTCTAAAACCGTTATAAACGGAATTTTAAAATTCCGAACGTCAGGTACAATTACAGATTGAATAGTATCTTTGTATAAATTTACAGACATATCCCAGTTGTGTAAAATAGTGTTTTGCGTGACGCAGACGCTAACACTCTATTCTTATTGTAGATGACTCTTTTCTCTAAGTAGGAAACGGAAGTTAGAACCACAGCTACACACATACAGTCAAAACAAAACCCTCAAATCAAATCGAATTGTCGTGCTTCATTACTTTGTCTTTCAACTGTCTTTCACTGGTCAAAAATTTCTCCTTTTTAAAATATAGTTTTGAACGCCAAATTTCTCTTTTTGTTACGTGAAAAAGTCCTTATCTTGAAGTGCCTGAATGGGGGCGGAATTCGAAAGCAGTTCGTGACATTCTGCTTTGGTTGTGGCAGACTTCCAGTTTCCGGGTAAGATGCTGTGGATCTTGGCTGCTATCTTTTCTTTAGGAGGTAAGGATTCTAACATGAACAATTTATTCCTTTATAGTTTACTAGCTGTCTCACGCGTTAACCAACCTCCAAAGCAGACCAGTTATCAATTCGACTGTTATGTATTTTTAAATTTTTATTGCCTCGAATGAAAATTAAATAAATGGTCTATTTTTAAGGGGGTCCGATACCCAAAATTCGCAATAAAAAGTCATTTTTTTTATATTTAAAAAATAATATTCAAACTTATTTTAATAACTCACAAAAAACTGCTTCAAAAAATTCTTATTACTTTTTTAGTTATGAATGTTTTAATGATGTGTTCCTATAACATAGTTGTATCATATGTAAACTTTAAAAGCAAATATCTCTGTTCGTGGTTTTGAAATGTAATGAACACTAAAAATGCTAAGGCTTTTTTACTATTATACTTAAAATCATAATTTTTGTGTGTATAGCAAGATAAATATATTTTAAATAGATGTATGCATTCAGATTTCCTATTTTTACCATAATTTGTTTTTTAAAACCACTTAAAATGGAATTTTATTTTTTTTGGTCAATTTTTTTCTCCAAAATTTCTAATATATTTTATTTTTTTAAAGTGATGTATCTGAATCAAAATTTGAATGCATACATCTATTTACATATTATTCAAGATCTTAAATAAAAAAAATTGCTTCAAAATATTGAAAAACAAAAAAGTAGTAGGAATTTTAAAATTGTTAAAAAATTTACTAAAATTTTAATTTAAAAATAAATGTGCAATTTAAAAAAAAAATTGAGCGTCTTAAAATGGTTTTTTTATGCATATTTAGAAAGAAAAAAAAATTTGGATTGTACAAGTATAAAAATAAAGAAAAAAATGTCGAAGGTATCGGACCCCCTTAAGACATCTCCGGATACATCCCCGAATGTTAGATTTTTCGTTAGTTTTCCCTTTGAAGCATAATTGCCGAAAGTGTTGTGTCACCAAACAATTTTTGATTGCCAACTTTCAATTGTTTAAAATAATAAATTAATTTATTTAAAAATATTTTATTGTTGTCTAGATCTTGGGATTTTATAACAATGTAGATGCTATTTTAATTTAATGGCCAATAAAAAGCAACTTCTAAAACCGTTATAAACAAAAAAAACTAAACGAAATTTTAAAATTTCTGGCCCTAGGGCACAGTTGGATGTTGAATAGAGTCTATATATAAATGTTCAGACAAGTCCAAGCAGTGGAATATAGTGTTTTACGTGCAATAGACATATTATTTTATTATTATAGATTTGAAAATATGGTTATGTTGTAATGTATATTATGAGTGAAAAATATTGCATTTAGGGGTTAACCCTTACTGCAGTTTTTCTTCCTAAAAAAAGAAACGGCCACTTAAAATATCTCACAGAAACCGATTTGTGTCTAAGCATAGTAAAATTATGCAACAACTAAAACTGCCCAACAAATAAATTAAATATCGCAATAGACCGTTGGCCAATTTCTTTACCGTAGCGCCATTTGGCGATTTTAGTAATGAAATAATTTTTGCCAATGAAGGGGAGGGGTGGTGTTTTTTTCTTCAAAATCTCATTTTTAGGTAATGATCTTCCCCTTGTTTTGATGGTCAACGGTGAAAACCGATATTAATTTTATCTCATCTGGTAAATATTTTCGCCATGTTGGTGATATTTATATATATATGATCACATTTTAGTTCACTTGGCGACATTTGTATTCATTTCGCAAATTTGTTATTCATTTGGCGATATTTATATTTATTTGTTAATTTTTTTTTTATTCATTTGGCGACATTTTTATTCATTTGGCAATTTTTTTATTTATTTGGCGACATTTTGCCGATATTTCAATCAGAATGCATTGTTTATTCATCCTCATAGCTAACTATGTAAGATATGTTACAATGTCGAAATATTCCATTGTTACAGTGTTGCATTATTATATATAGGTTTTATTAAGAAGTCATTGGGGTTAAGCGAGTTAAGGGGTGGGAAAGGGGGTGGTTGTTCGAAATTTCGTGTAGACAGTGACCTTCCCGTTGCTTATGATAATTCTTTTTAATTGATAATACTATTCGTTCGATAAAATTGTCCTCTCGCACTGGGAAACACTAAAATTACAAAATAATTTTTTGCTCTATGATATTCCCCAATTCTTTAGCTTTATGGTGATACTAAGATTATAAAAATATTCCAAAAACTTTCTTATTTATAAATGTTTATTCTAACACCCGGATTGCAATGGCAATGTGTTTTGCAAACTTTCAGCTCAATGTGTGAAGAATTGTATTTTTACCATATGTCGCTAAATTCAAACGTTATAACTCAAGTTTGCTTAAACTTGCGAAGAAAATTATTTTTCCTATAAACTTTATAGTAGATGTGGGATGTGTTGTGAACTTCAATAATTAAAATTCGCCGAAAAAAAAAATTTAGTAGATTTTTAAAGTTTGAAATTTGAAGAAAAGTAGAATTTTTTAGGACTATGGAGGTTATACTACCTGTAATGTTCAACAAAATGTATGTTTAACTAGCCAATTAGCATTTGAGTTAATGCTTAGATTTCAAGTTAATTCAACTTTTTATTTTTTCGCATTTTCAGTTCTTTCAGATGTTTCAAGGTTTTAATTTCACTTTAAATTTTTGTAGTTTTTAGATGTATTATGTACAAAACTCGGTCAATTTATTACTCAACTCAGATGTAGTTTTTAGCATTTATTCTGTCCTCTGGGCGGCAGAGACTGATTTACGGCAGGGCATTCGGGGCACTTGCCCAGGGTCCCCATTTTAAGGGGGCCCCCCAAAAATGATTAAAAGTTCAAAATAAATTTACTAAAGAATTTTTTTTAATAAATTAAATTTAGTTTAATCAAAATTTTATAATGCAATTGTTAATTTTTTTTGCAAAACTTCTGCTATTTTATTAAATCGAATCAATTTAACTTTTTTTTTTGCACGTTCAAATGTATGTCACCTTTTGCATCACGTTTGTCAAAAAACTGCCCATTGGATCACTTACAAAATTCAATTCATGTGACCAATGCCATAAACAAACTGTGTTTACTAATTGCTCGCAGATTTTTTGTTTATGGATACTTTTTTACTATTCCAAATTTCCTTATATTGTAACTATGAGGGATTTGTATAAAGCTATAAAGTGAGTAGAATATACAAATCTGGCTCAAATAAAATAAAGCTAAAAGGAAAGAAAGAACAGAACCGGAAATATATGAAGAAACCCTGTTGAAGTATTGAGATATCATTAATGTTAATTCAAAATCTCAGAAGAAAAAAAATTTAGTAGTTTACAAAAAAAAATCCGCTGTATTTACATTTGCATTAAAGCTGATTAATTACGTCATGTTGCATTGTGTGCTTATACGTATAATTTTAGCAGTTTTATTTTGAGGTTTGTCGAGAGGGCCCCCTAATTTTCTTTTGCCCTGGGCCCCTAATCCTGTAAGTCGGTCCCTTCTGGGCGGTTCTTTCCTCGTTTGAATGGTTTTCTGGTGTCTCGCCCTCTTCCTGTGTCTTGTCCTGGTGTGGTTGGGAGCTTTGCGGTGTGGGGGTATGAATGGGATGGATGTTGTACGAATTAAATTAGTTCATTTTTTCACACTTAGAATTAAACAATCAGATACTCTATCAGATGAAGAGAATATAATCCAGCCGGACCTTGGTACCTCGTAGTAAATTAAATTGTTGTTTTTGAGTTTATTCCGTTTATATTTTATGGATCATCATTAATTTTAAAGTGTTTTTATTTTTTAAAAATTAGATTTTTGAAAAAATTAGATTTTTAAAAAATTAGATTTTTAAAAAATTAGATTTTTAAAAAATTAGATTTTTAAAAAATTAGATTTTTAAAACTATAATTAAAAAAATAACTTTAAGTGTGTACGTACACCTTAAAGTCAATTCTCTGTTGTTGTTTTTTTCATTAAATACTTTTACTCTTCCTGCAGGTGTGTCTCGATTGGTAGAGTGTTGCCACCCCAACTCGAAAGAACTGCATGTCTGCCTGAATATCTACTTAGAGAAAGACTTCCCTTTCATCGAGACCCTGATCGAAGCCAAAGGTTCCAGAAAAGGAAGAATACTTCTGGAGGACAAGGACCTTAGCGACATCTGCAGGTAAACATTTTTTTTTGTTAATTCCTAGAGTACGGTGCCCTTGCCAAATGTGATTTGGCAACAATTGGTGGGCGATAAACTTTATATTTTGGCTTATTATTTCATGACATGGCCAGCAACATCAGGATTACGGCAACCCTATTTTTTTTCGCATGGTTTCACGTTGTTCCGCCAAGACCTTAGCGACAATTTTCAGAATCACGCCAAGGAGGCACCGTACACTAGGACTTTACCCATTTTTTCTTTTTTGAAAGGAATAATTTCAAGATTCATGTAGCTATTCAATCAACTTACATAATATTATGGTGCAATGTAGGTTCAACCAAAAATCTAAAAACTGGGAAATCCCCTCAATCCTCTAGCATTAGGGGCCGGTCGTCCAATGAATAAAGGCGTTCAGCTGTTAATTAGAGGATTGCTAGTTCGATCACTTGCGGTGGACTTGACAGGAAAAGTAAAAAAAATAGTGATCTTGCGATCTGAGGGTTGCCGGCTTCCCTAAAAAGATACTAGGAAAAAGGTCCAGAACATCTAAAAAATTATACGGCGTTTCACCATAATATGCGGCAGCGAAAACGCGAATTTTGGTTCAACGTTTCACCATAAAATGGTGAAGCGAAAATATGAGTTTTAATGTAACGTTTCATCACTAAATGCCATGATAGAATCATAAAATAGGGAAACTAAGCACCAAATAATGGTTGCAGCCAAATGGATACCAAATTTTGGTGTAAGGTCGTACTAAATTTTTAGCAGTGTAGTAATGTACCATGAAGTGTAGTGACGTAGTGTACCGTAACGTGCTATCCTTGCAGGCATGGGACCACTCTCCACGATTGCTACAGAAACATCACATCCGAATGCAACTCCTACTGGCAGGTGGACAGGTTTTCCAGGCTGATGCACCTTCTGCAAGAGACTCTCTCCTACCTGTGCTCCGACAATCTAGATCCACTCAAAGGTAAGCTTTCTCGTACCTCATTTCCCCCCAAACATTTGAAAGTAAGTACAGTCGGGGGGAGTAAATAATAATTACGTTATCTATGTGCTGTGATAATTACAGATGAAAGATGTAGAAAGAAAACAGTTTAAATGATGTAGAAAGAAAGAAAGTTGGAAGTGGGATGGTTCGCCAGACCCAACCACCCAATCATCGGGTGGTTGCGTGGTTGAACCACACAAAGAAAGTGTATTTCTTTTCATTCATTTTTATTAGACATTATTTTCGAGTTAATATTATTCGCCTATTGACATTTACAAGTTTTTAATCACACGAAATATTGAAAAGAATTAAACATTTTATGCCAACGCTTTCGAAGATTTCTTTTAAGAACTGTCGATTTTAAATTTGCATATGGTCCCTAACATGATGAAGTTGATGAAAATTTTAATATAGCAAAAATACTACAAGGAGGAAACAACGATATTTTCCATATATAAGTAAAACATTTTTAAACAACGATATTTTCCATATATAGGTAAAACGTTTTTCTGAATCAATTTCTATCAAAATATAGCATGGTTGCTATTCATAATATTTTTTAGACTAATAATATCCTAATTTAAATAAAATTTTTAAAAATGTATAAACGTAATGACAGGTAGTGTATTTTGTTGGGTCATTTAGAAGTAGCACAGAGAAACGCAGCTTAACTCAGCTATCAACAGATACCACAGCTTAATAAAAATGTTATTTCGGGAGATATGATTAAAAGTTTAAAATATTAATTTAACATTACGAGTTCTAATCTTTCGATTCTCATAATGAAAAAAAAAATGCTTGACCAAATGACTTGCAAATTGATATCTAACGATAAATTTTGTCGTAGATTCTACATTTTGAGTCGAAATTGGGTGTTGCTTTTAGAAATTTTAAAGTTGATGCGGATTTTAATATGAAGATAGTCCCTTATGCAAATTTTTTGCATATCAATATGTAGTAGACTTTATTCCTTACACAATGGTATATTAAGTTTAGCCTACAATAAATAGCGTCCGAAAAATAAGGGGTGGTTCGTTTTTTTTTCTTTCGACTATACATATCTATTTCTAATCGACTAAAAAACGCGCCAACCAAAATCGCCAAAGTGCACTAAAAGGAGAGAAGTTATCAATTCGACTTATATGTTACTGTTATGTTACCAACATTTATTATTAACACTAATTAGCAGCTATTCTAATTAGTAACTAGCCATTAATTAGCAATGAGTTTGTTAATTAGGAATATATATCGAATAATAAAGTATTGGTAGAATCCTCAGCAGGAGGGGGGGGGGGGGGGGGGGCTTGTTTCCCACCCTTTCCTAAGCCAATGAATAGAATATGGTTAATACAAATTTAACTGGGGTTAGTTAGCTTATGTTCTCTTAAAAGAATAATAATATGCCAGCTAAGAGAACACTGTGATGACCCAGATACCAACCATTCTCAATTACAATATCTTTACAAATGCATTACATTTTTATTACATTATTACAACTTTTCTACATTATTACAACTTTTCTACATTATTACTACATTATTTTATTTTTTACAAATATTATATTTTTTGTAGATATTTTCATGAATGTCGATTGCATGAAGAGATACGCAACGGATATCATCTCTGGATGTTCCAGCGAAACCGGATTCAGCTGGATCACCACTTGGAAGGAGATCCTGCGCATGCAGGTGTCCCCTGCGGACAGATGTCCTTCCATGGACGCCTACAGGACGTGTCTTGTGGGCCGCCTGCAGACAGTCATCTGCGGGAAGGAAGCGTCCAGGGTGTACGGCGACCTGATGGATGTGTGGCTGGAGAGTTGGTGCAACAAGAACTCTAATAAATCATCTGCAGAATACCTTTACCAACCTCTGACTTTGCGCCAGAAGATCGTGAGAGTGGATATAACGTAGCTGCGCTCATGCCTCATGTCCATTGCGAGATGAAAAAATACTCAGTTGGAGCGAAGCTGTTACCATGGATGGTTGCACTGTTACTTTATCTCCTTATTTTTAACCGACTGCTCAGCGCGCCCACCAAAACTCAAAAAAATAAAACCGCCAGAAATTTTAAATTAAAACCGCCAACCTGCGCCAAATCGAGAGGTTATCAATTCGTCCGTTATGTATATTTATTTTTTATGTATGTTCGCCCGGGATTTCGGTTCTACTTCAGATATTTGGGTAATTTTTTTGTTGGACAGGGGATGTTTCATTTGGGAGCAATTAAAAATATCCAGTTATCCGGCATTTAACTAGCCAGAATTCTCAATTAACCGGACCGTTTGAGAAACAATATTGTCCGATTTCGAATTTTTTTTTTGTTGGATGGAGAAAAATCCACTTAGGCAAAATCTGCCAAAAAATAATCGGTTATATATCCGGAAATGTCGATTAACCGGAGTTTACCTAAATTTTGGCGCCGATTTCAAAAAGTTGTAATAAGTATAAAATTGATATTCAATAATTTAATTTTTTTCAACTCGTTCGTAAAATTAAAAATTATTTTTTACTTTTCAGCGCATTTTCTTAAAGTCGTTTTTTTTTTTTTTTTAGAAAGATTATTTTATGTAATTAATTATCTGTTTGATCCGCTGCATAACCAAGGCCGTCGTCAAGGGGGTTGTGGGGATGGTTTCCACCCCACCCCTTCAATAATTTTCCCAAGTTGGCATTTTCGGAAGTTTACATATTAATATTCAATAAAAATCGAAATTTTTAGATCATTGGACAATTTTGTTTAATAATATAAAGATTTTTTTTTTTTATCAACCGACACTTACGGTTTTCTTTAGATACATTTTGATATTCAAGAGCGTATGCAATGCGGCCTTTCCGGATCGAGAATGGAAAACAAGTTAAACTCTTATTATTGAATGAACTTTTACTTGCGGTATGGCATATTACTGAACTTTTAGAACTTGAATCCGCATTTTCTGTCGTCAAATTATTGTCGTCCTCCACCTCCCACCCTTCGAGCATGGATCCCTCATAGTAGAGAAATCATAAGGTTATAATATCGCTAACATCAAAGTGAGGCCAACATGTATGGCCTCAGACACGTGGTTCCCTACGTCTTCCATTTATAAAAATTTTCTAGTTCAGTCATAAAATATCCTATACTTCATGTTACTATTATTTCCAAATCACAAGCCAATCGCGAACGTTTTTTCATTCATAAATTTTGAAAGGAAGTCACGTGTCTGGTGCCATCGGTCTGAGATGTTTGTATCATGATGATGATATCATATTCGCTCAACTACAGTCCATTCATGCTCGAAGCTCCCACCCCCTAAGTTCACCAATTGTATTCTTCTAGCCTGGAACTTGAAAGTAATTAAAACTTGTTACATGCAAATGGTAAAGCGTCTATCCTATGTCTTAATACTAGAAGAATCCTTCAAAGAGGCATTCCCTACGCCACAACATGGTGCCGCACGGTGGGCGCCAATTATGATGATTAAGTAACTTTTCATGGTTACAACATGGCTCTGACTATGTCACCTCACGAACCCAGTCTCCTTGCAAAAGTGCTACAATAATCAATTGTCTGAACTGTGGAATACGTTTATCAATCTATGAAATTGTGTTAAATAATCATATTAAAGATTTTAGTGAATTAATAAAATCTCGTTTTCCCTGAAGCACCTATATCTAACACTGCCATTTCATCAGTAAGCTATAAAAAAAGGGTGTTATGAATTCCCAACTACTCATCGTCATCTATGGAATATACAGAACAGGGCCATAAAATAAACTCCTCTGTTTGAGGCATCTACAGCTAAAACTAATGGACGGAATTACACCAAAAGCATATTTGTAGGCTCTGATTTCAGAGACAGAAATAATAACCTAAGGAAGCCTTAATTCGAAGTTTCAATATGTTTAAGATTTGTTACGTTAAACTTAAAACAGTGACTTCTCGCAATGGTATAAAAATAAGTAATAATTCAGATAGACAACATCTTTTATACCTGACAGCACATGCCCAAGGATCAACCCACCCAAAAGCAGTTAACCGAACTTCTTTTATATACAAATCTCGTGTTACGTCACACCAGAAAATTGCAGTCCCGATGCTGCCATCAATATTGAAGCCATGGAAATAAGATTTCCGTAAAATAAAAAAGTACCAAAATCTCCGATAATGGGAATTTCGACGCTATATATATATTATACCAGTTTTGTGCTCGTACAGCGCCAAAATACCTTCTATTGGAGATTTTTAGTACTAACATTTATTTTAGAGAATCTTTTCGCATTCATTGCCTTCATTATTTTTAATATTAAATTTGGTGTAATTCCATTCTATAGCATCCTACAGATGCCTCTGTGTTTCCTACATATACAAATGTCATCGTGTTCTGACATTTCTTTAGTAGGTCATAAGGATGAACATAACCAATTGCCATAAATCATTGTCGTCCTCAGGAATGGACTCTCCGCCACAGAAATGTTAGGATGAATCGTCTATTTAATATTTTCACGGAAAAACTATCCTTAGAACAGCAAAAATTAAAATTATAACCCATCCCCTCCATTCCAAGTTAACGAACTGTTAAATTAACTTCATATTCGCTTCCTACATCACATTAAAAGAATCATCCCAGCAAAAAAAGTCAGCATGAAACCTTCATCAAAATTGTCAAATTGAAGGTTTCATAAAGGATATTGAAACAAAAAAAACTGCAGGTTTTTTGAAGTTTTTAATTTCCGTGCATAAAACCTTTAAAATATCTGCATTTTCCCCTCATGATTAAAAATTGAAGGTTATTTGCAGGTTTTATGAAGGTTTTTTTACAGTTTTTATGAAGGATATTGAAACAAAAACCTTTAATTTTATAGATCTTCAAAAAAACTGCAGTTTTCCTGCATAAAATCTTCAATTTCAAAATTTTGATGAAGGTTTTATGCTGACTTTTTTTGCTGGGATTTAAGAATCGATTTTAATCAAGTCTGTCCAGTAGTTTTAAGAAACCAGTTGGTGCTGAAAGCTCTTACAATTTTATAAAACTAAAATTAACCACTCTTATAAGTTTACGAAGGGTAATGCAAAGCTGCGACATTGCAAGCAATAATTGTTTTAATTTGCATAACATGTTCAATTCCAAAGAAGGATACCGTGTGAGCTTTGTTTCAAATTTAATTTTCAATATGATTTGAGATTCCAGTGTCTCCGATCACAAAACCAAGGCTCTACCCTCAGAACCCACCAATGAGTGTTGCCCAAACGATTTTAATTTTAATGACAATTTTATTAATACTCAATCGTTCGTTCTTGAGGAAATTATTCTAGAACCTGTTACAACCTTAGGTAGTTAGCATAACGAACCATTTGTATGCAGCGGACGTTGCAGACAGATGCCTTCTTCGATCACAGCTAATTGAAATTTAATTTATTTTCTAATATTTGGTTATAATTTTAAATACACACTATAAAAAATGTGCTTAAAAATGAGTACATTAACATACTCGTTTTCCTTTGAGTACAATTGCATCGTAAATGAGCGATGACGCACTCAAATTTAAGTAATCGTACTTTCTAAAAAATGATCAGTATTGTTTAATATTGCTAATCTCAGCTTCTGTTCAAGCCAAGTAAATGACTTTTGTTCCAAATTTGAAGATTCTTGCTTCGTCAAAACCACGTGATTCAATAACGAAACGATTGTCATTTTTGAACAGACGCCTGCAATATGCTCCGATTAAACATTTAGTCAAACTGAGAACATTTTGTCATATTTTTAACGAAATTAATTCTTCAAAAATGAGGCAATATACGTATAAGAACTTATAATGAGTAAAATGCCCCTGAAATGGGCGTAAAAGAATTCAAGAAAATGACTTTTGTTCAAAATTTGAGGATTCGTGCTTCGTCAAAGTCACCTTGATTCGATGACGAAACTATTGTCAAACATCTCATCTGTACCTCAGAGCCAGACGATTCTAAATTTGTGCAACTTTACAGGAGAGGGCGAAAACTCAACCCAATCCCATTGCAAAGCATTGGACATGGACTTTTATAGCACTTGCTAAAGGCTTGAAAATAATTTTTGATTGAACTCTGATGGTTTGACTCAATTGAACCCGAACTTTTAAGACATAATCTGCAATAAAACAAAATTCGCCAAATTTGTACATAAGCTATTCTAGGTTTGAGGTACAGATATACGAAAGTTGCCGTGACGATCGCAGAATACTCAAAAATGACAGAGTTATTTTAGAGAGTGAACAAGGAATTTGCTCTTTTGGGCGAATTGAACCCTCTTTCCAACGCCTATGGGCTATTACAAATCGCTAATTCACAACTAATCCCTAATTATCGTTTATATATTATTATATTAATAAAAATTCTGGGTACAGAACTATGCCTATAGCCTAACTGTACCCGAACCTATTTTATAGACATATTCACCTCAAAAACAGCGAATAAAGTCGCAAGTTTTATTTATTAACAGAGATAACCAATAATATGCCTGGACTAATTATATGTAGTTGATGGCAAGATTTAGAACGACCTTGAGTTGGAACACTTTTTTTTTTTTAATTTTAGGACTACACACTACTGCGTTTACTCAAAACCACAGGAATTATCTTTCAGCCTTATTGTCTCAAGAGTTGTTCTTATTTTTGGTCTGTCGCAGCGGTGACATTCAGGATTATATTTTACCGATTGATTACGCACCGCATATTACGTATAACCTTCGGACAAAATCAATTTTTGCTTTTCGTGGTTCGTGTATTTTTCAATAGATGGCAGCACCAGAAGTCTGTAATCCTATTTGCCATTTATAGGTGTGAAAGAGAAACATATTTCTTAGTAATAGTTAAGCAATTTTAGTTAGGCATTTTTTAAAAAAAAAATAGTATATCACATATAACGCATTACATTCCTCTTGAAATCATGTTTTAATTTTCATAAAAAAGCGAAAGTAATGCTACGATCTTTTAAAATGATAAGCTAACTTTTATTATGCATACTACGCAAAACAGAATAAGAACTAGGCTATTTTTTAATTGTATGTGGCACTTACATTAGAACGAGATTCGAAAACGTTAAACAAACCTCCAGATAATCAAGCGAGTGTTTTAATTATTAAGAGAAACTTTGAATAATTAAGTGTTTTCTCTCCATTTGAAAGTTACCCCGAAATTATCCGTTTGATGTCGATAAACTATGGCAATTCGAAAGAAAAATTTAATGGTTTTCAAAAAAAAAAACAGACGACCATTTCAAAATTCAGCACAGGGCTACTAAAATGGTTCAAGGGTTTTCAGGTATGAATTATGAAGATAGATTAAGAAATTTGAATATGTATACTCTGGACGAGAGAAGGGTTAGGGGAGCTTTGATTCAGCTGTTCAAATTTATCAAACAAGGAGATATGCAGGGTTTAGATTTTACTATGAGTGATAGAACGAGAGGTAATGGGTTTAAGTTAAACAAATCCCAATTTAATCGGGAAGGGGGAAAAAACTATTTCTATAATAGGGTAATAAACAAATGAAACAACTTGCCAGTGAATATTGTTAATTGTAATGGAGTAACGGATTTTAAGAAGAAGTTAGATATTCATTGAGGGATAGTTAAGAGGTACTAGATGGACCAACCTTGTTGGGTCTTGAGCCTGTTGTTGGTCGTCAATATTTGTATTTGTATTTGTATTTGTATAGATGTGGTAGTGTTTAATTAATACGAAGATTCGTTATTTTAATCCGAAATATTTTTTATTTATTATATGGTGCCTTATATTTACTGCCCCAAAAAGTCTCGGCTGCAGAAAGTAAATTTTAAGCTCCCATGCATTCATAAACTTTATACTTGGAAATAGGGCAACCAAGCATATATTAATAAACATCTGTAATTTTGATTATCATAATAAAACTAGGCGTAATCATTAAACCTTTAAATTCCAGAAACATTTTGATATTTACGTTATTTTTAAGAAACAGTTACATCCGGTACCTGTTCTTTTTAAAGCTGTATTATTTAACGTGTTGGTTGATAATTATAAAAATAAAGAAGTTATGCTTGAAGGAGATTAATATCAGTAAACAAAATATATATTTAGTGTTTTATGACATTTGTAAATTTAAAAAAAAAAAAAATTTTTTTAGGAATTTCAATCTGAAGAAAGTTTTAGATCAACAACATATTTTTGGGGCTTCTAGATAACAGTTAAAAATTGTGAGTGAATAGCTTTCTAAAATCAAAAATATTTTCTTCTCTGTTATTTTGAAGAACAGAGAACAAAATAACACTTCGTTATTTTGTTGACTTAAAACCGACACTCGAGTGAAAAAAGGTTAATAAATTATGTTGATACCCAAATGAAGTCAAACTTTTAAGTGGACTTTATCTAAGAACAAGCCAATGAAAGGAAAACGCTTTTTATACTCAAGAACATGCAGTTCCCGTTTAAGTTGAAGAACAGAGGAGAACAAAAGAACAGGTCGTTATTTTGTTGACTTATAACCGACACACGAGTGAAAAAAGGTTAATAAATTATGTTGATATCCAAATGAAGTCAAACTTTTAAGTGGACTTTATCTAAGAACAAACCAATGAAAGGAAAACGCTTTTTATACTCAAGAACATGCAGTTCCCGTTTAAGTTGAAGAACAGAGGAGAACAAAAGAACAGGTCGTTATTTTGTTGACTTATAACCGACACACGAGTGAAAAAAGGTTAATAAATTATGTTGATATCCAAATGAAGTCAAACTTTTAAGTGGACTTTATCTAAGAACAAACCAATGAAAGGAAAACGCTTTTTATACTCAAGAACATGCAGTTCCCGTTTAAGTTGAAGAACAGAGGAGAACAAATGAACAGGTCGTTATTTTGTTGACTTATAACCGACACACGAGTGAAAAAAGGTTAATAAATTATGTTGATATCCAAATGAAGTCAAACTTTTAAGTGGACTTTATCTAAGAACAAACCAATGAAAGGAAAACGCTTTTTATACTCAAGAACATGCAGTTCCCGTTTAAGTTGAAGAACAGAGGAGAACAAAAGAACAGGTCGTTATTTTGTTGACTTATAACCGACACACGAGTGAAAAAAGGTTAATAAATTATGTTGATATCCAAATGAAGTCAAACTTTTAAGTGGACTTTATCAAAGAACAAACCAATGAAAGGAAAACGCTTTTTATACTCAAGAACATGCAGTTCCCGTTTAAGTTGAAGAACAGAGGAGAACAAATGAACAGGTCGTTATTTTGTTGACTTATAACCGACACACGAGTGAAAAAAGGTTAATAAATTATGTTGATATCCAAATGAAGTCAAACTTTTAAGTGGACTTTATCTAAGAACAAACCAATGAAAGGAAAACGCTTTTTATACTCAAGAACATGCAGTTCCCGTTTAAGTTGAAGAACAGAGGAGAACAAAAGAACAGGTCGTTATTTTGTTGACTTATAACCGACACACGAGTGAAAAAAGGTTAATAAATTATGTTGATATCCAAATGAAGTCAAACTTTTAAGTGGACTTTATCAAAGAACAAACCAATGAAAGGAAAACGCTTTTTATACTCAAGAACATGCAGTTCCCGTTTAAGTTGAAGAACAGAGGAGAACAAAAGAACAGGTCGTTATTTTGTTGACTTATAACCGACACACGAGTGAAAAAAGGTTAATAAATTATGTTGATATCCAAATGAAGTCAAACTTTTAAGTGGACTTTATCAAAGAACAAACCAATGAAAGGAAAACGCTTTTTATACTCAAGAACATGCAGTTCCCGTTTAAGTTGAAGAACAGAGGAGAACAAAAGAACAGGTCGTTATTTTGTTGACTTATAACCGACACACGAGTGAAAAAAGGTTAATAAATTATGTTGATATCCAAATGAAGTCAAACTTTTAAGTGGACTTTATCAAAGAACAAACCAATGAAAGGAAAACGCTTTTTATACTCAAGAACATGCAGTTCCCGTTTAAGTTGAAGAACAGAGGAGAACAAAAGAACAGGTCGTTATTTTGTTGACTTATAACCGACACACGAGTGAAAAAAGGTTAATAAATTATGTTGATATCCAAATGAAGTCAAACTTTTAAGTGGACTTTATCAAAGAACAAACCAATGAAAGGAAAACGCTTTTTATACTCAAGAACATGCAGTTCCCGTTTAAGTTGAAGAACAGAGGAGAACAAAAGAACAGGTCGTTATTTTGTTGACTTATAACCGACACACGAGTGAAAAAAGGTTAATAAATTATGTTGATATCCAAATGAAGTCAAACTTTTAAGTGGACTTTATCAAAGAACAAACCAATGAAAGGAAAACGCTTTTTATACTCAAGAACATGCAGTTCCCGTTTAAGTTGAAGAACAGAGGAGAACAAAAGAACAGGTCGTTATTTTGTTGACTTATAACCGACACACGAGTGAAAAAAGGTTAATAAATTATGTTGATATCCAAATGAAGTCAAACTTTTAAGTGGACTTTATCAAAGAACAAACCAATGAAAGGAAAACGCTTTTTATACTCAAGAACATGCAGTTCCCGTTTAAGTTGAAGAACAGAGGAGAACAAAAGAACAGGTCGTTATTTTGTTGACTTATAACCGACACACGAGTGAAAAAAGGTTAATAAATTATGTTGATATCCAAATGAAGTCAAACTTTTAAGTGGACTTTATCAAAGAACAAACCAATGAAAGGAAAACGCTTTTTATACTCAAGAACATGCAGTTCCCGTTTAAGTTGAAGAACAGAGGAGAACAAAAGAACAGGTCGTTATTTTGTTGACTTATAACCGACACACGAGTGAAAAAAGGTTAATAAATTATGTTGATATCCAAATGAAGTCAAACTTTTAAGTGGACTTTATCAAAAAACAAACCAATGAAAGGAAAACGCTTTTTATACTCAAGAACATGCAGTTCCCGTTTAAGTTGAAGAACAGAGGAGAACAAAAGAACAGGTCGTTATTTTGTTGACTTATAACCGACACACGAGTGAAAAAAGGTTAATAAATTATGTTGATATCCAAATGAAGTCAAACTTTTAAGTGGACTTTATCAAAGAACAAACCAATGAAAGGAAAACGCTTTTTATACTCAAGAACATGCAGTTCCCGTTTAAGTTGAAGAACAGAGGAGAACAAAAGAACAGGTCGTTATTTTGTTGACTTATAACCGACACACGAGTGAAAAAAGGTTAATAAATTATGTTGATATCCAAATGAAGTCAAACTTTTAAGTGGACTTTATCAAAGAACAAACCAATGAAAGGAAAACGCTTTTTATACTCAAGAACATGCAGTTCCCGTTTAAGTTGAAGAACAGAGGAGAACAAAAGAACAGGTCGTTATTTTGTTGACTTATAACCGACACACGAGTGAAAAAAGGTTAATAAATTATGTTGATATCCAAATGAAGTCAAACTTTTAAGTGGACTTTATCAAAGAACAAACCAATGAAAGGAAAACGCTTTTTATACTCAAGAACATGCAGTTCCCGTTTAAGTTGAAGAACAGAGGAGAACAAAAGAACAGGTCGTTATTTTGGTGACTGTGAATCATCATGCGGGTCCATAGGGTTAATATCATATTAAAAGAAAATCCCCTGTTATAAAATCTACAATGGAAGGCAGACGAATACGAAATTTAATATGTTTACTTCATGATGCGTTTCGAATGTAAATAATCTAAAAGTTCGATTTTATAGATAACAGTCTATATTTATTTTCAGGGGGAAAACTGAGTTTAATAATTGCTTGATTTGAATAATTAATTGAAAATTAACTTATACGGCCTCTTCAGATGGCGGCCAAGAAGAATTTTTTGTGCACTGTTATAAATAGGTAATCAAATATTAGTAAAATGTAATCATTTTTGAATACATTCGATGCTTATCATGGCTCCGAATACATAAGTTTAAATTTTTAAAAAAAAACGTGTACTTAAAAGTGAGTGCAGAGAGTAAAAATTAATAAAAAGAGCAGTTGCTTGCTTACATAGGCTGCCTTCATAAATCACTTAAAAAAATATCGACAATTACAGCCAAGATTTAACGGGAATCGAACCCATCCATCAGGCACCGCTGTCCAGAGACTTATCCGTTGTACTACGAGGACGACGTGAAGAAGTTATAAAAAAAAGTAATGTTAAAAAGGTATGCCAAAAGAATAAGAAGTAAGACAATTGAATTGTAATAACTCAGTTTCCATTAGCTATCGACATCAAAGCATGTGGATAACCAAACCATCTTCAGAGCAAATATTTTAAGCTTGTCAGGTCACCTTGAACAGAAGCTGAGATCAGCAATATTAAATCACACTACTCATTTTTGCGAAAGTACGATTACTTAAATTTGAGTACGTCATCGCTCATTTACGGTGCAATTGTAGCCAAAGAAAAACGAGTACGTTCATGTACTCAGATTTAAGCACCTTTTTTTTACAGTGAATTTATTCCAAAATACATATAATTTTGTAATTATTTATAATTTTTTTTTTATTTAAATACAATGTTAGCGAACAAATTAATTGAATTTAGATCTTTTCGACCATAATTTTAACTGGAACATATTTTATAAAACATTTTTAAATTGGTGTTAACCAGAATCTGACCTTATTCGTAATTTTTTCAAAAATTTGGCCTGAATTTGCTGCTCAACCTTGGTCCCAAATAAATTTTTCGAAATGTCGTCTTTTATCTGGCTTCATACTTTTCAAATCCCAAAAAAAGAGCCAATATTGAACAAAATACAGTGTCATTTATGTGAAACAAAAAGAGTCAAAATGTATAAACTGAATTATAATCGTGATTTAAGTCAAGGTTTAAAACTATAAATACTAGAGTTAAATATGCATAACAGAAATAGAATCCTAACGTGGCTATTTAGTGTTTAAAAGTAATTTAGGGGGAAATAATAAACATTTAAAAACAACTATGTTTAAATTTAATGTAAAAATACAAGAATTACATGTGTTTAGAAGATAAAACAAACACAATTATCGTAACATACTGATATCGATTTAAATTAATGTTCGAAATAAAGAAAAATCAATTTCAAAATCTGCCTAATTTTTTAAAAAATTTAATATATTTGTGTCAAGGTCTCACAGAAACCTAAATATCTTGTCCATTTAAGAATACTTTAATAATACTTGTCAATTTAATTTTTTTTATAAATAGCTGAGTTTTATTTGTTTAATTTTGTCTTCAAATCCGATATAAAAAGATGCTTCGGATTCCAATTGTACTTTCCATAAACAGCGATCGATCAATTTACTTTTTGAGCAATATTTATTCCTAATCTGCAGAAGTTTAGTTTTAAATTAACCTATCTAAAATATCAAGTATGGGAATTAAGGAACCTTGATCCCGTTTTTAAAGAAAAAAATATCAAAATTTTGTTTACATAATTAGAAATTAATACGACAATAAAAGAGAAATACAATTAGGATTGCAATAGTTTCGATACAGCATTTTTTATATATAAATTTAATATTTATTAAACCATATGCAAATGGGGCAAACCTCCTTCCATAATATAAGCTTGACTACTAAGAGGCTTGACCCAGAAAATAATACATAGATTCGCAAGGAAATATTTCTATCGTCTGCTTAATTCGCATACTACGTAACTCCATATCACGGATGCATCAGACGTAGTGAAAGTTGCTTAGCGACGAACGTACGTACATACATACTGGATATATGTACGGAAAATATATAGTTAGTAAAAATACATAGATAATGGAAATACATACGCGCAGGTAATACATGGGTAAGGGAAAAACATGCGTACTAATAATACATAGAAATTATAAATACATAATGAAAATACATAGATTATAAAAATACATAGGTTATATAGATAATACAAACACATACGTACTGAAAATACATAAGAACTGAAAATACATACGCACAGGAAATGCATGGGTATTGGAAGTACATACGTACTTATAATACATATGAATTGGAAATACGTACTGAAAATGCATACGTACTGAAAATACATATTTAACGGAAATAAATAGGTAATGGAAGTACATAGGTTATAAAAATACATAGGTAATGCAAATCATACGTAATGAGAAAACATATGTACTGAAAATACATACGCACAGGTAGTGCATGGGTATTGGAAGTACATATGAATTGGCAATACGTACTGAAAATACATAAGTAATAAAAATACATAGGTAATGAAAATACATATTTATTAGAAATACATGTGTACTGGAAAGACATAGGTAATGGAAGTACATAGGTAATGAAAATACATACGTACTGAAAATACATACGCATAGAAAATGCATGCGTTTTGGAAGTACATGCGAACTTATAATACATAGGAATTGGAAATACACAAAAAAATGCATACGTACTAAGAATACATAGGTTATAAAAATACATAGGTAATGCAAATCATACGTAATGAGAAAACATAGGTACTGAAAATACATACGCACATGAAGTGCATGGGTATTGGAAGTACATGCGAACTTATAATACATATGAATTGGAAATACGTACTAGAAATGCATACGTAATGGAAATACATAAGTAAAAGAAATACATAGGTAATGAAAATACATACTTACTGGAAATACATAAGTAATGGAAATACCTGTTAGAAAAATATATAGGTAATGAAAATAAATACGCACGGGAAATACAGGGGTATTGGAAGTACCTGCGTACTTATAATACACAGGAATTGAAAATACGTATTAAAAATGCATACGTACTGAAAATACATAGGTAATGAAAATACATACTTACTGAAAATACATGCGTACTGGAAATACATAGGTAATACAAATACATAGGTAATGAAAATACATACTCATAGGAGCATTGGAAGTACATGCGAACTTATAATACATAGGAATTGGAAATACGCATAAAAAATAAGAATGCATAGGTAATAAAAATACATAGGTAATAAAAATACATAGGTAATAAAAATACATTTTAATTGGAAATACGCATAAAAAATAAGAATGCATAGGTAATAAAAATACATAGACACTGAATATACATTCGGAGTGCAAATAAAATACATTGAGTAACACATCAACAAAAATACATACGAAATATTACAATATTTTACAGTATTAACACACAATTTACACTCGAACATAAGCAAAAAATACAATACTGATTGATAAATTTATTTTCTGCTCTATACATGGGTCAAAACAAAAAAATAAAAATTTAGCGTCCCACATGAAAGTATCAGTGAAAAATTCTGTTGGCATTTCCAAAGTGTGAAAAAACTCAGATTTTTCTCTAAATTCAAATATTAAATATTGCATAAAATAGTTTAGACCTATTTTTCTACAAGCAAAAGTTTACCTCTATTTACTTGAAGGTCAATTTTACTTAAACGGATTTGGCAGTTTTTTTAAAAAGAATAATTTGATTTATAAACTGGATGAGCACTAACCTATTCGCATAGTTAGGATCTGGGTCAAATTTGTCAAGGTTGGCTGATTCAATTTTAATAACTGTTGAATCAGATTTGTTCCAAAAATGCGTTTATTTCACAAACGTCTCATTTATTTCGAATTAATGCCTTGTCTATTACAAGTTGTAAAGGAAGGATTTCAAATGTATTGTATGTGTTTTGGTTTCGAACAAATTGTGATAGTCAAGCTTTTATAACAAAAATAATATTTTTACGCTTTATTATTTTCAGGGTCTTTCGAAGATAGATATAATTCGTAAAATAAAAATATATATAAAGCAATTTTCAACTTGTTTTGAAAAGTTATACTCATATAGGAGAAAAGTCCATATTTATATTTATACACAATTACATACTTTTTTATACAGTATCGTAAACGGTGGTTACTTAACTCCTTTTGGGGTAACTTTACTAAATCTGTTGAAAAAAGTTTCACATTTAGAAAAATGTGGGGATTTTAGGGAAAGAAGCCAATAATATATTTTCCCTGTGAGGGTTGGCAACCCTGCTGTCCAACGGTATGGCTGTTTTCTTCCTCAATTTCTGTTAGGGAAAGTGACAGCTAAAAGTGTTGTTGTGTAGGTCTAACACGTGTTTTCTTCCAAATTGTGTATTTTAAGTTGTGTATTTTAAGTTAGCGACATGTATTTTAAATAAGGTGATGGGGATAAATAGCATATCATCATGTAGACGAAGGTGTGCCGCATCGACTGGGTCTATTATTAACCCATTCTGACCTCTAAACCGCGTAGGGGAAATATCACCCTCGTTACTCCACGGGATTAATGGCGGATAAGGCTATTAGAATAAGTGACCAACCATCGCGTAGGTAGAAGATATTGAAACACATTGATGAGGTCGACTGTTAACTACCCTATTTGACTTTGCACCGTCTGGTGGGGGATATTGACTTTGGCTGCAGTATGCGCTTCCGCCCTTACAACTCACTAGGGATCATCCTTTGTGGATAAAAGACATACCATCGTTTAGAGGAAGGTGAGCCACATCAACCAGGTTGGACATTTATCTCCCTCTCCCCCCCCCCCCTCTCTATTCCGCGTGGGGAACAAAAATATTTGCGAATCAAACTTTAATGTACAGTGTGCCGTGTTCCCAGCAAAAAGAGTCAGCATTAAACCTTCATCAAAATTGTCAAATTGAAGGTTTTTTGAAGCTTTTATAAAGGATATTAAACCAAAAACTGCATTTTTTTTTTTTTTGAAGTTTTTAATTTTTCTGCATAAAACCTTTAAAATATCTGCATTTTCCCTTCATGGTTAAACATTGAAGGTTTTTTTTTGCAGGTTTTTATGAAGGTTTTTTACAGTTTTTATGAAGGACATTGAAGCAAGAAACTTTAATTTTATAGATCTTCAAGAAAACTGCAGTTTTCCTGCATAAAACATCCAATTAAAAAAAAATTATGAAGGTTTTATGCTGACTTTTTTCGCTGGGTACCTACTCGATTTTTTTCCCATTCAAAAATAGCACCAATTTGTGAGATAATTTTTATTTATAATTTTTATTTTAACAGTAGGAAGGATTTTCAAAATTTTTATTCCCCCACCACATACACATTTCTTGTTGACTCTCGATCTCGTCCCCGCACTTTTAGCACCCAATCGCCGCCACTGTGCGCACTTTTGCAAACATTGAAACCGAGCATTTCCACAGAAACAGTGGTGCCACCACTACACTAATTAGGCAACCACTTGCCCTTTTCCTTAATAATAACATATCCTCTACCAATATACACTTTTATTTACTGTACATCTTGCGTTTCAAACATGAAACGTCAGTGACAGTTCCTATCCTCACTTGGGGCTTTCTCACTCCGTTTGAAGTTACACTGACAAAAAAAAAGTGGTGCTTAAAAATGAGTACATGAACGTACTCGCTTTGTTTTTAGTACTATCGCATTGTAAATGAAAGATGACGTACTCAAATTTAAGAAATCGTATTTTTGCAAAAATTAGGATTGTGATTTAATATTGCTGATTTCAGCTTCTGTTCAAGCCATCTAAACAAGGTGACCTGACAAGCTTAAAATATTTGCTCTGAAGATGGTTTTCCACATTATTTGATGTCGATTGCTTAAATGGAAACTGAATTATTGCAATTCAATTATCTTACCTCCCATTCTTTTGCCACACTTTTTTTAAAAAAATTCTGTTTATAACTTCTTCCCGTCATTCTAGTATCTTAATGGATAAGGCTCTGTACAGAGGTGCCTGCAGATTTGGGTTCGATTCTTGGTAAGTCTTGTTGTAATTGTCGATATTTATTGAAAGTGATTTATGAAACAGCCTATGTAGGCTAGCATCTACTCCTTTTATCCATTTTTACAAATTGTTCTCATTTTCAAGTACATATCTTTTACAAAATTGAAACTTATGTATTCGGAGCCATGATAAGCATCGAATACACTCAAAAATAAGAACATCTTTATATATATTTCTCTTACGCGGTGATTGAAAAACGCTGTTTTTCTGTACGCTGAATGGCAACAGTTAGTTTGTTTACGAAATTCTGTTGCGCCCGTATTTTTATTTTGCCATTATGTAAGCCATTTTGAAGATTAGCCCCTTCAATTCATTAGTAAATAATTATTTTGTTGATGTCAGCTTAAATTAGGAAGAATATAAACCCTATTACATTAAAAATAGAAGTTTTGAAAAACGCTTTTGAGTTTTCAAATGAGCGGAACATTGACGTGGCGCCATCTATTGGCAATTTTGAAAACTAGATTTTTATGACCTTCATTTTTATGACGTATTAACTTAGTTACGTACACACTTCTGGTAGGCAAAAGTATGGTAAGCTTAACGTCAATTATGCCAAAACAAACTACCAATAATGCTAAAAATTAAACTAAAACGCAGGAAAGGTATGAAAATAACGTGGAAAATAATAAATAATGGTAGAAATAAAATAATAAATAATGGCTTGCCAGTGGTTCGATTGTTTTCATTTGTAGTTTAAAAGAAATTAAATGATTTTATATTGATTTACATGGCCAAAAAATGTATTGATGCTAAGATGAATTATAATTTAAATTTAGTTTCAACGTTTAAAGTTTTTGGTAATATAATTAAAAAAAGTATTGTTACTAGTATTGTACTTGTTATTGTGTCCTACCTTTTAGCGAGCGAAGCGAGATGTGGTTTGCGGCGCAAACCTATGAGGTTGGTTGGTTTGTGTTTTATGGCACAAGAGCCAATTTGGCTATGCTGCGCCAAACATTCTTGCAAACCTATGAGGATTGCGTAGAAATCCTCCGGAGGTTTTCGGAGCGTTAGCGGAGCAGGGGGCGGAGCCTCCTAGTTTTACTTATTTTTGAATATCTATTTTTAACAGTGTAGGCTTCAACGATGTTGACATTTTGCCATCGCGATTAATCGCCAGTCAAACATCGATATTTTCCCATTAATTGACGTTTTCGATATATTAATATTTCGAAATGTTTTTTATATATATATATAGGGGATTTTTCGATTTTTCCAATATATCGATATCTTTCCTTGAATTTCAATAGGGCAGATGCATACCCTTTTTCCACCTTCTGTTCTATACCAGGAAACGGGATTTCGTGGACAAAAAATACTTCGGACTTCCGAGAGTTCTTCCATTCTCAATTGTTTGTCAAATCAAATAATCGTCAAATCGATTAATCGACAAATCAAAAATTATATAATCAAAATAGCATGATTTAATATTGATAGTCTCAGTTTCCGTTCAAGCCATCTTAACAAAGCGACCTGACAAACTTAAAATAGTTGTTCAGAAGATGGAATTCCACATTAATAGATGCCTATTGCTTAAATGAAAACTGAGTTAATACAACTCATTTATATTACTTCTAATTCTTTTTACACACCTATTTAATATTTTTTCTGTTTATAACTTATTTCAATCGCCCTGATAGTTTAACAGATAATACATTAGACTGCGGTGCCCGAGGATCTGGGTTCAACTCCCGGAAAGTTTTGCTTGTAATAGTTGATATTTCTGGAAATTGGTTTGTGAAGATAGCCTATGTAGGCAAGCATCTGCTCTTTTTATTCGTTTTTACTCATTGTAGTACACATTTTTGAATATATGTCTTTTTCAAAATTGAAATTTATGTATCCGGAGCCATGATAAACATCGAATGTACTCAAAAATGAATACATGTTACTTATTTTTGAGTACCTATTTTTAACAGTGTGGGGTCCCACTAACTGTAATTGGGTAAAATTGGCAAAAGGCGAAAAATTGCAAGTGGAATAAATGAACGGTCCCTCAAATTGGTCTTAATCAGCTTTGGGTCTTAAATCTTCAATTACAGATTGAACACTATAATTTTATTTTTTCTCGTTCACATTTTCATTCATTTCGTTTTATTAGTCACAAGAAAATACGCACAAACTTTATTTTAAAAAAATGCCGCACGAAGGACATTTTTTGCATAAGTCTGGAAGTTCTGGATTGGTCCAGAAGAATTCTTTTAAAAAAAATCGCAACAAAGTGACTCAGCTCTGTTAAAAATTAACAAAGAAAACCGATGTTAACATGCTCACTACCCTTAAACGAATTTTCTGATACGCTTTGACGATTTCCTTTCATTCCCAAGGTGAGTCCATTACATCTGCAAGTCGTGCGACAAAAATGAAAATATTTTTTTTTGAGGGGGGGGGGGGGGGGGGGGAAATGTTCTGTTACCCAATCCAAAAGCGTTTTCATATTTACTATTATTCACGGCGATTGTGTCCAAAATGTGATATCCAAGGTTGACTCGAGACACCAAGTCCGAAAGTTATTTTATCAATATATAATTACGAGTGGTAATCCCTAGAATTTTATTTAAACACCTCAAGGACGATCCTTTTCTTAAGAAGTTTTTTGGGGAAAATGGCGAATCGAAGAATAGTGCAAGCTGGTATTGAAAGATTTGAAGAATGGTATTTAATTGATCGATGAATTCTGAAGATATCTGTTTTGTGATTAGGTCCCGGGGGAAAACACATTTGGTGGTCTGTGTAGAGATCGAAGTTTGATAATAAAATGGAATTCCCAGGCGTTGACTAAATTAAAATATGTGAAAATATTTATTAACCTTTACGTGTGGGCTGAGACAACATGTGTCCCGTAGAGTACAAAGCTCTAACGAAGGCCTGGGATTGTATAAGCTGGTATTGAAAGATTTGAAGAATGGTATTTAATTGATCGATACATTCTGAAGATATCTGTTTTGTGATTGGGTCCCAGGGGAAAACACATTTGGTGGTCTGTGTAGAGATCGAAGTTTGATAATAAAATGGAATTCCCAGGCGTTGACTAAATTAAAATCGAGATATATAAATGTATTTATTATCCTTTAAGTGTGGGCTGGGTCAACTCGTGTCCCGTAGAGTACAGAGCTCTAACGAAGGGCTGAGATTGTATAAGCTGGTATTGAAATATTTGAAGAATGGTATTTAATTGATCGATACATTCTGAAGATATCTGTTTTGTGATTGGGTCCCAGGGGAAAACACATTTGGTGGTCTGTGTAGAGATCGAAGTTTGATAATAAAATGGAATTCCCAGGCGTTGACTAAATTAAAGTGAAAATATGTAAAATTATTTATTAACCTTTACGTGTGGGCTGAGACAACATGTGTCCCGTAGAGTACAAAGCTCTAACGAAGGCCTGGGATTGTATAAGCTGGTATTGAAATATTTGAAGAATGGTATTTAATTGATCGATACATTCTGAAGATATCTGTTTTGTGATTGGGTCCCAGGGGAAAACACATTTGGTGGTCTGTGTAGAGATCGAAGTTTGATAATAAAATGGAATTCCCAGGCGTTGACTAAATTAAAGTGAAAATATGTAAAATTATTTATTAACCTTTACGTGTGGGCTGAGACAACATGTGTCCCGTAGAGTACAAAGCTCTAACGAAGGCCTGGGATTGTATAAGCTGGTATTGAAAGATTTGAAGAATGTTATTTAATTGATCGATACATTCTGAAGATATCTGTTTTGTGATTGGGTCCCGGAAAAAAACACATTTGGTGGTCTGTGTAGAGATCGAAGTTTGATAATAAAATGGAATTCCCAGGCGTTGACTAAATTAAAGTGAAAATATGTAAAATTATTTATTAACGTTGACGTGTGGGCTGAGACAACATGTGTCCCGTAGAGTACAAAGCTCTAACGAAGGCCTGGGATTGTATAAGCTGGTATTGAAAGATTTGAAGAATGGTATTTAATTGATCGATACATTCTGAAGATATCTGTTTTGTGATTGGGTCCCAGGGGAAAACACATTTGGTGGTCTGTGTAGAGATCGAAGTTTGATAATAAAATGGAATTCCCAGGCGTTGACTAAATTAAAGTGAAAATATGTAAAATTATTTATTAACCTTTACGTGTGGGCTGAGACAACATGTGTCCCGTAGAGTACAAAGCTCTAACGAAGGCCTGGGATTGTATAAGCTGGTATTGAAATATTTGAAGAATGGTATTTAGTTGATCGATACATTCTGAAGATATCTGTTTTGTGATTTGGTCCCAGGGGAAAACACATTTGGTGGTCTGTGTAGAGATCGAAGTTTGATAATAAAATGGAATTCCCAGGCGTTGACTAAATTAAAATATGTGAAAATATTTATTAACCTTTACGTGTGGGCTGAGACAACATGTGTCCCGTAGAGTACAAAGCTCTAACGAAGGCCTGGGATTGTATAAGCTGGTATTGAAAGATTTGAAGAATGGTATTTAATTGATCGATACATTCTGAAGATATCTGTTTTGTGATTGGGTCCCAGGGGAAAACACATTTGGTGGTCTGTGTAGAGATCGAAGTTTGATAATAAAATGGAATTCCCAGGCGTTGACTAAATTAAAATCGAGATATATAAATGTATTTATTATCCTTTAAGTGTGGGCTGGGTCAACTCGTGTCCCGTAGAGTACAGAGCTCTAACGAAGGGCTGAGATTGTATAAGCTGGTATTGAAATATTTGAAGAATGGTATTTAATTGATCGATACATTCTGAAGATATCTGTTTTGTGATTGGGTCCCAGGGGAAAACACATTTGGTGGTCTGTGTAGAGATCGAAGTTTGATAATAAAATGGAATTCCCAGGCGTTGACTAAATTAAAGTGAAAATATGTAAAATTATTTATTAACCTTTACGTGTGGGCTGAGACAACATGTGTCCCGTAGAGTACAAAGCTCTAACGAAGGCCTGGGATTGTATAAGCTGGTATTGAAATATTTGAAGAATGGTATTTAATTGATCGATACATTCTGAAGATATCTGTTTTGTGATTGGGTCCCAGGGGAAAACACATTTGGTGGTCTGTGTAGAGATCGAAGTTTGATAATAAAATGGAATTCCCAGGCGTTGACTAAATTAAAGTGAAAATATGTAAAATTATTTATTAACCTTTACGTGTGGGCTGAGACAACATGTGTCCCGTAGAGTACAAAGCTCTAACGAAGGCCTGGGATTGTATAAGCTGGTATTGAAAGATTTGAAGAATGTTATTTAATTGATCGATACATTCTGAAGATATCTGTTTTGTGATTGGGTCCCGGAAAAAAACACATTTGGTGGTCTGTGTAGAGATCGAAGTTTGATAATAAAATGGAATTCCCAGGCGTTGACTAAATTAAAGTGAAAATATGTAAAATTATTTATTAACGTTGACGTGTGGGCTGAGACAACATGTGTCCCGTAGAGTACAAAGCTCTAACGAAGGCCTGGGATTGTATAAGCTGGTATTGAAAGATTTGAAGAATGGTATTTAATTGATCGATACATTCTGAAGATATCTGTTTTGTGATTGGGTCCCAGGGGAAAACACATTTGGTGGTCTGTGTAGAGATCGAAGTTTGATAATAAAATGGAATTCCCAGGCGTTGACTAAATTAAAATAGAAATATGTAAAATTATTTATTAACGTTGACGTGTGGGCTGAGACAACATGTGTCCCGTAGAGTACAAAGCTCTAACGAAGGCCTGGGATTGTATAAGCTGGTATTGAAAGATTTGAAGAATGGTATTTAGTTGATCGATACATTCTGAAGATATCTGTTTTGTGATTTGGTCCCAGGGGAAAACACATTTGGTGGTCTGTGTAGAGATCGAAGTTTGATAATAAAATGGAATTCCCAGGCGTTGACTAAATTAAAGTGAAAATATGTAAAATTATTTATTAACCTTTATGTGTGGGCTGAGACAACATGTGTCCCGTAGAGTACAGAGCTCTAACGAAGGGCTGGGACTGTATAAGTTGGTATTGAAAGATTTGAAGAATGGTATTTAATTGATCGATAAATTCTGAAGATATCTGTTTTGTGATTGGGTCCCGGTGGAAAACACATTTGGTGGTCTGTGTAGAGATCGAAGTTTGATAATAAAATGGAATTCCCAGGCGTTGACTCAATTAAAATATGTAAAATTATTTATTAACCTTTACGTGTAGGCTGAGACAACATGTGTCCCGTAGAGTACAGAGCTCTAACGAAGGGCTGGGACTGTATAAGTTGGTATTGAAAGATTTGAAGAATGGTATTTAATTGATCGATACATTCTGAAGATATCTGTTTTGTGATTGGGTCCCGGGGGAAAACACATTTGGTGGTCTGTGTAGAGATCGAGGTTTGATAATAAAATGGAATTCCCAGGTTTTAACTAAATTAAAATCGAGATATGTAAATTTATTTATTAACTTTTACGTGTAGGCTGGGACAACATGTTTTCGGTAGAGTTCAGAGCTCTAAAGAAGGGCTTGGACGCTTTCGATCCACAGAAGAATTTTAAAAACGCGTGAGGTCTGAAGAAGGCACCCTATAGCAGAACAGGTAATACAGCTTCAGACAGATGATATTTGACTAATAGTTTCTATATAACTTTTTCCGTTGAGCTTTTTTGTTGTATTTCCACTTTATTATTGTATTGGACTTTATCGTCCAATATTGGATGTATTTTCTTTGCTATTGCGAGACCTATATTGTTAGGCGGAAGGATAATTTCTACAACATAGATGTTCATGAAAACTTGTCCCCATGTATAAGACGCTATTTGCGTGACGTCACTTACACCTACAAAAGACGTCATGCGCATAACTTCATTTTTAAAATATGTTCGAAATTCTAGTGGAAAGTGGAAATGGCGCTACTGTTAAATTTAGAGAAAAAAAAATCTTGCCATCCTTGAGCAATCTGAAACAAACATAAATAAACTTTAATCTAATAACAACATCAAAAACCTATCTTAAGAGGAAAAACCTGCTCTCAAAAATCCACTAAACACCATTTAGAATTTATCAATTAGTGCGTTTCAGTTTCCTTTTCACTTCCTTCGAAAACTTACATTTTCGATCACGGCCACAGTTACCGATTCGGAATTGTCCGATAAGAAAACGTTTCCCCCTTTTCATTTCCAGACAGCGCGGATCTTCTGTAACCTCCAACCCAGCGATTAACCGCAAGGTTTTTCTGTTTAAAAGGATAGACAACACTAATCGGGACGTAGAGGCGTCCTTCTGTTCGTAAACAAGAGTCCTCGAATCGATTAATGTGAATCGCTGAAGTAATGGTTAACGATTTCCGATAAATGATATCGAAGAGGTTGTTGTATTACTCAATGATGTGGTTGGTCGGTTGAAAAAACGTCGCACTAGAGCTGTACAATGGGCTATCGGTGACTTAGCTTCAATTATGATAGTGTCCTTGGTGTGAAACAAAATAAAATAATGATAAAAAGCTACATAAAACAAATAATATATATTATTTTATATATAGTATTAATAATTAATTTAAATCGTTTAACCCTACGAGTGTTAATGTAAAAATTGTTTCTCCAAATTATTTTACTTTATATTTCCAATGCAAATATATTATACATTTAATTATTATTATTATTACTAATATATAAAGCTTCCAAGAAACCTTCCAACGCTTTCGATTTGAAAAATATTTCAACATCGAACTTAGTAACTTAGAGCTTCTTAACTAAGTCGGTAACAAGCAGGACTTCAGAAGAATTTGAGTCTTCAATCTTTGTGAAAATTGTCGTTTTAAATAAACATACGCAATAGAAATTCAATTATCCAGAACACTTTGGGACCAGACCCCATTCGGATAATCGAATATCCGGATAATTGGATGATTCTCCGCAAAAGATTTTGCTTTGGTATGTAATTTGGTATGTATTGTAACTTTTTTTATTGTTCACCGATAAGAAACAAATGCGGCGATTTTTCTCGATTTTTTTTCTTTCCAAGCGATCCGAATAATTGGCAAATCCGGATAACTGGAGCTCGGATAATTGGAGTTCTTTTACATTTCAAATACGCTTCAAATAGTAAAGAGCTTTTACCAATTTTATAAAAATACGAAGTTTTCTTGCGGAACGACCAAACGTGTTCATGTTATGAACATAAACATTGCATATGCCAAATAATTAAAATCAAACTATTAAATTATTATGCATCAAAATAAAATAACTTAATCCCTAAAACAAATAGAATTCTCAGTAAAAATAGAAAAAACCTTGATGTATTAAAATCAAACCGCCATTATCCAGTTTAAAGTATTTGCATTTTCTATTATACTTCATTTCCCAAATTTGACATTTCTTGTCTTGAAAATAACATTAAAATATACTCGATTGCTATATACTGAAATTTTTTTTATTAAAGTTTTTAATTTAAATTCAAATCTAGCAATTTTCTAACTTAAAATGTAAATGCACAAACTTTTCTTCCTTTTCCTAATTAGCATCTACTTGTATAACATGCCTTTACAATTTTTTTAATGTATAAAACAAACTGTAATCAAAATTTGATATTGTTGCCTTAGAAACGTAAATAGTTTAATCTCGATATATTAAAAGAAAAACCATCGTTAACAGATTAGTGAAATTGTATTTTTAGTTTACGAGAAGGATTTTTTACAAAGTGTTATTTACAATGAGAATAATATAAACATTTATTTAATCATATTTATTTAAATAAAATGTGATTATAATTTTTTTAAAAATACATTTAAGACATACATTTCAAACATAATACAGTCTACTCTGACAAGACATAACAAATCAGTTGTATTAAAACAACCTTGTTGTAAGTATTTAGGTGTAATGTATTTATATTTATTATTTTAATTGCTTTTTCCGCAAACTTGCTTCTACTAACCTTGATAAATGATAGAAATCTTAAACATTATTTGCTCGTATATAACATCTCTAAATATAATTTGTTTTTTAAATAAAATTTTATTTTTAATATGTCCTACTGATCTCAAAACTTAAAAGCAAAACATTTGACATAAAAATGCTCTTGGTCAGCAAAACTGATGTTATTTATGTCATTTTAACCTAATGTTTGTTTTTAAAGCCTGAAATTTATCTTTAAATGACATAAAAATGTAATTATACATAACGCATTTATTTATATATCCTCAACCTACACGTTTTAAAAACTTTAAAATTAAAAATAAAATCATACTTGGTTTTTTTAGAAGAAAAACGAGAACATATATAATTAATATTTAAATTTGAAATTTAAAAAAAAAAAAAAATGTAACCTACTATTCTCAAAGATTTTTTTTTTTAATTATAAATTGGATATGTCATGATAAACTGATACTTTACTTTGCATGAGTGATAATTTATAAAAATTGAGATTACCTACATTAAAAATAGCTTTAAAAGGATGCATTCAATCATTGCATATGTTTGTAAGTAATTTCTCCTTTAAAAATATATAAAGAAGAAGAAAACTTTAACAAAAATTCCGCCTAAAGTAAGATTTCTACATTTTGAAGAATCAATATATATATACTTGATATTGAGAATTGATTTTTTAAATTAAGTGTAACTCAGAATGTGACCTAATATTCTCTATGAAAGTTTTAAATTAAACTAACAAAAATATTTTTAAACTTTCGTTTTTTAAAAAATGTTTTTTTTTCCAGATAATCTAAAAATATTTTTGTTAATTTAATCCGATTAGTTATTTATAAATTCCGCAATTTTTTTTACTGAAAATGCCACAAATATGTATTCAACCATTACACAAGTGCATTTACAACATTACTTGAGTAAAATTTTTTTTTACAAATTACATGAAGTCAGATTTTTACTTTTAGAAGACACAAAATAAATTTGAAATTAATTTAAAATTAAATATAACTTAAAATATTACTAGTTATTGGCAGAATAACTAAAAAATATTTAAGAGAGAGCGAGTGAGAGGGAGGGAGAGAGAAAGAAACGAAGAGAGAGAGAGAGAACAGGAATGCGAACTTATGCTTGATATTTCAAAACAAAGCTTTCTTTTTCAACGCGATCGGTGTGGGGCACGAATTAATTTTTGTTGGGTTTTTTTTTGGACACAACCAGGTCAAGATCAGTGGAAGAAGTTTAACGACTTCGGGTGCAAGTCGTTTTTCAAGCAAGTCGTTGTTCAATCTCTGTAGTTTCCGACTTTAATATCATTGAAGTTCGAAAAGTAAAAAAAAAAAAAACTGCAGTAGTTTACGGTTTTTGTTCCATAAATCTTTGTAAAACATGTAAAAAAAACTACTTTAATTTTGAAGCAATGAAATTATTGAAGAGAAAAAGCAGATTTTTTTAAAGGTTTTGGGTAGGGAAATTGAAAACTTCAAGCTTCATTTATTGTTCCAAATTCCTTTAGAAAACCCCCTAAAAAAAAATTACAAATTTCACAATTTTGATGATATATTTATGTTATTTGTGTTTTTCGGGTTAGAAAAATATCTCTCGTACAAAGTTGATTTTAAAAATAATAATAACTTTCAATAAAAAATAACTTTATTAATCTGAGTATGGTTAAAAATTACGAGGCGTACAATGGAAAACTATACGAAACTGTATGGTTTGTTAGAACTGTCTCTCTCTCTCTGCATGGGATAGAACTCTTAATGATAGAATTAGAGCGTACAGGCCAAAGTCCTTCCAAAGGCACTTTGTACAGAAAAAAATATTATATTTGGAATTTTAAAACTTCTGTTCTCAATTTTTCTAGTGGTAATACCGGCCGTACTGTCATATGCAAAACTGTTAAAAATATGTACTTGAAAATCAGCAAAATGTATTCCTTTCGCCCCTCCCTAACTTTTTTTGGGAGGGGCTGAGACAAGAAATTTCCCAACCTAACGATTCGAAATTCTCAACTTAACGGCGTCTGGTGCCGCCAGTTCAGGTGTTCTTCTCGTTATCTGACCATGATTCACAAATACGAGGCATTATTCTCGAGTCTTTCCTTTGAGATAGGCTCCAAACCGTCGTCAACAGTCCAATGTGCAGCTCTAGTGCGGCGTTGATTAACCAAAACATACTCAACGATTCGAAATTCCCAATTCGACAGTGCTTAAAAATTCCCAATTCCCCCTCATCGACATTTTTTAACTTTTTTATAAATTAAGTAATATTAAACAGTCTCCTCGAAAGTACTGATTTGTTACACGCATGTTCCAATGCAGTGTCCGTTCTCAGATATATTTCAAGTTCCATCTTACAAGTTGTAACAATTTATAATCTTCCCTCGCCTTCATTTGCTAATAATATTAATTTTCTTCAGGCATAAATTTTCCCAACTCAGGGATTTTTAAAACTCAAAATTCCCCACTATTAAGGTTTCCAGATTATTGCGGGAGACATGCTCCCCCCCCCCAAATCCCCCTGGTGCGACGGGCCTGATTGTACATTCAACCTCTCGATTACGCATACCATAATAGGGCTGTAGTACGTGTAACTTTGCCTATACAAACAAAACATAACTAAAGTCATACTTCCCCAATTCATTTCGGACTTACCTTCAAGGTTTGCGACTGCTTTTAAGGCAAGGTGCTTACTTCCTAAATCGTGCTCTCCCCCCCCCCCCCCCCTTCACATCGAAGAGTAATGCTTCGCTTCACTTCCTCGAATTGTGTTACGATAAGTGGGAGGGGTCGACTTTGGGACTTTGAGGAAGAAAGTGTCGATGCAAATCACTTCTTTTACATACATACAAACCCCTGTTCAGCTGATAAAAGCTCGAAATCCTTGGCCTTATTGTATCACGGGTAGTAATAGGAGATACTTTGTATGTATTCTGAGGTCTCTTTGTTGTTTGGAATGGCCAATTGCGGTTCTTTTCTCCTGACCCGACCTTACGTAAACAATAGATATATTTTTTTAAAATTTAATTTATAAAAAATAAATATTTTCTTTCCTTCAAAAGTTACACTGTTAAAAATAAGTACTCAAAAATGAATAAAATTTATACTCATTTTTTATTACATTCGACGCTTGTCAGAGCATAATTTTCATTTTTGAAAAATTACTCAAAAATGAGTAAAAATGAATAAAAAGAGCAGATGCTTGCCTACATAGACTGCCTTCATAAATCATTTTCAATAAATATCAACAATTACAATCAAGACTAACCGGGAATCGAACCCATATACTCATGCACCATAGTTCAGTATCTTATCCGTTGTAGTACCAGGACGACGTGAAGAAGTTATTAACAGAAGAAATGTTAAAAAAAGTGTGCCAAAATAATGGAAAGCAAGATAATTCAGTGATAATTGATAATTGTAATGACTCAGTTTAATTTTAAACAATCGACATCAAATATTGTGGAAAACTATCTTCTGAACAACTATTTTAAGTTTGTCAGGTCGCTTAGTTAAGATGGCTTGAACAGAAGCTAAAATCAGCAATATAAATTACAATGCTCAATATTTAAAAAGTAATATTGCTTATATTTGAGTGCAATTTTTATACACCACGGCTTCTGCACTTATTGCTCCTTTATCTATAATGATAAAAGACAGAGTCTGTCTTTCTATCTGTCTGTGGCACGGAAAACACATACTTATTATGCACGGAAATGTCTAAACTTTTAAATATAAGTACTGTTCAATCTCTCATTGCGTACCTAAATTTTTGAAATTGAAGCTTTTATGCAGGAAAACTGCAGTTTTTTTGAAGATCTACAAAATTAAAGGTTTTTGTTTCAATATCCTTCACAAAAACTGTAAAAAAACCTTCATAAAAACATGCAAAAAAACTTCAATTTTTAATCATGAAGCGAAACTTCAGATATTTTAAAGATTTGCAGGAAAATTAAAAACTTTCAAAAACAAGCATTTTTTTGTTTCAATTTCCTTTATAAAACCTTCAAAATACTTTCAATTTGACAATTTTGATGAAGGTTTAATACTGACTTTTTTTTGCTGGGATTTAAAGTTTCTATCCATTCAATACTGAAAAATGAGTACATTTTACTAATAATTGATAACATATTTTTATTACAAATTAGTAAATAGGGGTTTTAGTGGAGACCACCGGAAGCAAAGTCTTAAAGATAATTCAATGTTTCTAAAAAATGGACTTACGCAGTTTTAACACTAAATTTTTTAATTGCAGTCTTTCATGTTTGATACGTCTTTGTGTTCATTTGTTACATTAATTTCCCTTCCCACAATGCTTCTCAGCGAAGGTCTTGTGAGATGGGGAATCCGCTTCGTCCCTTTTTCCATTAAATGCCGATTTTTCCTCGTGAAAGGAAATCAAGGACAAGTGGGAAGGCCGATCAAGTGTACGAAGGGGTATGTATCTCAAGGGAGGTCCACACCAAAAGCATTGACACTGGACATCAATATGAATAGTTTTCTTATTAGTGCCTCCCAGATCCTGGTTTTAGCACAAGCAACAAAAGTAGACACTGTAAAAAAAAATTACTTAAAAATGAGTACATGAACCTACTCGTTTTTCTTTGAGGAAAAATTGCATCTTAAATGAGCGATGACGTACTCAAATGTAAGTAACAGTATTTTTGCATAAATGAGCAGTGTGATTTAATATTTCTAATATCGGCTTCTGTTCGAGCCATCTTAACAAAGACCCGACAAACATAAAATGTTTCTTCAGAAGATGGTTTTACACATTATTGAGTACATGAACCTACTTGTTTTTCTTTGAGTACAATTGCATCGTAAATGAGCGATGACGTACTCAAATGTAAGTAAGAGTACTTTCTCATAAATGAGCAGTGTGATTTAATATTTCTAATATCGGCTTCTGTTCGAGCCATCTTAACAAAGACCTGACAAACATAAAATGTTTCTTCAGAAGATGGTTTTACACATTATTTGAATCAATTGATTGCTCAAATGAAAACTGAGTTATTACAACTTAAATATCTTGATTCCCATTCTTTTGGCTCACTTTGTTTTAAAAGCATTTTTAAACAAACTTTGAACTGCGGGGCCTGAGGATCTGTGTTCGATTCTCGGTAAGTCTTAGTTGTAATTTTGGATATTTATTGAGAGTGATTTATGATGGCAGCCTATGTAGGCAAGCAACTGCTCTTGTTATTAATTTTTAAGTACACGTCTTTTTCGAAATAAAAGCTATTTTGTACAAAAGGTGCCCAAGTAAAATATTCACTATCCAACAAAACAAATTGTTCAAACATCTGAATTAGAATTGAAATGTTGCATGAACACGCATTAAAAAAGTTCATACCGTCAAGTCATATAAGTCATCTTCTGAAGTCATTCGAAGCCATGATAAGCATCGAATGTATTCAAAAATTAACATAATTTGCATATTTTTGAATAGATATTTTTAACAGTGCATTAAAACCATTAGATTATGCCTACCCTACATAGGCTGCCTTCATAAATCACTTTTAATAAATATCAACAATTACCGGGAATCAAACCCAGATTCTCAAGCATCGCAGCCTAATGCCTTAAAAGTTGTACTACAAGGGTGACATGAAAAAAATATAAACCGAATAAATGTTAAAAAGGTGTGCCAAAAGAATGGAATGTAGGATAATTGAGTTGTAATAACTCAGTTTCTATTTTAGCTATCGACATTAAATGATGCGGAAAACCATCTTCTGAACAATACATTTTATGTTTGTCAAGCGGTCGCTTTGTGAAGATGGCTCGAACAGAAGCCTAAATTAGCAATATTAAATCGCACTGCTCATTTTTGAGTTAGTACGATTACTTAAATTTGAGTACGTCAACACTCATTTACGATGCAATTGTACTCAAAGAAAAACAAGTATGTTCCGGTACTCATTTTGAAGTACTTGTTTTACTGTGTATTCTTGCTATTTTAAAGCTTTTTTTAACACAACATAATTTAATTAATAAACTACATAATTAATTATAACATAATTCACCATAAGAAGATAACTAATTCACCAACATAACAAAAAAAATTTCACCAACCTATAAAATGTCAAACTTAAGGTTAATTAACTTTGGCGCAGTACATTGGCACACCACTTTCGGATGAATGGTATGTTGCATACAAAAAGTAACTAATAGGTGATAAATAAAAGGAACTTTCTGCGTAATCATCATATTTAGATATATATATTACATCAGAAGCTTGAAATATTTTATTATATATAATGTATGTAACAAAAAAATAAAGAAACAAAGGGATGTGTATATCATTCGTGATTCCATCACTTAAATGTTCTGTGCATATATCCCGATATTTCCAATTTCAAACTGGAGAAAGGAGTTGTATACCATTCGATTTTTAACTTTTCCATAATTCACGTAAGTAAATAATATTTCGTACATATATTAATTTACGTTGCTTTTTTATCAATTGAAAATTAAAGAATCAGGAATTTACCTAATATACAATTTATATAATTCAATTATACAATTATGCAATTTATAAAATTATTCAATTTATACATTTATACAATGTATACAATTATGCAATTTATACATTTATACAATGTATACAATTATGCAATTTATACATTTATACAATTATATAATATATACAATTATGCAATTTATACAATGTATACAATTATGCAATTTATACATTTATACAATTTATACTTTATAAACATAGCATTTATACAATTCAAACATAGCATTTATACAATTCAAACATAGCATTTATACAATTCAAACACGAAATATGAATTTTATTCTTATTAGAATAATTATTTTAAATCTATTTAGATGTATTATTAAAACTGTTGTCCACAATACACTTTATAAGTTTACAAAAAAAATTAATGTCAAAGAAATTTGTCACTTTAAAATATACAAATTAAAACTCAAAGTTCGCATGATTAATTTTTATATATCTTTGATTATTTAAAATGATATATTAAGAATTAAACATATTGATTAATTTTTTTTAATCATAAACTTAATGAAAAATGACTTGCAATGTGTGCAACTCTTTTGACAGAATCCTCTTGCATGTTGTTTTGATAATAGAGAAATTTCATATTTAACTTTAATCAACTGAAAGTTTTAATAACTTTTTAATAGACTGAAAAGCGTGCCAACCAAAACTTTAAAATGAAACCGCCAAAAACTTTAAATTAAAACCGCCAAAAACTTTAAATTAAAACCGCCAAAAACTTTAAATTAAAACCGCCAAAGCGCGCCTAAAGGAGAGGGGTTATCAATTCGATTGTTACGTTTTTTTTCTTCTTAATGAATGTTCGGGCAAGATTTCTGTTCTAATTCAGATATTTGATATTATTTATTCAGATATTATTTAATTTTTTTTGGATAAGGAATATCTTATTTTTGAACCTTTTGCAAAAAAATATCCGGCATTTAACTATCCGGAATTCTCAATTAACCGGACCGTTTGAAAACAAATATTGTCCAATATTGAAAATTATTTCTTTTGTTGGATAGAGAGAAATCCACGTTGACAAAAACTGCAAAAAATAATCGGTATCCGGCTGTTATATATCCAGAAATATCGAAAAACAGGACTTTTTTTTAACAGTTTCTACAATTTCAAAATGTTTTCATTGTTTGGTAGAAGTTGTTCAACAATTACAATTCGTTTACACAGCATTTATTGACATGGAAACAATATATATTGTTGAGACAAAATGTGAGCACAAGTTCTTACTTGAATTTATTGGTGAATAATTGCAGGGGACGAAGCTAAATTAATAACTAAAAAAGGGAAAAATAGACTATAAAAAAAGGGGAAAATAAAATAGTCTTTTTTTTAATAAAAAAAGGGAAAACAGACATTAAAAAAAATGCTCTAAAAGAAAAAAAAAATATTATAGTAATTAATTTAACTAATTAAAGTAATAACACGATTACAAAATATTGGTAAGAAGGTACATAAAAAAATTATAGGAATAGAATACAAATTTTCCACGTTAAAACACGACTATTATCTCTATTTTACTGGAAATTAGATTTTAAAATCGGCATCCCAAGTTTCCGCTTGGACCTTGCGCCCTGTTAAAAAATGCTTGCAATTTTATTTTATTGTATTTTAGTTCTGCCTCACAGCCCATATGACATGAAGTTCCATTCCAAAGACAAACGTTCCATAAGCATAAAAAAACCATTGAAGCAAAACGCACGAAATATCATATTATAAATTTAACTATACCCAGACTTTTTCTCTAGGCTAAGTATCGAACATGACATTACGAAATCTGTTGTCTTCTAAGTTCAATTGTGTTTCATTGCATTCTTGGGAAGTGCACTTGAAACAAAAGTACTTACATGTCTGATTTAAATTAAAACATTTCGCAAGGTTTTTTCATCAGATCACTTCACAGAAACTTCTTCCAAGCGGAATAATACAAAACACGAATCAATGGCGCTCATCCGAATCTAATTGGATGTTTTATTACACTGTTCCAAAACCGCACTGGAAATGGAAAGTTTACAAATGGATCTAAAGATTTCTTGTCGAATATATAAAACATAAAATTCTGAAAACGTGTCTGGTTAAAAGTATGTTCGTATGTGTGTGTTCGTTCAAAAAAGGTTACGTAACTACAAAACGTAGAGCTTTGAAATTTACAAAATATTTTTAAATATTAAGATTCGAACGTGGCCATTTTGAAGTCTGTACGATTTAGTTGAGAATTCCGAATAACCTATTATTATTTTCAAAAGGATACTGTTCCAAACTCGCACTGAAAATGAAAGTTTACAAATGGATCAAAATATTTCTTGTCGAATATATAATTTTAAATAAATATTTTTAAATATTAAGATTTGAACGTGGCCATTTTGAAGTCTGTACGATTTAGTTGAAAATTCCGAATAACCTGATATTATTTTCAAAAGAACACTGTTCCAAAATCGCACTGGAAATGAAGGTTCTTGTCGAATATATAAAACATAAAATTCTGAAAACGCGTCTGGTTATAAGTATGTTTATATGTGTGTGTGTTTCGTTCAAGAAAGGTTACGTAACTACAAACCGTAGAGCTTTGAAATTTACAAAATATTTTTAAATATTAAGATTCGAACGTGGCCATTTTGAAGTCTGTACGATTTAGTTGAGAATTCCGAATAGCTTGATATTATTTTTAAAAGTAGACTGTTCCAAAATCCCACTGGAAATGAAGGTTCTTGACGAATGTATAAAACATAAAATTCTGAAAACGTGTCTGGTTAAAAGTATGTTTGTATGTGTGTGTTCGTTCAAAAAAGATTACGTAACTACAATCCGTAGAGCTTTGAAATTTTCAAAATATTTTTAAATATTGAGATTCGAACGTGGCCATTTTGAAGTCTGTACGATTTAGTTGAGAATTCCGAATAACCTGATATTATTTTCAAAAGGACACTGTTCCAAACTCGCACTGAAAATGAAAGTTTACAAATGGATCAAAATATTTCTTGTCGAATATATAATTTTAAATAAATATTTTTAAATATTAAGATTTGAACGTGGCCATTTTGAAGTCTGTACGATTTAGTTGAAAATTCCGAATAACCTGATATTATTTTCAAAAGAACACTGTTCCAAAATCGCACTGGAAATGAAGGTTCTTGTCGAATATATAAAACATAAAATTCTGAAAACGCGTCTGGTTATAAGTATGTTTATATGTGTGTGTGTTTCGTTCAAGAAAGGTTACGTAACTACAACCCGTAGAGCTTTGAAATTTACAAAATATTTTTAAATATTAAGATTCGAACGTGGCCATTTTGAAGTCTGTACGATTTAGTTGAGAATTCCGAATAGCTTGATATTATTTTTAAAAGTAGACTGTTCCAAAATCCCACTGGAAATGAAGGTTCTTGACGAATGTATAAAACATAAAATTCTGAAAACGTGTCTGGTTAAAAGTATGTTTGTATGTGTGTGTTCGTTCAAAAAAGATTACGTAACTACAATCCGTAGAGCTTTGAAATTTTCAAAATATTTTTAAATATTGAGATTCGAACGTGGCCATTTTGAAGTCTGTACGATTTAGTGAAGTAATAATTAATATTTTTTAGTACAAGATACGATATATAGCTAATTATTTATTCGTAAGGATGCCATACTCACACACATTCCATAACAAACATTTTTTGAAAACAGAACATGAACTGCACGACAAAAAACAAGAGTTGAGTTGTACATATACTTCTTTTAACAAGTAATGCCAAAAATATCCAACAATTCCCTCCTATATTTTTAAGCATTTCTAAAAGAGAGAATGAGTTACATTGCGACAAGTCCAACACTGTTCATGTGTTTTTTCAAAATTTCGCTTCCTAGGTGTTTAGTCATAGCGTCAGCATCAAGATCTTTAGTGTTCATATATGTCATGGTAATGTCTCTGTTTTCTTGATCTTCCCTTATAAAGTAGTATTTTCGATTTATATGTCGGTTGCGACAATTTATTTTTGGATTATTTATCCAATCAATGAGACTTTTACTGTCAGTTTTTATATCAGTTGGTTTGCTGACAACCTCGTCTTCATCCAATTCTTCTAGCAAAGATTGAATCCACTTGACACCACACACACAATCACAAGCGGCAATCAATTCAGCTTCCATTGTAGATAATGCTACAAGCTTTTGTTTTCCACTTTTCCAACCGATTAGGGATTGGCCAATCTTTAGTAAATATCCGCTATAGGACTTTGCATCTGGCGTTGTACTCCAACTTGAATCTGTACTGGCGTTTAGTTGACCTTTTGTAGACTTGTACTTCAGACAATTGTCAACAGTTCCTTTAATGTATCTTAAGACGCGTTTCACTGCTGTCCAATGGACTTCTCTTGGATCTTTACAATATTGCGAAAGTTTACTGATGGTGTAGGCTATATCTGGTCGAGTGCCTATTGCAAGGTACATAATAGACCCAATAGCTTCTTGATATTTCTGCTGTGAAAAAGTCCTTGATTTTCGATAATCATCAAGTTGTTTGTCTCCTGTTACACCGGGTGTTCTCACAGGGTGACAATCTTTCATTCCAAATTTTTCTAACACTTTCGTTGCATAGTTCTTTTGTGATAAAGAAATCTCATTCTTCGTTTGCTTGATTTCCACTCCCAAAAATATGCTTGTGCTGGTAGTCTCTCTAATTTCAATGTTATTCTTGATATTTTCTATCACTTTATTTATCATTTCTTCAGAACTAGCTACTGCAATGAAATCATCTACATATATTCCAATGTGAATATATTCATTATCTTTCTTCATTGTATATACAGATGGATCTGACTTTAGTTTCTTTAATCCAGCTTGTTCTAATATTTTACTGAATTTGTTATACCAACATCTCCCTGATTGAGGTAGACCATAGATGCTTCTTTTGATAAAATATACATTATCATTCTTTAAATAGTACCCTTTTGGTGGTTCTAAATATATCTCTTCATTTAGTTCTCCATTTAAGTAAGCTGTTTTTACATCAAAAAATTTAATAACAGAGTTTTTTGTAGCTGCAAGTGCTATAAGTGTTCTTAGAGATTCCCATTTCATGACGGGACTAAAACTTTCTTCAAAATCTTCTCCTTGTTTCTGTCCATAACCAGCTGCAACTAATCTTGCTTTGTAATGTTTCTCATCTTCCAAATCTTTTATTTTGTATACCCAACGACTTTTGATGACTTTTTTGTTTTTTGGTCTCTCAACTGGTTCCCACACATCATGCATTTCAAGTGATTGAATTTCTTCTGCCATTGCAAGTTTCCATTTATCTTTTTGATCACAGGTGATTGCACTTTCGTATGTTTCAGGTGTAAAATCCATTACTGCATACACTTCATAATCTTTATATTTAGTAGGAAGTTTTCTATTTCTTGCATTTCTCGGGATATCTTCTATTTCAATGTTTTCATCTGTATCCGAGTCATTTATTTCAGGTATCTCTGTAGTTGTTGTATTCCTTTCTTCTTCTGAATCAGATGTCTGAATAACTGCAGTATCATCTTCTTCAGCATCATCCTGATTACATATGGGGTATTCAATTTCTATATAATTTATATTGTTCTTCTCTGTGCTACTAGGACAGTAACCATTTTTATGTTCATCAAAAACAACATTTGATGTCTCGTGAAGTTTTCTTTCTTCTGTATCAAATATTCTATACGCCTTTCTTTCTCTTGAATATCCAATCAATACACCTTTCTTTGCTTTGGGTTCTAATTTGTGCCTTTTATTTTCATCTATCTTGTAGTATGCAACACATCCAAATGGTTTCAAGTGACGTACTGATGGTTTTTTAGAATTCCAAAGTTCCATGGGTGTTTTCTCTTTTCTATTCTTGGTAGGTGTTATGTTGTGCATGTACTCGGCTGTTGCAACAGCTTCGGCCCAAAAATGAAGTGGTAGTTCACTGTCGACTAGTAGAGTTCTTGCTTTATCGAGTAATGTTCTATTTGCTCTTTCAGCAATTCCATTGCTTCTACTTAAGTAATAAACTGTTTTTTCGTGCTTGATGCCTTTTTCAATTAAATATTCCTTTAATGCTTCATTAATAAATTCTGATCCATTATCTGTTCTGATTCTTTTAACTGTAAGATTTAATTCATTTTCTCTTCTTTTAATCAATTTTTGTAGATTAACTCCAGCTTCATCTTTAGTTGACAAAAATTCCACAAAATATCTTCTTGAAAATTGATCTACTACTGTCAGTATATATCTTTTCCCATTTAAAGATTCTACTCTAAATGGTCCACATAAATCAACATGTAAGGCTTCAAGAGGTGTTATTGATGTTTCTGAATATGTTTCATTGTATGTGGAACGTGTCATCTTACCTCTAACACATGAATCACATGTTTTGATTTCTCCTTCAAGTTTATCCAGACCTCGCACCATTTTCTTTGATTGCATTGTTTTTAGGTATTCATGATTAACATGTCCTAGTCTTCTGTGCCACATTTCATAGGAATTTTCTTGTGCTTTGAAACAGGTTTCAATATGTGATGTAATCTTCTGAGGTATCAATTTCATGATGAACATATCTTCTTTTAGTTGACCTTCACATACTAAGTGACCATCTTCATCATAAATAAATGCACCATCCTTATTAAGTACGACTTCATTTCCATTTTTCACTACACTTGGCACTGACATTAAATTGCATCTCAATTTTGGAACGCATAATACATTCTTTAATCTTACATTGTTCGGTTCACCTTCTGCTGTAGTTGCTCTTATTTCTCCTCTGCATATTGATTCAATATTTCTTCCTTCTTCTGCTACACTCACTATTTTCTTTTCTTCTTTTACATTTTCCATCCAGATTTCATTTGGAGTCATATGTGATGTACAGGCAGAGTCCAAATGCCATTCAGTTTCTTCTTCATCAACACTTTCTTTTTCTGTAGTTGTCAGGGCTGATTCTCTTACAGGAATTATTTCTTCTTTCGAAATTTTGGCATGTTCATTTCTATTTCTTATAAACTTGTTCGGTTTTTCAAATTCTTTTTTCTTGAAATTCGAATTTTTATACCAACAATCCTTTTGTAAATGATTTGGTTTGTTGCAAATATAACAAGTTTTTTGTTTTGGTTGGAATTTATCTCTTGTTCTGTTTGGCTGGAATTTATCTCTTGTTCTGTAGGCTTTGTTGTCTTCAAATTTTCTTCCTGGTTCCTTTTTCTCAAAATTCAGCAATGTTTGTCTCAGGTCTTCAAACTTTATTCCTCTGTTAACAGATAGGGCTAAAACGATATTTTCATATCTGTCAGGCAATCCTTCAACTATATATCTCACCAATTCCCGTTCTGTAACTTGCTTTCCAAGCTCGTTTATTTGTTGAGATAGTCCTTGTGCTCTTGTAAGGTATTCTTCCACGTTTTCGTTCTGTGCTTTTTTCAGTTTTGTTAAATCCAGTAACAAGTCTGTTCTTCTATCTTCTTTGGCACCTTCAAAACGTATCTTAATAGCTTCCCATATATCTTTGGCTTTCTTCATTCCTCTGTAGATTATAGCCTGCTCTGCTGTTAAGCTAAGCACAATGATTCCAAATGCTTCTTTGTTTTTCTTGCACCAATTTTTGTGGTTACTGATGCTAGTTTCGTTTCCATCTTCTTTTTTTGGTTCATCCTGAAGTACAACTTCTTCGAATAGATCCTTTGCTTCTAACAGAGCTTCTATTTTCATAGACCATATGGCATAGTTGACTTCATTTAACAGTTCTATTCTAGTTGTGTTCAGATGATCCATGTTTTTACGAAAACGATACTGTTCCGAATTTCCGATACTGGCCGTTAGACTCAATAGCGATTTTGACTACTTAGAACTTTTAGCAACCACGCTCTGCTACCAAATTGAAGTAATAATTAATATTTTTTAGTACAAGATACGATATATAGCTAATTATTTATTCGTAAGGATGCCATACTCACACACATTCCATAACAAACATTTATTGAAAACGGAACATGAACTGCACGACAAAAAACAAGAGTTGAGTTGTACATATACTTCTTTTAACAAGTAATGCCAAAAATATCCAACATTTAGTTGAGAATTCCGAATAACCTGATATTATTTTCAAAAGGACACTGTTCCAAAATCGAACTGGAAATGAAAGTTTACAAATGGATCAAGAGATTTTTTGTCGAATATATAATTTTAAATAAATATTTTTAAATATTAAGATTCGAACGTGGCCATTTTGAAGTCTGTACGATTTAGTTGAAATTTTCGAATAACCTGATATTATTTTCAAAAGGATACTGTTCCAAAATTGCACTGGGAAATGAAAGTTTACAAATGAATCAAAAGATTTCTTGTCGAATATATAAAACATAAAATTTCTAAAACGTGTCTGGTTATAAGTATGTTTATATGTGTGTGTTTGGTTCAAGAAAGGTTACGTAACTATAAAACGTAGAGCTTTCAAATTTACAAAATATTTTTAAATATTAAGATTCGAAGGTGGCTATTTCGAAGTCTGTACGATTTAGTTGAAAATTCCGAATAACCTGATATTATTTTCAAAAGTAGACTGTTCCAAAATCGCACTGGAAATGAAGGTTCTTGTCGAATATATTAAACATAAAATTCTGAAAACGCGTCTGGTTAAAAGTATGTTTGTACGTGTGTGTTCGTTCAAGAAAGGCTACGTAACTACAAAACGTAGAGCTTTTGAAATTTACAAAATATTTTTAAATATTAAGATTCAAACGTGCCAATTTGAAGTATGTACGATTCAGTTGAAAATTCCGAATAACCTGATATTATTTTCAAAAGGACACTGTTCCAAAATTGCACTTGGAAATGAAAGTTTACAAATAGATCAAAAGATTTATTGCCGAATATATAATTTTAAATAAATATTTTTAAATATTAAGATTTGAACGTAGCCATTTTGAAGTCTACGATTTAGTTGAAAATTCCGAATAACCTGATATTATTTTCAAAAGGTTCCCAACTGAGACATCCAGGATTTCTCTTAGGGGTGTGTGAGACGAGTGCCACTGCACAAGGCCCCGAGCTTCTGAAGGGGCCCCGCGCTCATCAAAATAACATGTGCAAAATAAAAATTTACAAATAAAATAAATTTATCGTTTTTTACTTTTGACATGAAACTCTTAAAAATCAGCTACAAGAATTATGAAATATCAGAATAGAAACATTATGTTAATAATAGAACGAATAATGTCTGAAATAAAAATAAGTTTAATTCTAACTTATTCATAAATTTGTGTGGAGGTTATAAGGGGCAAGATTTTAAAGGGGGCCGACCAAGTTTGCGACGGGCCCGCGGCTGCTAAGGACGGCCCTGGAGACAGGCCCGTCGTACCGGGGATGGGGGGGCGAGTCCGACCCCCCACTATTCTGGAAACCCTGAAAGTTGGGAATTTCAACTTCTAAAAACCCCGAGTTGGGAAAATTTATCCCTGAAGAAAATTAATATTATTAATAAATGAAAGCTAGTAAAGATTAGAAATTGTCCAACGTGTAAGATTACATTTTAATGAGAACTCAGAACGGACACTGCATTGAAATGTGGGTGCAACAAATCTATGCTTGTGAGAGAACTGTTGAATATTACCTAAAATATATGTAAAAAAAGATGAAAAATGTCGATAAGCTGGAACTGGGAATTTCCAGCACTGTTGAGTAGGGAATTTCGAATAGTTGAGTTGCGAATTTCTAATCGTTAAGTTGAGAAATTTCTTGTTTCAACCTCCCCAAAATATTTTTTGGGTAACGGCGCTGCCTGGAGACATACCCTATTCAAATAAAATAAAGGATTTTCCAAACATTTGAATTAGAACAGAAAATATGCATAAAAAAATATACATGACAGTCGAATTGATAGCCGGTCTCCTTTGACGCGTTTTGGCGGTTGGTTGGCGCGCTTTACACTCGGTTAAAAATGCGAGACTGTGTGAAACTGTGTGGCCTTGTCGGACATAATGAAACACACTTTTACGGATTAAAATGTGACGCTAAGTGGGACGCAGCAACGCTCAAGGTCAAAGAGGGTGTCGCTTAAATGGACGCTTAATTACTTGCAAAAACTCTCCTCGAGCGGAACGAAATGATGCCATTTTCAAGCGGACAAAGAATTGCGATAAAAGAGTTCGGAAATTATTAAATTAATTTTTTAATTTTTTTTAATGTGATTTTTAAAGGATTGTTTGTGTGTTTTATATAAACACATACATAAAATGTTTTATTAACTCTTCAGAGGTCGAGCTGTGTTTGAGACAAACCAAAGCGAATCGAATTGGAGGTGTGACGCAATTGGGAAAATTAGGACTGGGATAGCGTATTCTTGTTAGGGGTCGTCGCTTATTAAGTCACGTTGGCTGCGCCCTGGTAACTGGCACCTTTGAGCATGGATCCTTCATAGTAGAGAAAACATAATGTTATAAGCTCGCTAAAATCAAAGTGAGGCCAACATGTATGGCATCAGACACGTGGTTAATTACGTCATTCCATTCATAAATTTTCACTGCTACACATTTCCCAATTCATTGCTAATTTACCAATTCTACTTAAGATCCATCATAAGCTATGCAGCGCCTGTTTGGGGATATGCTGCAAAAACGCATTTCAAAAAACTTGAAAGACTTGAAAACTCCCTCATCAAACCTATTGCGAGGGAAAGATGGTATTTTCACATCTCAAATATTCTGAAATCGTTAGGCATTCCCAGCTTCAAAGAATTCACTCAAAAAATGGCTAAAAAGCTCTTTGCTAAAATAGAACACCATGACAACCCTGAAATATTGAGCATTCCTAACTATGATGCTACCCTAAAATGTTATAGGAGAAGGCCTCGTGCCTTTGTAACCTGAGCTTTTGCTCTCACCAAATTTTTCCCAAACTCTCTCGATTGGATAGAGGAGGCAATTTCAGCGTCTTCCCCCCTGTTTCTAAGGAGATTATGTGAAAAACAGTTTTATTGTAAAAATATCTGCAAAAAAATTTCTCTTGCGCTTTTTCCAAAAGTACATGCCACAACTACCAATGTCTTTCCCGGATTGACTGGGTATGATTGAAACCTCATGAGTGTCCTAATCCATCTTTCAGATGCCTTTGGCATCTCCCCCCGTATGGTCTTGGTCTTCTCTGAATTGAAGAGTCTGATTATTGCGAATTGAGTCTGTGAGTGGAAGTGAGTTTTTGCGTCTGTGTGTTTTTCCGTTCGTGTTGTCCTGTGCTTGTTTTCTTACCTATGAAAAATTATTAACCAAGATCCATGTATGCACCACTTAATGATAGGGTTAAAGGGCCTTCGGCCCTAGGCACCTAAATAACAAAAATTCTCGCGCAAGTCAATCGCGAGTATTTTTTAATTCATAATTTTGAAAAGAAGTCGCGTGTTTGAGGTCATTCGGTCTGAGATGTTGGTTTCACGGTTATGACGTCATATTCGCTCTACTACAGTCCATTCATGCTCGAAGACTACCACTGCATAAGATTTTTATTCTGTCTCCATATAAACTTTGATTCTGGAACTCATGCAAACTGTTGAAAGCTTTAAAAAATTTTAATATGCACTGAAAAAAAATTTGCTTAAAAATGAGTACATGAACTACTTGTATTTCTTTGAGTAGCAATGGGTCGTAAATGAGCGATGATGTACTCAAATTTAAGTAATAGTATTTTCTGAAAAAAAATGAGCATTGTAATTTAATATTGCTAATTTCAGCTTCTGTTCAAGCCATCTTAACAAAGTGACTTGAGAAATTTAAAATAGTTGTTCAAAATATGGTTTTCCACATTGTTTGTTGCCGATGACTTAAATGGAAACTGAGTTATTACAATTCAATTATCTTACTTCCCATTCTTTTGGTACACCATTTTAACATTGCTTCTGTTTTTAACTTCTACACGTCGAACTGGTAGTACAATGGATAAGGCACTGGGCTGCGGTGCCTGAGAATATGGGTTCGATTCCCGGTAAGTCATGGTTGTAATTGTTGATATTTATTCAAAGCGATTTATGAAGACAATCTATGTAGGCAAGCAACTGCTCTTGTTATTCATTTTCAAGTACGCGAAAGTCAAAACGAGTCAAAAACGAAACTTATGCATTTGGAGCCATGATAAGCATCGTATTGATTCAAAAATGAGTACATTTTGCTTAATGTTAAGTACCTATTTTTGACAATGTAAAAATTCAATAAAAAGGGTTAAGGAAGTTTTACGTAAAAAGATATGCCACATCTATTGACCCTCCGATCATGAATGGATGTAGTAATGACGTCAATCATGATGCAATCATCTCAGACCTGATGACACCAGACACGTGACTTCCTTTCAAAATTTGTTCGCGATTGACTTGTGAGTTGGAAATAATAGTAAATGTGTTACTTCATAAAGTACAGGATATTTTTGTGAATATACTAGAAAAAAAATCATGAATGGATGACGTAGTAAACCACGTGTCTGAGGCCATACATGTTGGCCTCACTGTGATGTCAGCAAGATTATAATCTTATGATTTCTCTACTACGAGGTGTCCCTGCTCGAAGTATACAAAGTTCCATAAATTAGTGCATTTAATTGTCTTCAAAGAACGAATTTGAGAAATTAGGAAGAGTTACAGTATTTGCATCTCCCTAGGGCCAAGTGTATTTTCAACGGTGCAGGAGCCTTGAAATTGTGGTAAAAAATCAAAGGTCTTGTGGTTATGTCGATCAGTATTCAAGATACTAATAGCGCAACAGGGTTAAAACGTCAACCCGATTGCCCGGTTTTAATGAACTTCTTGTATAATTCGTCTATTTGACAATGAAAATGTATGAAATCTCTTGCGGTTGGGTATTTTTCTTTCCCCAACTTCCATGATAGGGTTTTTAACACAGCTGTGCTCATAACCAATTATATAAATGTATAGAAAAAATGAGCCGATTTTTAAGAATATTGAATGTTTTTCATGTTTAGTATTTAATACATAGGCTTTTCGTACGATTCTTATAATTGAGCCGTATAGTTTCAATACCAAGTAGATACATATTCATAATTTTTTCAGGAAACGCCAAAAATTATTGACGGCCACTTACTTCTGGATCTCATGTAGCTCATTTTAAAGACTTTTCACTCAAAAGAAAATATAAACACAAAAATTCATTTCAACTGTAACACGTTCTCATTTCTCTGACGAACGAGGGAACCCTGCGCGGTGGAACCATAGAGTAATGATACAAATAGAGGACTAAAAATGCTGATTTCCGTGTGTCCATCATTGAAACCACGTGATATTTGGAAATGCCAATTCATTCATGCGCCAATATTACTTGGCAGGCCTTGGCGACTTTAAGAACTAAACGAGATCGAAGTATTGTAATATGGTTTTGTGTTTAATTTTGTATTTAAATATAGTTTTTTTCTGAACGAGTGACACAATTTAAGGGAGTTTAACAGATATATTAAGGAGATTTTTCTTACTTTGTAGTTTTGAAATAATTGCATGACGTTTTTATGTAAAAAATTTACCATAAGCGAAGTTCTTTCAATTGTTATTTTGTATACTTCAATAAGAAAATATGAACAATAAAACCTGAGAAATATAAAGAGTTTCGCTTCTTCGAGTATTGAACATTTAATGAAAATATTTTCGTTTCGTTAATAAAGAGGAAATATTTAGCGCATATTGTTTGAAAATAAGTAAATACCTACATATATGTTAAGAAGTTGAATACGGACAGAACTCCTGATCACAAAAAGAGAAGAAAGTGCGCCAAATTTGAAACTCCTGCAGATGTCTGAACGCCAAATGTGGCAGCGCTATAACCACGTGATGTGGGTTTTTCTTTTCAAAGTTGACACCTCGGCCTTATGAGAGTTTGGTATTAAAGGCGCTCTCTATTTAATATAACAACTCTCTGGGTGGAACTTGTCGCATACCCCTGATGTAAACAATGCAGAACATTCACCGGGGACTTAATTGGATTTCCCCCGCGTTTTTTCCCTCTTCTTTTTCACAAGGGTATCCAAGGGGGAATTGCGAAAATTATAACAACTGACCAACACCAAATTTAACAACGCAAAAAGACAGCGTGTCAGAAAAAAGCGTCTCAAAGTCAAGTGCAGCGCTGCGGAACAGCCTCGGAAAATGTCGTCTGTCGTAAGACGCGAGAATAATTATTTGCATCGGATGGCGTTTCATTTGGTGAAAATGACGAAAAAATCGTCCTGGGAGCCAGTGACGGCTCGTCTATAGTAGAGCCTAATCAAACGGGCAGTCATGGTTTAATTGAGCAATCGTAATTTAAAAATGAGCTGTTTGAATTTGAAATGAGAATTCATAAATTAAAAATAGGCAGCTGCAGGCACGTAGGTATAGATTTTTCATGGGAGGGATTCAACCACTCGTACTCCCAAAAAATTCGAAACTCCGCCTCACCCTATTTTTTAAAAAACTTAACAATTTTTATTTAAGTACGCAGGAATACATTGGTATATAAATATCGAACAGCAACATCATTTAGTTTTCATGGAATCGTTACCAATATCAGTCATTACCTATTTTTAAAATTAGTAAATATCACTCCTAAATAGGAAATAAATTAGAAAACAAATTTAAATTTTGAGGACCCTTGTTTAGAATAATATATATTTGGAGCATCTTGTTTATACGGCCCAGTTTGTGTATATTTTCACTTTGTAATCGAAACCCAAATCCAAATACTAAATAATGAAACACAATGACGTGATGTTAAGCTTAGTTTGAGGCAAAAATGACCTCAAAACATGTTTTTGACGTCTTTTAAAAACTACTTTCCGATGTAAGACTCCGGAAAATACCAGGGTTTCCCTCATGTTACTCAACAAAAAAAAATATTATACAAGAAATTGAAATTTTGATGAATTTTACAGAAAATTCGATTTTTTTTCCTTCTTGAATTTCTATGGGATGAGTTTGAACTCCCTGAACCACCCCCTTACCTACGTGTCTGGGCAGCTGTAATTCTCAAATGGCCAGTCATAAATTAAAAATGAGCAGCTGTAAATTTTAAATGGTCAGTCATAAATTAGAAATCGAAAGCTGTAAATTTTAATTGGGCAGTCGGAAATTTAAAATGGACAAATGTAAATTCGAAATAGGAAATCATGCATTAAATAATGGGTAAAGTTGAAAATTATAAATTTCAGTTGTCAGTTATAAATCTAATACTATTAAACGAGCAATGTCACTATATTGTGAAAAAAGGAAGTGTTTCCAAAAATTCTCATTTGTTTACCATGGACACTTTGCACTGGTTTGTGTGGAAATTACATGACGTCATTTCAAGGTATAAGTGATTTCACGCGCATTTTTATTGGTTGATGGTAACCACGTGGTTTGTTATGCACCAATCACAGAGGCTAATCAATCATGCGTTTTTGTTATTCCGCCAAAATTTTAATATCGAGACCATGTCACGCATAGTGTCTGTAAAAATGGTTTAGTATTAATTCCACATTCTAATGAGTAAATAATTAATAAAAAAGTTTCAAATTATATTTTTTTTCTGGAAAACTGATACCAGAAAATTTGTCATATAAAGTTCTGAGTGTGTTAAAGCAACATTCCTATGACATTTTGTACAATTTAAAAATGAACTGTTTCTCGAATTACGTAAGTAAGTTTAGTTTAGAGAGGGATTGAAAATGAGTAATGAGCTTTTACAATAGAACAACGGCAAAGGAGTTGAAAATTTTCATTAACAAATTTTAAATTATTTGTAAATATAAATTTTACATCATTTACTATAAACGTGTTTTGAAATTTATTTATTTTGTTACTTCAAATAAGTTTCTTCTTTATTTAAAGGTTTGTCCGAAATAACCTTGCACATGCTTAATTAAATATGAAATTATTATCGATATTAAATTGCATTAGAAAGTAATAACAAAATACCGAATAATGTTCTCGTATTACGTGGATATGTTTAGTTTCAAGCAGATAATTAGATGAGTAACTAGACTTTATACAATACTAGCTGAAATACCCGTTCTACGCACGGGAAGGAAATAAATTACAAAATTGATACAAATACAATATTTATAGCGAAATAAACAATATTCTTCATTTGTCACCCATGAGGGGGAACCACAGTATTAAAAGTACTAATTTGAAACGAAATTTTATTGGCAAGGTCCTGCAAGAACTGGAAAGATTGCTAATATGAAGTTGTCTACACAATAACGTGAATATGTATGCATTACTCCCGTTGATCACCATCCATATTTTAACTTTTAGTAACATTCCAAAGATTTAAACGGGAAGAACTCTTATAAATGTTAATAAAAATTATCTGAAAAAGTTTTATTAGACACCTATGTCAACATTTGTCGTTAAGTTTCACAAATTGGTGAAAATATAAGCAGAAAAAAAAAACGAAAAAGAATTTTAAAAGGTTTATTTGCCAAATTCAAGATTTTCATATTTTTTCTTTTGTACGGTAAACCTTATCAATAAGCGAGAAGGGATGGTTCCCCAGCACTTTTTTTAGATTTTGTCCCCGAACTTTTTAAATATTTAACTTTTTTAAATAAAAAATAAATCTTATTTTTTACTTCATTGAACTTTAAATCAATTTTTTAAAAAAAATCGAATCAATCCCCCTACCCACTACTACAGAAGATTTACGCAAACCCAATCCCCCTCTGACACTTGTACCACGTGGGGGGAGAGTCTATAACAACAGTTTTCGATTCCGCCACATAACTACTCGTATAGGCATACCTTCATATAAAGAAAGGTAGGCCGCATAGATCAAGCCGATTATTAACCCATTCCGCCGCTGACCGTGAAGGGAATGTCGCCCTTAACTGCAGGCTATTTCGTTCACTATATTACTCCCAGGGGAACCGTGTTATGGGCTATAAATGACCTACCATGGTATAAGAAAGAGAGTCGCGTCGATCAGGTCGTTTGTTAACCCATTTTACCCTCTGATCTTTATACCGCATGAAGGAAAATGTCACCCTTGATGACAGGCAGTATACACTTTCACTCCAATAATTCTATGGAAAATCAGCCTTCGTGGATAAATGACATAACATGGAGTAGAGGAAGGTAGGCCGCGTCAATCAGATTGACCATTTATACACTCTCCCTCTGACCTTCCTACCACGTGGGGTCCAAAGTATTCATTAACCAATTATTACGGTACCGAGTGGCTTCTACCTACCAGATAGATTATTTTTCTATGTAAGATATAAGTAACAACTCTGTCAAAATTCATCTTCCTGGTTATACAGAAAGTTAGAAAATTAGTGATGAGTCAGTGGATAAGTGGCAAGATTTACTTTTGGCAGTTAGAGTTTGAATTTTTGAAAATGAACATCCTTTCTTAGTGAGCAATTTTGGCTTAAAATGCCATGCTCCATGCCAAATTTAATTTTCATAGTTGTTGTAGTACGGAATATCCCGTTATCCATTCATATTTTCACCATTTTGACATGTATTTTATAATTTTTTGACACTAATTTCGCCATTTATATGTTATTTTTACAAATATGATCATATTTTAGTTCATTTGGCAATATTTGATTCATTTGGCGAAAATTTTTATTCATTCGGTGAAATTTTAATTTATTTGGCGATGTTTTTAATAACTTGCCGTAGGTTTTATTTATTTGGCGATATTTAGTCATCAGCCAATCAGAATGCTCCTTTACATATATGCTCATATTTTAGTTCATTTTTCGATATTTTATTAATTTGGCGAAATGTTTTATTCATTCGGTGAAATTTTAATTTATTTGGCGAAGTTTATTAATTTGGCGACAGTTTTTAGTTATTTGGCGACAGTTTTTAGTTATTTGGCGACATTTTGGCGATATTTAGTCATCAGCCAATCAGAATGCTCCTCGTACGTTACATAATATTAAAAATTTCCATTGTTTAAATTTTATATTTTGCATTGTTACATGTTCTCCATGTTAATCCTATGGAGAAGTTTCGAAAAAGGGGTTTTACAACCCCTTAAATCCGTTCGATCGGAACAAAAATAGCTTACTTTTCCTATTTAAGGTATAAGGAACAAATTTGCCAAATTTCATCTTCATAGGTATACGGGAAGTTGGAGAATTAGTGATGAGTGATGAGTGGGTTTTTCGCATTTATATATATAGATAACAAAGGGAAAAGAGTTTCTAATTGAAACGCACATAGTAATTTAATCGATTGAAAAAAAAAATTCACATACACACAGGGAAATTAATTTCAGTAAATTTAAAAACCCTTTTTAAAAATAAATTTTACATTTACCGTAAATGTGTTTTTAATTATTTTTATCATGTTACTTCAAATAAGTATTTTGTTAATAGAAATTTATTCAAAGTAACTATATTTTTATCAAGACCCAGACTGCAAGCTACCTACTCATATTTTATATTCTGTATGTAACCTTTTCTTAAGAACAAAATTATGAAATATTCCTAACAACAAAATTCAACATGTGTGATTTTCAAACATTAGGCTAAATAAAATAATATATGTGTATTGAAAAGCCGAGAACGGCAGTCCTCATCATTAAAAAAAATATGTTTAAAAAAAAAGAGATTAATATTAGTTTAATCGTAACTACTATTATATAATAAAAATTCTTATATTTAGATTATAGAAAATGTTTATTACACATAAAATTATTCGAAATAAGTAAAAATCTTTATTATTAATTAAACGTTTAATAAGAATATAAAACGTTGTTATTTCCTTATTATTTGTGTATGCTGGTTGAAGAAAAAAAATTGCCGAAATAATTTTGCAGTAGCAAAAAATAATTTGATCTCCATTATCATAATCTTCTTAATAACAAAACTACTTTGCATAGTATTTAAAAGTCCATTCAGTTACTCCAGAATTAGACTGAAGAAAACATCATTACAAATGGTTACTGAAAACCAAGAATGTTGTCACGTTTGATCATGCAAACGAAAAGTGTGTACTACAATTGTGCGAATGGTTGTATTAGTCACTCAGAATCGCTAATAATATTAATTTAAGTTACTTTTGCAGAATTAATACGGTAACATTTCAACCTTGACACGTATAACCAGTTGCATGAGCATATTTCTAAGAACTTAAAGATATTTCGATAAAGATACATTATTAGACGATAAAAAAATATCATGAAACGTCTAACCGTTGATATGGACATTTCAAAGCATTTGCATTTAATTCGATTCATTAGAAATATTATTAAGTAATAAAATATGAAAGCGAGCTGGGCTCGGTCCCCTGGTACTATCATATGGTCAGTCATAAATTAAAAGTGAGCAATTGTAAATTTCAAATGGGCAGTCTTACATTAAAAATGGGCAGCTGTAAATTTCAAATGGACAATCATAAATTAATAATGTGCAGCTGTAAATTTCAAATGGTCAGTCATAAATTAAAAATGTACAGCTGTAAATTTCAAATGGTCAGTAATAAATTAAAAATGTGCAGCTGTAAATTTCAAATGGTCAGTCATAAACTAAAAGTGAGCAATTGTAAATTTCAAATGGGCAGTCTTACATTAAAAATGGGCAGCTGTAAATTTCAAATGGCCAAACATAAATTAAAAATGGGCAGCTGTAAATTGCAAATGGCCAGTCATAAATTAAAAATGAGCAGCTGTAAATTTCAAATGGACAGTCATAACTTAAAAATGGGAAGTTGTAAATTTCAAATGGACAGTCATAAATTAAAAATGAGCAGCTGTAAATTTCAAATGGACAGTCATAACTTAAAAATGGGCAGCTGTAAATTTCAAATGGACAGTCATAAATTAAAAATAGGCAGCTGTAAATTTCAAATGGACAGTCATAAATTAAAAATGAGCAGCTGTAAATTTCAAATGGACAGTCATAACTTAAAAATGGACAGCTGTAAATTTCAAATGGACAGTCATAAATTAAAAATAGGCAGCTGTAAATTTCAAATGGACATTCATAAATTAAAAATGGGCAGCTGTAAATTTCAAATGGCCAGTCATAAATTAAAAATGGGCAGCTGTAAATTTCAAATGGACATTCATAAATTAAAAATAGGTAGCTGTAAATTTCAAATGGACAGTCATAAATTAAAAATGAGCAGCTGTAAATTTCAAATGGACAGTCATAACTTAAAAATGGGAAGTTGTAAATTTCAAATTTACAGTCATAAATTAAAAATGAGCAGCTGTAAATTTCAAATGGCCAGTCATAACTTAAAAATGGGCAGCTGTAAATTTCAAATGGACAGTCATAAATTAAAAATAGGCAGCTGTAAATTTCAAATGGACAGTCATAAATTAAAAATAGGCAGCTGTAAATTTCAAATGGACAGTCATAAATTAAAAATGAGCAGCTGTAAATTTCAAATGGACAGTCATAACTTAAAAATGGACAGCTGTAAATTTCAAATGGAAAGTCATAAATTAAAAATAGGCAGCTGTAAATTTCAAATGGACAGTCATAAATTAAAAATGAGCAGCTGTAAATTTCAAATGGACAGTCATAACTTAAAAATGGACAGCTGTAAATTTCAAATGGACAGTCATAACTTAAAAATGAGCAGCTGTAAATTTCAAATGGACAGTCATAAATTAAAAATAGGCAGCTGTAAATTTCAAATGGACAGTCATTAATTAAAAATGGTCAGCAGTAAATTTCAAATGGACAGTCATAAATTAAAAATAGGCAGCTGTAAATTTCAAATGGACAGTCATAAATTAAAAATGGGCAGCTGTAAATTTCAAATAGCCAGTCATAAATTAAAAATGGGCAGCTGTAAATTTCAAATGGACAGTCATAATTTAAAAATAGGTAGCTGTAAATTTCAAATGGACAGTCATAACTTAAAAATGGGAAGTTGTAAATTTCAAATGGGCAGTCATAAATTATAAATGAGCAGCTGTAAATTTCAAATGGCCAGTCATAACTTAAAAATGGGCAGCTGTAAATTTCAAATGGACAGTCATAAATTAAAAATAGGCAGCTGTAAATTTCAAATGGGCAGTCATAAATTAAAAATGAGCAGCTGTAAATTTCAAATGGCCAGTCATAACTTAAAAATGGGCAGCTGTAAATTTCAAATGGACAGTCATAAATTAAAAATAGGCAGCTGTAAATTTCAAATGGACAGTCATAAATTAAAAATGAGCAGCTGTAAATTTCAAATGGACAGTCATAACTTAAAAATGGGCAGATGAAAATTTCAAATGGACAGTCATAAATTAAAAATGAGCAGCTGTAAATTTCAAATGGCCAGTCATAACTTAAAAATGGGCAGCTGTAAATTTCAAATGGACAGTCATAAATTAAAAATAGGCAGCTGTAAATTTCAAATGGACAGTCATAAATTAAAAATGAGCAGCTGTAAATTTCAAATGGACAGTCATAACTTAAAAATGGACAGCTGTAAATTTCAAATGGAAAGTCATAAATTAAAAATAGGCAGCTGTAAATTTCAAATGGACAGTCATAAATTAAAAATGAGCAGCTGTAAATTTCAAATGGACAGTCATAACTTAAAAATGGACAGCTGTAAATTTCAAATGGACAGTCATAAATTAAAAATAGGCAGCTGTAAATTTCAAATGGACAGTCATAAATTAAAAATGAGCAGCTGTAAATTTCAAATGGACAGTCATAACTTAAAAATGGGAAGTTGTAAATATCAAACGGGTTGTGGTGAAATTTAATTTTAGAACGTACAATGTACGTATGGGGGATATATGGACCCCAGAAAAACGAGGAGGGGGGGGGGTCAATTTTTTTTTAATGTATATTCCAGAACTGCAAATCAAATAATTTTTAATACTTATGAATACACTGTTTTTAGTAAATTTCCAATACACTGTTACAAAATGTCAGCAATTTTGAGAAATCTCAAGGTGCATTGGCATTCTGGAATCTATGAAAATGGTAATAGAACATTGCATTCGTCTTTGTATTATCCTCAAATGGTTATAAAAAAAATAAAACCAACTGATTTCCAAAACAAATAAAACAAGGCCATAGTAATTATCACAATTTAAATATATATATATTTTTTAAAGAACATAAAAGTATTAGGGTATATTTAAATTGTACACATCTGTTAAGAAAAATAATTTTTTTCTCCATCATAAAAAGAGTGTAGTATGCTATTTTTATTGGGATTTGCATTATCATCTTTCCAAATATTTTTTTGGTAAGTTGATTTTGTGTGTGTGGTGTGTGTGTTGTATGTGTGTGTGTGCGGGCTCCTATGCTGTAGCCTATGCCTAAATCCAGCTATGACTAAAAGTGTTAATAACACTGTTAAATTTCCATTTAACGGGCTGCCATTCCATTTTATTAGCTATGGTCGTTTTCAAATGCTTTTTTCACACTTCTCGACGTTCCTCGCAATAAGCGATAACTAACGAGAGGAAATTGACGCTGAACCAAACAGATAACGATTGTAAAATATCTCGCCTAACAATGGAGCTTTTGTTTTACAACCGAACTTGATTAAGAGAATACTTTCACTTTGGAAATACCTCACTTTTTGAAAAGGATAAATCAGACTGACCTTACTATGATCATATATGTTGAAATAATAGGGAATTCCCAATGATAAAACAGCCAGTGGTTGCCATAGCAATGGACTCAAGATTCAAACGTTTGTTGTACAGTCAAGGACTGACACTGTACAAAAGGATAGGCAGGCCCGTCGCACCGGGTGGGGGGGGTAGGGGGGAGTCCAACTCTCTGAATAATCTGGAAACCCTGAAATTTGGGAATTTCTACTTCTAGAAACCCCGAGCTGAGAAAATTTATGCCTGAAGAAAATTAATATTTTTAACTAATGAAAGCTAGGGAAGATTAGAAATAGCCCAACTTGTAAGATTACATTTAAATTAGACATCAGAACCGACACTGCGGTGGAATATGGGCGCAACAAATCAATGCTTGAGGGAGAACTGCTTAATATTACATAAAATATATATATATATATAAAAAAAAGTTGAAAAATGTCGATAAGTTGAAACTGGGAATTTTCAGCATGTTGAGTTGGGATTTTCGAATCGTTCCCCCCCCCCCCCCCCAAATATTTTTTGTGTAACGGCACTGAGGATAGGTACATGTGCTCAAATGTTATCACATTGGTCGTGGTGTGAAAATTTGAAGAATGGTGAGGCGGTTTTGGTGTTGTCCTCATTAGCTGAACATAATTCAAAATAAAATGGCAACAGGGCCATATTTTAGCACAGGCTAACAAAGCACATACTTGGGACCCCACAATTTTGGGGGCACCCTTAAATTTACAGAACATTAACATTTTCGCTGAAAAAAAATATAAAGTGAAACCCTTATTTTAAAATGACGAAACATCGTCATCTGAGATTTTTATTGTACGAATCTTAATCTTAAATAGTTAAATTTATATGTGCTTCATTTTCTATTAATAAAACTTGATTAATGCTTTAGAAAACAAAACTTTTTTTTACCTAGTATAATAAAACTTTTTATGTTATGAAAAAATCCCTTTATTTTGCTATCTCTATCATGGCCGCCCTAATCCGCCTGCTATCTCTATATCATGGCGTTGGACCCGGTGCCAACTTAGTAGCGAACTCTTTTTTAACGACAACTTCGTTTAAATAAAAAGTATGTATTATTTAGTATTTTGTATCTATAAGCTTAATTTTCTATCAAACAAGACCAAATTTATATCAATCGTGTTATTTGTCACAGAATGGATCTCCTTAATGATAGAAGTTTTTCCCGCCAAATTAGGACTTTCTGAATTTTTTTTATGTATGTAGTATGATATTTCTTTAATTAGAGGGCAGTCCTTATGATATGAGAGGCGGTCAATCATTTAGGTATAAGACTAATTGAAGTTTAAAACATTTATTACTCCCGTCTCCAGAGCACGACACATAAGTGTTTCAAAGTTACATCGTGAATATGACCCCAAGATGGATAATTTTAGAAAGATAATTAACTTTGGACACATCTAATAGGTTAATCAAACTTTCAGTTCGTCTTTTAAGTATCGTGGGACGCTTGGGAAATGCGTGGGAGAGAAAACAGTTATATGTGACATGCTGACTCATCAGAAATCAAATGGTGGAAAATTGCATCATGAGACGAAATACGTTGGATGCTTTGAGTGGCAAAATACAGTTTATAGAAAGGGCGATATGCAAAATTGAGGAAAGTTATTTAAAGAGATGATTGAAAAGAGAACGAAAATAAAGAGGACAATTTGAAATTCGAGAAGAGTTAGAAAATATCTTACATACATATATATGTATGTGTGTAGGTATGTATGCATGTACGCATGTATGTACGTATGCATATGGGCCCCCAAATATATACTGCGCTTTGGGCCCCGATTGATTCAAGCCGGCCCCTGGAAAGACAGTATTATCGGGTATTTCTTTGAAGTAAATCCCAAACGACCGCAATTTTTCCATTGTGTAACTGTAGTGAGACTTTCAATAAACAATCAGTACCCGATAGTAAACATATCTAATTCAAATTAGATGATTGAAATAACGTCGCGCTAGAGCTACTCAATTAGCAATATGTGGCATTTCGAGATATATATACCAGAGGAAAGGGTCATTAACATTGCCTCGTATTCTTGACCCACGGTCCTTGTTTTATTTTGATTGAATTTTATCATTAAGGCAACGTTGGAACTGGAGATTATGAGCCAATAAGGGAGTTCATTAAACATCAACCTTATACCGAAGTGATTTAAGATTTTTCAGTGTGTAAGCCCTAATATATCCCAATGTAAAATAAACTTTAAAGACACTGTAGCTGACCACATTTACCCATACGAAGGCTCACTGGTGTGAACCTGTTAATTGGATGGAATGATAAGTAAAACGAATCGCTACTTGTTGCTAACTCTCCTGTTTGATGGCTGCCTTACATAATTAAAGCGAATTTACTCAAAAATAAAAATTATGCGTATTCTGCATGACTTTTGGAAATTAAGGTAATGGTATCCATTATTTTACAATATTATCCATTTATTGAAGAAGAAAAAAACACTTTTTAACAGATTTCAACACCATTAAAAAGTATATTAAAATATTGACATAACGTATTCGGTATAATCAAAACTAGAAATAATTTAGCAATTTTAGAACGAGATTAATGATAGAACTGGTCGTCAGAAGGACACAGCGTACTGCCGGAAGTATTCGCCTTTACTATTGTTTAGGAGTTTTCCTTCCTTCTTATATGTTATGGAATGATAAGCAAAACGAATTTTGCCAACTCTCCCGTCTCTCAGACAGCCGGTTTTACCATTAGAAAATTTTGAGTAGGCGCAAACAAGAAAATGGTTTAAGAATTTCTAACTGTAAAATTTTCTATGTACAAATGTACTTCCAGAAAGGTCCTTCTGGAAGGACATTGTGGCCTATACATTCACTGTACAAAAGGTACTTCAAAATGAGTACCTGAACCTACTCATTTTTCTTTGAGTACAATTGCAACGTAAATGAGCGACGACGTACTCAAATTTAAGCAACCGTACTTTCGAAAAATGAAAAGTGTGATTTAATATTGCTCATCTCAGCTTCTCTTTCAGCCATCTCAACAAAGCGACCTGACAAGCTGAAAATGGTTGTTCAGAAGATAGTTTCCACACATTATTTGATGTCGATTGCTTAAATGGAAACTGAGTTATTACAGCTCAATTATCTTACTTTCATTCTTTTGGCATGTTTAAACAAGTTTCCTGTTTATGACTTCTTCACGTCGCTCGTTCTTGTAGTACAACGGATAAAGAACTGGACTACGGTGCCTTAGGATCTTGGTTCGATGCCAGGTAAGTCTTGGTTGTAACTGTTGATATTTGTTGAAAGTGATTTATGAAGGCCAGCATCTACTTTTTTTTTATTCATCGTGCTTATTTTTGAGTACATGTCTTTAGCACAATTGAAACTTATGTAATCGGAGCGATGATAAGCATCGAATGTATTAAAAAATGAGTACATTTTACTTATTTTTGAATACCTATTTTTAGAAGTATAGTCAAAAACGGGTAATGCTATCACATTCACACTTTGCATATAGGCAAGTAATGTTCATGAAATTTAACAAAAAGATTACTTTTGAGTACTAATTTTAACAGGGTTTCATTGTTAAATATATTTTCGAACTCGAATTCTAAAATTTATTTGACATTTTTGATGAAATTCGTGTTTCGGCAGTTTACTCAATAAACAAATTTTAAAAAACACTTTCCTAAATATCGAAGCACACACATGCTATTCTAAGCAATTTTCTGTTTGCAAAGGCTTTTCATTATTACAATCCTTTGAAATATCTACTTTTCACTCAGTATGCTTTAGATTCGAAAAGTCCGGTAGCGCGTGTGCATCATCCCTTCAAAGAAAGGGTTAAAAAGTTAAGGTCGAGGTCGGGAAAAGACTGTGGGAGGAATACGAAACGACGAATCTAAAAGTCAGGGTCACTCTTCGGAGGCAATGCGAACGAAAAAAGTGTCTTCATTCACACGTGGCGGTTTGAAGGGTGCAGAGGATACAACTGAAGAATCTTATTGTAAAAGCTGCGTAAGTCTATTAAGGAGCGTTTATTTATGACGTCACGCTAATTTTCATCGTTTTATACGATCCCCAATCAATCCGGTTACCCTTATCTCCACTCTCAGATAACACACTGTCCTGTTACCCTTACCCTCTATATGACGCACTGTTTTGTTACCCTTATCTCCACTCTCAGATAACACACTGTCCTGTTACCCTTACCCTCTATGTGACGCACTGTTTCGTTACCCTTACCTCCACTCTCAGTTAACGCACTGTCCCGTTACCCCCTTATCCCCTACTCCCTACGTGACGCACTGTTTCGTTACCCTTATCTCCACTCTCAGATAACACACTGTCCTGTTACCCTTACCCTCTGTATGACGCACTGTTTCGTTACCCTTAGCTCCACTCTCAGATAACATACTGTCCTGTTACCCTTACCCTCTATGTGACGCACTGTTTCGTTACCCTTACCTCCACTCTCAGATAACGCACTGTCCCGTTACCCCCTTATCCCCTACTCCCTACGTGACGCGCTGTTTCGTTACCCTTATCTCCACTCTCAGGGTAGCCAACAAACATTTCATCATCAGAATTAAAATACTCAAGATGTTCCGTCTTATTTTGCTGGGCATCTGCTCTTTTTATTCATTTTTACCCACTGTACGCATTTTTAAGTGCATGTCTTTTTCAAAAATGAAACTTGTGTAGTTGGAGCAATGATAGGCATCGAATGTAATAAAACATTAGTACATTTTACTTATTTCTGCATACCTATTTTTAACAGTACAGGACTTCGCGTTTTAGAAAGGCCACCGCTTTCTATAAAAAGCAAATAAAATAATAAGCGTTAAAAATATTAAATTACTTTTTGTGTGTTTTCTTTTACATCTTAAATTTCTCTTAAACCTATATGTTTTATAATTATAAAAAAAATTGATTATTGCATAGATTTAGCTGTTATGTCAAATATCTCACAGCTTCAGTTTAAAAAAAAATAACATAGGGGAAAGCTTTTTATGAATATAAAATTTACGTGCATAGCTGGATAAACTGGATCATGGACGATTATAGACGTCCCAGATGTTTACATAAACTTTCTTATTGCAAAAACAATTTTCTTCCGCATGTCATGTTTATTAGGAAATTAAAATGTCTTTCTATCTATGCGTGTGAATCAGCTAAGCCCTTAAAATTCAATTAGCTACTGTTTCTTCCACAGATTAAAAATAGCTTGCGAAGGATTAAAAAACAATTTGCATTCGCCCATTTGTGTCGCGACCTGTAATCAGCGAAAAACTCTGAAATATCCAATCAGTGGGTCAAGTTCATGGTCACGAGGTATCACAAAAGCAACAGTCCAAAACACGGGTGAAGAAATGGACCAAAGCTCAGTGGAGACCACTGAGCTGAAGTAATGACTGGAGTGATTACTTCCATGGTTTGGTTTGGTTAAATAACGTCGCTCTAGAGCTGCACAATGGGCTATTGGCGACGGTTCGGGGTCTATCTGAAAGGAAAGACCCCGGAACACATACACATTCACACACACATTCATATGTACCTCGTTATTTTAGAACCATGGTCAGATGACAAGGAAACACCTGAACTGGGACCCAACGCCTTCCATAGACGTCGGGACTTTGGACCCCGATCAGATGTATCGTGCACCAGTCCCGTATACACGCAGTTCATTTTTGCGGATGTTCTGGACAACTTTTCTAGTATTTTGTAGCGAAGCTGGCAACCCTCCGATCACAAGATCACTACTTTTTACTTTTTCTTTGTCAAGTCCATCGTCTGGCATCGAACCGGGAACCTTCGTATTCCCAGCTGACGCCTTTAACCGCTCGGCCACGGAGGCCAGCGATTACTCCCATGAGGAGAAAATGCACTGTACCGTGGCTATTTTTTTTAAATTTTTTTGCCGTATTGGAATTCGGAACGTTGCAATAGCATATTTACACACACTGAGTGGCCGAAACCTTACGATCTCCTAACTGGTCTGTGGCTTTCATGTCCATTACGCTTGTAGTTTGGTAGTCAATCGGAATCGATCCGAGGACCTTCTGCATGATTCGCTGATACTCTACAGTCAGGCTAAGATTATCACTAGCCCAAGTGGGAGCATCGGAAGTGACCCCAGCCGTAACCCCCTCTCAGCGAATCGGTCGGAGGAACGATTGATCGAAGCGTTTTCTCGTGGGCAGTGTTTGAAGATTGGGATTGTTGCATTTTTTTTGCTGCAATTTTTTTAGCAGTATTGCATTTTTATATTGAAAGTTGCGGTGACAGAAGGTCGAATTTTGTTCGTTGCCACTTTGTAGCACTATAAAGTTGGCAGTCACTCGGAATTAAACCATGGACCTTTCGTGTACTACCCCGATACTTTACCAGTCAGGCTAAAGTGATCACCCATTACCAAGTGGAAGTATCAGTTAAATAAAGTGATCCCACACACACTGTGTGTACACAGATGCTTTGAGAGGGTCCTTGATTAACATCTACAGTAATTTGCTGCACTGTTGTCCTTCAGTTGTCCCTTACAAACCTGGAACTCTTCTTTCCGTTCGAGCATTCAGCAGCCACTAACGACCACAAGAACAACGTTCAGACCCAGTTTTTTTTTCACTACAGCTGCTCTTAAACATTTCACATATGCACCGGTTTTGCGGAGGCTCACTACATGACTCGCGTGTTTTACCCTTACCAGTTCGAACAAAACACTTATACTAACGTTGTAAGCAATCACCTTTCCTTTTTAATACCCTCTCTAGCCCTCTGGCGGAAAAAGTGTGATGTCATAGCTCATTTAATTGAAAACGTCAGGTGGTCGTAATATTTTGACCACTCTGTATATAAATAGAATATTTGCAAACATAAATTCCCTCCTATCAGTTATTTTAAAAGTACAAATCATTACGAAACTGTCTTTTTATCACCTTGTTCTTTTTAACAACTCTACTCTCCAGTGACTATATTAGCTCAATAGCGGATAATTGTTAGTTGAAAATTTAGTAGGGCCGAATGCTGTTATTAAATTGTAAATTCTTAATTTAACATAATATTAAATTATACATAGACAAAATATTTCAATCATTGACATATTTTCAGTCAACGAAAACTGCAAAAGAGCACTGTTAAAAATAGGTATTCAAAAATAAGTAAAATGTACTCATTTTTGAATACATGCAATGCTTATCATGGCTCCGAATACATAAGTTTCAATTTTGAAAAATACATGTACTTAAAAATGCGTACAGTGAGTAAAAATGAATAAAAAGAGCAGATGCCTCGCAAAATAAGACGTAACATCTTCAGTATTTTTATTCTGATGGTGAAATGTTTGTTGGCTACCCATTCATATTTATATAATATATCGACATGACATTTCAAACCCTTTCTGGCAGTGCTCTGATGCAGCCATACCCATTTGGACCACGACAGATTTAATGTGGACCAGCGAATTTTCCGACAAGACAACACAATAACAAGGCAATAAGTTTAACTTGGAAACATCATGACACATTTCCCGACCTTACGAGCAATGGAAACCTCCCAAGTGTGCATTGAATAATAAACCTCGGCGAAACAAGAATTATCAATAGCAGATGCTTTCTCCTTATCGGCGCCATGTTTGGGTTATGCCCGGCTAACCGTGAAATCTCTTCTAATTTCCGATTGCATTCGAACACCACCGGAAATCGTCCGGTTACAGTTAAAACATGTAACTGGTTGCTTTGTTTCTGAGAAATGGAACTTAAGTATATTGTTTACTTTCATGTCTATTATGTCTCCTTTGGTGAACAGATATAGTTTATTTAAATCAAACATTGTAAAAGTTTCGTTGTATGTTGAAAATAGCTTTTAACGTTGCATAAATTTCTTGGGGTTTTGAAAGAAATTTCTATTGTAGAAGTTAAGATAATTAGATTCTACTGATATCACAGTATATCGATAAATTGCATTCGATACCACGAATATTGATATTAATACCAAACATTCGATTATATTATATTGATAGAAGTGACGAATATCGAATTTTTGAACTTTATATAGTTATCGTATCGTTTTTTTTATATTGAATAGTAAACTTAAATGTATATTTTTATTGTTAGAGTCAGTTGTTGATATGGCGCGAAATTTTGAAATGTTCTCAAATAAAAAATTATTCGTAATACATGATTTTCTATTGTAAAAGTTAAAATATTAAGATTCTACTGATATCAGAGTATTGAATCAGAGTATACATTGCATTCTATACCACGAATATTTAAATCGATATTAAATATTCGATTATATTGTATTGTAACATAACATTGAAAGTACCGAATTTTAAATAAAATTTTCATAACATTGTACTTATTGAATAGAACACTTAAATGTATCTTCCTATTATTAAATTAATTTGTGGGTATGTTCTTAAATGTTTTCGAATCAAAAATTATTTGCAATACAGAATTTTCTGACACTTGAAAATATTAATGTCTTCAAAAAATTTTTTTAATCAAATAAGAAAAGCTTGGTTATAATCTTCAGTTATCAATTATTAGTTAGTACAATGTTGAATTCTCGATTTGTAATATTGGTCAATTAATGATTACTGATAATGATCAATTTGTCATTACTTAATAATGATCAATTCTTAATAACTAATGATCATATTTTAATGTTATCCAATAATCAATATATAGTTATAAGCAATTATCAAATCTTGATAAGTAATGATAATCGATTCTTAATTATTAATAATAATCAAATCTTAATTTTTAATAATAACCCATTCTTAGTTATTAATAATAATAAATTCTTGATTACCAATATTAATAATTTATTAATAACAATCAATTCTTGATTTCCAATAATAATACATTATTAATAACAATCAATTCTTGCTTACCAATAATAATAAATTATTAATAACATTCAATTATTGATTACCAATAATAATAAATTATTAATAACAATCAATTTTTGATTACCAATAATGATCAATCGTTAATTATTTTTAAATACATCTAATAGTCATTACTAATTATTATAAATAACCAATTCTTGATTATAAACCATGACCAAATCTTACAAATGCATTGATTTGAACTAAAAATAAATATATAAAATATTTATTAAACTATTACTCATTAATCAGAATTCAAACAGACAACTTTTGCAAAACTAATCCTCAACCCGAAGATTGTGCCACAATCCGATCCGAAATCGAAACACCAAACCACAGCAAATCCACTGTAAACACCGATCAATCAAACAAAAAAGCAACGCCAAAAAAAAAAAAATAACAATTAAAAACCCGAAAAAGGAAAACTAATAACACTTGCGTTAATCAACCATTGAACCTCGACCCGATCGCCATTTTGAAAGAACTTGGCGGATTTCTGTAATCGAGAAAACCGGGAATCCGTCGCCAAGCGCTGTTAAGCCATCCGATTTGTGAAAATGATTCTTGCCTTATGAGCTACTCTGCAGAGCCACGGATGCTTTAACATTGATGACGAATTGCAAAACTTCATTTTTGTTCGAAAGTTCTGAAAAGAGGGGGGGGGGGGGGGAGGGATTGAAAAATATCCAATCCCTTGTCTTGCGTATGCTAACTGGTCGAACGGGGGACGACGTTTCCATCAACGCCACCTGGCGGAATTGGTTGGTCAAGTTATGACAATAGATATAAAAGGCAAATTCACTTTAATTCATTTCCTCATTCAAGTTTTACCTTTGGATTTATACTCTAGCATCTTAAAGGTAGGGATTTATTTTATACTATTTGAAGTGCCCAGTTGGTGTCTGTATGAAATGCTCATCTTAATTATCATTTAAATTATTTAATTTTCTAAGTTCTTGGCTTTAATTTAAAATTAACTTAAATTTTTTTTTATTCTTTCATTATTTGATTTGACTTTTGCATTTTCCGATAGAATTTTTTTAAGTACGTTTTCATATTATTGACTTTCGAAATATAAACTTTTGTTCTTTATTTTAATTACTTTAAATATTTGTTCACCATACTATAGTATGTATTCACCTTGCTATGTATAGTATATTATGTTCACCATTTTGTATAGAGAAAAATCCTCTATTTCATGAAATTATATTACCTAATATTCGAGACTTTTATTCTAATTTTAATAAAAATTATTAAAATACAGGATTTTAATTTTTATTAAAATTGTATCAATTATGCGCTTTTGTAATTTAGTTAATGCAAAAAATATTAATATAATATTAAAAATTATAAAAACTCTTGCTTTATGTACAATTTAAAATATAAAAACTCTTGCTTTATGTACAATTTAAAATATAAAAACTCTTGCTTTATGTACAATTTAAAATATAAAAACTCTTGCTTTATGTACAATTTAAAATATAAAAACTCTTGCTTTATGTACAATTTAAAATATAAAAACTCTTGCTTTATGTACAATTTAAAATATTAAAACAACTTTTATTGTTTTTTATTGGTATAAAATTCAATAAAATGTACAATGTTCATAATATCCATGCATTTAAGTTTTATTACATGCTTTTATTAAAGTAATATTGAACTCATCGTTTAAAAAACATTTTGTTAAATACAACTAACATTCAAAATTGTTATGAATTTATTTAACGTAAAAAAAACTTAATTCGAAGTCAACTATATCCTTTTATTGAATGAATGAATAGTGTTGAATGAATAATTTTTTTTTAAATATAAATTAAAAATAAAAAGTTTATTAAACTTTTGTTTATTTGAAAAAACATATACTGAATAAAGTTTAAAAATAGGCATGTATATATGCACATACAATAATTCTAACTTTGTTAATAATATAACTTATACTTATAAAAAATTATGGAATTTTTAGGAGTTAGAATAACTGTTACGTTATTGTTTTAAACGAATAACGATTCCAAGTTTTAGAACAACAAAGTGAACGAATTTTACTAAATTTCAAACAAAGTGTGTTTGGATAAAATATTGATTATTTAAACTGAAATCCTTTTTTATAAATTATTAAATATTTTGTAATTACTGAACTAGTTTAATGTTTCTTCATGTTTCCTGTTATTCCAAGAAAATGGAGAAATGTCAAAAAGTTAATTTTATTAAAAGTACTACAAATTAGTATAAAAGTAACAAATCAACATTACTCGTATATCAAGATATAAATTAAATTTTAATAATAATTTATAATTTTAAAATAACAGTCCTAAGTTTTAAAATAAAGATTTCAAGTTTTAGAATAACAATTCTAAATTTTTTAATAAAGATACCAAATTCCAGAATAACTATTGCTAATTTTAGAACACGCTTTCAAGTTTTAGAATACGATTTTAAGTTTTAGAATACAATTTCAAGTTTTAGAATACGATTTCAAGTTTTAGAATAACTGTTTTAAGTTTTAGTAAAACGGTTTTAAGTATTAAAATAACGATTCCTATTTTTAAAGTAACGATTTCAAGTTTTAGAATAACTATTCAAGTTTTCAACGATTTCAAGTTTTAGAATAACTATTCTAAAATGTAGAATAGCAATTCTAAATTTTAGAATAACGTTTCTAAATATTAAAATAACGATTCTAAATTTTAGAATAAGGATTCTAAATTTTAGAAGAACCATTTGAAGTTTTAGAATAACGTTGCTAAATTTTTCAATATTAATTATAAATTTTAAAATTTTCATCAAATCGTATAATAATAATCATTTTTATTAATTACCCATTCAAAGACTTAGAATAACGATTTAAGTTTTTTAAAGGAATTTAAAATGTTCGGATTATTATATCTTACAATCACTTTTAAGTTCTTTTTCATTCATTTGACAAAATATATTCTAAACAAAAGAAATTCTTCACGATTATTACAAACGATTAAATTTTTTTACTTTGGCTTGATTATTTTCTTTGTTGATGTTACGGGAACTTCAACCCTTAATAAAAGAAAGCGTTTTCCTTGAGATAAAAATAAATAAACGAAACAACCAGTCCAGCAATTAATGGAATGCCATTTCTTAATATCTTTCTACCCAAGCGCGAGAGCTCAAGGTTTTAACCTTGCACGATTCAGTGACCATTTCTTGATAAGAAATATTAAAAATTATAAAAAAAACCACTAACATTGCGTCTATCCGTAATTATAATATAACCGAACATAAAAGAATATACAAACAAAATAGTTTTCTTCGTGAAAACCATACAAGACGGAAATATTCGATTCGCAGACGATTTTATGTTCGTCTGATAACGGAAACTATAATGGCTTCAGGTGTTAGGAAAGTAAGTGGTTTTTATATATATGAATCAGGTTTTCTGTCAAGTTACAATATGAATCGACCTTCAGACAGTTTCTTTGTGGTAATAGATTTTGAAGTAACTATTGTTTTGTCTGAAGAGTTCTACAAATAGATACATTATTACAATAATCGTTTCGTATGTTTTACACACAGAAATAAGTATTTTAAATAGCGATTTACCCTTGTAATAAACACGGTATAACAACCTAATTACTTAAATTTTATTTAATGTTCATTAAAAAATAATATGGATTTTTTAAAAAGTTTCGTAAATAAAAAATAAATAATAAAATGGACACTATGCACAACCTAGTGTCAAGATTAAATGTTTGAGAATAAATAATAGATTTTACTTCTGTGATTGGTGAATAAAAAAATACTTGGTTAGATGAATACACTAAGATTATATTCGCGTGACGTCACTTGTTTCACAAGATGACGTGATTTTTTAAAAATAAACATAACGTAGCAAGTGCTTGCTTAAATTGAATAAAACGGCAAGTTCTAAAATTCCGTTTGATTATTTAACAGTTTAAACAACTTGTGTAAATTGTATGAAGTGAAAAGGTCTCTGCCAATGAAAATAATTGGACACAATTAACTTTTATTCTTAATTTTTCAGATTTTATTATAAATTTTTTCACATGTGTGTAAAGCATATTAACATAATCACATATTCAAACATTAAAAAAATTATAACTTTTTTAAAAAAAATACAAATTAGTGTCCTTTCTTGTTTTTCATATAAGTCAATAATTTATTTTCTAAAAAATAATAACATTGAATTTTTATAAACAAAAGAATGTGTTTGAAAAACTATCTGTATAGATTTTTGTTATTTGTCGAAAATATTTTCTTTTAAAAAATAATTGAAAACAATTACTATTTTTCTTGTCAAACTATTTTTTTAAAGAAAATACTGAAAACAATTACTATTTTACTTGTCAAACTATTTTTTTTAAGAAAATACTGAAAACAATTTTTTATATATTACTAATCTCTAAAAACAAATTAAAGTAATATGTTTGAAAATACACTGTAACAAATTTGGTGCAGTTTCTTCATATAGATCTGAACTGACATGAATTTCAACTTGATCAAACATAACCATTGAAAAAAATGAGTTCAAATTTATGTATTCCGGCAATATTGTACCGAAGCTGAATATTGATTTGCAAAAAATAATGAGTTGTAATTAAGTTTTGTGTTGTTAGATTCAAAATAAAATTAACTATTTTGTAAAGCAATAAAATATATTTGGATATTATTGATCATTTTGTGATCACATAATCGGTAAGAAAAATGAGTTCGAAGTTACGTATTCAGACAATCTAGTATCGAAGCTCAATATTGATTAACAAAATATAAATAGTTGTACTTAACGTAGAAATATAAGTTTTGGGTCGCTAGACTCAAATTAAAATTAACTATTTTTTAAAGCAGTAAAATATTTTTGATCATTTTGTGATCACATTATCACTAAGAAAAATGAGTTCAAAGTTACGTATTCAGACAATCTAGTATCGAAGCTCAATATTGATTAACAAAATATAAATAGTTGTACTTAACGTAGAAATATAAGTTTTGTGTCGTTAGACTCAAATTAAAATGAACTATTTTTTAAAGCAATAAAATATTTTTGGATAATTTTGATCATTTTTTTATCACATAATCGCTAAGAAAAATGAGTTCAAAGTTACGCATTCAGAAATCTAGTATCGAACCTCAATATCGATTAACAAAATATAATTAGTTGTACTTAACGTAGAAATATAAGCTTAGTGTCGCTAGACTCAAATTAAAATGAACTATTTTGTAAAGCAATAAAAAAAAATTGATTAATTTGTGATTACATTATCACTAAGAAAAATGAGTTCAAAGTTACGTATTCAGACAATCTAGTATTGAAATTCAATAACAATTCGCAAAATATAATTAGTTTTACTTAACGCAGAAATATAAGTTTTGTGTCGTTAGACTCAAATTAAAATTAACTAGTTTTTAAAGTAATAAAATATTTTTGGATATTTTTGATAATTTTGTGATCACATAATCGCTAAGAAAAATGAGTTCAAAGTCAGACAATCTGGTATCGAAGCTCAATATCTATTCGCAAAATATAATTAGTTATACTTAACGAAGGAATAAAAGTTGTGTAGTTAGATTCAAATTAAAATGAGCTATTTTTTAAAGCAATAAAATATTTTTGATCATTTTATGTTCTTTTTATTTTGAGTTAATCTTTTTTCGTATCTTCTGTCGTTCCAGCAACCCCACCTCCTTTGCCGTTGCAGGATCGTCCCTCATATCCGCAGAAATCTGATGTGCCACAGTGAAGGCGACTACAAGGCTTGCTGCCCACACCGCTGGCTAGCCTCAGGACCCAACCCGAAACTCAGAACTTTCCCTCTGGAGGGCGAAAACCTCCCCTCACAATAACATCGCCGAGTTCATCAACACCCATTTTGCAACAACCGGAAGAAATCGAGGAAAACCCCCGAGAATACGCGATCAATCGCCAATGGGAAAACGGATCCGTTCTTCTCAATACCCAGAACTCGTTCCAATGATAGCTGGATAATTTTAATAAAGTCAAGAAGAACAAAAAAACGTTCTTTGTTGAAGGACGGAAACTGGAGGTGCAACTTTTCCCCCATTTCACCCAACAGACACACCGCCGTGGTACTTTGTCGCCATTCAGAGAGTGAACCAGAATGGCTAGTCACTAGTCTTCCCCTTTTTCTTTCCCTTCCAAGTTTATTCTTTTAGTATTCCTTCCAGAAGCAGCTATTTTAGATTAGAACTTCTTGGAGTCCTGTTGTTGTCGTAGTTTCTGTTCCAAGATGAATCTGACCAGCGATTCCCTGCTGTCCGACGCTGCAGCCGTTGCAGATCCGATGGGGCTTGAGAATTCGACCCTGCTGGCCAACGAGACACATCCGATTGAACTTTTGGACATGATGCCAGATCCAGTGGTCAAGCTTGCACACGACATTCTCATTTGTGTCCTGCTGATATCCGTCATGTTCGCCATGGGATGCCACATAACATGGGAAGAGGTGAGTCCTATAGTTACCAATCTTAGTTTACCAGTCCTAATCCTGCTATTACCAGTCATATAAACCACTAAATGGTTTGGATGACTATAGTCCTCCAAAGATTTTCAGCCTTCCGAGCAATGCCCATTAATTTTAATTTAATAAAATTACTCTATTTTGAAAAAAAAAATCAAACCGAAAACATTGAGGTACATTTTGAAAGAATATGTATTAAAATAATTAAAATTTTAAATATAAAATGTATATATTAGAAATATAATTTTAACTCCCTTGCACTGAAAACAACTTAACAAATTTGTTATTTTCTTAACTGTTTAGAAGGATCATAAACGGTCTTACTTTCCCAGTCCTGTAGTTAACAGTCTTAATTTACCAGTCCTTTAGTTACCCTTCGTGGTATACCATCCCCATAATCACCAATTATATTAACCATACCTACAATTACCAGTCCTATAGTTACACTTTGTGGTATACCAGTCCTATAATTACCCTTTGTGGTATACCAGTCCTATAGTTACCCTTTGTGGTATACCATCCCTATAATCACCAATCATGTTAACCATACCTACAATTACCAGTCCTATAGTTACCCTTTGTGGTATACCAGTCCTATAGTTACCCTTTGTGGTATACCAGTCCTATAGTTACCCTTTGTGGTATATCAATCCTAAAGTTAAATCTTAATTTACGAGTCCTATAGTTACCCTTCGCGGCATACCTGTCCTATAGTCACCAATCATATATATCATACCTACAATTAACCAGTCTTATACTTACCAAACCTATAGTTACGAGTCTTAAGTAACCAGTCCTAAAATTACCAGTTTTACCAACGTACTCTTACTTAATATTACATAAAATAGAAAACAATACATTGCATAAAACCCCTAATTTAACTAAAAATATGTTGTGCTAAAACTTTAAAAAATTCCTTTACTTTTCTCCGCTCCAGACAGAGCAACAACAACTCACTTCAACTTTTAACTTATTTCCCGTTTATTGATTCAAATCAAATTCGATACTTAAAAACTTTTGTATGCTATTATATGCTTACCAATCCTACAGTCACCAATCATAGTTACCATACTTACAATATGGTACTATGATTAGCGACTGTATAATTGGACTATTGGGTAAACTTGCGGCAAAGAAAAGGTAGCAAACATAGGCCAAACTTCATGTTTCCAAATTTTAACCTTTTTGTCCATTTTTACACAAATTTCAAAGACCTTAATCTCAATAAAATCTGAAAATATAACAACATAAAAACTTAAAAGTAAATAGTAAAAGTAAACAATATCTTAAATCGAAATCGTCCATTTCCTAACATTCGATTTTAGTTCGAATTCAAGCGTTCGAAATTTAGTTAATTGAGCATTATCTATTATTGAGACATTGTGTTCACAAAACACACATAATATTAAAATATTAGACTCAGAAAATCTCAAAAAACTTATAAAACATTAAAAAAAATTTAAGCAATTTTTTTTTTTATTCTAAACCCATACTTTCACTACTCTACATTTCACATTCAAATTCAAATTAATACGGTTTCCATAGCAACGCTCTTACCAACAACGAATAAATTGGAATTAAGAATTACTTAATTCATAAGCAATGCAACGAAACAAACCTCAAAAATCTCAAAAATCCTCGTGCAAGTTAAACAATGTCTTACAAAAAAGATTGACAAATGCTTCTCTGGGATAAAATGTCACAAGGTTGCCAGCTCGGCTTTGCGAAACGTTCGAATTGTTGTTAAACTTCGAATGTGTTTCATAATTCTTCCTTTTGAGATGAAGTTCACCGCGTTTTGTTATTCTAAGCAGAGTGTTCTGTTATTGCTTTTTGTTATTTATATAATTATTGACCTATAGACCGTTTTGTGTTATGCCTCATTTACTGATAGGCTGCCAATGTTTTGTTCGAAACGGAAAAAATTTTGTAAATTTTCACGGAGAAGTTTATTTTGTTTCAATCGGTTTTTAAATATTTAGGAAAATACATTTTGAAGATTTACATTAAATAATAATGTTTATGTAGATGGTCGTCCTTAAAAAATACAAAGTTATTTATACAGACTAATAAAGACTACCCAAAATATAAAAATAGTTGTTGCAACGTTATTTTTCTTTGTGACGACAGCGACATTAAAGTTTGAAACATGTTATTAATTTATTTTGCATACACGTGTTATTTTATAACTAATAAAAGCTCAATATTCAAAACGTCTTTTATGCAAACTTTAATCTGTATCTGTTCTTGTATTGGAAGAAGTTACTTTTAGAAATAAAATGTCTTTTAAGAATAATCTCACATAATAGTGTAGTAGTAGTAGTGTATGGGGCTGATATACCAGGGTTCGAGTCTTGGATAAGACATGGATGTAATGTCATGTAGTTGGATTTGTAATCTATTCACATTGCGTAAATAAAACGAAAATTATATTAAATCAATTATAAATTCAGATTATATGTTTTAAACTGTAGTTGTTTCATGTTTTTGCTTTAACGTTTTCATTCCCGCACTGAAACCACCTATTTACAAATTTATAGGAAGGAGACACCATGCGTGAATAGGAAGCGTAGAGCGCAATCTGTTGGCGCATAGCCAACATTTTATGTAAATTTGTAAATAAATGAAATAAGTTTTTTTTTGCTATTGTGAATTTTGTTAAAAGCTGCCAATATTTAAATATTTTTTTGCTTATAAAATAAATTAGCCTTAAATAAGCAAGGTGGGTTAAAAACTGGAAAATAGATGCTTGAAAGTTTACCCCATTGATCCTTTTATGACGCTCCAATCATGCTTTTAGTTTTCTAAATGAGGGATCCAAAAATTCTCTAAAAAATTATGTTTCTTATTTATTTGAATATAAAACATAATTTAAAAGCAAACAAAATTTAAAATATGGGGATGATCAGGATGTAGAATCTTCTATGGTGTTTATATATCAATGTTTGATTTTCGTAATTTCTTTCAAACTTGAAAAATGAATAAGAGACGTTCTGAAAAAAAGTTCTTCAAGTATTTATAAAGTGTTATAACTTTTATTAAAATAAAGTACATTGGCTGAACGTCACTAAGTTTTATATTAACAGAATTTTTTTTTATTTTGTAACGTATTAAATATTAATTTGGCTGCAAAAAAATATTTATATAGATAAATATGTTTTAAAATTGACATATCAAAAGCATTGAGAAAAATTATTTCAAAAGATTTTTTAAAAGACAAACTATTTAGTTACTTTTAACACATGTGAATGATTATATTAAAGAAAATATTTACCTTTACATTTAAAAATCCTTTCCCTTCTTAAAAAAAACTTTCCATTCTTAAAAAAAACTTTCCATTCTTAAAAAATATATCCATTAAAAAATATATTCCTTAAAAAAATATATTTCCATTAAAAAAATCTTTCCTTTCTAAACAATCTTTCAATTCTTAAAAAAATCTTTCGGGTCAGGTTTACTGTACGGTCACCCTTGGCGCGATTTTTCCGCATTTGGCGATAAATTTTTTTTAATGGCAACCCCCCTCCGAAAAGACAAGGAATTGCAGCAACCCTATTGGACAACAGTCGCCAAAATGGCGACTTTTGGCGAGATTTTGAAAAAGTCGCCAAGGGTGACCGTACAGTAAACCTTTATCAATCTTTCCATTTCAAATATCTTTTCATTCTAAAAAAATAATTGCATTTTCAAAATGACCGTTATTATAATTTTATTACTTGAAATTCGTAACTGCAATTTTAAAAGAACCGTTTTTAATGTAAATTCGTTTTATTAATATACTAGGTGTTACCCTCGGTTTCATCCGCGTACAAAAAAATACCCTGTTGGTTAATTATCCCCGTTTATTCCTTCTCTTTTATTTTCTCGAAGACAAAATAACTAGTCTATTATACAGACATCTCCGGGTACATCTCCGAAATGTTAGCTTTTCTGTTAGTTTTCCCGTTTCAGCGTAATTGTCATAGAGTTATTTTGCCAAAGCAATTTCCGATCGCCAACTGTTTAAAACAATTCATTAATTATTTATATTTATTATAAAGTATTTCACTGTTTGTCAAAATCATACTATTTTATAACAATATAATTTTATAATAATGTAGATACTATTCTTATTAAATTGGCGATGAAAAATTAGCTACTGAAATCGTTATAAACGGGAAAACTAAACGGGATTTTAAGATTCCAAACCACAGGTGCACAATTAGAGGTTGAATAGTATCGATATAATAGATTTTCAGACATATCCGAGCAGTGGAAGATAGTGTTCTGCGTGCCAAAGACACACACAGACACTTTCTTTTATTATTATTATTATTATAGATTTTAAACCGACTGAACAGCGCGCCAACCAAAACTTCAAAATAAAACCGCCTGAAATTTTAAATTAAAACCGCCAAATCGCACGCCAAGTCGAGAGGTTATAGATTCGACTGTTATGTATTTTTTTATGTATGTTCGCGCAGGATTTCGGTTCTAATTCATATATTTGCACAATTTGTTTTTTGTTGGATGGTGATGTTTCACTTGGGAGCAAAAAAAAAGTATATATCCGATTATCCGGCATTTAACTATCCGAAATTCTCAATTAACCGGACCGTTTGAAAAAAAATATTGTCCGATTTCGAAAATTCTTTTTTTGTTGAATAGAAAAAAATCCACTTAGGCAAAATCTGCAAAAAAAAAAAAAATCGGTTATCCGGCTGTTATATATCCATAAATGTCGAATAACCGGATTTTTTTTAAAACAATTTATCCGAATAAAAAAATATCTTTATTGTTTAGCAGAAGTTTTACAATTTCGTTTTACCAGCATTTATTGGCATTGATAGCGATTGTTTTACAATATACATTGTTGAGCACAAATTGCTACTTGAATTTCTTGTAGAATAGGGGGCGAAGCTCCCTGATAAATTAAAAACTAAAACGGAAAAAATAAAATAATCTTTCTAAAAAAAAGGAAAACCGATTTGAAGAAAATGCGCTAAAAAGTAAAAAATAATTTTTAATTTTACGAACGCATTCAAAAAATTGAATTATGTAATGTCAATTTTATACTTATTACAACTTTTTAAAGTTGGTTCCAATTTACAAAAATCATACCCAAATTTGGCACCGATTTCAAACAGTTTTAATAAATATAAAATTGACAATAAATAATTCAATTTTTTCAATGCGTTCGAAAAATTAAATTTTTTTTTTTTAGCCCATTTTTCTTAAAGTCGGTTTTGCTTTTTTTTAGAAAGATTATTTTGCTATTATAAATTTTATTTGCCATTCTTAAAATTACCGCAATTTCGTTACATACATATTGGCCTAGCATTCAAACATCAAATTAAAATGAAAAATCACAGGATATTTGAACAAGAGTCTCCTAAAACTGGTTTCGCTAATATATTCCTTCATGAAGCTTTAGTAGAAATTTTGAATGAATTGGTCACTTTTTTTATTAAACGACCACAAAATAAATTATGGTAACTATCCAAGGAATAATCCCACAATTGGCGCCAAGCATCGTTTTGGAGATTTTATTAAAATTTACGTGGGAAAAAATTATTATTTTTTAGAAATAAAATAATATTTTTTTAAGATGTATATGTTAAAATTACATTATAAATAATTTGTCAAACATAAATTAACTAAAGTTTAAACATTAAACAAATTTCTTTGAAAAGAATTTGGCGATTTTTCTTCGGTTGGCGATTTTGAAATGTCCGTGGTGTAGACAACTCTACTACATACATTCGCGCATGCCCCGCTTATATAAGAAGGTCAATGGTTCGCCCCCTTTTACGTAACACTTTCGTTCTCGTTTTTCAATGTTTTGATGTGGACCTTGAAGAGATTATTTTCATTTGACTGTCCTAAAGGTTGGTTGACTTCTTTTTTTACCTGGTCTGCCCTTGGGAATGTATCGTTTGCATACACTGGGCTTTGATGCTTTTTATTAAAATGGGATTGAGAAAGAGGCTTTTTCAGATGAGTTACGGCATCACCTAAGTGATCATTTGCCGCGTAATGGGCAAAAAGTCACGTTTTTGTATGGATATCTTATATCCACACAATTCATTAGATTAAAAAAGGAATTTTTAGCCCTCAACCCTGTAAAAAAAAGGTATCCAAAAATGAGTACCTGAACCTACTCGTTTTCCTTTGAATACACTTGAGTACTCAGATTTAAGTAACCGTACTTTCTCAAAAATGAGCAGTGTAATTTAATATTTCTGATCTCAGCTTTTGTTCAAGCGATCTTAATAAAAATTAACAAACTTAAAATAGTTATTCAGTTCAGATGATGGTTTTCCACATTATTTGATGTCGATTGCTTTTATAGAAACTGCTTTATTAAAACCTAATTATCTTACTTCTCATTCTTTTGGCACACTTTTTTAACATTTCTTTTGTTTATAAAACTTATTAATGTCGCCCTGGTAGTTTAACGGATAAGGCACTTGGACCGCTGCGCTGAAGATCTGGATTCGATTCCAGGTAAGATTTGGTTGTAATGGTCGATATTTATAGAAAGCTATTGTTGAAGGCAGCCTATGCTAGCAAGTATCTACTCGTTTTTACTCATTGTACTCATTTTTGAGTGAATGTGTTTTTCAAAATTGAAACTTATGTATTCAGAGCCATGATAAGTATTGAATGTACTAAAATATTGAGTAAATTTTACTTAATTTTGATTACCTATTTTTTACAGTGAAGGGTTCATTAAATTGCGTACGAAAATGTGAAAGAAAATTTTAATATTTACGATTCAATATTTCCTATTTTTCTGTTTATCACATTTTTTTTTAGTTCCTATCTATTTGGCTACCGCGATCTTACAACTTTAACGCAACTACTAACTTGGCTTTTCCGGTTTGATTGTCAACAATATTTATTATTAGCAGTAAGAAACCTTTGGTCCCCCTTTAACTGCTGATTTGGATTTGAAAATTGAAAATTCAAAATTAAGGAACAGAAGTGGATACAAAGAATTTCTAATTGTTTTAAAAGGCGATAAGTTGATCAAAATAATTTGTATTTAAATTCATTCCAGCATTAAACTTCATGAAAATTAAAAATAACATGCACAGCCAATTAAATGAAAATAAATTAATTGCACTGCCTTTAAATTTGAATAATCGATTTGCTTATAAAATCAATAAATCAATATTAGCGTTTCATCGCATATTCTCACTTATAACATCTTAAGCATTAAATTACCTGTTATGAAATTGAGTTAGATGGCGTTACGTAACCAAATTGCCTTGATGATGAAATCTTGCATAATACCAATCCTTATATAATTTTTTTTAATATCAACTAAACTTCAATTCACACATACTTACAGGCTCTTCAACAAACCTGTTATTTTAATCAAAACCATCCCTTTAATAAAAACGAGATAGAATTTTTTCGCTCATTCCAATCAGAAATTAGTCACCATTACCGAAGCCGGCAATGCGCATGCGTCAGCCCAGAGTTTAAAAAACGCCTCAGTGTGAAGGAGCCTTGAGATTTTTTTTTTAAAACGTCTCATCTTTAAGAGCGTCTATTATATAAATGATACTGTTCTCAAGACAAGACATCATTCTAGCCGACCTTGCAGATATAATCGATTTTTTTTCGTTTCGTTTCTTACTAAATATCAATCCCCTTGGCCTTGCGGTTATGGAATTTGTGAAGGTAAAGAGAAAGTGATTGACTGCAGATGAGGATCTATGTCTGGTATATAATATGAGATGTTATTAGATGTTTTAAAAAACAAACAGCAATCATCAAAGAGCACGCATGGGTATTTTATTATGATAATTGAGCGTAAAAATACAATATCCAGACTTTTTATGTATTGTATTAGTTTCTATTGAATCGTGTTGTTGCATAAGCAGTTAGAGTTATATAATGATGTTTAAATCGTGTAATTTGTAAGGTAATTGCTCACTTTTAAGTTTCTGCTTGGTTAATACTGATCAATTTATTACAGGTTCTTAAATATATATATATAAAAAAGTTTAAATGAGCATTTAAATGTCGAAAATTAACATGACAATTTTTTAAATCAATCTAGGGGGAATTTTTTACTGCAAGATTCTGTTAATTTAAATATTTTCTTCACATTTCTTTTTCAAAAATATATTTGTAATTGTTATTTTTGTAGATATGGCTTTCAAAAGTTTCCTTATGTACTATATTTAAAAAAAAATTGAGCCTGGTCCTTTCGTGAATTCAAAAATTATTTGCATTTTACTGAAAGGTTTTTATAATTTTCATATGAACGTGTTTTTAACTCTCGTATATCTAATATATTGTAGCACATCGTATCTTCTATTATGATGCCAATATATTTTAACTTCTAATTACATGTATTATGTTACTAACATTTAATGACATGTACTATGTGTCTAATATATTCTGGAACTTTAATATATTCTATAACATAACATATTCTAAAATTTCTTTCATATACATCTAATGTATACTATTATTTAACATATTCTGACATTTAATTTACAACAATATGTTCTAGCACATATTTTTCATATATTATCTAACATTCAATATCATCTATTATACACTTAAAATATGTTCTATCACATTTTATATATCTAATAAAAAATACATCTAATAAATTTTAATATAACTAATTTGAATACGTCTTAGTTCCTCAAAAGCTTTTTTTATGGCAAAGTTCATAAGGGAAATTTGGAATTGTGCTTATAGAATTTGTTTAAATAAGAAAAGTTATAAATGCAATAAGAAGCACAATATGCAATTGATATATTTTCTATTCACAGGGACAAAAAAAATCCTTATATAGATATTGTTCTCATATATCTTATTATCATTCCCTAACACATGGTGAATCAGAAAGTTCCCATTCAATTAAAGAACAAGAGTTCTCGTTTAATTTAAAGAACAGAAGTTCTCATTCAGTTTAAAGAACGGAAGTTCACGTTTAATTTAAAGAACAGAAGTTCTCATTCAGTTTAAAGAACGGAAGTTCTCGTTCATTTTAAAGAACAGAAAACAAAAGAGCAGGTCGTTCTTTTGTTGACTGAGAGTTGCCGCTCGAGTACAAAGGGTTAACATTTGTCTAATTTACTAAACAGTTCTCGTTCAATTTAAAGAACATGAGTTCTCGTTCAATTTAAAGAACATGAGTTCTCGTTTAATTTAAAGAACATGAGTTCTCGTTCAATTTAAAGAACATGAGTTCTCGTTTAATTTAAAGAACATGAGTTCTCGTTCAATTTAAAGAACATGAGTTCTTGTTCAATTTAAAGAACATGAGTTATCGTTCAATTTAAAGAACATGAGTTATCGTTCAATTTAAAGAACATGAGTTCTCGTTTAATTTAAAGAACATGAGTTCTCATTTAATTTAAAGAACATGAGCTCTCGTTTAATTTAAAGAACATGAGTTCTCGTTCAACTTAAGGAACATGAGTTCTCGTTCAATTTAAAGAACATGAGTTCTTGTTCAATTTAAAGAACATGAGTTCTCGTTAAATTTAAAGAACAGGAAACAAAAGAGCAGGTCGTTCTTTTGTTGACTGAGAGTTGCCGCTCGAGTCCAAAGGGTTAACATTTATCTAATTTACTAAACAGTTCTCGTTCAATTTAAAGAACATGAGTTCTCATTCAATTTAAAGAACATGAGCTCTCGTTTAATTTAAAGAACATGAGTTCTCGTTCAATTTAAGGAACATGAGTTATCGTTCAATTTAAAGAACATAAGTTCTTGTTCAATTTAAAGAACATGAGTTCTCGTTAAATTTAAAGAACAGGAAACAAAAGAGCAGGTCGTTCTTTTGTTGACTGAGAGTTGCCGCTCGAGTCCAAAAAATTAACATTTATCTAATTTACTAAACCAGTTCTTTTTTTACCTTTCACAAAGTATTTTTAATTACGATTGATTCCAATTAATATTGAATTTTCCTGTCACAGGTCTGGAGTCACGTCCGTCGACCAGTAGGGGTGTTGATCGGCATGCTGAGTCAGTTCTGCCTGCTCCCATTGGCTGCCTTCGCCATCATCGTGGCGGTGGGGCTCGACCCCCTCTACGCCACTGGCATGCTGGTGCTGGCTTGCAGTCCAGGTGGGGTCACCTCCAACATCTTCTCCTACTTCTGCGATGGAGACATCTCCCTCAGGTAAGGGCGATTTGTTGAGTGTAAATTGGTGTAGTAGTAATTGCCTTCCGGTGCCAGCAGTCGTTTTTGATTGACCGTGGTGATTTGGGTTGACATTAAAATTCTTCATTTAACTTTCCAATGGTATCATAAATAATAGTGATACTATAATTAATGGTGGTACTATTATTAATGGTGGTACTATTATTAATGGTGATACTATAAATATTTGAGATAATATAATTAATGGTGATACTATAAATATTTGAGATACTATAATTAATGGTGATACTATAAATATTTGAGATAATATAATTAATGGTGATACTATAAATATTTGAGATACTATAATTAATGGTGATACTATAAATAATTGAGATAATATAATTAATGGTGATACTATAAATATTTGAGATACTATAATTAATGGTGATACTATAAATATTTGAGATACTATAATTAATGGTGATACTTTAAATAATTGAGATACTATAATTAATGGTGATACTATAAATATTTGAGATACTATAATTAATGGTGATACTATAAATATTTGAGATACTATAATTAATGGTGATACTATTATTAATGGTGATACTATTATTAATGGTGACTCTATAAATATTTGAGATACTATAATTAATGGTGATACTATAAATATTTGAGATACTGTAATTAGTGGTGATACTATTGTTAATGGTGATACTATTATTAATGGTGACACTATAAATATTTGAGATATAATAATTAATGGTGATACTATAAATATTTGAGATACTATAATTAGTGGTGATACTATTATTAATGGTGACACTATAAATATTTGAGATACTATAATTAATGGTGATACTATATATAATGGTGATGCTATAATTAATGGTGATACTATGATTATTAGTGATACTGTATAATGGTGATGATATAATTAATTGCGTTTCTATTATTAATGGTACTACAAATAATAGGGATATTATAATCAATAGTGATGTTATAATTATAATACAAATATTGACGATCAACAACATGCACAAGGCTCTACAAGGTTGGTCGAGATAGTATCTCCTAACTATCCCCCGATGAATATCTAACTTTTTCTTAAAATCCTTTAGTCCTGTACAGTTAACAAAATTCAGTGATAAGTTGTTCCATTTGTCTATCACCCTATTATAGAAAAGTTTTTTCTCCCTTACTGATTAAAATGGGATTTGTTTAATTTAAACCCATGACTTCTCGTTTTATCACTCATATTAAAACCTAAACCACCACATCCACTTGTTTAATAAATTTGAAAATGTGTTGCTATAACTATTGGTGAGATTATAATTAATTGTGCTACTATAACTAATGGTATTATAAATAATTGTGATACTATAATTACTGAGGATGCTATAATTAGTAGTTATGGGAACAGTACATCTCGTGACCAAAAAAAAAATTACCTTAGGATATAATTCTGTGATTTGGAATTAGAAAAACCAACGTCATATTGATAATTTTGAGAAAAATGGCTTCAAATTTTTTTTTTCAAACTCGGCCTTATTCCAGTGTTACGGAAATTACAAAATTATTTGAATTGAAGCGTAGAGTCACCTGTCAACATTGGTTTCTATTTCATTTAGAAACTTTAAAATTATATATTCAAAATAGTAAAATACATAATGGTAAAATTGTCATTAGCCCTTCTTGTTTCAAGCCACAGAATTAACTGTCATTATATAACTAATGGTACTATAATTAATGATGATAATATAAATAATGGCTTTACTATAACTAATGTTACTTTAAGTAATGGTGATACTATAAATAATGGTGATACTACAAATAACGGTCTTACTATAAATAATGTTACTTTAAGTAATGGTGATAATATAAATAATGGTGATACTACAAATCATGGTCTTACTATAAGTAATGTTACTTTAAGTAATGGCGATACTGTAAATAATGGTGATACTACAAATAATGGTCTTACTATAACTAATGTTATTTTAAGTAATGGTGAAACTATAAATAATGGTGATACCAGGGTTCGAAATTATGAGATACAAGTTAGGCGTCATTGACACATAGCAATTTTTTTAGTTGCCAAAAATTGCTAATTAGGCGTAAATTTAAAATAATTCAAAATGCTTAAGAAGAGTTGCCAACTGTTACGATATTTTTGTAATCGTTAAATCCAGAATCGAGCGCTGCCCGGGAAACCGGATTCTTAAATAATTGCATATTTTTAAATGACAAATAAAATCTGAGTTTTTCCAAAAAGTTAGGCGCACTACGTGTACCCAAATAAAAAATGTAGGTACACTGCAAAAATATTAGGTGCATTGTGCACATGTGCCCCTCTCTAATTTCGAACCCTGCAGAAGGATTCATCTTGAGTATACAGTTCAATTTTGGTCACCTTATCTTGAAAAAGAAATCGATCTGTTAGAATCGGTTCAACGTATGGATACGAAATTAGTTCAGAGAATTTCGGAAATGAACTAGAGGAACAAGCTCACATCTTTAAACATGTACACTCTAAGGGAGAAGTACTAGAAGGGGGATTTTATTTAACTATTTAAATTTATCAAGTAGAGTAATTTTGACGCCATAAAATTTCATTCTGCCAGTGGGACTAGCGGTCATGGGTACAAACAAGTTACACAAATTACAACTTAATCGGGGAAGTAAAAAGCATTATTTTTATTATAGACCGCAGTGGCGAAGAGTCCAGTCATCGGTAGATTCGCCGAAGACCACACAAAAAAAAAATTGAATTAAAAAAAAATCGATATTTTATTAATTAAAAAAAGTTTTAAATGCATTTGTTTACTTTATTTAATTTTTCTTTTCTTTAAACGTTTACAACAACAGTTGACGGTCGCAAAGCTGTTACCTCGGGGTGAGGGCACATGCCGCTGGAGGCGATGACCATCGCAAAAAGTCACGTCTCGCCACTGATAGACAAATAGATCAATGGGATAGTTTGCTTAAATAATTGGTTAATTCGTCAGGAATAGTTAGTTTTAAAAGACAACTTGATCGGCATTGGGAATTGTTAGGATTCGTTTAATTTAACCAAGCCAGTAATTGGTAGTCATTATTAATATTTGTTATTTAAATATTCTATTTATAAACGGTTAGTTTGGCAATGCTTCTCTTTTAAATTAATTAATAAAAATACTAGTGTTTTTAAGAAACCCTAAAACTTATGACATTACACTAGAAATAAATTATATTTTATCTAATTTTAGAGACATATGTTAATAAACCCGATCTTTTCGGGAACAATAATCAATTTTGATGAACTCAACAACATTAATCATTGATAAATTCCAACTTCTACACGTACTTGTACAACCATGTCTGTGTGAATAAGAGAAGATCCATAAATTTAATATAGATAAATAATGCCTAACGTCAACTTTTAGAATATGTTTAGTCAAATTTAATTAATCTTGATGTTTTATCACTTGATCAAACTGCGCCTTCCTATCTACAGCATCGGCTCTAATTAACATCATTTGCAGTCTCTGCACGGGTTTTCTGTCTCCACTTTTGTAATATTTTTATGGGTTATATAAGTTGTCGTTACCTTAAGGCTTTTGCTGTAGAGTTCTCTAACGTATTGATCATTTAAATGTAAATAGGTGCATATTTTTTTCATAAAATTGTTATATAACAATCATTGCTTTGAATGCTTTATATAACACTCTTTTTTTTTTATTTTGGGGGAGGGGTAGGATATATACATCATATCACTTTATAACAATGTTATGTTTCCTAAAAGCGTTTTCAATATAACTAAGAATGTATTGCAATCTGAAGCACAATTTAATGCATAAGGAATTTTCAATTTTCGATTTTGCATAAGGAATTTTCAATTTTCGATTTTGCATAAGGAATTTTCGTTATGTTTCTTAAAATTTTCAGAATTACTAAGAATGTATTCTAATATGAAGCACTATTTAATGCATAAGTAAATTTAGTAGAATGTATTCAAATTTGAAGAACAATTTAATGCATAAGTAATTTTTGATTTTGCATAAGGAATTTTAAATTTTAGATTTTGTATAAGGAATTTTAGTTATGTTTCCTAAAGCCATTTTCATAATTACTAAGAATGTATTCCAATCTGATGCATAAGGAATTTTAGATTTTGTTAATTTCGTTTAACAACATGTTACTAATTTTTTATATTAAAAAGGTAAATGTATTTCCATTTGTTAAGCCATTATTTTATTATATCGTAAATGCATATGTTATTTTATTATATTGCTATGACAATCAATTTTTTATTACATTCATCGCTATCGTTGCTCGTAAGAATTATAGGGGGTATATTTTATTTCTATAAGTTTTCAGGACAAATGAATTGATTTTGAAGTATCCTAGTATATAGAATTAAATATTTGATTGATTAAAAACCCCATACATATAGAGTTATATATGGTTAAACATTGAAATACAAAGCTATGTAAAAAAAATACTCGCCAACAGGAATATTATTTGCATACTTCATATTTTGTGTACAAATAATATACAGGCCATTAAAACAATAATACTGAACACAAATAATACAAAATACAAATATTACCGAAATACTCACATACAAGCGATACCAACGTTTAACCATTTACAGGTTTAATACCGAATATTTTTAGAACAGTTTTTAGCTCTGTCGAACAAAAGCCATTGATCATAAATCCAACACTGGAGATAAAATAATAAAAACTTACATAATATCTGTCCCTGGGTAGATAAGATTCACATTTTTAATTCAGCCTAACTTTCTGAAAATTTCAGGTAATGAAATCAGGTATTTAATAAACGAATAATACAAGGGGAAAGTCCTCGAGTCACATTCGAAATAAAATATAGATGTATATGGACCAGAAAAATATAAATGTGAAATTTCTTTTATCGATTTTTACTGACAAAAATACAAAAAAAGCAAGCGTATGCTGATCCCAACGATACAGAATTTGTAGGCAAACTGCAGAAGTATAAAAAGTAAGTTGATTCCCGCCCCCCCCCCCCCCCCCCCCCCCCCCCCACTCATTTCTTATTTTTAAAGTCAAATGGTCTCTGGTACGGAAATCTCCCACTGCTATTAGCGAATCAGCTTACTCCATTATCAAAGCAGAGATGCCCTCGTTTGCTGTTGATATATTGTTGGAAAGCGCGTTTTCCTTGAAAGATGATTTTGCGTCAATGTGTTGGGTGTGGTTGTAATTATTATTCCATCACGGATTCAAATATTTAGTGACGTATCAGCCGAGGGTCAATCCAGACCCTACTTTAAAATTTAAGGCACGGACTGAAACGAGCGGACAAATAAAGACCGAATACTATTTAACCATTTGCACTGGAGGAAGATGCTTCATATATACGTTATTTTTATGGAACAGTTGCGTCTCATTTGTGTTATTTTTAAAGAGAAAGACTTTAGAGCATTCTTTTCACATTTATAACCATCGCCCTCGCTAGGGGGGGAGTCAAGGGGGTAGACTCCTGTCGAACCCCTGTCAAGGGTGGGAAATTCCTGTCGACTTGGCAAAATCACAAAACCTAGTTTATAAATTTGTGAAACATTTGGCTTTTTGTTTAGATGAAACTAAGACGTTTTACTTTAAAAAAAAGCCAAATGTTTCACAAGTTTGCCAACTGGATTTGTGATTTTTCCAAGTCCAAAAGGAATTTACCAACATTCTTACGGCCTACGTAGAATGTTGGCATGTGAAACAAATTTTGAAGAAATCATTGTAAAACACTGCAATAATTTTAATCCTTTGAACTCCAATCGCGCCTCTCAGGCGCCAACATAACGACCAGTTCTTTTGTTTCCCTGTTCTTTTAAAATAAACGATAACAGCAAGATCTTGAGTTAAGAACATCAATCTTTTTTTGCAATTTGTTCTCGTGTAAATACAAAACAGATTAGGATTTTTTTCCCCTTTATGAGTATAAAAAAAATCTGTGGAAAAGAACTTAAAGAGGGATAACTGTTCCATAGAAAGAACACAAATCGCAAAGTGTTCACGGAGTGCAAAGAGTTAAATGCGACACACAAATGCAAAGTGTTAATAAGATACTTCTAGAATAAGTTTATGTCAAGTGATTTCTACAGATATCTTGAATTCAGTGACACTGAAACCACAATCACACAAAGCGACACATGCTTTGATATCAATTTGGGTTAAAACACGAATATTGTGACATTTACTACTAACTATTACTCCATATTTATCAATACTACTCTCATGTATTACTTCAAGTTTAACCATGCAGTAAATCTCTTTTTCTTAAGTTAGTTCAGAATTCCATGGTTAAGTATACCACAAGATATGTTTTGTAACTTTCTACTCTCAACTCTTACTCCAAGTTAAACAATTAAAAAGCTACTTAACAAAAATTTCACTAGACATTACAACATTTATTTATTTTTATTTAAAAGTGAACTATATAACTGACCCATCTATGTAAATGGTTTGGTTTTTGTTAATTGACGGTTCGGGACCTATCTCGAAGGAATGACCTGGGAACAATGCCTTGTATTTTTTAACCATGGGTCAGATAACGAGAACAACACCTGGGCTGGTACACGACGCCGTTAAGTTGGGAATTTCGAATATTTAAGTAAGGAAATTTCTTGTCTCAACCCTTGCCCCCAAAATAAAAATTGCGTGACAGCACTGGCAGGATCTTGGAAATATTTGTTTAAAGATATTTCTACAATATTTCAAAAATTATTTAAATCATTTAAAAAAATATATATGATTTTACAAATCCCAGCCTCATGTTTATATCTTGAGGATAAATAGCATGGAAGTAAAGATTTTGCGATTCACAGAGACAGACAGCTTTCTTTTATTAACATAAGATACAGATTATAAACAAACCCCTTTCCTCTTGATGAAGCTTAGAAAGTGACAATGGTGAAAGTACAAAACGAGATGTAGTTTTGAAACGTATCAAACAAAACACAAAAACCTTTTCGCGAAGCTTTGTTGCTGTATGTGGAGCAGAACGTTTAGGCGTCTCTCTCCGCGCTTTAATAGTTCCGTGTCAAGTTCGATTTCAAAACTGGAGAAACTTGAACTACTTTCGGGAGGTAAAAATAGTGTGCTCGGTATTTAGAGTTTTATTTAGTGGAAAAATGTGTTTCTTGTTGCTGATTTTTCGCACTGTATTTCGTAAGAGTTTTTGAATTGGCAATAGTTTCTCATTTTCTTAACTTTAATTTTATTCTTTGTTTCTTATTTAAATGAGTTTGGAAATAAAGATCTTTGATTTGAGTATTTTTCACGAGTTTGAACTAGTTTTAGTGACATTCAAATATTATTTTTTTAAAGTTTTTAATTTTAGTAGAATTTATTTTGACCTGAAAAGCACATTAACTTAATTCAATTTAAATTATCCTTGTTTTAAAAGTCCAGTGAAAGTATATGTATTCTGTTTTTTTTTTAATTTCTAGATTTATTGTAATGTTTCTACCTTTATACACATTTTAATCGTCGAATTGGAGCAATTGTTTTACTATTTTACTAAAAATAAAATTTTAACCATACTAATAAATTAATAAAAAAAATTTAAATTATTATAAATGTATGGGGGTTTTGAACATTTTTTATCACTTAAAAGAAAATTTTCGAACATCTATTACTTTATTCCTAAATGAAATATACGATATTTTAAAATAAGATTTTTAATAAAGTTTATATTGTTCCAAATTAAATGAAAATCATTAAATGTTTTAATATTTCGTAAATATGATTTTCTCTAAAAGTAAATGCTTTTGAATACAGAGACTGATTTTTTCACATCGTGAGTATACATTCTAATGAGGGTGTAGAGAGCTGCTTTGAAAAAAATAAGTTGTACAAATTATAAAAGAAATTTATTTGTAAAAGTTGGTACCCGACGCCGTTAAGTTGGGAATTTGGAATCGTTACGTTGCGAAATTTCTTGTCTTGAGCATAATTTCGGGCGACTTATATAATTTAATAGCGATTTCGCAGCACTTCGATCACAAGATCAATACATTTTTTCGTTTTGTCAAGCCCACTCAGTCGAGTTCGAACTCGCAATCCTCTGACTCCTATCCGAATGCGGGTCCACTGGGCTACTTGATAAGACTGGCCTCCAGTGGCCCAGTGGATAAAGGCATTCAGCTAGTAATCAGAGGATTGCTAGTTCGGACCCGTGCGTTAGACTTGGTAAAAAAAAAGTAAAAAAGTAGTGATCTTCCGATCGGATGGTTGCCAGCTTCGCTAAAAAAATACTAGAAAGTCGTCCTTAACATCGAATAAATTATACTGGCGTGTATACGGCACTGGTGCACGATAAATCTTATCGAGGTCCAATCTCTTGACGCCTATTGAGGTTGCGTCGGGTGCCAGCTCAGGTGTTGTCCTCGTCATCTGACCATGGTTCAAAAATACGAGGCATCGTTCCAGGGTCTTTTCTTCGCGATAGACCCCGAACCGTTGCCAATAACCCATTGTGCAGCTCTAATGCGACATTCATTAATCAAACCAAAAAAAAAAAAAAAAAAAAGGCCGAAATTCCCTATTAAAACGTCTTTTTGCGTGCTTATTGATCCTTTTAAAACGAAAGGAACTCCTCAAGTCACGCTTTAGAGAACTCACGTGTTTGACGGACACTCCCCCCCCCCCTTCGCCTTCCTACCCTTGGCCCACATAACACACGCAGCGCAGGAGTCATAATAAACACGAAAAGGAAGACAAGACGTTTGGATCGTGTAAGCAAAACGCGCCATTTGGCGGCAAATGCGTAACGGAAGACAAAAAAAACTGTGTCAAGTTTCCCTCTACGATCAAGGACAATTTCTCGCTTTTGAGATATGGACGTGGGTATACAAACATCAATAATAACGTAAACAATGCCGAATTAATTCATAAAAGGCCCATTCTACGCGAGCGAGTAAAACGCGCGTGAATTCATACCACGCAGAGCCGGATTTTAGAGTTAGTGGGCCTTAGGCAAGACCTTCCATAGGCTGAAACTGTGGTGCGGTACCTTCAACTACATGGAGGGGGGGTGGGGGATATATTTTTTTAAATATATATATATTCCAAAGTTGCATACTAAATTATTTGTAAGTGTACATATGAAATTTTAATACACTTTTTTGTTTGTAAATTTCAATACTATGTTACTAAAAGTCTACGGTTTCAAAGAATCTCAATGTGCAATGGCATTCTGGAATCTATGAGAATGATAATAGAGTATTTCACTCGTCTTTTTATTAACCTCAACAGGCTCCAAGCAAAAATAAAAATGTAAAAAAAAATAAATGCCACTTATTTCCAAAAAAAAAAAAAAAAAAGTGAAACAATACAATTGTAGTTATCACAAATTAAACATACTTTTTTAAAGAATATAAAAGTATTAGGGTACATTGACATTGAACAAATCTATTAAGAAAAATAGAATTTTTTCTCCATCATAAAAATATTGTAGTATACTCTTTTCATTAGGATTATCATACCTCCTGATATTTTTTGGACAAAAAATCAAAAAAAAAGTTTAACAGTCTTTCCATAGATGAATTAACTGTTAATGTTAACAAACTGTTAAAATGAATTATGTTAAACGCATTTTTAAAAAAAATATTTTATTTATGTAGTATGAAAGTATGATTTTCCCATGAAATTATCTTTCTTTTGAGACCTCAAGGGTTACGTTCCGTTACATCTAAGACGCATAAAAGGGATATTTACTACCGAAATTATATATATGATGATTTAATACATTTTAATAGTTATAATTCATTTTTAATTCAGACATAAAAAATTAATATAAAACTACAAGTTAAAAGTAGGAATTTATCTATAGTAACATCAAAACCTTTGGATAGTGGGCTCTCAACGAAATAAGACATCTGCTCTTCAGCAGAGCATTTAAAATCCGTATCCGAAATTGTTTCCAATTTACCATTAGTGACATTTTTAATGATAAAATATTGATTGATCAGTTTAAAAGGTTTGATTTATTTTGCATTTATAATTTGATTGCTGTTTAATCCAATTTTCACTAATCAATGTAGTCAGATTTATCAGTTAATCATGATCGATTGATTGGTGAGAAATCAATACAACCAATAAGACAAATATCGATTTGTCAACTTCGCATCAATGATAGGTGACTTAAAATGAGATAAATATAATGAAACAAATGACTGTACCAATCGATCAATTTTCGAAATATCCAATGGAATTACTAAGGAGTCGTTATAAAAGCAACTATAGTTACATTAAGCTAATAAAATAAATAATTTGGTTAAATGTTCTTCTGAAATTGAACGAGAACAACATATTCTTGCACGTAAAAAAACGCTTTTCTTTTGTTAGCTTGTTCTTTATTCTTATTTTAACTGTTAACTCATTTTAACTGTTTACTCCTTGCATTTGAGTGTCGCTTTTAACCCTCTAGTGCATGATTTTTTTTTTTCATTTTCTTTTTGCCCCTGGATCGCTGAAAAAATATACAAAAAAATCCTACGTGCCTATTTAATTAAATAATAATTATTATAGTGCATATTTAATTAAATAATAATTATTATAGTGCCTATTTAATTAAATAATAATTATTATAGTGCCTATGTAATTAAATAATAATTATTATAGTGCCTATTTAATTAAATAATAATTATTATAGTGTCTATTTAATTAAATAATAATTATTATAGTGCCTATTTAATTAAATAATAATTATTATAGTGCCTATTTAATTAATATGTAATTAAATATTTAATTAAAACCGTTGTGTAGCGTATATGCAACATCATGTGTAATTACTAAAATAATGTTCAAATAGTATGAAAATATAGTTAAATACAATCTACATACCTCTGGCATCAGCTAGGATTTTTTGTAGAACCAGATTATACTTATAAGTAATAAAACAATCTTCGAAAACTTCACCTACACGAACCAGTTTTAGAACAACAGACGAAAACATAAAAATAACATTCAATGTATGTAATAATAATAGATTAATGTGCCATTGTTTGACATGCGCCAATAACATAAAGTATACCATTCTGGGCCGTTGAACAATACAAATACAAATAACAACTACAAACTACTGTGTCTAAGCAATGCCATAGAAAAAGTTATCTTTTTAAAGTTATACGTTATTTTAAAAATGACTCATTCATGATTATAATTGTTTATGTATGCAACGTAAGAGTGCATAAAAAAGAGTGTTGGTAGTGCGAATTTTTTTTCATACAAATCTACAGTTATATTCAGAGCTTAATGAAATTTTGCAACTTGACTTTGAAAATAAGAAGATCACTTTCTATATTAGGTTTTGAAATACCACCCAATTTCTCACTCTTAAAGCAGAATTTACTTTTTTACTGAATCCGCCAGATGGCGCGACTGTGAATTGGCCAATACTCTGAGTAAAGGCAGGGCAATGCCAGGTACTTCAGCTAGTTTTGAATAAAATTGTTGATTGTAAACTTTTTTTGATTCCAAATTATAAAATACAATTTGGCGATTTATAATAGCTTGTGAATCTGTTAGTTTGATTGTCCGATTTTAACTCGAAACTTTTTCAAAGATTTAATTTTGATATTTCAACATTAAAATATTAACATTTCAACATTAAAATTTTAACATTTCTTTGATTAAATTTGCACAGTTTAATAATTTCACATATATAATCATTACAGTATGAATTATTATTTTGTTTCCATGAATGTATACTTTTAATATTTGTGTTAAAAGCCAATTGTAATAACAGTTTGTCTTGTTGCTCAACGATTTGGACATCAAAAGTTTAGGAAAAAGCAAAATCGGTAGTAACTTACTTAGTAACGCTCAAAGGCAAAATTATAAATTTTAAGTTAACTAAATTTAACTTTAAATTGGAAAATATTAAAAAGTATTTTAAAATCTAGAAAAACGTTTAGTCAAAAACAAAAGAAAATTATCGGAAACTAAAAATATTTTTTTATTAAAAGTCATTTCTTTTAAACTTATAGTGGTGACATCTATTGTTAAAAACGTATACTTATTAAAAGGCGTGGCAGAAGAATAGGAAGTAAGATAATTGAGTCGTAATAACTCAGTTTCCATTTAAGCAATCGATATCAAATAATGTGGAAAGCCATCTTCTAAACAAGTATTTTAAATTTGCCAGGTCGCTTTGTTAAGATGGCTTGAACAGAAGCTGATATTAACAATATTAAACCATACTTCTCATTTTCGCGAAATTACGATTACTTAAATTTGAGTACGTCATCGCTCATTTACGATGCAATTGTACTCAAAGAAAAACGAGTACGTCCATGTACTCATTTTTAAGCACATGATTTTCTACAATGCACTAGTATTAATTTCAGCAAAACAATATACAATCGTTATTTTAATTTAAAGTAGGCCTTGATGCAAAAGATAGTTTTCGTGTAATTGATGGCTATCCATATTAGATGATCGGCCTTTGCTTTTGAGGTTGAAAGACCAGTAGCTATCTCGCAAAGGCGTATCCTTCATTTAAAAAACAAACACACATTAATTCCTAAACGCGGAATTGCGTTAAAAATGACATTGCCATTATATATGACATATTTATGAAATGGAGACAAATTTCGATTCAATAAGCGCTATCAATAATCGATTAAATTTTTCTCAAGGATAGAGCCAAACTGATTAATCCTTGAATCGAAGTTTAAGTGAAGGTGGAAAAGGTGTGTCATCTATAATTTCTCAACTTGTGCAAATTCGATTGTATGAACACGATAAAAAAAATCCCCGCATTGTACTACACTGTAAAAAATTTAGTACGACCTTGCACCAAATTTGGTACCCATTTAGTTGCAACCATTATTTGGTGCTTTGTTTCACCATTTTATGGTGCTACCACAGATATCATTTAGTGGTGAAAGGTTGCACCAAAACTCATATTTGCGCTTCACCATTTTATGGTGAAATTTAGCTCCTTGGCCTGCCTCTGATCCACTGCACTGCGCCAGTCTATGCTATATGTCCCTAAAGTTAGAGAAGATAGTACCTCTGATAAACTCACTAGAAATGTCCAATGCTGGCTCAGGTCCAGTAAAGGGTGTGCCAGAGCTCTGTCTGGCCAGTTCATCGACCATTTCGTTACCCAGAATGAACGAATGTTCTGGAATCTAAAGTAATGTTTCGATTAGATAGGTTGCACAATCTAGAATAGCATTTCCAGGCCAATAATGAAGTAACATGCAGGGCGGTCACAAATTGTCGGAAATTACCCATTGTTTGGTTGTTTAGCAACACATAATAAACAATCCTTTTTGCTGTACATAAACTAATACTTTGTTTGCATCCACTATATCTAATCGACTTGTTTCAAGTATAAGCGAAGTAGTTGAGTAATTTTTTATTATGCCAATGCATATAAATGTAATACACCCAAAAAATGACTATCGCCCAACAATCGGTGACGTCACACACAAAAATTTGGGAGACGGGGTTGAAACAAGAAATGTCCCAACTTAACGATTCGAAATTACCAAATTAATGGCATCGGGTGCCAGCTCAGGTGTTGTCCTGTTCATGGTTCAAACATGCGAGGCATTGTTCCGGGATCTTAACTTCGAGATAGGCCCCGAACCGTCTCCAATAGCCCAATATGCAGCTCTAGTTCGACGTTGTTTTAACCAAACCAAATTTAACGATTCAAAATTCCCAAGTTAACAGTGCTGAAAATTTCCAGTTCCAACTTATCGACATTTTTCAACTGTTTTATAAATTGTAATATTAAACAGTTCTCTCAAAAGCTTTGATTTGTTACATGCATGTTCCAATGCAATGGCCGTTATGAGGTATAACTTAAGTTAAATTTTACAAGTTGGGAAATTTCTAATCTTCACCACAATCTTTCATTTGCTAATAATATTATTTTTTCCAGGCATAAATTTCCCAACTAAGGAATTTTTAAAACCCAAAATTCCTAACTTTTAAGGTTTTTGGAACAATTTTTTATCTCCTAGAACATATGAAAAATCAAGCATCTTCGACACCCAACAGCAACTTCATTACACTCCAAATCACGTACGGACAAGGCATAAAAGATATTAAAACGATTAGGTAATTTAAAGTAAATAGAAAGTACAACACGGAATCGAAAGTAGAGTTGCAAAGAAAGTTCCAGAGAACTGGTCCCTTAATGAAGGACATGAGGAATGTTAATTAAATAAATATTTGGTTTAAGTGTATTACACTAAAACACGTTTGATAAACTCTTTATTTTAGAGTTTACCCAATATATTTTTCAATTAGAGGGGAGTTAATCTATTACAGACGTTGTTCCTTGCATTTTAATTGAATTTAAATGGAAATCGGATTTTAAATGCTCAGCGTCTGCATGTACACGTTACATAACCACCTCAAAGTATTTTATTCTTATACTTTTAGAATCAGACCATTCGAAAATGGTATCCCATCTGACGTTGACTTTCAGCAGTGGTTCCCTGGGGGTCCGCGGGTTCAAAAAGAATTTTTTTTTTAAATGGTTGTCAATGCAGTTTAAATGTACAAGAGAATAAATATATTTAAACTTCTGATGAGTTGTGTTATATTTTCTATGTATTTTTGGATACATTTGTGTCCATATCTTATTAAAATAATTTTTTAATTATTTATTCTTTTTTCATTTTCGTGTTCAAACAACATTTAAACGTATACATGCCCAGAAAGCGGGGAGGGGGGGGGGGAGAGAACTTCCCTGAAAATATATGAAAAAAGGGGTTCCCGGTCCTATATTAGTTTTAGTTAAGGGTCCGCGACTTAATGCTAATTGGGAAACACTGACTTACAAAATACATGATTAAATTTAGACCTGGCTATTTTCACGACGAAGATTTTTTTTGATACGTCATATCGGTATAACTTCAAATATAATTTAGGTTCCTTATAAAGTAATTTTTTTAAATGTTTATAACAGGTATATTAAATTAAAAAAAAAAAACATGCATGTTTGGCATTTGAATCAAAATGAAAGTTTCATAAAGGTTTTGTGTTACAAAAAACGATCTCTGATTTCGCAACTCTGCGCCCTTCTGTGATCTGCAACGTAGGTTCGTTAAAAATTTATGTATATTTTCAGAATTTCCGGATATTTTCATAATGTTATCGTTTCTACACCAACAAAAAAATCAACTTAAAATCTTCATCAAAATTGGGAAATTGAAGGTTTTTTTACAGAAAACTGCAGTTTGATTGAAGATATATAAATTACAGTTTGTTTCAAATTCCGTCTCAAAACCTGTACACAAAAACTTCGATTTTGGAGCATTGAAATTATTGATTAAAGTGCAGATTTTATGCCAAAAAACTAAAAATTTCAAAAAAAGCTGCATTTTTTTATAATTTTTTATTATTTTAATAGGTATAACTTCCAAGAAACACCTCAGCTCTTTTGATCTGAAAAAAGTTTTCAACATAAAATAATTGTAAAAAATGTCAAATTTATGTGTATTACTAGAAACTATGGAAATCCAAGGACAACTATAGTCGGTTCAGCTCCGTCAGAGGGTTAAAAACATTGACAAAAAATCAATTGAGTACATTGTTTATTTTTGTCAATAACGTCACCTTGTCTCATTGTAAATCCTCTATTCTGTAATGCAACCAAACAAACTACGAATGAAAATATACAAGTGTTTAATTTTTACTTTATCCGTTTCAACCTTGCAGTGTTACCATGACGACGTGTTCAACTATCGCCGCCCTAGGGATGATGCCCCTGAACATGTGGGTGTACGGGCAGTGGCTGGAGACAGGGGCGGTGGTCATCCCCTACAGCAAGATGTCCCTCTCCCTAGCATCGGTCACAGCCCCTGTTGGGGCGGGCATGTTCGTCAGGTGGAAGTACCCCAAAGCTGCGCCCTATATCACTAAGGTAAGATCCTTTACTATACGTTAGTAAGTAAAAGGATATAGCGATGCTTTAGTGAAAATATGTGCTAAGTGCATTTTTGGTGCATTTGAAGACAAGATTCATAAAATCTACAATGTAAAAAAAATTGCTTAAAAATGAGTACATGGACGTACTTGTTTTTTTAAGTACAATTGCATCGTAAATGAGCGATGACGTACTCAAATTTAAGCAACCGTACTTTCGCAAAAATAAGCAGTGTGGTTTAATATTGCTAATCTCAGCTTCTGTTCATACCAAAGAAATAGTTATTCAGAAGATGGTTTTCCACATTATTTGATGTCGGTTGCTGAAATAGAAGCCAAGTTATAATAATTCAATAATCTTACTTCCCATTTTTCTTGGCACACCTTTTTAACATTACTTCTGTTTATAACATCTTCACGTCACTTCGATAGCTGAACGGATAAGACTGTGGACAGCGGTGCTGCGGACATGGGTTTGATTCCTGATAAGTCTAAATTGTAATTATCGGTATTTATTGAAAGTGATTTATGAAGGCAGTCTATGTATGCAAACTACTGCTCTTTTTATTAATTTTTATTCATTTTTAAGTACATGTCTGTGTCAAAAATGAAACTTATGCATTCGGAGCTATGATAAGCATCGAATGTCATCAAAAATGGCTACATTTTACTTATTTTTGAATGCCTATTTTTAACAGTGTACAGAGTAGTTATTTCTTTTTCTGTTCTTCTCCGTAGAAATTTTTATGTTCATACAGGGGGAAAAACCGTAATCTGTTTTGAATATGCAAAAGAACAAAATTTAAGAAATGGTGATGTTTATTAAACACAAGATCATGCTGTTCTCGTTTATTTTAAAGAACAGGGAACCAAAAGAACTGGTCGTTATTTTGTGCTCTGAGCAGGGATTTAGCGTTAGTGAGTCTCAAGGCTGAACATGTGGTTCGGACCCCATAACTACAGGGGATGGGGGAGCGAGATAGGAATTTTTTTTTAAATGTATATTCTAAAACTGCAAATTAAATAATTTTTAAGTGTACAAATGAAAATTTGAATACACTGTTTTTTGCAAATTTAAATTCTATGTAACAAAATTTCAACGATTTCAAGGAATTTCAAGGTACAATGCATTCTGGAATCTATGAAAAGGATAATAAAATATTGCACTGGTCTTTGTATTACAATCAAATGACTCTAAGCAAAATAAAAAAACATTAAAAATAAAAACAACTGATTTAACAAAAAAGTATAACAATGACATTGTAATTATCACAAATTACACATAATTTTTTAAAAGAAGATAAAATTATTTCATTCTACACAGTTAAAATAGGTACTCAAAAATAAGTAACATGTACTCATTTTTGAGTACATTTGATGCTTATAATAGCTCAGAATACATAAGTGCCATTTTTGAAAAAGACATGTATTCAAAAATGAGTACAATAAGCAAAAACGAATAAAGAGCATCTTCTTGACTACGTAGGCTGCCTTTATTAATCACTTTCAGTAAATGTCAACAATTACAAAGAAGACTTATCGGGAATAGAATCCATCTCCTAAGGCACCACAGTTCAGTGCCTTATCCGTTGTACTACTAGGGCGTCGTAAAGAAGTTATAAACAGAATAAATGTTAGAGAGGTGTGCCAAAAGAATGGGAAGTACGATAATTGAATTGTAATAACTCAGCTTCCATTTAAGCAAACGACATCAAATGATGTGGAAAACCATCTTTTGAACAACTGTGTTAAGTGTGTCAGGTCACTTTTTTAAGATGGTTTAAAAAGCCTCTCAAAAATGTAACGTGTAAGCATGGGCTTCACGAGCCTATTCGGTAATCAGGCCCTGCCAGTCCGTCTAACAAGGTCGTCTGCACTGAAGTCCAGGGTCATATCCGCTGCACTACGAGAGCTAAATGAAGAAGTTATATAAACAGAAGTAATGTTAAAAAAGCATGGCAAAATAATGGGAAGTAAGAAAATTGAGTTGTAATAACTCAGTTTCCATTTAAGCAATAGACATCAAATAATGTGGAAAACCATCTTCTGAACAACTATTTTAAGCTTATCAAGTCGCTATGTTAAGATGGCTTGAACAGAATTTGATATTAGCAATATTAAACCATACTGCTCATTTTCGAGAAAGTACGATGGCTTAAATTTGAGTACGTCATCGCTTATTTACGATGCAATTGTACTCAGAGAAAAACGAGTACGTCCTTGTACTCATTTTAAGCACATTTTTTTGCAGTGTGAGTCAGGCCCTGCTTCTGAGAGGAGACAGCGGAGTTGTTCAAAAGGTTAATAAAAAAATTCAAAAGTAAAAAGTTATTTTTTAAATTTTAGTTTCTATTGTGAAAATGTGATTTCTTTACAACAACAAAAAAACACATATTTCAGTCTTCAAAGAACCACCACCATACTGCCAGAAAAGATTTCTTTCCATTTCTTCGAAAATTCAACTAATTTCAGGATTATTATAAAACTAACTGACCTCGTTAAATATTTTCAAAACAATTCGCAGATAAATGCTGCCATTTGCGGTTTTCAATGTCAAGTTCAAAGTCATGGCATATGACCTCCGTACCACATTTGGTGAAATTTATGTAGGCAATTTGATTAACACTCCACTTACTATAAGGTGTTTCACGTATTACACATATATATTGTCGTATATTTTCCTAGAAACGCATTATATTTGACGTAAAATAACCTCAAAATTTAAGAGCGGATTTCACGAAAGCCTCATTAGTAATTCAGTTCACATACTTGCAACTAGTCAGCATGAAAGAGGTTTTTATGGTGTATACCAACAAAAACAAGTTTTAAAAAATAAACCGGTGTGAAGTCTCACACAACTCTATTATGGAACATTTTCATTGATCTAGATATATTAGTTGTCTAGGGGCTCCAAAGACCGAACATCTGCAGAAATTTGTAGTTACTTGGGACTAAAGGCTATTTTCTGTAGATTAATTTCTAAAGAAAATTTACGGTTTTTATTTCTTCAAAAAAATCTGTAGATTTTTTTCTCTCTCTTTAATCTCAAATAGCTATTGATTTCTATAGAAAATAGGCAGATATTTTTCTTCGAAAAAATCTGCAGAAATTTCTTCAATCTCAAATAACTACAGATTTCTATAGATTTTTTTTAAAAAGATTGTTTGAAGAAAATTCTTAGTTCGGACGAAAATACACGATTTATATAAAAAAAAAACACGAAATGCGTCATAAAATACACAAAATATATCATAATCACACACTGTAACAAAATGTACTTAAAAATAAGTACCTGAACATACTTGTTTCACTTTGAGTGCAATTGCATCGTAAATGAGCAACGACGTACTCAAATTTAAGCAACCGTATTTCCGCAAAAATGAGGTGTGTGATTTAACATTGCTAATCTTAGCTCTTGTTCAAGCCATCTTAACAAAGCGACCTGACAAACTTAAAATAGTTGTTCATAAGAGGGCTTTCCACATTATTTGATCTCGATTGCTTATGGAAACTGAGTTATTACAACTCAATTATCTTACTTCCCATTCATTTGTCCCACTTTTATAACATTTCTTTTGTTTATAACTTCTAAACGTCGCCCTGGTAGTACAACGGAAAAGGCACCGGAATGCGGTGCCTTATGATATGGGTTCGATTCCCGGTAAGTTTTGGTTGTAATTGTCGATTTTTATTGAATGTGATTCATGAAGGGAGCCTACATAGGCAATCAACTGCTCTTTTTATTCATTTTACTTATTTTTGAGTACATGTCTTTTTCAATAATGAAACTTATGTATTCGGAGCTATAATAAGCATCGAATGTACTCAAAAATGATTACATTTTACTTATTTTTGTGTACCTATTTTTAACAGTGCATATACATAAAATAAAACAAAGACAAAAAGACAAGGGAGATGGACACAAGGAACATTGCAAACGACCTGTTAAAATTTAACAAATAAGTTGGGATTACTTGAACCCAAAACGTAAAAAAATATTTTTTAAATCACTACTGGTCTGCTGTAATGAAAATAATGGAAATATAGACGTGAATGTTTGAGAGATGAAGAATAAAGACGTGAATGTTTGAGAGATGGGGAATAAAGACGTTAAAAAATTTCTTAACTGCATTGGTTTGATTTAGATTTTGTAACAAAGATAGGTTCGCGATCATATATATGAAAGACTGGCTTAATTGGAGGATTGCGAGATCGATCTACGTCTGGCTATCCGAAGAATCGCGTATACAAGGGATTGGTGCACAATAAATCTGTCGTGGTTAAAATGTCATCACGTTGGTCGTGATGGAGTGTAAGATATTTAGAAATAAGAAGTATAAGAGTTATAAAATTGTAATAACTCACTTCTCTTTTAGCATATCCACACAAAAATAAAGTGGAAATTCTTTTGTGAACTACTATTTTAAGTTTGTCAAGTTCCTTTTGTGGTTGAACGTATGCTAAAATTAGAGCTTATAAAATGGGATTTTTAAACAGAAAAAAATAATAACACGCCGTTATTTAGGAGACTTAGAGGTGACAATCGAGTACAAACTTCGAGCATGAATTGTCTGTAGTAGAGAGAATATGACGTCATAATCGTGAAGCCCACATCTCAGAGCGGAAGGCCCATATCACGTGGCATCTCTTCAAAATTATGAATGAAAAAATATTCGCGATTGGCTGATGAATTGGGAAATGTGTAACAGTGAAAATTTATGAATCGAATGACGTAATTAAACACGTGTCTGAGCCCATACAAGTTGGCTTCACTTTGACGTTAGCGAGGGTGACGTCATGACTCCTCTACTACAAAGGATCCATGCTCGAAGAGTACAAATGATTATATAAATGTGTTGATATCCACCGGACGTAATACTTCTAAATAGAGTTAAATAAAGAAAAAGCTAACGATTTTTTTTTTATTATTTCAATAATATGCAGTTCTCATTCAATTTGAAGAACAGAGGGAAATAAACATTTCGTTATTTTGGTGAACGTGAGTCACCATTCAATCCCAAAGGGTTAACCCTTTGCACTCCAAGAACTCTTTGCGTTTTCCGTTCTTTCTACGGAACAGTTATTCATCCTTATGTTCTTTTACCTAGAATTTGTTATACTTAAAGATAAAAGAAACCTAATCTGTTTTGGATCTGCAAAAGAACGAGTTGAAAAAAAAATCGATGTTATTTAAACACAAGCTCATGCTGTTCTCGTTTATTTTAAAGAACAGGGAACCAAAAGAACGAGTCGTTATGTTGTCGCCTGAACGGCGCCAACGGAGTGCAAAGGGTTAAATCATCCTCCAATAACGGTTACTCTAAGCTATTGGAGTAAAACAACCTAAAGCTTCCAAAAGCAATTTTAAAAGAGAAACAAATATTAAATGATGAATGTTGTGAAAGGCCGAATTGAAATCCTTGATAATGAATACGTGAACATTGTAACTAATAGCTAATTTCCAAGGTTGCGATTCATACTTTTTGTATAATGAATGCCGCATTCCAAAGGTACCGGGTGTTATATAAATTGCCATGCATCATTTTCTTTGGCTTCTTAAGAATATTAAACATTTGGTTACGAATTTGAATAGGACATGTTAAAAAAATTGTGAATGTTATAATTTTATATAATTTTTTAAATACATAAATTTATAAATACATAAATAAATGTATTAAAAAATACATAAATTTTTTTATGTATTTTTACAAATAATTTGTAGTTATTTATAAAAAAAAAATTATTAACTGACATCCTTTAATTTTGTAATGATCATAAAATTATTTCCAACTAAATTGTTATAAGAACTTTTTAAAACAGAAAAACTATTTCTAGACATGAATGCTTTATGTTAACCCAGTTCCACATTCTTATATAATCACCAGTACGCGAACTGAAACTTTTCATTGACCACAGCCACTTGGGCAGTCCTACGAAACCACAAGCATTTCTAACCTAACTAGCAGCCATATAAGGAATGTCTCTGCGTTCCCGGTTTGTAGACCGATTTTTTCCACCTTTCTCTAATAGAATAAACTAATATGAGAAATTACTATGGACCCAGACATTTCAATTAAATCCCAACGATTAGACAATTTCCTTAAATTTCAACCAATATTTACATCATGTTAGATATTTGAAAGATTTTTTTTTTTTTAATTATAATCAAATGTAGTTCAAATGTATTAATTCTATTTTTTCGTTTTTCTAGGCTGGCAGCTACGCAGGGTTCGCCATCATCTTCGTCTGCCAGACCATGGAACTGATCATCTTCCCCGACATCTTCGACGGAATCGGCTGGGAGTTCTACGTCGCCCTGGTCATCCTCCCTTTCGTGGGGCTGTCCCTGGGTTACGGGCTCGCCCTGCTGCTGCGGCAACCCCCGCCCGTCAGGAAGACCATCGCCATAGAGTGCTCCATACAGAACATCGGGACAGCACTCACCGTCATATCGTTATCCTTCCCCTTGGAGGTATGCAACACCTTATGTCAATTGAATATATTTGCTAAGTTGCGAATATTACGTCATAACAACGTTATAAATTGGTTGTGATTTGGTTTTTTATGTATTTCCAAAGGTTTTTAAGACCATCCATAGAGAATATCGGAGAGTACTCACCGTATCGTTATCCTTCCCCTTGGAGGTATGCAACACCGTATGCCAATTGAACATATTCGCTAAGTTGCGAATATCACTTCATAACAACGTAATAAATTGGTCGTGATTTGGTTTTTTATGTATTTATAAGGGTTTTAGACCATTCATAAAGAATATCGGGACAGCCGTCAATACAGCATTTTATGTTACATAATTGTGTTTTAATAATTTAAAATATGACGTCATAAAAACGTCACAAATTAGTCGCGATTGGTTTTTGTCTTATTTCCAACGGTTTTAAACTTAGACCATTCGCCATAGAGTGTTCCATGCAGGGTCCTGAAATAGCTCTCAGCCTTCATATAACTAGTTATTCTTCCTTTTGAATGTATATAACATTTTACAGCAGTGGTCGTGCTTTATTAATTAGCAACATGACGTTGTAATAACGTCGTTTTGTCGTATATCTGGCACTTTTAAACGTAGACCGTCGCCATAAAGTGCTCCTACATTGGTCACGATTCAGTTTTGTCGTATTTCCAATGGCTTTAATTTAAAACCATGGCCATAGATTAATTCATACAGAACATCAAAGTAGTCCCTCACCGTCATATAGTTATTCTTTCCTTTGGATATACAACACTTTATGTTGTATGATCTTGTTTTATTTAAAAAGTATATGACATCATAACAACGTCATAAATTGGTTGCGATACGGGTTTGTTTTATTTCCGAACGTTTTAAACGATTCCATCGCCATAGAATACTCCATATATAACATCAGAATACTCCATCTGCCATATATAGTTATTCTTCCCCTTTAAGGCATGTAACACTTTATTTTATGCGATTTTGTTCTTTTAATTAGCATGACGTCGTAATAACATCATAAATTGGTCACAATTTGATTTTCTCGTATTCCGACGGTTTTTAAATTAGGCCATCTCCGTATAGAACATAAGAACAGTGCTCATCGTACTTCCCTTTTGGAGGTGTGCAACACTTTGTTATCTGAACGTAATAATATAATGTCATAATGTCGTCACGAATTGGTCGGGAAGGTCACGATTTGGCTTTTTGCCGTATTTCCGACGATTTTTCAACGTTTTAAAGAAAGTAACTACTAACAGGCAACAGCAAATTGGTTTTATTGCAATAATTTTGAATCTTTGCTAAGATAATTTTATGCAACCTCTTTCAAAGATTTTGCTATGTTTCTTTGGATTTTTGGCTTGATTTTGGATTTTGGTGAAGTTGCTAAGAGATTATAATTCAACCTCTAGAATTGGTGATTATTCCAACGGTTTAACGTCATTAAACCTTAATAGGATAGTGTAACTAACTAAAGATTTTATGGTTTCTATCGATTATTATTTGAACTAATAGAAACACTTGCCTACAAAATTCTTTAACTGCAAATACGCGAAATAACCATCCTAATAGTTACATCTACATTTCAATAAAAATTTAGATCATTTTAATACCAAAAGTATGTCATTGTTTTCAAAGATGTAAAAGTTTAAAAGAATACTATAATTATAAAACATCATAATCTAAAAATTAATTTATTAAGAAATAATCAAAAAATATCAACAGCATATTTTTGTAAGGAAATTATTCAATTATATAGTGTATTAAATGTTAATAGGCATAATTTTAACCAGTTACACTCGTATTGCACAACCACTCTGCATCTGGTTTTAATAGAAATGTGTAAGGAGTGTGAATTACATGTGTAAAAGAGGTGTGCATCTCATCAAAATCTTGTAGGAAAATGCAAATTGATTTAAATAAAAAAGTAGATTTTCTAGTGATTGAATTGACAAAGGTCCAAAACTTGTGTAACACGAAGGTTGGAATGAGACACGCCCTTTTCAAATTCAATAATTTTTTTTTAATCTCAAAAGCAAATACTCGCAGATATGTGTGTATGTGTCACTCAAGGACATCCATGCATAAATCTATTATTATTTATAGAATTAAGCAGTAGCATAAAAATTATTTATTTTTGTAAATGTTAAATTAAATTATATAATTAAATTACATAGCATAATGATTGTAGCTTACACGGTTCGTTTAAAGCATGTGGTTTTGGGCTCGTACTTGCTGTTAGAAATATTGAAGTTTAGTGTACAAGTATTCACCGATTAATCAAAATAAATATTAAATTACATGATCCAAAGATGTAAACATTAATTTTTTTCATAAGAATTTGATACAATCATTGCAACCAGCGTATCTGCAGTGAAACCACTAAGTATCTTATGAACTTGTTCTATTTCAGGTCTCCGTTACCTGTACCTATTTAATGTTCCCGTTACATATACCTATTATGAAACTCCGTAATTACGACCCTAACGCCAGACACTGTTTTTGTAGTGCCCCGCTGTGCCTCCTCCCCCCCCCCCTTGTATAATTAAAGATGCGTGATTTAACTTGTTAATTATCAAATCGTGAGCCTTGATTTGTCTCTAGTCCTTTTTACGCCATTAGAATTAATTTGATGTTTGAAAGAAATTTCAACAAAAATGTTTTGAAAATGTCTGAATAATTGTAAAAAATTCTACTTCTTCTTTCCTGGTTGGCATTGGGATAAACTTGTTTTCGGAGGATTTTAAGTTCGATTCCCTGTGATCCCCAGTGAATATTCACTATTTTGAGGAGGCTGGGGACACTTTGGGCAAAATACTCTTCATGCTGCTCGTGATGAAGTAACTTTGAAAAGTAAGGTTCAGACCAAAGGTTTGACTCTGACCGCGTCGATCACGGCAACTTAAAGTTTGCCGTATGAGGTGATTAGTGAGTGTTAAATCTGTCGCAGTTCAAATGTCCACATGTGGGAAGTGATGTAACAGTGTTGTTCTCATTATGTGACTGAATCAAAATTACGAAACAGTGTTATATGATCTTTCCGTCGAGATGGATACTGAGCCGACGCAAATAGACATTGTCCAGCTCTAGTATGACATTAAGTCAACCAACTGACCGGCGTTTAAAATTGATGAAAATGTGTTTATGCTCTTATGAGGCAAAAAACCATGGAGGGGGATGGTGAAGCCTTCCTCCCAGATGGAATATGAAGTATTGCCTACCGGTTTTCAAAGTTCAGCGCATAACAAAGCGCTAGGCATTGTGGGACGGTGATAACACCACAAAGTCACGGCGTCCAATGAGAGTTCTATATGTACGCGTCAAATGGTCTGACTGATTCTATTCGCGAATTCTATGCTCCTATTCCTGCTTCGGAAAAGCTATTAGTCAACTCTCAGCTATCTGCAATCTGTTATCAGTATCCCAAGATGCATTGCGCCGATTACCTCTTTTGTGCACTACTGCGCATGTACTTTGGCCTATCTTCCCCCCTCCATTACCTTTGCAAAAAACAGACTCGTGATGTCGTTAATCCCTTTTATCTTCTTTGAGTAAATTGTTTATTTCACATTTTGATTTTGTTCTTTCTTCAGATGCAGAAGAAGGTGTTGGCTTTCCCCTGGCTGTACTCCCTGCCCCTCATCACCACGGTCACAGTGAGCTGCTGCTTCTACCAGCTGTACAAGCGCACCTGCTTCAAGAACAGCATGGGCTCGTGCGAAAAGAAAATCAACGGGCTTGGAGGTAAGAAACACTCTGCAACACAAATTATACGTTTAAACAGAAAGACATATTCAACGAGGGTCTAGTAGAGCACTGAACTAGAATATAATATAAGCACTGGAGCTAGAACTACCATTGAGCAACAATGTACTTTACCATGACGTGCGGATCCATACAATTTGGAAGAAAGGTTGAGAAAACATTCGTCCTTAGCTATGACGTTTCACGTGACGTCAATTAAATGTTTAAAGCGGTTTTTTCGGTGTATTTTGCCTTCTTTTTTTGGTAAGTAAGAAACTATATATGGAGAAAAACCTTTAATGTATTACATTTTTGTATTTTTAAAAGCCAGAGACGCGTTTTTAAATCTATGCGAAAGGACTATGTTTTCTACCTTTGCTGAAAAAGGAGTAAATCGGTCGGCAATGCTTAGTCCTCACTCCAGTGTTTATATAGTTATATCATACTCTAGTTCATAGAGTAGAAGTCAGTAAGCGTTTAATGGAAATGAATTGCGTATTTGCGATAGATAGAAAAACCTAATATGAGTTGCAAAATAAGTTTAAAAAAAGTTCTGTGATTTTGGTGAAGAAATTGTTTTTATAATTTGGCTTGTTCTTTATAGTCCCAGTCCCGATGGTGGAAAAGTCGCCGTGTGTGAAACAATCAGAAGAGATGCAGTCCTTCATTTCACCCCAAGAAAAGCTTACTGTCGTCTGAAAGCGCCTATGTGTTCCTACATTCTGTGATACCTTTTTCCTTACGCGAAAAGATCTTCAGTGTACAGTTCTACAACCGCGCGTCGTGGCGACTATTTTTTTTATAATCCGAACCTGGGAAGATGGATCCCCTTTGGTGGTCTTGTAATATGAAGTCCTATGGGCAAGAAATTGCAAAAGTGGCACTTGGCAAAGACAATATCAAAATGCAGACCTTACTCAAATCGCATTCCATGGTTTTATAATTAGTAGCAAAAGTCATCGGCTTAATTAACAAACCACGTAACTCTTATGATTGGGATTCTGCAGCATTCACTTCTAAATGTGGAATTGTTTTTAAAGGCAAGAAGTGATGATTGGCTTACAGAGTCACGTAATTTCCGAGTGACGCTGAGCTAACAGGCAGATTTAACTACTTAATTCACCAAAACGACCTTCCTGTTGGCCATGGAATGGAATTCGTTCAGCTTTGAATAGAAGCTAGCTAACATTGCGATCAGCTAAAAAAAAATACGACGCATGCGCCCAGCACATCAGATTATTTGGCGACTTTCTAAAAAAAAAATGCCAAGAAGATACAGCTGCTAAGTCTTTATCATGGTAGTTACGTGAATTAAGCCGACGATATGGTCAATGTGCAAGTACACACAACTAATTTAAGTACTTATGTAGCTTATCAAAGCAGATTGACTGAAACAATTTATACAAATGTAATGTAAGTAGTTTTTCTTTTTGAAAATCAAATCACAAAGGGACTTACGATTTATTCATATTAAGAAATGTTTTCATTGGAAAACGGAAATAGTCACAATTCAATGTTCGTATAAAATCGTTTTAGAATTTTTTATAATTGAACATTCCAACATTGCATTTACTTTGTAACATTCCAGCAATTTTTGCCAAGACATTGCAGTATTTCTTTTAATTATCAGTCTCAACAAATAAATGTCAGAAAAATACTTCTGCGATTTCGGTATTTACAGATGTATTTTTAGGGAAAACGTATTTTTATGAGTACTTTTCAATGAAAAATGAAGGGAAAAAAATATGTTAACCATAAGTTATGTCCAATTCTAAAGAATGTTATAAAAAAGTTTTAGATACCTTTCTTAAAACCGAATTATTTCTAGGAATTTTATTTAAAAATGCATTGTACAATAAAGAATAGTTGCTTTTAACACATGTCAGAAACGTTAATAAAAAGTAACACATAAAAAAAGTGTTTCATTAATTAAAAAAAAACATTTTGGTAAATTTGTCTTGTTCAATAAAAAAAATATAAATTTTTCTTTTGATTAAAAGTAATATTCCATATAAACTTTTATTTATTGGTCGAACATAACGTTACTTATTCTTGCACACACAAGAATTGTACATTCAAGAAATGAAACGTTAACTAAAACAATAGAAATATTTTAAAATTTTATCCTATTGGTATCCTATTGGCTAAAAGCTCAGCAACATACTGATAAATTTCTTCTGTTGAATGAAGAATAGAACTTCAGAAGTCGAATTTTAGAAAAAAATTTCGTTCCATAAAATTATCGTACCTTAAACTTTGTTTTGAAGATTAAACGTAACGTTTTATTTCAGAAAGTTTTCTTCGTGTGTTAAAATTAACAATCGGAAACTACATTCTTTTGAACATTGTGAGTCATCAAATGCTATTCAGTCCTCGTTACAAGTTTCCGAGTGTTAAAACTTTGAGATTGGTTGTCGATCTCAAAATGCAGGGCCAGGGTTTTATTTACCGTAAGGCACATTATCACCAGATCTAAGGGTCTAACTTTAACGCTTTGGACTCAAGTGATAAGTCTCAAACCCCAAAATAACAACCTGTTCTTTTTCCCCTGTTCTTCAAATTGAACGAGAACTACATGTTCTTGGACATAAAAATCGCTTCCATTCTTTAAATTGTTTTATATCTAACTCCATTAAAAATATTATATCACTTGGGTATCAAAATATATTATTAACCTTTCCACTCGAGTGTTTCCTTTAAGTACCAAAATAACGATTTGTTATTTTTTTTTCTCATGATTGACATTCCTCACAACCCTTTTTAAATATTTGGCAAATGTCATAAACCACTAAATATACATTTGGTATACTTCAATTAATACTCAACTACACGGAAAACTTTTTTTATTTTCGTATTTATCCAAACTAAATGTAAGAAAAACGCGTTAAAAATAACTCTTTAAAAAGAACAGATATTAGATGTAACGGTTCCACGAAAAGAACGTAAAGATCAGACATGTTCCTCGAGTGCAAAGAGCTTCGTTCTCTGAGCTCTAACTGTAACTTCTGGATTGGGCAAGACATTTTGTTGACTTGAAGCCAACTGAAAGGGTAACATCTGGACCACACTTTCATCGCTATCGTAATATTTCGTTTATTTTTTATGTTAAAATAAGCCGACATGTATTACTTTGGCTGAGTTTTTTTTCCCCATTTTCTTTTGAAGCCCATTTTAAATGCAATCTGCTATTAAAACAGAAAGTCATTTGCAAGTCAAAGTCGGAAGTGTTTAAAAATCAAGAGCCAAAACTTTGTTTGGTAATATAAAAATTAAATCTATAAGAAAAAAATATGTTATATACATTTAATATTTATATTATGCCATGGTATTAAAAAAGACCATTAAGTTACTTAACAAAATTTTGGGGGTACACATTGGCTTCAACGCGCCCATAGAGGAAACAAGTTTTGAGCATGCCAGAAGTTACGGTTAAAGTTCAGTGGTTTCGTTCTACAAGAAATTATTTTTTTTACAAGTGGGACCCCCATCGATGATGATGTGCCTGTAGAACTGAACTTTATAAATCAGGTTCTGCCGAGGGTGATCTTCTCAGTGATAATGTACATTTTTGGAATCTTTTGAGATTGAAGTCGTATTACCAAATATTATTGCAGTTTAACATGCATTTTTATCATTTTCTGTTGTTCTTGTACACGTAGTAAATAGATTATAGTTACTGTTGTAGCAAAAAGTTGTTATATCAAATCTGAAATGCGGGAGTTTCACGTGAAGTATCAAGAGGGATACTTACTAGTAGTTTCGATTTATTCTATACAACAGACAACTCTGCTTTTGTTTGCTTAGTCACTACGCTTGCAATTATGGGAAAGTTTGTTTATAATATTAGTTTTTTTTAATAAGTAATATTTTTATTATATGCATGAATAAATTTTAAATACAGAAGTACTTATAGTTTATCTGTATAGAAGTTTCTTATAATTAGAATTACAACGAAATACGGAAAAATACTTTTATTTCAACACAAAAAATGCTTCATAAGCGATGAGTACAATCTATCTCAGTGTATGAAGTAAATATTTCTATATTGAGGTATTATTTAATGACAAAAACTTAAAATTATAGTACAGGAACTGAAGTTCCATGCTAATCCTACGGCATTGCGGATTTTTTTCCCTATTCGGTGGGAAGAGCGGTCTTCTTCTTCTCGGCGTGAAACTCCCCCATAGCTGATTTTAACCAATGGTAGTCTTTTTACTTATATTGCAAGTATTGTTACTTAACTGCCTAGTTTAGAGGATTTGTTTTATAATTCCAGTGACTTTTATTTTTATATTTTTGTTATTTGATGAGGTATATTTATGCTTTAAGAATTAAGTTTACAATGGTTTCTATTGTTAAAACGCTTTACATTGAAAAATATAGCTAGTGACTGCATTTTTAAGTTTTTGGGATTACTACATATTCCTGTTTAGTGTTAGTGTTTTGTATGCATATTTTGTTAATTTATAATGTGAAGCTTAAATCGAATTGCATTTTGTAATACTCTGTTTCTTGTGATATTAAAATATTGCTTTTTAAAAAAGTCATAAACCTGTCTCATGTTTTTGTTAATATATTTAACAACAAAACCACGACGTGCATTTTTCTTTTTAATGTATTAACAGCAAAAAAAAGTATCTATTTCAAGTTCAAAATAACCAATTCTTAACGTTTTAGTCAAATTTGCGTGATTTGGTTATGGCGCGACCTGGGTCTGGGGTCTTAGTGGTTGCGTGACGTAATAAAAGTTTTTAGAAAAATACTGTTTTTCTTTTATAAACTTTGATATAAGTCACTCTAGTAGTGGTTTCCAACCCGTGGTCAGCGGATCACAAGTAATCTGTAAAAGGGTCCGAAATGGTCCATCGAACTTATGTTTAATCAAAACGTTTTTATTTTGGCTCTTTTTCACGAAAAAAATCAGACATTGTATGACAGCGTATTCTTTTTATGTCAAAACAATAAAAAAAAGGAAGCTCCAACTTTTTCTATAAAACAAATATGATTGTACGTATATGTTTTGGAACCCCATTTTTATACTTTCACCTCTGCTTTAATTCTAATGGATTTTAGTAGAGAACTATTTTTATAGTACCTTTTATAAAGTGTACTATTTTACTCTTTAAAATCGACATTGTAAACTTGCTAATATATTGTATAGACTAAACTTGTAGTTTTGGAGGGGGAAAAATTTATGTTAAATCCTTTACTTGCAGCATTGAAAGTGTATCTTTAATGTTTACCCACATTTAAGTGCGCTGTTTTACACAAGCATATTGAAGTTGGTGAAACGATACATTTCCAATATAATTTTTATTTAAAATAAATAAATACGCATGAATTCATTAGCTTCTAAAAAGCTACCTTATCTACATAGAAAAAAAATTAGTAGTTAGAATTTTCAATCAGCGGTTCTCAACATGGGGTATGCGTACTCCTGGGGATACGTTGCGGTCCATGCAACATACATGCTAATTAGTCATTAATTGGCAATTATAAATTGTTAATTGGCCATTATAAATTGTTAATTGTCAATTAGAAATTGTTAATTGGCAATTAGAAATTGTTTATTGGCAATTAGAAATTGTTAATTGGCAATTAGAAATTGTTAATTGGCCATTAGAAATTGTTATTTGGCCATTAGAAATTGTTATTTGGCCATTAGAAATTGTTAATTGGCCATTAGAAATTGATAATTGGCAATTAGAAATTGTTAATTGGCAATTAGAAATTGTTTATTGGCAATTAGAAATTGTTAATTGGCAATTAGAAATTGTTAATTGGCCATTAGAAATTGTTATTTGGCCATTAGAAATTGTTATTTGGCCATTAGAAATTGTTAATTGGCCATTATAAATTGTTAATTGTCAATTAGAAATTGTTAATTGGCAATTAGAAATTGTTTATTGGCAATTAGAAATTGTTAATTGGCAATTAGAAATTGTTAATTGGCCATTAGAAATTGTTATTTGGCCATTAGAAATTGTTAATTGGCCATTAGAAATTGATAATTGGCAATTAGAAATTGTTAATTGACCATTATAAATTGTTAATTGGCCATTAGAAATTGTTAATTATCAATAATTGGTAAATTAATGAGGAAATTGCATGAATTTTTCAAGATATTAGCGACAACTTTTAGGGGGAAATTGGGCATGAAGTGAGCACCCCCCCCCCCCCCCCCCTCCTACGCCTATAAAGAGATACTCATAAATGAAAAGGTGACAGCAAAAAGGTTGAGCACCATTGCTCTATATGATGATAGGTCATTTATCCCTATAGGTTGTTTTCCCTTGGAGTTATGGAAACGTGAAGAATCTCTCATTTTATGTTGTGACTACTTACGATTTTAAAGACGTATTTACGTCAAAATCCGAAATAAGTTTATTTTTCAGTGGGAAAAAAATTAATTTTCCAATCTGAAAGGGGCTTATTATTAAACGGGCATTTCCGGCAGTACATGCGAGCGCTGGGCATTTCAGAAACCTGCAGCGTGTCCTTCAGGAGGTGCCTTGGAAGCACTTGCAATGCAGCAGACGTCCCGCCCTTTCAACAAGAGATTTATTATTCCGATGGCGAGATCTATCGACAGATGTCGTCAAATATCGGGCATTCAAGAACATAATTAGAGGCTGGACTTCTGAACCGTCGCTTATTACAAAGTCTTCAAGGTCCAAGTGGCAGGAATACGATCGCGAGTTACGTAATTGATGGACTTGTCGATCGCGATCGACTCAAGTTATATACCAATTGGGGTGTTTAGATTTTTCGTCTAATATATTGTAGATTGTGTGTATAAATTTTAAACCATGTACAAATGTATATACTTCACCAGAGTACTTGTAGATAATAATTTTTGTAAGTTTGCATGTATATTAATAATACTCATAACGAAGATATGGCATTTGAATTTGCAGCATTGCAAATATTAAGGTGTACGTACATTCTTCAATTTTTTTTTTATAATTATAGTTTTAAAAGTCTATATTTTCCGTGTATTAAAAAACTTTAATTCGAACAAAATTTAACTTACTAAAATAATTCTTTAACGTTTTTAAATTTAACGATTCAAAAAAAAAAAAACTCTGATAAAGTTAAATGCTAATTAGATAATTAGCAAGTTTTTTTTAACAAGATTACATAAGTTGTACTTGATCTAAAAGCATAATTTCTGTTGGAAAATGACTCATAGTATATTTCGTAATGTTATGAACCTCCAAAACTTTTGTACATTATAAAGTTTTTTCAAATGGTCTTTTACCTCGGAAAAAAAATTAATTTCTAATTTTAAAATTCTACTAAAAATGAATTTTTTGAACGAATCTTTATGATTGAGGTTCATAACATCCCACAACTAATAGAACGGAAAAATAATTTTTCTAAAATGTTTAAAGAAACTTGAGTTATCATGTTTAGAATGGAGCCCCAGTTGCTCAGTTGGTAAGGCGTTCAGCTACTAATCAGAGGATTGGTGGTTCGAATCCGTGAAATGGACTTGACATAGAAAAGTAAAAAAGTAGTGATCTTGCGATCGGAGGGTTGCCAGCTTCGCTACCAAAATACTTGAAAGTCGTCCAGAATATCCAACAAATTATACTGGCGTGTATACGGGACTGGTGCACGATACATCTGATCGGGGTCCAAAGTCCCGACATCTATTGAAGGCGTTGGGTGCCAGTTCAGGTGTTTCCTCGTCATCTGACTAAATAAAGACATCTCGTTCTAAAATAACGAGGTGCATGTATGAATGTGTTCCCGGGTCTTTCCTTCGAGATTGACCCCGAACCGTCGCCAATAGCCCACTGTGAAGCTCTAGTGCGACGTTAATTAACACCTCCCCCCCATGTTTAGAATGAAGGGTTTGGTTTGGTTAAATAACGTCGCACTAGAGCTGCACAGTGGGCTATTGGCGACGGTTCGGGGTCAATCTCGAAGGAAAGACCCTTAGAATGAAGGGACATATGGTAAAAGTACAATTCTTCAGAAATTAATTTGAAAGTTTACAAAACCTATTCTAATTGCAAGCAGAAGCATGGAATAACACTTTGTATATAATAAAGTGTTTGGAATATATATACAATATTGGTATCATCGGAAAAATAATGAATAGGGGAACACTATAAAGTAGAAAAAACATATTTTGCGATGTTTGGTCAATTCTCGCATTTCCTTCCTTAATATAATTTTAAATCATCTACGAAATTAATCAACTAAATATTTGGAATTAATTATTGCTCGGTTTTTGGCTTTTTACTTGTGAACTTTTGTATCGTATGACTGGGGAACAATTAAATGTTATGTTGGACGGGATTACTATCTTTTCGCAGTTAAAATACTTGAACATTTTTGAAGAAATTTCAGACGCCTGAGGAACAGATCCTTGCTAAATGCCCCGATTAAGAATTTCGTCAAACAGACGAAATTCATTTTCGTCAAGTCTTTTTTTGAATAAATTTACTTAGTCAAAAATGAGGACGATTTCGAATAAATATCGAAACCAAAAACCATATGCGCTATCTACCGCGCCAGAAAAGCTCATTAGAATTGTGCATACATATAAGAACCAAATTAAATCGAATGAGCTAATTAGTTCATTTGACCACCGAGAAGGAATCGGAGTAAGTTTACTTTCGTTAAAAATGTGAAGAAACAAGAATCGATTCAATGACGAAACGATTGTCGAAAGTGACAGATAAGAAAAGCAATCAGTTTCAAAACCAGATAAGTCAACATGCGTGTAACTACTACGCACCGATCACAGCACAGTAGTCGAACTACATCATACTTGCAAAATCAGATATATCCCATAATTTGGTTGCAAACCCAGATAGATCCAAAAGGCGGGGGGGGGGGGGGGGAATCTTTCTGTCAAAGTAATACTCATACAGAGATAAAATTTGGTTAAGACCTGTATCTATCTAATACCAATTTGTAAAAAAAAGAAGATAAAATTATTCCATAAATAATGCAATTATTTTTTTGTTTCTCTTACAAAATTTATCAAATTAATCAAAATTTATTTTTATGTTTTGAAACTAGGCGGTTCAGAAGCTGGATAACACCTGTGACATTATTAAAGTTAAAACCATACTTTATTGATTCATTTTATACATAAATTTGCAAAGCAATACAAACTGCACGTATACAAAACTTGTGCACAGCATTTATATAGAACATCAAAGAGACACGAAAATTTTTGTTTATTACATAAACATGCAAGGCACAGATTAAGTGTTGAGATGAAAAAGTAGTAATGAAAGTTCATAACAATATAAAACGCTTTTACAAAAGATTTAGCATACAGCTGTTGTACATAAATTGAGATGCATACCATGAAGATGATGGTTACAAATACCAAACACTTTATGATTTAAGAATTGCAATTTTTAATATGTGTATATGACATGCGAGTGTGTGTGTAGCACAACCCACAAACCCATGCGATTGATGCGCTTACTAAAATCTATTTTGAATAAATTTATATATATATATATATATATATATATATATATATATATATATATATATATAAATATATATAAATATATATATATATATATAAATATATATATATATATATAAAAATATATATATATATATATATAAAAATATATATATAAATATATATATAAATATAAATATATATATATATATATATATATATATATATATATATATATATATATATATATATATAAAAATATATATATAAATATAAATATATATATATAAATATATATATAAATATAAATATATATATATATATATATATATATATAAATATATATAAATATATATATATATATATATATATATATAAATATATATATAAATATATATATATATATATATATATAAATATATATATAAATATAAATATATATATATATATATATATATATATATATATATATATATAAATATATATATAAATATATATATAAATATATATATAAATATATATATATATATATATATATATATATATATATATATATATATATATATATATAAAAATATATATATAAATATAAATATATATATAAATATAAATATATATATATATATATATATATATATATATATATATATATATAAAAATATATATATAAATATAAATATATATATATAAATATATATATAAATATAAATATATATATATATATATATAAATATATATAAATATATATATATATATATATATATATATAAATATATATATAAATATATATATATATATATATATAAATATATATATAAATATAAATATATATATATATATATATATATATAAATATATATATAAATATATATATATATATATATATATATATATATATATAAATATAAATATAAATATATATATAAATATAAATATATATATATATATATATATATATATATATATATATATATATATGAAATATTAAGATTGATTTAATAAAAAGAGGGCCAAAGGTTGTATTTATATTCTTTATTAATGATCACACCAGGAGCCCGTGAAGCACACGTCCTTGCGGTTTGAGAGTCGAAGCCAGAAGAGAGCGAGATTTCCCCAAATAGGGAGAACCTCAGCTAACATAGGGAAAAGTATAATGTGTAGGGATTTGTCAAGGCGGAGCACACCATGAAGTTTTTGGAGGGGTGCCAAAAGGGAATTAAGAGCGTGGATGATAGGGAACTTTCTGTCGTGGGAAAGGTTGAGAATGGCACGTAGAGAATGCAGATTGTTAGCAATGTCAGCAAGAATTAAATGAGATAGTTTACAAAGGAATGGAAATGAAGGAAGTCAAAAGGGGTGGTTTTGAAAAAGGAGGTGGAAAGTTAAAGGGGGTTGAAATTATCTTTCATCTCCCTCCCGCAAAATCATACACATCGGCCAGCGATGAGCACAAATGCGAGAAAAAGATAAAAGTAAGAGAAGAAGGTAATGTCAGCCAAATGGTTGATCAGACCATCTGAGCAACATGAAGAGTTTGTAAGTGATTGGAGAGAAGAAATATTATTGACAGAGGTACAATTAAAATTTTGAAATTACTGCTGTATGTGCTCGCCTTAACACATGCTCTACAAATAGTTATGAAACTAATTAAATTACAATACCAAAATAAGTATACCAATATAAAAATCAATATTGTACATAGTGAAAATTAAACACAAAAATATGTTGTAAACAATGAAAAATAAAAGTGTTCTATTCATATAAAGACATATGACGGTCAGAAAATATATGTAACTACTACAACTCTTTAGTGCAACGCAAAAAAAAATGAAATTTTGTAAATGGGAGTCTAAAGAGACCCGAGTGAAGCAAGTCACTGGTGAAAAAAATGACTGGTTACAGCCTGACTAAGGTGGGATGGCAGGTATTGACCAACATAATCCTTGAAATGTAATTCAGCTATACTTCATGAACCTACGGTTAGTATTTCTGAAAACAAAATCAACTAATTTTAATACATTTGATATCAAAATAGCATTTTCTTAGAAGACGAAGTCAAACCTCCATGTGATTGAACCAAAAATGGTTGGAGCATGCTCGAGTGATTTGTTGACATGGGAGGATCCTCGATTTGATTGATGTAAAAATGGTAAAATGGTCGACCATGGTGGAATGTTGCACAAAGAAAATAGTCACAAATACTAAAATTGAATTGGTGGTAGTTAAATTTTGATCAAGCTGGTTTGTTCTTTGAAAATATACAATTATACTCTTTCAACAAACAAGTAATCATGGTCAGGTTGGACAATCTGCAGATTACGATTTCTCAGAGGTCGATGGCACATGAACTCATTCATCTCAATTATACAATGTAATATCCTCTTAGTTTGATTATATTACTATGTTGACATAATTTGATTGGGTTTTAGAAAAACAAAATATTTGACTAAGGAACAGTGATGAACCAGTAAGGTTGTTTGACAAACAATATGAAATAATTAATATAAGTAATTAAATTATGAAGTATTCAAAATGCACTTTTTGATTATAAACAAGAAACAATACAATTATCAAAGTATAAAATGAAAATGTACAATTGACATATGGGTATACTGGGGTGAATAAAAGAACAAAGTGAAGCTGTTGAAATTGAAGGAAAATATGTGATTGATTGAAATAAATTTCCTTTGATTGAAGAAAAGGTGTGTGGTTAAACATGTATGATGTCGAATTCACCTGCAACTTGCTCATAGTAAAGTGTGTGTCCAAATAAATTTGTGGGAAACTTATCTAGAGTTTACATGTTGAAATGGGTAAGCCAGAAGAACATATAATAATAAATTGGAAAAAGTTATTAGCAGACTTGGTGAAGGTTAAATGTGTACAAGAAATCAGTGAAAACCTTTCGTTAAAATTTTGGTTGCAACAATGTAAAATAAAAACCTTAATGTAATATCAATATCACCATTATAATTATCTTTACCATTAAAATAATTTACTCAAATTTCATCCTTCAAAAGCAAATACACCTATATTTTCCAAAACAAACAGGGTACGCAATTCAAATGAAGATCTACAGGGTTTCACGTAATAGAGCCAATGAAGGGTTCAGAGCACTCTATCCATTCTGGTCGTATAACATGACATTTTTCAAAAAGGACGAATTCCAGTATTTTATATTCTAAGTACCATTAATTTAGAAAAACTTCTCTCGAACATGAATTATAAAAATTGTACATTCTAGTTCACAAAATATCAATTTTAAGTTAACACAATTATTTACAAAGATTCCTAAAATTTAACAAAAAAAATTATTATGCCAACTCAAATTATTCCATTAAAATTTGTTAAAATTAAAATAATTATCTTCTCTAACTAGTTACTACTCATTATCACTGAAAATATTAAGTTCAGAATCTGTAAAAAATCAATAACAAAATCAAAATTCATTATGCACTAATCAATAATTAATTTAATAATAATTATAATTGAAAAGTTAATCTCATTTCACTATTAATTTGTAATGAAAAGCACTGTAATAGAAAACCAAACTATCTCAATAGAAAACCAAACTATCTCATAAAAATCGTAAACAAAACTCAATTTCAGAATTTTAAAATTAAAATATTATAACACTTTTCATTTATGAAAATTAAAATAATTAAATCATATTGACAATTAACAACTTTTCAAAGTAGAACTTTCTTTTTCAAAGTAGAACTATTGAGACTGGCGAATGTTTTGATTCGAATCGAAGCAGCACACAAATCGTAGAAATGAACACAAAAGGAGAATCGAAACTAGTTTTCGTGGTGCACATTCGTTAATTCTTCGTGTTTCACTGATCACTGAGATTTAGGTAACTTGTAGAACTTTGATTTCGCGATGGAGTACTCACTAGTTTCAAGGCACTTTAATTTTGAACGGAACTTTAATTTCTTAGCAAGTTGGGAGAACACAACACACAAGGAGAGTCGGCGGTGAGTGGGTGAGGGTAGGCCGGGAGTCTGGCTTCGTACGTCATGGCGCCGTGTTCCGTCAGCTTTCGTTTCTGAAGGAGACGTGGTTGACGAGAGTCGCTGCCGTTGCACGTTCGGTCGTCGCATCTTCTAAAAGGTAGACGGGCTTCTGTTCTGTCGGAGCTTGAACGTATACTGGTGTTTGCGGACATCAACTTTCGGTTCGGCTGGTGGATAGTTGGCTGGCTGGGCGGATGGTTCGCTGGTTGGGCTCCCGGTGATCTCAATTAAATTTTTTAACTTTAATTAATTGTTAGGGGAATTCCGACATAAGCAGATCCTGTCGACTTTTGAAATATTAAGATTGATTTAATAAAAAGAGGGCCAAAGGTTGTATTTATATTCTTTATTAATGATCACACCAGGAGCCCGTGAAGCACACGTCCTTGCGGTTTGAGAGTCGAAGCCAGAAGAGAGCGAGATTTCCCCAAATAGGGAGAACCTCAGCTAACATAGGGAAAAGTATAATGTGTAGGGATTTGTCAAGGCGGAGCACACCATGAAGTTTTTGGAGGGGTGCCAAAAGGGAATTAAGAGCGTGGATGATAGGGAACTTTCTGTCGTGGGAAAGGTTGAGAATGGCACGTAGAGAATGCAGATTGTTAGCAATGTCAGCAAGAATTAAATGAGATAGTTTACAAAGGAATGGAAATGAAGGAAGTCAAAAGGGGTGGTTTTGAAAAAGGAGGTGGAAAGTTAAAGGGGGTTGAAATTATCTTTCATATATATATATATATATATATATATATATATATATAAATATATATATAAATATAAATATATATATAAATATAAATATATATATATATATATATATATATATATATATATATATATATATATATATATATATATATTCTGCCTAATTAAAGAGGGAAATTTTAACGAAGATATGTATGTTAAGTTACAAAATTGCAATGTCAACTTGTATAGAATTATCTTTCTTTAAAAAAATACAAAATATCTAGAATTCTCAAATACATACATAAATGACGTCCAGAATATTTAATATACATTTAAATATATTCTAGTCGGCCTTTTATCATTAAATAAAGATTAAAAAATTAATTACTTAACTTTTCATTAAAAATCATTCCTACACAAAGCTTAAACAATTATCTTTATATATACAGAGAGAAAGTTAACAATGAATATAAATAGTGTAAATATATTATAGAGATAAATAATTTAAAACATGCACCATAAATAATTAAACAATCTTAAAATAATTACAAATATATTAAGTACATGACATATTTCAAACCTCATAAATTTTATTTAATATTTTAAATTAAATGTACTGACTTTACAGTGCTTCAACTAATATATAATTTAACCATTTTAATTATTCAATTAAAAAAAATTTGTATGTGTAAATCAAATTATTATAACATAATTATTTATTTTTAGTAAAGAATCCCATTATTAGGTAACATTCTTTTTCAAATTATAATATACTGCAAATTATTTAAAATGATTGATTACAGAAAACAAATACATTTTAAAATTTACAAATGCAGCTGGTTCGTATTGAAAGCAGTTGCATTCATTATATGGTTACATTTTGAAATCCAAATGCATTTATAAAATAATGTGTGGAACATTTAGAATAAATCCATTAAAAAATTCATATAATTTGTGAAGTTCCACCTTTTTCTTATAAATCATTTAACCTGCCTTGAAATAAAATACATTGTTCAAGAGTATTTTTTTAAAAATTACAAATCACCCTATATCATCACTTAAGATACTCAAAATAACATAAAAGTTCAGTTCAATAATAAAAGATAACTAGCAAAATTCTATATTATAAGCAGTAAAAACCTTGTAAATAGATAATCTTATTAGCTGACTAGTACTATTCAGTATAATTTACAGTCCTGAGTTAAAGACAAAATAAAACTTTAAACATTTTATTTCCCAAGTAAAGAGCATTTAAGAAACATAAAAAAATAAGATAAAAATTGTAATATATAATCTTTTAGTTCATAGTTCATACATTCATACATTCAAATAAATAATCAATGGTATAATTAACCCTTTGCATTTAGCATGTTACTGATGAAGAGACATCATAATCATTTTATAGCTAAATGGCAACAAAGTACATAATCCATAAAGTAAATCTGATTGCAAAGAATTAGGGGCGGTAAATCAGTAACGTTGTAAATATTGTTTGAAACAGCCACTTGAGAAACAACTCCACATGGTAGGCTTCTCTAAAAAATGTTTTATTCAGTCTCTAAAAATATTTCATATAAATAAAATTATGCAAATATCAATTATATACTTTAGACTAGATATTTTATAAATAATAACGAACGAACAAAATGGGGAAGAGCAAATAAAATTATATGGTTATCAAAAAGTTAGTTTGGATAATAATGAGAGTACACATCATCTGCCTTATTTTAAAATTTAAAAACACTTCATAATTTTCAAAAACTTTTTAAACATAACCAGAATTTTCCCAATGAACATATAACACAACACCAACATATTATTTTAAAAATCAATACAAAACAACATTCCTTGAAATTATCATATCAATTGACTAATTTAAGTAATGAACAATAACGCTAATAGTGCAACCACACACATTTAAACAATCACCGGACATGAACATTGTTGACCTTTTATACTTAGTAAATATCAAGCACAAAACTTGAATTTTTAACTATATTGTATAACAAATGACACACAAATTGTTGCGTTAAAACGTTAAGTAAGTGAAAGTACTGCAAAAAATGACTTCATAATTTTATAAGTAGTTGAAAAATAATAGTGAGGATTAAAAATTTAAATGTGATGAAATATGTAAATAGAAACACTTCAAATTACAAATTATATTGACTTGAAAACGTAAATCATTAATTTAATGAAAACACACGAGCTTAATCAATAAGTCCAATATATTTTAAGTAAATGATTAGTTTTAATAAGAAAAACAAAGAGATTGCTTTGAAATTAGATAAATTTTCAGATGTGTTATTTATAGCGATAAAAACGACACACAAATAAGCTTTATATAAAAACTTGTTCCTAAAAAAACAATCATAAATATTAATACAATAATACTGAATACATCACATTAATTATTAATTAAAGATTGAGCACAAAATAAAAAATTTACTAAATTTCATAAAAAAAATTAAAAAATACCCCTCAATATATAAGTGAATTATTCCCCACACAGAAAAGCATGATATTACATATCATTCATGGACTTTTAGATAATCTTGCGGTGGGTAATAGTCCGTGTAAAATATATTCCACAAGACTGCAAAAAGCATGAGGGCGAGAAACACAGCGAAAAGGGACCACCCCAGAATCTGCTCCCACTTTCTTATGGTGAGGTTGCGTAGACACACCATTCCGATCATGAGGCCCGCCAAAGCGCCCGCAAAGTGAGCTGCGTAACTAGTGCGGTTCTTCTCATCTTCCATGTATCTGGAGTAGAGCGCAACGCCAATGTCAGTGCCGCCGAAGATCAGAAGTCCCACGAGTCGAACCCATCCAAAAGTCATTTCTTTGAAATTCTATGTACAGGGAAAAAAAGTTCATGTGCAATCAGAAATGAAAGTATTATACAGGGGAAAAAGCTAATGTGCAATCAGAATTGAAAGTATGTACACGGAAAAAAAAGCTAATGTGCAACCAGAATTGAAAGTATGTGCAGGGAAAAAAGTTAATGTGCAACCAGAATTGAAAGTATGTACAGGGAAAAAAGTTAATGTGGAATCGAATCAGAATGGAAAGTATGTACAGGGAAAAAAAGTTATTGTGCAATCAGAATTGAAAGACATTGACGATAATGTAAAAAATACAGTAAATTAGCTTTTTATTTATTGAATTAAAAATGCACTATAGTGGACTACTGAACATTAAATCAAATCATGGTCCAATGTCTCGACACTATTGAAGTCGTTGGGTGCCCAACTCGTGTTGACCTTGCCATCTGACAACTGATCAAAACTTACAAAGCGTTACTTGTCCGTGTTCTCTTAAATTAGGGACAGAAATCTCTTAAATTAGAGACAAAAATAGGAAGTCGGAATAGTTCCAAACAAACAAGCTGCACCTGCCCTGCAGTACCTCATAATTTTACCCCACAGCAACATGATGCAAACTCCTGAATGAGCATCCAACTCTCCAAACTTCCACACAGAACAACTATCAGGAAATTCAATCTAGGACATATTTAATGTGACACCAACCCCCAATATACCAATTTTATACAAATAAAAATCTTGAATACCAATAACAGGACTAAGGTTCAACCTAGCAAGTCCAATCTAGTATCGCTTTATCTGACCAAGCCGTGTGAGCAAAAAGCTGTGCGAGTAAAATTTATTGAATGGACGTTTAATGGTCATTTTCAAATTCCAGTGTCATTTACCGTTCTAATAAAAAATATTTTCCCCAGAGATTGTATTTATCTTTTCAATTTTTTTTCTTTTTTTGTGTGTACAGATGTGGTCAGACAGTTGTTATTAAATAAATACAAAATTGGATTATAATAGTTAAATAAAAATTACAAATTTGGTGGGGGAATAAAAAAAATAGCTGTCCGAAACATAAAGTATAATTTGAATTCTGCAATAGAATTCCAATGCAATTTTTTTTTGTGTAGCATTTATTATTGTTTTAAATATTTTATATTTTGCATTAAAGAAGGTTTTATTATTATTTAAAGATACATTAAGCTTTTAATATATTTAATTGTTTTGTCCAGAAATTTGTGTCTCATGTCTGTTATTATACACTTTAAAACATATTTTTAAATCAAAATTTACATTTTCTTAATTTTAAAAGTTGTTTATCAATGCAGAATGATTAGACAGATAATTACAAACAGCCATCTTGAATTTCTTATAGTTAATAGAGGAAGGAGACCTTTTGTAGAAAGAATTTTTATTAAATGTCATGTATGTTACCTTAATTTTTTATATATATCATTTATACTTTTTTAATTTCTCAACTGATTTATTTGGATAACAAGGTTATTTATCCAAAATAAATGTGTTTTTTATATTTTGGTTTAGATATTCCAAGTAAATAATTCATTTTCTATGAAATGTCATGTCTGTTACTCTTCTTGGTAACAGATATGACAATTTTTTTTTTATAATAAAAACTAATAACATATATTTTAAAAGAAGAAATGCATGAAAAACTTTAAAATATAGTTACTAAGATTCAGTGTAATGTTTTTTAGAAAAAATACTCTTCAAAAAAATTAAATTTATTTTTTTATTCTTAATTTCCTGTGAAAATGAACCTTAAAAACATATTGATATGACCATTGTTTTAAATATTTCTCCCAAACGGTCTGTAACTGGTGTATTCACCCTATCTAGTTATTAAATACAGTATTCAAATTTAAAAAAGACAACATTGTGGGAATAAGTATTTTACGTAGAGTACTTAAGTCAGGTGTTTTCTGATGACAAATCTGTAAACAATTGAGAAATAAGACTCACCAAAATGACGTTTGCCAGGTGAGCGGATATCAGAGCGTAGACTCCTCCAGAAGCCCCTGCTAAGTAAGTCCCTGGATCAGACAACGAGCTTCCCAGTGAACCTACAAAAACACATAAAATATAGAAGTAAAGTTAAATTAAATAAAAAAAAAAAGTAAAAATACTTTTAAAAATATTTTATAAAATTCACGAAAAAAGTAAAAGTGAGGTTTGTCAACTTGTCAAAATGGACAGCAATAAAATACTTTGGAATGTAAGGTTCGCCAAATCGCCGAAAAGAAAAATTGTGCGCCAAGCCTGTTAGTCTTGGGTAAAAGGAGAAGAAGCTTTTGTAACAAAAGCCAGCTCAGATTTCAAAAATGTTTCTTGCTAATTGCAAAAGCAAATTTTTCTGTTAACAAAATAAACTAGACTAAAAATGACAAAAGTAAGAGATCCCCTGATCGTTTTTCGAGAAGGGCTTTTTTTTGTAATTGTACAAAAAAAAATCATTTAACTTCGAATTACTGAAATTGTAGAAAGTTTTGGTTCTTAGATATAATAAAATCAACAACTAAAAGCACAATTATTGTAGGTCCATTTTCGCAAAAATAAGATATTGGTATAAATGTAAAAGTGGATTTAAGCTCTTTCCAATTGCACAAACATCGTATGTCTAATCCGTATAATAATTTTTGTTGTGCAGGTGTAAAGTTCGATCAAAGTTGAAACAGTCCCAAGTTCGAACCGAAAGTTAACAAGCGGACATACAATGATTGTACATTTAGCCATCAAGACGAATGTAAAAGGTCATTGATTTAGGGTCATTTCATGCCAAACCAACCAAAACTTTGACGATTTACAATCTGACCCCTTTACATTTCCCTGAAACTTTGTAGAAATGATGACCTGGCTGATGCAAGTTTTAACTTCATCCATCAAACAGTGGTCTGCACAGTGGACTATTGGTGATGGTTCGGGTTTATCTCGAAGGGTAGACCCTGGAACAATGACTCATATTTTTTTAACCATGACCAAATGACAAAGACAATACCCAACACAACCTGAATAGACATCAGGACATTAGGCCCCGATCAGATGAATCGTGCACCAGTCCCGTATAATTTGTTGGATATTTTTAGACAACTTCCTAAAGCTTTAGCAGCAAACTTGGTAACCCTCCAATCTAAGATCACTACATTTTTACTTTTCTTTGTCAAATCCATTCGCTGGACTCGAACTCGCGATCTCCTAATTACCAACCAAACGCATTTATCCACTGGACAACTGGGGGTCCCCTAAAGGGGTCGGGTCAATAACCTTGGTTGGTTTTACATGGAATGAATCTGTAACAGTTTTTACTTCAGTCACCAGGCAGTTTGGTACTTCATATTTTATCTCATTATGATTTTACCAGTATTCATGTACCAAAGATGGTACTTACCCGCCACTACCCCTCCCACATAGACTAGCATCACCCTCCACCACTTGTGGACCATCTCCAGGGGGACTCCTAAAAGCAACTGGATCAACAGGTTGAAGAAGATGTGGACCCCGCTGCAAAAGAAGAGCAATTAACATCATACAACACACATAAATACCAGTATTCACACTAGAAATAAAAAAGGGCAGGCCACTGTTGGCAGTAAAAGGGCACTTCTTGTTTTTAAAAGGGCACTTAAAAAAATGTTTGGGGTGGACGTAGCCACACATTGACATGCCCACACATGATCAAACAAAAAAAATCCAATTTGTTGGTTGATATTGCGCTTGAGCTGCATATTGCAGACTATTGTTGATCTCGAAGAAAAGACCCGTACAAAATTGATGTCTCTTTATGAAGATATTACTAAAAATCTAAAATTTCACATTTAAAAATTAATGTTTTCCTTAAAAGCCAAATCTGTAGCCTTAATTAGACACTGTAAAAAACTATTGAAAAGGTTATTTAAATCAAAAATTTGGTAATAACATGCTCGGGGAATCTTGTCCCGCCACAAACCATCTTTTCTTTAAAAAAAATACACAGAAAAAAATTAACATCTCATATGCGGGCACAGGCAACCAATAGTATTTGTGGAATGCCTCGTGCTCAAAGTTACCTGGGAATCATCACGATTTCACAAGTTTCGCATAATTAAAAAGGAGTTTGTTTTTCTACTGTCATAATTCACTTAATTCCAACTTACACCAAAAAAAAAGTTTTAATCGATGCCTTTTTTAAAGACAGCTAGGGAAGCAAGGATGCTTGTGCTTGGATGAAAAAGTCAAGAAGGGCGGAATTTTTGAAAAAGGGGCATGAAGGCGCTATTGAGATGAAAAAAGGGTGGGCAGGGCGTTCCACCCTTTAAAAAACGCCTGAGTGAACACTGCAAATACAGTTAACTAAGAGCAAAGAAGAGATTTGCCAAAAAGCTAAAAAAAAATATCCAAGTAAATTATCTTGCAAAATCTGAAAACAAAATTATACACAGTAGACGTTTTAAGTAATAAAAGTTTGGGAGTTTTGCATACCTAATAATGACTTAAAATTCATATATGTAATATAAAACAAACTTGGTAATTGTTTTAATATTATATTATTTATGAGAAAATGTACGTTCTTGGTTAACCAACCTATTTAGCTTGCAAGTAAATGAGGGACAAAATTATAAATCAATTTCAGTATTGTGTATGTTATATAGATTTCATACCATATTCAGCAATACAGAAATACAAGAGGAGAGGTTAAGTAGCCTTATCATAAATTTTATAACATATTTAACAATACAGTATAAGAGGGGATATTAAGTAGGATTTTCATAAAATAAGGTGATTTTTCCGAAAAATAGCTATGGTTGAAAATAGTAGCAAATAGTCTTTTTTTGTTGCCTGTGAAAACATTTTAAGTAAAGACTATTTTTTAACACTTCTAATATTATATTGCAATTTTTCATTTAAAGCTTTAAAAAAATAACTTTAAACTTAAAATAGTTTTAGAAAAGAAACTGAATAGTTAGGAAAAAACAAGAAAGTGGGAGAACCTTACTCCTGTAGTAGTAATAGGTGGCAAAAAAATAATTATAATTAATTTTACAGCTTTAAAAAAAATCACATTTTTACATGAACATCATTTACAACTAATAGATTCAATGAAATGTACTTTTTGATACCCGTTAATATTTAACAGTGTTTGGCAGTGTAAACCTTAGATCGAGGTTCAAAATGAAACTTTTTTATATATAGGTGCAAAAAAGTCATTCATATATCAGTGTTCACTCTAGAAATAAAAAGGCGCAGGGCGCTGTTGGAAGTAAAAGGGCACCCCGTGTTTGAAAAGGCACTTCTTGTTTTCAAAAAGGGCACTTAAAAAAAAGTTTGGGCAGGTGTGGCCACCCGTTGACACATCGAACATGTGACCAAAAAAAAAGTACCGATTTATTGTTTGATATTATGCTAGAGCTGCATATTGAACTATTGTTGACGGTTCGGTGCCTATCTCGAAGAAAAGACCCGTACAAAATTGATGTCTCTTTATGAAGATACTACTTAAAATCCAAAATTTGAGATTGAAAAGTTAATGTTTTCCCTAAAACCAGATCTGTAAGTAACCCTAATCAGACCCTTTACAAAACTGATGAAAAGGCTACTTAAATCCAAAATTTAGTAATAAAATGCCTAGTTTTGTACCTCGCCCCAAACCATCTTCTCTTTAAAAAAAACTTAGAATTTCATATGCGGGCACAGACAACCAACAGGATTCGTGGAATGACCCGTGTTCGAAATTACCGCGGAATCATCGCGATTGCACAACACGCGTAGTTAAAACGGAGTTTGTTTTTCTACTGTCATAATTTGCTTAATTCCAATTTACACACAAATTTTGTTTTAATCGATGCCTTTTTTTAAAGAAAGGTAAGGAAGCAAGGACGCTTGTGCTTGACTGAAAAGTGTAAGAGGGGCGGACATTTTTTTCAAAAGAGGGCGGCATTTTTAAAAAAGGGGCACGAGGGCGCTATCGAAATGAAAAAAGGGCAGGCAGGGCGGACCGCCCTTCAAAAAACGCTTAGAGTGAACACTGATATATTAAAGAAATTAAAATATACCAAAATATATATATATATATATATATATATATATATATATATATATATATATATATATATATATATATATATATATATATATATATATATATATATATAAAACACTTTATAACCCTCTAAGTGGAAAGGGAAATATGTAAATCGTAAAGTTTATTTCCTTGAAAGAGCACTTAATTTAAAAGTTTTAAAATAAATCTTGTCTTTTCTTTAAAAAATCAATTAAAATTATTTGAAGATAGAAGGATTTTAAATATCTTCAGAATATGTTGTTTCAATTTATTTTTATGCATTAGTCATATATTTAATTATTAAAAATATTTTAATAAATCAAAATGAAATATTTAAAAATTCCCTTTCAAAATAATAAAACAATTTGCATTTATTTACTTAAAAACAATAATTAAATATATAAGTGAAAACACAGTAAAACACAACTTGACCAAATCCATAACAAAAATATTTAATTACAAAAATAGGTAAACATATTTTTCTTTCAATGTTTTATATTCATGACAAAATTGTAATCAGTATTTAATATTCATTAATACAAAATGAAACCCTTCATTATTATATAAATTTAGACATTTTCTTTCATTAAATAGCCTATTAAGACACAAAAAATACCTTACCCAGCATGTATAAACATGTAAGTGAGGTAACGCCAAGCTTCGTAACGCCTTTTAGGATTGTATATGAAGATGCTATCAATGGGAACAGGACCAGATGCACTCAACATTCCAAACTCTACACAATAGTAGATGAAGATCCCAACCTGAAAGAAATTGAGGCTAGAGAACTGACAAGATAAAAGCCAACAATCCACAAGTTGAATTTAGGTTAAAAAATAATTCAAAATCCTGGAATTTAGGTTAAAAAATAATTCGAAATCCTGGAATTTAGGTTAAAAAATAATAAACATAATTCGAAATCCTAAAATTTAGGTTAAAATATAATTCGAAATCCTGGAATTTAGGTTAAAAAATAATAAAAATAATTCAAAATCCTGGAATTTAGGTTAAATAATAATAAACAATTCGAAATCCTAAAATTTAGGTTTAATATAATTCGAAATCCTGGAATTTAGGTTAAAAAATAATTCAAAATCCTGGAATTTAGGTTAAAAAAATAAAAATAATTCAAAATCCTGGAATTTAGGTTAAAAAATAATTCGAAATCCTGGTTAGTTGATGCTCACCTCAATAAGGCTGATGAGGAGAAGGAATATGGGTGGGGGATAACAGTTGTATTCCTCAATGTAACGTCGCACTGTGATGGCCTGCTGGGATTTAGGAACCACGGCCAGCGCAGCAAAACGTACAATTCTCTGGAATCTAGGACGAGCTTCTCCAAGTTCCCGGGCATACAGCTGAAAATGTTTGTGAATAATTAGGTATTACCTGTGGTGAATAATTAGATATTACCTTGGTATTATTTAATTTTATAAATAGAGATGAGTATAATTCTAATAAGATAATTTATTCAAATATAGTAATTACAACTAAAATAAATAGGCATAAAGTAAAAAATTGTCAATTCGAGAATTGGTTAATTCCTATTACACGGTGCCACTGACAAATGTGATATTTGACGACAATCGGTAAGCAATAAGTTTATATTTTGTCAACCCTAATTGATAATGTGCAAAGCAATGGTGGGATTTATGACAACCCTAAATTTTATTCTCATGTGGTTGGAAATTGATTCGGCATTTATGCACTGTGCTTGAATCGTGGTTGTGTTTCTGATTTCGCTAAGAGTGCCTGTATTAATAGAACACATTTTTGATAATTAAAAAAACATTAAGTAGCCATAGAAACTAAAAAATTGTCCAAAAATTATATATTATAGTTCCACATGGATAAAACGTTAAAACTATTTTGGCAGGAATAAAGTAGGGATGCAAATATGTCTGAACAAGGTTTGGGGAAAATTTGGGACACCCAGGGAAATTTTTAGCAAGGACAAAAAATAAAAATTACAACAAAGATATTTACTTAAATTTTTCTCTCATTATGTTCCATTTAAAATATCATTTGAAATAATATATTTATATTCAAAAACAATTAAAGAAACATTTTATTAAGTTTTATTTTATTAATAGACAAGCATGTTTTTTAACAACAACCCTTCCACAAAAAAAAATTTATGAAAAAACATGTTTAACCCTTACAATATTTGTTGAGGAAATTTTTGGTAGTGAAAAATGTGTTAGGAGGAAACTTAAAGGATCTTAAAATTTTCTGTACCCCTGAAATAAAATAATTGATTAGTTAATTAATGATGGACAATTGGACAATGGTTAATTAATGACATTAGAGCTACACAGTGGAATATTGGTGACAGTTCATGATCTATCTCAAATGAAAGACCCAGGAACACTGCCTTGTATTTTTTTTAAGTATGGTCCGATGACGAGGACCACACCTGAGCTGCCTGAGTGCTACCTGGATGCCGTACCTCAAAGACAACCAAGCTAGAACAGACGTAGTATAGAACACTTATTGTTTTTTTGGCGACCAAAATGGTCTGCAAAATGATAACAGCAAAACATTCCATCTCTACAACCAGTTTTAAGCGCATGCAAATACCGAACGCTAATGTTACAGAATGCTAACGTTGATTAACGGCACTAGGTAACTTGAGGTAATTGTGGGCCCCTTTCAAGCAGTTGCCGATTTACAGCACCTTGCTTGATTGCATGAATGAAAAAAATTCATTTCAGAAATCATTCGTAAGCTATTAGGCTGCTTGTATTGTAGCCAGAATGGTAGTAATCGGAAGAATCAGAAAATACCAACAAAAGAAATTAGAGGGATTGCCATAAACCACATTTATATATATATAAAAAAAAACATGCCAAAAAGTGTCCTATAAAACATCTGTACCAATTATAAGGTATTGGCGTAATGCATTACTCAATAGCAATTAGTAAGTTTGTTTTTTTAATATAATATTAATATGAAAATATGTAATATGAAATATGAAATACTCAAACCCTGAAATAAAATATCATTAGTAAACAAAAATTAACATTAATAGGAGAGCAATTCCGAAACTTGCCTTATCCAAAATAATGATGTTCGGAACAAAACTTTTTACTAAATCTGATACCTTAATTCAGTAAAACAAAGTTATAGCTCAATAACTGGATGGATCCCATTCAAATGGAGTGGTAATATGTTTTTGTGAAGTTACACCAAAACATCTGACATGGATAAGGCAAGTTTGAACAATGGACTTTCCGAATTAAAGATATTTGTTTAAATATTTTATTTGAAGTGAATTACAAACAAATAATAAAGAAATTTTTTTACCACTGTCTTAAACTCCAAAACAATTTCAACAAATATATTCATCAATCTAAACAAACAAGTTATTAATAAAATATTTCAAATAACAGATTAAAATGTGTGTTCGGTTAAAACGATTAAAAAAATTATGGAGGTCAGTAATAAATTCAACATATAATCAGTAATAAATTCATAAACTCCAAACTAGCAACATTTTATCTGTTAATAAAGAATTTGTGCAAGTTTACCATTCGCAAGAATTCATCATAACTGAGAAGCCCGTCGTGGTTTATGTCAGCCCACTCCAGTATTTCCTCGATCACTTGGTCGGGAAAATCGTGTCGAAGATCATCTCCCGATTTAAGTATGGCCTTTAAGTACCGCAGTGGAATGGTACCGTCTTTGTCTGTGTCATACTAAATAAAACAGGAATGATAAATATCGTAAATACTTAATAGTTATGTCTACTTTTTACAAGTGGCTAAAATCCGCGATTTGGGGATATTAGTAAATGAAGATTTTAAAATGGCTCATCAATGTACAGCAGCTAACAAAAAAGGTTAATTGAATGTCAGGAAAAGTGTTTCCTCAAAATTTAATGATATAATCTTGCCATTGTATAGACAGGGTGGCAACAAAATTCTGAAAAAAAAAACTTCCTGATTTCCATGATGGTATCACAAAACTTTCCCTGAATGTTTTAACCACTGAACTCTAATAGGGTTGCTGGAAGGCTGAAAGCCAGTTTCGCCAATAGGGGGAATTGAAGGTATGGCGGCCGTCGCCAACTGTTCCCCTCAATTGGTCGGTAGATGGGAGTTTCAATGGTAAAATCGCTTTTTTAAAAAAATTATTGCCCTCTAAATATAGCATTTTTGATAATGCTGTAAATTACAATAAAACAAGGTAATATTGTAGATTATGAGAAAAAATGTTTTTTGCGTTGCTTTAAAAGGGAAATATTAATATTTAGAAGTTTTATACAACCACATGTGTGGTCATAATTTTTTAACTTTTAACGCTAATTTTTGTTATTTTATGGTTTTAATGCCTAAAATATTGCCGTAATTAAAATACTATATAATGCAATTATTATGTAAAACAACGTCAAGCGTTGTCAAAGTTGAAGCAAAACCCAAAGCAAGCGATAAATGTCATCAATCTGGCAGCCATATACCCCGTTCTTCCCCGTTTCTCGCCAACTCTACCCCGTTTTCTCACCCTTGCAGACTTCATCAACTTCTCTACCCTTCCTCCTTCTAGGTCTTTATACATTTCTATGGTTTTAACTCATACTTTGTATAGGAACAAAGTATCCACAATACAATAAATATATTGCATTATAAATGAAAAATTATCAGCAATACTTATTGTCAGTTAAAATATTAATTTATGAATAGATCACAAGTTATACAATTGTGACAGGCATAATAGTAATTAAACTTGTTTTCTGGAAGCAAATAATGCAAAAAAAGCAAGTTTTTTTCAAATTATTTCTTTTGTAGATAATTTTAAATGTTTTATATACTTCATATTTCCTATTCCAATCTTCAATAAATCGTGTACCTATTCATTAGCCCCTCACCTGTTGCTTACAATCTAAAATCCAACACACTTTGTTTTTGCTTCTCTCTCCAGCAGTGGTTCACATTTTTACAAAAATAAAACTGAAAATATGAAAATGCGCATTACAATGATTTAAAAAAAAAAAAAAATCAGAACTAAAAGGAAATATTGAAAACTAAACTACCAGAATAAAGGGCATAATAGACATTAATTGCTGTTTTAACGATCCAAATTTGAAAATCTTCCTGATTTTTTGTGAAATTTTGAAAAATTCCCTGACATTTCCAGAATTAAAAAATTCCATGATAATTCCTGATTTTACAGGTTATATTTCCACCCTGTATAGAAGCTTGGGCTACTAAAAATGAATATGGAAATTTGGTATGAATTGGGAGATTGATTGAGACATTTGAGTATGTAGTGACAGTTTTTAAGTAGGGATGATACGGATATCCGGTAACTATCCGGTATCCGGCATATCCGGCTGATTTTTAACTATCCGGTAACTATCCGATATCCGGAAGTAAAGTGCCGGATTTCCGATTTACCAAGCCGGATATCCGGATGAATAAAACATCGAAGATTTTTTTTGTGGCGGTCAATTATCTTTTATAAGAATATGGTATTTATGTATTTTTCTGAAAATTCTACCAATGTATTAACACCCTTGAATTTTTCTCGTTTTTAACTTTAAAATTATATTAATTTTTTTTAATGAATCGTTATGGTGGAGGGTCATAACATCTCACAACTAATATAAAGTTAAAATAAAAATAAATTTCTTAAAAGTTTAAGCAAACTTGAGTTTTTATGTTTGGAATGAAAGGGCATATGGTAAAAATACAATTATTCAGTAATTGAGTTTAAAGTGTACAAAACATACGCCAATTGCTAGCAGCACCCTAGACTAACCCTTTGTAAGTAAAAAAGTTTTTTGAATGTTTATTCAATCTTGGTATCACCTTAAGGGTAAGTAATTGGGGAATTTTATAGAATAAAAAAATATTTTGTAATTTTTGACCGGTTTCCGTATTTTCTAGTGTGTATGAGAAGATATTTTCATAAAAAAGAAACTGCCGGATATCTGGCAAAATTCAGTTCCGATATCCGGTTTGTAATGTGCGCCGGATATCCGATATATGGCAAAACCACTATCCGGTTCATCCCTATTTTTAAGTAAGAGGAACCACGGTCAAGGGATTGAAAGGTGCAGTCATAAAATACACAGTTCATAAAGAGGCTTCACATCACAAATATTTATTCTTCTTCAGAGCCAATCGGGTGTATGCTAAGCAAACAATCACAGAACTCTTGGAGGGACATCTCACTTATAAACATACGGATTTTTTTTATACTGACAGAGTAGTTTTAGGGAAATTCTGTGTTGATGATACCAGCCTGAATTGGAAAAACGTAATAGGGAAAATCCCAATAGGGAATTTTATGGGTGGCTCAAGAAAAATTTTTAATCACGAGCATCGTGCATGAAAGGAATGTGAATCCCAGGATGTTGATGCTATTCTACAATTCATCATTAAGTCCATAATAGAACATTTTCATCATCATAAAAATTGCTAAAATTCCAAGATTCGTAAAAGAAACATAATTAAACAAAATGTCGGATTGGAAATAACATTTTAAGCAAGATTAGAAAAACTGTGATTTAATTGCAATATAAACCACATTTTTTTATATATAGTACGGTTTAACCTAGAGTACCTTAATTTTTAGTACTTTAATTAGTCTATCGTTCATAAAAAAATATCAATATCATAAAAAAAAAATGTTGGATAAAATTAAGATATCTTGTAACTTACCTTATCAAAAACTGGCTTCCAATACTGCAAAAAAAAATTAACATATTAACTGCATGAAATTTTACAATATTTTTTTTTTAATGTCCTTTGAAAATGAATTCATAATTACCCTCTCCATTTCTACAGAATCCCAATCCTGGCTGACTTGACGATGCGGAATTTTACCGTCCCCACTCATTTTAATTCTATCAACAAGGACAATTGAAAACAAACAACGCTTTTAATTCAACCTGGACGAAATATTGACGCCTTTGAAAAAGTCACCAGTAAATAGAAGGCTAATCTGTATCGGAATGAGTTCATTACATTATAAAAAATATATGAGTCAATCGTTTCGTTTTATTTGTTGTTGACATCAAAAGATGACAGGGGATCACGCAATTTCAATATTGGTTACAGTTAAACAGATTTGCTAGTATTTAATATCATTATAAGCACTGGAACGGGCCATAGAAATGTATAAGACCTAGAAGGAAGAAGCGTATTGAAGCCGATGAAGCCTGCATGGGCGCGAAAATGGGTTGAGTTAGGCACATGGCTGCCAGATTGGCGACTTTTATCGCTTGCTTTTGATGCTGTTTAAATTATATTTTGACTACAGTTGGCGAGCTATTTTACGTGATAATTGGATTATAGTATACGAGTTTAGACGTTAGATAAGGATTTCTTAAAGAGAAATTTAATAAATCATTAATCACATAAAATTTCCTTTTATTATGTTTTTGAAAAGTTACTAAAATGTTTAATTACGTTTTAACATCAATTATATTATAATTTTTAATTAAGAGTTCTAGAAAAACACTATATTTGAACTAAAAAATAGTGAGTAAATTTGTTTTATTCCGGTTACATTGCAATAGGGATTACTTTTCGTATTGTATTACAAACGTATATTTATTGATTATAACTATAAGACCGACTTATAAGGCCGAAGTTATCGTAATTATTTGTAAATTCGCTTATTGATAATTATTTAATGAATTATTCTTACTCTAATTAATAAATGAATCTAATTAATAAAATATAGTTTAATTAACACAGTTTAATCTAATTAATAGTATAATTTAATAAATAAAGTATAATCTAATTAGTAGTCTAATTAATAAAGTGTAGTCTAATTAATAAAGTATATAATATAATTAATAAAGTATATAATATAATTAATAAAGTATATAATATAATTAATAGTTTAATTAATAAAGTAATATAATTAATAATTTAATTAATAAAGTAATATAATTAATAGTTTAATTAATAAAGTATATAATATAATTAATAGTTTAATTAATAAAGTATATAATATAATTAAAAGTTTAATTAATAAAGTATATAATATAATTAATATTTTAATTAATAAAGTATAATCTAATTAATAGTTTAATTAATAAAGCACAGTTAGTCTAATTATTAAAGAGTATTATTGCATAATAATTTTTGTATATATTTTCTTCAAATTAAAAATTTAATCACACTATTTTAAAAATTATTAGTTTATTAATTGCTGCTTGTGTAATAAATCATAATTAAAACTCAGTCCCATATTGCTAAGTGGTACTATACATGCTAATTAGTACCAATTAAAATATAGTTTTTAAAATTTTATTACAATTAAAAAAATATTTATGTTGTTAATTATTAATTATTTTAATGTTAATTATTTTTTATTAATTAATATTAAATTCCTTCAATTAATTATGGCAATATTTTAGGCATTGAACCATAAAATAACTAAAATTACCGTTAAAAGTTAATAAATATAGCCACTCATGTGGACGTATAAAACTTCTAAAAAATAATATTTCCCCATAAAAGCAACACAAACAACATTTTTTCTCACTATCTACAATATTTCCGTGATTTTTTGCAATAATCAGTGTTATCAAAAGAGTTGTATTTAGAGCGCAATAAATTTTTAAATAAAGCGATTTTAGCATTGAAACTCCTATCTCCCGTCTCTTTTTTGAGTTGAGTTGGCGACAGCCGCCATACCTTCATTTCCACTATTGGCGAAACCGGCTTTCAGCCTTCCAGCAACCCTATTAGAGTTCAGTAGAGCGGGCACTGGGTTCTCCAATTCTGTCATTACTCTATGTGTAACTGTAGTGCGACGTTTTTAGCCAAACCAACAAATAATCCACCCCTTTGTGACGTCAATGTATAAGCCGACGTAAATTTATTTATCTACAACTGGCATCTTGTTTGTTTGTGCGTTTTGTTTATATTGTGATTATTCTTGAATTTGATAGGTAAGCCAGTCCTTGACTTACATCTACCTACTGGAAAGTTTTCGCCGTTCCACATTTGTTATATGTGCCAAATCGAAGTAAATTCCACTTACGACCCCTAAGACGAGTATTTACTAGGTGATAATTTAATTAGAGCCTTTTATTTGCGCAGAAAGCCAAAGACTAGAATAGTCTCATCCTATTTGTAACATAATATAAAACCGTGAAAATGTCCAATTTTACAAATAACAATATCTCAGTTGAAGCTCACATACTTCCAAACGCTCATCAATTGTCAATAACTTCAGCTTTTTCTCTGAAAGAAGATTTTCTCTTAGATAAACACGGAGAAGAAGAGTATAGTCGAAAGGAAGATATTCTCATCATCACTAAAGATAAACCTCATAAATGTGAAGTTTGTAACAAACAATTTGATAAGAAAAGTAGTCTAAAAGAACATCTTTTTGTCCAAAATGGGCAAAAACCTCATAAATGTGAGCTTTGCAGCAAACAATTTACTCGGAAGAAAACTCTTAATAGGCATCTTCTTAGCCACACTGGAGAAAAACCTCATACATGTGAACTGTGCAACAAACAATTTACTCAAAAAAGTAGTTTTGAAAGGCACCTCCTTATCCACACTGGGGAAAAACCTCATGCATGTGAAGTGTGCAGCAAACAGTTTACTCGAAAGAATAGTCTCAATCGGCACCTTCTTATCCACACTGGGGAAAAACCTCATACATGTGACGTTTGCAACAAACAATTTACTCAAAAAAATAATCTCAACATGCACTATCTTGCCCACACTGGGAAAAAATGTCATACATGTAAAGTGTGCAACAAACAGTTTATTCATAAGGATGGTCTCAATAAGCATCTAATTATCCACACTGGGGGAAAACTTCATGCATGTGAAGTGTGCAGCAAACAGTTTACTCGAAAAAATAGTCTCAATCAGCACTTACTTGCCCACACTGGAGAAAAATGTCATACATGTGACGTTTGCAACAAACAATTTACTCTAAAAAGTAATCTGAACATGCACTATCTTATCCATACTGGGAGAAAACCTCATACTTGTGAAATCTGTAACAAACAATTTACTCATAAAAACAGTCTCAACAGGCACTTTCTGTTACACACAGGAGAAAAACCTCATTCGTGTGAAGTGTGCAACAAACAATTTACACAAAAGAATAGTCTCAATAAGCACCTACTTATCCACACTGGGGAAAAACCTCATACATGTGAAGTGTGCAGCAAGCAGTTTACTCAAAAGAATAGTCTCAATCAGCATCTCCTTAGCCAGACAGGGGGGAAACCTCAAACATGTGAAGTGTGCAGTGGCGAGGGGTCCGGTCATCGTTAGATTCGCCGATGACCACAGGAAAATAAATAAAAAATAATAATAATATTTTAATTTTTTATCTATTTAAAAACGTTTTTATATATATATTTTTACTTATTTTAATTTTTCTTATGTTAAAACTTTTAAACATGCTAAATAATTAATCCAATTAATAAATTCACATCGAAAACACTCAAAAACGGCACCCGCAATTTGAAAACCTGCCAAGAGTTAAGATTGGCGGTGAAACTTCAACCAGATCATCTTTGAAATGCACCGCAACCCATTTGAGAGCATGAACCAATCGGGTTGACGCTTACAAAATCCATGCAGCATCCTAACTAGAGAGTTTTACATGGAAAACGACTTCAGGTCATCTGCTAAATTTCCAAATCTTCAAGCAACCTTAAACATTCGTTTTGGTGCCCAGTATGACTGCCAGATTGGCTTGTTAATGTCACATTTGGCAAAAAAGATTGTCCTCAAAACTTTTCAATATGATACTTTCGTATCTGTTGTATTTTTTCACTGCATGACTTGTCATATCGTTGTAAGGTTTGCTTGTTTTTGTGTTTAGGTTTGTCTGAATCAAAAAAAAATTTAAGAACTTTTTTTTTTATTAAGTTAATGTAAAATGGTTTTTCTGTCTAATAAAATTAGCAATCAACTAAATTATCCAAATTATACTTTTTATTACGCTGTTCACTGCTCAAATTACTGTTTTGTTATGAAATGAATGTTATATTTACACCCTAAAAACTTCATTTTTAAAAAGACAACTACATAAAAATGATATTTGTCAGAAACTAATGCTATTTAAAGTATTTTTATGTAAATGGCTAAACAGAATTTAAAATACAAATATTATTACATTTTTTTTAAACATACAAAAATATTTTATTAAACATCCTTTCTTATTGGATATTTCTATTATTATTGCCAAGTTATAAAAGGAAACTACTTTCAGTGGCGTACAAAAGGAGATTTGGCCTGCCCCTAGTATCAATTTAGGGAGATTTGATTTTTATTGATTCGTTTTTACATTTTCTCGTTCTTCGTTCTTACATGCCTACTTTCAGTGGTGATTGATTCGTTTTTACATTTTCTCGTTCTTCGTTCTTACATGCTATTACCCGTATACTAGCTATTACCCGTAGTTTCGCAGACGCAAAAAATGTGGCCTCTCAGCGTGTCCCCCCCCCCCCCCCCCCCCCCCCCCGTTGTATTCCTTCTCTTTTTATTATTTATTTGCAAAAAAAAAAAAAAAAGTAGGAGTGTGTAAATAGGCAACTTGGTTGGTGTGGTATACCTTCCTCTAACACGATGGTAGATAATTTATCTCTCAAAGGTCGATTCCCCATGGAGTAAGGGGGGGGCTGAAGCATATGCTGCAAACAAGGGCGATCACCCCCCTCCCATGAGGTACAAAGGTCAAAGGAGGAAATTAGTTAGCAATCGGCCTGATCGACATATTCCACTTTTCTCTGCCCGACGGTATGCCATTTATGCACATAGGATTATGGGGTTGAATCATATATTGCAACAATTACGTGCAACACCCCCTACCAACGCGGTTCAAAGGTCAGAGGGGGAATAGGTTAAAAATAGACTTTTTTAATTGATCCTTGTTTAGCGTGGATGTGTGGGGGGGAGGGGGGAATTTTCTGCTTATTTATGAGGAAAGAGAAACAAAGTATAATATCTTTAATATTTTGTAATTAAGTATTCTGTAGAAAAAAAAATTAAGAATAAGAAACAGAAAAAAGCAAGTAATTTATGGAAGATAAATAAATGCAGCAAAGCAAAGTAAATTTACTTTTATATTAATTAAAGTTCTAACAAAGTGAAAGTTGTAATTTTTTTTATAATAATAATAAGGTTAATTTGAAATACATAACGAATGTTTATAAAGAAATTAAGAATTTGTATTTTTTATTCATAAGCATTCTTTTTCATAATTAATAACTCTCATTTTCTGTGTAAGTTAATGTTACAAAGGTCTCGGGGGTGAATAAATGGCCAACCTGGTTTATGGTATGTCCCACGATGGCATAATATAGATTCTTAAATATTCGTAAAATCATTTTTATAATTACAATAATATTAAAATTGCGAATTACAATCAAATAAATAAATAAAAAATAAATTATATCAATAAATCGAATGCATGTTCTTAAATCGTGAAGTTACCATGGTCGCAATTTATTGCGAAAAAACTAGCTGTTCTCAATGCTACAATTACAATGCCATTTAAAAAACAAAACAAAAAAGGTCAGTCAAAATGTCGAACAGACATTCCTTCCACAGGGTTGCGAAATACTAAATTTATCAATATCGCCAAAGCTGGAACAATTATCGCGCCAAGATGCTTTTCCTCGCGCAGGCGATCCTACATGGAGATGCTAGTATCATCCTCTGGGTATTTATTTGGATGTCCTTCATTCGTTAAGGTTTGAGAAATCTGGCTAATAAGAGCTTGAGAAATTTCTGAAGATGAGAAGCTTTTTTCGTCACTTTTTTTTGAGGTTTTTATTAATTTGACATGTAGTATTCCAATCGTAATACAGTAGCTAGACTTTGGATAATCAGATTTCTGTGTTATTTAATCACGTAAGTAATATATTTTATTCTTTTTATAGATATTGCTTACAATATTTGTTCACTAACATATATATTTCGTTGATCGTGAAAAAAAAGGAATAGGAAATATTTAACAATGAAAATTCCTTTGGTTTTAAAATTTGAATGGTATTTAGCAATACAACCACATTGTCCTTGTTATTTTATTTATTTATTTTACGAATATTGATATAGAAGAAAATGGGCATACATACACAATACAATTTAACTGCTATATGTAGTTATTCATAAGAATAATGATATTGCATTTAATTGCAAAATATATTAACCTAGTATAAAAATAATTCATTGTACGTAATTGGACAATTATAAATAGCAGTGTTCACTCTAGGCGTTTTTTGAAGGGCGGTCCGCCCTGCCCGCCCTTTTTCCATCTTGATAGCGCCCTCATGTCCCTTTTTTAAAAATGCCGCCCTCTTTTGAAAAAATTCCGCCCCTTTTGCCCTTTTCAGTCAAGCACAAGCATCTTTGCTTCCCTAGCTGTCTTTAAAAAAGGCATCGATTATTTTTTTTTGTGTGTAAACTGGAATTAAGTGAATTATGACAATAGAAAAACAATCTCCTTTTTAACTGCACGTGTTGTGCAATCGCGATGATTCCGCTTTATTTTCGTGCACGGGGCATTTCCACGAATCCTATTGATTGCCTGTGCTCGCATATGAAATGCTAAGTTTTTTTTAAAGAGAAGATGGTTTGGGGCGAGGTTACAAGATTAGTCATTTTATTACCAAACTTCGGATTTAAATAGCCTTTTCATCAGTTTTATAATGGCTCTGATTAGGACAACTTCCATATTTGGTTTTTAAGGAAAATATTAATTTACAAATGTTAAATTTTTTATCTTAAGTAGTATATTCATAACGATACATCGATTTTGTGTTAGTCTTTCCTTCGAGATAGACCCCGAACCGTCAACAATTGCCCAATATACCGCTCTAACGCAATGTCAACCAACTTTTGAACTTATTTTTTGTTTGGTCACGTGTACGATGTGTCAACGGGAGGACACACCCACCCCAAACTTTTTTTAAAGTGCCCTTTTAAAAACAAGAATTGCCTTTTCAAAAATAGGGTACCCTTTTATCGCCAACAGCGCCCTGCCCCTTTTTTTTTCTAGAGTGAACACTGTAAATAGCATATGTGACCAGGTTTGCATCATTAATGAAATTAGTTGACAATATACACAATTTTTCCGCTGCTCATGCCACCTAGCACGTCAATAATTTGATTAAAACGTTGAAAAAAGGATCGTTCATTTAATACATCACGTAATTTTTGGTCCGTTTGTACTCGTTCCACTTCCCGTGTATACTTTGCACAAATATTATTTACTATTATATGGGTCATGATTTTTAATTTACCTTAATTATTTTTATAATGTGTTATGTTTTCAATAAATTGAAGATAAATTAATATTTAATAATGACTAATATTTTTATAAACCTTATATAAAAATGTATGCTTATTTTATTTTAAGCATTTTTGCATTGTTCACCTGCTTCCAACATAAATAAAAAGTGCGTTATCATTTTTATTATATTCTTGTAATTATGAATTTGGTATGTGCTTGATTATTTTTGTAAAATGTCTGGGATTTTTTTTTACCAAAAATCTTAAGGCTGTTCGCAACACCCCACCTACATTTCGAATTCTCAATGTTAAAGTATAGGACATTCCTATTTTTCTTTTATCTCAAAGAGTTTTAAAAATATTCAAGTTATTTTTTTAACATATAAAAGTTTGAAATGTTTTCTGTGAAATGGCGTTTTTAGATTTTTGATAATTTGATTGGAAGTATTTTTAATTTATTTTACAAAAATCCTTTTCCTCGAATGTTTATATTTAGACGCTAATAAATACCTTTTAAATTATCACAATGAAAAATAAAAAAAAGCCGAAGCCTAGATATTTTTATTCTCTTTCCGTTGGTACCACTTTTGCATTTTTGAAAGTTATAGAAATGTAATTATTAGAAATATTGGAGAAAAAAAAGCATTTAAAAAAAACGATTGTCCGTCTTCTAATGTAGGAATACATCGTAGTTCGAGACTCCTCCCTTCGACAGCTTGATTGATGATTCCCAATGAATGGACCTCAGTGAGGCGGGGGGGACGGGGGGCTCTTTCTTTTGTGGCGAATTGCATTGTGTGTGTAGTCGAAAAACGGTGAGAAGTCCTGGGATATTAGATAAGGAAATCGGCGTGTTCACCTTGGTTTAATTTTAAATTCCACATTGGGACAAGAGCTGTGTTGTTCGATTTTTATACTAGAAAGAAATGTTTTCGTTTAGCGTCAGTGTTTTTGAATATAAAGGACATTCATGAAATATTTCGTTTTCAGGTTTCACGTGCGGCTATTTCTTTTAAAAAGTTCATATTTAATTTGTATTTTTTTTTTTACTTTTATGTCAATTTTTATAAATAACATTTTGATTCAAATTAATACATTTGTTTTAAACATATGAAAGTTAGCAAATATATTACAGTGATTACATTTGACTTGTTTTAAATAAAATATTGCCAAATAGAAATATAACATTTCTACTTATTTAAGGTTTCGTTTTTCCAGGCTTGTAAACAGTAAGATTATTATTTTGTTAATATAACACATATTTTGATTTTACCAAATTGTAAATTGTATACTGTAAGTTTATTTTAATACATATTTATTTTACACTACTGATTTCGAAGAAACGAGCTTGTATGCATAGCCGGCTTTTGAGTTTTAAAAATTAAACAAATATTTTTTTTAGTTTTCACAATTTTCAAATACTTTTTATTAACAACAAGTAAATATAATCGTAAAAATAATTAGTTAAATTTAGAATAGCTTATATTTGGGAAATTTAGTTTAACCATCGGAATCTGAATTCTAACTTCGAACTGTGTCATCGAAATCGGATTATTAGTTTTTTAGATGGGATTAAATAAATACAAACACATATTGCCCTTCTGTAATTTTATTAGTTTATATAGGATAACCTGAATAACCTTCGACTACAGCACTTTTTCATTATGGACCCCCAACATTTTTCATCTTCTTTTGCATTTAAATTATGGACCCCCAACATTTTTCATCTTCTTTTGCATTTAAATAACACTTACATGAAATGTCCCTACCTTGAAACATGTTTCAGTAAAACAAACAGTATAATTAATTATGAGCAAACGCAAATAATTTTATGGCTCTTGACATGAACCAAAAAATACCATAGCGGACCGCAAATAGTATGTCCAGTCGTAATCTCCGAAGTTGTACAGAGTGTCTGAATGTAAGTAAATTTGGCCGGATCGTGCGAGGGGTTGTTCATATTGCAAAATGAACATAAGGGGAAGATATTTTCGTCCAGCATGGATTTATGTTTAATTAATAACTTTTGGGACTCTCATCGAGAAAATTTTCAATTTGTCGTGATTCTGAAAATTGGCACCAAGGCCATGTTTTTCTCCCTGTAGGTATTGCGTCATACACACGGCATGTAATAAGAAAAAATACTGCCTAAATATAAATTACTTATAAGATTTAAAAAAAATCTCAATGTATGACTTTATAATTTCATATGAATTTACATAGAATAATTTTACATTCACTAAAGCAAAAGTTATTATTCATATGAATTAACTTCTAATTCTTCAATTTTAATAGGTTATGAAAGATTTATTTAAAAAAAAAAATTGTTTTTAACATTAGCTTATTTTCCTCAAGGCTTGCTAATGTCATTTGGTACTAATGAATTAAATTTGAATTTGTTTGGAAACTATTTGAAATATTTCAATTTTTGTCTATATTTTAAATCTAAATTTATCGGTAAAATAATATTTGCTTTTGATATATTTTGTTGGCAGTTTCTCGCTTTCCTACCAAAATAATTGCAATCTTTAGGTAATTAGATATAAGAAAATTATTTTTTCTTGTAATTATATAATTAATTATGAATTAAAATATTAAAAAAGTCATCTACCGGATAAGTAGGTGTTTTTATTAGTAAGCTATAAAATGTCGCATATTTTAATCTTTTTATTATAAATTGTTTTACGAATGAGGCTCCCATATCTCTAGCATATTTGAAAAACGACCTGGTCTGGTGTTTTCTTGCGTTTCTTCTATTGGCTATGCACTTTATTAACAATCATGCAGTTAAATTTATTATGTACAATTTATTGAATATTTGTAATCTCTTTTCATTTTTTTAATCTCATCTATGAGTACTTTATGTATATTTTTATATTTGTTTCATATTTATGTATGTTAAATTCTAAATATTTATCAAACTTTTATTTGTTTCCTACTTTAAATTCATACAATTTTTATTTGATTAGTTTACATTTTCATAATAACAATATATATGATCACGATCACATGTCACTAATATTCTACTTGAAGTGTTAAACTATGTATTAAATAATAATAATAATAAATGTTTAAGTTTGATAGAGATAAATTAGTATGAATGTAATTTTTCCTCTTATAAAAATACAATTATGTAATTTATTCTATTTAGAAAATCCAGCTAAAAGATCAGCAAAAAAAAACTTTAAAATATACTTAGCGTGATTAACTTCAATTTTTTAAAAAAAAATTATTAATAATTAAAATTTCCATTCTGTATATTTAAAACAAACATATCATTAAAAAAAATTACTTTATTACTAGTTAAAGAACCAAACAGCTATACTTATATATAAGAATGGAGTGTCTGTCTGTGGAATCGAACAAAACCCCTCATTTTGAGTTTTCTTCACGAATTAGAATACACTGATTCAGAAAATCTCATTAATTTTTTTTTGTCTGTCTGTTTGTCCGGATTTAACTCAAAAACTACTACACGGATTTTTATAAAACTTGCACCATTTGAACAATAGTTTCTCAGTTTAAAATCTGCACTTTGTTTCATGTGGGTATCTGCAAACGTTCAGTAGTTATAGAACTTTTTCCATTCCAAAACTCCGGTTGCCAATTGGCACCCAAAACACTTTGCCGAATACGATAAATTATTTCCAATTGGAAGAATAGAATTTTTTTAAACTTTGATTGATGTGTTATTGCATTGTTAGTATTAAAAATAATGAATGTGAAGTTTAAGAAGTGCATTTTTTTGTTACTGGAGTTAATTTCTATTAAAAATATATATACAACTTTTTAAATAATATAAGCTTTCAACTCCGTTTGGCATTCAAACAACATTGCCAAGTGTTTTATTTTCATTTTCTGCAAAATGCAGTATTTTTATCGACATCACATTACAGGATAATATTACGAAAAGCGTTTTTAATTATTAATTTTTACGGATTTTTATATTGCAAAATATATGTATTTAAAAAAACAGTTTATACGCGATAGCATGTAAAGTCGTGAATATAAATATTAAAAAATAATACGTTAAATATCTCCCTTATGTCAGGACATAGTTTCACATGATAACCACTATGTGAATGAAATTTCGACATTTTTCTAAAAAAAAAAAAAAAAAAACGTGGTTACTGCTACCCCTCATGCATGACGTTTTAAATGAACGTCCCCAGAGGTAATAAACGCAAACTGTGTAAAATCAGCGTACATTTAGCAACAAAGATTTAATAACAAATCTTTGTTGTCTACATATAAAGGGTATAAGGGTAAAACTACTTCACAGCATTTTTCTCAAAAATGAATTCTTTTGTATTTGATTTTTTTTGTAAAGTGTAATCTTATTAAATGAGGCACCCTAGTCGAATTAGGCCCAGCTTGCGGCCGCGGGCCGATGCGCTTGTAAAAGCTGCCCCGCGAAAACTTCTATTCAAATGCAAAAAAAAGGAAGGAAATGAGACATTTACATTTTAGAGAGCGTTTCCGAGAACAGAAGGTTGTAGACTTGGTGAGAAGATTCTTTGTCACCATTCTTGCTAAGAAAACCTGTAACCTGTTTGGGGAGGGGAGGCAGGCGGTTTTTCTAGGGTGTGATTGACGTGATAACCTCCTTTTGTTATATATCTCTCCCCAGTCCGCACAAATGTTCACAATGAGGAAAACAAATTGAATCCTATTATACTGATTACTACTAGAATCTCTATAAGACTGGAAAGAGGTAGCTGAAACGTAACTGATTTGGAGAAAATGAACTTATATGCATAGCGGCCTTATTATTATAATCAAAGGAATGTGGATTCGAACACCGAATGCGACAATGCAGAGAGCACATATCTTGTTGTCCTTCCACCGGGCACAGAGCGGACGGATGCACGTTAAATCTTTCATGGTCTAAATGTCCTCACGCCTACACAGGGGCTTTGCGTGCCAGTTCAATTGATGACCTCGTTATGGTTCAAATTTATGAGGCAGTGTACTTCTGTCTTTCTCTTCGCTGTGGACACTGCTTTATAATTTTGAACCACGGTCAGATGACGTAGACGACATCTGAGTTGGCACCCGACGGCGCCGGCCTCAATAGGCGTTAGGGCGTTGGATCCCGATCAGATTTACCATACACCAGTTCAGTAGACACACCAGTATAATTTTTTGGATATTTTTAGACGACTTTCTAGTATTTTATTAGCGAAGCTGGCAACCACAATTATATTTAACGTGTACCAGTCTTATATTCACGCCGGTGGAGATTGAGGGTGTTTTCAGACGACTTTTGTAATTATGTAGCTAATCTGGCAATCTTCCGCCCACGAGATCACTTCATCTTTTCCTCATCCAGTCATCATGCCAATTCGAACCACTGATCTCGAACTCGCAATCCTTTGATTGATAGCCGGATGATGACCTCGAGGCTACGAGGTCTCCAATATCTACGTGGACTTGACAAGTTGTAGCGATCTCTTGATCGGAAGGTTGTCAGATTCGTTTATAAATTTTTTTTCACAGAATTTAATTAGTAAGTGCCCCTGGACCCTTCATATGTACTATTCGCTGTACTACTCTAGAAATATAAAAATCTACAAAACTAAAAGTATTGAAAAGAAAACCAGGATGAATACAATATACCAGGATAATCTGTTTTTTTCGTCAGGGCTAGCGGTAAAACTAATGGTTCATAATTCGAGGGTCGTGGATTCGAATATCAACATTGACATTGCAGCGAGCTCAAAATCGAAGGATTGTAAGTTTCATTCCTTGTCGTCAGCAAAAAAACAAACATTCGCCATGTAGAAGGTGTACTACGCACATTAAATCTGTACTGGTTCAATGTTCTCACCCTAATATCTTGTGCGTGAAGTTCTTCGTCATTTGTCCATCGCTTAATATTACGAGGCAGTGTTCTATAATTGTACTAAATTATGAAACTGCTAGTTTTGTCAAGAATTTATAAAATCATTACTTAATTTTTCTCATATTTAGATACTTTAGGTTTTTAATTCGTATGTAAATTAAATATCATATTCTTTTAACGTGCATTTAAAGCGAAATAAAATCCAGGTTTTATAAGGGTAAAGTTTATGGTCGTATAGGAAAACTTATTTATTAGGCTTTTAAATCAGAATTTGTTATCACCGAGTTAATAAAAGTAATAATAAATAATGATGATAAAAATCGAACATGGATTTTATTTTATTTTTACCTTACAAATGTATCAATTTGGCAATATCGTAAAAAACAATTTTAGATGCGTTATAGTTCTTATTTTTTTTTTAAATAATTAGTGAACAAACATTCAAAACGTGTTTAGTCCAAAATTTCTCAAATTTAGATTATTAGACATTTGTCCTGTGCAAATCTCAATAATTTTTTTTAATTGTTTTGAAAAAAGTGCAGGCTGATTTCGAACTTTTTTAATTAAATCCTCAACATTTTCATCTGTGAGGGCTAGTTGGTGAACCGAGGTAAGCTTTCAGCTCATAGTTAGAGGGTTGTGTATTCGAATATCGACATCGTATAGAAATCTTCTAGCCCCTGACAGACCTGTTCTCAGGGCTACAGATCTAAGAAGCATCGCGGAGACCTTCTTTGCGCGTCTTATAGCCTTCGGGATAGTTGGGGGTACTGGAACTACCTCATACAATGCCATTGTCCTTCTACCCCTCCCCTTCAGGCAAGACGACAGGGGAAGAAAGGACTCTTTGCAGTGACAAGTATAGCAGAGTTCATTTACGAGTAATTACCTCCGCGTTTACTGTGAGGGGAGATTTGGTTATCCAGTATTGGTTTGAAAGAGACATTAGGGTGTGGTAAAGGCGTGGTCTTTCTACCTTAACATGTATCAAATAAAGCAAAAAGATACTTTATAATTACACGAAAAATAGAATAGCCTGTTTAAAATGTCTAGAGTCGATAGTTTAAAGAGGATATTTGAAAGAATTAGTAAATAATTTTATTTTCAAGTCGGAACTATTTGTTGTAACGCGGAGGAGAATTTTTTCCCCCTCAGTTATTCGGTTTGTCGCCCCGCCTTCTGAAACGAGTATGTAGAGGGCGCTGATCGCGATTCTTAGTTTCGAATTGTGTGATGAACGCTCTTAAGAATGATCATTAGAAAGATCCTGAGTTTTATATGAAAAGTGACAAATATCAAGAAAAAATTTCCGCATTTTTTTTCTGTAATTGGGCCCCCGTTATCGTATTTTGCATGCATGTGATATTTTCACGAATTAGCGGAAATCTGCAAGCTTATTTGATTGAATGAGTAAAATAAGTAATATTAATCAAATTTGTTCGTAGAGCCAAGAAGCATTGGTGCTAATATGGACTATAACCCCTCGTTTGGGTCTATCTAACTTTACTCCATATAATAATCGTAATATAGATATTACAAATTAATATTTCATCAAATGTGTATATGAAACTTTTTACATTAAAATGTAGTATTGCGTAATCTATAGGCGCCGAACGTCTGAGCATTTTCCTTCGGTCCTGGCATTTTCAGCGTTATTTCGTAAATAAATCTTGTTTTATTACTCTTTGTGGTTCTGTTCCGTTCGACCCCCCCCCCCCCCCCGCACCCCCTGGGGAAGTTTGGAATTGCGAGTTTTAAAAATATCTGATTTGGGAACATTTAAGCCCAAAGAAATAGCAAATGAAAGCGAGGGAAGATTAAATTGCCCAACTTGTAAGATTAAACTTAAATTAGACCTCAGAACGGACACTGCATTGTACGTCGCTGCATATTGGAATATTGGCGACGGTTCGGGCCCATCTCGAAAGAAATACCCGGGAACAATGCCTCGTATGTTTGAACCATGATCAGATAACGAGGACAACACCTGCCGCCGTTCATAAGTTGATAATTTTTTTGTTTCTTTTAGATCATTGAATTAAAATTACCTTTACAATTTAAATTTAATTAATGGAAGTTAATATTTATTGGTAATAAGTAAATAATTTTCTCTGTATAAAATTATGTATATTTAATGTTTAATTTAAAATTAGCAGTGGCGATTGGATTGCACAATTCCATGCAATTTCGAGTGTTTTTACTTCCACTATACTTTAGATCATGTAGCCTTTATAATTTATATTATTCTTTACTAGTTTTGGTCAACTAAAACGCTTATTAGATCTTTAAACTATCATAACTATAAATTATCTAACTAATCGTTACCATTACCACACATATTATAAGGATTCTACTTTAAATTTGTTCTCTAAATTTATTTCATAATTAAGGAGTGAGTTACTAATTTAAAAAGTACAGTTATTGACAACTGTTAAAAGTAGTTACTGACAGTGATAACTGTTGCTGCCTCGATATTCAAATGCCAACGTATTCCTTTTTACTAATAAAAATTTATAAAAAAATTTGAGAAAAAAAAATAGTGGGTGGGGGGGGGGAGAAGTTTGTTGATGTTTTTTTTTTGGGGATGGGAGAAGTTTGTTGATGTTTTTTTTTGGGGGGAGGAGGTTTAAGTATTCCCCCTCTAAGGGGGACCCCCCCCCCCAAAAAAAAAAAACGTATTTCCTAAGGTACCTTACCCCCCCCCCTCGGGAAGGGGGGGGATTAAGTAAAGAAATATGTTGCTCAGTCAGTGAACCCCCCCCCCCCCCCCCATGAAAAATCTATACTTACGTGCCTGCCTCTAGCGATATTCAAAACGATCTGATTTCCTGTATAGGCGAGGTTGTCAATGAAGCAATTAAACATGAAATCGAAGAAATTGATTTTGTAGCCCTCATGTTAGATGAAAACTTCTGATATTAAAAGTAGATCTCAGTTATCTACGGTTTTGAGATATGTGCATAAGGGAGAAAATTGCATCAAAGAGAGATTTATTTGATTTACGGATGTCAGTGCCGATCGTACAGCGGATGACTGTTTTCCCACGTGAAAGATTTGCTCAGTTGGTAAGGCGTTCAGCTACTAATCAGAGGATTGGTGGTTCGAATCCGTGAAATGGACTTGACATAGGTAAAAAAGTAGTGATCTTGCGATCCGAGGGTTGCCAGCTTCGCTACAAAAATACTAGAAAGTCGTCCACAATATCCAACAAATTATACTGGCGTGTATACGGGACTGGTGCACGATACATCTGATCGGGGTCCAAAGTCCCGACGTCTATTGAAGGCGTTGGGTGCCAGTTCAGGTGTTTCCTCGTCATCTGACCATGGTTCTAAAATAACGAGGTGCATGTATGAATGTGTATGTGTTCCCGTGTCTTTCATTCGAGATAGACCCCGAACCGTCGCGAATAGCCCACTGAGCAGCTCTAGTGCGACGTTAATTAACAAAAACAAACAAACAAACAACCCACGTGAAAGATATTGTAAAGGAATTTTAACTGGATGACAAACTCATCGCTCAAACCTACGATGGTGCCGCTGTAATGTCAGGTACAAAAAAAGGTTCTGGATGAATATCCAAAAGCTCTGCACACTCACTGCTACGCTCACGTACTGAATTTAGTTTTAGCTCAAGGTATGAATAAAATACCCGAATGCGACATATTTTTTTCCACTTTAAATGGAATCGCAACGTTTTCGTCACATTCCAGTAAGAGGTCCTTTGCGATTCAAGAACATCTTAAAATATATATATAAAAAAAAAACTTTTTAAAGAACATGCTTTTATTAAATGTACTAAAATACAAAAAATAATCAAATGGATAAGTGGATGAAGGGACTAAGTAATATTTGCATTTACGATTCCAGTTTTGTTGTGAATAAAAAGTTAAGTAAATGTGTATTGTCCTAACAATATTTGGCTATACTTGCTGTATTTAAGCAGTACATAGCAGTATAAGAGAAATGCTATGTTATACTTATACCACGTGTGTATATATTATATACACACGTGGGGCGCTTAGTATTTATATTATATTTAAGATTTATTAAGAATTATTTAACATTTCAAGATGATAAAAGAAGACCTTAAGGTTTTAGATATCATGTGTGAGCGCCCTACGCTTTTATTTTTAGTCAGTTCCAACAAAAGTATATTCAACATATTTCAAAGTAGTTGAAGAGAAAAGAATTCAAGGGGCATGTGGAGGAAAAGGTAATGTTACAAAAGTCAGTTTTCAAGAAGTATAGAATTTTTATCTACAATAACTATGAATATAAGTATAACATAGCATTTCTCTTATACTGCTATGTACTGCTTAAATACAGCAAGTATAGCCAAATATTGTTAGGACAATACACATTTACTTAACTTTTTATTCACAACAAAACTGGAATCTCAAATGCAAATATTACTTAGTCCCTTCATCCACTTATCCATTTGATTATTTTTTGTATTTTAGTACATTTAATAAAAGCATGTTCTTTAAAAAGTTTTTTTTTATATATATATATTATTTTCTGCTTTTTTAGTTATATAAGTAAACAATTGTGTTATATTAATGCTTCTTAAATTTATAACTAACTTTAAAATGAATTTCGTTAATAGCCCAAGGATGGTTGGTTGAAGTAACGTTGCTATAGAGCTGCATAGTGGGCTATTGGCGACGGTACGAGGTTTATCTCTAAGGAATGACCCGGGAAAACTTCCTCGTTTTTTTTTATGTCCATTGGATGCAGAGTCCGACAACTTTGGCCTTTTGTTCACCACCGCTACGTAATATCGGCCGATAATGAACCTTGTATCTTCAAACCACAAATTTAGCAACAGTAGCAAAAGCTGCTTTGCAACGAAATCTAAGCAATTCCCTTCTTAATGTAGAATTGTTTAAAAACAAAAGTGATCGTAACACCTCGGCATGGATTTCGTCGCCAAGCAACATTCCCTATGGCTGCTAAATTTATGGTTCGAAGTTACGAGGTTTTCATTCTAAATTGAAGATGATAGGTTATGGGCGTTTGGTTGGTTGAATTGCTGTCGCATTAGAATTGCACAGTGAGCGAAATTTAGAATTTTCATCCTGCGATTTTTGTCAACTTTCACCCGTGATAAAAGTGCTCTTGACCCTTTGTGCGCTCCCACAGAGTGAGAGGATATATATATATATATATATATATGTATATATATATGTGTTACCGTGAAAGACCGAAATTGGAGAATGTCGACTTTCACCGGTGAATGTCAACACATCCAAATACGTCGGTGAAAGATCGAATATTTAATTTCATTCTTGTACATTCGGACCCTCACCGGTGTATGTCGACAATCACAGATATGCTCTGGTGGAGGTCGAAAAGAGAGGAGCCGAGGTGTCGAGAGAAATTAAACTGGCAAATAAAAATGGTACCCTCAAGCAGCTTTACACACGTAATCAGTTCGTAATTTGTAAAGAATAGTTATTTTCCATAGATGACCACAAATAAATGCAGTTGTAAAAGCAAGGGACTCTTGTGCAATTCAAAGTGTCATAATAGTTTAATTTGTTGCAATAAATAAGATTTGAATCACATAATTAAGTAAGTGTTTTATTACTATTATTTTCTTTTCTCATTTAGAATGTACTGTATAATTAAGTAAGTTTTTATTTTCTATTATTTTATTTTCTCATTTAGAATGTACTGTTTGTTTTAAGTTCTTGGTCACTCCTCTCAGAAAGAGAGGAGACAAAGTTACGTCACCCTTGTGACGTTTTATCGAAATACGGAGAAGAAAATATAAATCTAATAATTCAACATTCATCATTAGTGCGTGGTGAATGTCGACATTTGCCGGTGTAAGTCAGAAATAAGGGTATTTAGCAAATATTTCGGACATACACCAAGCGACTATGTGAATGTTGACATTCACCGGTGAAAGTCGACATTCTCCAGATTTCGGTCTTTCACTGTAACATATATATATATACTAGGAGGCTCCGCCCCCTGCTCTGCTAACGCTCCGCCAACCCCCGGAGGATTGTTACGCAATCCTCATAGGTTTGCTTCGCAAACCACTTCTCGCTTCGCTCGCTAAAAGGTAGGACACAATAACAATGTGTCCTAGTAACAATACTTTTTTTAATTATATTACTAAAAACTTTAAATGTTGAAACTGTAAATTTAAATTATAATTCATCTTGGCATCAATACATTTTTTCGCCATGTAAATCAATATAAAATAATTTAATTTCTTTTAAACTACAAATGAAAACAATGGAACCACTGGCAAGCCATTATTTATTATTTTCCACGTTATTTTCACACCTTTCCTGCGTTTTAGTTTAATTTATAACACTAGGGGGCTCCGCCCCCTGCTCCGCTAACGCTTCACCAACCCCCGGAGGATTGCTACGCAATCCTCTATAGTTTGCTTCGCAAACAATACCGGCTTCATACACTGTAGACAATGACAATGTGTCCTAACAACAATACTTTTTTTAGTTATATAAATTATTGCTGGCAGTGCCGTCACACAAATTTATTTTTGGGATGTTGAGACAAGAAATTTCCCAACTTAACGATCCGAAATTCCGAAAGTGAACGATTCAAAATTCCCAACTTAAGGACGTCAGGTACCAACTCTAGTGTTGTCCTCGTTATCTGACAATTGTTAAAAATATGAGACATCGTTCCCGGGTCTATTCTTCAAGAAAGGCCTCGAACCAAAGCGTCCTTGATGTAGTAAGTAAATACGTACCAATAACCAATCAAGGACGCTTTGTTCGAACCAACGCCAGTAGTTCAATGTGCAGCTCTAGTGCGACGTTAATTAACCAGACCACACTTAACGATTCGAAATTCAAAACGCAACAGTGCTAAAAAATTCCCAGTTCCAACTTATAGACATTTGTCAGCTTTTTTATAGGTAATATTAAACAGTTATCTCGAAAGTATTGATTTATTGCACGCATGTTCCAATGCAGTGTTCTGTTTTGAGGTCTAATTTAAGTTTCATCTTAATACAAGCTGGGCAATTTCTAGTCTTCCATCGCTTTCATTTGCTAATAATATTAACTTTCCTGAGGCATAAATTTTCCCAACTCAGGGATTTTTAAAACTCGAAATTCCCAACTTTTAAGGTATAAAAGTTTACAGCCCCCCCCCCCCCCCCCCTGGATAACTGGAAAATCTCAACTGCTTCAACGCAATTGTTTCTACTCATTGAAAAGCGAAACATGTGTAAACAAACAGTAGCATAAACGCGCCAATCTTAAATAATTCGCCAACTTTTATTTATATAAAGTAAGATTATTGAGAATTGGCGTTAATAATAATTTCCCGTTAAAATATATAATAAGCTACAGGATTTAGATTTACATACATGTTGGCATTTTGCTCCGAAATATCTTTTAATAATAATTATAGTACTTCACATAAATAGTTACATCTAATTTATTTTTTAAGATAGAATTTCAGTATTGATACCATTCAAGAAAGGAAGATTTTACGAATATAACTATATTTTTTTAACGGGAAAAAAGTATATTTTTGAACTACTTAGAGCAGTTTTAATTTATCACTTAAAATTTTACGCGTAAAATTGACGATTATTTCAGACATTTCGTCAATTATTTAAAAATTTATAACTACAAAACTAAATCGAAATTTGACAAACGCTCTGGATCATTTGTAGCCAATAGTTTAATCTATACCCCTAATTTTTTATTTATTTTTTTGTTGAAAATTGGAAGACAAGTATACAAAAATGTATGAATTATTTTCAAAATGTTCTAAAATCATGAATTTAACATAAAATAACGTCTAATATACTGATCGTATTGAAAAACAAAAATATTCATCTTATTACCCAAACATTTCTTAATAAACTGGCATAATTTCATAATTTTAGGACATTTACTTTTTAGGATGCAAGCGGAACAATGAGACAAAAATTCGCAAATTAAAATTTTCTCGAAATATCCGACATTTTTCCTTTCTTCACTATTTTTTATACCTAACTTAATTGACCACATCTAATTTAATTGTAAAGATAGAACTATAATCTTTATAACATCGGAAAGATAAAGTTTTAACGAACATTAATATATTTTTTTTAATAAGAAAATATGTAATTTTAAATGATTTATAGCAATTTAGAAATCACGTTTCAAAAATGAGGGCGAAAAAACTTCAAAAAGTGGAGCGTGTTCAAAGGTTTAAAAAATTTATAAATCCAAAACTAATTCGAATTTTAAAAAATGCTTACTTGGATTTCCAGTTCAAACCTATTTGTACACTCCCTAAAAAAATTGGATCTCTCCTCTTAATAGTGTTTCAGAAACTCGACGGACAAAATTACTTGTAAGCGAAATTTTATCAACGACGACTTTAATATTAAATAACTTATAAACTAATAACAGTATTGAAACAAAAATATATTCTTCTTATTTATCAAACATTTCTTAACAAATTCACTTAATTTCGTAATTTTAGGACTTTAACATTTTGAGATACGATCTGAATAACATTGAAAGAACTGAAAATTCCCCCTAGGGCCGACTTTTTCCCCCTAGGGCTTACTTTTTTTTAAAATAGAGAGATTATTGGTAGTTTGTTTTGGTATAATTGAAGTTAAGCTTACCCATACTCTTGCCTACCAGAAGTGTACTCTTGCCTACCAAGTTGTACTTTACTGAGTTAATACGTCATAATAATGAAGTTCATAGAAATCTAGTTTTCAAAATTACCAATAGATGGCGCCACTTCAATTTTTCGCTTATGTTAAGTTTGGGAAAGCGGTTTTCAAAACTTCTGCGGCGCCTGGAGTTCATAGACCCTTCTTTCGGTTCCTAGAAATCGAGAGAGGCATGCAACATTAAGTCAGTTGTTGATATCTCAAGCCAATGAGAGTCCGCCAACGAGAGAGGCCCCACCAGGGGAGCGGCCGCTTCCGACAACACTTGACTGAACAAAGACATTCCCAGCAACCCAGCCATAGTGACAACATCATATGTCTCATGCTCCTAATGTAATTGCAATATCACACATTTAACCTTTAAATGTAAATTCATAACTTCCATAATTGCATCATTAAATCTAAGTTGTTTCCTAAATACTATGGCTAACATTAATTTGTCCAACAACATAAATTAAACCTTCTTAACCTTCTGAACAAATGGAGTCAACCATCACGTGGCCTCACCCAATAAAACTACGCCGCCGCACTGGTGAACCGGACAATAGAAACACGCAGCTGCAATCGGTGATAACAGACTCTCATTATGCCAGCGTAGTCACCGCATCTACGTGACTGCGCACCTGCCACCTGTAATCCAGACACCTACACTCTGCGCCACTCCTGCCTCGGACAACTGCAAGCCCTTCAACTGATGACCATTATCGCAACCTGCGCATCGGACACCTGCAACACCCTGCGGATGTCCCTGGAATTCCGCTCGCGCCACACTGCTGATGCGGTCATCGACTCGGCTCTGCACTCCGACAACGGGATGGTCGCCGCGATTCACTGCCTGCGACCGCATCCCGCAACACCACCACGTATCCGGCGACCCACTGCCGTGACAGCGCGCCACAACAACACGTCTACGCGACCCACTGCCGAGACCACAGCACCACAACAAGTCTGCGATCCACTGCAAGACCACAACCCTACAACAACACGTCTGCGACCCACTGCATGACAACAACCCACACCAACAGCGTCTTCGGCGACCCACTGTCGAGACTGCACATCACTACAACCACACATCAACACGTTCTGGCGATCCACTGCCAAGACAGCGCACTCAACACACACAGCGTTCTGGATTACCCCTTTCAACCCCGCACCTTGGCAACAACAACAGTCCGGATTTTTTTTTTCAACCACCTCACTGGGAATCCCGTGCTCCGACTCATGGGCGCATCTGTCGACACGGTAAACAAACTACTTCCTTTCGCCCCACCCACCCCTGCCTGACGAAGCGGTGAACATCCCCCTTCTCCGTCAGCCAGACATCATCTCCACTAAAGCTCGACGCAGCCCTTCTCCCAAGCACCCACCGCTCTCCTGCGCAATCCGCAAGCGGCCAATAACGCACTCCAATCAACCACATCCCTTCTTCCAAGAACTCCTCAAAACATAAAGCGAACATGTTCCTTTGGCTCCAAAGTGAAGAGTTCGCGAGCCAAATTCCTACGGCCATAGGAGAGACAGGCTTTCCTCTCTTATTTCTTCTTTCAAGAGTTTCAACCCCCAACCCAACCCCGTTCAACTTCCCCACAAGTCGTGTAATCTGACACCATCGAAGGAGTTCTTTTACAGCGCTGTTTCTTACTCCCCCTCACGCAGTGGGGGAACGTGAGACTCTCCCCTCTTCAACAGTTGATGTTTGTTTACATCCATCCTTCACGTGGGCTCATCTTCAATAGATGTTTCTTCGAGTGCCTGCTTTTTACAGTGATTTTTTTTTACTCCATGCTGCGATGTGCGTCTGCTTTTTAGTGTTTGTGGAGATGTTCCTTTTACGGAAGTGCAAATTTAATTATTCATGGCATTCATATATTAATTTTAATGGCATACTTTAAATTTTAAACCAGTGTATTTAATGCCTATATTTTTATATATCACATAACAAATTCTGTAATTTCACACATGCGCCATTTCATTGCACTTCTGCCATTTCAATAACCTGTAACTCCAGTCACCTGCAAGTTTTTTTTTTCTTTCTTTCGTGATTTCCGATGAAAATCACTGGGCAAGGACTATGCGGCGCCTGGAGTTCATAGACCCTTCTTTCGGTTCCTAGAAATCGAGAGAGGCATGCAACATTAAGTCAGTTGTTGATATCTCAAGCCAATGAGAGTCCGCCAACGAGAGAGGCCCCACCAGGGAAGCGGCCGCTTCCGACAACACTTGACTGAACAAAGACATTCCCAGCAACCCAGCCATAGTGACAACATCATATGTCTGATGCTCCTAATGTAATTGCAATATCACACATTTAACCTTTAAATGTAAATTCATAACTTCCATAATTGCATCATTAAATCTAAGTTGTTTCCTAAATACTATGGCTAACATTAATTTGTCCAACAACATAAATTAAACCTTCTTAACCTTCTGAACAAATGGAGTCAACCATCGCGTGGCCTCACCCAACAAAACTACGCCGCCGCACTTCTTTTTTTAATGTAATAGGGCTTTTATTCTTCCTAATTTAAGCTGACATCAACAAAATAATTATTTACTAATGAATTGAAGGAGCTAATCGCCAAAATGGCAAAATAAAAATGCTGATGGAACAGAATTTCGTAAACAAACTAACTGTTGCCATTCCGCGTAGAGAAAAACAGCATTTTTCAATCACCGCGTAAGAGAATTAATTATATATAAAGATATATATATATATATATATATATATATATATATATATATATATATTGTTAAAAAAGTAATTAAAAAAAATCTTGATTTAAATAATTAAATTTATTTGATTAGTAAATCGATTTTTTTTTTACAAAAAAAAATCAACAATTCTGACAGAAAGGGAAAATTTGTCACCATTATAATGGCCCTGGGATTTAAGGGGCTGCAAATGGTCCACTGCCTTCTGGGCCCCTGTCCCTTTGCCTCTGAAGCAGTGGCCTTGAAAGATTATTTGGATAAAAAAATTATATTAGATGTAAAGTGTCCAAAGTGATTTAATTACTAATATAAATTTTATATTAAAAAAAGTTCTGTCCAAGAAACTAAAACCAGGATTTTTTTTTTTTTTTTTTTTTGGTGAAACAAGCAATTTCCCAACTTGGCAATTCGAAATTCTCAGCTTAATGGCGCCGGGTACCACCTTAAGTACTGCCCTCATTATCTAATAATTGTTCAAAATTACGATGCATTGTTCTCGGGTCTTTCCTTCAAAATAATACCCGAACCCCCGCTAATAGTCCAATAAGCAACTCTAGTGTTCGACGTCATTTAACCTAACCAAACTTAATGATTGAAATTCCCGACTTGACAAGTGCTAAAAATTCCCAGTTCCAACTTATCGACATTTTTAAACTTTTTTATAGATTTGGTAATATTAAACAGTTATCTCAAAAGTATTGATTTGTTGCACGCATGTTCTAATATAATGCCCGTTCAGATGTCTAATTCAATTTTATTTTTACAAGTTGGGTAATTTTTAATCATCCCCCGCTTTGATTTGCTAATCATATTAATTTTCTTCGGGCATACATTTTCCTAATTCGGGCATATTTAAAACTCAAAATTCCAAAATTTTAAGGTTTCCAGATTGATGTGGGTGATTCGCCCCCCCCCCCCCCTATCGGGTGCGACGGGCCTGCCCAAAACATAAAGCCAATAAATTATTTTGTGATCGTATTAAAAAGAGGCAAAGCCAAATTGCAGAAATCCCTTAATCAGTTTTAGGAAGGACTATCGAGAGAAAGATGGCACAACTATGCACGACCTACGGGAACCTGGTCCCTAAAATTAAAAAAAGGCCTGTATTTTATGTCCTTGAAAAAAAAAATGTTTAAATTAAAAAAAAAATCGTTTTATGTCCATGTAAAAAAATGTCCATTCGGTTTTATGTCCATGTTCTTCTCTTAAAGAATAGACATATATATATATTTACTATATATTACTTCAGTTTAGTTTCTCATACTATATTTTTAGTGCTTACAATAAATTAAATTATAAATAGTACTAGCAATATGGCCCGCCGAAAACTGCACGATTTTTTTTATTTGTTAGCGTTGCCATCAGTCGGATATGTATATAACTTAGCCAGTCGCATGACTGTGCACTGTGAAAACAAATGCTTTATAAAAACCTAGATTTATTCAATTACTTTGAGTAGTATTCGAGATACCTAATCCTAATACTTTTTATGCTCACGCCTTTTCACTACTACAAATTAAACTGATGTTTTTGTAAATTGCTTTTTTTTTTGTTATATAAAAATTTCTAAAAAATAATTATTAAAAAAGCTTTTGCAAATATTAGTCTTGTAATATAATGCCAATAAAAATAATACATTCTGCAAAAATAAAAGTAAAACAGTTGGCGAAGTTTATTCAATGCCAATTGGTCATATTATTTTAAAAGTTGCATTTTTTTTGGTATAAAATTTAACCCTTCAGTGACTATAAACGTATGTAGTAAACTTCACATTTATTAGTTTTAATACTGGCAATGCAATAATATATCAAAGAACAAAATATTACATTTTTCCAAATGGAAATAATTTAATGGAAATAATTCCAAATGGAAATCCCCAATATCATTTCGTTTCCTTTTCCGCATCACAGGGGTATATTCTGTTGGTTTTCTCTGGTGTGCAACATCCAAGGATAGTGAAGACCATATATATATAAGGTGTGCTTGTTCTCACGCTGTCTGACAGAAGGCGGGGACAGCACATTTTTGACGTCATAGTGACGCCTACCTTGCGCTTTCTGTAGGCGTGTCTAATGCTCTCGTTTGTGAGGTGCTGCCATCTATTCGTTTATTTGTGAACTTTTAAAAAGTGATAAGCTAACTTTATTTAGTTACTTTTATTGCATTTTATGAGTTTAAATTATATTTTAAGGAAAAATTGCAAAAGATTTGTTTAATAAATTAAGCGTATTAAAATAATATTAGCTGCCACGAGAGCATGTCCATGAATTTTGAAAGAGTAAAATGGGGGTAGGAAACATCAGGTCAATGCATTTGTATTGGACATATTAAATCAGTTACAATTTCAATCAAGTCAAATACGGGCACATAACAAAACAAGAACGGATTAGTAGTGAAGCTACCTGAACACAATTATTTACAGGTATTTACATTATTTTGCTAATTAAAAATTAAATCACCAGTTGTTACCCAACCGGGGATCGAACCTAAGTAGCAATGCTTGAAACATACAGCCAATGATCAAAAACCGATAGTAAGGCGGAGCAAAAATGACGTCAAAAATGTGCTTTCCTTGCCCACTTTCAAAAAGCGAAAAACGAGCGCACCTTCTATATATATAGTCTTCACTATCCTTGTGCAACATCAATGTTTTTAAAGTCGTGAATTGTTTCGTCAATCACCAACTCCTCGGAAAAATTTATATCTTCATTTTCCTACCCCATACTTCTAGATGTGGATGGCAAGCTGTCTTTAGAATCAGAAAGCAAGGAGCTGCTTAGAGTGCTATAAACAAATAACTTGTTTAAATTTTAAGCAAATTTTTTTTTTACAAAACGGATGCAACATATATATTATGAATGAAATTGTCTTTTGGTTTCCTTTTGGAATAGTAATTTTTATATTTGTGATTACAATTATGCAGGTTTTTTATCAACAATTTTTATTATATAAAAAGTTTTCTATATAATTTTTTACAAATATTTTAAGCATCACTATTTGGCTACCTAATAGCAGACTGTTTTATTAAAAATATAGGCAATGTTACAATTACTAACCAGTGCACCCCTAATTTAAGTGAAAAAATTTCCCGAATATCCAACAAAATATGCGGCGTGTATACCGGACTGGTGAGCGATAAATCTGATCGGGGTCCAAAGTGTTGACGCCTATTGAAGGCGTGGGTGCCAGCTGAGGTATTGTTCTCATCATCTGATCATGGTTCAAAAATACCAGACATAGTTCCCCTTTCATTCGTTCGAGAGAGGCCCCGACCCGTCGCGCATAGCCCACTGTGTAGCTGTAGTGCGAAGTTGATTAACCAAACCAACAAATAATCCTCCCATTTGAAACGTTGGTGTATAATCCGGCATAAATTTACTTATCTGACATTGGCATCTCGTTTGGTTTTATTAATATTATTGTGCCAAATCAAATTAAAGTGCACTTGCGACCCTTAAGACGAGTATTTACTAGGTATTAATTTAATTAAAACCTTGTATTTGCGTGTAAAGCCAAATACTAGAATGGCCTTATCCTCAGTGTAAGGTACTTGTTACAGAATATAAAACGGTGAAAATGTCTAATTTTACAAATAACAATATCTCAGTTGAAGGTCCAAACGCTCATCAATTGTCATTCACTTGCAACAAAACTTTTTCTGTGACAGAAGATTTCGACGGAGATAATCACGGAGAAGACGAGGATAGTCCAAAGGACCACATTCACATCTTTACTAACGATAAACCTCATATATGTGAAGTTTGTAACAAACAATTTGCTCAGAAAAGTAATCTAAAACAAAAAAATTTTGTCCACACTGGGGAAAAACCTGGTAAATGTGAAGTTTGCAACAAACAATTTACTCAAAAGGGCTGTCTCAATCAGCACCTGCTTACCCACACTGGGGAAAAACCTCATATATGTGAAGTGTGCAACAAACAATTTACTCACAAGTGTAGTCTCAATAAGCATCTCCTGATCCACACTGGGGAAAAACCTCATAGATGTGAAGTGTGCAACAAACAATTTAAAGATAAAAGTATTCTGAAAAAACACCTACTTACCCACACTGGGGAAAAACCTTATAGGTGTGAAGTGTGCAACAAACAATTTACTCAAAAGAATAATCTCGATCGGCACCTCCTTACCCACACTGGGGAAAAACCTCATAGATGTGAAGTGTGCAAAAAACAATTTACTGATCAAAGTAGTCTCAAAAAACACCTACTTACCCACACTGGGGAAAAACCTTATAGATGTGAAGTGTGCAACAAACAATTTACTGATAGAAGTAGTCTCAAAAAACACCTTCTTACCCACACTGGGGAAAAACCTCATACATGTGAAGTGTGTAACAAACAATTTACTGAAAAAGGTAGTCTCAAAAAACACCTACTTGCCCACACTGGGGAAAAACCTTATAGATGTGAAGTGTGCAACAAACAATTTACTAATAAAAGTAGTCTCAAAAAACACCTCCTTACCCACACTGGGGAAAAACCTCATACATGTGAAGTGTGTAACAAACAATTTACTGATAAAAGTAATCTCAAAACACACCTACTTACCCACACTGGGGAAAAACCTTATAGATGTGAAGTGTGCAACAAACAATTTACTCAAAAGAATAATCTCGATCGGCACCTCCTTACCCACACTGGGGAAAAACCTCATACATGTGAAGTGGGCAACAAACAATTTACTGATAAAAGTAGTCTCAATAAGCATTTTCTTAGCCATACTGGAGAAAAATCAGATACATCTGCAGTAGAGTAAGAGGTGGAGTAAAATGAGTATTTTGGAACTTAAATATAAATTACACTTGATGCTTTGATCTCATTCTTTTTTTTTAAAAAAAAAACTTCGTTTAAGGGAACATTTTACCAAAAATTTTAATTTCCGTGTGATCCAACATCAATTTGGAATATTTTCTCTATTTCAGTAAAACAAGACGCTGTGTAGTGAGGACTGGTGCCTTTAAATGTGTGCTGTACTTCTATCAAATGCCCCCCCATATTAGTCGTGGTGCAGAAGCTGGGAGTGTTGGGTACTAGCCTTAGTCCTAAACTTATATTGGGCTCCGAGTTTTCCTAATATTTTTAATACCCGGCTAAACCACACGCCTCCCAATCCGATAAAACTTGCTGTACATAGTTGCGAGAAATAAAAATTAATGTAATGTTTTTAAATATTCAGTTAGAAAAAGCATTTCAACAAAATGGCGATTTCAACATGCATTTGAATGAATATTTTTAAGTCATACACTCCTGTACAACTGTATGGCAGAAGAAGCCGCAGATGGGCGAAGCAGTGGGCGTCAGTAACATTAGAACAATTGTCTATTGCTGGGAGGGACCCACCAAGCCTTTGAGTGATACTGTCTCTTCGACATAATTCCACCTAAAGGCATGTGTGGAAGTTTTCCATCCTATAACGGATTTCCGTCTTTTAGATTTTTGTCCAAGACGTAATTGGATGGTAAAATTAATGCTCTATGTGGATGACAATTTTTCAAAGCCAATAAAACGTCAAATGACACAACTATGCAATAACTCGTTCTCTTGTTGAATGTTAGGTTTGGTTAATTAGCATTGTTCTAGAGCTGCACACTAGGCTATAGGCGATGGTTCATGACCTATCTCGAAGGAAAGACCCGAGAACAAGGACAACACCTCAGCTGGTACCGGCACAAACTCATTAGGCGTCAGGACATTGGACTATGATCAGATTTATCGTGCACCAGTCCCATATGCATGCTTGTATAATTTGTTGGATGTTCTGGACGACTTTCAGGTATTTTTGTAGCGACACTGTCAACTCTCCAATCAACCAAGATCACTACTTCTTTGTCCAGTCCACTCCGCGATGTCGAACTAGCAATTCTCTGATTACCAGCTGAACGCCTTTATCCACTCGGCCACTGGAGGCACCTGTTGAATATTTGGAAGTGATCTCACAATTAAGGATACTTTTCACCACTATCCGATGAAGTTATTGTGATCGTGATTGCAATGCAAAGAGTCGTATTAACTGCATTTTTAGATGATAGGTTGAAGGAATCTTATCATCAAATCCTTTGCATTGGAATTTCTAGAATTAAAATTTTTAACGAAAGATAAACTATAGATTTCAATTTTTAGAAATTTAGTTTCCAAAAAGTGTATCTTTATTAAAATTTTAGATTTTACGAACTTTTGAATAAGTATGATTTTAATGCCGCCTTTTCTTATTTAAAAATATTGTGAGTTTGTGAATATAACCAAACTTTGAATTTCCGTCCTGCGAGTTTTGCCAACTTTCACCCGTGATGAAAGGGCTCTCGACCCCTGGAGTGAGAGAACAGAAAGCAGGGTTGTAGGGATTTCAATCAATAGTTTAAAAAAATCACTGATTTAAATTTATTTCAGATATGAAAAATTATGTGTTTTTAATCCAATGAAATTATTTATGCAGCTTCAATAAGGGATTTGCCTTTTTTAATCTTATATTTCATTGAATTGATGCAACTAGTATATTTCATATATTATTTTTAGAGAATAGATTGAAAGCAAAATTTATTTTAGATAAATCTCTTATTATGATAAGCACAATAAAATGCAGAAAGTAAAAATCCTTCCCTTCTTGAATATTAAAAAAATAAAACATTGTGAAAGGAACATGTTCATAAAAAAAGAACATAGTAAAATGCAGTTAGTGTGAGTTTCCATTTTAATATTATAAAAAAAGTTTTGTGGACATGTTCTGCCCGGTCCATTTTTTTTAAAGAGATTCCAATTATATATGTTACAATATAATTTCTCATGTAATTAAAAATATTATAACTCAATTCTTAAGTATATTACATCCTCTGATGATGAGACGATGTTAGCGATAGCCCACGACGGTCGGGTTTCTGTTTTGCTCCGCTAAATCAAAGAAATTAAATGAATTCTAAACCGAGTTTTCCGGTTTTTAAGGACACATTCTGTGAAGGCATTTGTGATCCACTATTCTCAACTTATCATGTTAAAACTAAAATCTATCAGCAATTGATCGACAAAGGTAATGATCCTGTAGTCAAAATTGAAGTTGAGAGTGAACTCCTCGAATTGTACGAGAAACTCTCTACCCAGGGAATGTACCCTGATCACTTCGACATGGAACTGCTGTATGCTGAGATCCAACATGACCCAAAGGGCCGGCTCGTCCGCATCAAGGACTTTGAAAATGTAATAGTCCCGGACCCACCCGCGCCCATCCAGAAAAAGAAAAAGAAGCGCAGGAATGAGCTGACCGGTGGTCAGTCTCCCATCGCTTCTGAACAACTGCCCTGCCCTGACGAGGTGATTGACAACATGGAAGTAAATGAGCAAACTGATATGCTTATTACTGAGGGGGAAACTGATAGAATGATCATCGACTCCCCACCAGCGCCCTGTGTCATCGAGCCTGTTTACACCCAGCCGGGTGCCATATTCCTCAAAATCACTGACGAATACCCACTCATCCTGTCGGAACTGAATATTATCATGAACGATAAACTCCAGTCCAAGCAAACTGGGAACTTTATCAAAATTCAACCGACTTGTGAAAGTGACTATAATCTGACCATTGACTATCTCACGGAGAGAAAAAATGACTTTTTTCTTGCCGCCCCACCGAACAGTGCTCCGTTCCGAGTGGCGATTAAAGGCTTGCCAGCTCAAACGTCCTGCACTGCCATCCTGAATGAGCTAACCGCCATTGGATATGACATTTCCAAAGTGGTCCAACTCACCAGACGTTCGACCAAGGCCCCCACCAAAGTGTTTATGGCGGCCATGACTAAAACTCCCGGAATTAACAAAATCCTGAAAACCAAAGTGCTCTTAGGACTGGATATTTTCGTGGAACCCTATCGCAGTAAAAGTATACCGCAATGCTTTAATTGCAACTACTTCTTTCATACTTCTCATTCTTGCCACCTCGCACCCAGATGTTTGAAGTGCGGGGAATCCCACCAAACGAGAGATTGCTCTCTCGGCAAGTTGGACAACCCGACATGTATTAACTGCAAGGCTACAGGTCACGTAGCCTCCAGTAAAAGATGCCCTGACTTCCCAAAACCGAGGAAACTTCCAGCCCAAAACCGAATCATCAGGCCTTCGATTCCGGCTCGGCGGAAGGATACACGGAAACCCACCCCACCACCTGTCCCGGCGACAAAGAGCGTGCCCGCTCCAGTCACCGAGTTATGCAAGGAACTTTCTTTTATCTTTGCCCACACTGATGGTATCAAAAGCTTGATTGATCAGTTGAGGGTAAAAGATACTGCTGCAGAGAAACTACAGGCCCTTTTCTGCTTCTTCCTGGATCAACTGAATGAAATTGACTCAGCCAAGGTGAGCAGCCATGTACCAGAGTTGGTGGCCCCGCCCACCGACCAATAGGAAACGAGCAACTTCGGCAGCAGCCATTCAGACATGTCCGCGATTTAATTTTAACTTTAACTTTTTTCTTTTTTTTTACTGTTTCGTCCTGTCTAGTCCGTGTTTCGTTTATTTAATCGCCTTGCGCGAGTAATTCAAATTTAATTTCTATCGTCATGTTTCTAACAATTGACAGTCCTACAGGAGGTTAAGGGAGCTTCGCTCCTATGGTACTCCACACGCTTCGCTCAACTCTCTCTCAACTCTCCTCTGATGATGAGATGTAATCTCAACTTTCTGTTTCATTGGATGTGCCGGTGGCTTTATTGCATATCATGAATTCTTTTTTGTTTTATTCTTAGTAAATAGCCTATACTCGGGGACAACCTAAGTTGAACCTGTAGTGTAGCGAAAGCTATGATTTGTATAGATGTTCAATTGCTTTAGGCTCAACTTAGGTTGTCCACGAGCATAGTCTCAAACTGTGATGTTAGAATGGGAGATAATTTTTTTCTGGAGCATAAGATTCAGAGTCCAGTTTAAAAAAAAAGGTTAGAAGTTTGTCTTTTCTTATGTTTAAATCATTTCAGGGGAGTTGCGCCTGCATAAATTGCGTCAATTCGCGATTTCTGCATCAAGATGCTCCAAAACACCGATTTTTAGTCAAATTGCGCAAAAAAACTGCACCAATTTAATAAATTTGCCGCTAATTTTAATTTTATGACCGTATGTATATAATACAATTATTACTCTTCTGCAAATATGACCCTCTATTTAATTTTTATCTATACAATATTTATAAGTTGCCCATTTTCACGGTTTCTGTAACCTCAAGTGAATTGGGGGGGGGGGGGGGGGGGGGGGGCTTTGAAAAAGAACATTGATTTCATTAGCTAAGTTACAGTTTTTCGCATACACTCCAATCTATCATTTGTGAATAAGTATTCAAACTTGAAAGGTGCACGTTGATTTCCGTTTTGAGGATACTTTTTTCTTAGTTAAATTCTATATTTTGATACACGGCTTTATAGAGTTTAGAATGCATTTGATTTTAGATCTTGAGAATATATTAAAAAAAAATTAGGGTGCATTAACAATGAAATAAGTTTTGCTTTTATAGGGATACATTGATATTTTTTTAAGGGAGGGTGAGGGTACATTTTTCTTTTGGGACTACTTTTGGACTTCATCTTTTAGGGACATGGGCTTTTACTTATTATTATTAGAGGTACAGCCGGGGAAGAAGAAACGATCCACCCTGGGTTTCTCGGCCACTATTTATTGTAGGGCTAAACTTAATATACCATTTTGTAGGGAATTAAGTCTACTACACATTAATATACAAAAAATTTGCGTAGGGGACTATCTGTCCGCTCGAATCCGCACCAACTATTCAATAGTAACACCTACTTTTGATGGTGAAGAAATGTTCCACGCCCTCAAAATAATCTAAATATAAATTTTGGTTAATTTCCTACATTTATATGCAGAGATATTAGACAATATGTATCGATCTTATTTGAAATGCTACCTCCACATTGAACAAAGTATTAGTTGGACTTCGAAATGAAGGACACTGGCAGAAAATGCTTTGGCGGTAGCCAATTTTTTTTCTTATGCGTGGTCAGACTCGTCATTTGTATTCTTAGGATGTTCTGAAATTATGTAGGCAAATGACAAACTTAATATTGTAAGACAAATTAAAAATAATAGAATATATATTAAAAAAATTATTTATTACAGTTTTAAAATACGTATACCAATGATTTACTTTAATTTTAAAATTCAAATGGAACAATTTTTTTTTAATATTTTAAATAGTGTTCAACGAATACGTGTAGTTTCTAAATTTTAAATGAAATATTGTAAATGTTATATTTACACACTCAGTTTGAATTGAGGTTATGTAATCACTTATTTTTTCTTCTATAAGATCGTGCTTGTCTTAGGTTATACAGGATGTCTCAAAAGTATTTTAATACTTTTAAAACTCATTTAAAAAACAAATATGCACATTTGTATTTCATAAAGAAATAATCACGATTTTTAACAATGTTTAGAGCACTTCATTGTGCACTTTTAAAAAATAAGTTTTTAAATAAAGCCACATATGGTGTTGTGGTCCAAAAACCTTACAATAGCCAATATTCAAGTAATAATAGCAAAGTAAAGCAGATTAAAAGTAACGAGTGGAAGCAAGTGCCACCCGACTTTTTGAAAATTTAAAACTTGATCATTGTTTTCTCGGTTGGTTCATTGTTTGTTTGGTAGAGAGAAATTTGTACACCCGACCCGCCCTAAGAATAAACGTCGCACTAGAGCTGCACAGTGGACTATGACAACGGTTCGGGGTCTATATCGTAGGAAAGACCCGGGAACGATGCTTCGCATTTTTGAAATATGGTCAAATGACGGGGACAACACCTGAGCTGGCACCCTACGCAAACTCAATAGCCGACAGGACATTGAATTTGGGTCATATTTAACGAGCACCACTCCCGGGTACCCCTCGCCGGTATATAAGAATTTAAAATGTTATACCAACGCGATCACAGCTCTTTTAATTCCAAAATTGGCGAAGATTTCTTTTAAGTACTGTTGATTTTAAATTTATGTATGTCCCCTGAAATTAACATTTGATGCACATTTTAATATAGCAAAGAAACTACAAAGAGGAAAATTACGAAATTTCAGATATGCATATAAAGCTTTTTCGGAATCCATCAAAAAAATAGCATGTTTGCTATTAATAAATTTTATGAATATTAATATCCTAATTTAAACAAAATTAAAAAAAATACATATAAGTAATGAAAGTTAGTGTATTTTATTTGGGTCGTTTAGAAGTAACACAGATATAAAGTTTAATAAAATTGTTATTTCGAGAGATATGATTAAAAGTTTAAAAAATTCATTTAACATTACTAATTCTAAACTTTCGATATTCATAATTAAAAAACTACTTGACTAAATGACTCGCAAATTGATGTCCAACGATAAATTTTGTCGTAGATTCTAAATATTGAGTCAAAATTGGGTGTTGCTATTGGAAATTTTAAAGTTGGTGCAGATTTAATATGAAGATAGTCCCTATGCAAATTTTTGGTATATCAATGTGTAGTAGATATTATTCCTTACCAAATGGTATATTGAGTTCAGCCTTACAATAAATAGTGGCAGAGAAATCAGGGGTGGTTCGTTTTTTCCCCCCGGCTGTACATTAGGAGTATATTTCTATTTGTTTAGAGGTAAATTAATGTGGGTTTTTTTTTTTGGGGGGGGGGGGGGAGCGTTAGGATGCCTGCTTGAACTTTTTCTGTTTAGTATAGGGGTCCAAAGTAAGTTAATTCAAGGGGTACATTTTTCTTTTACAGGTACATATTAGGCTTTTTTTATAGCCACATTTGGGCATTTTCCTTTACAGGCTTTTACTTTTAAGGGTACCTTAAGTTTTATTTTAAGGGTATGTTGGGCTTTTTCTTTGAGGCATACAATGGGTTTTTCGTTTAGGGGTATGCTTTTTTTTCGTATAGGTACACTGTGTACTTTTCTTTTTTGGATAGATATTAGTCGTTTACTTTTAAGAGTACATTGTTTTATTTTCCTTTTAGGGATACACTGGGGGTTTTCTTATTAGGGTACATTAAGCTTTTAATTGTTTTCTGGGGTTATATTTTAAGGGTACATTGGGCTTTTTTTTTGGGGGGTACACAGGTTTTTTTTCTTTTGAGGGTATATTAGGATTTATCTTTTGGGGGTGCATTCTTTTACCTTTAAGGGAACTCTTTGGTTTTATTTTAAATAACTATTTCGTCTTAAATTTTCACACGGTGTAAAATATTTTTAAAAAACGAGTTTTTAACGTAAACAACAGTGGCGGCCCGTGGTCGAAAATGTTAGTGCAGCCGAAATCATGTGATCCCCCCCCCCCCCCTATTTTCTAAAACCATACACGAACGGATTTTTTTATTTATTATTTATTAATTTTTACAAAATGATAACATGTGAAATAAAAATTGAAAACATTTATTTTTTGAAAATTAAAGCAATCCTCCTTTTTTTTAAACATGCAAATCGGTCAATTTCAATATTAACTTAAATAACGAAACAACAGCAAAACCATAATGGTCCTGAAACAACAGCATACAGTAAATTTATCACAAAAACTATTTCCGTTTGGAGAGATTCTCGTAAGCCCATATTATTCCTTACACTTTAAATTATCAAACAACTCAGTCGGGTTCGCAATTCTAAGCCAAAAAAGAAGAAATAACGCCACCTTGCCAAAGCAGCCAACAAGAAACGAACGCCCCACCCGACTATAGTTTAATATACTCTGCATAACTCAAAATGTTCAGCCGCGTCCGTTAAATGTATTCCAGAACCCGAACTACGTTTCGTAAAAAAATAGAACTAGTATTGTTAGAACCTTATCAGTGTAACCTTTAATTTAATACCAGAATATTTTTTTTAATTGAAAATCAAAGGAGATACGGAGTTTTTTTTAATTTGCGTAAATTTAGTCGATTTGTCACTTTTTCAAATTATGAAACCCAAATTTGTTAAACAAGCTAGACACTACATTATTCAACCAATTCTTTTGATTAATAGCTTATATAATAGCTTTATAGCATCACTAGGCCCCTTTGCTACTTTCATCATATAATATTAATTATTTATAAGTTTAATTAGCTAAAAAAGTAATTAAATTCTAAAAGCCGAAATTCTCACCATCAGGCAGTTAATACCAAATATGAAGTTTTTCCACTGCCCGGCCGCCAAAGCAAATTATGTTTTAGAGCGGCTTAATAAAAGTTAAAATTATCGGCAAATAATATGCTCTACAAAATAAAAATTATACCGTCTAAAAGATAAAAATTTCATTTATTCGATGCAAATTTTTTTATTTCACTTGGACAAATATTAATGAAGATAGAAGCATTTCAATTAATTAGCATTATTGAATATGTTCCCTCTTTGTCATTCACTTTTCACAGGAGAATGAAAAGCCGCAACTATAGCAATCCCATTCAAATCAGCCGCAACTAGCAAAACCCAGCGCAGTTAGATAAAGTGAGTGACGTCAAATCCACGAAGGAAGGAGAGTTGCTGCTTTTACTATGAATTAACTATGAGATACCTCGTAAAACGAACGTGCTAATTTAATCCTAAATTTTTAATGCAGCGTGTATGATAAATTATATGGTTTGGTTTGGTTTTGTTAATTAACGTCGCACTAGAGCTGCACAGTGGGCTATTGGCGACGGTTCAGGGTCAATCTCGAAGGAAAGACCCGGGAATACATACACATTCACACACACATTCATACATGCACCTTGTTATTTTAGAACCATGGTCAGATGACGAGGAAACACCTGAACTGGCACCCAACGCCTTCAATAGACGTCGGGACTTAAATCTGATCGGGACCCCGATCAGATTTATCGTGCACCAGTCCCTTATACACGCCAGTATAATTTGTTGGATATTCCGGACGACTTTCTAGTATTTTTGTAGCGAAGCTGGCAACCCTCCGATCGCAAGATCACTACTTTTTTACTTTTCTGTGTCAAGTCCATTTCCCGGATTCGAACCACCAATCCTCTGATTAGTAGCTGAACGCCTTACCAACTGAGCAACTGGGGCTCGATAAATTATATGAATAAAAGGACTGATATCCCCTTAAAAAACTTTAGAAAAGTAAAAAACGCTAAGCATCCCCCTCCCCCTTTAAAAATCTTCGAAACTGTGGCTAAAAAAGTTGTGATATAAAAAACAAACAAGCCAATTGCACTAGAGGCTCAACTCTACACACCCACTCGCTAGCCTTCTCCCGGAAAAAAAAAACTGTGCTTTCTTTTCTTAGCACGATTAAAAATCTATGTGTGTATAAAATTTTAATCGAGCTAAGAAAAGAAATCGCAGCATTTTTCCGGGAGAAGGCTAGCGAGTGGGTGTGCAGGGTTGAGCCCCTAGTGGCTTGTTTGTGTTTTATATCTTTATATCACAACTTTTTTAGCCACAGTTTCGGAGATTTTTAAAGGGGGAGAGGGTGCCTAGCGTTTTTTTTACTTTTCTGAAGTTTTGAGGGATACTTTAAATAGGAAAATTAAGCTTTTTTTTGTACGTATCGAAATTTTTTAAGGTTTGAAAATCTCCTTATTCGACATTAGTTTCGAATACTTCTTTTTTTTCTACGGAATATTGGTTTTAGACACTTCCGAATGTCTTAGAGTCTTAAAATGTCTTATGCAGATAGGGTTTTTTCATACACTAGGGGGCTCCGCCAACCCACGGAGGATTGCTTCGGAAACCAATGAGGAATTCATGCACTGTAGACAATGACAATGTGTCCTAACAACAATACTTTTTAAATTAATAGTCATTAATTTAAAAGAGCAACAGTAGAATTGTTTCTGCCATTGAAAAGCAAAACATGTTCCAACCATATAACAACCAATCGCATAAATGTGCCAAGTTTCAGTCTAATCGCCAACTTTTTTTTAAATACCCAAGAGAATTGACGCTAAGAATAATTTGTCAATAAGATATATTTTAAATTATGGGAAACTGGGTTGCCATCCGTTTCCTTTTTTTATTCGACTACCATTCAAAAAATATTTATAGTAAACATAAATACAGACAACTCTCGTTATCTCGAACTCGAAGGGAAGTGTATAAAAATTCGAGATATCGAAAATTCGAGTTATCGAAAATCCTATAAAAAAGCTGTTTTGGTAAAAACAAATACTTGTATACTTACACCACTTTATTTAACATATCTATCCAAAATAGTTTGGTGAGTATTTATATTTTTTTCGAAATCAATTATATTTTTCAAATGCACGATTGCTTGAAATGTCTCCGATGTTTTAATTTCCGGCCTCGATTCAATGAATGCACGCACAGTTTTTATAGAAGATAGAGCCTCTTACAAAGTTATCTTTGGAGGAGGTTAGCATTCTTCGTTATCATTCTTCTTCTGAGAGCGATATCTCATCAAATGCTGCTACAGAGAGTGCATTGCCTAAACAAAAATGAGAAGGGGTCGAGTGTCGTCTTCATATTTTAAGTGAGTTGCTTTCTGGACGGTCGGTAATGTTCCAAGAAAGTGACTTGCAGTTTACCGAAAACGCCAGCTGGCTTGTGGGACGATAAATCATTAATCTTCCTTGTTGGACTGACTCTGTGTTAAAGAGGAGGGGATACAGCTCAGGGAATCCAGTCTGGCGACAATCAAACAAAAGGATGAGGCAAGGTAGGAATTCATTGTACGTATACCCTTTCAATAACGCACAATAAGAAAGAGAACTGATAAAGAAGAACGTGGCAATTACATATATGCTAAAGGTTCTTCAAAATCCGTATTTTTGAGATGAAAACAAAATTTTGAGTTCTGAGGAAACTTCGAGTTATCGAAAATAACGACGAAAAACTTCGAATTAAAGAGATAAAATTACATTAAATAAGTAATGAAGGTGCAAGGAAATCAAATTTTTTCGAGATATCGAAAAATTCGAGTTATCGAATTTCGAGTTATCAAGAGTCTACTGTAGTTACATCTAATTTAATTTTCAAGATAGAATTTCAATCTTGAAACCATCCAAGAAAGAAAGATTTTTCGAATATGATCATATTTTTTTTAATGGGAAAAAAGTACATTTTTGAACTACTTAAAGGTGACTTGGGAAAGTAAAGCTTTGAAAGTGACAGAATTATCTAAAGCCATATATCCTTAATGCTTACAAATATTTAAGAACTCGTATTTATTATTTGATTCATGACAATTCTTATGTACAAAAGTATTGTTTTAATTATTACAGGATTGCCATGCACATGGAAAACAGGAATAAAACCTGGAATACCTTATTTTTATATTTATTTCTTCAAATTCAAAGTGCATATTATGGAACAAACTGTGTCATATGTCTGTGTAAAATTAATAAATTATATTTAAGTGGAGCCATTTTATTTACAAAGTATCACAACAATTGGTATAAACTATTAATTACTTGTTAAAAACCTTTATTCTGCAAGTTTTCAGATACTTTAATTTTCAACATTTGTTTTCATTCCTGACACTGTTTTATACAAAATTATTGTATTCATTACACTCACTAGCACTAAATTTATCTGACAAATGATTTATATATATATATATATATATATATATATATATATATATATATATATATATATATATATATATATATATATATATATATATATATATATATATATTAATTTCTTATTAGTAAAAATTCATTTCTTTTAATTTTAAAACTACTTTTGAGTGTAACATATATTTAAAAAGAAAAGTTTGTTATATATATTTAACTATTTAGTTTTTCAAATTTAATAAAATTTCTAAGTATTTTTTTTATATTTTGTTTTTTGTGTTAATTAATGAATAACAGTTTTATGGAGTCATTTTATTTCTAAAGTGTTACATCTCTTTCTCTGATAAATGATATAAATGAGAAATTGCTTAGTAAAATATTTATCCTCGGATATTTTTGAATATTAAAAAAAAAATAACAAATATGTAGTATGTTAGTTATCATTGTTCACTAGTTATTTTGTATGTCTTATTTTTGATAAAAAAAAAATAATGATTATAATATCAACATTCAATGCAACTGTTAAGTAAAAAAATGTATTTTTCTAATTATAGATAAAAGTGGTTTCGTTATTTATATAATTTATGCTTATATCGTAAATAAAAAAGAATTTTTAAAAGGATTACAAGCAATGAAAAAATTATACTTTTTACTATAAAAATTAATTTTATGAGTAAAAAATATAACATTTATCATCATTATCATTTTTACAACGTTATGACATTATAACAATTCATTAAATTACTTAAAAACTATTAAAGTATATTTATTTTCCGATCTCATTTGCTTTGAAAGTTACTACAGAGCATGAGCTGTGGGTGTACATGGCGCTCACAAGGCTTTCAATTTGCTTCCTCCAGGCCCATAGCGAGGTAACGTATTGTCACTTCCACTAGTTTTAGTTCAGTGGTCAAAACCGACATAAATTTACTCATCTCATTATGGCATCTCGTTTGTGCGTGTGTTTTGTTTATATTATGATTGTTGCTGAAGCCTTTGAGAATTACATCTACTTACAGACGGAAAAGTTTTCTCTTTTTCACGTTTATTATTTGCTAAATTGAAGTGAAGTTTACTTGTGACCTCTAAGACGCGTATTTACTGGGTATGAATTTATTAGAACATTTTATTTGCACGGAAAGTCAATGACCAGAATGGCCTCATCCTCAGTGTAAGGTACTTGTTACAGAATACAAAACGCTCAATATGTCTAATTATACAAATAAAAATATCTCAGTTGAAGGTCACATGTTTCCGAATGCTCATCAATTGTCATCCACTTGCAACAAAACTTTTTCTCGGAAAGAAGATTTTCTCGGAGATAATCATGGAGAAGAAGAGGATAGTCTTAAGCATCACGTTCTCACCTCTACTAAAGATAAACCTCATACATGTGAAATTTGTAACAAACAATTTGCTCAAAAGGATAGTCTCAATAAGCATCTCCTTAGCCACACTGGGGAAAAACCTTATACATGTGAAGTGTGCATAAAACAATTTACTCGAAAGAGTTGTCTCAACATGCACTATCTTACCCACACTGGTGAAAAACCTCATACATGTGAAGTTTGCAACAAACAATTTACTCTAAAGAATAGTCTTAATAAGCACCTCCTTATCCACACTGGGGAAAAACCTCATACATGTGAAGTGTGCAACAAACAATTTACTCGGAAGAGTTGTCTCCATAAGCACCTTCTTATCCACACTGGAGAAAAACCTCATACATGTGAAGTTTGCAAAAAACAATTTACTCTAAAGAATAGTCTCAATAAGCACCTCCTTATCCACACTGGGGAAAAACCTCATAAATGTGAAGTATGTAACAAACAATTTATTCAAAAAACTCATCTCAACATGCATTATCTTATCCACACTGGGGAAAAACCTCATACATGTGAAGTCTGCAGCAAACAATTTACTCAAAAACCTACTCTTAACAAGCACTATCTTATCCACACTGGGGAAAAACCTCATACATGTGAATTCTGCAACAAACAATTTACTGATAAAAGTACCCTCAAGAATCACCTCCTTATCCACACTGGGGAAAAACCTCATACATGTGAAGTTTGCAACAAACAATTTACTCAAAAACATACTCTTAACAAGCACTATCTTATCCACACTGGGGAAAAACCTCATACATGTGAAGTCTGCAACAAACAATTTACTGATAAAAGTACCCTCAAGAATCACCTCCTTATCCACACTGGGGAAAAACCTCATACATGTGAAGTTTGCAAAAAACAATTTACTCTAAAGAATAATCTCAATAAGCACCTCCTTATCCACACTGGGGAAAAACCTCATAAATGTGAAGTATGTAACAAACAATTTATTCAAAAAACTCATCTCAGCATGCATTATCTTATCCACACTGGGGAAAAACCTCATACATGTGAAGTCTACAGCAAACAATTTACTCAAAAACATACTCTTAACAAGCACTATCTTATCCACACTGGGGAAAAACCTCATACATGTGAATTCTGCAACAAACAATTTACTCATAAAAGTACCCTCAAGAATCACCTCCTTATCCACACTGGGGAAAAACCTCATACATGTGAAGTTTGCAACAAACAATTTACTCAAAAACATACTCTTAACAAGCACTATCTTATCCACACTGGGGAAAAACCTCATACATGTGAATTCTGCAACAAACAATTTACTGATAAAAGTACCCTCAAGAATCACCTCCTTATCCACACTGGGGAAAAACCTCATACATGTGAAGTTTGCAACAAACAATTTACTCAAAAACATACTCTTAACAAGCACTATCTTATCCACACTGGGGAAAAACCTCATACATGTGAAGTCTGCAGCAAACAATTTATTTACAAAAGTACCCTCAAGAATCACCTCCTTATCCACACTGGGAAAAAACCTCATACATGTGAAGTATGCAACAAACAATTTACTCAAAAAAGCAGTCTCAATAAGCATGCCCTTAGCCATATTGGAGAAGTATCTGATACATCTGCAGTAGAGTAAGAGGTGGAGTAAAAGGAGTATATTATAAATTGAATATAAATTACACGTTGTTAAACATATGCTTTGATCTCATTCTTTTTTAAAAAAAAAACTTTTTCTGTGTGTACCAACATCGATTTTGATTTATTATCCTATTTCAGCAAAAGAAGATGCTGTGTAGGCTGGTGCCATTATATCTGTATAGTAGTGCTATCAAATGCCCCCATATAAGTTGTGGTGCAGAAGATTGGAGGGGGGGGGGGGGGGTGCTAGCCTTAGTCGTAAGCTTGAATTGGGCCCAAGCTTTCCCTAATATTCAATTAGAAAAAGCATTTCTAGAAAATGGCGATTTCAACATGTATTTGAATGAATATTTTGAAGTTTAACACTCCTGTGCAACTGTACGGCAGAAAAAGCCGCAGATTGGCGAAGCAGTGGGCATCGCCGACTTTAGAACAATCATGCCTATTGCTAGGAGCGACCCACCAAGCCTCTGAGAGCAGTATAGTGTCTGTTCCAAATAATTCCCTGAAGGGCATGGATGGATGTTTTCTGTCCTAAAACAGATTTCCTTTTTTTGGATCTTTGTCTAAGAGGGAATTGGACAGAAAAAAATTATAAAATTAATGCTCAATGTGGATGACAATTTGTAAAAGCCAATAAAAAGTAAAAGGACAACTATGCAACAACTAGTACTCTTGTTGAATGTTAGGTTTGGTGGGATTAATAAACGTTGCACTAGAGCTGCACAGTGGGCTGTTCGCGACGGTTCAGGGCCTATCTCGAAAGAAAGACCTGGGTGCAATGCCTAGTATTTTTTAACCATGGTCAGATGACGAGGACAACACCTTAACTGGTACCCAACGCAACCTCAATATACGTCAGGACATTGGACCCTGATCAGATTTATCGTGCACGGTCCCATATACACACCAGTATAATTTGTCGGATGTTCTAGACAACTTTCTAGTATTTTTCCAGCAACACAGTCAACCCTCCGATCGCAAGATGACTACTTTTTTACTTTTCTTTATCTAGTCCACCACACGGGCTCGAGATAGCAATTCTCTGATTACCAGCTGAATGCCTTTATCCACTGGGAAACTGGGGCACCTGTTGAATGTTAGGAAGTGATGTCACAACTTAGAATACTTTGCACTACTATCTGATGAAGTTATTGTGATCGTGATTGCAATGCAAAGAGTCGTATTAACTGCATTTTTAGATGATAGGTTGAAGGAATCTTATAACCAAATTTTTTGCATTGGAATTTCTAGAATTAAAATTTTTAACTAAAGGTAAACTAGATTTAAATTTTTGAAATTTAGTTTTCATGAAGTGTATTTTTATTAAAATTTTAAATTTTATGAACATTTGAATAAGTATGATTTTATTGCCGCCCTTTCCGAATAAAAAACATTGTGAGTTTGTGAACATAACCAATATTTTGAATTTTTGTTCTATGATTTTTACCAACTTTTACCCATGATGAAAGGACTCTTGGCCCTTGGGCCCACGCACAGAGTGAGAGAACGGTAAACTGTATTGTAGTGATTTTGATGGATTTTAAAAAAAATCATTTATTTAAATCAATTTATTTCAAATATAAAACATTGTGTGTTTTAATCCAATAAAATTATTTATGCTGCTTCAAAAGTGATTTAATTTCTATTAATCTTATATTTCAATGAATTGATGCAACTAGTCTATTTCATATATTTATTTTTGGGGATACAACAAAATACATATTTTGAGGATACATATTTTAGATAAATCTCTTATGAACAACACAGTAAAATGCATATAATATTATAAAAAAAAGTTTTCTGGACAGTTTTGCAATGTGTAAAAACATGTTCTGTCCTGTCCACTTTATTTTATGTGATTCCTATTATAACTGTTATAATGGAATTTCTCATAAAAGAGCTATTTATTTAAAAAATATTATAACTCAATTCTTTAGTTTATTGTATCCTATTATGATACATGTAATCTCAACTTTCTGTTTCATTGGATGTGCAGGTGGCTTTATTGCTACTGATGGGTTCTGTTAGTTTTGTTTTATTCTTACTAAGTAGCCTAGTCTCAAGTTGGGGTGTTGGAGTAGGAGGACATACATTTTTGTTTGACCATAAGTTTCAGAAGGATAAAAAAGAGTAGTAGCTTCTCTCTTTTTTTATGTTTAAAAACATTTTCCAAAGTAGTAAGTAAAACTGGTGTCAGAAATAATGTATATATATGTTTAAAAAATATATTTTGCTAAAACATAAATAATATATATTGTTTAAAAAAATCTTGATTTAAGTAAAATTTATTTTTGTAATAAATCGATTTTTTTTTTATCAAAAAAATCAACAATCCTGACAGAAAGGGGGAATTTGTCCTTCAGCGCAGGTTTCCTACTCCAGACCTCTTTTTTTCAAATACCCACTTTCTTAGCTTCTTCCGATAGCCCACTGTGCAGCTCTAGTGCGACGTTAATTAACAAAAACCAAACTTAGCTTCTTCCCTTGAGAATTCTTCTTGTCACGTGACGCCAGAAGAAAAAACCACCCTGGATGATTGGTTTTTTTTTGTTAATTAACGTCGCTCTAGAGCTGCACAGTGGGCTATTGTCGACGGTTCGGGGTCAATCTCGAAGGAAAGACCCGGGAACACATTCATACATGCATCTCGTTATTTTAGAACCATGGTCAGATGACGAGGAAACACCTGAACTGGCACCCAACGCCTTCAATAGACGTCGGGACTTTGGACCCCGATCGGATGTATCGTGTACCAGTCCCGTATACACGCCAGTATAATTTGTTGGATATTCTGGACGACTTTCTAGTATTTTTGTAGCGAAGCTGGCAACCCTCCGATCGCAAGATCACTACTTTTTTACTTTTCTTTGTCAAGTCTATTGCACGGATACGAACCACTAATCCTCTGATTAGTAGCTGAACGCCTTACCAACTGAGCAACTGGGAACTGAGCAACTGGGGCTCTCTAGTATTTTTGTAGCGAAGCTGCCCCCCCCCCCCCCGTTAGAAACCGTGAGAGAGATTGTTATACATTAACGGGATCTGTGGGTTGATATACATAATATGTGTCACCAGGAAAAATGCCTGTGCGAAGACGGAAATCTTCTTCTCAGTCTGGTTATAAGTCAATCAAAAGGTAACTATATTTCTCAGAAGTAGCGTCATTGTAAACTTCTTGAAATTTTTTTAATTTGACGGATATAATTGACGGCCAAGGTGATTAATCTGCGCACAGTCCCTGGGATTTTTGAAAACTACCATTATAACAATTGAGTGAAATATCACGCATTTATGAACCCTTATGAAGTCATGGAGGTAAGAGTAAATAACACTTTCCTATGGTGACTGAGAATGCTAAATAGTCGATTTAACTGAGGGTCTTTACCTAACTCCAGTGGCGGCTCGCCCACTACAGCAAGTACAGCCGGGCTGCACCTACATTCAGTATTTTAAAACTAAAATCATATATATATACTTTACAATTTTCTTAAATGAAGATTAGAATTGAAAATGAAATGTCTACGGTAGTAAACAAAATATCTGATAAATAGCAAGCCTGTTACCGTAATGTACAAAAAACTCCATTCAATCAAAAATTGCAGCTAAAAAGCGAAATTCAAAATTGGCTGCATCGTTGCCATGGCAACCTCTACGTAGTATGGAGATTCCTCCCCATGCTAATGCACTGCATTTGTGAGAAGGTACAGCCGAAATGGATTTTCTTGTTTTAGCTGCACTTGAGATTCGATATGCTGATTGGCCTGTCCGTGAAACGCTGGGATGGGCGGGTGAAACGATAACTTACGAGAATATATCCAAACGGAAATGGTTTTCGTGATAAATTTACTGTGTGCTGTTGTTCCAGGACATGGTCTTGCTGTTGTTTCGTTACTTAAGTTAATATTAAAATTGACCGATTCGCATGTTTAACGAAAAGGAGGATTGCCTTAATTAAAAAATTAGTAAGTGTTTTCTTTTTTTTTTCGCATGTTATCATTTGTATGGGTTGTGTATAATAGAGGGGGGGGGGGGGGGGGTGATTCACATGACTTCGGCTGCGCTAACATTTTCGACCACGGGCCGCCACTGCCTAACTCTAACATGATATCATCTAATATGATTAATGCATTCGACACTGTACTCAAACAAGTGGGTAATCCCTCGTGAAATTCAACATGGGGCATCTCATTATAGAAAACCTGATACGCACCATAACACCAAATAACTCTTTCGGGAAATGTATCGTGGTCGAAAATGTTAGTGCAGCCGAAATTATGTGAATCCCCCTAGTTTCCACAACTATATATGAACGGAAATTCTTTATTAATTAATACTCAAATCAAAGTTTCCTTTCAATTTTAACAAAATGATAACATGCGAAAAAAATAGAAAACACACTTGTTTTTTGTAAATTAAAGCAATCCTCCTTTCTTTTAAACATGCGAATCGGTCAATTTTAATATTTACTTAAATAACGAAACAACATCACGCAGTAAATTTATCACAAAAACTATTTCCGTTTGGAGAGATTCACAGAAATTCTCGGTTTTCCCACCCATCCCCGCGATTCACACACGAGCCAATTAGTTTTTTAAATTAAGAAGTGCCGCTCGAATAAAAAAATTCATTTCGGATGTACCTCGCCACAAATGCAGAACATTAGCAGAAGGGGAATTCTCCCTACTATGTAGAGGTTGCTATGGCAACGATTCAGCCGATTTCGAACTTCGCTTTTTTGCTGCATTTTTGATTGAATGGAGTTTTTTCCTCTCCTGAATTGTGCCTTACGGCAACAGGCTTGCTATTTATCGGAGATTTTGTTTACTCACCGTAGAAATTTCCTTTTCAATTATAAACTTCATTTAAGAAAATTAGTAAAATATCTTATTTTAGTTTTAAAATACACTAATAAATTTATGTGCAGCCCGGTTGTACTTGCTGTACTACACGAGCCGCCACTGAGTTTTTGTAATCAGTTTTCGTTACTTAAGTTAAAATTTATAATTTAACCATTTTGTGTAAATTGTAAAGAGATGCGGGTAGGAAGTTTAAGGCAATTGTATAAATCAAAGTGATAAAATAAAATATTTTATGTTGTTATATTAGTCTAAATGGGATATGCGTTAGTTACAGTTTTTCCGAAGTCGAACAAGCACATACCACCATCAACATTTCTAAAGTAATTATTTTAATAATTTTTGTATAAGTTAATGTATAAAGTATTTAAGTTAAAGTAACCAAATTTATATCTTGATATTATTTATCTCTAACATATTTACAAAATACGAAATGTGGAGCTTTGTGAGGTGTCGATTCAGTCGAAAATTTGAGATGCTAATAAAGTTATATGGTTAACTGAATTTGTGGAATCTAGCCGAGCTCTACAAAAGTTAGCAGCCCTAACTTGAGAGCAGTAATAGTGTCTCTTCCCCATAATTCCATCTAAAGGCATGTGTGGAAGTTTTCCATCCTAAAACGGATTTCCGCCTTTTAGATTTTTGTCCAAGACGGAGTTGGACGGTAAAAATTAATGCTCTATGTGGATGACAATTGTTCAAAGCCAATAAAACGTCAAATGACACAACTATGCAATAACTCGTTTTCTTGTTGAATGTTAGGTTTGGTTAATTAGCGTTCTACTAGAGCTGCGCAGTAGGAAAAGACCGAAGGAAAGAAACTATCTCGAAGGAAAGACCCGAGAACCATGTCTTGAATTTTTTAAACATGGTCAGATGACGAGGACAATACCTCAACTGGTACCGGCACAACCTCAATAGGCGTCAGGACATTGGACCCTGATCAGATTTATTATGCACCCGTCCGATATACATGCCTATGTAATTTGTTGGATGTTCTGGAAGACTTTCAGGTATTTTTTGCAGCGACACTGTCAACCCTCCGATCGCCAGATTAATACTTTTTTTTCTTTTCTTTGTCCAGTCCACCGGACGCGCTCGAACTGGCTGTTCTCTGATTACCAGCTGAACGCCTTTATCCACTGGGCAACTGGAGGCACCTGTTAAATGTTAGGAAGTGATGTCACACATTTAAGAATACTTTTCACCACTATCCGATGAAGTTATTGTAATCATGATTGCAATACAAAGAGTCGTAGTAGCTGCATTTTTAGGTGAAAGGTTGAAGGAATCTTATCGTCAAATCTTTTGCATCAGAATTTCTAGAATTAAAATTTTTAACCAATGATAAACTATTTTTCAATTTATAAAAAGTTAGTTTCCATAAAGTGTATCTTTATTAAAATTTTGCGAACTTTTGAATAAGTGTATGATTTTAAAGGTGTCTTTTCCGATTTAAAAATATTGTGTGTTTGTGAATATAACCGAAATTTTGAATTTTCATCCTGCGATTTTTGCCAACTTTCACCCGTGATAAAAGTGCTCTTGACCCTTGGTGCGCTTCCACCGAGTGAGAGGATATATATATATATATATAAGGGTGCATCAAACGCCCCATGTTTTAAAAAAATTCATGGAAATTGTCTGCACCTATGTTATTTTTGTTCGAAATGCTAAAAAAGTTATATACGTAGAGTTTTGTAAAAATTGAATAACATCTATGTGGTCCTCAGGTTCCAGGAATGTACAACACAAACGAAAATTCTGAAAAAAAATCATCGTGCGTAAAAAAAAATATAAAATAATGTATACTTTAATAAAATAATGCAATTAAGATTGTTTTGTGATATAATAAAAGAATATATAATCATATACTATTAACTTTCTAATATCAATTTGATTCGTACAAGTACACTCAATTTAAACTATAGTAAATTTCGGCCGTTTTCGCAGATTCCTCTGTTTTTGTCGATCTTGTTCGACGACCTGCAGAACATATTGGTAGTGATCTTCATGTTTTGCTGATTCTATGAAATCAGTACTTAGCTTCACCCCTCGTTCTGCACAGTCGTTGACAACATTCAATGCTTGCAACTTTGTGAGTGTGTGGTGTAGGATACAGAACTTGACCGTTTTGAAACATCTTCTATTAAAAAAAATTGAGTCTGGTTCAAATAGATAAAATAAAATCCAAGAATCCGTTTCAACTCAATTAGAAATAGTTGTATTTACAATGAGATTTTTGGGAAATTTGGGTTTTTCAAAATCCATACCATATCAACCTTGAAATTTAAAAGCAGTATCAGTGGAATTTAGTTTTGTAGCTAGCATTGCATCAGCGATAGCTTTTCGTTCTTGTGGTGGAACTTTGTTGCTCCAAAGGACAAGTGAAACCATCTCTTCTGTTAGATACTAGCAGTAATGGTTTTCAAAAGCACTAATTGCACTTTTAGATATGATGGGATGGACAACCTTGTACGTTATAAGAGATCATATAGCCATTGCTTGCAGCTAGCTGTCTGGCTTTTCCACCCACGTCTTCAATAAGTTTATATATATATATATATATATATATATATATATATATATATATATATATATATATATATATATATATATATATATATATATATATATATATAAAAATATGACCTTCTGTGCTGAAGCACTGGAACGAGGAAGGTCATTGCCTCCATAAAAGGCCAAGCCATTCTATGTGGTGCTACAGCTCCACTTGCTATACTCAATGGGAGAGTTTCACTTGACGTATCAACATTGTAACTTACTAGTAGTTTCGATTTCTTCCCTACAGCAGACAACTTTGCTTTTGTTTGTTTAGTCGCTACGCTTGCAATTATGGAAAAGTTTGTTTATAATATTTGTTTTTTCCAAATAAGTAATATTTTTATTCCACATATGAATAAATTTAAGTACTGAAATACTTATATTATATTTTTATATAATTAGAATTACAACAAAATACGAAAAAATACTTTTATTTCAACACAAAAATACTTGATAAACGATGATGTACAATCTATCTCGGTGTATGTAATAAATATTTCTATATTGAGGTATTATTTAAAGACTAAAACTTAAAATTGTAGTACAGGAACTAAAGCTCCATGCTAACCCTACGGTACTAGTTCGGCATCGTGGAATTTTCTCCATGTTTCGTTGGAACAGCGGTCTTCTTCTTCTCAGCGTGAAACTTCCCCCATTCCTCTCTCCTTTTCTTGGTGTAAGTATCCCGAAGACCTTTCCATTTCTTCTGCACTTTCAACGCTACAAATGGATTAGAATTAAAATACTAAGTTTAGAATATTAAATATTCTAAAATAGTCATGTGAAATATTAAACACTTTTTGTCACTTTTATTAATGCCCAAGTTAATAAAGCTTCAAGCCGTTTCCACATGTACATAAAAGCTACATCCGGTTATTAAAATTAATCTGTTTTTTTTAAATAATTGAAAAGAAAGGTTGATTGAATTAAGTTGCACTACAGTTAAAAACTATAATTCTACACACAAAACTACATTGCGATAGTTTTGATGAGCTGAAAAATGCCGTCGTCTATTCTTGGTACAGATGTAGTATTGGGCATTTGGCGCGCGAGGTTTTTTTTTTGGCGTGTTTTATAGGGGCGATAAATTTATAGTATGGCAACCTCACCTGACATTGTTGGTATTTCTTTTGGCGACTTAATCTGGCAACCCTATGACGTCATCGCGCTGCGTAATCGTTTTTATGCGTTCCGGGATATATGTTTAAAGGCAATTTTTCATTGCCAAAAAAAAAAAACGCGCCAAATGTCCTATACTACATCTGTTTACTATTATTTTATTAAAGCTTGCTTTTTCAGAAGAAATAACACCTAAATATTACCCATTACCTTTCTGAAACACTTAAATATTATTAGAAAATGCGACACCATTTTTTATGAATTACCTAAAAAGCAATAACTATTCCATGAAATAAAAATATAGCACATAGGAATTACACGTGTTTCTTTAAAAAAAAATTCATAGCATGAAATGTCTACTTTTAATTACAGTTTCGAAGTTAAATCATATATATGAGTTATGAAGCACAAGGAAAATACAAGGATATTTATAAAGCATTTAAAGAGTTTTTCAGAAAGAGTATGCAAAATTTTTAACTTGTATTTTAGCACCAAATAAAGATTAAAAAAATTAAACTTACTATCGGAAGAGCTCATCAGCCACTTGTTTCCATAGGATTTCTCTTACAATCTTATTCTTGTATGTAGGATGGTTAATATTCCACAATGGTGGTTTATTTTGATCGGAAATGATTACTCTATCTTCAAACGACATCTTTCTCATCAAAGTAGTGTTTGGAAAATGAACCACGTTTTCTCAGCGCTGCTAGGTTCGGCACGAACATGTTTCAATACTCGATTGTGATTGGTCACCGCGTGTGGCGAGAAGCCACGAAGTTCGACTGGTTCATTCCGCGTTCTGCGTCGCGCGTTGGGTTTTCGTGGATTTTTGGCTACGCGATGAGAAGAAGTAAAAACCAAGGCCTTCTCTATAGACATAGATAAAAGAAGGGGGTTTAATCTATTTTTAGAATTGAAGGTCATACAGTTGCATTTTCTATGTAGATATGTGCTATTTTTTTTCTCCAAAAATATAAACAGAATGAGTAGCTGTGAGGCACCAATGGATTATGTAGTAGCTGTCTGTTATATATATATTTTTAATTTTCTGTATATTTTTCAAATGTGGAATTTTTTTTTTTAAAGCATAACACATTTATTCCATTTTTTTTCACTTGACTTTCAATGGGAGGGATTTGAACCTCCTGAATTCCCCCTCCCTTACCTACGTGCCTGTGGTAGTGTGAGGAGGTTGGGGTTTAAAATTTTCCTTTGTTAGACAATGCAGTAAAACAATTTATATGTAATTTAGTTTTAAAAAGTGCGGGGGCGACCGCCGCCCCCCCCCCTAATCGCCGCCACTGGTCACTTGATCATAGAAGAACAACCCATAGCAGTCTGAGTCGCTTTATTTCCCAGGCCTCTATAAGTCCCAAACAGTGCCTGCCCAAGGCCTTGGCCTGCCTCCCAAAGATAATATCAGTTTCGTCGAACTCCCTGTGCTTCCTGACAAAGGGGAAGACGGCAAAATGCCCCTCGACTCGATATTTCGGATCTTGTTTAGCCTTGGGGGCATACTAACAGTCCGGCCGAGGTATTGGTATGACGTAATGCTGCTAAAAGAGCAATTAAGGTCGTAAAAATGTCATTTGTCACTTGTTATCTTTATCTTCAAAGGAAAAGAACTAAAGGGGAAAATATTTTCATTCAAGAACACCCCTTTCCATTCTACAGTATTTTTGTTATTTTAGCTGGTTCTTCATTGGCAAGCTCTCTTTCAATTTCTAGGGGGTCAGCACCTGCATAGAGTAGGACACAGAGAGGACTGGTGTTGCACCACTAGTATTTAAGGTCTTCAAAAAATAGGAAGTCAAGTAAATGATCAGGTCGCTATGTACGAAATAGTAGAACAGTCGGAGTATATTTTTTGTCCGTTCCGTTCTTTTTGAAAGGTTTTAAAAAACTTGATGAAGTTTGCTGTTTTTATTTTTTAAAAGAAAAAAAAATGCAGAAAAGTAGGCAATGCATTGAGACTAACTGTATTTGGAAATTAGTATCGTCAAACTTTGATGCAATTCGTATAAGGTGAGATGTTTTAAAAATTGTTGTGAATTTTTTTAACAAATATTTTATTTGTGCCTTACAACTTAATAGTATTTTATTTATTTTGTTAAGAACGGAATCCTATCTTTTGTTGATTTTTATTTGTTTTGCATTTCGAAGAACTATGGTAATTTTTATATTGTCATTATTATTTAGTATAGTATTTTTTTCTAACAATACATTTTTTCACGTGAAGTTTAAAAACTACCTTTATTCATAATAATTTTTTTGTTATTGGAAATTTTGTGAAATTTAAAAATCATTTGGAATTTAATAATAAAATATCATTATAGAATACGTTTTTCTTGTGGGATCCTTCAAATTAATACATTGAGAAATAATTATTCTAAAAAAATCAGTACAGGATAAATCAAATTCTATTTTAAAGGACATTCATGGCGCAATTGGGTAGTCATAAATTAGAAATGGACAGTCATTAAATGCATCAAATTTTTTATTAGTCCTACTAGTTAATTTAAACATGATGGTGTTGGTAAAATTAAAATATAAAATTGAATTGATTAGAGATTTTAATTTTCAACAAACCTATAAAAATTACTAATAGGTTAAACAAAAGTCAAAATATGAGATCCATTTTTTATATATTAGACACAGGCAATTCCATTGTCAATTCAGCATGAATTTTCCAGGCTGACTAAAAAATTAAAAACGACCTTTTTTCTTATGTAACAAACATTTCATTTTATATGTTCCTATTCCATACGACATTAACATTTATAGAAAAACGTAGATTAATTCTAAATTTGACTAGGGTAACCATACAAAACTGTCTAGCAGAAGACATTACTTAGTTTATTAATATCTAAATGTATAGATGATAAATACCACCTTTTTTTTTAAGCCTCCGTGGTCGAGCGGTTAAAGGCATCAGTTGGGAATCCGAGGATTCCTGGTTCGGTCCTAGGCGATGGACTTGACAAAGAAAAGTAAAAAAGTAGTGATCTTGTGATCGGAGGGTTGCCAGCTTCGCTACAAAATACTAGAAAAGTCGCCCAGAAAAGAATGACCGTACTCGGATGATACAACAAAGGTTTTCAGTTTTGCTGTTTCTGAGCCTTTGCAGTGTCAAGGTCATTTTGATAAGGCGAAAAGACGCGTATCCCTCCTCCCCCCGAAAGAGAGCGTCATAAAACGATCTCCCCCCCCGTCAAAAAGACGCGTAGCCCCCCTTACCCCCAAAGAGAGGGTCATAAAACTATCTTCCCCAAAGACTCCCAGGAAACTCAAACTGTGGGTCTCAAAGCGAAACCTCATACCTAATTTGGCAGAACAATTTTTAAAGAAAAAACATTATTTCTTCAGAATTTTTTTTTTAGTTTAAGCTAAGGAGGGGGTTATACCCCCTTTTAGCCCCTATATAAATCTGCCACTGCTCCAGGCAATGTGTTTCTGGTGTCCAAAATCATCTTGATATTGCGACAAGACGCGCATAGCCCCCTCCCTTCCCACCCCCAAAGAAAACTATAAAACTTGGTCCTTTCCTCAACTCCCTGAAAACTCTGCTTAAACTATATGAAGGGCTATAGCCCCTCTTAGCCCACAGAAATTATTTTCCAAAAAAACATTTTTTCTTGATTTTTTTAAAAAAAATTTGGCTATAGCCCAAGGGGGGGGGGGGCTATAGCCCCCTTTAGCCCCTATGTAAATCCACCACTGTAGGCGAGACAGCTCTGGTGGATCTATTGGCCTCTCTTGTGATAGAGCCGATCAATCGGCATTCTCTAGATTTGCTAGTGGCCACTTGCGAGGTTGTTTTTAGTAGTTGAGAACTTAAGTAGTTAACGCCTGACGGTAGAATTGACGTAAATGTCTCGCAGATGCGAATGAAGGACTGAACAGGGACGACACAGGACGACGGAACGGACAAAGTTCGAAAAACGGTGCGGTCATTGGCTGCTGGGGGCCACGTGATTAATTCCTTCACTGCGATTGGAGGGGCAAAGTATCCATGGGCGTGGCCTGTGGAGCTGGCTCATTGCAGCTTTCCGAGGCCGGCACAAAGTCATTGAGCTTCTATAGGAAGAACACGAACAGGGCTTGGAGCTTTTCGGCCGCTGTTGGTTTCTCTCTCAGTTGATGGACCAGTTCATTGATCCCTTCAGCGTTTGAGAATATGGGTGCCAGTTCTTTACACAATTCGGCGATGGGAGAGTCTTCTCTTTTCATCGCTGGAACAGGTGGACGGGTGGTTGGTTTAGTCCATGGTTTCCGTGCTGGCGGAACATTTCTAGCAGCAGAGTCGGAATCCGGGTGGGTCTCGGGAAGTTCGGGCATTTTTTGTTGGAAGCGACATGTCCTTTCGCTTTGCAATTTATGCTGGTAGGATTGTCTAATTTTCCAAGTAGGCACTCGCGGGTCTGAGAGAGAGATTTTAATTTAGTGCAGAGTACCCGGGGCCGTAGGCCCCACAACCTCTGGATCATGATTGCATATGCTTGCTGGTAACATCAGGTAGAATGGCTTTCCCTGATATGAACGAAAATCTCACGGCATACCATTCTGGACGGAACGGCGCAGGAACGGTGAAGAGGGCGGGCCTAGTCAGAGCTCTTCTCTGATTGGCCAGTGGGCGGAGCCATCGCTTCATTCGCAAAAAAGTCAAAGAAGACTTGTAATTTTTCGATCGGTGAAGATTTTTCACGGATTTGAAGGATCAGTCCTTGGATTCCTTCTGTACCCGAGAAAATACTAGTGATTTCTCTGCATAAATCCAAAAATAGGTGGACTTCACCAGTGGTCTTCTGGACTGCAGGGAGTGGGATGGTAGGGCGTCGATTTGGCCGGACGGCATCAGGCTTTCTATAGTTGGGGGCCGGTTTCCTGGAGCGTTGGGGCCTTGGAAACATGGGACACTTGCGGCTTGAGGCAAGGTGCCCTTCCGTAAGGCAGTTTATGCATTTCGGCGACTCAATCCAGCCAAGGGAGCAGTCCCTGGTTTGATGAGTGGCATCACGGCACTTCAGACAGCGGGGGGTCATGAAGCAATTTGAGGCTGTATGGTTAAAAAGATTACAGTTGAAACACTGTATCACTCCGCTGGGCTTCCTAAATGGCTCCACGCGGACAGTGAGGTGCCGCAAAGTTCGTATTTTCAGGACCTTGTTGATTCCCGGTACTTTTGGGAACTCGGCCAGAAATAGGTTGCTCTTGATTTTTGATGACCGCCTGGTGAGTTGCAAAACTTTGCTAACGTCAAAACCCAGGTCGGTCAGTTCCTTGCGGATGCAGCTGGTAGTCGTCTCCGCCGGCAGCCCCTTGACAACAACTTTGAAGGGCATGTCGTTGGTAGACGGCGCAAGATAGAAATCATGCTTGGCCGCTTTGAGAAAGGTCATGATCGTGAAAATTTTTGTTTCACATCCTGGTGAGATTTTGATAAAATTTCCACATGACTGGTTCGATATTGGCCCGCCGATTTTATCACTCAAGTCACTGAGGATGTTAGCGTAATCGTCTGTAGCTTTTAGAAAAATTACGCTAGGGCAAGTCGGCTCGGTCTGGGGCTCAATAATCGGGAGGACATCAGGTACGGGAGGAGTAACCGCTGGACCCGTGACTTCCGCGGTTGGCGTAGGGCAACTTTGCGCCCCATTATATCCAACCGGGGCGACACAAGGTCCACCGGTATCTGATCCATTCAGATCGTGTTGGCGCTTTCTCCTCTTTTTCCTGGCGGGCGTATGCTCCGGGGTAACGATGGGCTCCAAGTCCATAAGGGAATCAACATCGCTAGCCGGCAGCGGCACGTCGGCGGCAGTCACTTCTGGCTCCGTGCTCGCGCTCACCGGAGGGGTAGTGGTCTCCATGGGTGGAGTGGCATTCGGGTCAAAGAAGTTGTCAAAAAGTTCAGGGGCCTTCCCAGACTGCTCTGCTAAGTGTTGTTTGTTTACTTCGGGAGATTTGTTTAGTTTTAAGTCTGCTGGTTTTCTGTGGTTTATTTTGTATTAATATTGTATTATTTGATTATTATTTTTCGCAAAGATGGGTGTGGTAAAACTGTTAAAGGAGATTAAGACTGGAAATGGATGCATGTGGGTTGTTTGTGATGAATGTGAGATGATGTGTTTGGCGAGCAATTGTGGTTTGCAAGAGTCAGAAGTTGAGAGTGTGATTGAATATGTCTGTAAGAAGTGTGTTAGAATGAGATATTTAGAAGAACGGCTGAAAGAGTTAGAAAGAGGTGAGAGTTGTGAGGTGTCAACAGACTGCGATGGCCTAGGCGAAATGAATTCCCGAGCAAAGGTAAAGAGCATCGAAACAATTGTGGAGTACGAGACGAAAGGGGTCATCTTGGGGGACTCTATGGTAAGATCTATAGGAAATGAGGTAGGTAAAGTCAAGCCAAGAGTTGTGAGGTGTTGTTTGCCGGGAGCCAAGATCGCAAACATCACCAAGGCAGTGAAAGCAGGAGCGGTACAGACTGAGGACAAAGCTGTATTATGGGTAGGTACAAATAATGTTTGTCAGTCCACAAATTTCGAGTTCAAGAGGGATTTTACGGCTCTCCTTGAAGAAGTCAAACACAAGACAGGAGATGTGAGAGTTCTTAGTTTACTGCCAAGGTATGGTATTCGTTGGGGCTGGGACAACCAACGAATCAGAGTTTTAAATGGTTTTCTCAGGGATATTTGTAAGGAAAAGAACGTCGGTTTTGTGGATGTTTGGAAGGTGAGTAAGATGGACTGGTTATCTCGGGATGGTATTCATCTAAGCAGAACAGGTAGCCAGGCTGTAAGTAAGTTGGTACTCGAGAGTTTGCAGGCAAAAAACTAGTTTTGAGACAGGAGCCGAATATTCACTGGCGGGTTGATAAATTGGGATTAAAAAATCAATCTTTGGGAAGTAATCTGTTATATAATTCTGCAACAGGGTCTACAGCATTTGGAAAAAATGCAGCGGGTGAATGTTCGGATATGTATATTAAAGAACAATTAAGGGTATTTTACTGCAATGCAAGAAGTATAAGGAATAAAATAGAAGAATTAAGGGGCATAGTAGCAGCAGAAACCATCGATATAATTGGGATTACAGAAAGCTGGACAAATGCTAACGATTTAGCTACGTTATTAGAAATTAAGGGTTTCATTATGTTTCGGCAGGAGAGAATTAATAAGAAAGGAGGTGGTGTGTTGATTTATGTAAGAGAAAATTTAAATTTTTCGGAAGTAACTTTTGAAGGTAAATCTCAATGTATTGAATCAGTTTGGATAAAACTAACAGATCATAAAGGTAAGAATTTGGTTGTGGGAAATGTTTATAGACCCCCGAATAGCACTGTTGAACAGGATGAAATTCTATTTAATCATATAAATGAAGCTTGTAAGAAAGGAGAAATAATTTTAATGGGAGATTTTAATTTTCCTAACATTGACTGGAAGGGTAACCTAGTTAACATTGGAAGAGGGGCAGAATTCTTGGACACGATTCAAGATTGCTTTTTAGAGCAATTGGTTCATGATAATACAAGGGGTAATGCATTATTGGATTTGGTGTTTAGCAGTTGTGAAAATAGGGTACACAATTTAACAGTGAGCGAGCATCTAGGGGAAAGTGACCACAATAGCATTAGATTTAACATTATGTTTCAGACAACTGTAGATAAAAATAATAGGTTAATTCCAAATTTTAGAGATGTTAATTTTCATAAGTTACGAGCTGAGGTAACTAATGTTTTTAAGGATGGGTTGGAGCATTCTCATATAGTAGATCAATGGAAGGAATTTAAAGATAAATTAAATGTAACTGTTAATAAGCATATTTCGTTTAGGCAGAAAGATGTAGTTCGAAAGCTTTCTCCTATGTGGTTTTCAAAGGAAACAAAACGAGCTCTTAAGTTAAAACAAAAGACGTATAAAATATTTAAAGAAACAGGTAGGGACACTGATGGTAAGGAGTATAAAAAAGCTAGAAGGGAGTTTAAGTATATCAGTAGAAAACAGAAATTAGCATTGGAGGAAAAACTTGCTAGGGATATCAACAATAATCCAAAGGGATTTTTTGCTTACGCCAGTGGAAACAATAAAGGAAATAATCATTTGGGACCACTCGAAGATTATCAAGGCAAATTAATTCAAGATGATGTAGGAATGGCTAATATTTTAAATGAATTTTTCATGGGAGTTTTTAATAAGGACTTCAAATCTGATTTCATGCAAATAGAGGATAATATGCGTCCGGTTATTAAGGAATGCAATTTTACTAGAGAAGAAGTAGTTTATCACTTAAGAAGTATTAAACCTTTTAAAGCACCAGGACCAGATGAAATTTACCCAAAAGTACTAGTGGAGTGTGCGGAAGAACTGGGAGATGTTGTACTAACTATTTTCAAATCGACGTATAATTCGGGTAATATACCAATAGACTGGAAATTAGCAAATGTCACTCCGCTTTTTAAAAAAGGGGCAAAATGTGAACCTGGTAATTACAGACCGGTTAGTTTAACATCAGTGTTATGCAAGATTTTTGAAACATTAATAAAAAACAGCATCATATCATTTTTGGAATCAGAGAGCTTGCTGTCAGATAATCAGTATGGATTTAGGAAAGGAAGATCTTGTACAACAAATCTTTTAAAATTCTACGATAGGGTTACTGAAGAATTAGATAAAAGGAACAGTGTAGATGTAGTATACATTGATTTCCAGAAAGCATTTGATAAAGTTCCCCACGAGGCATTGCTGTTCAAGTTGGAAAGGTTAGGGATTGGGGGTGAAATTTTACAATGGATAAGGAATTGGTTAATTGGTAGGAGTCAGCGGGTGCAAATTAAAGGTAATTACTCTCAGTGGGCAGAAGTTAAAAGTGGAGTACCACAGGGTTCTGTGTTAGGTCCACTTTTATTTATTATTTTTATTGATGATATCAGTTGGGAGATTGGGAGCAAGGTCAGCATCTTTGCAGATGATTTAAAAATTATGAGGACTGTGAATTCTGGGGAACAAATAGAGCAATTACAAGGTGATTTAACAAAAATATCAGAATGGGCTGTTAAATGGGGTATGTCTTTTAATATCAGTAAATGTCAAGTGTTGCACATGGGTATCAAAAATAGTAAGGCTGCATATGTTTTACAGGGTGCAGAAATCAAAAATAGTGAGATTGTAAGCGATCTGGGTGTGTTGGTAAATGAGGATTTTAAAATGAGTCATCAATGTACAGTGGCTAGCAAAAAAGCTAATAGAATGTTGGGGTACATCAGGAAAAGTGTTTCATCAAAATCTAAGGATATTATCTTGCCATTGTACAGAGGTTTAGTAAGGCCACATCTTGAGTATGCTGTACAGTTCTGGTCACCATATCTTAAAAAAGACATTGCATTGTTAGAGAAAATTCAGCACAGGGCTACTAAAATGGTTCAAGGGTTCTCAGGCATGAATTATGAAGATAGATAAAGAAATTTGAATATGTATACTCTGGAAGAAAGAAGGGTTAGGGGAGATTTGATTCAACTATTCAAATTTATCAAACAAGGAGATGTGGAGGGTTTAGATTTTAATATGAGTGATAGAACGAGAGGTCATGGGTTTAAGTTAAACAAATTCCATTTTAATCGGGAAGGGAGAAAACACTATTTCTATAATAGGGTAATAGACAAATGGAACAACTTGCCAGTGAATATTGTTAATTGTAAAGGAGTAACGGATTTTAAGAAGAAGTTAGATATGCATTGGGGGATAGTTAAGAGGTACTAGATGGACCAACCTTGTTGGGCCTTGAGCCTGTTGTTGGTCGTCAATATTTGTATTTGTATTTGTATTTGTATTCTGACATTCGAGAGCTGTCTCGGTCAATTCGAGAACCGCTCTTTTGAATTCTTTAGACCTCCAATCATCCTGAAGCCGAAATACTTCTTGGTACCCAATTTGGTATTTCAGAAGCAGCGGGTCTTTACATAGAGCTGGGTTGCTGATCGCCGGAAAATCCGGAACTTCCAATGGCATCTTAACTTTTGGTCCTCGCGCGAGAGAGCTCGTGTTAACTTCACGGAGTCTCCACTCGGAATGAATGTATGAATCAATGAGTGGTGCACTCGCGGGTCTGATGGGCTTCCCCGCATTTAAGGCACCTAGGTGCGGAGTAGCAATTATGGGCGGTGTGATAAAACAGGTTGCAATTAAAACATTGCGCGACCTGTTTACACCTATATGGCTCCACCGTGATGTCGAGTCCCAACAAAACTTTTGTTTTTAGGACTTTATTCACTCCGGTGGTTTTGGTGAAAGCCGCCATGAATACTTTAGTGGGTGCTTTGTTTGACCGCCTCTTCAACTGGATCACTTTGGAAACCTGGTATCCAAGGGCAGGAAGTTCATTTTGTTTGTCGGAGCACAACGTCTGGGGTGGCAGTCCCTTGATCACCACTCGGAACGGAGTGCTTTCGGATGGGGCAGCGAGGTAAAAATCGATTTTTTCTACCTCGTAGGAAAGTCAATGTGAGAGCATGGTCTTCGTCATTTTCAGGTTGCATTCTGATAAAATTTCCAACATGCTTGGATTGGATTTTCGATGACACAATAATATCCAGTTCAGATAAAATGAGCGGATATTGCTCTACAGTTCTCATGAAAATAGTGCCGGGCAAGGTGTTTTTAACCTCGGCAGTAATGAGTGTAGGAGCCAGAGCATATTTTAAGGAATTTTAACTGGTGGGGCAAATTAAATTCTGCAGAAAGCAGAACCCCAAATGTTAATGAAAACTTTGCACTTAAAATAGCAAATTTTTAACTAATTTAATAAACTTAGTTTAAAATTATATATTTTATAAAAAAGTTAATTAAAAAGAAATTATCGAATTCATGAAATTTTCTAACGATTCATAAAAGTATGCTTTATTTGTTTTCATAATGCACATTTTTTAAAAATATTCTTTTTTTAAAAAACCTAATGTTTTATATTTTAAAATATATATTTCCGCCATTTTACTTCACACATTTGTAAATTTTAAATCTATATTATATATACATCTAAATCCGTATACTTAAGTAAATTTTAGACTAGTACCCGAGCATATTACAAACAAAATGTGCATTAATAAGTAGCATTTACTTTATAAGATGAACAATAATATTCTATTTATTTGTATTCGAAAAATATTTCATTTTACAGCATAAAAATGTAGGTAAATAAGTAGTTTTAAATTTTTTAAAAACATAATACTTTCTTAAAACTTGTTATCATTTCTGAAAAATGTTTTTTATAATCTCTGCTCTTGTAAATTGCTGCTCCGACAACTTTTTTCGCCGTTCCTTCAGCTGCAGAAATTTTAGCACTGAAGGGCGGTGATGGAAAAATGCTGTTCCTTTTCCACTTAAGACTATTATGAGTCTCTTATTATTTGTTTCGAGATTATCTGACTGCCTATGATCTGACATCAACATGTTGTAGCAGGAAATTACCCTTTCCACTTGCATGGAATGTGGTGCGACCAAGAGTCAAACTCCCCTTCCCTTAAAGACCACATTTTTTGAAAATATTAAATAATTCTTTTTCAAGAGTAAAACAAATAAATTATTCTGGTGGGGAAATAGAAGTTTATTGTGAATCGGAGTTATTTGAGATTTATAATAGTATTATTAAAAAGAAAAGTATTGGAAGCATTGCCGTTTTCACCGAAGCATGCATATCTAAAATAAAAATCTAAGATAAGTAGTTGAATAAAAAAATTAGTATTAAATGGCATTTACAAAAGTTTTGACTATTTTTTTGCATCGGTTTGAAGTATTTTTTTTTAAATCAAAATTTCAGACACTTTTTCATTTCTACCAACCTTTATTAAAGTTCTTCATATAACCTACGCATAAACGTAAGCTTGTACTGGGCCCACGGGTTCGAGGCTCCCCCCCCCCCCTAAAAAAAAATTGAAAACTTTACGCGTCTGAACCTACGAAATAAATATCCAGTGAAAGATTTAGTCGCGAGACTAAGACTTACTGTTCCAAAATTTAAATGTATTACCGAATGGCTTTTTATGTAAGATAGTTGGCATTAACGCTGGCATATTACATTGTTAAAAAGTAATATATCCATTTTTTTTTACTTTTTGATTAATTTATATTAGTATCAATATATTGAGAATATCTAAAAATAAAACATTTTCATAACAATTTTAATAAAAAATATTTGATCTCTTTTCGATCATACGTAAGTAACGAAGAAAAAAAGATATTTTTCAATTAAATTATTTTAACCTTATTTTTTGCTGTCGTTTCACTCTAGACATTTAGTACAATAACTTAAATATGCTAATTTTGGTTACCTTAGAATTATACATCCATGATATATTTTGTTCATATAAAACTACCAATCAAAATTTAAAAAAGAAAAAAAAAACATATTCATAAGAATAATCGTCTATAATCTTTTGAAAGACTGGCTATAATTTCATATAGTGTATGCATTTTATTAAAAATTAGAGCTACCCCTCCCCAATAATTTTGAAAAATTTAGGCTTCTATTTATATGTATTAAAATTTGTTAATAATGATCCCTTCAAAATGTTATTAACATCGGGAAATACATTTTCCCCCGAAAGTATAAATTAGAAATCTCTTTTAACTATACAAATAACATTTAGTTAAACTACACACCGTAAAAGAAATCTACATAAAAAATAAATGTAATTTACTTACTTTTTGTAGCTGTTAAATGCAGGTAAAAATATCTTTTAAAATTGAAGTGAAAAATCGGCCTAAGGAATGTTACTGGAACGTCTTGTTTCTGACAACATTTCAAGAGAACCATACCAAAATGCATTGGAACACTTTCCACCCCTTATATGACACACCCCACACCGCCAGGCCATATATTTCTGACCTAATACCTATTCAAATAGATGCCAAGAGTTTTCCCGACTATAAAAAAAAACAGCTGGTGCCCACTTAAGAGATCCTGCGTATAGATAAGGAAGGCAATAAAACGGTTTTGAACAGTAGGCAATCCAAAATATATTGTCAACGGCTCGACCACCCAGTTCTGAACAAAAGGATTTTTGTGGATGGGAACTAGCTAGACCGGGGAGGGGTGTGAAAGCTTTTTTCCCTCGTTAGGAGATTGAGTGTCGAAATCGGGCCTTTTCACGGGAATGGGTCCCCCCGTCCCTCTGTCTAACATCATTCTTTCCTATGCCACAGATTCAAGTTTATGTTTTTATTGGGGAAAATTGATTAAACAAAACAAAATTCCGGTGGGGCAAATTTGCATGACTGGTGGGGCATTTCTACACACTGGTGGGGAAAAATCCCCACCAACTCTATGTTAAAATAGGCCCTGGTAGGAGCCGGATCGATAATCATTTCGTCGATCGGCTCTTCCACATTGGCGACGGCACTAGGCTGCTCATTTAGGCCTAGGTCGGCGGCGACTTCGTCAGGGCATGGGGTAAAGTCAATTACTTCATCGGCTTGTGTTGACTGACCACCGGTCAGCTCAGCAACTTGCTTCTTTTTGGGCCTGGGTAGGGTGGATTCCATCGGGACGGGTTCGAAATCCTTAAATCGAACGTGGAGTCCTCTTGGGTCCGGTAGCATGTCTTTGTATAATAGGTCCATGGCGAAGAAATCGTCATATCTCCCCAGCTTGGAGATTTTCTCATAATCCCGGAGCACATATTTCTCGGATCAGGAGGGGGTACTCTTTATCTTTCACAAACCCTTCAAAAACTTGAAAGGACAAATGATAATTTTGGAGAATTTGACGATCAGCAAGAATCTGACTATTTTCAGGTTTGTACATAAAAGTGGCAATCAGCCATTTTTAAATAATAGGAAAGCAGGGCCTCTGCATTTTGAAAATTCTTAATGTTAGCGGAGCAAATCGAAAACACGACCGACGTGGGCCTATCGATAACGAGCTTTGGGTTGTTTTTATGAAAACGGCGTTAAGCAGTTTCCGGTATGCTCCAAGTGTGGAGTAGGGAGTGCGACCCCGGAACACATTCTGTCTTGTCTTCGGCTGCTCATCAGGGACTTTTTTGAGACGGATCTTTTGCAGGCCCTGGATTTTTTGAGGGTGTGGGGACTCATGTAAGCTGTCTAGCTGCCGCTAGCCAGTGAAAAAATAGTAACAACAACAACATTGCAAACCGGTTTTAGACTTGATCGCACCTCCACCTTCTTCTTTACTCCGTGGAAGATTCCCGGTTCGATGCCAGGTAATGGACTTGACAAAGAAAAGTAAAAAGTAGTGATCTTGTGATCGGAAGGTTGACAGCTTCGCTACAAAATACTAGAAAAGTCGTCCAGAACATCTGCAAAAATTAACGGCGTGTATACGGAACTGGGGCACGATAAATCTGATTGGGGTCCAAAGTCCCGACGTTTATTGAAGGCGTTGGGTGCCAGTTGAGGTGCCTCATCATCTGACCAAACCATGACCACCATGGTTCTTAAATAACGAGGTGCAGGTATGAATGAATGTGTTCCCGGGTTTTTCCTTCGAGATGGACCCCGAACCGTCGCCAACAGCCCACTGTGCAGCTCTAGTGCGACATTGATTAACCAAACCAAACCCGTAGACTTTCTAGTTTTGTTACGGCCAAGAGTGATCCAGTTAGGCCTTAGTTCAGTGGTCAAAACCGACATAAATTTACTCATCTCACTATGGCATCTCGTTTGTGCGTGTGTTTTGTTTATATTATGATTGTTTTTGAAGCCTTTGAATTACATCTACTTACAGACTGGAAAGTTTTCTCTTTTCCACATTTATTATTGGTGCTAAATCGAAGTAAAGTTTACTTGTGACCTCTAAGACGCGTATTTATTGGGTATGAATTTATTAGAACATTTTATTTGCACGGAAAGTCAATGACCAGAATGGCCTTATCCTCAACGTAATTATTTGTTACAGAATATAAAACGCGGAATATGTCTAATTATAGAAATGAAAATATGTCAGTTGAAGGTCACGCGCTTCCAAACGCTCATCAATTATCATCCACTTGCAACAAAACTTTTTCTCTGAAAGAAGATTTTCTCGGAGATAATCATGGAGAAGAAGAGGATAGTCTCAATAAGCAACACACTCTCACCTTCACTAAAGATAAACCTCATATATGTGAAGTTTGTAACAAACAATTTGCTCAAAAAAGTCATCTCAACATGCATTATCTTATCCACACTGGGGAAAAACCTCATACATGTGAAGTCTGTAACAAATAATTTATTTCCAAAAGTATTCTCAAGAATCACCTCCTTATCCACACTGGGAAAAAACCTCATACATGTGAAGTCTGCAACAAACAATTTACTGATAAAAGTACCCTCAATAAGCACCTTCTTACCCACACTGGGGAAAAACCTCATACATGTGAAGTGTGCAACAAACAATTTGCTCAAAAGAGTGGCCTCAATAAGCATCTCCTTAGCCACACTGGGGAAAAACCTCATACATGTGAAGTGTGCAGTAAACAATTTACTCAAAAGTATAGTCTCAATAAGCACCTCCTTAGCCACACTGGGGAAAAACCTCATACATGTGAAGTGTGCAACGAACAATTTACTGAAAAGGGTGGTCTTAATATGCACCTTCTTACCCACACTGGGAAAATATCTCATGCATGTGAATTATGTAACAAACAATTTACTCAAAAGAGTAGTCTTAATAAGCACCTCCTTATCCACACTGGGGAAAAACCTCATACATGTGAGGTGTGCAACAAACATTTTACTCAAAAAAGTACTCTTAAAATACACTATCTTACCCACACTGGGAAAATATCTCATACAAGTGAAGTGTGTAACAAAGAATTTACTCAAAAGAATGGTCTTATTATCCACACTGGGGAAAAACCTCTTGCATGTGAAGTGTGCAAAAAGCAATTTACTGTAAAAAGTAGTCTCAATAAGCACCTCCTTATCCACACTGGAATAAAACCTCATACATGTGAAAAGTGCAACAAAAAATTTGTTCGTAAGGACAATCTCAATAAACACCTTCTTATCCACACTGGGGAAAAACCTCATACATGTGAAGTTTGCAGCAAACAATTTACTCAAAAAAGTACTCTCAACAAGCACTATCTTATCCACACTGGGGAAAAACCTCATACATGTGAAGTCTGTAACAAACAATTTACTCACAAAAGCAGTCTCAACATGCACTTCCTTCTCCACACTAAGGAAAACCCTCATACATGTGAAGTATGCAACAAACAATTTACTCAAAAAAGAAGTCTCAATAAGCATGCCCTTAGCCATATTGGAGAAGTATCTGATACATCTGCAGTAGAGTAAGAGGTGGAGTAAAAGGAGTATCTTGGAAGTTAAATATAAATTACACATTGTTAAACATATGCTTTGATCTCATTCTTTTTTTAAAAAAAATAGTTTAAGGGAACATTTTAGCAAAAAATTAAATTTCTGTGTGATCCAACATCTATTTGGATTATTTTCCCATTTCAGTAAAACAAGACGCTGTGTAGTGAGGGCTGGTGCCTTTAAATGTATGTTGTAGTTCTATCAAATGCCCCTCATATTAGTCGTGGTGCAGAAGCTTTTAGTGTTGGGTGCTAGATTTAGTCGTAAACTTATATTGGGCCCCGAGTTCTCCTAATATTTTTAATACCCTGCTAAACACCCCCCCCCCCCCAATCCAATAAAACTTGCTGTACGTAGTTACACAAAATAATTTTTTTTAAAAATATTCAGTTAGAAAAATCATTTGAACAAAATGGCGATTTCAACAGGCATTTGAATGAATATTTTTAAGTCTTACACTCCTGTGAAGTATTAATTTTATGGTCATTATCACTTTTTGAAATTGGCTCTAAAATTTAGGTGTGGTTTTTTTGTGAATTGGCACAAATTTTTTAAAGAGTGGTAAAAAGTACAAAATTAATTCTAAATGATTATTTTTTTTCCACTAGTCCCTAAATTAAAATTTTTGTACTCTGTAGCATTTTATTTCTTAAAGTATATATATATTTTAAATCAATCAGCAAAATAAACCTCTTCGAACATGTTTACATAATGGTCTGAAGAGACTGTGATAGTCTGTTCATTTTCCTCGAAAAACCATGGGTGATCTGATGGGACGTGCGTCTCCACTTCTTTTTTTTTCTGCACACAACTATTTTCTCTGAACGTTGTCACCCACCAAAAAATAGATTTCCGGTCCGGGATATGTCCTAAAGGCTCAATATTGAAGCGATTTCGGAAAGCGCGGCTGAGTTGAAACCACCGAACTTCCGTTGGAAAAATAGGCCTTTACGGCAAATGCACGCTATTCGTTACTCCAACGTAGGATGGCGTCTGAACCACAAGGTCACAAAACTTTAAAATCTATTCGAGACCACGCCTACCTGCCTGGGGCTGCTGTAAGCTTCAGAGCACTCACTTCAAAAAAGGAAGTTAACTTGCCGCACCCTGCGTATATATATAAATATATATATATTTATACACGTGTAAAGTAATCTGACGATCAACCCCCCCCCCCTTATAAATTTCCTGTGTACGCCACTGGCTCGAGATGATATCGGTCGTGTGGATTCCCTTCCACAAACATTACTTATTTTTTTCTCTTTTGTTTAGTCATGCTTCTGTTTTCTTTCTTTTATTATTCGAAAAAATGTATTCCCAGTTCCTAAATTTAGCTCACCCCGTCTAGGTTAACTTTCATTAACGAATTTTTCTACTTTCATATTCTTTTAACGTTATCTCCCTGTTTGGCTTTCATTTCAAATATAATATTTAAATTTCACCCGCTTTCATTCGCTTCATCTGTTCACCGCCCGCTTGGCAAAATGTCAGATGTGGTTTCTCGCCAACGTTGGCTTACTTTTACTCTTGTTTGGGCAGTTAGTTAATAATAATTTAAAAACAGAATCCAAAATACTCAATATACATTATTGTTGTAAACATTCTAATGTAAACGGGGGGGGGGGGGGGGGGGCGATGAAAATTATGGCGGAAATATATATTTATTTTATAGATAATATTATAATATATATTTAAATTATTTATAATATATATTTTAAAATACAAAACATTAGTTTTTTTTTTAATTTAAACAAAATTTTAATAAAATTTTGCATTATGAAAACAAATAAAACATACTTTTATGAATCGTTAGAAAATTTCATGAATTCGATAATTTCTTTTAAATAAACTTTTTAATTAACTTTTTACAGAACATATAATTTTAAACTAAATTAAATTAGTTTAAAATTTGCTATTTTCAGTACAATGTTTTCATTAATTTCTGGGGTTCTGCTTTCTGCAGAATTTAATTTGCCCCACCAGTTAAAATTCCTTAAAATATGCTCTGCGCCAAATTGATACGTAATAGAAGATTCAAATTAATTTCGCCAAAACCGGCTTTGAAATATTTATTAAGGGGATGTGAAAGTCCAGAGTGGCCCTACCAAAAGGGAAAAAGGATTTTTTTCCCCTCAGAATTGTGTATTTCCCCCGTATTTTTCCCTCTCTGACTACAGAGGTTAATTTATTGCGCTCCCTTCTCCGACCCCCTGCCGCTTCCACGTGATTCCAGAGAAGGGGGGGCGACTCGATCCTTATCTCTCTGGAATTTGTCAAGGAATTTAATGACATGGTACCTAGACGCGAAGCGTCTTTAACCCATAGCCATGAAGGTATCTCATCATGAATGATTTACTTGAATGTTAATGCACTTGAGAAGGACGACACAGGACAACACAACACACACACACTTGCAAATTCCGAATCACACACAGAGTTCCACTGAGAGATCACATCCTCCGAGGGAGGGGGGCTTGGAATGGCAAAATCTTAAGTCCTGAAGCAGGGCACCGCAAGGGAGCTGAGAGAACACATTAGTTCGTTGAAAATAACGTGATTGGTTCACAATAAAGTTATCTCACTCCTCATTGGAGGGGAGAGAAAATGGCCTAAAATTCAAAGAGTTCCAGATCACTCCGCGAGCGGAGTAACTTGGCTCGTGCATGGATGTAAAAAGTCACAATTAGATAAAAGTCTATCCGATTGGCTGTTGGTAGAGCATGCTTCCTCCTGATTGGAGGGGAGAGAAATCATGGCTTGTAGACGGACTGGCGCCCGAACATCCTGTTGCTGGTGCGCCCAGTGCCGCCGCACATTAGAAAGAGAGAGCACATTGATGGTGGGCGGGGCTTACGGAGCATCCCAGGGGAGTGCGCCGTATGCTTCCGCAGGCTGAAGGTAGTTGAGAGAGAGTTTTTCTTTACTGCTGGGGAGAACTAGCGCATCCCGGGGGGTGCACCAGTGCTTCTTCACAGGCAAAGAAGTTGATGAGGGCTTGCATCTTGTTTTCAACACTGAGCTGTTCCTTTAGCGCTTTGGTTAAAAACAAAATTCCCTCGCTGCCTTGAAAGAGTCCTTTAAGTTCATGCAAAAGTTCCAGAAGCGGTTCGAAATCTTTGATCACCTGAATCTGGGACGAAGCTTGATCTTTGGGGACATCAGAAATTGAATTTTTGGTATGGGAGTTTTCAATACGACTCTTTGGCGTTTTTTGAATTTTCTCCTTCACCACATTTTCTTTTTCTTTAATCACTTTCTTTTTGTCAGCCTTTTGTTTTGGAAATGCGGGGCATTGCCGCCACGAGGCGACGTGTCCCACTGTACCACAATTAATACATTCGGGATGTTCCAACCACTTTAATTCGCAGCAGCGTGTTTCGTGATTTTCGCCACACTTGAGGCAACGAGTTGGCATAGAGCAATTCAAAGACGAATGCCCAAAATGATTGCAATTATAGCATTGCATTACTTTACGTTTAGGTTTGTAGGGTTCACATTTAATTGAGAAAAAGCACAGGCTATTAACTTGAAATATGTTATCAAATTCACTGTTGTTGGGGAGTTCGATCAAGAAAACACCGATCGGCGCTTTGCTCGGTCTCTTCCGAAATTGGGTGATTTTTATGACTGGGAATCCTAATTTGATTAGGTCATCTTTAACTTCTTCAGGAGAGAACTCCGCAGGTAGACCTTTAATAACCACTTTGAGTGGGAGAGCATTTTTATCAGTATAGGTAAAAAACCCACAGTTAACTGATTTAAGATATTCCATGATTAATTTTAGAAACTCAGCACTTTCAACATTAATTTTTAAATTACACCCAGATTTTTCACAAGAAAGTTTGCCGTTATAGAGTTTATTAAGTTCCTTGAGATGCGTGAGAGAATTAGCGTCACTTTTAATAAAGATAGGAGGGGGTGGCACAGAACTCACCTGTTCTCCGATGTCCATGTTAGAGTTGCATTCTATTAGATTTACATTAATGTTGTCATCAACCACCATCGCCTTTTCCTCAGATGAGTCGAGGTCGAGTGATGATTGTTCGTTAGTTATCTGTGGACACAAAGATGGTTCCGCAAAGGGTTCCAGTTCTTGTTCCTTAATCTGTGCGTCGGACTTGGCCTCCACGAAGGGTGGTTTCGTCTGTCGCTTGCTTTTATTTTTGGCTTTTTTACCCTTAGGTTTTACAAATTTGGGCTTTGGGTTTTCCACAGGAGCAGCACAGTTGTCCTGCTTGAGCTTGTTCACCAGATCCTCATCCTCCGACAACTCTCTGCAGATATTCTCCATTATCTTGAGTTCCATCACCTTGCATCGACGGTCGGAGCTGCAGAGTTGAGGCCAGTCCTTGGTGAATTTGTCCAACAATGCCATGTATTCAATGTGGTAGGGCAAATCAAAGATCGGCACAAAACACTCAAATTCAGGCGCTGGATCTTTTTCAAACATAATGATAGGTTTTGAAGGTTTAGCTCCAAAATAATTGATTTCGAAATCATCTGCCATGGTCCACTCAGAATGGGGCTCGAACAGATAGAAATCGTAAGTTAAAAATAAGAATTTCCCCTTAATTAGCGGAGCAAGTCGTCGACATGACCGACGTGAGCTCTCGCCGCAATTGGAATGAAGCTGATGATGATTTTAGGTTTTCTCTTCTGCTCAGAACATCCTGAGAAGAATGAACGTAACTTTTAATGGTTATATAATTTTTATATCTATTACCAGTCATTAAAATATGTATCAAATTTTTTATAATTATCATTAAACTGGAATAGAGGTAATAGGTATAAAATAGGTAGATTGCATCTAATAGATACATTTGGAGCTTTATGTTAAAATTAGTTGTTATTGAATTTTACTTTTTGAAATTGAAATGTTTTATGTCCAGCATAAATTAATTATTCAAATCGAAGTTTTAGAACAAAAGAGTTATGAATAGAAAAAAATTTGGAAATAGAGTTGATAATTTTTATGAAAATAGATTAAAAACGAGGATAAAAATTATTAAATAAGGAAAGTTTTTAATTTAAATGTATCTTAAAAAATATAGCATTTATTGATGAATACTGAACAAATAACTGTAATACAATATATTAAAAATGAAATGCGAAATAACAATATGTTAACAAACAATTTTCTAGTTCTGAAAACAATTCCTTGCAATAAATACATACAAATAAAATAAAGATTACGATAAAACTGAAATGAAATGCAAAAGAAAAATGTTAGTGTATCATTTTGGCTACATGTATGCACATAAAATCTTTTTATAACATTGCGTGCAAATTTTGGATATATTGAAATAATTACTCAATTAGATTAAAAATATTTTAAATTTTACAAGTACATTTAATTAGGTTTCTTAATTAGAAAGTTTCTAGGATGCCTCAAAAAATTAATTATGCAATTACTAAAAAAACTTAACTTTGGAAATATTTCGTTTTAAAATTCAAAGTTTCGATTTATTCTGATATTTTTTATGTCATTAAGACACCACACAACAAAATCCCGCCATTTACTCTGAATGATATTCAATTTATCCTAAATTTGATAACAGAACATATGATTCAGTTTGAAGTATTGTTTAGTATGCCAACTTGTTTTTAAATATTTTCTACATTTAATGATTTGGCGTGATTTAGCTGAAAGATAGTCTTCCCGATCGGTTACTAAACCTATAACTCTTAGCTGGAATAAATGTTAGAAGTCTTCATGTACATGGAAAGGGAAACGTTGGGAAAACATAAGAAGACACTGCACTTTGGGAATGCTCGAAAATACCTCTCTTTGTTAATTTTTCTTTTCAGTTGATGAATACCATTCTGGCCTTCTCTTCCCCCCCCCCCCTGCCCCCCTGATAACAGCAATAAAATTTTACAATCACTTAGGGCCGGCAAGCGATTCAGACAATTGAATAAGATATACTCCCCTATCCTTTCGGTCCCCGCGTGAGAGCATTTTTGTGGCCATTTCTATTTCCACAAACTTTTGGACGCCGATATTTCCCCAAAATTTATTGCTGTAGGTAGCCGTAAAGAAGTCGTCTTTGAAGACATACGTTGGAAGAAATGTTTTACATGTACATGTGGAAATTAAAAAACACAATTTCAAAAATTTTTATTAAAAAAAATCTTTTCTAACCAATATAATATAAAAATATAAAATAATTCTTTGTAAGGAACATTTTTAAATGTTTTTTGAAAATTTCATTAAAAAAAACACGTTCTTCCATAAATATGGTGCATACAGAAATATGTTTAATAGACTGTATACATTTCCAAATATGACAAACAAATCATGATTTGCTATAACATTTGACCTGTCTCAGTTCAATTGTCTTTAAACTTGTTATTGTCATGGGGGAATAATCACTTTCTGTTTTGGTCTCTCTAATTCCGCCCAATAAATCACTATGAAGCCACAATATCACACAAGTTCAATTATGGTATAGGAAACTTAAACAGATTGAAATAGCAGTTCATACAACCAAAATTATACTGGGAATTCTAAATATTATGACAAGTGTGGAGATATATAAAGCTTACCGAAGACGCAAGAACGCGTATAAAATTAACCAAACCTTACCAAAAGTAAACCAAACCTTACGGAACAGTGAGGACTGTTCTTGTCAATTTGTTTTAAAGTATAAAGACATTTTGATAAACATTTCATTTATGAAATTCAAAATTAAAATGGTTTTATTTGGTATTTTTCTCAGACATTGGCGTAGCCAAATGAAGGTCGACGAGGTCGGGCATACTCTAAAATTTATACTGGAGATACAAAATAATTATAATTTTCTTCACATTGTTTCCTCACAAGCAACTAACAAAAACATAAATATTCGCTTTTGCGCAATATTTTACGGCCGTTTAACTGGCTAGAACCTACACAATTACTTCGAGCATGGATCCTTCATTAGTAGAGAATACATAATGTTATAATCTCGCTAACATCAAAGTGAGGTTAACATGTATGGCCTCAGACACGTGGTTAATTACGTCATTCCATTCATAAATTTTCACTGTTACGCATTTCCCAATTCATCAGCCAACGCGAGTATTTTTTGATTCATAATTTTGAAAAGAAGTCACGAGTTTGAGGCCATTTGGTCTGAGATGTTGGTTTCATGATTATGACGTCATATTCGCCCTACTACAGTCCATTCATGCTCGAAGCACAATTATTTAGAAAAAAAAATTGGTGATTAAAGTAAAAATATTTATAATATAATTACAAATCATATGGTTTTTAAACACGCCAGTTTTTAAATAAAAATATTTTTGTAACATTAAAAATTTTAATTTGAAAATTATTTGATCAAATTATCCGTTAAATAATAATTGCAGTTTCATCATGAAATACAAGCTTTCTTCACTCATAGGGTGAGATTTACTAATTTAAAAATCAAAGATTTAAACTACTCTTTACGTGCAAAAATGATCGTGTTAGAACTCAATATTTTAAAATAATTGGTTCCCAAATTTTAAATGATTGCGGACCATAAAATTAAAAGTTCGACAACCCACTTTCTACAAGTATAAAATTCTTGAGTCGATTATTATTTTAGCACTAAATGTAATTCATGTATTAAATATTAATGCGATAAGTTATATCAGAAGACTGATTAAGTCGCTATAAAAATACGTTTTAACCAAAATGCAAATTCATTATTACCGAATACTTCCTGTATTAATAAAAGCAACATTATGAAAATTGAAAAATGGGGTTCCAATGCATATTGTGTCACGTTTTTTTTATCAACTACACATAGTTACAAATATTACAATTTATTTGTATAGTATATTTATTTGCTGACTTCGTTACGTAAAAAAAATTAATTGTTTTATTCTTTTTTTTCATTGAAAATTAAACAAAATAGGCATAATTTCCTATCGAACGAAAGAAAAATTGTCAATCGTGCTATTTTCCATGACGTTAATGTCGGAATGGTCACCCTAAAAGCGTAACAAAGTGTCCAAAAGGGGAAAAAAAGCATTAGACACTAATTTTATCTGTAGCATTCTCATTTTGCACATTTTTCACTGTTGATCGCGGCGCCCTGTGCGGGCATCGATATGTGGATCGTGAATGTGTGCAAAACAAAACATTTAAAAAAATATTAAAAAAATTAGATACAGACATTGAATTTTATATAAAAAAATTAGATACAAACATTGAATTTTATATTAAAAAAATTACCGTTTTTGCAAATAAAAAAAATCAATAAATTCAAAAATACCAATTTCAGTTTAAAAGTTGGAAATAAGGAGGTTCGTAGAAATGCATAAGCAGCAACCTAACTAAGTCGCTTTAAAAATACGTTTTCAACAAAATACACACTCTTCATTACAGAGTACTTTCTATATTAATAAAAGCAACATTATGAAAACTGAGCAATGGGGTTCTAATATATATATAATTGTGTTTTGTGTAAACTAAAAAAAAATCAACAAATTCAAAAATACTAATTTCAGTTTAAAAGTTGGAAATCCGGAGGTTCGTAGAAATGCATAAGCAGCAACCTAACTAAGTTGCTTTAAAAATACGTTTTCAACAAAATACACACTCTTCATTACAGAGTACTTTCTATATTAATAAAAGCAACATTATGAAAACTGAGCAATGGGGTTCTAATATATATATAATTGTGTTTTGTGTAAACTAAAAAAAAATCAACAAATTCAAAAATACCAATTTCAGTTTAAAAGTTGGAAATCCGGAGGTTCGTAGAAATGCATAAGCAGCAACCTAACTAAGTCGCTTTAAAAATACGTTTTCAACAAAATACACACTCTTCATTACAGAGTACTTTCTATATTAATAAAAGCAACATTATGAAAACTGAGCAATGGGGTTCTAATATATATATAATTGTGTTTTGTGTAAACTAAAAAAAAATCAACAAATTCAAAAATACCAATTTCAGTTTAAAAGTTGGAAATCCGGAGGTTCGTAGAAATGCATAAGCAGCAACCTAACTAAGTCGCTTTAAAAATACGTTTTCAACAAAATACACACTCTTCATTACAGAGTACTTTCTATATTAATAAAAGCAACATTATGAAAACTGAGCAATGGGGTTCTAATATATATATAATTGTGTTTTGTGTAAACTAAAAAAAAATCAACAAATTCAAAAATACCAATTTCAGTTTAAAAGTTGGAAATCCGGAGGTTCGTAGAAATGCATAAGCAGCAACCTAACTAAGTCGCTTTAAAAATACGTTTTCAACAAAATACACACTCTTCATTACAGAGTACTTTCTATATTAATAAAAGCAACATTATGAAAACTGAGCAATGGGGTTCTAATATATATATAATTGTGTTTTGTGTAAACTAAAAAAAAATCAACAAATTCAAAAATACCAATTTTAGTTTAAAAGTTGGAAATCCGGAGGTTCGTAGAAATGCATAAGCAGCAACCTAACTAATTCGCTATAAAAATACGTTTTCAACAAAATACACACTCTTCATTACAGAGTACTTTCTATATTAATAAAAGCAACATTATGAAAACTGAGCAATGGGGTTCTAATATATATATAATTGTGTTTTGTGTAAACTAAAAAAAAATCAACAAATTCAAAAATACCAATTTCAGTTTAAAAGTTGGAAATCCGGAGGTTCGTGGAAATGCATAAGCAGCAACCTAACTAAGTCGCTTTAAAAATACGTTTTCAACAAAATACACACTCTTCATTACAGAGTACTTTCTATATTAATAAAAGCAACATTATGAAAACTGAGCAATGGGGTTCTAATATATATATAATTGTGTTTTGTGTAAACTAAAAAAAAATCAACAAATTCAAAAATACCAATTTCAGTTTAAAAGTTGGAAATCCGGAGGTTCGTAGAAATGCATAAGCAGCAACCTAACTAAGTCGCTTTAAAAATACGTTTTCAACAAAATACACACTCTTCATTACAGAGTACTTTCTATATTAATAAAAGCAACATTATGAAAACTGAGCAATGGGGTTCTAATATATATATAATTGTGTTTTGTGTAAACTAAAAAAAAATCAACAAATTCAAAAATACCAATTTCAGTTTAAAAGTTGGAAATCCGGAGGTTCGTAGAAATGCATAAGCAGCAACCTAACTAAGTCGCTTTAAAAATACGTTTTCAACAAAATACACACTCTTCATTACAGAGTACTTTCTATATTAATAAAAGCAACATTATGAAAACTGAGCAATGGGGTTCTAATATATATACAATTGTGTTTTGTGTAAACTAAAAAAAAATCAACAAATTCAAAAATACCAATTTCAGTTTAAAAGTTGGAAATCCGGAGGTTCGTAGAAATGCATAAGCAGCAACCTAACTAAGTCGCTTTAAAAATACGTTTTCAACAAAATACACACTCTTCATTACAGAGTACTTTCTATATTAATAAAAGCAACATTATGAAAACTGAGCAATGGGGTTCTAATATATATATAATTGTGTTTTGTGTAAACTAAAAAAAAATCAACAAATTCAAAAATACCAATTTCAGTTTAAAAGTTGGAAATCCGGAGGTTCGTAGAAATGCATAAGCAGCAACCTAACTAAGTCGCTTTAAAAATACGTTTTCAACAAAATACACACTCTTCATTACAGAGTACTTTCTATATTAATAAAAGCAACATTATGAAAACTGAGCAATGGGGTTCTAATATATATACAATTGTGTTTTGTGTAAACTAAAAAAAAATCAACAAATTCAAAAATACCAATTTCAGTTTAAAAGTTGGAAATCCGGAGGTTCGTAGAAATGCATAAGCAGCAACCTAACTAAGTCGCTTTAAAACTGAGGTAGCTTCTAATTTATTTCGCCGTTCTTCGGCGTATTTATAAACAAGGAGAAGAGCGCGCATGCGCTGGTGACAAAAGCGGGGCGCACATGCGCTGTAGATAAATTTGCATATGGGGAAGAAGAAACATACTCCTGCCCAAATTAATTATAACTTAATTAATTTCAAAATGTTCCGCTTGAACAGTCCTTTTCCGGTCCTGACGGTGACCACTCGCACATGTCGATCCTTGCCGGGATGCACCTCCTGGATTCGTCCCAGAGGCCAAGTGGCTGGTGGAAGATTGGGTTCCTTAAGGATCACTAGGTCTCCAACTTCAAGACTCACTTCTGGGCTCCTCCATTTTGTTCTTTGCTGGAGGGAATGTAGATACTCCCCTTGCCACTTCTTCCAAAAGCTCCTCCGGATGCATTGAACTAACTGCCATTGGGTTCGAGGTGGCACCGCATCATCAGTAGGCTGATCTGGAAGGAAGCTTATCTCGTCTCCTAATAGAAAATGGGAAGGAGTTAATGCATATAACGAGTCAATATCGTTATTTGGTGAAACCAAAGGTCTGGAATTGAGGACCGCTTCAATTTGGCAAAGTAGTGTGCTCAATTTCTCAAATGTCAATTTAGTGTTGCCAATGGACCTTTTGATGTGAAATTTCACCGATCTCACACCCGCTTCCCAAAGTCCACCGAAGTGGGGGGAAGTGGGTGGAATAAAGTGCCAAATAATTTCCGCGGTATTGAGGAAATACGCGATTGTTGGGTCGTCATGAATTCGATTAATGAATTTCTGAACTTCATCAATTTTACGACGTGCCCCGACAAAATTAGTGGCATTATCACAGTACATGTGTGATGGACAGCTACGTCGCGAAATGAATCTTCGTAGTGCAGAAATAAAAGAGTCCGAGGTTAGATCGCCAACTAACTCCAGGTGCAACGCTTTTGTTGCTAGACAGACAAATAAAGCTACATAGGCTTTAGTATACTTATGCCCCCGACCTTTACTAAGTTTTACTTCCACTGCTCCAGTGAAGTCAACGCCGCAGTTTGCAAAGGGTCGGCTAACTTCAACTCGAGCCTTGGGCAGGTCCCCCATCAGTTGTTTGCATGGCTTTGATCGGTACCTGCAACAAACTACACATTTATTGATTAGTTTTCGAATCAACCTCTTTGCACCCACAATCCAATAAGTTTGTTTAAGGATGTGAGACAAGAGGGTTAGTCCGGCATGTAAGTTGGCAATGTGAGCTTCTCGAATGAGCAGAGTACTGATCTTGTGTTTTTCTGGCAACAGGATAGGATGTTTAGATTTATAAGGCAAACTGGATCTTCCGATGCGTCCTCCTGCCCGTAAAATACCCTGGTCCAAAAATGGATGCAAAGAGATTATTGTGCTATGTGGAGATAAGGGCTTGCTTGTTTTCAACCGATTGAGTTCATCAGAAAAATGTGTTTCTTGAACCCAACGAAATAGGATACACTTCACTTCGACGATTTCTGAAAGCTTCAAATGTGCAATATCCTTTGTGTTTGTTACACGAGTACTGGTCTTGCAATTCGATATGAAACGTCGGCAGTAAGCCAGTATGCGAATTATTTTTGCTAGTGAAGAATGTCTCTCAAAAATGTCCTGTAAGGTTGAATTAGTTGTGCATGAATGTGAGAAAATGGGGTCGCTTTTTTGTTCGAGTAATTCTGGGTCGATATGTTCAGATACTGGGTTTTCGCGTGGCCAATAGTCTGAATCTTGAAGAACAAAATTTGGTCCATGCCACCAAAGTTCACAACTTCCTAGATGTTGAGGATTTATACCTCGTGAAGCTATATCAGCAGGGTTTTGTTTCGAAGGCACATAATGCCAGGAATTAGAAGGAATGGTTTCTAATATTTGAGATGTCCTATTAGCGATGAAAGTTTTCCAGCGCCTTGGATGAGAAGAAAGCCAAGCGAGAACGATTTTTGAATCAGTCCAAGCGTGTACCTCAGTGTTTTTGATATTCAATTCAAGAGCACTCATTACGGATTGTAATAAGGTAGCTAGTAAAAATGCACTGCACAGCTCAAGGCGAGGGATTGAAATTTGTTTAATAGGCGCAACTTTAGTTTTGGAGATGCTCCGTTCACGGATCTCTGCTTGCAATAGATAACAGCGGCGTAGGCTTGTGAAGATGCGTCGCAAAAGCAGTGCAAAGACATGCCAGATTTTGTTTCTGACACGCATCTGGGGATTTGAATGCTTTGAATCAAATTAAAGTTAGTTTGGAACTCCATCCATTCAATGACTAAACTTTCAGGTAAAACACTGTCCCAGTCGCTTTTGATTAACCATAACTTTTGGTAAAAGATCTTAATCCAAATTACACAAGGGCTAATTAATCCCAATGGGTCGTAAATTTGGGCCGAGTTGGATATTACCTTTCGTTTTGTTAGTGGTGGGATTATTTCCAGATGTGGGGTAAAACTGAAAACATCACTGCTTGAGTTCCATTGCAAACCTAACACTTTACAATGCGTTTTACCTTTTATATCCAGGCAGTTTTCTTCGTCTTTAACCTTCAACTCACTCAGAAGTTGCGTAGAGTTGGATCTCCACTTCCTTAGTTCGAATCCTCGCTTGAGTAGGAGTGAAGAAACTTGTTTGCACACTCGAGCTGCTTCCTCGGGAGTGTCCATGCTTGCAAGAAGGTCGTCTACGTAGAAGTGTTCTCGTATGACTTTAGAAGCATCAGGAAAGTCGTTTTCGGCATCTAGCGCTATTTGTTTTAAGCACCTAGTTGCGAGAAAGGAAGAGCAGGAAAGTCCGTAGGTAACAGTTGTGAGTTTATATTCTTGAATAGGTTTCGAACTCTCGAACCTCCATAAGATTCGTTGAAAGGTTTGATCAGATGGGCAAATCATTACCTGTCGATACATTTTAGTTATATCTGCGGTTACAGCAATTTTTTGCATACGGAAATCTAGCAAAATGTCAAATATATCCCTCTGTTGTTTCGCCCCTACAGCCAGAGTTTCGTTTAAAGAAACCGAATCTTCAGTGTTACAGGAACCGTCATATACTACGCGCATACTGGTCGTGGTGGAGTCCTTTAAGACGAAATGGTGAGGGAGAAAGAATTTACCGTGATCAGGAATATGATTCGAGTTATCGTTTGCTAGTTTCATGTGCCCTAAATCAATGTATTCGAACATAAATTGTTTGTATTGGTTGCCAATTTCGGGGTCTTTAAGGAATTTTCTTTCCATTGACTTTAAGCGAGAAATGGCAGAGTTATACGAATTCCCAAGTTTCAAATTTGTCTTGAAAAAAGGAAGTTTAAGTTCAAATCTTCCGTCCGAATTAAATGTGTAATTCGACGAGAAATGTTCTTCGCAGAAGTTTTCTTCTGGAGTTAGCTCTTGGGTTTGAGCAATCGGTATTGATTCGATTTCCCAAAAGTGTTTTAAATCTTCGTGCAGATTTATATTAGCAAGTGTGAGACTAACTAATGTGTCGTTAGTGGTATTACACGACACAATCCATCCCAAGCGTGAATTTTGAGCTATAGGTTCACCGTTTGCACGTAAAACTTGACCTGGTAGAAGGATCGAAAAAAATTGATCTGCTCCCAAAATTAAGTCAATTTCATTTGGTGTGCAAAAGTTACTATCAGCTAATTGCAAGCCAGTTAGCAGCTCACGATCATGCAATGTGATCGCATGCAATGGTTGAGGTGCAATCAAAGATTTCAAAACAAATGCTGTTAGATTGAATTTAACATTGCTATCGTATTTTGAAATAATGCATAAATTCACACTGCCTAGAGTTGTAGTGGGTGTGGTAGTTGAAATACCAGTCACCGATACTCGAACGCTTGAATCGAAATTTAAAGAATGTTTTTGAGCAAACGATTCTGACAGGAAACAAGCTTGAGAACCGGAATCGAGAAGAATGCGAATGTTTATCAGCTTACCATTTGAGTCCTTAACTAAAGCGACAGCAGTAGGAAGCAAAGCTCTGTTACCGTGTGCGGGATTTACCGTCGAATCACATCGGAGAAGGTTAGATGATGCCGGCTCACACGCATGTTGGTGTTGATTCGAATCAGACGACATGATTTGGTTTGCCTCCTCTGTTTGTGAATGCTGGTGGTCATCTGCATTACACTTTGTAGTTTGAGCGTAGTTTGATCCTAATTTTTCATCGTGCAAAAGAGAATGATGTTTAAGATTACAAAATCTACAAGTAAATTGTGATAAACAAGCTTTGGTTTGATGCTTTTCCGAAAGACAATTCATACAAAGATTTCTTTTGATAGCAAACGCTTTACGTGCGGCAAGATTCAAATTTTTAAAGCTGGTGCACTTTGATAAAAAATGAGACTCTTTACACTTTATACACTTCGAAAAGAAAGAACGAGGATTTGATTGATTTTTCGTTTCTTTTTGATTTTGAGTCTCGAATCTCGCGTTTTCTAACGCAGACGATCTTTCATTTAGAAATTCTATGAAAGAATTAAACGACGGAAAGTTTACATCTACATTCTTTTCTGACCATAAACGACGAGTTTCATTGTCAACTTTATTTAAAAGCATGTAGATAATCCAGACATCTGGTTTTGTAGCACTTTCGTCGACGCATTTTAACCCTCTGATCACTTGCTCGGAGATGTCAGCAAGCGATCGTAGATTAGCGTGATTAACGTTAAGAATAGCGTTTTGTTTGAAGAATGTAGCGAGTAGCGAATTCACTATTTGTTTTTTCTTATCGTAACGAGTTACGAGTTTTGACCAAGCTTCCTCGTAACTGGCACTCGTTACCGGAATATGTCGAATGATTGCTTTAGGATCATCGCCTAGTAATCCAATTAAATATTGGAACTTTTGAATGTTCGATAAAGTTTCATTCGTGTGAACTATACCCACATACAAATCTTTAAATGGAAGCTGTGTATAATCCCCGTGAAAAATAGGAATATTCAGCCTAGGCATCCTAAAATCCGACGCTGATCTAAAACTTGAGTTTAGAACTTGCGAATCTGTAGTTACTTCGGGTCGCGCTTGTGGCTCCGAAAGTTGACGAAGCTTTTCTTTAGCTTGAAAATAACGGTCTTCTAATTCAACTATTTCTTGTTGGTCATCCGGTAAAAGGGAATCATATTTTAGAACGTTGCTGAATACCTCTTCTAACCTAATTAATCGATTTGATAAGTTTGTTAAACTAGTGTCGGAGCTAGCGGTGGCTATAAATGTTTCTATTCGCGTTAAAGCTGCTTTTTCGTAACCACGCAGTCGAACTAGTTGATCGGCTTCCATATTTAATAAAAAGGAAATTTCTTACTTGAAATGATGAAAGCGCATAACATCTCGGTGGAACCTCCAAATGTACCCGCCTGTGGGGTGTTGTTAAAAGAAATATAGCGACAAGCAGAACTGAGGTAGCTTCTAATTTATTTCGCCGTTCTTCGGCGTATTTATAAACAAGGAGAAGAGCGCGCATGCGCTGGTGACAAAAGCGGGGCGCACATGCGCTGTAGATAAATTTGCATATGGGCAAGAAGAAACAAATACGTTTTCAACAAAATACACACTCTTCATTACAGAGTACTTTCTATATTAATAAAAGCAACATTATGAAAACTGAGCAATGGGGTTCTAATATATATATAATTGTGTTTTGTGTAAACTAAAAAAAAATCAACAAATTCAAAAATACCAATTTCAGTTTAAAAGTTGGAAATCCGGAGGTTCGTAGAAATGCATAAGCAGCAACCTAACTAAGTCGCTTTAAAAATACGTTTTCAACAAAATACACACTCTTCATTACAGAGTACTTTCTATATTAATAAAAGCAACATTATGAAAACTGAGCAATGGGGTTCTAATATATATATAATTGTGTTTTGTGTAAACTAAAAAAAAATCAACAAATTCAAAAATACCAATTTCAGTTTAAAAGTTGGAAATCCGGAGGTTCGTAGAAATGCATAAGCAGCAACCTAACTAAGTCGCTTTAAAAATATGTTTTCAACAAAATACACACTCTTCATTACAGAGTACTTTCTATATTAATAAAAGCAACATTATGAAAACTGAGCAATGGGGTTCTAATATATATATAATTGTGTTTTGTGTAAACTAAAAAAAAATCAACAAATTCAAAAATACCAATTTCAGTTTAAAAGTTGGAAATCCGGAGGTTCGTAGAAATGCATAAGCAGCAACCTAACTAAGTCGCTTTAAAAATACGTTTTCAACAAAATACACACTCTTCATTACAGAGTACTTTCTATATTAATAAAAGCAACATTATTAAAACTGAGCAATGGGGTTCTAATATATATATAATTGTGTTTTGTGTAAACTAAAAAAAAATCAACAAATTCAAAAATACCAATTTCAGTTTAAAAGTTGGAAATCCGGAGGTTCGTAGAAATGCATAAGCAGCAACCTAACTAAGTCGCTTTAAAAATACGTTTTCAACAAAATACACACTCTTCATTACAGAGTACTTTCTATATTAATAAAAGCAACATTATGAAAACTGAGCAATGGGGTTCTAATATATATATAATTGTGTTTTGTGTAAACTAAAAAAAAATCAACAAATTCAAAAATACCAATTTCAGTTTAAAAGTTGGAAATCCGGAGGTTCGTAGAAATGCATAAGCAGCAACCTAACTAAGTCGCTTTAAAAATACGTTTTCAACAAAATACACACTCTTCATTACAGAGTACTTTCTATATTAATAAAAGCAACATTATGAAAACTGAGCAATGGGGTTCTAATATATATATAATTGTGTTTTGTGTAAACTAAAAAAAAATCAACAAATTCAAAAATACCAATTTCAGTTTAAAAGTTGGAAATCCGGAGGTTCGTAGAAATGCATAAGCAGCAACCTAACTAAGTCGCTTTAAAAATATGTTTTCAACAAAATACACACTCTTCATTACAGAGTACTTTCTATATTAATAAAAGCAACATTATGAAAACTGAGCAATGGGGTTCTAATATATATATAATTGTGTTTTGTGTAAACTAAAAAAAAATCAACAAATTCAAAAATACCAATTTCAGTTTAAAAGTTGGAAATCCGGAGGTTCGTAGAAATGCATAAGCAGCAACCTAACTAAGTCGCTTTAAAAATACGTTTTCAACAAAATACACACTCTTCATTACAGAGTACTTTCTATATTAATAAAAGCAACATTATGAAAACTGAGCAATGGGGTTCTAATATATATATAATTGTGTTTTGTGTAAACTAAAAAAAAATCAACAAATTCAAAAATACCAATTTCAGTTTAAAAGTTGGAAATCCGGAGGTTCGTAGAAATGCATAAGCAGCAACCTAACTAAGTCGCTTTAAAAATACGTTTTTAACAAAATACACACTCTTCATTACAGAGTACTTTCTATATTAATAAAAGCAACATTATGAAAACTGAGCAATGGGGTTCTAATATATATATAATTGTGTTTTGTGTAAACTAAAAAAAAATCAACAAATTCAAAAATACCAATTTCAGTTTAAAAGTTGGAAATCCGGAGGTTCGTAGAAATGCATAAGCAGCAACCTAACTAAGTCGCTTTAAAAATACGTTTTCAACAAAATACACACTCTTCATTACAGAGTACTTTCTATATTAATAAAAGCAACATTATGAAAACTGAGCAATGGGGTTCTAATATATATATAATTGTGTTTTGTGTAAACTAAAAAAAAATCAACAAATTCAAAAATACCAATTTCAGTTTAAAAGTTGGAAATCCGGAGGTTCGTAGAAATGCATAAGCAGCAACCTAACTAAGTCGCTTTAAAAATACGTTTTCAACAAAATACACACTCTTCATTACAGAGTACTTTCTATATTAATAAAAGCAACATTATGAAAACTGAGCAATGGGGTTCTAATATATATATAATTGTGTTTTGTGTAAACTAAAAAAAAATCAACAAATTCAAAAATACCAATTTCAGTTTAAAAGTTGGAAATCCGGAGGTTCGTAGAAATGCATAAGCAGCAACCTAACTAAGTCGCTTTAAAAATACGTTTTCAACAAAATACACACTCTTCATTACAGAGTACTTTCTATATTAATAAAAGCAACATTATGAAAACTGAGCAATGGGGTTCTAATATATATATAATTGTGTTTTGTGTAAACTAAAAAAAAATCAACAAATTCAAAAATACCAATTTCAGTTTAAAAGTTGGAAATCCGGAGGTTCGTAGAAATGCATAAGCAGCAACCTAACTAAGTCGCTTTAAAAATATGTTTTCAACAAAATACACACTCTTCATTACAGAGTACTTTCTATATTAATAAAAGCAACATTATGAAAACTGAGCAATGGGGTTCTAATATATATATAATTGTGTTTTGTGTAAACTAAAAAAAAATCAACAAATTCAAAAATACCAATTTCAGTTTAAAAGTTGGAAATCCGGAGGTTCGTAGAAATGCATAAGCAGCAACCTAACTAAGTCGCTTTAAAAATACGTTTTCAACAAAATACACACTCTTCATTACAGAGTACTTTCTATATTAATAAAAGCAACATTATGAAAACTGAGCAATGGGGTTCTAATATATATATAATTGTGTTTTGTGTAAACTAAAAAAAAATCAACAAATTCAAAAATACCAATTTCAGTTTAAAAGTTGGAAATCCGGAGGTTCGTAGAAATGCATAAGCAGCAACCTAACTAAGTCGCTTTAAAAATACGTTTTCAACAAAATACACACTCTTCATTACAGAGTACTTTCTATATTAATAAAAGCAACATTATGAAAACTGAGCAATGGGGTTCTAATATATATATAATTGTGTTTTGTGTAAACTAAAAAAAAATCAACAAATTCAAAAATACCAATTTCAGTTTAAAAGTTGGAAATCCGGAGGTTCGTAGAAATGCATAAGCAGCAACCTAACTAAGTCGCTTTAAAAATACGTTTTCAACAAAATACACACTCTTCATTACAGAGTACTTTCTATATTAATAAAAGCAACATTATGAAAACTGAGCAATGGGGTTCTAATATATATATAATTGTGTTTTGTGTAAACTAAAAAAAAATCAACAAATTCAAAAATACCAATTTCAGTTTAAAAGTTGGAAATCCGGAGGTTCGTAGAAATGCATAAGCAGCAACCTAACTAAGTCGCTTTAAAAATATGTTTTCAACAAAATACACACTCTTCATTACAGAGTACTTTCTATATTAATAAAAGCAACATTATGAAAACTGAGCAATGGGGTTCTAATATATATATAATTGTGTTTTGTGTAAACTAAAAAAAAATCAACAAATTCAAAAATACCAATTTCAGTTTAAAAGTTGGAAATCCGGAGGTTCGTAGAAATGCATAAGCAGCAACCTAACTAAGTCGCTTTAAAAATACGTTTTCAACAAAATACACACTCTTCATTACAGAGTACTTTCTATATTAATAAAAGCAACATTATGAAAACTGAGCAATGGGGTTCTAATATATATATAATTGTGTTTTGTGTAAACTAAAAAAAAATCAACAAATTCAAAAATACCAATTTCAGTTTAAAAGTTGGAAATCCGGAGGTTCGTAGAAATGCATAAGCAGCAACCTAACTAAGTCGCTTTAAAAATACGTTTTTAACAAAATACACACTCTTCATTACAGAGTACTTTCTATATTAATAAAAGCAACATTATGAAAACTGAGCAATGGGGTTCTAATATATATATAATTGTGTTTTGTGTAAACTAAAAAAAAATCAACAAATTCAAAAATACCAATTTCAGTTTAAAAGTTGGAAATCCGGAGGTTCGTAGAAATGCATAAGCAGCAACCTAACTAAGTCGCTTTAAAAATACGTTTTCAACAAAATACACACTCTTCATTACAGAGTACTTTCTATATTAATAAAAGCAACATTATGAAAACTGAGCAATGGGGTTCTAATATATATATAATTGTGTTTTGTGTAAACTAAAAAAAAATCAACAAATTCAAAAATACCAATTTCAGTTTAAAAGTTGGAAATCCGGAGGTTCGTAGAAATGCATAAGCAGCAACCTAACTAAGTCGCTTTAAAAATACGTTTTCAACAAAATACACACTCTTCATTACAGAGTACTTTCTATATTAATAAAAGCAACATTATGAAAACTGAGCAATGGGGTTCTAATATATATATAATTGTGTTTTGTGTAAACTAAAAAAAAATCAACAAATTCAAAAATACCAATTTCAGTTTAAAAGTTGGAAATCCGGAGGTTCGTAGAAATGCATAAGCAGCAACCTAACTAAGTCGCTTTAAAAATACGTTTTCAACAAAATACACACTCTTCATTACAGAGTACTTTCTATATTAATAAAAGCAACATTATGAAAACTGAGCAATGGGGTTCTAATATATATATAATTGTGTTTTGTGTAAACTAAAAAAAAATCAACAAATTCAAAAATACCAATTTCAGTTTAAAAGTTGGAAATCCGGAGGTTCGTAGAAATGCATAAGCAGCAACCTAACTAAGTCGCTTTAAAAATATGTTTTCAACAAAATACACACTCTTCATTACAGAGTACTTTCTATATTAATAAAAGCAACATTATGAAAACTGAGCAATGGGGTTCTAATATATATATAATTGTGTTTTGTGTAAACTAAAAAAAAATCAACAAATTCAAAAATACCAATTTCAGTTTAAAAGTTGGAAATCCGGAGGTTCGTAGAAATGCATAAGCAGCAACCTAACTAAGTCGCTTTAAAAATACGTTTTCAACAAAATACACACTCTTCATTACAGAGTACTTTCTATATTAATAAAAGCAACATTATGAAAACTGAGCAATGGGGTTCTAATATATATATAATTGTGTTTTGTGTAAACTAAAAAAAAATCAACAAATTCAAAAATACCAATTTCAGTTTAAAAGTTGGAAATCCGGAGGTTCGTAGAAATGCATAAGCAGCAACCTAACTAAGTCGCTTTAAAAATACGTTTTCAACAAAATACACACTCTTCATTACAGAGTACTTTCTATATTAATAAAAGCAACATTATGAAAACTGAGCAATGGGGTTCTAATATATATATAATTGTGTTTTGTGTAAACTAAAAAAAAATCAACAAATTCAAAAATACCAATTTCAGTTTAAAAGTTGGAAATCCGGAGGTTCGTAGAAATGCATAAGCAGCAACCTAACTAAGTCGCTTTAAAAATACGTTTTCAACAAAATACACACTCTTCATTACAGAGTACTTTCTATATTAATAAAAGCAACATTATGAAAACTGAGCAATGGGGTTCTAATATATATATAATTGTGTTTTGTGTAAACTAAAAAAAAATCAACAAATTCAAAAATACCAATTTCAGTTTAAAAGTTGGAAATCCGGAGGTTCGTAGAAATGCATAAGCAGCAACCTAACTAAGTCGCTTTAAAAATACGTTTTCAACAAAATACACACTCTTCATTACAGAGTACTTTCTATATTAATAAAAGCAACATTATGAAAACTGAGCAATGGGGTTCTAATATATATACAATTGTGTTTTGTGTAAACTAAAAAAAAATCAACAAATTCAAAAATACCAATTTCAGTTTAAAAGTTGGAAATCCGGAGGTTCGTAGAAATGCATAAGCAGCAACCTAACTAAGTCGCTTTAAAAATACGTTTTCAACAAAATACACACTCTTCATTACAGAGTACTTTCTATATTAATAAAAGCAACATTATGAAAACTGAGCAATGGGGTTCTAATATATATATAATTGTGTTTTGTGTAAACTAAAAAAAAATCAACAAATTCAAAAATACCAATTTCAGTTTAAAAGTTGGAAATCCGGAGGTTCGTAGAAATGCATAAGCAGCAACCTAACTAAGTCGCTTTAAAAATACGTTTTCAACAAAATACACACTCTTCATTACAGAGTACTTTCTATATTAATAAAAGCAACATTATGAAAACTGAGCAATGGGGTTCTAATATATATATAATTGTGTTTTGTGTAAACTAAAAAAAAATCAACAAATTCAAAAATACCAATTTCAGTTTAAAAGTTGGAAATCCGGAGGTTCGTAGAAATGCATAAGCAGCAACCTAACTAAGTCGCTTTAAAAATACGTTTTCAACAAAATACACACTCTTCATTACAGAGTACTTTCTATATTAATAAAAGCAACATTATGAAAACTGAGCAATGGGGTTCTAATATATATATAATTGTGTTTTGTGTAAACAAATAAATATTAATTCCATAATTAGATTTTTTTTGTATAAAAATACTAAACATTAAAAATACTTTTAAAAAATAATTTTTTTTATTATTATTAGATAATAGTCGCACGGCCAACTTCAGACCCTCCCGTCGAACCACTGCCTTCGAACACGAGTAAACTACAAAAAGGGAGAGAGAAAAAAAAAAGAAACACTGCTGTCCCCTCTCTCCTCCTCTTTCTTTTACCCTTATGTGAAATTTATTGCTTGACCTATCACCTGCAACGCAGGGGGTCTGGAAGAGCACAAGAAATCCCTATAGGGATCAGGGCTCCCTTAAAAACTTCACAAAACTTGTCTCGACATCTTACAATTAAATTCCTCATAACGTCGGTCCAAATTAACTTTTTAAGAATGGTTTTGCAGCATTTTACAAAAAAATGTTTTCAAAATGAGTCTATTGTTTTACTTTAATGTTTTAGATATTTTAAAATTAGCTTATACTAAAGCACTATCTTTCTTCAGTTTTAAACAAATAATTAGTGGACTACAGAAAAAATGAAGATATTAAAGATTTAGAGAACCTTTTGGACTTCAATATGCAAAAAACCGCGAGTTAATAACCTAAAAATTAAAGTCAGTAGAAGGCATAAAGTGTCCCATAGAGATAACATTACGAGCAATTTTTGGCAACCTGGGCTTGCACTTCCTCTTAAGATGGTAATTTACTTATAAAATTCATGAAAAAATTTTGTTTTCCACATTAGTTATCACCAAAGTAAAAAAATATATAAAATATATTTTTTTCCATAGAATAATAACGTTAAAAAATAAATTTATAGAAGTACACGAAAGCGAGATCGAATGTATCGAACATTTCTATGGGATCGAACCTGAGTCTCCTTAATGAGACTCAAACACTTTACCTTCACACCACCTGATGTACAGCCGCGGGAAAAAAAACGAACCACCGATGAGTATTTCGTTAGTTTTTATAGTAGAGCCAAACTTAATATACCATTTTGTAGGAAATAAAGTCTACTATACATTGATATACAAAAAATTTGCATAGCGGACTATCTTCATACTCGAATCCGTACCAACTTTAAAATTTTCAATAGCAACACCTACTTTTGATAGCGCAGAAATGTTCCCCGCCCTCAAAATAATCTAAATACAAATTTTCGTTAATTTCCTACATTTATATGCAGAGATATTAGACAATATGTATCGATCTTATTTGAGGGGCTACTTCCACAGTGAACAAAGTATTAGTGAGACTTCAAAATAAAGTACGCTGGTAGAAAATGTTTTGGCGTTAGGCGTGGTTCTTATTTTTCCGTGGTCATTCATTCCCCCACTCCTGTATACCCTTCGCCTCTATGTAAGAATTTAGAATTTTATACCAACGTGATCACAGCGCTTTTAATTCTCAAAATTAGTAGATTTCTGTTAAGTTCTGCAGATTTTAAATTTGTGTATGACCCCTTAAATGATCATTTGATGCACATTATAATATTGCCAAAAAACTGCAAAGAGGAAAATCATGAAATTTTAGATATGCATATAAAACGTTTTTCTGAATTCATCACTATCAAAATATAGCATGGTTGCTATTAATAAATTTTATAAATATTAATATCCTAATTCAAATAAAATTAAAAAATATACATATAAGTAATGAAAGTTAGTGTATTTTATTTGGGTCGTTTAGAAGTAACACGCATAAAAATTTCAGCTTAATAAAATTATAATTTCGAAAGATATGATAAAAAGTTTAAGAAATTCCATTAACATTACGAGTTCTAAACTTTCGATATTCATAATTAAAAAACTACTTAAGCAAATGACTTGCAAATTGATATTCAACGATAAATTTTGTCGTAGATTTTAAATATTGAATCAAAATTGGGTGTTGCTATTGGAAATTTTAAAGTTGGTGCGGAATTTAATATGAGGATAGTCCCCTATGCAATTTTTTTGTATATCAATGTGTAGTAGACTTTATTCCCTACAAAATGGTATATTAAGTTTAGCTCTACTATAAAAACTAACGAAATAATCATCGGTGGTTCGTTTTTTTTTTCCGCGGCTGTACGTCGAAACTTGCATTGTAAACATACTATTTAAAACATCCTAAAGTGCGCCAAATAAATCGCATTAGAAGAAACCGAAGTGCGCCAAACCAAACCAACTATTCCTACAAATGCCTACAACCCCATCTCCCATCACTCCTTGTTAGGGTAGTTCCGATTCTGCCTGTAGGTTTCGCTTTTGGTTGGAGAGCCGTTGTCGGGAGAAGCTTCTCGAGAATCCCGCTCGCTACAAAAAGAAAAAATAAGATAAATCAGCCTGATTTAGGTCAGATTTTAAAATTCCTCATCAAAACAAGAACAATTGTGAAAATTTGATCTTTATTATGATGGTCTGGTTTGGTTAAGGTACGTCGCACTAGAGCTGTAAAGTGGGCTATTGACGACGGTTCGGGACCTATCTCGAAGGAAAGACTCGGGAACGATGCCTCGTATTTTTTAACCATTATATTTGTTATGAAACACCTATGATCTTTTTCTCATCCAATTTTCCTTTTTTATTCCCGTATAGGAATATTGAGATAAAGTAACCTTTCATGGCGAGCGAAGATCTCAAAATCTTCACAATCAAGATTATGTAGGTGAGGAACCCGTCTCTCCTCCCGGTGTTGAATTTGACAGAGGAAATTATCGCCTTTCCACTTTTATTATTTGGTGCTACATCGAAGTAAACTCCACTTGTGACCTCAAAGACATGTATGTACAAAGGTATGAATTAAATTAAAACCACTTATTAACGCAGCAAGCCAAAGACTAGAATGGCCTCATCCTCAGTGTAAGGTACTTGTTGCAGAATATGAAACGTTGAAAATGTCTAATTTTACAAATAAAAATATCTCAGTTAAAGCTCAAATGATTCCAAATCATCAATTGTCATTCACTTGCAACAAAACTTTTTCTCTGAAAGAAGGTTTTCTCGGAGATAATCATGGAGAAGAGGATAGTCTTAAGAAACGCATTCTCAAATTCACTAAAGATAAATCTCAAATAAGTGAAATTTGTAACAAACAATTTGCTCAGAAAAGTAGTCTAAAACAGCATATTTTTGTCCACACTGGGGAAAAGCCTCATACATGTGAAGTCTGTAACAAACAATTTATTTCCAAAAGTAATCTCAAGAATCACCTCCTTATCCACACTGGAGAAAAAAATCATACATGTGAAATGTGCAACAAAAAATTTGCTCGTGAGGATACTTTAAATAATCACCTTCTTATCCACACTGGGGAAAAACCTCATACATGTGAAATTTGCAACAAAGGATTTACTCAAAAAAGTATTCTCAATAAGCACCTCCTTATCCACAATGGAGAAAAACCTCATACATGTGAAATGTGCAACAAAAAATTTGCTCGTAAGGATACTTTAAATAAACACCTTCTAATCCACACTGGGGAAAAACCTCATGCATGTGAAGTGTGTGACAAACAATTTACTGAAAAAAGTATTCTCAATAAGCACCTCCTTATCCACACTGGAGAAAAACCTCATACATGTGAAATGTGCAACAAAAAATTTGCTCGTAAGGATACTTTAAATAATCACCTTCTTATCTACACTGGGGAAAAACCTCATACATGTGGAGTTTGCAACAAACGATTTACTGTAAAGAAGAGTCTCAATAAGCATCTCCTTATCCACACAGGGGTAAAACCTCATACATGTGAAGTGTGTAACAAACAATTTACTTATAAAAGTAATCGCAACATGCACTATCTTACCCACACTGGGAAAAAATCTCATACATGTGAAGTCTGTAACAAACAATTTTCTCAAAAAAGTCATCTCAATATGCACTATCTTACCCACACTGGGGAAAAACCTCATTCATGTGAAGTCTGTAACAAACGATTTACTCACCAAAGCAGTCTCAACATGCACTTCCTTCTCCAGGCAGAAGAAAAATCTTATACATGTGAAGTGTGCAAGAAACAATTTACCGAAAAAAGTAGTCTCAATAAGCACGTCCTTAGCCATATTGGAGAAATATCTAAGCGAGGCGTGACTTTTTGTGATGGTCATAACCCCTAATGGCAATTGTCCCCCCCCCCCCCTCAATAATTAAAGCTTTGAGACGTTAATAGTTGTAGTCCCCACCCCCTATTCTCTTTTGGGGGAATTAAAAAATTTAGGATATATATTCCATAGGCATTCATATTTTATTTGTCGCTGTTCATTTAACTCATGATCTTTCTGATGTCTATTTTTGAAATGTTTGTTAAAAAACAAAATCTCAGGAAAATTACTAAAAATGATAAAGTTCTGTATTTACGTGAAAAGTAGCTCAAAATGAAATGAGAATATGTTTCTAAAATGTCTATTTATTAAAAAATTCTAAAACATCAAGTTATTATTTTTTTTAAGTCTTCATATCCCAAAACATTCTGATAATAAATTTTTAATTAATTCAATACATAGAACACTTGATAACAAGTTAAAGTAAACAACTATGTAAAATAACATGAAGAAATAAATGACCCCCCCCCCCCCCTCCCCTTCACACCCTTCTATCAAATCAGTGGCAGCGGCAGCGTGTTAGATGCATGCACAGTGGGACAATTGTTTATCTTGTCAACCGATTTCATATCAACCAAGGAACCTTCTTCATAATTAATAATTGCCCATTTACATACTTTGATTTATTTTATTTTAATCCTGGGTTATACAGTCTATATATATTTTTTAAAAATCTTTTCAATTAAATAGAATGTCATTGTATTTTAAAAAAAATTTATAAAACAACAAATTAAATTTTAAAAAATTAATAAATAAAATAATAAAAGAAATGTGTTGTATTACTGAATACATATTTAAAATAACATTAGTTTATGAGTTTTTAGTACGTAAGAATAATGTGAATTCAAAACAAAACCGTTAATAAGTTAACTTCCGTTTCGGTCAATCTATAAGGAACTTTTTCAAAATATTCCTTGAATTTGGTTAATTTCTGAAGTCTTTTTTTCCTTACACAGAATTTTTTGGAAAAAATGTGTTAATGTTTTTATTTTGTGTAATTAGTTGTTTGCAACTTTTATGACAAACTTAACGCAAAAACAAATTAACTTAAAACAAAATGACAATTTAGACGATTTAATGAAAAAATATCGACTAAATATGTCAAAAATAATAAAAGATTTCCCAATATTTTGCCAAATGTGGCCTTAAAGAGCCAATCTGGCAATCATATTGTGCATGAAACGAAGGTCTAAGGTTGCTTGAGGAATCGGTAAAATTCACCTATGACTAGCCATCTAGATAGGTACTATTGTCTCGAAACCGACTTGGCTGATGGGGATGTTTCGAAAACTAATCTGATTGGTTAACACTCATGAACGGGATTAGGTCTTCTATATGGCGATGTTGACACTTAACAGACTTAAAAAGTGCGTTTTTTTTTTCTGAGTGTTTTCAGTTTTAATTGATTGAATGGTTTCAATTTTTGGGGTGTTTTAAACGTTTCAAGAAAAGAAAAATTAAATAAAGTAAACAAATGTATTCAAAAACTTTTTTAATTTTTTATAAAATACATAAAAAAATGTAATTGATTTATTAAATTTTTTTTTTAAAAATTCTGCCGTCATCGGCGAATCTATCGATGACTGGGCCCTTTGCCACTGGATGTGTGTGATATATGCAGTGGCCGATTTACACAGGGGCTTTTAAGAAATAATGACAATCAATTCATAACCTTTTATATGATAGTTGTTCTGCTTAAATTAGGAAAACCGAACCAAATACCTTTGAATCGTATTTTTTTTTAAAAACATCAATTTTATGTAAATTGAAAAGAAATATTCTAAGAACTGAACAAGCTTAAGGATAATATTTTTAAACTTTAATTTGACATGTACATAAGAAATATTGTACCATATATGAAAAGCAAATAATCAAAACGTATTTTGTTAAAAAAAAATCAAAAAATTATATTATACATCACTGATTTCGCCACCGAATTTTTTAACTAAGGTATTTTATTTGTTCAAAATACGTTTTGTCATATTGAAATTAACTTGCAAAATTGAAATCTGTCTATGCTTATTAGAAAAATTAATTTGCGTTTTCCCAAGATTCGCTTCCAGTGACAAAACACGTTTTGAATTTTTTCTATTCGTATGTCAATCATTTGTCTGAGTTTGTGTGGATGGAAGCAAGTACTAGTATAACTGTGCTAGTTGGTATTCTTATTAAAAGCGTAAAGTCTTCCTTTGCATAGCTTAAAGTAATTTATTATTTTGACCAATCTACCAATCTATTTCAGTTATAACATCATTTATCAAAATTTAAATACAATGGTGATATTTCACATATCACCATTGTCGAATTATTAAATTTGCACCATAAAACTTCACTATTACTTAAAATTTCGTAATCTACGAAATGTAATATTATTCGAGAGATTTGGTGCCAGTACCAGAAACATTCTTAACAGTCTGCGACGAGATTTTAATGAATACGAATTGTCTGCAATTTAATTTATTATATAGATATTAACTTTCATGAGCAAGAATTCGGTTAAAGAGATAATCTCAGCAATAGTATTACTTCGTTATTCACGGTTTTTTCTCCATGCGCTGTGTAATCATTGCTAGATTATAAGTATTAATCACTTAAATAATATAGTACCAATTATTTATATGTTTAACATCTTTATGAACAAATACATACCCATTTATTAAATAGTTTCAGCATTTAAAACAAAAACTCCTAATATTAACAATATTTTCTATGAAAAGGACAATACAAATTAAAATGTTATTTCATTGTTAAAATTTATAAATAAACAAAAGAAAGATTATTTTCCGAATTTCTTTTGTAAATTAAAATTGGAAATATAACTTTAAAGTATGGTAATTTAATTAAATCGCAGAGTTCATACTGGAAATAAAAAAGGGAAGGGTGCAAAAAGAATTTTTTTTTTATCTGCTAGTACTTTAATATGAAAGTCTCAAAATTGCAAAGAATGAATAGAAAAAATGAGATACTAAAGTAAAAAATGTAGCTCAAAATCCAAAAGAGAAAAAAAATATCGGCAAAGTCGGAAATCTGCCGTGGAAGCTGTATAAAATACCGTTTTCGTTTAGCGCAAATTCCCTTCCCAAAGAAGGTTCTGCTTATGATTTTCTAGTAATGTATCTTCTCAATGAACAGGTACTGAAATGTACCATGGAGTTGACAAAAGAGAATCGACGCCTGCGGAGATTTGTTCAAACACGTGTAACTCATCGTGATTGCGACTTTCTATTATAAGGGACTTCTCGCCCAGCCCCTGACTTTCTTAAATGAGAGAAAAGTTCTATTATCTGCAGAAAATGTTCTAAAGTAGTGCAGAGACATAAAATTGTATGGTAGACTTCCGCAAAAATTTGTCTGCAGACCTTCGAAAAAATCTGCGTCGTAAGACGCACGTCGCCGCGTTTCTACTTCCGGGATTTGGTAAATATTGTTTGTCTCTTGCTATATCAATTAACCCATGACTATTTATATTTACATGATTTCCACAACCATACTAATTCACTGATAGAAGTATTACACATCAGTGGCGAAAACTGCTGCATATAATGTTAAACTGAGCCGAAGCTAATTTTAATAAAATTAATTTTCAGGAGGAGGAAAAACTCCCATTCAATCAAAATTGCAGCTAAAAAGCGAAATTCGAAATCGGCTGCATCGTTGCCATGGCAACCCCTACGTAGTATGGAGATTCCCCCCATGCTAATGCACTGCATTTGTGAGAAGGTACAGAAAAAATGAATTATCTGGTTTTTGGCTGCACTTGATATTCGATAAACTGATTGGCTCGTGCGTGAATCGCGAGGATGGGTGGGAGAACCGAGAATATCTGCAAACGGAAATAGTTTTCGTGATAAATTTACTGTGTGCTGCTGTTTCAGGACCATTATGGTCCTGCTGTTGTTTCGTTATTTAAGTTAATATTAAAATTGAAAGATTCGCATATTTAAAAGAAAGGAGGATTGCTTTAATTTTCAAAAAATAAGTAAGTGTGTATTTTTTTCGCATGTTATTATTTCGTAAAAATTGAAAGGAAACTTTGATTTGAGTAAATAATAAAGAAGGGGGCGGATTCACATGATTTCGGCTGCACTAACATTTTCGACCACGTGCCGCCACTGCAGCGTGGTTTGCTGGATCACCAATTTGTGTCATCTCACTACACGAAAGAACTCTACTAGCTAGCATTTAAAAGAATGCTGCTATTTATAAGTCTATTTAATATCTAGAGAAATGAGTAAGTAATATTTCATAATAACCTAAAGAACACCTTAATTAAAAATGTCATAATATTGAATAATTTGCAACAGTATAAGTAACTTTATAAAAATTTCTTTTAAAAAAAAATGCCTGATTTTAAGCCATTAACATTTCAGAAATGATTGCATAAACAGTTTTTAATATGTTATTTTGTGGTTGTTACTATGCGAGGTAATAAAATATTAACGAAACTGTGAACTTTTAATCATTTGTAATGAAACAAATAAAAAATGTAATTACATTTGAAAATTTTAGTTTTTATGAATATGCGTGCCACTCCTACAAAATTAATGATAAACAAATATTCATATAAGCCAATTTTCTTTATGATAATGTTATAAAATTTCGTTATTATAATGTGTCAAGCCACTTTCCACTCCCATAACACATCCTTGGCATTCCCGGGTCCGAATGCGAACTTCACCGCGTTGACCCTTTAAAGTATAAACATAATGCAAACTTTCAACAGAAATTTAAATTTTGATGAATAATAAATTTGCAGAAGGAAATCATAATGAATTAATTTATCTATTATGTCCTTTCTCTTAGGGTAAAAAAAATAATAATTATCTGGACGCCAGATAACTTATAATCAGCGAAAGAATATTTTCTCTAAATAAATAAAAACAAATAAAAAAACAATGTAATTGCATTTAAGGAATTCATTTAATTCCATAATATTTAATTTTATAACTTTTTTCCTAGTCGCGAGGCCTCAATAAAAAGAGTGGCAAAACGTGCGGTAGCACACGTCGCACACCCCTCGAGGCCGCCGTTCCCAGAGCTTTCGTACAGTTCTGCAAGAATATTTTACTCAGATATGCTCAGAATGCAGCTAAAAGAACCATCCGGTTCTGTAAATGAACAGGGTGTTCTTTAAATGAACAGGGTGTTCAGTAAGTGAACAGGGTGTTCTTTAAATGAACAGGGTGTTCAGTAAGTGAACAGGGTGTTCTTTAAATGAACTGGGTGTTCAGTAAGTGAACAGGGTGTTCTTTAAATGAACAGGGTGTTCAGTAAGTGAACAGGGTGTTCTTTAAGTGAACAGGGTGTTCTTTTTTGGAACAGGCGTTATTTTTCGGAATAAAGGTGTTTCTTTTTGGGGACAGCATTTTTCTTTAATTGTTTAATATGTTATTACAAGACTTACTTATCTGCTCTATGTTAATTGGCTACTAAACTGCTTGTGTCAGTTACTTTGTGTTGATTTCTTATGACTTTTTGGGAATTTTGTCAAATAATCTAAAATTGTTTTACATTTTATATAATTTCATTTCAAAAATCAATTTCCTTATATTAATTGTTAGTCTTATATCTAGATAAAAAATATTATATAATGGAAAAAATTGGAATGGACGATTCAATATTACATATAGGATATTTTGTATAAGAAATTATACATTCTTCGAGTTGTTTTAGAATTATTTTATAAATTTGAATATTTCTTGTAGTGTTTATTAATTGTCTGTGTTCTAAAAAAAATATGCAAATGATTTTGATCCACATTTTTTTATATACCTTTAACCAAGTTTAGTAAAAAAATATAAATTAAAAAAAATACATCTACGCGTAAGAAATGTTCTATTTATACCTTTATATTTTAATTTGTATTTTTAACATGCACTAAATTAAAGAATTTAAGTATAGGATTTGCAAATTTATAGCACATTTAAGAATATATTAATAACTATTATACTAGATTATTGATCATGCAGTTATAAATAAGCCGTGTTTCAAAACTTTATAACTCAATATAATCCTTTAATTTTATTAATTTTTTTAATTAACTTTTCACGTGGACATTTTCAATCTTTTGGAGATATTTTTTGTTAATTTTTACGAATAGTTACAATGACTGGGATGTATAGCAGTTGCGCCGGAACCGGTATGGCAGGTACGGTTGCTGCATACACATTTTCATCCGAAAAATGTGTTGTAAAAATATTCTTCAAAAAATGTTTTCAATTATCAAATAGTAAAAACGTAATTTTTCATATTTGCCACTTCGTGATAAGTTTTTGCCACTGGATTCCGTATTAGGGATTTGGATACCAAGATGATTTTTTTCCCGTTACGGAACCTCAAAACACTTTTCACTGACATCTTCGCGTAAAGATGCCGGAATATATGAGAAGGTAAACTGGGAACGGGAGACGGTGATTAATATTACTAAAAGGGAGGTGGAGATGAGAGGTGTTGATTCGATTGTGTAAATAACACTTTTGTCGGAGTTTTTTGAGAGGGTTTCGGTCTCGGTTCTTTGTCTCACTGATGTGGGTGAAGTTAGAAAAGGAATGCAATCTGTTGGGATTTAGAGAGTAGGTGGCAATTCATTTACAGCTGACCTGCAGATAAGACGCATTTTCTCTGTTCCTTACTTGCTGATCTGTAGACTATGCGATATGATCATTCAAAAGTAGTTACTTTATTTTAAAATTAAATAGGAATACCATGTTAATTTTTAAACTCTGATTTCAATATAATCTTGAACATAGATAAAAGGTCTTCACCTGTATGAAACTATTTTAACGTAACCGATTCCATTAAGTCTATAGCAGTATGTACTATAAGTATAATCGTTCTTGTAAAAAATTTATATATTAATGGTTCGGATATTTGGGTGAAACAGCTAAGTATTTTCTGTTGTTTTGTATATTTGTACTTCAATGGTGTATAGAAATATTAGTGTATTACGTTATTTACCGTTCTTGAGAGCGATGAATGTAAATTTTTATTACTATAACTTTTATCATATCGCAGGAATGGGAAGTGCTAAAGACCAGTTTGGAGCAATTTTGGGAGCAGCAAAATTTAAGTTTTGGAGCAGGAAAACGACAAATTGTAGCAGCAAAACTGAATATTTGTAGCAGGAACGCAATAAATTGTAGTGTTTTGGAGCAGCAAAATTTAAGTTTTGGAGCAGAAACGCGACAAATTGTAGCAGAAAACTGTAGATTTGTAGCAAGAATGCAATACAATGTAGCAGTGAATTTTAGCATATTAAACAATAAAACGTAGCAGTGAATTTTAGCATATTAAACAATAATTGTAGCAATTAAAATTTGTAATATGCGATTTTAAATCAGATGTGGTACACTACCCAAGGTGTAAAAACCCTGAAGGTCTCTATTGCTTATTTATGCCATTTTTATGCAATAAATCAAAACCGGTAGAGGCTATAAATGAGACATTTTAAGGACAGTTCAAAATATTCAACAAAAATTAGTTTTTAATTAAGAATTATTGAATTTTCAATTTTTTTTACAATATATACTTAATTTTCATATGTTGATTTTTTCCCCCACTGAATTATCTTATATATAAAGCTGAAATCTCCAAAATCTGTCCGGATGTGTGTTGGTTTGTCAGTATATTATAGACTCCGTAACTACAAAACGCAGAGCTTTGAAATTTACAGAATAGTTAGTTCAAAAAATTAGAATTTTAACGTGACTATTTTCAAGTATCTACGATGTTCCATTCAAATGTTATGGCATTTTTTAGCGTACGTCAGCAAAGTTTCACGAAGTGGCAACAATAAAATCAGTTAAAATCAATGGAGAAAAGCGAAAATATAATATAAAAAAAATATAAACCAATTAGAATGCCGAACTTTACACGGAATACTCCATAACTACAAAACGTAACTTTATAAAATTTACAGATTACTTTACTTGAAAAATTAGACATTTTTTGTGATAATTTTTAATTTTGTACGATGTTCCATTCGTTTATTATAACTATTTTAATGTATTCCATTGACTTAACATAGATGATGATATCGTTTGCGATTTTAAAGAATTTTCTTTTCGTTATTTACAGTATAAAAATGACGTCATAGGTTTTGTTTGATTTAATAATTATTGAAAAACGTCTACGCACATAGCACATAATTTGCTGTGGAAACTTACTAAATATTTATATGACAGGTATTTTTCGATGCGAATGAAATAACAATAGTATAACAAAATAAGTATTTTAGGAAAAATGGTTTAACAAAATGAGTAAATACCGAAATTTTAATACATTGATATGAGATTTTTTTCTTCTTAAAATTAAAATATGTGGTTATTCTTCTGTTATAATAGTATTCATGGACATTCTTTAAAACATGAGCGTTTGGACATAGTAAAATAAAATTGTGTAGTATTTCAAAACATGCTATTTTTGGTTGAGTATTTATGCCAGGCTGTTAATTTTATTTTCACTTTTATTAGGAATTTGAGGCAGTTTATTCGCAAAAAACGTTTAGGTTTATTCTGGCTGTAATTTACATTTTTATGTTCTGTATTACTGAGGTTAAAAATACAAACTACTAACTAGATACACAAAATGTTGGCTTAAGAAATTTCAAAGACGTAGCCTGAACGGTACATTGGAACGGACATTTAGAAATAGTTAAATCAAAATTACAATACTGGGAAAAGGGATATTCGGAATGTTTTGAAAGTTAAATCATGAGAGTTCATGATCAAATTTCTCAATTTGGTCATCTTTTTAAAAAATCTGTTGTCTGTTTTTGCTGCCTTTTTGACTTCCATACGCTCTTCAGAACATTTCAATAGCGAGATTGATTATTGGATTTTTATCGGTGTATTAGCAACAAAGTAGTATAGAAATATGTTTACTTTTTTAACTTATAATTTATTAAATATAAAAATATTTTAAATTATAATTTATTTTTTATCACTTTTTAAAGATGAATTCTAAAATGGTATATGCAATTATCCCAGGGCGGAAAGGAAAGGTATATATTTTCAGTTATTTGTCGTTATTTTATTTATCTCCGTGCGAAGAACAGGTACTTTTGCTAGTGGTTTATAAAAACTAAAACAGTGTTGCAATCTTGCATGTATTGTGCATGAAATCTATTAAGAAGGTTGTTACTGCCTAAGGGAAATAAAATTACTTAATTTTTTCCCACAAACTTTAGAATTAAAGAGTAATAATTTGATGGAAAACCTACGTTACTACTTATTTTAAGCATGTTAAGCGTAGGGGTGTGGGGTTTAAACACAAAAATAGTTATTAAATCGTATATAAACATTTAAATCAAATATTAATGCCAAAACGAATTGCAAATCCCACAAAAATAAGCTTTTTTCAAATTGTCCATTGTTATTACACTCAATTTCGTAAATAAATAATATTTTCAACTAAGAAATAAAAACCCTAAAACTGTATTTTGCTGTTTACATCTTTTTTATACTGTTAAGCTTTATGAGACCATTTAAAGGCAGTTAAAAATATTTAACCAAAAGAGTTTTTAATTAAGAATTAACCAATTTATACAATATATACTTAAATTTCAATTTTGAATTTTTTAGTAAAATGTGGTTTATACAATAAACCAAAACACTAACAAACTACAATATCGCATACCTTGTGCATGAAAAAGACAATTTAGAATGTCACCACTGTCTAAGGGGTATAAAATTCCTTAACTTTTCCACACAAACTAGATTTATTAAATAGTAATAAATTTATAGAAAACATACCTTGCTTAAAAATTACACTTAAGTTATTATCTTAAAAATTAGTTTACCTAATAAGAAATTTGAAAACTTTCAAAAAGCTAAATTAAAGCCAGTTTTTTTTTATTTTTTAAGTTGGAGGGTTGTTAGAAAGAAAAGTTTCCAATAAAAATAATTAATTTAATAAAATATATGAACATTTAAACAAAAAAGGATTAAATTGGAATTTTAATGCCATCCAAACAAGAAGAAACAAGATTTTTTTTTTTAATCCATTTTTATTACTGAAAATTACAAGTCCTAAATTTCAATTTCGTGAATTAAATTATATTTTCGAAAAATGTAACGTAATTTTGTTAGGTAGTGCAAAAGAAATCATGATAAAACAGGAAGCAGTGAAATATAATGAACTTGTATATCGGATGCAAAAGGATTGAAAGTCTTCCAACGGAGAGCGCAGCAGATCGCGTTTAGCGAATTTCTACAAGTTCAAGGTTTCCGTGAATGAAAATATAAAACAAAAGAGTGCCAAATAAAAGTTGATTTCGGCAGATGCGACGTAATTATAGTTATAATCATTCATCTCAACTTCAGAGTGATATCATCCCCGTTTGACGAAGATCGCAAATATTTCTACATATTCAAGATTTTTTTCTTTTTTTTTATTAAATTTTTTTTTGATTGAGCATCGATTCTTCATAAAACAACAAACGAACTGAAATTTTCCAATGATCAAGTGTCTTTTAATCAAATACCCTCGACTAAACATTCGGACAAATCACAAAAAGTTATTATCTAAAATTTTACAAATATTTAATCAAATTAAAATCTTGAATTCTAAATTTTTAAAACCCCGTTCATTTCGGGTTCCGAAAATTAAAAAAAAAAAAAAAACGGAAAAGTACCACCCCTGGGTAGTGCAAAGCAAATCACGATGAAATAGAAAATAATGAAAAATAAGTACTTATTTATCAGATGCAAAAGGATTGTAAGCATTTCAACGAAGATAGCAGCCGACCGCGTTTAATGAATATCTTAGTTTTCAAGAGCGAAAAAAATTCTTTAAACAGTGAGTGCCATTACGCAACGTAAGACATCAACAGAAACCATCAACTGTCGAGTGAATTATTCCTACATGTTAAAAGATGCTCTATTCTTTTAAAATTCTCAGTTTTTCAAGATTGAGCATCGATTGTGCACAAAAAAAAAAAACGATCCGATATTCCAATGATGAAATGTGTTATGACAATTAAATGCCCTTGTCTAAAAAGTTGAACATCAGGAATAAAGTCCTTTTTAATGACGCGAAATTATTCCATTTAAGCATTTCTCTGCTTGACGTATAATAGCATGCTTATACTCCATTCGTACCTTACATTTCTACAAATACTATTTAACTTGAGAAAATATGTTTAAATGTTCTCCCATTTCCTCTTTCTAAGGTTGCCTTAACTTCGTTTATGGCCAGACAAACGGGCACCAAGACTTGGCGCAAATGGCGCACGTGTTTAACAAGGATTTAAAACAAAATTGGCGCAGAATCGCACATAAATGTGGTTTTGTAGCAAGTTGGCGCAGGATACCACTTTTGGCGCTCGCTGGCGCAGAGTTCCCATCCCTGCATATCGTGAACATTGGAGACACTCAGGAGTTTCTTGAAATGAGTTTTCCTTTCGGATTTCATTTTTAAAATTTTAACAAATGAATGGCTATTAAAATATTATTTTAATTTGACCTTCATTTCCTTTCCATCTACAAACTAGCAAGCAAATTATTACAAATATACAATGCTTATTTATTTAGGAATAAAATGTATTATATTAATATGTAAATATATGAAAAATGCTTTCATCCTAGAGATCCCTTCAAGGAACTTATACTTTTCTTTACGATTTATACATATTTACTGCTCTAAATTATTAGAATTGATCGTTATGGAAACTAAGAATTTGCTATATTAAAACTTTTATCACCATTACATCTGATTTTAAAAGATAGCTTTAAAATTTTTCTGTTTTTCCTGTCATATTCTGTAAAATTTTTGTAATGAATTATTTTCTGAAATGTCGATATAAATTTAAACTAATTATTAATAGTTTTCTTACTTTGAAAATTATAGATCCTTTGTTGATTTTTAATTATTTACTATATAAAATAAAATTAATCGTCATTTGCTAATTTTTATGGTTTAAGTTTAAAAATACCACACAAAAAAAAAATTCTAAAAAAAAAGAACAGTTTTCTGAAAAGAACAAGTTAAAGAACAGTTCTTTAAAAAAGAACAGGAACAGGGAACAGCTGTTCTTTAAAAAGAACATACATTTCACATCCCTACCTCTTATGTTATAGCGAGCCCCTGTACACTGCATAGCATTGCCATAAAATGACGGAAAGTTCCAATTGCGGCCCATGGCAACCTTTTGTCTAGGAGATAAACAATTGTGTTCTTTGAGAATATGGTAACCCGGCTCCCTTCGGCCGCAATCGGGTTATTGCTTAAAATGAGTAAGGACTCCATCTATATTGCACCTTTTTCTCTGCCAGCATCAACACATTCAGTGTCAAAGATCGGAAAAGGTCATTTTTAATTGATAATTTTTTTAATATAATATAAACAATGGGGTATCTCAAACTACTCTAGTACTTTCACTTTCTCCAACTACAATCTAGTTAATACTTTGAATAAAAAAAACCATATTCGGATTATAAAATTATCCCTTAACACCGACATATCCTTTAATGTTTGGGGTTTGACCAAAAACGAACACGAGTTGTAGTTCGAAATTTTTATAAAATAACCATATTTTATCACAATATTATTTTTCTTAAAATTTCAATCAAGTAAATTGTAAGTAAACATAAAATTGATTGCATATCAGTATTGAAAAACTTTATTAAAGTAGGAAAGGTAAAACCCAAGACACTACTTGAAAGTGTGAAATTGAATTTTTAAAAAACACAAACTACTTTCGAATCAAATATCTTTTTAATTTCAATCTGTACACATAGATATAATTACAACATTTAAAAAAAAAAAACATGGTAGTTTAGCTGACCAACTATTACGAGGACAGCAGTACATTTTTGATATCGTAGGCCGTCTCCCACGGTATGATGTTTGCTTTGACATCCCTCGCTGGCATCTTCTCTAGAGCCCTCAGCAACCTGTACCCCACCCTTGCAAATACATAGTCATTGGCCCCTAACCTGAGGGCAGCACAGACATCGTTGGATCCGTCCCCAATGAACAGAGTCCTGCAGAACTGGACCCCCTCGGACATCCTCTTGGCCACATAGTTCACCAGGATGGACCCTTTGCACATGTTGTGCGGACACCTGGAGCAGGTGGTCTGGTTCTGGAACTCCCGGATCTGCAAGCACCCGTCTCGATCAAACTCGGCCTGGTTGGTGAAGACCCTGGACACGGTGCCGTTGACCTGGTGGTGGCGCAAGACGCACTGCACGAAGAACGAGTTGGCGTCTGAGACCACTACGATCTCGCAGTCGCCGGACTCGTACATCTGCAGTAAGAGCTCGCGCATGCCCTCCACCAGGGGGAGGTTGGTCAGGCATCGGATGTAGTCGTCCTTGGTCACTTTGATCTTGGCCAGGTGCTTGAAGAGCTCGCGCATGTACACGGTCCACCCCTTCTTCACCTGGGACAGGGCCTCGATGTCCTTCGGGAGTTCTTTGCCCCCCAGCAGGGATTTGACTTCGAGGGATGTGTTGCAGTCGAGCAGGGTGTTGTCGAAGTCCACGCACACCAGGATCTTTGGACTGTTCATCTGTGGAATGCAAATACATCAATTACAAGCAGTGAAAAGATTCAGGCAGGATTGAAAATCTAAACAACAAAGCTAATTTTCGAAGACTATTCAATACACCCTACAAGTCAAAATGTCACAAATATTACCCAGTAACTTTCAAACCCCACTTCCTTACCCCAGTGGCGTAGCCAGCATTGGGTTACTTTGGGTTAGAACCCCCCCATAGCCAAGTTTTTTTTTTTTTTTTTTTTTTTGCAAAATAACAAATGCAAAAAAAAAAAAAAAAAAAAATTTTTTCTCTGATTTCTATAGAGAAAACACTCGTCGCATTTCCTGGTCTACCCCACATGTATCTCCTGCTCCTTTCCCTTCTGTCCCCTGAAGGGATGATTTTAAGGAGAACAATGGAGAAACAACCTTGAAGACAGAAAATTCGACTTTTTGTGTGTGTGTGTGGGGGGGGGGGGGGGGGGGGGGGGACGACGACGATGGGTTAGTAGGTCTGTATGATTGTCTTGCTTGTTCGTACATGTAAAAGGATACTTTTCTTAACACTTGAAATGGGGCGGCAGTTGAGCCGAATTCACAGTGCATCAATCCAGAAATTGCTTGCTTTGAAGTAAGGTATTTTCCCTGACTCATTCATCCCCTACGTGCAGGCACGTCGCGCAGTGGAGGTTGGGGGGGGGGGGGGGGGAGTCCGACCCCCCCCCCCCCCCCCACAATAATTTGGAAACCCTAAAAGTTGGGAATTTCAAGGTTTAAAAATACCCGAGTTAGGAAAATTTATGTCTGAAGAAAATTAATATTTTTAACAAATGAAAGCAAAAACACCAAGGTTATTAAGGGAAAATTAGAAATTGTCCAAATTGTAAAATTAAACTTAAATTCGTGTGTTTGGTTTCAGAATTCACCGCACACTTTCGACCGATATGACGCTAGGCTCCAGGTGGAGTTGACTAATGTAGTCTGTAGCCGAGACAACGCCAGTGGCGGAACTGTTTTATAAATTTCATTGTATTTTTTATTGCGTCAAGCGAAAAAAAATTTTAACCGTGCAATCGTTTCCTTAAAAAAAAAATCCCACATTTTAAATATATAATAAATTGTTTAAATTAAGGAGCAATGTTTTCAGATTTCCAACAGGCGACTAAAAAATGGTCGCATCTGCTCATCCTGTTGTTCGTTATTGTCAAAGTTATATTATATGTTTTAACGTTAAGATTATCATTTAAAGAATTTTAAAATATATGGCTTTGCACTTTACGCAAACGTCACACAGTGTTCTTTTTATTAAAATAACTTCTCTTTTAATTGTGTTAGGTGCGATTGTCTAAATCAAAATCCTCTCCTTTTTATTCGAAAATCACTTTTGTTTCATATAACCCTATTGCTTTTGCCTTCCACAATGTAAAATTTCTTTCAGCTAATATTCGAAGCGCCATGGCGCTTCGAATACTGGCGCGTCAGTCCCATATAAATTTATAGTCTTGTGTCTAGGATTTTTTTTGTTATTTTGTTTTGTTTTGTGATTAACCAATCACAAAATTATGTAATGTTGACGCTGTGCGTTTCCTGTGTGTTTTTCTATAATTTTTTTTTTTTAGTTTTTACCAGTTTCAAATAGAAACTTCCAGAACTTTCGATGGGTTCTTTTATTTAAATCACCCCTCGGTTAAAAAAATTTCTCGGACTTCGATACGATTGCTACGAAAAATCTTATGCGCGGAGGACGCATCTTTCAGTACCTATTTTCTTTACCTAATTTTATGTGATATGTGTTTCGTTTTAACATTAACTTCGGAGGATTCTCTCTTTGAATACTTCTAAGTTTATTGAATTTATTTATAATAATTTAAATTCCTGTTTTCCTGCATTGATTAATTTAGAATTAAATGGTTATTAATTAAAAAAAATTATAATTTAATTAGGTTACTACTTGATAAATATGGTCATATTGGTATGTAGATACTTTTTTATTTTTGAATATTGTTTTATGTTAAGATTAGCAATGGCTGTTGGGTTGACACAACTGCCGAGTCCCTTTCACTCCCACGATTTACAGATCATGTTACATTTTCAGAACAAGGCTGTATTTGTTATCCCCCCCCCCCTCCCCCCTTATGACTTCCACAATAAAATTATCCTATAAAAAGTTGATAAGTTGGAACTAGGAATTTTTAGCACTGTTGTGTTCAAAATTTCCAATCGTTAAGTTTGGTTAATTAACATCGCACTTAGAACGGACACTGCACTGGAACATACGAGCAACAAATGTTGCGTGCCACAACGTTGCTTCGTGTCTATCTCTAAGAAAAGACCTGGGAATAATGCCTCGTATTTTTTAATCATGGTCAGATAACGAGAATAACACCCGAGCTAGTATCCTTACCCGACGCCGTTAAGTTGGGAATTTCGAATCGTTAAGTTGGGAAATTTCTTGTCTCAACCCCTCCCCCCCCCAAAAAAAAAAAAAAAAAATTGTGTGACGGCATTGCCTACGTGTTTTAAGTTTTTAATTTACTTCTTAATTATAATTTATAAATAATATTTAATCAATTAAAATTATTAATTATAATTTTAATTTAAAACTACTGCTTAAATTAAAAAATATCATAATTTAAATTTACTAATTTAAAATGACTACTTAAAAATTATTATGATTAATTAAAATTACTAATTTAATATTATCAATTAAAATTGCTAATTTAAAATTATTAATTAAAATTGCTAATTTAAAATGATTAATTAAAATTAATAATTTAAAATTATTAATTAACTTTTTTTCAAATTATTAACTAGATTTTATTTAAATTATTAATTAAAAAAAAATTCAAATCAGTTATTAATAAAAAAATATATTTGGTTTTGGTCGGACCAAAAATAATTTATGGACCCCCCCCCCCCCCCCCCCCTTCGGACAATCCTGGCTACGCCACTGCCTTACCCAGTAATGCTCCTCTTTGTGTTCCTAACAACTGGTTGTTATGTCCAGCCTCGTAGTACTTACTATGTATAATTCATAGTGTGTGACTTTAATTCTGCAGGTTATATTCGCTAAAAGCGATTTGCCTGTTTTTTTTTTTTATTAATTTCGGTTAAATTATGAAACATTTAATCCAAAATTTATAGTTTTCCATGCGAAAAAGACTTTTCAGACTGCTGTGACATTTGGGGAATTGTGTCTGGAAGAAGAATCTTCTGGGATAGTCACAGTAGAAAAATTCAAACTTGAAAATTTAATAGAATTATTTATCATCTTGGCTGCTCTGCATTTCTCTATCTGCTTCCATTTGTTTCTATCTCTCTTTTTTATTTTGTCATAGTCGTGACTTTTTTTCTCATAATATCACTTCTGTTTAGCATTATTCTTTGCTCTTTGTTCATCATTTATATTTTATGCTTCAAATGACAAAATTAGACAATGATGTTTATAGATTGTAAAAACTCACTTGCTGCATAATATAAACACAATGCGCTGTGAACCCTTGCTTTAAATCAAACAGAGAGGAGTAACAAGAAGCACTGCCATTTGGGGAGATTAATTTAAAAGAGCTATTTTGCAATTCAAAATTTCATATCACATACATGACTGCTTGAAGTCACAAACTTAACCACAATGTCACATACCTGACGATTGAAAATTTTAATTAAATATAGTATATTTTTAATTTTTGAATGTAATTTCATCAAATAGTATGATTGCATTTTGTAAATAATAATTCAGAATTTTTATATAAATTTAATGATATAGGAAACAAACAAAAAATATTAATGGTCATATTAGTAATTTAAAATTAAAATACAATAGGTACCTATATTAAAAGTGAAGAAATTGTAGAAGCCTTAAAGAAATGTGTATCATAAATCAGGTCATTTACAATTCTTGGCATATGTCTTAAAATTTGCAATTCATAATGATACACAATTTCTTTTTTTAACAAAAATGAAGTCTACAACAAGAAAGATAATATATTTTTCATTAAAAATATGTGCCATAATCATGATAAAATATAAAAAAAATTATCTCTTGGTTTCAAAATTCGTGGAATAGTTATAAAGTCATCTTTAAAATTCCATACCAATATAAGACGGTTCAGTTATAGCAACCGTTTGTTTAGAGAGCATTGATAAGCCAGAAGGTTCCTTTGAAACTCCATAGATGGCAGCTCCGGTACCTGATGGCGTTAGACTTAAGAGCGTTCATCACACAATTCGAAACTTAGAATCGCGATCAGCGCCCTCTACATACTCGTTTCAGAAGGCGGGGCGACAAACCGAATAACTCAGGGGGAAAAAATTCTCCTCCGCGTTACAACAAATAGTTCCGACTTGAAAATAAAATTATTTACTCATTCTTTCAAGTATCCTCTTTAAACTATCGACTCTAGAAATTTTAAACAGGCTATTCTATTTTTCGTGTAATTATAAAGTATCTTTTTGCTTTATTTGATACATGTTAAGGTAGAAAGACCACGCCTTTACCACACCCCAAATGTCTCTTTCAAACCAATACTGGATAACCAAATCTCCCCTCACAGTAAACTCGGAGGTAATTACTCGTAAATGAACTACTATACTTGCCACTGCAAAGAGTCCTTTCTTCCTGCTTTCTTTCCCACTGCCTGCTAGGTGTCGTCTTGCCTGAAGGGGAGGGGGTAGAAGGACAATGGCATTGTATGAAGCAGTCCAGTTCCCCCAACTATCCCGGAGGCTTCTAAGACGCGAAAACAAGGTCCATCGCGACTTTCAGGCAGTGCTTTCAGCAACACCTTTCAGTGATGCTTCTAGCTCTGTGGCCCCCAAGCAGGTCTGGACTAGAAGGTTTCTATACGATATCGATATTCTAGCCCTCACAGATGAAAATGTTGAGGATTTAATTAAAGAAGTTCGAAATCCGCCTCAACTTTTTTCAAAACAATTAAAAAAAATTATTGAGATTTGCACATGACAAATGTCTAAATTTGAGAAATTTTGGACTAAACACGTTTTGAATGTTTGTTCACTAATTATTTAAAAAAAATAATTAAGCACTATAATGCATCTAAAACTGTTTTTGATGATATTGCCAAATTGTTAAATTTGTAAGGTAAAAATGAAATAAAATCCAAGTTCGATTTTTATCATCGTTATTTATTATTACTTTTATTAACTCGGTAATAACAAATTCTGATTTTGAAGCCTTATAAATAAGTTTTCCTATACGACCATATACTTTACCCATATAAAACCTGGATTTTATTTCGCTTTAAATGAACGTTAAAAGAGTATGATATTTAACTTACATACGAATTAAAAACCTAAAGTATCTAAATATGAGAAAAACTAAGTAATGATTTTATAAATTCTTGACAAAACTAAGTAATGATTTTATAAATTCTTGACAAAACTAACAGTTTTTACGGTTTCATAATTTAGTACAATTATAGAACACTGCCTCGTAATATTAAGCGATGGACAAATGACGAAGACAACACCGTAACTGGTACTTCACGCACCAGATATTAGGGTGAGAACATTGAACCACGACAGATTTAATGTGCGCAGTAGTACCTTCTACATGGCGGATGTTTTTTTTTTTCTGATGACAAGGAATGAAACTTACAATTCTTCGATTATGAGCTCGCTGCAATGTCAAAGTTGATATTCGAATCCACAACCCTCCAAGTATGAACCAATTGTTTTACCGCTAGCCTTGACGAAAAAAACATATTCTCCTGGTATATTGTATTCATCATGGTTTTCTTTTCAATACTTTTAGTTTTGTAGATTTTTATATTTCTAGAGTAGTACAGCGAAATAGTACATATCAAGTTCAGGGGCACTTTACTAAATTTTGTGACAACTTTTTTAGTAACGAATCCGACAACCTTCCGATCACGAGATCGCTACAACTTGTCAAGTCCAAGTAGACATTGGAGACCTCGTAGACTCGAGGACAGCATCCGGTTATCAATCAGAGGATTGCGAGTTCGAGCATCGAATTGGCATGAGGAAAAGATGAAGTGATCTCGTGGTCGGAAGATTGCCTGATTCGCTACCCAATTACAAAAGTCGTCTGAAATCACCCTCAATCTCCACCGGCGTGAATATAAGACTGGTACACGTTAAATCTAATCGTGGTTGCCAGCTTCGCTACTAAAATACTAGAAAGTCGTCTAAAAATATCCAAAAAATTATACTGGTGTGTCTACGGAACTGGTGCACGGTAAATCTGATCGGGATCCAATGCCCTGAGGCCTATTGAGGCCGCCGCCTTCGGGTGCCAAATCTGATGTCGTCCTTGTCATCTGACCGTGGTTCAAAATTATAAAGCAGTGTCCATAGCGAAGAGAAAGACAGAGGTACACTGCCTCGTAAATTTGAACCATAACGAGGTCATCAATTGAACTGGCACGCAAAGCCCCTGTGTAGACGTGAGGACATTCAGACCATGAAAGATTTAACGTGCATCCGTCCGCTCTGTACCCGGTGGATGTTTTATTAAAGGACGACAAGATACGTGCTCTCTGCATTGTCGCATTCGGTGTTCGAATCCACATTCCTTTGATTATAATAATAAGGCCGCTATGCATATAAGTTCATTTTCTCCAAATCAGTTACGTTTCAGCTACCTCTTTCCAGTCTTATAGAGATTCTAGTAGTAATCAGTATAATAGAATTCATTTTGTTTTCCTCATTGTGAACATTTGTGCGGACTGGGGAGAGATATATAACAAAAGGGGGTTTTCACGTCAATCACACCCTAGAAAAACCGCCTCCCTCCCTCCCCCAAACAGGTTTTCTTAGCAAGAATGGTGACAAACGGAGCGTCTTGGAAACGCTCTCTAAAATGTAAAATGTAAATGTCTCATTTATTTCCTTTTTCTGCATTTGAATAGAAGTTTTCGCGGGACAGCTTTTACAATTAGACGCATCGGCCCGCAAGCTGGGCCTGATTCGACTAGGGTGCCTCATTTTATAAGATTACACTTTACAAAAAAAATCAAATACAAAACAATTCATTTTTGAAAAAAATGTTGTGAAGTAGTTTTACTCTTATACCCTTTATATGTAGACAACAAAGATTTGTTATTACATTTTTGTTGCTAAATGTACGCTGATTTTACACAGTTTGCGTTTATTACCTCTTGGGTCGTTCAATTTCTACGTCACGCATGAGGGGTAGCAGTAACCACGTTTTTTTTTTTTTTTTTTAGAAAAATGTCGAAATTTCATTTACATAGTGATTATCATGCGAAACTATGTCCTGACATGAGGGAGATATTTAACGTATTATTTTTTAATTTTTATATTCACGACTTTACATGCTATCGCGTATAAACTGATGTTTTTTTTAAATACATATATTTTGCAATATAAAAATCCGTAAAAATTAATATTTAAAAACGCTTTTCGTAATATTAGCCTGTAATGTGATGTCGATAAAAATAATGCATTTTGCAGAAAATGAAAATAAAACACTTGGCAATGTTGTTTGACTGCCAAATGGGATTGAAAGCTTATATTATTTAAAAATTTGTATATATTTTTTTAATAGAAATTAATTCCAGTAGCAAAAAAATGCACTTCTTAAACTTCACATTCATTATTTTTAATACTAACAATACAATAACACATCAATCAAAGTTTAAAAAAATCTATTCTTCCAATTGGAAATAATTTATCGTATTCGGAAAAGTGTTTTGGGTGCCAATTGGCAACCGGAGTTTTGGAATGGAAAAAGTTCTATAACTTTTGAACGGTTGCAGATACCCACATGAAACAAAGTGCAGATTTTAAACTGAGAAACTATTGTTCAAATGGTGCAAATTTTATAAAAATCCGTGTAGTAGTTTTTGAGTTAAATCCGGACAAACAGACAGACAGACGGAGAGACAGACCAAAAAAATTTTAATGTGATTTTCGGAATCAACGTATTCTAATTCGTGAAGAAAACTCAAAATGAGGGGTTTTGTTCGATTCCACAGACATACACTCCATTCTTATATATAAGTATAGCTGTTTGGTTCTTTAACTAGTAATAAAGTAAATTTTTTTTAATGATATGTTTGTTTTAAATATACAGCGTGGAAATTTTAATTATTAATAATTAAAAAAAAATTGAAGTTAATTTCGCCAAGTCTATTTTAAAGTTTTTTTGCTGATCTTTTAGCTGGATTTTCTAATAGAATAAATTACATAGTTCTATTTTTATAAGAGAAAAAATATATTCATACTAATTTATCTCTGTATTTATCTCGAAGTTAGAATTCAGGTTTCGATGGTAAGCTAAATTTCCCAAATATGAGATATTCTAAATTTAAATCATTATTTTTACGATTATTATTACTTGTTTATAAAAACAATATTTGAAAATTGTGAAAACTAAAAAAAATATATTTATGTTTACTTTTTAAAATCCATAGAAGACACAAAAGACGATTTTGCATGCAAGCTCGTTTCTTCGAAATCACTAATGTAAAATAAATATTTATTAAAATAAACTTACAGTATACAATTTGGTAAAATCAAAATATGTGTTTGGTATATTAACAAAATAATAATCTTAATGTTTCTAAAACTGGAAAAATGAAACTTTAATTAAGTAGAAATTTTATATTTCTATTTGGCAATATTTTATTAATAACAAGTCAAATGTAATCACTCTAATATATTTGCTAACTTATTTCCTATGTTTAAAACAAATGTATTAATTTGAATCGAAATGTTACTTATAAAATTTGACATAAAAGAACAAATTAAATATAAACTTTTTAAAAAGAAACAGCCACACGCGAAACTTGAAAACGAAATCATTTATACTCAAAAACACTGACGCAAAACGTAAACGTAAGAAAGGTTGCACCACGACAAGTTTCCTTATCTAAGATCACAGGACATACAATGGTATTCCCCACAAAGGAAAGAGCCCCCTGAACCTGCCCCTGAAGACGTCCCGCTCCCCCCCACTAAGTCCATTCATTGGGACTCATCAATCAAGCTGTCAAGGGCGGAGTTTGTCTACATGCACCTAAGGCGTGGCTTTTGCAGTTTTAAACTGTATTTTTTTCTCCAATTTTTCTAATAATTACATTTCTATAACTTTTAAAAATTCAAATGTGGTACGTACGGAAAGACAATGAAAAGATCTATGTAATGGGTTTTTTATTTTTTCATTGTAATAATTTAAAAGGTATTTATTAGCGTCTAAATGTAAACATTCGAGGAAAAGGAATTTTGTAAAATAAATTAAAAATACTTCCACTCAAAATATCAAAAATCCAATACGCCATTACACAGAAAACATTTCAAACTTTTATATGTTAAAAAAATAATTTGAATATTTTCAAAACTCTTTGAGAAATTAGAAAAATTGGAATGTCCTATACTTTAACATTGAGAATTCGAAATGTAGGTGGCGTATGGCGAACAGCCTTAAAGGGTGTATTTTCGAAAACTTTTCAATAGGTGATGGGCACAGCAACGTCACAGGCTGCCGCGCAGAGCAACGAGGAAAATCTAAAGGCAACAACATTGCCTTTCGCTATGTTTGCATCGCTTGTCAAAGGCGGGATTTCGTTTAAAACTCAAAATAAAAGCACACGATTAAGCACAAATACAAGTATTATTATAATTTAAGTTATATTTCAATTATTAAAACATAGGTTTCCAAATAATTTAACTTTTTCGTATTCAAATAAAAAAAAAATCAGACATTTAATGTCTGATAACTTTTTATGCCAAGTTTTGTTTATGAGTCTCATTGTGTTCCCGAAACACGAATAATCGAACCTAACCATAATATGCAACTAATTAAGCTTTAAACGATTTTTCGAAATCCACCGGGAACTTTGTTTTACTAAAAGTGAATTGCTTGTTTACTAATCCAAGAAATATGCATAAACACTTTAATCATAAACAATATTATACAGGTCTTTTCTGCTTCTAACAGGTCATTATGGATATAATTTTAATTGTGATTAATAATAAAAAGAAAGTAAAGTATGTTTTGGAGATTTATAATCATTTCAGATTAATAAACAAGAAAAAGAAAATGTATTAAAAATCAACTGTACTTGAATCTGCACTGTTAAAATATTTTTTGTTGTAAAAGTTGTTCATATTTACATAACATGACCGATCTTTTAGTTATGCGTGCATTTAATATTACGATATTTTAATCATTATTACAGAAAATAAAACAATAAAAAAGATTTTTGTTGATTTATATTTAAATGTGTATATATTTCTTACAAAGCCCGTGAAGCACCAGCTTATACATTACATTCTATTATAGGGGCTTACACACGCCTTCAAATCACTTAAACAGGAAAATACTTTATATTCCTAACTAGTAATTTTTTTACTACTAAATATTTTTGAAGAAAACCTTTCATAAACATAAATTAGTAAGAAAAAATATCATAAATATGTATGTGTTGTTTAATTTGTTCGTAAATGAAAGAGAAAATTAAATTTATACTAAAGATTAGTAGAAATACTCAACAGTTTTTAATTTGTTGTAATAAATTTTTAGTGCATACTAAATGTCGATTTAATCTTCTATGTTCTATTTGAAGGAGAGTAATATATAAAAAAAAGCATCCGTATGAAAGCGCCGGGCTTATTTCTTGCTTTGAAGTCTTATGGCTTGTTGAATGTTTTTGGAATTTAATTTGACGCCGAATAAAAAATATATATTTATATTTTTAGTTGTATAAATATAAAATTCAAAATAAGTAATTTTGCTTAATAAAAATCAAAACTATACGACAACTGCGTATACGCACAGTTTTCGTAAGCTGAAAAAAATAACTAAAATTTCTTTAAAATAAATAAATATAACCTATAAATGGTAATAAAACACATAAAACTTTATTTATATATTACATTGTTAGTCAGTATTGATTACAAGTAATCCTCAAATGGATTACTATTGCATTGATCGATCGCGAACATGCTAAACACTGACTGCGAACGCCGTCTGTTGCCTTTAGATTTTTTTCGGGTAGCCAAGATTCCGGTTTGTTTACCAACATGCGCAAGGCCTATACACCGAATAAGTTGTGACGTCACGGTTGATAGGCACTGACCTACAAATAAACTAGACCTTGCTCAACTTGTCTCCCGGTTGGCCAATAAGATCGGCGTCATTAGTGATCCCAGAAGTTCTTTAAAGTTTAAAAATCCTATATCTGGGGTATATAATGATGTATTTCAATTTATTCAGTTAACAGTCAACTGAAAACTAGTTACGCGAGGTCTAGTTTTTTTTTTATGTCATTGTTGATAGGATAGAGTGGATGAAGGTTAACTTGACCTTCCTTTTCCACCTGAAACATACTTCTTCATGTTCTAAATATGGATGAGGCGAATATTTGGTTAATATTAGGTATTCGGTCTATATACCGGATATTCGGTTAGGCTGAGTACTTTTGTTCGGCCAATCATCAGCCGAATAACTGTCAAAAAAAGAGGGCAAAAACAGGATTTGAAAAAAAAAATTAAAAAAAAAAATCAAATTTGAAAAATTGTTTGCTTGTAATTAGTAAAAAAATTTGGCTAAATTAAAACAAGTTTCTTTAAAATGTACTATTTTTTAAAATATTACAAAGCCTATTAAACCTAAACAGTAATTTTTTTATATTGTTTATGACAAAACATAATAATGATTAATAATTATAGGATGACAAAAACTTTAATAAACCCCACTCTTAACCAGGCTTGTAGGTAGGTAGGGGTCAGGAAAATTAGTCAATTTTCGGATATTTGTGACTTATACCACGTAGCAGACAGCTCACCCAAATACAGGTACAGTAAATGGTTTTATTAAAATAATTAAATTTTTTTTACAAATAGCTCAACTTCTTTTTTACGTACTTCAACTTTATCATTAAAATGAAATCAAACTATATATATTTTCTTTTAGAAGGATGGGAAGGAATTGCAACTTGGATGTCCACACTAATTATGGGTAGAAAACTAGAAAACAGTATTTTTTAGACAAATAATGGTAAACTGGCATTATATCAGAGGGGTGTAGGGAAAGGGAAAAAGAGCTAACTTTGAACAGATAAGAATGGGTATATGAAAAATAAACCTTAAGAGAAAAGACTAGAATAAGGAAGAAAAGTTGAAGTGACAATGAAAACGGCTCCACCAGTGAAATTTTTATTAACAGAAGTTCTTAATAAATTTCTAAATCAATTAAAAAAATTAATAGCTTTAAATCAATGATTAAAAAAAATTTATTTAAATCATTGACCCCCTATTTATAACACATCTTTTTAGTAGTCAAATAATTATTGATTACATTCAAATTAATATAATATTTATACAGGAACTCTTTGCTAAAGTAGTCCTAGATGTCACATGCCCAAACAGGATATTACTAACCCCCCCCCCCCCCAATGGTTTATACTATTTTGATAATTTTGTGATTTACAAATAGGATTTAAAAACTGTGAAGAATTATGTTTTTTATTTAGAGAAATTCAGAAGGCACCACTGTGACAAATTCAAGCTATTTACTTTTGCTGTTTTGACTTGACAATATATTTGAGCACTAAGTGACATCAGCTGACATTTCTAAGAGGGTGACATACCAAAAACAATTGAGAGTTATTTATAAATACAAGTGTTAGAGTCAGTAGAGGGCTATTGGGAACAGCACATGCTAGATATAGTTGTCTTCACCAGTCAGTGGAGGCAATTAGGTGCCAAAACTCAGGGGGCAAGATCAGAGATTGGGGGACTTTTCACAATAACAATAATAATGTTCCATTTCTTATAATAATATTACAACAATTTTATAACAAATTAATCTAAAGAGAAAACAACTTAACTGTTCATTTACTTCAATATTGTAAATCAGATAGCTGAAAAATTAATAAATATATCTATATGTAACAAAACGTTTTTAAAATAGGATAAAAAATTTAGTAGTTTTACTTTTAGTAGCTATTCAAACATTAATTACAGAGACTGGACACTTCAAATGACGGCCTAGCCTTGTTTAACTACTTGCGATGGCCGATAGACGCATTTACTTGTTCAGTAAATGCGTTTATCGTCTGTAGTAGTGGGTGGGGAGGAGGAGTTGGGGTAATTTTTTTTCCCTGGTTTTGGCAATGCAGTAAAACAATTTACTTAAATTTTATTTTTAAAAAAGTGAAGGGAACTTCCGAAAAAAATGCTGGTGCAATATCCGAAAAAAGTGCGGGGGCAGCACCCCCCGAATCGCAGCTACTGCCTAGAGTCCTGTATAGTCATTAGAAAAATAATTTACAATAACAATTTATTACTATTAAACATTTTTAGGAGTTGAATATTATTATCTAGGAGACAGACACATATACAGTTTTATAAGTTAAGCCATAGCAAAAAGATGAAAATAATTAAACTTGTATTAACAACTACAAATTTCCATAACAATCGACTAACATGGGGACATTTGAACAATGGCAACATTTAACTATTTGCAGTCAAGGAAAATGTTTGATATTAACATTACTTTTATGTCACGGTTATATTCTGTTGTTGTTCTTTTTAAAGGGTATGGTTTAAAGTGTTATTTAGTGAGGATAGTAGTTATAAACATACAAAAGTTATGCATAAAGCTGAAGTTCATCTCAGTATATAGAAAACATATATTTAGTGGCTTATGGCATTTGCCAAATGTTTAATAACAGAGGTTGTGTTGCGAGGAATTTCACTCTGAAGAAATTTTTAGATCACCAACATACTTGGTGCTTCTAGATGACAACAATAATCTGTATTAAAGTTTGTGAAAGAATAACTTTTTAAATTCAAGAATATGTTGTTCTCTTTCGTTTTGAAGAACTGAGGTAAAAAAAACTGGTTGGTACCACTTTTAGTAATTATACTGAGTTGATTTTCTAGTGAATAAATAACTGCCATAGTTATTATCATTTTGGAAGAAAAGTTTCATGATGGATATTCAGCTGTCACTGAGCTGTTGTGCCTTTCTTGATGGAATCATAAACACAGTGTATTTTAATTATGGTTTAGATTGTACAGTAAATGTGTTATAGAAACACAAAAACACCAATAAAATTTATTTTTGTAGTGAAATAACTTTTAGTATTGTTATTTAGACACATGATCTCCAAAACTGGCTCTAGAAGTTGCCTAGTTTAAAATACAATCACCTATCTTTGCCTCTTATGCTGACACCTTTGTGTCAGCCTATGAAGCATGTTTTTCAGCCTTCTACACCTGATACATTTAAAAAATGTTCAGTTTAAGGAAATTATGGAAGATAATTTATAATAGTTTTAGACTTAATATTTACAGTCAGACCATGAAAAGAACTGGTTTAGGCAGGAGCTCTGTGGCATGAGCCAATGTTCTTTTTGTGGTCCGAAAATTATATACAAGCTTCCATAATTTATCAAATATAGCCTTAAGCTAAACACTTTATAATTGTGTCAGGTTTAGAAGGCTGAAAAATATAGTTCTCCATAATTTGACAAAATGGTGTCAGCATAAGGGACAAATGTAGGGAATTGTATTTTAAACCTGGCACTCCTTCAATAATAAATTTTATGAGGTTATGTGTCTCAATAACAATACCACAAGTTATTTCTCTACAAAAATAAATAATATTGATATTTTTTGTTTCTATAACACATTAAATGTACAATCTAAACAATAATAAAAACACACTTGCCTCTTAATGATTTCATCAAGAAAGGCAAAACAGCACAGTGACAACAAAACATCCACAATGTAAAATTTCATTCAAAATGATAAAACTATGGAAATCATTTGTTCACTTGAAAACCAGCTCAGTATAACTTATTACAAGTGATACCAACGTAAGACACGTAAATTATGGTACTTCCTTATTTCATATAAATTAAACAATAGGTGTTAGCAAGGTTCGAAATTAGTGATCGTTAGTTGTATCTTGCACTTAAAAATTCCAATTTGACGATAATAATTTTACATCAAGATGTCATGTTTGATGCCACAAATTTCAGTTTGACAACCGATCGTATTTTTACACCCATATGTCAATTTTTACGTGTAACTTTAGGCATATATAAATTTTGCTGGGTAAGACGCAAATGTGCCTTTCCAGAACGATCTCCTTTTCGTTCTTTTTCGAGCTTTAGACGATCGAACCAAACCGATCCACAAAACCATTGCTCACTCCATTTTCATAAAAGCACATACGCCTGATCCTATCCGTATTTGTATTGCAATCGCCTGTTGAACTTCTAATCGTGGTAGTTTGGACAGGTGCTTTTATATGAAGTATTTGAAAAATGGTTAAGCCGATTGACTTGTATTGTATTTCGTCGAGCACTAATGAAAATAGGCGTTTAAAGATTTAAATGAATAATAAGGAAACAATGGGATAACAAGAAGTTTTTAATAATAAAAATTGATTTTCAATAATCACTCACATACTTTTCAGTAATTTTGTCGGTAAAATGATGATAATTTTAGAGTAGAAAGAGAAAGATGCTTCTGATTTTATGCAACAGAAGCTTTAACGATTACAAAAATTTCATCTATGATTAAATAATTTGAATTTTTTAAATTTACTATTACTAAGCAGAACATTTTGGCAACTATAAAACAAAATTCTAGGTGCGAATGACCTTTAACTTCATCTCCTAATTTTGAACCCTGGATGGCAGCTTTAGGTACAGGTTAGGTTCAGGTGCTGTTACCTTACTATTGCATAAGCTAAAAAAATTTAGCAATGACTTTGATCCAATGTTTTTATTTGACAAGACAAGAAAGAGACGTACATGCCATTCCAATATGTTGCCTCAAACAAAATGAATCAGTTGATTTTAAAAGGGTATACTTTTACATACAAAATCCGATGAAAAAGTCCCTTTTTACAATCAACTGACTCAAATGCTCTTTGATTGAAAAGCAAACTTAAGATGGTCAGATGTTTAGGGATCAGATAAATTGCTATCTATTCAAAGATGCTTTTGTTTTAATCATTGTTAGATGAAATTTTCTGGTTTTGGTCTTCTGAGACCCACTATGCAGAAAAGTGTTAAGATATGATTGATAGTTAATAGATCTTTGCTTGCCTAATTTAGATTGCTTTGTCTCTGTGATCCATATATGGGTGATTTTATCATAAGTGTAAATTTTTTGTCCCACAGGGCAATGCACTTTATTTTATTACTTAAATATTTTCTTTTGATCATAAAATTTATTCTGTATTTCTACAATTCTAGAAAGTACTTGAAAGAAAATAGCAGTAAATTTTATTTCTAGAAAATGTTAAACATTCAGATTGTCACTACTATATCTGATCACATGCATTGATCTAATGGTTTTTTTGAAATAACAAACTAATTTTACTATTTATACACCTAGAATGAAACTTTTAATAATTCTAAACTTTCTTTGTAAATTACAAAATGTTTAATATTTAATTTGGATCACAGAAGTGTTGCCCCGTAGTTTTTGTGTCACTACTGTCTACTTCTATAAACTTGGTCACATCACTAAGTTTAAAAAAAATGTCCACAGTTACATTCAGTAGATAACTTCTTGACACAGTTACATTCAGTACATCACTTCTTTATTGCCAATAAAAACACTTTTTTTCTATTCTATTGCCTTTACAGGAAGTTACAAGCTGCAAAAGGATAGGTAGAACAGTAAAAATATGTTTATTACCATGCACTACTGTCCCTTATATAAAGCCATCTTTTTATTTTAATAATTATTCATTATTTAGTCATAATTTAACATACTTTTGCTTCGTCCAAAATATGCTATTGCAGTCTTCCAAAGTCTAACTTGTAAAGAATAAGAAAAGAAATTTTACAGATTCTGTCATCTTCTGTCTCATTTGTGATTTGCTTTTGTAGGGCAGACGTATGTAAGATAATTTATTTGATGTTGAAATGTCTAAAATAAATCTGTTTGATTATAGTCACATCTGTCCCTATAACAGTCACTCTTGTACTTTTATTATTGAAAAATATTCAAGTTTGCCACAGGTGAGTGATCAAATAGTATTGTAATTTCTTATTTAAAACACCCTTTAAACAAATAAATAACTTCCTTAACATATTTAATCTTAAAATCCTTACCTTAAGGGACAGCAGTGACATTGTTTCCTATGTTTGTTTTTAAAATGAAGTTTAAAAAAAAAACTACTATAAAAGTTCATGCTGGAATGATATTTTGAACACACCTTATTTATTTGCAGAAAAAAAAGTAATTGAAATTCATCTTTTCTAAAATTCCAAACCACATAGTGAAAATTTACATTTATGGGAGAATCACACATTTGCTTGATTCTCGGGATAGATAGAGAACACACATAACTTGTATTTTAGAACTAAAGCTCAGATGGTGAGTTAACACCTGAATAGGTACTTCAATACGTGTCAAGGCATTTGGACCGCAGTCAAATTTAACATGCATTAGTCGCGTATACAAGTGGGTACATATTATTGGATATTTTACATTTATTTTTAATAGAGAATCTGGCAACCCTCTGACACACTTACATTTGTATTTTTTTGTTGTTGTCAAGTCCACTTAGTTGGGTTCGAATTTGCTATCCTCTGACTACAGGGGCCCTAGGGTTAAGTTTGGTCATATTAAATTACCTTTAACATAAAAGTGCCAAAGCTTAAAAAATCATAATTGCACCCTAAAGAAAATTCACTTTAATAAAATATATCATAATAAAATGTGTAAGGATTATTGTTTTCACAAAATTGTGACGATTATTTCGGAAAATATTCAGCAGGTTACAATTAAAAGAAGTTAATAGAATTTGCAGAGAATATTTATAAAATAAGATCCTTTGGTAAATTAGTAATAAAAAAAAGCTTAAATCATTTCGCAAAATGTATACACAGAGATCGAAGCATTCCAAACAATAATAATGGGAGAAACAAAAGTTAAAATACTTTATCTATGATAGATAAAAAAAATTCTGAAGCAATAAACATTTTAAATATAATTTTTTTTAAATAAAAATATTTTTTGTGAGAAAAGTTAAAGATCAATTCTTCATGTTGCACGATGAGAAAGGAAAATATCAAGTTTCACTACGTCACTGACGATTAACAAATTAAAAAGTTTTCGCAAATAATCTTCCAAGAAAATAAATTTAAAAAATTCGAAGGCAATTAAATTATTAAACTTACCTTGTTTTCTTCGACAATACTAAGATAAAATATTTTGATTTAAATCGTTGGCGAATCTTTAAAAATAAAGTTCTAAGAATGACCCAGCTGGCTTGAAAGAACAGGGTTTTGCACAAAAGCGGAATGGGTAGACCTGGAATGTGTACAAATGTTCATCACCTAAGGCGATAGCGGCCGAGTGTTTTGGCGACTCATTTTATTTGGCGATGAATATTGCTGGCGAGGAAATATAACGCGGGTAAATCGCATTATTAAGCCACCGACAGAATATTTGTTCCACATCCTTTGTTTGGTAAGCTATTTATTTTATATTTTCTTGATAGTGTTGATGTAATTAATTTTTATTGCTCATAACTGGCGATTCGATAATTAAACAATATTTGATCTCTAAATGGCCATTTTGTAAGTTATATTTCGTTTGTTTGCAATTGAAAAAGATTGACTTGTCTTTAGAAATTTGTTACGATTGGGTTCAGACGCGTGTTAACACAAATAAACCAATGTAGATTATGTTAAAGGAATTATGCAATAGTGCATATAAATTTTCAATTCGAAGATTTATATTCGTGTCAGTTTTACTTCGTGGGCCGAGTGGGGAGTGTTTACGTGGTTTACTAAACTTTGACGCACTAAACAACTAAATCGACAATATTAATACTCATTTAGAAAGATTTTGTTGTAACCTTGAATCGTTTTTCTTTTGCAGATCAAGCCAACCGTCATTGAAGCCAGTCTTATGGAAAATATGGGATTCATCTAAACTTCAAGGGGAATGAGCGTCTAGCGGAACTGGTCGTGGAAAAGTTGGTGTATTTTATGAACACAATCAACGAGGTTTTTACAATCAGTTCAACTTAGAGATTTTTCATTCTTGGATTGTTATTTGCAAGTAATACCAAAGTGTAGTTTGGCCTAAGCAATTAATCCTGTGTTTTGCCTTCACAGGCTACTTCACTAACATTGTCAAGAGTTCAATTAAAATCAAGCTAAATAGTACCAGTATACATGTAAATTAAATATGCTATTTATCACATTTCTGCTTTTATAAAATTGTCCTTTATCTGATGCTCAAATTGTACATATTGCTCTTTCCCTTAACAAACAAAATATGCTGGTATGTGTAAATAATTTAAAATTTCTCAGCCCAATATTACTTTTTATCCCACGCTGCACTGTTGAGTTACTCGGGAAAGGACTCTCCTTGACGAGATGGGATAATAGAGTCGATGGTGCGGTGTGGGGATCTTTCTTACTCTAATAATTTCTTATTTTAAATTTCCAATAATCTGGGCAAAGAATCTGCTAAAGTTCATTAAAATATGACATTATTCCTTGTTTAAGAGCCAATTTTAAGTCGAACTAATTTATTTAAAGTAGATAAACAATAGCACAAGACACTCACAAAGATACATTTCAGGTTTTGATAATCCTTCACTTAATCGTGTTAAAAGTCTGTAACGATTTTTTTACTTTTAATTCAACGCGTGTCATTTTAAAAAATTGTTAAAGAAGATCACTTTTAATGGGTTGTCACATGATCCCTTCAAAAGTGTTTAATAATTGCAATTTAAGTATTTTTTTCACCAAATTTAAAAATCTAGTTGTTTAATTATAATGTAGATGCTTTTTTATTTAAAATTAGTAGTAATTATAAAAGTTGAGAACAGGTACGTAGGTATAGATTTTTCCTTGTGGGGGGGAATGAGTGAGCAACAGATTTCTTTAGGCATCTTATTATTCCTCCCCTCACCTGGGGGGAGGGGGGGATTCTTAACCATACCCATCCAAAAAACACCTCCCCTCACCAATGTTTTTTTTTTCTCAAATTTAATTTTCGTTCAAGTAAACAGGAATACATTGCAGATATTATCAAAACAGCAATAGTTGTCAATAACTATTTTTAAATTATGAAATAAATTTAGAGAATAAGTTTAAAGTTTCAGAATCCTTATAATGAATGTATGTGTTGTAATGATTAGTTAAAGAATTAGTAGTTATGGTAATTTAAAAATCTAATGAGTATTTTAGTTGACCAAAACTGGTAAAACATAATGTGAACGCTATGTGATCTAAATTATTATAGGGAGAGTTACTTTTAATAGTAGGGTATATCAGAAATTAAAACTAGTTATCGAAATAATTCGATAACTAGTTTTTAATAGACCAATTTAGGAAATTTATTTTTGATAACAAGAAACAGGTATAACTTTAATCTTCATTATCTCAATTTTTTTTAGAATTTTGGCAAGAAAAATTTAATTTTTATACAACTAATTTATTTATGCTTTTTATTATTTTTTATATATGTAGTATGTGAAATACCGATATTTGTGTATATATTAATTATGTATGTTACTTCCAGGTTCCGGGGTTGGTGCAGCTTGTCCATAAATGGCTCTTACGTCATAAAATACCAACAGGTTCCAGGGCTTAATCCAAGAAGTGGTCTCCTTTAGATAATCATTCGGAAAATTACATTGCAGAATTCCATGACTAAATAATTCTTGTTTTTGCTGATCTTTTTTGACATCAATTTCAAGGGTTTCTTAGTTGATATTTTGCTGAATAAAGATACAAAAGCCAAGGAAACTTTCTGTTTATGAAACCTTTCTAAGAAGAGATCCCCATATTGGTTAAAATAAATGAGGAGGTCACAACTATATAAATATACAGATGTGTGGAAAATAAATATTAAGAATTTATTTAGAATGTTAAATACCCAGTTTTGAAGTTGTTGATCTACTTTACTTGTAAGTGAGTTATCTGTTCTTGATCAGATAGAAGTTCATTTAGATGTCAACACAATTGGAGTATGATCATAATCTGACTGTTTCAAAATGAGCAGTCGGTAACTTTCTTACAAAATACTTGAAAAGTGTATTTAAACAATGTTTTCCAGCTGCTTCAAAAGTTATGGAAATAAATGAAACTTTTTAGTTAAAACTTTTATATCATAAAGTGTCATTATACATATATAAAACAATATTTAATGCAGACATTTTTTAATAATTATTTTATACACTGATCTTTATTAAATGTTTAAATAGAATTAATGTTTTAAATCTAGAAACACATGCAAAAAAATATTCCTTTAATAATATAAATAATTATAGTTTATTAATTACATTTTTTTTTTAGAAAAAAATATTTAATGTAAAACAAAGAACAGAATGAAGTTTGGTTAATCTATCCCACATAAAAAAAAGTTTATTTATATACAATTTTTACCCTGATAGTTCAGTTAAAATAAAAACTTAAGTTTATCCTTTTCATTTTTGCTTTAAATACTTTTTACTAAAATTTAATTACTATTTAAATTTTTAGACACAATATTTTAATGGAATGCTTTTTTTAATAAGTTTCCATGTATAAATTAAATGTAATAAACATAAGTAATGTTAAATAATTAATCATCAACTTGTGCATTATTTTCCAAGTGCAGGGTGTCCTTAGAACAGGGAAATTAACAAACATATTTTTAAGTTGATTTCTTGCTATGAAACAGCATTTATTGATTGCTTTCAAAATACAATCAAAGAAAAAGCTTGTTGGACTATAAATGTGTATTTAAAATGAAAATGTTGTCTATCAAGATCATAGAAATATGTAAATTGTATAAATTATTTTCCTATTGTGTTTAATTTGTGTAAATCAGTATTGTTTCTATCACTCTGAAAAAAATAGATGACAGGGAAGTTTTCCCTTTAGACACCTTGAAATTGCTTTCATACACAATAACTTTGAGGATGCGTTTCATTTTTCCTAGCTTTAGAAATACTAAGTCTAAACTTGTTATTAGACTAACAACAGATCATGCTTTTCAGAATCCAATCAGATCTGAGAAGTTTCAGAAGAAGGAATGGGGTATGTCAAGTGTGTGTCAAGTCCCCTGTTCAACCAAAATAAAAAAATTATTACAACATTTTTTTTGTGGACAATCCATAATTTTTCTTTCTTTTTACATTTTATTATAACCTTTGTACTAATTCCTGTGAACGAACCTTTTCGTTTCACCATCTGTTTTTTCAAGAGTACAAAATAGAGCATGGTCTTTTAATGAAGATGAAACTAACACTTTGTTTAAAGGCTAAAATTTCGTTCCAGAAAATATTAGTTTAAGAGATAGTTAGTGTAGTAACAGAGGTGGTCTTTCAGAGATATTTCACTTATATTTAAAATCCCATACTTGTACAACTTAATTATTCTTAGTTACCTGAAGAAACAGGAATGTTATAGTTGGATTGAAAATTATGTTTTGTTTAAAAAAAATAATAAATTTTAATATTCATTATTTAAAAAAATGTGAAATGCCATTTCATGTGTTGCACTTAAGTTGACAGTAAAATTGAAATATTAATCAAACAAAAGAAAATTTAACAACTGATAACTTGTGCAGAAGCAATCAATACTTTATCAATTATAAATACTTTTTAACAATTAAATTTAAGTTGAAATCCAAACAGTAATCAATGTTTTAAAAAATTCTAATGACAACACATAGTGATAGATCTTAGGATATGTTAAAGAAAGGGTTTTACAAAATTCTAGTTTAAAAGATTCTCTGCTGGATTTTTAAAAAAATATAGTAATTAAAAGTTTCCAAGTAAATTTGCCTTTCTATATGAAAAGAGCTGTTTGAATTGTATTATTTGGAAAACTTCAGCCAAAAATATATAGGAAAGGATTTCAAGAATTTGTTAAATGACTTTTAATCACTCAGATAGAGAAGAATCGCAAATGAGAAATAAATTGTTATATAACTAAATAAATTATGTATTCCTAATCTTCACTTGGGACAGTCAAAATACGCAGTGATGTAGAATAATATATATATTTTAGATTTAAAAAACTTTATATAAATCTAATACATATTCTTATGAGTAAATAAGTTATTTTCAAAAGTAAAAATGGTATAAAGTAAAATTAGCTAAAGACTGTCAAAGTGGAAAAAAATATTTTCAGGGCACCAAATCTGCATGTAAATTTAGAATGATCCATATATTATTCTAAATTTACATTGTTTCTTCTGTATTAGCCATTAATGAATGAAACAACGTCTTTAAGATTAGTGTGTGCTATTTTTTTAATGCGAAATTATTATTTTGGACCATTGTCCCTTCAAAACAATTGTTTCTACGATTACAAGAAGAGTAGATTACATAATAAAGTCTGCAGGGGCGGATCTATAGGAGTGGACCCATGGAACGTTACTATATATGTCTAATTAATTTCTCACTTTGTATTAAACATCCTGGAAGTGATCGCCACTAAGTTACTGCAAAAGCCGTTCCCATTATAATTAGTTATTGTATACTATAATGTTTTAAATATATATTGACAATTTGGAGACTGGTATGCTTCAGAATTCAAATAGATGTAGGAATACGTTTGGCATTTATTATTTCGCCTTGAATTCTTCATTTCCACCAGCATTAAGTGTTATGTAGAACAGTCTAACATGAAGTATTAATTTTATAATAAATCAATACACACTTTAATTGTATAGATGACCATATTGCGCAATTAAAGTGGGTATTTAGCTCTAAAGTAATTAGCTCTAGTGCGATGCTAATTAATCAAACCAAAACCTTCGGAATGGACTCGAATCGCCTCAAATACCCATTGATCAGCTCTAGTGCGATATACTAATTAATTAAGCAACCGATTGGAATAGATCCTGAGCAGTTGCCAATAGCCCATTGTGTGCTTCCAGAATGACATTATTCAGCCAACCAAGCAACATCTGAAGAATTTAATATATAGTGAATAAATCTTGTATGTTTCATTAATAATAACTGAATTTGATTAATAAACTTTCAAAGAATAAAAAAGATTATCATTTTGAGATTATTTTAAAGTTTTTAATTAAATGCGATTGTATAGTATATATTTAATTTTCTTAGCCAGGAACTCCTACAACACAACGCATCTCTATTAGAAAAAAAATGTGTTCACTAAAACTATCATAAATAGCGCCAAATGGCAACCCATCACTGATGAACATTTGTACACTTTTCTGGCAATTTGAGGTCCACCCATTCCTCCCGTGTAACGCGTTCGAAAGAACATGAAAACAAAAACATCGAAGTTGACGTTGCCAAACAGTTAGAATTTATTTCGAACTTTTTTTAAAGAAATATATTCTAATTGATAAACATAAACTAAATATTTTATATGACTGGCATAATATTACAAATAATTCAATTGTAAATATGTATGGGAATTTTCCTAATAAGATTGTGTGCATAATATATATTGAAATTTATGAACACCAAAAGAAGAGTCTGGTATCGAGAAGGTGCGCTTTAGAACAAGTTATCATTGTGTTTTTGGATTGGTGAATAACAAATCACATGGTTTCTATTGACTAATCATCAAGGCATCTTTAGAACACGTGATTTTATTTTTTGTGAGCAGTTTTTCAATCTCGACCTAGATCGAACCTTGTTGCATTAAAAAAAATCTTTATTTGCAGGAGCAGGTATCAACTAAACTCATATTTCTGTCAGCATTTTTGATGCGGTAGTTGCGGTATTTAATTTTTAAAGTGTTTACTTTTAATTTCACTTTTGTACAAAATGTCAGAAGAAATTACCAAACACGACGCAGAAAAATTGGGAAAACCTGATTCTATTATTGACGATGATGTGATTTGTGATACAGATGTCAGAAGTCCAAAGCGTTCCAGGTTATCAACTGATTTTGTTTCGATCAAGACTGAAGCTGTAGATGAAACCGAGAAAAAGGACGATGAAATTAAGATTACTGTTAAAAATTCTAGTGAGAAACGTGATATACAAATATGTATAGGTTCTACCACCGCTGAGGTTTGTTATTTTCTGATTACAAGTTTTGTTTTAACTTTGTATAAAGCCGTCTTGTGAACTGTTTTTTTTTCTAGTAGACGTTCAGCTGTATTTATGCTCCCCATTATAGGATGCATTATTTACTCTCTATTAATTGCAAGGAAAATCCTTCCGATTCTTTTTGTGTTTTCTGATTACAAGTTTTGTTTTAACTTTGTATAAAGCCGTCTTGTGAACTGTTTTTTTTTCTAGTAGACGTTCAGCTGTATTTATGCTCCCCATTATGGGATGCATTATTTACTCTCTATTAATTGCAAGGAAAATCCTTTAAAGACTTTTTTTAAAAATATTAAATGATGATTTGGGAATACAGATGTAGTATAGGACATTTGGCGCGAGAGGTTTTTTTTGGCGTGTTTTATAGAGGCGATAAATTTATAGTATGGCAACCCCACCTGATATTGTCGTTATTTTCCGATTCTTGTGGAGATTTTCAATTTGGCCACCCTATGACGTCATAGCGCTGTTTAACAGCAATTTTTCATCGCAAAAAAAAACCCGCACCAAATGTCCTATACTACATCTGTTTCGATTTGGGTAATGTGTATGTATTGAACGGTCCCCTTTGGCGAATTTTCTGAAAAAGCTATATTTGCAGTTAAGTTTCGTTGCCAATCAAAGAATTCCATCCCCCAATCTCCCACAGGTTTGCCGAAAAGGGTAAACAGGTTTGGCGAAAAATGAGTCTAGACTGGTCATTGCTTTTGAATTTTTAAGTTCCCTACCATTATTTTTCATGTTATTACAAATCTGTAGTCTTCATGATCTAAACTTCCATTAGGTAATAATATATCCCTTCTTTAAATTGGTTTTGTTCTCACTTAACAATTAGTTAAAAAATGTGGGAACAGATTGTATAGGACGTTTGGCGCTATTTTTTTTTGCGACGAAAAATTGCAGTTAAACATAACATAGGGTTGCCAGATTGAAAGTCACCACAAGAATCGGAAAATACCAACAATGTCAAGTGAGGTTGCCATACTATAAATTTATCGCCCCCATAAAAAACGCCAAAAAAAACTTCGTGCACCAAATGTTCTATACTACATCTGTACTAAAATGTGTATTTCCAGGTCTTTCCTTCTGGATAGATCCTGAATTGTCTCCATAACTGCATTGTGCAGTTCTAGATAAATTCCTAGTGTATGGTGCCTCCTTGGCGTTATCCTGAAAATTGTTGCCAAAACCAGAAATTAGTTTTTTTTTTGTTATCAAGTCAAATTGGCAGACAATGCGTTGGGTGAGTAAAGTAGGGTTATCAAAATATGAAATTTCTTGCCCATCATTTGTCACAAAATCGGATTTCGTAGGAGCACTGTACATTAGGATTACCCAGTTGTGACGTTAGTTCAATAAACAAAATAAAAGATTATTGTGAGGTGGGGTAAAACGGGTACGAAAATCACCATTTTTTCATTCGTAGTTATTTTTTACTTATAAAAGGCTATTAATATGAATTTTGTTTAGTGTATTTATGCAATGGGTTCCTTCATATCATCTTTAATCCTTTGTGTACTGAATTATTTGAAGATTTTTATGCCCATGGGACGGATTTGGTGAGGTTTAATTGATCCCATTCTTTACCGACTATAACAAATTGTTTGCGATCAACGCACACTGGCGGAGGGGGCGGCAAACATCAAAGCCTGCTTCGTAAATTCAGATGACGAGTCGGACTCGTCCACCGTAACTTCGCCCAAGTAAGCGGATGACGAGTCGCACTCGTTAAATATGTTTATCAGTGCATTAAAAAAAAAAACTAATATTTTCAGCTTTTTTTATATTTATTTTCAATTTCAGGATAAATTCCTAGTTTGTGGTGTACACTTGGTGCGATTCTGGAAAATTGGCGCCAAAATCAAAATGACGTGTTTTCTGCCAAGTCAAAATGGCAAACATAATGGCTGGATGGTTGATTAAATAATGTTGCTCAATAGACTATTGGCGATAATTTGGATTTGACTATTATGCAACTAATCAATAAAAATACGACATAATCAAAAGTCAAAGAAGTACTACACTACGTACCTTGCACTAAAGTCACAGGCTCGCACGACCTGTTTCTGATACTATCTGAGAATGTTAAGGATAACTTTCCACAAACTTGATGTTTTGCATGGCTAAAATGTTAAGCATTACTTAGCCTTAGTGTTATGAAAAATGTATGGAAGGCATTGAACAAAAGTATGTTTGGATACCAAACAAAAGTATGTTTGGATAATAAATAGAAGCAGCTATATAATATCAAGCCAACATATATAATGTGAAGCCACTGCAGAAACCAAACCAATGCCATAAAAATGCAGATAGACCTTGTGTCTATAAAACTCCAAAAAAATAATATACTTTATAAAGCAGATTAATGGGTTGGGTGTACGAGAAACTACAAACTTTGTGGTCATTTCTTGAAAAGTATAGAGATCATTAGTCTATTTGCATTATCAGCCCTCTGTTTCAGTGGTCCAGAACCGGAATGGCTGGTATGCCTGCTGCCATACATTCTTTCATTCAAATATTGTGTAGTTGAAAATTTTTCATGGAGTTTTAATTTTTTTTTAAAAATGTACCTTACCTATAAAATTGGGTTAAAATTGCATTAAACTGTAACCTGGTTTCTCGTAAAATCTTTTCCCCCATTAAACAGCAACTTTGATTGACCAATTTTGGCAACCTTGCAGAGGCAACAAAGTCAGTTTTTGTTATCCAGTAAGGGTTATTTAGCGTATGAAACGTAGAAAAATTTCCGAAAAATCGTCAAGATAGATTTTTTCCCCTGATACCATGCTTAATAGTATTTTAAACAAAAGTATTACACATTTTTAAAAGAATAGCTTTTCAATATTCCTCAAACCAATAGATTTGATAAATATTGTAAAATGGAGGATTTTTATGCATTTAAAAATTGGGCTCATAATTAAAAAGAACTGGAGATATCCTGTGCTGATATGACTGTTGTTAGGGTAATTGGTGCTATTGATGTGTTAATTTAACTATACTCGGGGACAACCTAAGTTGAGCCTAAAGCAATTGAATATTTATACATATCATAGCTTCCGCTTCAGGTTCAACTTAGGTTGTCCCCCCGAGTATAGTGTTTCATAATATTTTAAAGACTATTTTTGTTTTACGTTTTACTATATGAACATTGTTTATCTGTTGTAGCTGAAAGCTAAGGTAGCCAAGTCTTTCAAGGTTCCTTTGGATAAAATATGTCTTATTTTTGAAGGACAAGTTTTAAAAGAGTCGGAGACTTTAGCCAACTCTAGTAAGTATTGTAGTGTTTCAACATGCAAACAATTCTTAAATGTTCACTATGGATTGAACGAGTGTTTGAATTATCTTTTAAATCAGTGTTTTGTTTTTTAAATGTAAATTATTGAGCCTAGAACAATACCTATAGATCTAAGAGACATACCGTATATACTCGCGTATAAGCCGATCCGCGTATAAGCTGACCCCCTAATTTTAGACCGATTTTTTGTCCAAAATCAAAAACTCGCGTATAAGCCGAGTTGTATTTTCGTACAAGAAAAATTCCGATTAAAATCGGCAAATCCTCGACAAAAGAGTGAAATTTTAATTAGAAAAATAAATATTTAAGCCTAGAAATTAAAAGTTAAAAGAAAGTGACTGGAGAAACGGCCTTCCTCGAAGTTCGTGACGATTCATCCGGCTTAAAAGTATGTACCACTCGCGATGTTCTGGTGTCTTTCAAACCTCCATCGGACTTCTTAAATTAAATCTCCCTTATTATCAAATAAAATATTTAAAACTTCAAATTTAAATACCAAAATGTGCAATTTCTAATCCTTAACATCGTTTTGTAAAGATTTAAAAACTTAGAAAATGTCAACTATTTTGTGTCAACATCGTTGACTACTGTCGCTATTAAAAATGGATGATCATTTTTTTATCTATCTCTGAAGGAAATACTACTACTTTATGGATGAATATAGACTTCTTATTAAAATATTTAGTTTTTAATTACGAGATAAAGGATTTGAAAGTAGAACTTGAATTCGCCGATTAGCAACCCCGATTTTACCGCTTTAAAGCCAATTCCATCCAAAAAACTAATGAAACAACTATTAATATCTGTACATAATATTATCAAAGAATAAAATCTGCATTGGGGAAATAAATTTTGTTTAATTATTGCAATCGAGCAAGAAAGACATTGACTTTAAAGTGGTGTCATTTGCTACGCACGATGTCAATTTCTTAAGTCTTCCATCCAAAATTCTATTAAAGTAGCGTTTACTAGCTTCATAAATTCTACAAACCAATTAAATATTTATCAAAGTATATAACTTTTATTAAGTTAAACTGATTATTTATGTGAGTAGTTAAATTTTGCGTTACGATTACGCTGTGATGCGCAGAACAGTCTTCAGTCAGTACGTGACGCACATTCTCGATCTCGGAAATGTGTCGGGGCGATTTCAGAAGAATCCGCTAATTTTAACTTCTCTCCTTTTCCCATTTTAGGCAAATTATATTAGAAATTTTAATGACCCGCGTATAAGCCGACTCCCCTACTTTTTGATGAAAATTTTGACTTAAATTTCTCGGCTTATACGCGAGTATATACGGTAGTTCTGTGGAAGAACAGCAGCCTATCATTTTTTGGTACCATTCTAATGTTTAAAGAAAGCTTTCAAATTTTGAAATAATTTTAATTTAATAATACAGTAGACTCGCAATATCTCAAACTTTGATAACTTGAATTTTTTTTATCTTGCAAAAAATCGATTTCCCTGCATCATCATTATTTATTTAATGTAATTTTATCTCTTTAATTCAAAGTTTTTCTTCTTTATTTTCGATAACTCGAAGTTTCCTCACACCTCAAAATTTTGTTTTAGTCTCAAAACTACGGATTTTGAAGAACTTTAGCAAATATAAAATTGCCATGTCCTTATCAGTTCTCTTTCTTATTGTGCGTTACTGAAAGGGGATACTTACAATGGATTCCTGCATGTGCCTCACCCTTTTGCTTGGATGTTGCCAAACTGGATTCCCTGTGCTGTATCCAGTCCCCTTTAAATCATCGTCCAACAAGGAAAATTAATGATTTATGGTCCCTCAAGTCTTCGGTAAATTGAGTCACTATCTTGGAACATTACTGAGCCTCCAGAAAGCAACTCACTTAAAATCTGAAGAACTAGGTGCAAGTTAACACTCGACCCCTTCTTTGATGATGAAGAATGCGAACCCCCTCCAAAGATAACTTTGAAAGAGGCTGTATCTTCCATAAAAACTATGCATGTATTCATTGAATCGAAGCCGGAAATTAGAACAGAGACATTTCAAGCAATTGCGCATTTGGAAAATGTAAATGATTCCGAAAAAAAAAAAATAGAAATACTCATCAAACTATTTTGGATAGTTATTTTAAACAAAGTTGGTAAAATTGGGTACTTGTATTTATTTTAAAGAAAATAGCCTTTTTATGGGATTTTCGATAACTTGAAGTTTCGATGTCTCGAATTTTTATACACTTCCCTTCGAGTTCGTGGTAGCAAGAGTTGCCTGTAATTTAAAATTAGTGATTTAAAAAAAAAAAATATTAATTCAAACACAACTTTGTAATTTTAAAAATTTAATTTATAAGAAATAATATATTGCAATTTAATGGTAAATGTGAATCATGTGATTAAAAAAAAATTATATTTGTATAATTCCTTTGAATTACAAACTGCTGGAATTCTCTCCACTTTGTGTGCCATTTTTGGGAGCTGATTGCTTCTTTCTCCTTAATTTGAATGGTGTTTTTTTTTAATGCTTTTGTTCATAAATTACTAGTGTTCACATAGTTTTAAAAAAGGGCAGGGGGGGGGGGATTTGTCAAAAAGGGCACATTTTGTTATGTAAAAGGGCACTTTCTGTTGACTAAAAGGGCACTCTCCTTACCTTTAACTGGATTTTTTTCAAGAGGGCCAGAATTTTCTCTTTTTTAAAGTTTGTAGAATTTAGAGTTTTTTTAGAAATGTTTAAAATTTCACAAAAAAAAAAATTTAAAAATTTTAAAAAACTGCACCATAAACTCATTACATAAAAAAATCTCTAATAATAGTGTTTTTTTAAAATAAATTAAAAAAAAAAATTCTGAAATCCTCAAATTTTTTTAAAGTTTCTTGTTAAAAAGTTTTTATTATCTCAAATTTCATAAAGGGAAGGAGAGAGATAAGTTTCAAATAAAAAATAATTAACAAAATATATTAGCAGTAAAACAAATTAGAACATTAATACAAACTAAACAAAAAGAAACAAGCTTCTTCCAAAAATCAATTTTTATAACTCCAAATGACAAGTCCTAAACTTCAATTTCGTAAATTAAATTATATTTTCAAAAAATTTAATGCCATTTTGTTATGTAGTGCAAATCAAATCATGATGAAATACAAAGTGGTGAAGTATAAACGTTTATTCATCAGATGCAAAAGGATTATAATTCTTTCAAAAGAGATCGCAGCAGATTGCGTTTAGTGAATTTCTACAATTTTAAGGTTTTTTATGAATGAAAAAACTCTTAAAAGAGTGCCATCTGGAAGTTGAATTCGTCAGAGGCAACCGAAATTAAGAGTTATAATCATCTTAAATTTCGTGTGATAACCTCGTTTGACAAAGATCGTAAATATGTTTGAGGAAAAATATTTTTTTTTAATTACTGGGCGCAAAAAAAGATACTAAAAAAAAAGGTAGGGCACATTTTATACTTCTAAAAACGGCAGGGCGCATCGGCATTTACAAAAAAAAGGGCAGGGCGCGATGCCCTTTGAAAAACACATAACAGGAACACTATAAATTACCAAATTTTATTGCTTTGCTGTTAAAAAAAAATAAAGACCCTCTTTAGGAAAATCAATGCATTTGCAACATAATTTTTTTTAAATGCCTAAATAAATATGCTTGAAATTTTATTCCTTTTAAATAATTTATTTAAATGTATTTGCATGAAAAATTCCCTCAGACCAAAAATTGTTGAAGAAGATTGTATTATTTTTTCTTAGATGTCAGTAAAAAAAAATCATGCAATATCATACTTATATGTTTTAATATTCCCCCATACCTTATAAAATTCAAAAATAAATGGGAAAATTGAATGAAGATTAGACTCCTCCTTTTGTGTCTCAGTAATTTTTTTGATTATTAAATTTGTAAACAATGTGATCTTTAAATAAAATAAACCTAATAAAAAATATTTCAAAATAGGCCAGATTTGTTTACATCATAGAAATCAATTTTGTTTTATTTCATAATTTTTTGTCAGAGTTTTTGCAAGTGTCTTTAGTTTTAGTATTTTATTAAGTATGCAGAACTTTTTTTTAAAACTTATTTTTCTTTCCTTTTTAGAAATAGAAGCTGGAAGAACTGTGCACTTGGTTATTAAATCCAATGCAGTAAGTCATTTTCCAATAAAATTTCTTTTAATAATTTTTTTTTTGTTACTGTTAAATTCTTTAGTCGCATTAGCAACAATGCAGCTATCAAAGTTCTACATATTCAGGGTTCATAGATATTTAAAAGTCCTTATAAAAACTCCTTATTTTGGATTCATGTCATAAGGACCTTTAAAAAGTACTTGGAGACTTTAAAATTACAGAATGCTCTTAAAAAGTCCTTGAAACGACTATCATTTTCTAAACCTCTAAAATTTAAAAATGCTTCATCTTAATGTGATTTAAATACAACTTTGAATCTGAGTAAAAAATCCTTCGTCTTCTTCGCACCCAACAGGTTTTAGCTGTTTGCACCTATTTCATATGAATTTATTTTTAAGAATATTTTTTACTAAAAAGGCTAGTTGTACAAGTTGATAGCATTATAAAAAATAAGGTCCTTATTAATTGCTTTTAGGGTCCTTCAAAAAAATCCTTAGAAATTATTTTTATTTTTGATGAACTCTCTGATATTGTATATGACATATATAAATATTTAGGTATTTTTCAATATTGTGCTTTTATAAAATTTAAAAATGTTGCACAATTACCGTAATATATGCAGAAAAATCTTACTTTTCAAGCTTTTGTTGAAGACTTCTCATATATTTTCTGCTACTGAGAATGAAATTAATAAGGACTTTAGAAGTGTTTTGCTGCTGTTTGAGCTACGGACCCTATAGAGGTTATTCAACGAACAAAATGGCTTGAAAATCTCAAATTTTATTTAACGAGTTTTGAAATTGGGTGACTCGTATTGAGATGAAAGGCCCTTCCCTTAGATAATTTTAAAGTTGTACATATTGTATATTGTCGTACTAGTAATACAACTAGATAACTCAGGGATGGGAATTCTGCGCCAATTGCGCCAGAGAGCGCCAAAAGTGGTATCCTGCGCCAACTTGCTACAAAACCACATTTATGTGATATTCTGCGCCAATTTTGTTTTAAATCCTTGTTAAACACGTGCGCCAATTGCGCCAAGTCTTGGTGCCCGTTTGTCTGCCCATAAACGAAGTTAAGGCAACCTTAGAAAGAGGAAATGGGAGAAAATTTAAGCACATTTTCTCAAGTTAAATAGTATTTGTAGAAATGTAAGGTACGAATGGAGTATAAGCATGCTATAACGTCAAGCAGAGAAATGCTTAAATGGAATAATTTCGCGTCATTAAAAAGGACTTTATTCCTGATCAACTTTTTAGACAAGGGCATTTAATTGTCATAACACATTTCATCATTGGAATATCGGATCGGTTTTGTTTTTTTTGTGCACAATCGATGCTCAATCTTGAAAAACTGAGAATTTTAAAAGAATAGAGCATCTTTTAACATGTAGGAATAATTGTGAATTGTAAAATTTAAGGTAATAACTTTTTGAGGTTTGTCCGAATTTTTAGTCAAGGGTATTTGATTAAAAGACACTTGATCATTGGAAAATTTCAGTTCGTTTGTTGTTTTATGAAGAATCGATGCTCAATCTAAAAAAAACCAGATAATTTCAAAAAAATTTAGCATCTTGAATATGTAGAAATATTTGCGATCTTCGTCAAACGGGGATGATATCACTCTGAAGTTGAGATGAATGATTATAACTATAATTACGTCGCATAAATTGTTGCCGAATGCAACTTTTATTTGGCACTCTTTTGTTTTATATTTTCATTCATGGAAACCTTGAACTTGTAGAAATTCGCTAAACGCGATCTGCTGCGACCTCCGTTGGAAGACTTTCAATCCTTTTGCATCCGATATACAAGTTCATTATATTTCACTGCTTCCTGTTTTATCATGATTTGTTTTACACTACTTAACAAAATTACGTTACATTTTCCGAAAATATAATTTAATTCACGAAATTGAAATTTGGGACTTGTAATTTTCAGTAATAAAAATGGATTAAAAAAAAAATCTTGTTTCTTCTTGTTTGGATGGAATTAAAATTCCAATTTAATCCTTTTTTGTTTAAATGTTCGTATATTTTTAAAAAATTAAATATTTTTATTGGAAACTTTTCTTTCTAACAACCCTCCAACTTAAAAAAAAAAATGGCTTTTATTTAGCTTTTTGAAAGTTTTCAAATTTCTTATTAAACTAATTTTTAAGATAGTAACTTAAGTGTAATTTTTAATGATTTATATTAACATGCTTAAAATATAGCAAGGTATGTTTTCTATAAATTTATTACTATTTAATAAATCTAGTTTGTGTGGAAAAGTTAAGGAATTTTATATCCCTTAGACAGTGGTGACATTCTAAATTGTCTTTTTCATGCACAGTGCCAATAAACCCCAAACAAACAACCAACCAACCAACTTTTTCATGCACAAGGTATGCAATATTGAAGTTTGTTAGTGTTTTGGTTTATTGTATAAACTGCATTTTACTAAAAAATTCAAAATTGAAATTTAAGTATATATTGTATAAATTGGTTAATTCTTAATTAAAGACTCTTTTGGTTAAATATTTTTAATTGCCTTTAAATTTTCTCATAAAGCTTAACAGTATAAAAAAGATGTAAATAGCAAAATACAGTTTTAGGGTTTTTATTTCTTAGTTGAAAATATTATTTATTTACGAAATTGAGGTTTGTTATATTTTATGTAATAACAATGGACAATTTTAAAAAAGCTTTTTTTGTGGGATTTGCAATTCGTTTTGGCATTAATATTTGATTTAAATGTTTATATACTATTTAATAAATATTTTTGTGTTTAAACCACACCCCTACGCTTAACATGCTTAAAATAAGGAAAATCTATTTTCCATCAAATTATTACTCTTTAATTCTAAAGTTTGTGCAAAAAAATTGTATAATTTTATATCCCTTAGACAGTAACAACCTTCTTCATAGATTTCATGCACAATATATGCAAGATTGCAACACTGTTTTGGTTTTTATAAACCACAATTCAGTGGGGGGAAAAAATCAACATATGAAAATTAAGTATATATATGGTAAAAAAAAATTGAAAATTCAATAATTCTTAATTAAAAACTAATTTTTGTTGAATATTTTGAACTGTCTTTAAAATGTCTCATTTATAGCCTCTACCGGTTTTGATTTATTGCATAAAAAAAATGGCATAAATAAGCAATAGAGACCTTCAGGGTTTTTACACCTTGGGTAGTGTACCACATCTGATTTAAAATCGAATGTTACAAATTTTAATTGCTACAATTATTGTTTAATATGCTAAAATTCACTGCTACATTGTATTGCATTCTTGCTACAAATCTACAGTTTTCTGCTACAATTTGTCGCGTTTCTGCTCCAAAACTTAAATTTTGCTGCTCCAAAACACTACAATTTATTGCGTTCCTGCTACAAATATTCAGTTTTGCTGCTACAATTTGTCGTTTTTCTGCTCCAAAACTTAAATTTTGCTGCTCCAAAAATTGCTCCAAACTGATCTTTAGCACTTCCCATCCCTGGATAACTCCATAAAAATATTAAGGTTTTACATGAAATTACATAAAAATTATATATGTAATTGCATGTAATACCTTAATCTCCCTATGGAGATATCTAATTGTAGTACTAGTGAGACAATATTCCATATGAGAAGTTTATTCTCAGGGACAACTTAAGTTGAACCTGAAGCTATGATATGTAACAATATTCAATTGCTTTAGGCTTAAGTTAGATTGTCCTCGAGTATAGGTATTTCTCATTATTGTGCTTCTTTCATTAGATTTCAAAATATTGCGCAACTACCTTAAGTAATGCATTTTCTTCTACTTAGAGTGATATTAATAAGGGCTAAATATAACTAAATGATGAGTAGTAATTACCTTTGTTGTCACACATTCCTTAAAAAATTGTAAAAGCAAAGAAGAACACGATTTCGAACAAGCCCTGAGCTGTTATATTTTGTGTTCCGTAGATGTAAATAACTTCGTTTTCTTTAAGCATTTATGTTTTTAAATGTTCTTATTTTTAAAAAATAATGTTTCAAGTCATCTTTTACATTATTTACTTTTACATATTAAAAAGAAATTATTTCTTTTCTTAAGCATTTGTATGAATTTGTTCATTTCAGAGTACTTCTGCTGGTACAGAGAGTTCACCATTTGGTTTGAGTCAACTTGGAGCAATTCCTGGGCTCGGGAATATTGGCTTGGGCTCGCCAAATTTTGTGAACGTGCAGAAACAAATGGAAAGCGCGGTTAGTATATTTTATCCTTTAACTGATTAAAAACAATGTATCACCGCATTTTTTCTTATTGTTTGTTTAAATTAGTAAAAACGTTTTTAAATCTCCTGCAGGTGATTATTTTTTTCCATTGCTTATAAATAAGCATTGCACATATATTTAAAATCTGAAAATTGACACATTTAAAATGAGATATCAATTATGTATCTACTGTTATTTTGTGATAAAGTTTACTTTGATGTGAGTTTGCCCAACTCTTTTCACTTTCAAAGTTGAAATTTTGTTTTCAGTTGTCCCAGATTCTATTCTCATAGATAGGAATAACTTTTTTGTTATTGAAGTGAAAAGGATGACAACGGATATTTTCATAAAATGATCAAGTGAATTGCTGGATTTTGGGAAGGTAAAGAAAGGAGACAATATTCATGCATCAAGGGGCAGGAGGGCACAATTTTAAAAGAATAGGTCCAGGCAGGGTGGACCACAATTCAAAAAGTGACTACAGTGAACATTATAGTTTCATTTAAAGATTTTCTTGCAATGGTTTCGTGCAAGTTGAAGTCCTTAGAACTATGCCTGAACACTTAATGGTTGCAATTGCACTCTAAAAAAAGTTATATATTCTAGAGTTACCTATTCTTTTTGTGTAAGTTTCATCGAACATTAACCCTCCTTTACATTAAAGTTAATTAATATTCTTTATGTCAGTTCAAAACAAGATTTTTCTATAAAAAAATACTAGTAAATAAACACTTTAAATTAAATAAAAGTTCAATAATTTTCTTTCTCGGATATATCTTGTACGCAAATGGACAGCCACCAAAATTTAACATGCCATAATTCAAAGTGCATCAACAGTTGTATATGTTTGCTGCCAAATGATGTAACACTATTTTCATATAACCACCGTAACTTCACTATAACAAACTCTATTTTCCTTTACTTTCCTTACGCAGTTTGATTTATTGATTGTCCAAATGATGTGGAACCTTATTCAATAGATGTATCAAATTATGAGTTGAGTGTTATTCCACTAAACGGGATAGCTGAGCCCAGTTGCAAACCTTTGCTCTTCTGAAGGAACATCACTTGACATCCAACCTGTTCCGTTAAAAGTAATAATTGCATTGCTGCAATTAAAAGTAATAACATCATACTGATTGCTTGAGTTAAACTTGGACATGAGTATTCCTCATTATTTCTTTTAGTGCAATAACAATTCTTCTTCAGTCTTTACAAAATGTAGAATAGCTTTCAGTTTGGTTACATGTGTGGGGTTCACTTCATCTACCCAGATACTCCCGCTTAAGCAAGTGTGTAGCCTGGCCGGCAGAGTATCGGCGTAGCAAGCCGAAGTTCCGAAGTTCGATACAGAGCGTAGCCAAGTAGTTCTTAGCGCCACATTGGTGACCCGGACTGCAGTTCAACACAACCTTCGAACTAGAACTTGTGTGACCACATCGAATCAACCACTGCCATGTGTTAACGCTTCACGGCATCAACCACTGCCATGTGTTAACGCTTCATGGCATCAACTACTGCCAACGTGATAACACTTCACGGGCATCTCAATCATTCGTTCCTCCGTCCGATTTACTGAGAGGGGGGTACTGTGGGGTTCACTTCATCTACCCGATACTCCCACTTAGGCGAGTGTGATCACTTTGGCCTGACCGACAGAGTATCGGCGTAGCAAGCCGAAGTTCCTCGGTTCGATACCGACCGTAACAAAGTAGTTCTTAGCGCCGTACATGTTAAGGTATTAATATTTTGTGACTAATTTATTGTTTTGTTTCAGCTCCAACAAAATCCTGATCTCTTTCTACAAATCATGGACAATCCGTTCGTTCAGTCCATCATGGAGAATCCCAAGTTCTTGCAGCAGGTTATCACTAGTAATTCACAGATGGCAGAAATGTTGGAGGTGGGTGTGGTCATTTAAAGTGTTTTGAGAATTTGGACAAAATGTAAAATTTTGTCCTTTGTATAATTATTATTTTGCAATCAAATCTGGTATTTCGAAAATAAAAATTTAAGATTTTGTCAATTTATAATATTAGATGTTTATGTTCATCTGTTTATACATGTAAATATAAAACAGTTTGCCACATTAACCTTTAGGAGAAATGTGCTTGATTTTAACGTGAGGGTAATAGCGACCAACAACCCTGTAAAGATTAAATGGTCTGGTCTGTATGACTTGGACAGGCCAGGCAACACTGGGTGATTAATTTAAATAAATGTGTTTCTGACATTCTAAATCTGTTGGTCTTTCATTCCAATTTTATATTTCGTTTACCACACAACTGAAAAATAAGAATTTTTTTTAATTATTTGGGTAATCAAAAATAGCATAGAAGTCAGGAAATTGTCAGGATAAATCGACAATATTAAAATTTTTCTGGAAAAATTAACAGAATGCATTAAAAATGTATATGGTTGCACTTTATGTTATTCAAGAAAATTTTAATATATACTTCTAGTTTATTAAAAAAAAATCTGGGGAGGCTGCAATTTATTTTTTCAACATATCTAACTTATTCCATACTTTTGTTAATAAACTGTAAACTGTTAAGTGATATATAAAATTGATGTAAATTGTATGTAGTAGTGTAAAGGCACAAATTTAACTTTTGATTAATTTTGCAGACAAATCCAGAGCTAAGTCATGTGATAAACAACCCTGACGCTCTCCGAGCATCTCTGCAACATGCAAGAAACCCTGAACTTATTCAAGAACTGATTCAGTCGAGGGCTGACGTAAGTTATTATTGCCATTAGAAAAGTAAAAGAATTCCTCTTAAACCGTTAACCATCTCAGTTATATGAACATGAATATATAATTTGTGTTGTATCCATAAATTATTATTTTAACTGACTATAAGTATCGTTTATAATTTTTCATTTATAATGCAATATATTTATTGTATTATTGTAGCGTGAATACTTTGTTTCTATACAAAGCATGTATTGCAACATTTCTTGATGTAATTGTAAAATCAGGGAAATTTTTGTGACATCATCATGGAAATCAGAGAAATATCAGGAAAACTTTTTTTCAGTATTATGTTGCCACCCTGTTTTATCATGATGATATCTGAAAATATTAGTGTAAATAACTATTGTTTAAAGAATATTTAACGTTGGCTAAAATTTAAAATACAAGCTGTGTTTGTATAGACTTTAGAGCCTTTAATATGTATTAATTTGTAATAGAGTGCATATGGTCCATAATATCAATGTAATCACTTTCAGAAGTTTTTAACTTTTCATTAAAAAATTTGCAAAATTGTTTGAAAATTTATTTTGTGTTTATATTCCATAGGCAGCTGCAGAATCTTCAAGTGTTGAAAATAAAGAGAATGAAGCAGGTTTGTTCAATTTATCATTTCAGAGCTTTTTATTTGCTAGCATTTAACAACAATTCTACCTGTATTGAAAAATTACAATGTCATTCGCGTTTACAAGTATACAAGACTTCTGTTGAAACCTATAATGATAAATACTGGGCTGTTGTAAATGAAATGACCAGTTTAAGGTACAAGATTTTTCTATTGGCTGAAATGACACTCAAAATCAGCTATGTTTAGTGTAATTGTATAAGGAATACATTAAAGGATTCAACAATGGTGTGCAGTAAAAACTAAACTGTGTAGTTGTGATGTCAAGTGAATTAATTTCAATATTTCCTTATGATTTAACCAGTGGGTGACCAGCTAGAGAGTATTCAACGTATAATGAATGGTTTGTAGGTTCGAATATCGACTTTGGGAGGTCGTGATTGGATAGACAAATCGGAATTGTATCAAAGGGTTGACATCTTTCCTTGGGGTCTGCATAAAATATTTGTTGTTTATAAGGGTCTGGCATACATTAAATCTGTTGTGGTCTGAAGTCCTTATTCTTATGTCACTTGCTTGGAGTACCAGCTCAAGTGTTGTCCTCTGTTTAAAATTAAAAGAGCAGTGTTCCTGGATTTTCCCTTCAGGATAGTTTCTGCACTGTCGCCAATAGTTCATTGTGTAGCTCTTGTGTGATGTTAATTCAACCAACCAACCATCTTTATTAGTGTTCGCATTTCTTTTAAAAATAAAACGTGGTGGATTTTTCAAAAAAGGCATTTTTTTTACATGCCTTTGGAATATTTGTCCATACAGCATACATTATGTGGAATTAAACAACAGACAACTTAATCTGGAAGAATTGATATCAAATAAAACATGCTTCCTGATTGCTGTTGTTTTATCTTTTTTTAAAGATTTAAACTATTTTCTACATACAATATGCTGGGAAAAGAAAAAAAATCACTTATAAAAAGACAGGAGGTCATCAGCATTAAAATAAAAGGGCTGTGACGTTGCACCATTTGAAAAACATCTAACAGGAATACCAATCTTTATGAGTTAATCTATTACTTATTCTGCTAATTTATTATTTATTTACCCCCCTCCCCCCCATGCTCATTGACATGATATTGTATCCAAGAATCTCCAGTTTTTCTAGGAATGCATTTAATTTTTTTAATTCATAAAAATAATCTATGTTCCAATATTTTTTAAATTTAGCGGTTTTAAGTAAAAGTTACAAATTATCTCTTTTACAATTAAATATTTTAAATTAATATGAATGAGTTTTCACAGGAAGAACGAATTAAACTTCTAAAAATGCAGTTAAAACAACTTTTACAATCGCATCACATTGAGCATCAGAGGGGTTAAATCTATTGATAATGCGATCAATTAAAACACTTACCCTCTAAGTTATGGACTATATTATAATTAAACTATAAATACAATTAAAAGGTTATGTATTTATTCTACTTCATTCCAATAGCTGCAGCCACGAAGGAATCTAAAAAAGCAGGGAAGAAGGAGTCCCCACCCAAGAGCGAAGAAACCGGAGGTGGAGGGGGTCCCCCTGCCCCTGGGCTGCTTCAGTCGTCCCCTCCGCTGCAGAACATCATGCGGGAGATGATGGAGAACCCGGAGTTAGTGAAGGAGATGTTCAACGCCCCCTACATGACCTCCATGTTGGAGGGGCTGGCTGCCAACCCACAAGTAGCGAGTCAGGTGGGGAGAATGCTCTGTGGATTGTCCATTTTCATTTTAATCTGAAACATCTTTAACCCTAGAATATTATCTATAAGTCAAAGAAGATGTAGTTCAGTGTGTAGAACAGCGGTTCTTTTGTGTTGAGGCGAAACCTTACTCCTTACTTCCTAGGTCTCCTTCAACTAAAGCTCTTTTGGCGGGTGATTGAGAAATTTTTGAAAAAAATGCGGCGGTATAGTAGCTTTTTTCGAAGGTGTACAGTATGTCTATTGGAAAATACAGTTTCGTTAAGCATAAATTTTTTTAAGTACCATTCTAGAGTTAAAATCACCTTCATAGGGCATCCGAGTAGAAACATTATATTATGCTTTCAGAGGAATCCATTGTGGTGCTATATTCTGTGACAATATAGACAAATTTGGTTTTGTTCAATCAGAAATTAGATGTCGATGAGAGTACAAATTTTAAATAAAGCAAAACACGTATAGGATGTCGAGGGGCCCTCATTAGTCTGATGGTAAAACTTCAACTATTTTCTTTTGGCAAGGTTTTGGTTGCTGACCAATTCTATAATTTGCTGAAATGACATTTCATAACATCCCTGTGACAGCCACATCTCATATTTTCCCCCATGTCCACCAACTTGCAAACAATTGTATTAGTTTGCAGCAGAAATTAAAGCAGGGTTGCCATTTATCTGGAAATCAGTGAAAACCTAGAATTACCAAGTAAATAAAAAGGACCTAAAAGTCAAGGAATTGTTAGAGAAAATAGATCAATATTCAAAATTTTCCTTGAAAACACATAAATCTTTTAAAAAAATGATGTGTGGCAGCAAGGGTGACATCAAAATTAAACTTTGAAAGAGATATATTCACATTTATATTCCAAACTGAGATCAGATCAGATTAGATTAGGAGTTGGGATTATCGAAGTAATGAACAGTTTCGTAAATCAGTTTAGACTGTTTAATTGTTATCATCATATTTATTATTTCTGTATAAAAGATCCCTTTAATGTCTCTTAGATGCAACACAAGTCATTGATGATGCTGCCATCTATGAGCAGACTTATTTTTTAGCTTTAACGATTGTGTGTGTAGGGGGTGGGGGATAATTATTGCACAGGCATCTTTATAGTTATCAGGCTAATATTAGTTCTTATTGAGAATGTTTATTTTGTATAACTTTGAAGAGGCTTTCAATTGTTTGTATTTTAAGTAAAGTCTGGAATTATTAAGAATATATTATAAATTAATTTCCGTGCAAATTTTTTTTGACATTAAATAAATATATTTGTTTTTTTCTTATAAGAAATTGAATTTTAATTATAAGTCGATTAATTGAAAATTGTAGGCAATGTACCACTTTATTTTACGTGTTATTTTACAGATTATGGTCAATAACCCAATATTTGCCAATTCCACTCGGGACCAAGTTCAACGAATGCTTCCTGCATTCCTCAGACAGGTACTCAATTTAGAAATTAAATATATATATATATATATATATATTGATTTTTATTAATTTTTTTAATTAAGTTTTGATTCAATATTTTAAACAAGCTGAATAAATTAAATGGTACATGGTTGATATATAAAAATCAGGTGGTATTCAAGAACATTGAATTACTCAAGCTACTCTATGCTATTAAATCAAAAAAGTTCAGCTTTCCCACAGATCATGGCCATAATCTACAAAATCCTTGATCGAATAATGTCAAATAATTAAAAATGATGTGTTTGGAAATTGGGAGTGTTAATTAGATATTTTATTATGGGGAAGAGGAATTGAGGAATGAATTAGAAAATAGTTGTGAAAGAAAAGTTAACTAAATTAAATTTAAAGAAATATTTTTGTTAAAGTTCTATAGATCTTTGTACATTGACATACATATGAATAAATAAGAAATAATTATCTTTTACTTTTACACACTGTTCTATTATGTATTTTCCCATGGTTACTTTATTGTAGCAAAGTCCATTGGTGTAGGTTTAAACTCGGAACCTTTTGTTCTATAACCAAATACTCTACCTATTGACTAAAATGATTGCAAAGGTCATGTAGTCATATCTGCTATTTAAAGTGACCTCCAAATATGCCCTTTTTGCAGTGAGTTGGTCAGGAAAATAATAGTTGAAGCCTGCAAAGTGCTATAACATGGACAGCAGTTGATGCTTGCAAGTCACAGAGGAAGTTGCAATTTTTGAATAAGTAGTCTTTGATTGAAAGTTGTGTTTATATAATGTCCGGAAGTCACTAATTTCTTGGAAGTTAATGTTCATCAGGTTAGGTTTGAACTCGATACCTTTCATAACATATCCAGATACACTATTTCTTGACCAAAACAATTACCAAGGTTGTGTAGTCATATCTGGTATTTAAAGCGACCAACAGACTGATTTTTTAATTTTTTTTATTAAATATAATGTATTTAAGTTAAGTTATTTTAAGTTAGAAGAATTTATCCCATATTTTTACATTGATTTTTCCTGTTGTAGATGCAGAACCCAGAGATGCAAAGTTTTGTATCTAATCCCCAGGCAATGGCGGCCATGATGAACATTCACCAAAGTCTGGATCAACTTCAGCAGGCAGCTCCAAATGTTTTCAACATGTGAGAATAGTTCAAGAATTTTTTTAAACTTTTATTTCGTTAACCAATTGTTAGCTTACTTTTAAATGTACTTTTTCAAATGTTGTTTGTGTATTATGAAGTGGCCAACTTTCTTTTAGCTGGTTTTATAAGTGCAGTTACAGGGTGGCAACATAGCCTGGAAAACCGGGAAATCAGGGAATTATTATGGAGTTTTTTAATTCTGGAAATATCAGGGAAAACTCCGGGAACTTTTCAAAATTTCACAAAAAATCAGGGAAATTTTCAAATTTGGATTATTAAAACGGCTATTAATGTCTATTATGCCCTTTATTCTGGGTTGCTTAGTTGTCAATATTTCCTTTTAATTCTGAAAAAGTATTTAAAAAAAAAAAAGCATGGTCATATGCATTTTCATATTTTTAGTTTTATTTTTGTAAAAACATGAACCACTGCTGGAGGGTGAAGAAAAAGCAGGAATAGGAAATAGGAAGCATAGAAAACATTTAAAATTTTCTCCAAAAGAAATAATTTGAAAAACCTGCTTTTTTTGCATTCTTTGCTCCCAGGGATTTAATTGTTGTTATGCCTGTCGCAATTGTATTATTTGTGTTGTATCCATACATTATTTTAACTGACAATAGGTATTTCTTATAAATTTTCATTTAAAAGGCAATATATTATTGTAGCGTGGATACTTGTTTCTATACAAATCATGTTTTGCAACATTTCTTAATGTATTTGTAAAATCAAGGAAATTTCTGTGATACTATCAGGGAAATACCAGGGAACTTTTTTTCCAGAATTTTGTTGTCACCCTGAGTTAAGAAGTCATTTTAGTATTCCAAACGACCCATGGAATTGTATAATTTTGTGTATTTTTATTTCTGATGTACATGAGAAACTTACGAAATTTATATGCAGCTGGAAAATAAATATACTAAACTGGAGAATAAGACAATTTCTAAAATATAACGATCAGAGATGTAGAGAGCTATGCACCTTACACACCACCACTCACTCGACGATAGCTAGTGGCTGGGTTCAGAATGTCTTTTCATCCATCTTCCTTACTCAATAGCCCCGAGAAACATTCTAGGAAGAATCTGCTGACACTGCAGAATGCATTAGTAGTATTTTCAGGAAAAAACTTAAAACAGGAACAAAAGATAATTGATCATCGCATAAATTAATTTGCAATGTTTTATTCATCTGGATATCCCGCATGGTAATCAGATATCCTGCACTTTGCTTCCGGATATTGGATGATTACCGGATAATTAAAAATCAGCAGGATACCAGATATCTGTTTCATCATTACAGGGTTCCCACTGGTCCTTAAAAGTCCTTAAGAACTCCTTAATTTTGGTTTGTATTTTTAAGAGCCCTTTAAAGTCCTTAATTATGACCAAGAGTCCTTAGAAACTCCTTATTTTTTTCTCCTGCCAAGGAAACATTAATTTTTTTTTTTTTAGCAGTTCCTTTAAAATTTCTTGCTCTCGGTTTATTTCACTTACATTGGCAATCTGTTACTTGTGGCTGTTTTTCACACGAGATGCTCCGAATGCTATTTATTTTCTCGCTTCATTATTAAGTTAGTGCATCGCGTTTATTATTCTTTGCAAATGCATATTTAACAGTTGGTGAAGAAATCAAACGAGATTGTGAACGAATTAAAAAAGTAATAACTTGAAGTCAAAGAATGAGGTTCTGTGAAGATACCTTTTAAACATGGCATTGCATTTAAAAAGTCATTTTTAAGTTACATAATATGAAAATTAATTGGTGTCATAATTTGTTTATATTTTCTTACTCCAGAAGCAGCGCGATAAAAAGAGGTCCTTAAAAACTTGTTTTTGTCCTTAGAAAGTCCTTAAAACTCCTTATTTTTTATTTTTAAAAATGAGTGGGAACCCTGTATTAGTATTTACGTAATGTTTACGGTTTCAGGTTTCCCGGTCAACCCCCTGTGACATCTCTGCTTTCCCCAGATGGCAGAAGTGCACCCTCCACTGTCCCAAATGAAGGCAGGGAGTTCAATACCCAAGACACGTTCAGTCTCTTCATGCGCAATATGGTGAATGCCATGAACCAAGGTGCCAATGTGAGTAAAAGGACTGTTGACAGTAGACTTTTATAATCCAGAAATGAAATATAATAGTTTTCCCATATTTTCATCTATAATCTAGATTTGTTTTCTATACGAAATTTAGGGTAGTCTAATCGGTGTATTTTTTGGGCGTCAAAAGTGTGATGTCTGGTTTAGTCAGGATGTACAACAACAGGGAAATCAGGGTATTTGCAATTCTGGAAAAAGCTTTGAATTGTTCAGGATTTGTATTTTTTTTATATAAAGTCAGGGAATATGATAAGTTTTTTATTACAAAATGGACTTTGGCTATGAAACTTTACCGCTTATTTTCAAAGACTTACTAAATGCAACCAGAACAAAATAAAAAGCATTTTCGATTCTAAAATGTATTAAAAACTTAAATTTTCTCATTGAAGATCATGGAAATCGCATCAAAACGATAGTAGAACTAATTGGCTGTTGACACATACCTGCTCACTTAAACAAAGTTAAAAACGGATTTAGTAAACGTTTAAAAATGTAATGCACAAAATTTTCTATGAAATTTGCATTTTCCATCTTCAAAATTGCTAATATATATATTGTTGAACTAGGTAGAACTGATTAATTGCTACCCGCAGAGACACTGCCTCTCTTTTTTTTTCTTACACAATGTGCAAATTGTTATCAAACATTTAAGAAATTACTGCAATTGTTCAATTTTTGTTGCTAAGAATTGCACATCAACTAATATGTTAATGTGTTTTTTGATGGTCTTTACCTCTTTGTATACACCACAAAGTAGATCACAAAATACATCATAATTTAAAAAAAAAAAATAGACAAAATATTGCAACACATAGGGCCAATATATTTAGGACAATGTATATTTTGATTAGAATATCGGGGTCCTTGCCCATGACATTAGTTTCTGTTACATAGGATATTGTCTCTTTTAGTTCCTTCTCAAGACTTATATTATATAGACTGGCATTCATTGTGTGATTGACATTAATTTTTCTATTGTACATTGGATTTCTATTCATTTACGCAGGTGGAAGGGCCCCCGGAAGAACGCTACAAAGGTCAGTTGGAGCAGATGCAGATGATGGGTTTCATCAACAAGCAAGATAACCTTCAAGGTAAGATTCGTGACAGATGATTTGAACGATAAATAATGAAAGCTATAAGTGCATTGATAGTTTAATATCTTTTGGGTTTGTAAAACATTGATTCAGAGAATTGTTGCATGTTCCCCTGGGTATGTGGCGGTCTAGAAAATATTAGTTATGGCGGAAAACACCTAAAATAAAATATGTAAATTAAAAAAAGCTTACAAGTATCATCAATTTAAGTCATTTGATTAATTTACTAGCAAACCTAAGAACATTGTTGCCTAATAAAAGCGAATTTGTGTTTGCGTAGAAGGATGGGTGACAAGGGTTATGAAAGAAGAGGGGGTTACTCATAAATGACAAGTTTTATCAAGGGGTTTTATCACAGGGTACATAAGAGAAAAAAGGTTGAGAACCACTGTTTTAGGTTATATGCTAATGGGTAAACTACTAATTACATACTAATGTATAATTGTAATACGTTCTTAGTCATGCTGGCTTGCATGGTCTCCAGTAACCATTGGTACAGGCCAGGCATTGGGTAGGATAGAATAGCCGTAGGATTGCTGGATGAAAGAAACAAAGACTTACAAGCCAGTCAATTAGTAGAACTCAAGATAGAATATACAATATATATATATTTTAATGAATGTAATGAAAATTCGAAAAACAAGACCTACCATAAGATGTTAAATCCTGATATACTTAATGTTCACGCATGTTCCTGAAATTAATAGTTGTTTTAGACTTATTTATTTATATTCTTGTTTCAGCTTTAATCGCTACATTTGGAGACGTCAATTCGGCTGTGCAAAGGCTACTCTCCCAATTGCCCTGAGCGGCTGGCCTCGTAAACGGCCATTTTGTTCTCTTGGCTTTAGGTGTGCTAGAGGTAGCGAAGACCATGTATTAAAAGTACGGTTCAAGGACTTAGCGGGCATCGTGGTGAATAGGCCAAAAAATTGTGCCAGGACTATTGAAGTGTTTATGTTCTCTTGTGTTCAACTAGCATCTTGTGGAGCTTTGAACAAATGTAGAATCTTTGGGCAATGTGAAACTTCTTTCATTCAGTATCATTTATTATCATATTTTTAAATGTTCTACCAACATTAAAATTTTATTTAATAAACATTTGTAAGTTGGCTTTCTTTATTCATTTTAACTCTTAAATTGGATTTTTTTAGTATCCTGCTGTGGAGGTGGGAGTAGAGGAGTTATCTTCAGGTAAGGGACTCACGAAATTAAAGAAAACAAATGTCTCAATGAAAACAAATGTAAATGAAAAAAATTTTCTTTGAAAATATTAATTTTGAAGACCTAGCATAGCCTCATGATCCATCAAGGTTGGTCTAGTTTGCTTTAGTTATTTCATCATCATTTGTCTTTTACACTGCTTAAAAGTCTAAATCTTTTTTTCCCTGGGCGTGCACTTAATATTTTTACCGAAATTTTAATTCATTGTACAGATAGCTTTTAAGTTAAAAATTAGATTTTAAAAATATTTTAAATTGGAGTATTTTTTTTATGAGTTTTATAACTGAATGTATTGATGGAAACACTGCAGATCTGTGGTCGTAATATCACATCCATGAGTGTCAGATGGTTAATGTGCTAGTTATCACTACTTTCATTTGCTGTGTAAAACTGAAAGAGATACACTAAGATGCACAATAAGCGGTGAAAATTAAAATTTAAAAAATATATTTAATCATTTAAAAATTAATGGCAGAATGCAAATAATATGTTGAACATCCCTGTCTAAATCTGTCATTTAAACTGAACACAGACTACAAAAATATCACTTTCTTTTTTACCTACATTTTTCTGTAATAGTATATCAGTCAGTTCTGTAATATTTCTACTAAGTTAGATCGAAATCGACATACCAGAAAGCGTTTAAGTCAATTTTGATGGTGTTCGTTCAATTGTGCACCCATCCTATAATACAAGAGTATTGATTTTGCTTAAATTCTGTACTTTGATAATCTGTATTAAACAGTTTTTAAAACTATTGCTTTAAAATAATTAAGCTTGTATTTAAAGCTCTCAAGAGGCATATACTGGAAAAATTATGTATGCAAAACTCTGCAGAGAAAACAGCAATTAAAAAAATATTTCACCAGAAATGCTTACAAATTTTTAATACCTTTTAATAAATCAAATAGTTTACATGTAGGTAATCTTATTTTTTCATTAACTTAAAAAAATCAATTTTTATTAATATAATTTAAACTGTTTTGCTTATAGAATGGTTTAAAATTTTATATTTTGCTTAGCTACTAAGAGAATATGGTATGTATGCAAATTAGAAAAATGACTTATTATTATATTGGTATTATTTATTTGCCCCCCCCCCCCCCCCCTCCTTTATCCGGTGCGATGGGCCTAATGCGAATAGAACATGTTCTATACAAAGCATAAAAGTTTTGAAATTCTTTACTAACATTTCCTTAAGAAAAGGTAAGCTGTCTCACTATCCAAATGTGTTCCCTGTCGCCAATAGCCCATTGAGTAGCTATGTCAAAACTAACTAATCGAATGTGTTCTGGGAAATTTATTTTTTAATTGAAAAATATTAAGAAATGTTTATATAAAGCTTGCAAATTAATTAAAAACGATAAATTGACTTTTCCCAGAATTACACCTTTTTTATTCCACTGCATTTCAAACTTCTGACGTAGATACTTCTTGAGCCAAATCAGAATTATTAAGATACTTGTGTTCAGAACTGATCAGGAGGAAAGTGTAAGTGAGCATAGTTCCCACAAAACTCAATATCGGACTCCTGTTGAAAGAAATGACATGTCCCCCTGTTAGAACAAAATCTTTCATTTCGTATAATCCTCAATTCGTCTTTTCTCCGTCCCCGATTCTGAAAAATGCTCGGCATTCCATTTTTACACGAAAGGTTTCTCTGAATGCTGCCGTCTCGATGGGGTTTCGACCCGCTGTCCAAACTACGATGGCTACCGAGACAACGGAATATCATGTAACGTACGCCAAGTCCCCAACCATCACAGAATCCATATCGTCGAGAGAGTACGCGACGAACGATCCAACTACGCTGCAGCAAGCGCTGAAACCCGCCAAGCAGACGAGCAACGACGCCAAGGAAAATACCCGTTGAACTTCTTTCAAGACCTTGGCGATCTTCGCTTTCGATTTTAAGATGTCCATTTGGAAAGCCTGGGTAAAGTTATTGCATTGGCATTCTTCGATTTGGTTGGTGAGGCTTTGCAGTAGATTGGAGCATTGGCATTGGTGGCACGTTCTGCAGAAGAGGAACGCGATGAAATGTGTGAAGAACGGGTACATAAAGGACGTTTGGAGGCTCTTCAAGAAGACGATGGTACCCCCTGAGAGACGAATTGGCGACGAACTTGCGATAGGTGAGGTAACTGAAGTAAGAAGCGTGGTCTTCAGTTATTGAAACCGTCGAATAAATGAGCGAAGGCAGAATCGGTATGCAGCAGATCGCCAAGAAGACAAGATTTTTTGTTCGATGGTTCTCATCTGTCGCTGCAGAAATGTTTCGTAGATTGCGCAGTAAAATCGCCAATCGTTTCTTTCGAAAATCGCCTTTTGCTGAACATCACAAACCAATAGCAGGAGCAGTATAAGCTAACGATATTTTCCATTGATAATTAGAGTTCACGAAGCCAACTAAGCTAATAGCGAAGAAGTCTAAGAATGTGATTACCATGAAGACATGGAGGATAAGAGAAATAACTCTTTTGGAAGTTAAAATATTCGATTTTTCAACGAGATTGAACAGTTTTAGAAAAGATAGAAGCATATCACGCCTATGTAATACACACAGTTTCTTCTTTGGGTATACACTATGCATGACAACTCTTTTCTATTGAAGTTCAATATATCCGAAATGGTTTCCTTGCAGCAATAGAAATTAGAAGGTATTCCATGAATCAAATTCAGCTTAAGTATAATTTAAAATCTTCCTCATTCTTGTTCCGTTGTTTTGATGTAATGGTTCCTTTAACAACGAAATCCTTTTAATTTTTAATATAATGTACATAATGTATTCCTGGACAAACCATTGTGCTCAGTTATATCATTGACTGCTTTACTGGAATAGCTGCAATTAATATTATTTTGAAAGGCTGGAATACCTGAATTTCATTCGAAAAGTCGATACTGATGAATTACCAGATAGGCTAACGTTTATTGATTGAAATGATCAATTATTACTAAGATAGCAAGGTATATTAGTAATAATAAAGTTCTCTATATGAACAACAATACTTGAGGAGTGTTCTTCGATTTTTGTATTGTTTGCCCCGTCTTTGAAATTACTTTCATAACATTTATTAGACGCCTGCATTAATGTGTTGCAAAATCGTTTATTCTACCATAAATAAGATATTTAAGCCTTATGTCCTATTTATGCGGAGTAGTTCTAATTTATTGAGCACATTGAATATAAAATCTCGAATTGTTCTGTAGTACAATAAAATCGTCTGAATTTTATTTCCTTTCATTAGATTAGACTAGTAAAAAAAAAGTTTTATAATCATGAATAGCTTATTTTTTTATAAAATAAACTACTGTACAAATATAAAATAATCTTTAAAAAAAATGCGCTAAAAGTAAAAAATAATTTTTAATTTTGTGAACAGGGTTTGTTTACGCGGACCGGATCCGAAACGTAGAAAAATGTGAGCAACAATTGAAATTTCTTGCTGAATAATGCAGGAGCAAAGCCCCTGCTAAATTAAAAAGAGAAAAATAAAAGAATTTTTTTAAAAAAAATAAAATAAGCTTTCTAAAAAAAAAAGGAAAACCGACTTTAAAAAAAATGCTCTAAAAAGTAAAATAATAAAATAATTTTTAATTTTACGAACGCATTGAAAAAATTGAATTATTTAATGTCAATTTTATACTTATTACAACTTTTTGAAATCGGCGCCAAAATTTGGTATGATTTTTGTAAATTGGCACCAACTTCAAAAAGTTGTAATAAGTATAAAATTGACATTAAATAATTAATTTTTTTTAATGCGTTCGTAAAATTAAAAATTATTTTTTTACTTTTTAGCGCATTTTTCTTAAAATCGGTTTACCTTTTTTTTAGAAATACTAGGCGGCTCCGCTCCCTGCTCCGCTAACGCTCCGCCAGCCCCCGGATGATCGCTACGCAATCCTCTTTAGTTTGCTTCGCAAACCAATATCGGCTTCATACACTGTAGACAATGGCAATGTGTCCTAACAACAATACTTTTTTTAGTTATATAAATTATTACTGGCAGTGCCGTCACAAAAATTTATTTTTCAGATGTTGAGACAAGAAATTTCGCAACTTAACGATCCGAAATTCCGAACTTGAACGATTCAAAATCCCCAAATTAAGGACGTCGGGTACCAGCTCAAGTGTTGTCCTCGTTATCTGACCACTGTTAGAAATATTAGGCATCGTTCCCGGGTCTTTTTTTCGAGAAAGGCCTCGAACCAAAGCGTCCTTGATGTAGTAAGTAAATACGTACCAATATCCAATCAAGGGCGCTTTGCTCGAAATAACGCCAGTAGTTCAATGTGCAGCTCTAGTGCGACTTTAATTAACCAGACCACACTTAACGATTCGAAATTCACACTGCAACAGTGCTAAAAAAATTCCCAGTTCGAACTTATAGGCATTTTCAGCTTTTTTATAGGTAATATTAAACAGTTCTTTCAAAAGTATTGATTTGTCGCACGCATGTTCCAATGCAGTGGTCCGTTTTGAGGTCTAATTTAAGTTTCATATTAATACAAGTTGGACAATTTCTAGTCTTCCGTCGCTTTCATTTGCTGATAATATTAATTTTCCTGAGGCATAAATTTTCCCAACTCAGGGATTTTTAAAACTCGAAATTCCCAACTTTTAAGGTTTCAAGAGGGGAGGGGGGGGGGGGGGGGAAATGCTTCTCCAACCTCTGTTATGGTGGACCTGATAACTGGAAAAACTCAACTGTAGAACTGCTTCAAAGAAATTGTGCTGATTGAAAAGCGAAACATGTGTAAACAAACAACATCATAAACGCGCCAAGCATAAATAAGCCTAATCGCCAACTTGTATTTATATAAAGTAAGAAAATTGAGAATTGGCGCTAATAATAATTCGCCGTTAAGATATATATTAAGTTACGGGAAACTGTATTTACATACATGTTGGCATTTTGCCAATGTTGGCATTACGTTCCGAAGTATCTTTTAATAATATTTATAGTACTTCACATACATATTTACATCTAATTTATTTTTTAAGATAGAATTTCAGTATTGATACCATTCAAGTAAGAAAGATTTTACGAACGTAACTATATTTTTTTTAACGGGAAAAAAGTATACTTTTGAATTACCTAGAGCAGTTTTAATTTATCCGTCGTTATAATACGCGTAAAATTGACGATTATTTCAGACATTTCGTCAATTATTTAAAAATTTATAACTACAGAACTAAATCGAAATTTCACAAACGCTCTGGATCATTTGTAGCCAATAGTTGTTTAATCTATATCCCTAATTTTTTATTTATTTTTTTGTTGAAAATTGGAAGACAAGTATCCAAAAATGTATGAATTGTTTTCAAAATTTTCTAAAATCATGACTTTAACATAAAATAACGTCTAATATACTGATCATATTGAAAAACAAATATCTTCATCTTATTACCCAAACATTTCTTAAAAAACTGGCATAATTTCATAATTTTAGGACATTTTCTTTTTGAGATGCAAGCGGAACAATGAGACAAAAAGTCGTAAATTAAAATTTGCTCGAAATATCTGACATTTTTATCCTTCTTCGCTATTTTTTATACCTATCTTAATTGACCATATCTAATTTAATTGTAAAGATAGAAATATAATCTTTATTACATCTAGAAAGAGGAAGTTTTAACGAACATTAATATATTTTTTTTTTAATAAGAAAATATGTAATTTTAAATGACTTATAGCAATTTAGAAATCCCGTTTCAAAAATGAGGGTGAAAAAACTTCAAAAAGTGGAGCGTGTTTAAATGTTTAAAAAAATTATAAATCCAAACCTAATTCGAATTTAAAAAATTGCTTACTTGGATTTTCAGTACAAACCTATTTGTACACTCCCTAAAAAAATTGGATCTCTCCTCTTAATAGTGTTTCAGAAACTCGACGGACAAAATTACTTGTAATTTTATCAATGACGAATTTAATATTAAATAACTTATAAACTAATTACAGTATTGAAACAAAAATATATTCTTCTTATTTATCAAACATTTCTCAACAAATTCACCTAATTTCGTAATTTTAGGACTTTTACATTTTCAGATACGATCTGAATAACATTGAAAGAACTGAAAATTCCCCCTTGAGCTTACTTTTTTTTTAAAATAGAGAGAAACTACTGTACCACGGACTGCACACAATCTGGTTCGGCTTGACTGTACAATTATAAAAAAAATCTTTAAAAAAAAATGCACTAAAAAGTTTTTTTTTTTTTTAATTTAACGAACATGGTTTGTTTACACGCGGTATTTATAATAAACCGGATCCGAAACGTAGAAAAATGTGAGCAACAACTTAAATTTCTTGCTGAATAATAGCAGGAGCGACGCCCCTGCTAAATTAAAAAGAGAAAAATAAAATAATCTTTTTTTTTAAATAAAGGTCGAATCTATAACCTCTCGACTTGGCGCGCGTTGGCGGTTTTAATTTAAATTTTCTGGCGGTTTTATTTTTGAGTTATTTTTTGAGTTTAGGTGGGTGCGCTGGGCAGTTGGTTAAAAAAAGGAAAACCGATCTTAAGAAAAATGCGGTAAAAAGTAAAAAATAATTTTCAATTTGACGAACAAGTTGAATAAATTGAATTATTTAAGATCAATTTCATACTTATTACAATATTTTTGAAATCGGCGCCAAAATTTAAGTACGTTTTTTTTTGTAAATTGGCACCAACTTTAAAAAATTGTAATATGTATAAAATTGATATTAAATAATTCAATTTCTTCAACTTGTTCGTCAAATTGAAAATTATTTTTTACTTTTTAACGCATTTTTCTTAAAATCGGTTTTCCCCCCCCTTTTTTTAAATATTAATAAACAATATAAATAATTTATTGAAAGTGATTTATGAAGGTCGCCTATGTAGGCTAGCAACTGCTCTTTTTATTCATTTGTATTTATTGTACTACTTTTTGAGTGCATGTCTTTTTCAAAAATGAAACTTATGTATTCGGAGCTATGATAAGCATCGAATTTACTCAAAAATGAGCACATTTGTCTTATTTTTGAGTGCCTATTTTTAACAGTGTACCCTGAACCACTTTCGTATCCTTATGTTGAGACTCTTTCAACAAAAGTTTGTTAATTACGGGATATTGGATTTTCAATATAATCATTTATCTCCCTTGTTTTCCCTCTCCAATGGGAGCCCCGGTTGCCCAGTGGATAAAGGCGTTCAGCTACTAATCAGAGGATTGGTGGCTCGAATCCGTGCGATGGACTTGACAAAGAAAAGTAAAAAAGTAGTGATCTTGCGATCGGAGGGTTGCCAGTTTCGCTACAAAAATACTAGAAAGTCGTCCAGAACATCCAAGAAATTATACTGGCGTGTATACGGGACTGGTGCACGATAAATCTGATCGGGGTCCAATGTCCTGACGCCTATTGAGGTTGCGTCGGGTGTCAGCTCAGGTGTTGTTCTCGTCATCTGACCATGGATCTAAACTATGAGGCATCGTTCTCGGGTCTTTCCTTCGAGATATGCACCGAACCGTCGCCAATAGCCCACTGTGCAGCTCTAGTGCGACGTTATTTAAACCAACCAACCAACCAACCCTCTCCAATGGTTTAATAAATGCCGGACGTAGTTTTTTTATATGACATCACTCTTATATCGCTTTCATTAAATCGCCAAAATACAATTGCTATCCCCATCTATTCTCAAATTTCACTTCAGTATGATTTTTACTGCCCAATTAGTCCAGTTCTAATTGAATGGCAGCAAACGTTATCCTCAGTGGACAAACTGACTTTGCAACGTGACGAGCAAATCACGTGGCCGATGCTATTTAAATTTTCGTATTCCTTTTTTCTTATCCTGTTTGCTCCTGGATTCTACTGAGGTTTCATGTCATTTGCGACAGACAAACAACCCGTTTGGTTGCGTAACATTTTACGCTGTTTTGTTTGAATAAAGAAATGGAACGGTTGTCCCAGATTTTACGGGTAGAATTTCGTAATATTGGAAAGACCTTGGAAAAAGGATTTCTATTTTGAATTCTTAAGTCAGCAAACTGAAATCTAAATGTGTAGGGACGATTTTTATTCAAATACAAATGCAACGTTAAAAATACACAATAAAAATACATAAAATCTAGACATGTTTCGGGCGATACATCCCCCTTCATCAGAAGAAATGAAAAGTCCGTGTGCAGAAGAAAATGATCGTTTTATTGTGTACATAATCATTTTCCTGTTCACACAATCATTTTTTCATGTGCAACAATCATTTTACAGAGACTTTTCATTTCTTCTGATGAAGGGTTTTTACTGTGAACAAAATAATTTTTCGTGTGCAACAATCATTTTCATGAAGACTTTTTACTGTGAACACAATATTTTTATGAAGACTTTTTACTGTGAACACAATATTTTCATGAAGACTTTTTACTGTGAACACAATATTTTTATGAAGACTTTTTACTGTGAACACAATATTTTAATGAAGACTTTTTACTGTGAACACAATATTTTTATGAAGACTTTTTACTGTGAACACAATATTTTCATGAAGACTTTTTACTGTGAACACAATATTTTTATGAAGACTTTTTACTGTGAACACAATATTTTTATGAAGACTTTTTACTGTGAACACAATATTTTCATGAAGACTTTTTACTGTGAACACAATTATTTCATGAAGACTTTTTACTGTGAACACAATATTTTCATGAAGACTTTTTACTGTGAACACAATATTTTCATGAAGACTTTTTACTGTGAACACAATATTTTTATGAAGACTTTTTACTGTGAACACAATATTTTCATGAAGACTTTTTACTGTGAACACAATATTTTTATGAAGACTTTTTACTGTGAACACAATATTTTCATGAAGACTTTTTACTGTGAACACAATCCTTTTTCGTGTGCAACAATCATTTTCATGAATACTTTTTGCTGTGAACAAAATCATTTTTCGTGTGCAACAATAATTTTCATGAAGACTTTTTACTGTGAACACAATCCTTTTTCGTGTGCAACAATCATTTTCATGAATACTTTTTGCTGTGAACAAAATCATTTTTCGTGTGCAACAATAATTTTCATGAAGACTTTTTACTGTGAACACAATCCTTTTTCGTGTGCAACAATCATTTTCATGAATACTTTTTGCTGTGAACAAAATCATTTTTCGTGTGCAACAATCATTTTCATGAAGACTTTTTACTGTGAACACAATCCTTTTTCGTGTGCAACAATCATTTTCATGAATACTTTTTGCTGTGAACAAAATCATTTTTCGTGTGCAACAATCATTTTACAGAGACTTTTCATTTCTTCTGATGAAGGAGGATGTATCTCCCGAAACATGTCTAGATTTTATGAATTTTTATTGCGTAGTTATAGCGTTGCATTTTTATTTTTACGCAATGTTTTAAAAGAGACAAGTTTTTATCTTATATCCTGAGAATGGGTTACATTTTAATATGAAAATTCTTAGGGAAACTGCGGAGGTGAAAATCTAAATTAATATATGCACCATCATGACCGTGTGATAATTATCGCATGAAACTCCTCCCCCTCCCACACTTCCGTTATAACTACTCGTAGATGATATTCCATTCAATTCAAAGAATTCCCCCCATAGATGGCAGCACAAGCAACGGCTCGTTTAAAAACAGCTTGGTAACTAATTAGTTTTTAACGCATTAAAAAGAACCAGTTAATATTCATGAGACAAAACTATGATTTGTTACTGCTCCGGGAAATTCCCTTTACTTATTAGTCACATGTTAAGATCCGTTGTGTGTGAGACCCGCAAAAGAGATCTTTTACTACAGAAATAATATATATATATATATATATATATATATATATATATATATATATATATATATATATATATATATATATATATATATTGTTGTATTAATCCCTGATATAACAATATAAATATATATGATTGTTTTATTAATCCCTAGAGGACAGACACGTAGGTAAGGGGGTGGTTCATGGGGTTCAAACTCCTCCCATTGAAAGTCAAGAAATTAAAAAAAAAAAAAAAAAAAAAATCGAATTACTGTAAAAATCATAAAAATACTTTAAAAATCTAGACAAATTTCAATTTTTAGTATAATACTTCTTGTTGAGTTGCATGAGGGAGAACCTGGTATTTTCCGGGGTGCATACTATACACGAGTAGACGCATTGGAAAATTTCGAGCCTTCTGATTCGTCGGTTTCACTACGTAGCTGTGACGTCACATTATTTTCTCATCCATAATATTTTTATTTGCATTGTTGATGGAAAACTCCTTTATTTACTTTTATTTGTTTGTTTTTACCTGACGTTTTTCGTCCAAATGTCCGTATTTTCGGAAGATAAACTTCCATCCTCATTTTCAAATGAGATAGAAACGAATTCGCCAAATTTAATTGTTCTGCGTAGCAATGTTAAAAATTTAGAAGAGTAAAATAAATGGGTAAAAGAATTTGGAGAAGTTACATATACTAGATGGAATTCTAGGACATCTAAGCCAAGTGGAGAAAGATTTGTTTGCTCGTAAGTATTCTTTTCAAAATAATCTTATTTTAAATTTAGATATAATTTTTATTGCGACTAACTACGCCGTGTTGTTCGCGGCGCAACCAAAAGATGGCGCCACCAAAAATTTTCATAAAAATGTTTCTAAAGTTTAATATTTCTAAATATTGTTCCGCTGAACAGTTAAATTTAATGAATTTGATTCTGCCTCCTTTAAAAATGAAAATACGGACATTTGGACGAAAAATGACCAGTAAAAATAAAAGCTAAAAGTAAAGAAAGAAGTTTTTGACCAACAATTGAAATGTAAGTATAATGGATGAGAAATAGTGTGACGTCACAGCTACGTAGGGAAACCGACGAATCAGAAGGCTCGAAATTTTCCAATGCGTCTACTCGTGTATAGGTAGTTAATATGCTTCCGGGGTTCCTATCCGGGAAAATAATTTTCAAAAGGCTTCAAAAACATGTTTTGAATAATAGCATGAAAATTATTTTCTAAAGGCTTCAAAAACATGTTTTGAAGTTATTTATATCTCAAACTAAGCTTAGCATGACGTCATCGTATTTCATTATATAACATTTAAATTTCGGCGAATGGGAAACATTTTAAAATGGGATACATATATATATTATTTTAAACAAGGAATCTCAAAATATAAATTTGTTCTCTAAATTTATTTCATAATTAGGGAGTGATATTTACTAATTTTAAAAATAGTTAATGATTGATATTGGTAACGATTTCATGAAAAATAAATGACAAATGTAGCTGTTTCGAACTTATATGCCAACGTATTCCTGTTTACTTGAATAAAAATTAACAAGTTTAAAAAAAAGGGGGGATTTTTTTGGGGGGAAGGGGGATAAGTTAATTAGTCACTGAACCACCCCCATAAAAAATCTATACGTACGTGTCTGCTAGAGTATATCGTTTTATTTTATACCGTGCAAAAAAAATGAGTATTTCTACTATTTACTATATATTTAAACCAATAGTGATTTTAACAATTAAACCAAAATTACCATTTCTATATTTAAAATAAGGTATTCTATAGTAGAAAGCTTTGTTCTATGTATCCTCTTTTCCACTTATTTTCTAAAATAAAACCCCAAAGTTTGCCATTTTTTAAGAATAAGAAAAACTTTTTAAGGTAGAGGAAGAAATAGATAGAAGAAGCTTAAGCTAGCTGTTTTTCGACTTAAAAAAGTGTTTAAATTTAAAAAAAATGCCTATTGTTTTCTCCAAACAAAATTTATTCTATTGAGTATATAAAATTCGGTGGAAGAAATGTTTGGAAATAGTAATTCGAACAAATAAGATCCTTTTTTCAGTACACATGCATGACAAAAAATTCTTATTTCATTGAAATAATGGAATTTTATATGCTATAAATTTCAGGGCATTTATTATGAGAGTATCAATAGTATAATCTTAATTCAATTTCTGAAATGCTGATCTGTGATTTTGTAGATAGATTGAAATGGTGTAGCATAAACTGTGTTATTTCAAGTAATTTGCATTGGACGATTAACAATCGATGTCGTATTCACATGCGAAAATATAAGCGCTAAAATGTTTAAAAATAAACTTTTACTTTAAAAAAAAACTTTTAAGGTAGAAAATGACAGACCTTTTGGTGAACATCAAAAGTGTTATTTTTAGAGAAATATCAATGTTTTAAAAAAGTGGCCACACTTGCTCTGTTACTGCACTTATCATAACTTCACCCTAATCGAAAAGCAACTACGAAATCGGTTGTATATCTAACAATATAATTTTATGCATTTATGTCTGCAATGTTACAAATAGATACTCAAAAATATGCAAAATGTACTCATTTTTGAGTACATTCGATGCTTATTATACTTCCGAATACATAAGTTTCATTTTTGAAAAAGGCGTACTCAAAAATCAGTACAATGAATAAAAAGAGCAGTAGATTGCCTACATAGGCCGTATTTACAAATCACTTTCAATAAATACCGACAAATTAAAATCAAGATTTACCGGGTATCGAACGCAGAACGTCAGGACCGCAGTCCAGTGCCTTATTCGTTGTACAACCACGGCGACCTGAATAAGTTATAAATAGAAGAAATCTTAAGAAGGTGAGACAAACGAATGGGAGTTTAATTGAGTTGTATTAACTCAGTGCCCATATAAGCAATCGACATAAAATAATGTGGAAAAAAATCTTTTAAATAAATATTTTATGTTTGTCAGGGCGCTTTGTTAAGATGGCTTGTTCAAAAAGCCGAGATTAGAGATATTAAATCGCATTGCTCATTTTTGAGAAAGTACGATTACTTAAATTTGAGTAAGTTATCGCTCATTTATGATGTAATTGTACTCAAAGAATAATGAGTATGTCCAGGTTCTCATTTCTAAGTACTTTTTTGTTACAGTTCGATGAGAGTGGGGAGTTTGTGCGGTGGCGCATGTCGCACACTTCTAAAAAAAGCTCTGCATGTACCAGTCTGCCTTATATAACGAGTTTCTGTGTTACAGGAACGGGACACTCCGAGTCTCCCGAGTTTGGTGCCACGACCACCAAGGCACCAATTTGAGCTTCTCATAAAAAATTCACGAAAAGGAATTGCAAACAAATGAATTATTTTAATGTATAATATAGAATATTCACAAAGACATTTCCTATGTCGATTTAAATATTGATAAAAATATTGAATATTAGTTAGACTAATTAAAAATATATCTAACTCCAACAATATATATATATTTTGACCAATAGTGTACAAGCAGATCAGCGTAAGTAATAACGAATACAAACATTATTAGGCGTTTTTGTCAATAAGCAAATATCGTGCAGGCATAAAAAAGAATGATGACTAAATTTTATCGCACACGCTGAAAAATATACTCGTTTGCAATTTTTCCCTGAATGATCATATACCAACCAGTCAAGCTCAACAGGTCCATATGTTCAATGGTGATTAGAAACGCTGGTTTTCTGTTTCTTACTGTCATCCTAATATTTTGCCAAATCTGACAACCCGGCGCTAATCTCAGTTTTTGGCAACACTACGGGTTTTCACTAAATCAGTTTTTTTAAAAGGATTTGTATTTTCATTTTTTAAACCCTTCTTTTATGCTTCATTTTCACTGGCGATCCATTTTGGGGAACCCCGTGGTTTGTTGTCATTTTGACTTGGCGAATTTCTCAAAAAGTCGCCAAGGGTGACAATAAGAGACAGATTAACTGAACGCGATATGCTTGTATTTGGCTTTTAATCTTGGCAACTCAAAAAAGGAAAAGCGAAACTTTGACAGCGAATTTAATGAATTTGACTTGGATTCCCAGTTTAAATTTTTTTTTTAACCTTGACAATTTTATTTCTTAAATTGTTATAATATATTTAAAAATTAGCGAGGTCACAATGTCCACAAAAGCGACGAGGCCCTTACCCCTTATGGTTCTTTTCCCGAGCCTCCACTGATCGCAATCAAAATGTTTTTGACTTACAGTGTGGTCATGAAATGAGTTCCCCTATTAAGAATTACACCAAAATTCACATTAAGATTACTGAAGATATAGTAAGAAGATTTACGTAAAAAAAAATAGTATCAAAGAGTGACTGAATATGGGGAATTTTGGCAATGTCCGAGCAGAAAACAGGTATAATATATAACAAAAAAGTTGCAATATATATATAAATTAATTTAATGACGAAACTCAAAAGAAATAATCCTTTATTCATCTGCTTCGGGTCTCCAAAACCACATAGATTATTTTCAATGTACTGAAATATCTTGTGTACAACAAATTGTATCCGATATTCATCCTGATTTTGACGAATAAATTCTTATTTCCTTTGACTTTAATCATTAAATTAATTTGTGTGTCTATCGCAACTTTTTTGTGTATATTAGGCCTGTTTTCTATATGGTCAGTTCTAAAAATCACCGCTAGAGTGGGGGGGGGGGGGGGGGGGGGGGGGGATTTTGGTACTAATTATTTTAAAAATCTTTTCCAAACGCCTTCAGAATCCTTAATACGAATTCGAATGTAATTCAGTTCATTAGTTTTAGCTTAAATGCCTCTAAACAGTGGAATTCATTCTACGACCACTCTGTATAATAGAGAATATTCAAATAGATTTATCTAGTGTCACTCCAAATATCGAAATAAATATCAATTAGTCTAATTAAATATATATCTGACTCTAATAAACCTCTAATGACCCACCATTCACTCATAACCAACATACACAAAAAATCTCTTGAAATTGTATTCCATTTTGAACTCGAAGTTTTAGGAAATATGGTAATTAATTTACGTCAAAACAACTGTTCGTGTTCCTTAATTTACTTGGTATTATATAAATTAAATTGCAACTTTCAGAATCTTTGTAACAAAGCTTTCAATAGGTTCTCTTGTTTCCTTATGTTTGTCCAATCAGGGCGCTATTTAAGGTGAATTATTTCAAAACCCACTTCCCTATTGGATCCGAGTTAAGGTTTTATACATTCAATGTGTAAAGGTAGTTGATTCTAGTGTGAATATATAAGAGTTTTGATGTAGAAATGCAATTCAGATTGTGATAATTAATATTTAAGATACTAATAAATAATTATGTATATTGTTACAGTAGTAAAAATCCCTTTTGAACATCTCACACACGACGAATCTTAACGAGTGAGGTGTAAAAAAAAAGGGAGTTTCTCGGAGCAGTGACGAATCGTACTTTTGTCTTATGAATATATATATTTTTTGAATGCGTTTAAAATAATTAGTTTCCAAGCAGTTTTTAAACGAGCCATTGGTAGTGCTGCCATCTATCAGTAGAACCGTAAAACTTTTTATAACGTTTTGTTTATCAAAACTTGCTAATATATTTATGTTTGTATGTGTAAGTGGGGGGGGGGGGGGGGCTGTTCATGCGATAATTATCGTACGGGTATACTAGAATTAGAAAAAGAGCAGACATAAAACCCAAAATTCTGTTACTTTCATTAAAACTTCCCGTGCTACACACAAAAGTAGTATTTTGGGTAATTCTGTCATAGAGCAATAACTTACTACTTAAATTGGGCATTGAACAACTGCTTCTAAAACAACTGTGTTAATTCGTCCCCGATTTCGTAAGTATGCTTATATTCAAGTCTATATAACATTTGGAAGGGTCAAATTAAGCTACAATATTACATAATACAACATCGGAGTGATCTCGATGAAAGCGTGTAGAACTTATAAAAAATATGACTCTGAATATAACTTACTGACCGGGGCATCGCTAAGGGGCCCTCTATCTTTGTATATTACTGTAGACTTGGCAAAATCGCAAACCTAGTTGGTAAATTTGTGAAACATTTGGCATTTTTTTAAAAATGAAATTAAGAAGACTAGCTATATTTAAACCACAGATTTAGCATCCGAATTGGAAGCTAGGCGACGCAATCCAATGTCAAGTATTCCTATCACTTCTTGTTCAAACAATGCCACATTTAGAAGTTAATTGATTGTGTCTCGTCGCCAATCAGCTTCCGATTCGGATGCTAAATCTGCTATAGCTGGTTTTCATTCTAAGCCTACGAAACGTATTATACTTTAGTTACGATATACAACATCCCATATAGGGAAATATATTAAAATGAGGGAAAAAATATTGGGCTGTAGTTTCCGAGTAGCATTTTATAGTAAAGTCGTCACACAGTTTGTTTTAAGCGCTCAAATTATCAGAGTGAATCAAATAAAAATGTGTAAAAATTAAAACAAATAACATATAGCTATATTTTTGAAATACCTCTTTTTATAAAAAAGGTAAAATGGTCACTATATTTTAGACGCGCCTTTTACTTAAAACTCTGGTTGGTTGTTTTGGTTGGTTAATTAACGTCACACGAGACCTGCACAGTGGGCAATTGGCGACGGTTCGGGGCCTATCTCGAAGGAAAGATATCACGTATTTTTGAACCATGGTCAGATGACGAGGACAACACCTGAGCTGGCACCGAACGCAACCTCTATAGGCGCCAGGACATTGGACCCCGATCACATTTATCTTGCACCAGTCCCGTATACGGTTTGTTTTGGTTAATTAACGTCGCACTAGAGCTGCACAGTGGGCTATTAGCGACGGTTCGGGACCTATCTCGCCCGGAAACGATGCCTCGTATTTTTGAACCATGGTCAGATGCCGAGGACAACACCTGAGCTGGCACCCAACCACTTCAATAGACGTCGGGACTTTTCAGTCCCGTATACACGCCAGTATAATTTGTTGGATATGTTTAGACGATTTAATAGTGTTTTAGTAGCGAAACTGGCAACCCTTCGATTGCAAGACCACTACAGTTTTACTTTTCGTTGTCAAGTCCATCAGTCGGGCTCGAACACGCAATCCTCTGATTACTAGCCGAACGTCTAAATCCACTGGTCAACTGGGGGCCCATTTTGTTGGCAGAAAAACGGCTAGTTTACATCCGCTAAAATAAATATAAATTTCTTCCGGATATATTACAATGGCAGCTTCCACCGTAATATAGTTTCCAAGGACAACAACTGGAGTCAACTGAGGGAACTGTTAGGCATCTTGCGTCAGAGAGGATTGCACTCAAATCCCAATTCTGGGATTTTTTGCACGTTTGAAGTCAATCCCAATGAATATTTAGGTTCCCAGTTCCCCTGAAATGCAGAAAATTCCAAATTCGCATTTCCGCTATTTAAATTTGCCCCATTTTATCGGATTTGACCTGTAATGGCACGTATTTGCATGAGAATAATTTACACCCAGGATATATTCCTCATGTATTTTGTATTTCTTTACACACAATGTTAAAAATGCATCCACCTATTTGGCGAAACTTTTGTAATTTTTGGCGAAATAGGCGCGTGCTCTATGCTCCGATTAGTTCATTTCGTCGTTTTTGTTAGGAAATTTATTTCGTCAAAAATGAGGATGCTTTCAAGTCATTTAATAATTCGATACCGATAAGCTGACTAAAACCACGTACTTCTCGTTTTAGAGACCATCTCTCATTCAACTATGCAAGGAAGCCTCGGTTGAATATTAGCAATATACGTATAATAAAATTTACAGAGTACTTTTCTTGATAAATTAGGAATCTTTTGTGATCATTTTTAAGTTTGTACGGTGATCTATTCGTATATTATTACTATTTTAATGTATGCCATTCACTTAATATAGATGAAAATAGCTCGTTTGCTTTTTAAAAGATTTTTGATTTCGTTATAGACTCTATAAAAATGACGTCATAGGTTTTGTTTGATCTGATAATTATTGAAAATATCTGTACATTGGGCTTTTTTCTACTACGCGGATTCATATGAAAATTAAAATAACTAGAAATGGTTTCGATTATTTTAATGTGTTATAATTATTTTGTGTCTTTTGTTTTGTTTGCATGTAAACTATTACCATTATTTAGCTCTGTTTGATTACCGAAGATCGAACTTTTAGTTCAATACTTTCATTAGGTGAGTAATTTGTGTATGAAAGTCCATTTTATTTATTATTTAAAAGGTATTTTATGCCAGTAATTTAAAAAAAAAAACGTACAAAGCTTTATTTTACTGTGAATGCTTTATTTCACTGTGAATTTTTGTACTCTAAATTATTTTTAAATGTATAGAAAGGAATAGAATTCCACAGATATCAAACGACGACCGAGAAAATATTTTATTTAATGTACCAAAGAATATTTCCTTTTAAAATATTAAATGGCGAACATTTAGAATAAAATTTAGAATTATTTGAACGTACATGGTGAAATTGTAATATATTGCCCCGTTGATTAAATTAAATGGTTATATCGCCAAATATAAATTACAGTATATTATATATGGTGTTTTGGCAGAGAAAGGAATACAAGAGGGTAGACAAGACATTATTGAAATATATTTAAACTTTAGGTTCAAGCTAAGATAATATTTAAAGATAGGAATATTTAAGTGGGTGCCTACAGGATTGACCCACTGGGACGACACAGGACTGATTACATGAAGATTTTCAACATGAATAGGATGTTGCCACCACTAAGTTACAGGTTTATATCCATGGGTTGTTCTATTACAAACAAGCAGGGGTGACGGGAAAATGAGCATTGATATCCTACATTATATGTGGATAAAGTGCATTTTAGCTTTAATTTAGTGTATAAATTTACGAAATATTTTTATGACAGGTATTTTTTTTATGCGAACGCCTAGCAATGGTACAACAAAATCGAAATTTAAGGAAAAAAAAGTTTAATAAAAAGAGTAAAAACCGATGTTTTAATGCATTGAACCAGAAATAAAAAAAGCTATTAAAAATTAAAATAGGTGGTTATTCTTCATTACTAATAGTATTCTTGGGAATTCTTTAATAAACGGGAATTTGGACTAGTAAATGGAAGTTGTGCGATATTTTAAAATATACTATTTTTAGTTGAATATTTATGCCGGGTTGTTACTTTTATTTAGAATTTGAAGCAGTTTATTTGCAAAAAACGTTTAGATTTGTTTTTGATACAAGTTAACATTTTTATATTTTGTAATTCAAAGGCTAAAAATACAAACTACTAATTAGGTACACAAGTTGCTGGTCGGTGAGATTGCAAAGGTACAGCCATTGAAAAAAAACGAACCACCCCTGGTTTCCCGGCCACTATTTGAACCACTCAAAATGTACATGAATGTACTCAAAAATAAGCAAAATACTTGTTTTTGAGTACATTTGATGCTTATCATAACTCCGAATATATAAGTACCATTTTTGAAAAAGACATGTACTCAAAAATGAGTGTAATAAATAAAAATGAATAAAAAGAGCAGTTGCTTGCCTACATGAGCTGCCTTCATAAATCCGTTTCAATAAATATAAAAAAATACAACCAAGACTTTCCGAGAATAGAACCCATATCAGAAGACACCGCATTTCAGCGCTTTATCTGCCGTACTACCAGGGCGATCTGAAGAAGTTATAAACAGAAGCAATGTTAAACAGGTGTGTCAAAAGAATGGGAAGTAAGATAATTGAGTTGTAATAACACAGTTTCCATTTATGTAATCGACATCAAATGTTGTGGAAAACCATCTTCTGAACAACTATTTTAAGTTTGTCAGGTTGCTTTGTTAAAATGACTTGACCAGAAGCTGATATTAGCAATATTAAATCACGCTGCTCATTTTTGAGAAATTATGATTATTTAAATTTGAGTACGTCACCGTTCATTTACGATGCAATTACACTAAAAGAAAAACGAGTAGGTTCAAACACTCATTTTTAAGTACCTTTTTTGTATATTTAAGTTATCTGTTTGGCCCCGCGTTACTGGAAACCCGCGGCGAGAAATTCGATAGACACTTGGGGAATCGAACTCGCGAGCTATTGTTCCGACCTATTATACTCCGTAATATATTTTTAAAAGATATATCTTTATGCTATAATTTTTTTAAACAAACTGTTTATATTAATAATATGAACATACGAGTGCTTTGGGAAATTCTCTTTCTTTTGAGACCTCAGTTGTTAAGGCTCATATAAGAAGCGTAAAAGAAATCTATATTATATTAATAATATATATGATATTTTTATGAGGGATATTTCCGAATTACTAAGAATATCTTTAACGAAACGACTTCTTAAAACTAATTAATGATTAACTTACATTTTTTTTTCATTTTGAAACTTGACGGCAAACCTAAAGAAAAGTTACTAAATTGTTTCAGCACTTTAAACTTGCTTTTTAGCTTTCAATACTATTTTCGTTTTTTAAACTGAGGAACCGTTGATGTTGGGTTTATGGTGTTTATGTGCTAAATTTAAATAAGACAATAAAATTTAACTTAAATTTTATTTAGAAAACATAAAAAATTTATTTAACACATTAAAAATCAATAATCACATATCAATAATCACAATCAGATAAAACAGCAACATCCAAGGAAAAAAGTTATATTAATATACAATAAAAATATTCTTCATAAATACAAATAACACAACAATGTATCATTGTTAATAACACATTTTTAACATTGTTTTCAGACAACATTTAAACATTTGTGTGATAAGTATTGAGATAGTTAAAATAGATTATATTAACACCTAACCGTTAAAACACACGTTAGAAAAATTAATGTTACCCCATTGGCTTGTTCTCACCGTTTATTCCTTCTCTTTTATTTTCTCGTAGGAAAAATATCTGGTCTATTGTTCAGATATCACCGGGTACAGCTCCGAATGTTAGCTTTTCCGTTAGTTTTCCCGCTGAGGCATAATTTTTCAGAAAGCGTTATTTTGTAAAAACAGTTTTTGATCGCCAACTTTCAAATGTTTAAAACAATTAATTTATTTGAAAGTTTTTCATTGATATCAACATATTATGATTTCATAAAAATGTAAATACTATTTTTTTAAATGGCATTTAAAACAAATCGCTTCTAAAATCATTATAAACGGAAAAATAAACGGAATTTTCAACTTTCATGTCACAGGTGCACAATTAGAGGTTGGATAGTGATTTATATATAAATTTTCAGATACGCCCGAGCAGTGGAAGGTAGTGTTTTGCTTGACACATACACAAAAACAGACACTCTTATAATTATAGATATATAGTTTCCATTGAAGTTCTTTTTCATTCCTAATCCCTCTACAGCTCCCTCTATAGTCATAAAAGTAGTATCGAGGTGACTATGCGCTATGCAATGAGACTACTTACAGCGCCACCTAGCGACAATGTACGGATATAGCGTGCCAATCTCTAAAATTATACGGAAGGTTGTTTTTTCGTACTAAATTCATGCTGCTCTGAAACTTTGTAATTAACTATTTTCATGTATCTCCTATAATTTTAGAAATTGGCACGCTAACTCAGTAAACTTCCAATAGGGGGCGCAATAAGTGATTTCACCGTATAGAGAATAGTCACTTATATGACTGAGACTGTCGACGTCAAATGTTCAGGGAAAGGACTCTATTGAACATCCAGTATTTATATATATCAATATATCAATGTAACGAGAAAATATAACACTCTTATTATTATAGATATAGGGTTTCCATTGAAGTTCTTTTTCATTCCTAATGAATTCCAACAGCTCCCTCTATAGTCATAAAAGTAGTATCTAGGTGACTATGCGCTATGCAATAAGACTACTTACAGCGCCACCTAGCGACAATATACGGATATAGCGTGTCTATCTCTAAAATTATACGGACATTTTTCTTTTCGTACTAAATTCATGCTGCTCTGCAACTTTGTAATTGACTATTTTCATGTATCTCCTATAATTTTAGAGATAGGCACGCTAACTCAGTAAACTTCCAGTAGGGGGCGCAATAAGTGATCTCACCGTATAGAGAATAGTCCCTTTACTTTACCTTAACAAGACTTTTATGACTGAAACTATCGAAGAACTATGTTAAGGGAAAGAGAAAGGACTTTATTGAATATCCAGTATTTATATATATCAATATATCAATGTAACGAGAAAATATCTAGATATTTAACAGCTCATCATGTCTATCACAAATTCAATACACAAATATACACAATATCACAAATTATATGTAATATCATTATTATTATTTAACACGAATACGTTTACATATAAGATTAAAAATATTTTATGACAGTGGCGTATCTACACAGTGCGTATATCAGAAATTACATTTGAAATAATCACAAATCTTTCAAAATGACGAAAGATTTTTTGACAAGAAAAAACATTTAAGTTCGCGTTTCCGCTTTCAATAATTCATAGAATACTTTGTTCATCTTCAGATGCGCGTAACTACAAAATAAATCGTAAAAATAAATGTTTATTTTTTTTAACAAACTGTCGCTAACACTAATGACAATCTGGATTAAATAACATTGAATATATTAATCACTATAATACAAGTTTATTAAAAATTTATCCATATTTGTGAAAAGTATAGCGTTGTGCGTTTGAAGTATGATAATTCTTTGTGTAATTATGTTACATTCTCACTTAATGTCTTTGAATTTTTAAAAGAGGACCAATCCAATATGGTATTTACAAAGCTTAAAGAACCAAGGGCAAGGGGATACGGGGCAAGACGGAAATGGAGCCAACTATCAAAATCTATTCTGAACTTTATCATTAAACTCAGAGTGTTATCTCTGAGACTATTGACATCGTTCTTACGCGTTGTTGTATGCTTAATTAAAGGTATGTGCATTTTTTAAACTGTTTTACCATACTTTAAGGTTATATTTGGTGTTTTAATTGTATGCATGTTTGCTATTCAGAGCTCTCGATTATATCCTGTTATTGTACGTATTTTTAAGCTAAAGAAACACTATTTGTTTTATGTTATCAACAAAAAGCTTAAGTCAAACCCCGAAACTCAAGAATGTATCTTTGAGGCGGAAAGTCCCAATTGCGGCCCATGGCAACCTTTTGTCTGGGCGATAAACAATTGTTTTCTTCTTTGAGAATATAGTAAACCAGCACCGCTTCGGCCGCAATTGGGCTATTGCCCTTTGAGGGTAAGATGGGGCGGGGTAAGACGGGTCCAGTGACAGTGAAGAAATGAAGGCGACCAGTGACACTACTGTTATGATTATTCAGGGGCGGGGTGGATTATATATATAAGTGCAGTGATTGTGGACGGCGGGCTAATAACTTTGATGTAGATGCTGTGAGTGAATAGGAAAACGCTATTCATATGTGTTTTTTGTGTGAAAAATAATGGTTTTTCATGTTAATTAAAACATTTGTTTACTAGTGAGTAGTTTTTTTTTATTATTTCCTTCACTTTTTACTTCTAGGATTTAGAGCAAAAAGTTGTAACACCCCGTCTTACTCAGCATGTAAACATACAGCTTGCATCTAAAGCAGCACACTACAAAGTACAGCTTGTACTTGAAGCAGCACTTCAAAGTACATCTTGTACCTGTAGCATCGCTTTGAAAGTACAGCTTGTACCTGAAGCAGCGCTTGAAAGTACAGCTTGTACCTGTAGCACCGCTTGAAAGTACAGCTTGTACCTAAAGCAGAGTTTCAAGGTAGAGCTTGTACCTAAAGCAATGCTTTTAAGTACAGTATGTAATAAAAACAGCAGTTAAAGATACATTTTGAATTTAAAGCAGCACTTTAAATCCTTGACTCTTAACTGATTTTTGCAATTGTAAAATTGTTTCCACTGATTGGAAGTTTTATTAATATTCCATGCGTTAGCTTTTTTAAAAAAATACATTTAATTATAAAGTTATAACTCTTTAGTTGTACTTTAAACCATTGATCTTAAGAAATAGTAGAAAGTGAAGAATTTAAATTTTTTTTTAAATTTTGGTGCGTTTCTAGAAAAACTGGTGATTTCTGTAGAAAAACCTGAGAGCGTCAGGTGTGTTAAGATCAGCCTGTTTCTCTTCCGTCTGTTGACGACCAACGCCCATTTTAAAATCTGCTGTAATGAAGATCCATTACAACCATTCTGGCCGTGCTCCAACACAATCACACCTGATTTTTCCCATAGTCTGAAATATATCCTCTCGAAATTTGGAGAAGTTATTCCACGGGTTGTCATTCAAGATTCCTTCAGAAACAAGGTTATTTTAATGTCAGTCACCATGTATTTTCCATATTGCCGGCTTAATTCGCTAACCATGTATCTCCAAACCACGGATTTATCCGTAGCGAAATAACATGAAATTAAGCTCAGGTAATGCAATCACTTTTTGTTTTTAAACACATCCACATTTAGAAGCGAATCGCTGGAATTTGGTCGCCAAGCAGATTTCGCTACGGCTGATGAATCCTGGATTTCGAGTTACAGGGTTTGCGAATTGCGCCGATGTTATGCATTGTTAAAGTCAGCAGAGACGGTCAGTGCAGTTTCGAAGCCACCTCACAGCAGTCCAGGTCTCTGTGGAAGATGATGACCGGATAGTCCGGCAGTTGAAGCTCCCGGATGTGTCCGGCAGAGGTGGCCACGGGAACCTGCTGCTATAAGACGCAGGGGGGATCCTCTGTGCTTAGTTTTCCTTCTTGCCGGGAGAGGGCGTTCTCTTCGGTCACAGGTCGGATACGGGGGATTGGCATGGAATCTGAAGAATAGAGTTTCAAAATTAGTTATTTTTTTTTTAAATGTGGGAGGTGGTTAAAATTAAAAATAATAAACTATTTAACCAATAACAATATTAACATGGATAATCCACAACAGCCAGAAGGGTAGACAATTGAATAGGAATTCGAACAGATAGGTACACTATTAAAAAAAGGTACTCAAAGATAATTAAAATGTACTCATTTATGACTACTCTCGATGCTTATCATGGCTCCGAATACATGCTTCAATTTCGAAAAAGATTGTACTCAAAAATGATTACATTGAATAGATGCTTGACTACATAGGCTGCCTACATAAATCACTAAGGCCTCCGTGGCCGAGCGGTTAAGGCGTTCAGCTACTAATCCGAGGATTGGTGGTTCGAACCCGTGCGATGGACTTGACAAAGAAAAGTAAAAAGTAGTGATCTTGTGATCGGAGGGTTGCCAGCTTCGCTACAAAAATACTAGAAAAGTTGTCCAGAACATTCGCAAAAATTAACGGCGTGTATACGGGACTGGTGCACGATACATCTGATCGGGGTCCAAAGTCCCGACGTCTATTGAAGGCGTTGGGTGCCAGTTCAGGTGTTTCCTCGTCATCTGACCATGATTCAAAAATAACGAGGTGCATGTATGAATGTGTATGTGTTCCCGGGTCTTTCCTTCGAGTTAGACCCCGAACCGTCGCCAATAGCCCACTGTGCAGCTCTAGTGCGACGTTATTTAACAAACCGAACCAAACCGAATACATACTTCAATTTCGAAAAAGATATGTACCCAAAAATGATTACAATGAATAGATACTTGACTACATAGGCTGCCTTTGTAAATCACTTTCAATAAATATCGACGTTTATAATCAAGGAATGGAACCCAGATCCTATCCTTAAAATTATCTTTCCTTGACATATTAACCCCCCTCTTCGGACAAGCTATTCTATTTGTCTATTACTCTATTATAAAAATAATACTTTCTGAAGAATTATTTATAATAAAACATCTCTCGAAATTAAACTCTCACTTCTGTGACTGCATAATATTTGTCATCATTTGAACCGCCTTATTAATAGCACAGCTCTCAATTTATCAGCATATCTCATAAACCAACCTCTTTTCAGATGTATACCTGAGATTTTCTCAAGAGAAATAGCCGAGATTATCCACTTTAAAATAAAGGGTTTCACGTTACACATACCCCCTTGACTGTTAGGGAAGTCTCGACTTAAAAGTGGTTTTATCCTCACTGATTGTAGCCCCAGTGAGAATTTAAAATTGGAGCAGGTATCCATTTTCGAAATGAGGTGATCTCTAGATTTCACAGGTGCAGAAGAATTTATTCTTGATTTACTGTAATGCTTTGGAATATTTTATCCTCTAATGATGTGTTTCTTAATATTTAACATATAACGGGTTGCTTATTTAGGTTTCTGAACAGTATGTAGGAAACCCCCCACATTTTGAAACCTCATGCTTTGTACGTTTTATAATGCAGCACTTTCTGTCTGAAAGCTTTTTATATATGTAAGTGAAAAAGTAAGGGGACTTTTATAGAAAATATTTTTATTATTAAAGAGGATATGTTAAAAGTAGGGACTAATTTTACCCAAATAAAATTTGCTTTAATTTAAAAATTCTAGCATTGTTTTTAATTTAAAATGAAATAAACTTGAAAGTTAGTTTACGAAAAAAAAAGACGTCTGAATCTTGTTATTTGTTTAAACTATTTGAATACTTCCTAACTTAATACAGTCCTATAATTTGCTTTAGTTGTATATTTGAACCCACTGACGCTCAATCGATTTTTGGAATTGTAAGACTATTTTTACAACTTGAAAATTTAAATAATTTTTCCTTGGCTGGTATTTAAAAAATTAAATACTTATTTTATATCATTTAAATTTTTAAATTTAATTTCAAAGAGATAGTTTCAAAGTTGCACCACAAACCTTTGAATTGAAAAAAATATTGCCAAATAAAGTATTTTTATGAATTTAAAAATTTGGTGCATGTCTAGAAAAACTGGAAATCCTTGTCCTTGAGCATCATGAGAGTTAAATGACAAACCATTGTATAAAGGAAGGTGACCGCATTGACCTGGCTGATAATTATTCTATTCCCTTCATCAAGCCCAAATGAATGGGCTATTGCCCCTGTTAGCCCCAATGTAAATCCGCCCCTGGACAATTGAAGGAAAAAGTGGAAGAAGGGCTTACACTAACAAGAAAGACTTTCCAAGATCAGCAGCATTTTCACTGACAACTATCTTGAAGAAAAGGGTCGCATTCTGTTGCTCATCCACTAATTGTCACCAAGGAAAAAATTGGCATGAAACTTTTTGCTGTTCGTCGACCGTGAGTGGTTTGTGGTGGTAGGTTATCAAAATTGGCGTGTTTTCGCTCGTTGGGCATTTAGGCTCGCTTCATGAAATCAAACCATTATTAGTGAAACATATACTTTTTACTGCTCTGTATCTGCCTAAATAAATTATGCAGAACCATAGAATTTTGAGAGAAGATGCATATGTACTTAAAATTTTCATCAATATCAGAATTAGAATGTTTTCTGAAATGTTAGTAAGCTCTTTCTTCCACTTGCTTCTTCAATCGCATTAAATGTAGGTTAGTTTCCATAAAGTTGAAATGGTCGAAATAACTGATTTAGTGTTATGCATTTCGAGTTGTTAGAAAAATTAATTGTATTTGTAATGGACTTATCTACTTTGAATACATACTTCCTCAAAATACCGATGTTTAGTTTTTAATTGCAAATACTATTTTTATTTTCCACCAATGAAACCATATAGAAAAGTTGTCATAGAAGAAGAAGTATACTTGCTATTTGTTAGTTTTAATCTAAATTGATAAAGCCAAGTTGTAAGTTTAATATTTTGAGCACTTTAACCCTACAATTTTAAATGTTGGCCTAATCACTACCTCATATGTAAAAATGAAAGTCGTCCAGAACATCCGCAAAAATTAACGGCGTGTATACGGGACTGGTGCACGATACATCTGATCGGGGTCCAAATTCCTGACGTCTATTAAAGGCGTTGGTTGCCAGTTCAGGTGTTTCCTCGTCATCTGACCATGGTTCTAAAATAGCGAGGTGCATGCATGAATGTGTGTGAATGTGTATGTGTTCCCCGGTCTTCTCTTCGAGATAGACCCCGCACCGTCGCCAATAGCCCCCTGTGCAGCTCTAGAGCGACGTTAATTAACCAAACCAAAAACAAACCAAACCTATATAAAAATGCCTGCTCACGTGAGACGGCAATCGGAAGTGACGTACGTCAAAAAGTCAAGTCTTGGCAGGGTTACTATATTTTTGAAAAAATAAATAAAAATTTATTGATATTTGTGGCGAAAATGGCGTCGAAAACAAGAAACGTGTTAATTGTCACGGAGTAAAGAAGAAGGTGGAGGTGCGATCAAGTCAAAAACCGGTTTGCAATGTGAAGTAAGCAATCCCTTAAAAAGTAGGAGCTTGGCGCTATTCCAAAGCACTACTTTGTACCAGAATTTGGCGATAATTTATTTTATAATTTAATTTACCTATGAAGTGGAAATAATTGCATCCTTTATCGATTTGGAACGTGTACTGCATCCCACAACTGCACGAATAGTCATATTTTTAAGTTTTAGCATGCGTTTTCTTAATATGAAAATAATGCATCCCTCGTAAAAAAAATCACTGCAAACTAGGTTTGTTTGTGCCTAGTTTGGGGTTGCTAACTTACGTCTCATGAAATCTCGCCAAATCATCTCCACCTTTTTCTTTACTCCGTGGTTAATTGTGCATGCGATGCTTGGCGCATTACCCACAGTGCATTGGAAAATTTGTTTGACGAACGCCATTGTTTATTTTATTATTTTCTAACTTCTACGTAAAAACACTAACCTTTATTCGTTTTTCGTTAGTGAAATTTCGATAAACATGTTGGAAATATTGAACTAAATATGTGTATAAAGAACACTGTTTTTCTAAGAAACACCTGGTGTTCTGAATGGAAAGAAACTCTTAGAATATTCTAACTCCAGTATCACAGATAAGTTAATTTATTCGTTATCGGTTGAAATAACTTTTTTATTTTAATAACATGAATTTATGCATATAAACGGTCCTGCTTCGAATTCTAATTATCGTTTGACTATGTTATGGTTCGTTGTGTTTAACGAAAGTAATGTTTTTGTTAAGCCATTGTTTTTATTATATTTATATTCGTCATAATTAAATGGATGTAATTTATCACCTAAAATTCTTTCGTTGCAAATTTAAAGATCTCGTATTTATGGCGTATCTGTTGAAATAACTTTTTATTTTAATAACATGACTATATTTACATAAACTTATTTTTAAAACTAAATTTTTATATTGTTTTTGGGTAGAATTAGTTAAATTGAATTAAGCATAATTCGTGTTAATTTGAAATGAAACATGCTTATTTTTATGTAGATCTATATCTTGTTATGATTGTTCTAAAACCGTCTTTTGGAATTTTTTTTAACTTGAAAATATGTAGAAATGTGTTTTGTAAGCCATTTATCGAGTTTGAAAGAAGAAATTACGATTTCAACTAAAAATAACTGAATTATTAACTGAAAAAATATACTCTTTTTCTCTCATTTTTCAGTAAAATGTAAGATGACGGAAAGTTGTATTTTTCTTAAATAATATGTATTATTTTAATTTTTTTGAAGTTTATTCATCTAACCTTATCAGCAAATTATAATTAATGTGGTATCAAAATTAGAAATTTTTTATTTTAAAATATATAAAAATGATAGCTACAAAAATAAATAATAGTGTTGATGTTTTTCGAAAAAAACAAAAAAACTTAGGGGATTTTTCGGATGACGTTACAGATGCGTCCGCAGGATTTCTTACAGTGGAGGTGTAATACAAGTTCATTTTATAATTTAGCTCACAATAAATGATCACCGTGACGTCATATTATTCATGTGATGTTAATAAGCCAATTGGACGAAATTTTCAAATTCTTTTGTTGATTCGCTTAAACAGTTGGGTTACATAAACGTCAACCAATCAGAGCCACGCTATAACCTACATCGCCCAGTGGTTAACGTTTGCCAAGGGTAACCAATATACCCAAGTATGAGATTCAAATTACAGGTAAGATTGGATATTGCTGTATTCTTGTTTGGAGTAACGCTGACATCTTATCAAACTCTCCATCATTATGAGGTCGCCCACTGATCTCTAACTGTAACTTCTGGTTTGGGAAACACATTTTGGGGACTTGAAGCCAATTGAAGTGGTAACAACTGTACTCCACTTTCATCGCTACCGAAGTATTTCGGATATTTTGAGAGAGAGAGAGAGAGAGAGAGAGAGAGGAGAGAGAGAGAGAGAGAGAGAGAGAGAGAGAGAGAGAGAGAGAGAGAGAGAGAGGAGAGAGAGAGAGAGAGAGAGAGAGAGAGAGAGAGAGAGAGAGAGAGAGAGAGAGAGAGAGAGAACCCGTACTGTGGACTTGAAAAAGAAAAGTTAAAAGTAGTGATCTTGCGATCGGTGGGTTGCCAGCATCGCTACAAAAATACTAGAAAGTCTTCCAGAACATCAGACATATTATACTGGCGTGTATGCGGGACTGGTGCACGATAAATCTGATCGGGATCCAATGTCCGCACTCTTGTTGAGGTTATGCCGAGTGCCAGCTCAGGTGTTGTCCTCGTCATCTGACCATGGTTCAAAAATACGAGGCATCGTTCCGGGGTCTTTCCTTCGAGATTGGACCCGAACTGCCGCTAATAGCCCACTGTGCAGTTCTAGTGAAACGTTAATTAATCACACGAAACCATTCTAACTAAATATTTTTAGCCTGTGAAATAGTACATAAAAAATTAAAAAAATTTTTTAGTGCTATTTTTGGAAAGTACAACTAAATATTGTATAATAAACTGACCAGGTCTTGACCATCCTACTAATAGGGATTTTCCAGAAAATCTGTAAAACCTCCAATGCTTCCTAATAGCCTCTTGAACCTGGAATTAGTTTAATAATTAGTGTAACAATCCTTCAAACCTAAATAAAAACATTAAAATATAGATGATCAAGGTTGTTAATTCAAAGCCTACTTTTATTTAGGTCTCATCCTACAAATTTTTCAATAGATATTTCTTCGGGCGCAAAAGGGTTAAATAAATGAGAATTACTTACTCTATTTTAATAAAAAGAAACCTTAGAGCTGCATTGTGTACTGTTAAAGTTGTACTAAAACCAAATAATACCGTGATTAGCTTAAATGGTATGGTATGTAGAATGTAGGGGATGTAATGACGGAAACACAATAAAAAATCAATACATATTCATGGTATCATTTATGTATTTTATTGTCTGTTTAAATAATTTAATATAATTTAAAGGAACATTTACTTACGATAGTATTATATAAACAAAAACTCTAAATGAAACAACTAAGAGATCCATTAAAATGAAAATAAGTAAACGGAAAGCAAACATACCAATTATTTTACATCAAAGAAAATAATCCATAATAAATTAATGAAATTGACTCAGATTCTCTTAAATTACAAATATTTATCCAATTTACAGAGGTATTATCAACGGGACGATAAAGCAGCTTTAGAGGTTCTTATTTTAAGAATTTGATTTAAATGGCATCTACTTCATCGTAATAATGTTTTTCAATTATATAATTGACACAGCTTTTAAGCAATTTATGGGCATCGGTTCATAATCATGTAAGTGTTTGTCTTGGAAACAGAATAGTTTGAAACTACCTACTTTAAAATAAATTTAGTAGAGACTCTGTTTCCAGTTTACAACTTGAAAGTACAATTTTGTCTTCTTAGAGCAATTTACCGTAATTCGATTTGGTCTATATATGTACGGGTAAATAAGTATAAGATAATCTTTCATCTGAATAAGGAATTTTCCCTTAAGAGCAGGTAAAGGTATATATTAAAAAAAATTAAACTGCTAAAATCGGGCTGTAGAAAGTAAATGCCATTTTGGTTAATGCACTATTGCAATACCAGTTTAATTTTCGGAATCTTTTCTTTTAGTTTTGGAAAAAAAAATCAGTTTAACTGAACGAATTTATTGCGTTTAAATTTAAACTAAAACGAAAATATTTCGGTTTTGCTGAAACAGATTTATTTCATTGTTAGGGGAAAAATACTCCGTTTCTTTTTAAGTTAGTAAACTGTTTAGAAATGGATCATTGTGCGAATAATAAAAGTCGTGTATGCACTATTTAAATATCAGTTTTATTACAATACAATTGTATGGGTTTTTCTTATTTGAACAAAGCATCTATAGAATTTACAATCGTAAAAATACTAAATAAATTATTTGTTCTGTTGTAGTACATTCTTCCGAATTGTGTGATAAAATTGGGATTTTTGAAATAAATGGAATAATTCGTTTTTTTTTTTAAACTTGCGAATATTTGTTAAGTTGGAGGTTTTGATTTATTTCTTTCCGTTTGTAAAAAAATATACTTTTAAAAGAACGTTTTTCGGTAAATTGATCTAGATAAATAAAAATTATAGAAATCATAAAAAAAAATTTAAGGGAACGTAAATTTATTACGTCACGATATTTTTCATTCTTTTGTAATCTCTCCTCCCCCCACTTTGACTTTCCTCTCTCCTCCATGTTACGCAACGATACATTTTTGCAGTTAAAAACGTTCTAATTTTCACTCGGCACTGTCAAAAAAGTATTCTCATATTTGACGAAACTTTTGTTATTCTTAACGAAACAGACGCCTCCTATATGCCTCGGAGGCCTCCGTGATCGAGTGGATTAAGGTGGATCGAGTGGAATCAGCTGGGAATCCGAGGGTTCCCGGTTCGAACCTGTGCGACGGACTAGACTAAGAATAGTAAAAAAGTAGTGATATTGCGATCGGAGGATTGCCAACTTCGCTACCAAAATACTAGAATATCGTCTAGAACATCCACAAAAAATTAACGGCGTGTAAATGGGACTGTCGCACGATAAATCTGATCGGGGTCCAAAGTCCCGACGTCTATTGAAGGCGTTGGGTGCCAGCTCAGGTGTTGTCCTCGTTATCTGACTATGGTTAAAAAATACGAGGCATCGTTCCCAGGTCTTTATTTCGAGATAGGCCCCGAACCATCGCCAGCTCACTGTGCGTGCAGAAGCTCTAGTGCGACGTTAATTAACCAAACCAAACCTATATGCTTCGGTTAAATGTTTCGTTAAACTGAAGAAATTCATTTTGTCGTTATTTTTAAGGAAAATTATTTCGTCGAAAATGTGAAAGGTTTTAAATACTATAATAATTCAATAACGACGAGCTGACTTGAACCGCGTACCTTTCATTTCAGAACCTAATGTGTTATCCACCCAGAAAAGGGTCAAAAAGGAATCTGAGTAAATGACTTTGGTGCAGATTCTTGTTTCGTCAAAAGTTATGTGATTCGTCAAAAGTTATGTCACTGACGAAACGATCGTCAAATTTAATGTTAGCGGCCTTGGCGATCGCAGAAATCACAAAAATGAGAGTTTTACTCTCAGAGTGATAAAAAGTGACTCATATAAATGTTTTTGAAACTATTTTTAGTTTACATACATAGTTTATTACAAGGTTTTGCTACGTCACGCAATTTCTGGTTTCCCTCTTTCCAATGTCATGCTAGAGTTATGTATGATATATCCCCTTCTCCATGTCATATGCATGATATTCCCCCTCTCTCATGTCATATGTATGATATACCCCGTCTCTCATGTCATATGTATGATATACCCCCTTTCCCATGTCATGCTACGTTATGTATGACATACCCCCTTTCCCATGTCATATGCATGATATTCCCCCTCTCTCATGTCATATGTATGATATACCCCGTCTCTCATGTCATATGTATGATATACCACCTTTCCCATGGCATGCTACGTTATGTATGATATACCCCCTTTCCCATGTCATATGCATGATATTCCCCCTCTCTCATGTCATATGTATGATATACTCCGTCCCTCATGTCATATGTATGATATACTCCGTCTCTCATGTCATATGTATGATATACCACCTTTCCCATGTCATGCTACGTTATGTATGATATACCCCCTTTCCTATGTCATATGTACGATATTCCCCCTCTGTCATGTCATATGTATAATATACCCCGTCTCTCATGTCATATGTATGATATACCACCTTTCCCATGTCATGCTACGTTATGTATGATATACCCCTTTCCCATGTCATATGCATGATATTCCCCCTCTCTCATGTCATATGTATGATATACCACCTTTCCCATGTCATGCTACGTTATGCATGATATTCCCCCTCTCTCATGTCACATGTATTATATTCCCCCTTTCTCATGTCATATGTATGATATAGCCCCTTTCCCATGTCATGCTACGTTATGTATGATATATCTCCTTTTCCCCAAACGTGCGTGACGTAATAAATTGTCTCTAAAAGAAGCTTACTAAAGAGTTGTATAGAAAGATTTTTATAGATTAACTAAAACTGGTTATGATATCGTATTGTAGGTAACGCATAGTATAATTAAGCTCAGTTTGGCTAAACAATTTAAAAAACTTGTTTTACAAAAGTAAATACATATAAAAATAAAATGAAAATGTAAGGTAATAATCTTTCACTAGTTAAAGAAAGTTAATGACATGGTTATGCAACATAACATAATTAAAATATATGAAGAAAATAGCTATTAAAAGTAGTTTTTAAAAATGTTATTCAAATTTTCTTACTGTTATAAGTATTTTTTGTCTGGTTAAAAAAATGCAATCTTTTTATGCATTTTCGTCAAAGTGTAATTAAATATTTTCTCACCGAAGAAAATAATTCGTAAATAAATGTTTTATTTTGTCTGAAATAGCTTATGTAGTGTAATCTGGAGAAAGTAATTATTATTATTTTTATAATACAGTTTTATAGAAATATTTAAGACAATTTTCTGAAACTTCTGACAATTGTGTAATGTGTACTACCTAGATTCTTTTAAGTTTGGAAGTGAGATGAGATTTCGAAAAACTGCCACCATCTTCTTTCCACTCCTTAAAGTCAAAACGATTTTTTACTAGAACCGACAGATGGCGCCACGTTGAATAAATAAGACACTACTATCCCGCGCAACGCCGAGCATATAAATTATATGTATGTATAAAGACTTGGTGTAATGGAAATAACGTATCAAAAGCTCTTCTTAACACTTTACTTTTAATGTTTGAATATAAAATGTTGTTACACAGTGTAATGTTTTGCGGCGTTCAAAGCAGGAGACTTTAGTCTCGAAGAAAAATTGTTTATTCAAATGTAATTCAATCTCGAATTGCAAACTTGCAAAAACAAAACAAAAAAACCCCATAAATTTCACTTATAAGAAATAAAAGTAAAAAGGCATTTTCACATTAATTTTAATGCCCTTTATCATACATGCAGTCAACGAACAGAGCATCAGAAAAAGCCGCTACACTGTATTATTTGTATATATTTTCCCCTTACCTCTTTGTTGAGGAAGCAGTAGAGCAGCGAGATGAAGAACCCTTGCGAAGCGCTGAAGATATGCGTCGTGTACGACCACAGGGCGAACTGCAGGGGCGTCCCCTCTATGGGCCCCGGGATGAGATCCATCACGTTGGTGATGCCCAGCAGGGGCAGTAGAAGGAGGGCGGCGCGAACTGCCTTCCTGTGGAATATCATTACAGCGTTGAATGATTTAGTGATAACGTTTACTCATAAGGTAAACTGATTAGTGGATAATAAGTATTATATTTGGGGACAGGCTACCTTGGTCCTAAGTACACTGTAAGAAAAAGGTAGTTAAAAATAAGTACCTGAATATATTTGTTTTTCTTTGAGTACAATTGCATCGTAAATGAAAGATGACGTACTCAAATTTAAGTAATCGTACTTTCTCATAAATGAGCAGTGTGATTTAATATTGATAATTTTAGTTTCTGTTCAAGCCATTTTAACAAAGAGACCTGACACACTTAAAATAGTTGTTTAGGAGATGGTTTTCCACATCATTTGATGTCTATTACTTAAATGGAAACTGAGTTATTACAGCTCAATTATCTGAGTTCCCATTCTTTTGTCACACTTTTTTAAGATGGTCTTCTGTTTATAACTTCTTTGCATCGCTCTGGAAGTATAACGGATAAAGCACTGGACTACGGTACCTTAGGATATGGGTTCGATTTTCGGTAAGTCTTGGTTGTAATTGTTGATATTTATTGAAAGTGATTTATGAAGGCAACTTATGTAGGCAAGCTAGCCAGCAAAAAAAGTCAGCATAAAACCTTCATCAAATTTTTGAAATTGAAGGTTTTATGCAGGAAAACTGCAGTTTTTTTTTAATATCTATAAAATTAAAGGTTTTTGTTTCAATATCCTTCATAAAAACTGTAAAAAACCTTCATAAAAACCTGCAAAAAACATTCACTTTTTAATCATGAAGGGAAAATGCAGATATTTTAAAGGTTTTATGCAGGAAAATTAAAAACTTAAAAAAAACTGCAGTTTTTTGTTTCAATATCCTTTATAAAACCTTCAAAAAAACCTTCAATTTGACAATTTTGATGAAGGTTTCATGCTGAATTTTTTTGCTAGGTACTGTTCTTTTTATTCATTGTACTCATTTTCGAGTACATGTCATATTCAAAAACAAAACTTATGTATTCGGAGATATGATAAGCATCGAATGTACTCAAAACTGAATACATTTTATTTAATTTTAAGTACCTATTTTTAACAGTGTATTTCTGTTGTAAAGATAATCCGATAAGCCGAAAAATGTAGTTCTTAAAAAAAGGCGGAAGAAGATACATCAAATACGATGAAAAATTTTTTCAATAGAATCTGAATATTCCTAATATTGTTGTGGAATTAAACTGTAATTACTTTTAAATTTTGGGTATTTTGATAATTAACTATCGAACAATGCAATTGTAGCTTTATCGAATAAAAAGCTTCAGATTAATCCATTAACTCTTGTTTTGGCGAGGAAAATGTATTATGAATAACATTGTTTTGAATAGTTTGAGGAAAAGGCAGAGATAAAGACACCAAATATGGCGATTAGTTTTAGCCAATCAGAGCTATTGATTTGGTTCAGCCAATTCTGATTAGATGAACATTTTACAGATAATAGCTTTTGATTTCGGTTCTAATTAGGTTGTCCCCGAGTATAATTTAAATAATTGAATTTTTTGTTTACGAAAATATTTTACTGATTATATATAAGAGGAAACAAACGGGGCAAGTAATTACAACGTAAAGTAATAAAGTAACAGTATTATCCGATGCAATATCGCTGAAAAGTACTAAAATTTAAAAACTTCCTTCGTCCCTCCTTTTGATTTTTCAAGCGTTACTCGGAAAATCTTGACGATAAATCCTGTTTCATTTACTCTGAAAAAGGAATCTTCTTTTTTTACAATCAATTTTTATATCACATGGAAGCAGTATTCACTTGTGAGTACAACAACAGTTTCCCGGAACCAAAGAGCTTATTGAGCTTACCTTATTTGCTGGAATTCACTTGGATTATTTGCTTGGACCTTCACCAACACAATGCACACGATATTCAACAAAATGACAAAATTGATCTGAAAAGAAATAAATATTAAAAGTAATATTTATGGAAGAGGAAGTGCAATAATATTGAACTAGCAGTTCGGTTCCGGGTTGCTGGGGTATCTGTTACGGCGTATACATTTTCGAAAATAAAATCGAGAAGGCGGGGCTCGAACCTGGACTCTCTTTGTCCAGAGTTTTGCGCGATATTGATTGTGTCAGCATTGCTAAAAATAAGTACTCAAAAATAAGTAAAATGTACTCATTTTTGAGTACATTCGATGCTTATCATAGTACATAAGTTTCATTTTTGAAAAAGAAATGTACACAAAAATGAGTACAATGAGTAAAAAGAGCAGTTGCTTGCCTACGTAGGATGCCTTCGTAAATCAATTTCAATAAATATCAACAATTACAACCCAGACTTACCAGGAATCGAATTCATATCCTAAGGTACCGCAGTCCAGTGATTTATCCGTCGTACTACCAGTGCAACGCGAAGAAGTTATAACCAGAGGAAATGTTAAAAAGGTGTGTCAAAAGAATAGGAAGTAAGATAATTTTGTTGTAATAACTTGGTTTCCATTTAGGCAATCAACTTCAAATAACGTGAAAAAACATTTTCTGAACAGCTACTTTAAGTTTGTCAGGTCGCTTTGTTAAGATGGCTTGAACAGTAGATGAGATTAGTAATATTAAATCACAGTGCTCATTTTGAGAAAATAAAATTCCTTAAATGTGAGTGCGTCATCGCTCATTTACGACGCAATTGCACTCAAAGACAAACGAGTATGTTCAGGTACTCATTTTTAAGTATTTTTTTTTGCAATGCAATTTCAATAAGTTTTAGAAAAAGTATAAGTACGTGAATAAAAGAAGAAAGGAAAACAACACATTTTCAAAGCTGTTAATAAAAGGACTAAATTTGCTATTAATTATTTATAAAAACATAATTTAAACTCATAAAATATATCAGCAGACTGACAAAGTTGCTTACAAATTTCCAACAAACAAAAACTTCATTACTGAGTATTTTCCATGGTGAGCAAATAAATGTTGATTTCTATACATATTTGTTTTGTGTTTCAGATTTTTTTACTAGTTTATAAATTTTAATTAAAGCATTCACGTAGTTTATAAACTTTTTCTCTAAGTAATTTTTGTTTGAACAGACGCTACCAAATCTATCCTTTTAACGATTGTTTTTATGCAATTAAAATATGTTTCACACTAATTTCCTAGAAAAGATGGCTACTTCCAATAATACCATAAAGTGATACATAGGTCATTAATATCAGACTTTTATTCAGAGATTTCTAGGAAATACATTTGATCCCTGAATATTTCACTGTTTCACGGAATTCACAAATTGAATTCCCTGCTCCGGTGACTTTCACTTTTCGTTTGATCTTCTCCCGTATTCTTGAAGAAGATGGTTTTGCTCAATGTTCGAATATGTAGATTTTATCTGAATGAAATATTTATGCTTTACGTGGTCTCGAGAGATTCAATACTAATAAAAGAGGATTCCTATTGCTTTATAAAATATTTGGCGTTTTGTAAAGTACAGAAACTTACTACGCTTAATTCTCTAAAGAATTCGATTGATTGCAATGTAAATAAAAAGGTAGTTAAAAACGAGTACTTTAATCTTCTCGTTTTTCTGTGAGTACAATTGCATCGTAAATGAGTGATGACGAACTCAAATTTAAGCAATCGTACTTTCTAAAAAAAAATGAGCAATGTCATTTAATTTTGCGAATTTTAGCTTTTATTCAAGCCATCTTAACAAAACGATCTGACAAATTTAAAAAAGGTGTCCAGATGATGGTTTTCCACATTATTTGATGTCGAAAGCTTAAATGGAAACTGAGTTATTACAATTCAATTATCTTACTTCCCATTTTGTTGGCACATCTTTTAACATTTATTCTATTTATAACTTCTTCACATCGCCCTAGTATTTCAACGGATAAGACGGTGTCTGAGGATGTGGGTTCGATTCCCTGTAAGTCTTTGTTGTAATTGTCGATATTTATTGAAAGTGATTTATGAAGGCAGCCTAGTTAAGCAAACAACTGCTCTTTTTATTCATTGTACTCATTTTTGATTACATGACTTTTTTAAAAATTAAACTTATGAATTCTGAGCTATCATAAACATAGAATGTAATAAAAAATTAGTACATTATACTTTTTTTGAGTATTTTATTTTAACAGTGCATATTTTTAGCATACATATTAAACTATAGAAGGTCTTCTTCGCAATGATATGTAAAATGACGTTCTAAATTGTTAGGTTTTGGAGATATATTCTTTCAAAATCTTACCGTAATGATTATATGTTTTTTAAACAAAATATTTCTTTATAATTATTTCAGTTCAGAATGATTTCTAAATCATTTCCATTGCTTTAATTTTGTAAAATATTTATCTTTCAAGCGTTTGAAGAAGACTTTTTAAAATCCTACCGCAATGATGCATATTCATTTTATTAAATAAAGTATTTTTTTATAATTTTTTCCAGTAGAGGAAGGTTTATAAATCCTTCCCACTTTTTAAAATCTTACCGCAATGATTATACGTTTTATTTAAACAAAATATTTCTTTATAATTATTTCAGTTCAGAATGATTTCTAAATCATTTCCATTGCTTTAATTTTGTAAAATATTTATCTTTCAAGCGTTTGAAGAAGACTTTTTAAAATCTTACCGCAATGATGCATATTCATTTTATTAAATAAAGTATTTTTTTATAATTTTTTCCAGTAGAGAAAGGTTTATAAATCCTTCCCACTTTTTAAAATCTTACCGCAATGATTATACGTTTTATTTAAACAAAATATTTCTTTATAATTATTTCAGTTCAGAATGATTTCTAAATCATTTCCATTGCTTTAATTTTGTAAAATATTTATCTTTCAAGCGTTTGAAGAAGACTTTTTAAAATCTTACCGCAATGATGCATATTCATTTTATTAAATAAAGTATTTTTTTATAATTTTTTCCAGTAGAGGAAGGTTTATAAATCCTTCCCACTTTTTAAAATCTTACCGCAATGATTATACGTTTTATTTAAACAAAATATTTCTTTATAATTATTTCAGTTCAGAATGATTTCTAAATCATTTCCATTGCTTTAATTTTGTAAAATATTTATCTTTCAAGCGTTTGAAGAAGACTTTTTAAAATCTTACCGCAATGATGCATATTCATTTTATTAAATAAAGTATTTTTTTATAATTTTTTCCAGTAGAGGAAGGTTTATAAATCCTTCCCACTTTTTAAAATCTTACCGCAATGATTATACGTTTTATTTAAACAAAATATTTCTTTATAATTATTTCAGTTCAGAATGATTTCTAAATCATTTCCATTGCTTTAATTTTGAAAAATATTTATCTTTCAAGCGTTTGAAGAAGACTTTTTAAAATCTTACCGCAATGATGCATATTCATTTTATTAAATAAAGTATTTTTTTATAATTTTTTCCAGTAGAGGAAGGTTTATAAATCCTTCCCACTTTTTAAAATCTTACCGCAATGATTATACGTTTTATTTAAACAAAATATTTCTTTATAATTATTTCAGTTCAGAATGATTTCTAAATCATTTCCATTGCTTTAATTTTGTAAAATATTTATCTTTCAAGCGTTTGAAAAAGACTTTTTAAAATCTTACCGCAATGATGCATATTCATTTTATTAAATAAAGTATTTTTTTATAATTTTTTCCAGTAGAGGAAGGTTTATAAATCCTTCCCACTTTTTAAAATCTTACCGCAATGATTATACGTTTTATTTAAACAAAATATTTCTTTATAATTATTTCAGTTCAGAATGATTTCTAAATCATTTCCATTGCTTTAATTTTGTAAAATATTTATCTTTCAAGCGTTTGAAGAAGACTTTTTAAAATCTTACCGCAATGATGCATATTCATTTTATTAAATAAAGTATTTTTTTATAATTTTTTCCAGTAGAGGAAGGTTTATAAATCCTTCCCACTTTTTAAAATCTTACCGCAATGATTATACGTTTTATTTAAACAAAATATTTCTTTATAATTATTTCAGTTCAGAATGATTTCTAAATCATTTCCATTGCTTTAATTTTGAAAAATATTTATCTTTCAAGCGTTTGAAGAAGACTTTTTAAAATCTTACCGCAATGATGCATATTCATTTTATTAAATAAAGTATTTTTTTATAATTTTTTCCAGTAGAGGAAGGTTTATAAATCCTTCCCACTTTTTAAAATCTTACCTCAATGATTATACGTTTTATTTAAACAAAATATTTATTTATAATTATTTCAGTACGGAATTATTTTTAAATCCTTCTCAAAGTTTTAAATTTAAAAAATATTTATCTTTGAGGTGGTTATAGAAGACTTTTCAAAAGCTTACCGCAATGATGCACATTCTCGGTCCTTCAAGTATCCAATAATACTTGCTGAAGGCATATCCCCACCAGCACCTGAAATCAATCGTATGTTACTTAAGGGTTGCTTGATGAAAAAACGTCACACTAGAGCTACACACTTAGTGACGGTTCGGGGTCTATCTCAAAGGTTTCACATGGTTATGGTTTTGGTTAAATAATGTCGCACTAGAGCTGAACGTTGGGCTATTGGCGACGGTTCGGGGACTATCTCGAAATAAAAAACCTGGAAAAAGGCCTCGTATTTTTTAATCATGGTCAGAAGATGAGGACAGCATCTCACGCGGCTGGAATAGGCTTCAGGACGTTGGACCACGATTAGATTTAACGTTCACCAGTTCCGCATTGACGCCGTAGAACTAGAAAGCTGGTTTGGTTTGGTTTATAAACGTCGCACTAGAACTACACACTTAGTGACGGTTCGGGGTCTATCTCAAAGGTTTCACATGGTTATGGTTTTGGTTAAATAATGTCGCACTAGAGCTGAACGTTGGGCTATTGGCGACGGTTCGGGGACTATCTCGAAATAAAAAACCTGGAAAAAGGCCTCGTATTTTTTAATCATGGTCAGATGATGAGGACAGCATCTCACGCGACTGGAATAGGCTTCAGGACGTTGGACTACGATTAGATTTTACGTTCACCAGTTCCGTATTGACGCCGTAGAAATTGGAGGCTGGTTTGGTTTGGTTTATAAACGTCGCACTAGAGCTGAACAGTGGGCTATTGCCGACGGTTTGGGGTCTATCTCGAAAAGGAAAGACCCGGGAACACATACACATTCACACACACATTCACACATGCACCTCGTTATTTTAGAACCATGTTCAGATGACGAGGAAACACCTGAACTGGCACCCAACGCCTTCAATAGAAGTCGGGACTTTGGTCCCCGATCAGATTTATCGTGCACCAGTCCCTTATTCACGCCGTTATTTTTTGCGGATGTACTGGACGACTTTTCTAGTATTTTGTAGCGAAGCTGTCAATCCTAAAATCACAAGATCACTACTTTTTTTACTTTCCTTTGTCAAGTCCATCGCCTAGGATCGAACGAGGAATCTTCGGATTCAAAAATGACGCCTTTAACCGCTGGGCCACGGAGGCACGAGAAATTGGAGGCAAGTTTGAACGACGTACTGTTAATTTGCAGGGAATCTGGCAACCCTAATATCAGAACTTCTCTGCATTTTAACATTTTTGTCAAGTCTTCTGGATTCTAACTGTGACTTCTGAAAGGCTCAAAACTTGTTTTTTTAATTTGCGTGTTGAAGCTAATGTGGAAGCAACCATACTGTGGCCCAATTTTTTTTTAAAGTGATTTATTGTGTTTTTTTTATATCATTGTATTGTAGAAATATTAAATGTATATAAATATTATATTTTCTTCTTATATAATTAATTTTTATACTGAAAAAATAAATAGTCTTTGCTCTTGCTTTTTAACTATTTCGACTTTGTCTTGCTAATAACTTTCCCTTTTAATAGCAGATTGCATTTAAAATAGGTTTCAAAAGAAAATGGAAAAATACTCAGCCTAAAGCAATGCATGTCGGCTTACTTTAACTTGAAAATATATACGAAATATTGCGGTAGCCATGAAATAGGGGCACAGCATGGCTGCTTCCACATTTACTTCAAGTCAACCAAATATCTTGCTCAATCCAGAAGTTACAGTTAGAGGTCAGTGATTCGAACTCGCGTACCGTATCCACTTAAGTTATTAGACTTTTATTAAAGGTCAATGAGACAATTTCAGCAATTTCTAAAATTGGACGTCTTTCAGGAAATTACAAGACACTCGTCCTCTTCCGTTATGCTATTGTAAACGATCAATTACGCAAAGTTCAACAATTAAAGAAGTAAAAATACGATATTAAATTATTAACTTTGATGATATTGCTATTATTTGCTGACTATTTGTTGGCTGATGGATCAAATAGAAAATAATTCGTTAATATGGCTAACTTTATTTTGGCTAAATAAGTTTGTAAAGAAAATTAATTGTATTAATCTAATTGTATTCAACTAATTGGATATATATTATAGTTTTTCATATACTCACAGAAATAAGATTCTCGGTTTCGTGCAATTTGAGTTGGTCAATGTTATTTTCTTTAATTTTGACGATTGTAGACGTGATTGTAAGAACCAGGCAGCTCCATTTTTTTCATTCTGATTTGTACTGTTTTCCCTTTCTATTTATGCATTTAACTTATTCTTATAAAGAAAATAAATCCTCATCGATTGGTGCAATAACTAGACAGTTCGAAGCAATGACTAGAGAGATATAAAAGAAAATGAACTGTATACTTTCATATTTCAAGAAAAGCACATTATTTTTCGTTCTTCTTGAACATTTTTGAAAACAGAAGCTGTCTGATTCTTACAGTCGATACTATTCGTAAATTGTAACAATTGTTTCGTCATAGAATCACGTGACTTTTGACGAAAAAAGAATCCTCACATTTTTAACACAAGTAGTTTACTTCGATTCTTTTCTCATGTATAAACCATTTGGTTCTAATTTCGGTTTTTACTTGTATATGGATTTATTTTAAGAACGAGCGTTTGTAGCTCGATCGGAATTTTAGTAGTATACTTGCGATTTCGGGCCAAGCTATACCTGGTTCGATTCGTGCTGCCGACTTTTTCTTGAAATAGTTATCATTTTTGACGAAATAAATTTGGAAAAAAAAAAACGACGAAATAAATTTCCTTAGTGTGACGAAATATTTTAGCATTTTGCTAACAACGTTTTCGTCAATTTGTTTCAAACATGTGCATTCGTTATTTTTTTTGGAGTCATCCATGTTTAGAAGTTTTGTATACATAGCAGAATCAATTCAAAGTAATCCAAAAATCAATCACAAATCGGAACAAAAAAAATTTGTTAAAATTTATTTAATTTATATTTTTATTTAAAAATGCATTCTACTTTTAAGCTGAAATTAGAAATTAAAAATATCGAACACAAATTGTAATTAATAAACAAACAATAGCACCAGTGATATCTAAAATAGTTTGTGAGATACAATATATCTAAATACAGCAGCGTCTGTCTCATGAAAAACTGCATCGCCTATAAAATTAAAATTACTAATAAAAAATTTCACGTATTCTTTTCCTTTCAAATGGTATCACTAATTTCAATTGTTGAGTAGATTTATCATAATTTATTTAAGTTATAATTTTTTCTACTTTTAACAGGAGAATACATAGAAGTCGACATTTATCTCTTAAAAACTAAATAAAAATATGAAATACAAAACATTTCCGTCACAATAAGTAAATAATAGTGTATTTGATAGGTAAAATAGTTTGTGAGATATATACATCACATCCTGCTGTTTGCTTATGTATCTGTCTGTCTTTAAATATATTACAATTTCCGTATCAAAATGAATATTTTTGGATTTTCGTATTATATTGTCATTTCGAACAATAACAATTCGTATTGTTAAAACATTGAAGGAGTTGAAACTGATAAATTAGTGTACAAATCAGAAAATCAGAGCGTTAGATAAAAAAAAAATTCAACTTTTAGGATATATGATCAGAAAAATATGACATACAAAACATTTCCGACGCATTTGATAAATAAATAATAGCGTATTTGATATGTAAAATAGTTTGTGACATATATACATTAAATAGAACAGGTTGTTTATGCGTTTGTCTGTCTTTTAATACATTACATTTCCCATATAAAAGTGAATATTTCTGATTTTTCGTATTATAATAATTTGTCGAATAATAAGAAATCGTATCGTTAAAACAATGACAGAGTCGAAAATTATAAATTAATGTCTAAATTAGGAAACTGTGTTAGATAAAAAAAAATTCAACTTCCAAGATTTGTGGCATATTATTTATTAGACATTTTCCCCAGCTTTCTAAGTGAATATCGGTTGTAGATTTTAAATTTTAATACACTTTAGAATAATTCTAAGTTAAAAATAATAATAGAATATATCCGCTGAACGTTTAACGAACTTTCGATAGGAAATGTTAGTCGTTAAAAGAGATGGAATGCGCTCTAAAATAAACATTCGCATAAATGTTTCTGAGACTCGACTCAAACATTTATTTAAAAAAAAATAACTCGGAATTTAATATATTTCGGAAAAACTAATTTACTAAAAGGGGCATTCTTCTAATTCGAGGCATACATATTTAATCTCATCGTGTTGTAGTATTAACATTCGCACTCAGCCTCTGCCCTTAAAATGAAATGACTTTTCTGAAATATTTGGTTAATCTGTTATTAAGTAGCACATACTACCATGAATAAAATTTCATTACGTGTTTAACTCGGCGAAAGATGAGAAAAATATCAAATTTGTAAGTTTGTTTTCCCTTCAGGAATATTTAATTTTAATATATCAAGAGAGAAATTGGACTTTGAACGTAAAAAAAATCGAGTTTTGATACCCCTTTTTCCTCACCTCACCCTTTATCAAGAAATAAAATAAAATAAATAAATAAATAAATAAATAAATAAATAAATAAATAAATAAATAAATAAATAAATAAATAAATACATACATACATACATACATACATACATAAATAAATAAATAAATAAATAAATAAATAAATAAATAAATAAATAAATAAATAAATAAATACATACATACATAAATACATACATAAATAAATACATACATAAATAAATAAATAAATAAATAAATAAATAAATAAATAAATAAATAAATAAATAAATAAATAAATAAGTAAATAAATAAATAAATAAATAAATAAATAAATAAATAAATACATACATACATAAATACATAAATAAATAAATAAATAAATAAATAAATAAATAAATAAATAAATAAATAAATAAATAAATAAATAAATAAATAAATAAATAAATAAATAAATAAATACAAAGAACTGTCTTGTATCTGTTGATCATTTATATTAATTGATAAAAACTTTTATTAAATAAAATAAAATAATGATAAATCCAAAATAGAATACGAAGAAAAGGAAATAAATTAAGTAAAGAGAGAAAATAAAGATAGAAAAATATTAAAGATAAAAAAAAGTTGACAAAAAGAAGAATATCATCGCTATTTCTTTGTTCTACGAATGCTACCGATAAAAGATTTACTCTGGAATACTAAAACACACACAAACAGCTTTTTCAATCTATATAATTCTGAATTTTAGTTTTTATTTGATTTGATCACCCTACCTTTTTTACAAGAATTACAGTCTTAAAAAAATGCAACTTCTGTTTGGTTTTTGTATAATTTTTTTAAAAATGAAAACAGAAAACTTCAAAAATCTCAGACATTGATTGCTTGAGAAAAAGTACGTGTATTTAACGCCCAAAAATAGTTTTGATTTTTAAATGTTAACAAACATGATTAAAAAATACATTTTTTGTCCAAAAAACTCACATACTTGTACATTAACTTTAAGTAAAAATAAATAGTACGCCATTCAGCTTAAAATATAAAATTTCAATTTTCAATAACTCCAAAAATCTATTTATAGGCGAATTCTCAAATTTTCTAGTAATCTATCTTTTATTTATGTTGTGGAAATATCTGAAAATAGTGTTATTTTGATCCATATGTTTCTTATGACATTAAAAGAGATGACAAAGATTAAATGCACGAACGTTTTTATCGAAATAGAAGAATTATTTTTACAGAAATAAATATTTCAACGGTTTTACAATATTTTAGAATGTGTTTGCTCAGAAAAGGGAGTTTCCATTCTTATTTAAATGTATTTTAAAAATAGATGGAAATGCGAAAGGCACAAAGAAATGTATTCGGAAAAAATGAAAGTGGTCCAAAAATATGGTTTTAAGTCGCGTAAATATTTTATTTTAAAATGATAATGTAAATTTCGACGACCAACAACAGGCTCGGTTGCTAGAAAGGTTCACTGTTAAAAATAGGTACTCAAAAATAAGTAAAATATATTAAATTTTGATTACATTCGAAGCTTATCATAGCTCCGAATGCATAAGTTTAATTTTTGAAAAAGACATGGACTTGTAGTGCTAAGACACAACTTGGCACCGCTCGGTTTTGATCCGAGGAACTTCGGCTTGCTACGCCGATACTCTGCCAGTCAGGCCAGAGTGATCACTCTCGCCTAAGCGGGAGTATCGGGTAGAAGCAATGAACCCCACAGTACCCCCCGCTCAGTGAGTCGGACAGAGGAACGATTGATTGCAATGCACGTGGAGCGTTCTCACGTGGGCCGTAGTCGATGCCGTGAAGCGTTATCACGTGGCACTGATTGATGCCGTGAAGCGTTAACACGTGGCAGGGGTTGATCAGATGCGGTCACAAGTTCTGGTTCGAAGGATGCGTCGAACTGACGTCCGGGTCACCATTTGTGGCGCGATGCACAACTTGGCTACGCTCGGTATTGAACCGAGGAACTTCGGCTTGCAACGCTGATACTCTGCCATTCAGGCCAAAGTGATCACTCTCTAAGCAGGAGTATCGGGTAGAAGCAATGAACACCACAGACTCAAAAATGAGTACAATGAGTAAAAATGAATAAAAAGGGCAGTAGCTTGCCTACATAGACTACCTTCACAAATAACTTTCAATAAATATCGATACAATTACAACCGACTTACCAGAAATCAAACCCATATCCTAAGGCACCGCAGTCTAGTGCCACATACGTTGTACTACCATATCATAGCTCCAAATATACAAAAATGAAACTTATATATTTGGAGCTATGATAAGCATCGCATGAAATAAAAAATGAGTACAATTTACTTATTTTTTAGTACTTATTTTGTATTTTTAGTACTTATTTTGTATTTTTAGTACTTATTTTGTATTTTTAGTACTTATTTTGTATTTTTAGTACTTATTTTGTATTTTTAGTACTTATTTTATATTTCAGTACTTATTTCGTGTGTATAAATGACACGAGCTTGTGGTGAAAACCAGTTTGCAAAATCAGTATTTTGCTCGTCTTTCTAAGGGTTAACATAAAAACAATGGAATACTACTAAAGATAATTGAAATTAATCCGATGCTTTTTTTAAATAATCATATCTACAAATACAGATGGAAGGAAAACGACATAGTTGAATTAAACACACAAATAAATGTTTTCTGCGTTACATATTGTCTTCAATATCTAAATTCAATAATATTTTTGAAAGCAACTTTCGAACGTTTTGCGTTACACTCAAATTCTAGAATTTAGGCCTTGAGTTGCTTAAATAATCGTTTGGGATTATTTAAGTATAATTTTGAAGTTAACTGATATATTGTAAATTCTTGAATTCATCCAACAGAAGTTACACTATTAAAAACAAATGCTTATTTTTTTAATTAAAATTTTGTCATTTTGACGAAACCGTTGTCAACGAAATGCTCCGATGAAATATTTCGTCGAACTAAGGACATTTATATCGTCGTTTTTTTTCACTCAATTTATTGCGTCAAAAATGAAGGCGATATTAAATAAATATCCACGCAGGATTTGAACAAGGAACACCCTTGGACTGAAACCGCGCACGCTACTAATCATGCCAGAAATGCTCGTTTTGGATCGAGGACATATAAAAAAGAAAATTTGAACCGAATGAGCTGATACCACCAAAATTGAATCGAAAGAAAATATTTACATTTAAAAATTGAGGATTCTTGTTTCGTCAAAAGTCACGTGATTCAATGACGAAACGATTTTCAAAATTGAGGATAACATTCTTGACGATTGCAGAATGCTAAAAAAGGAGATTGTTATTTCTGCAAGTTCGTTTTGCTAGAAAATATAAAATAGGAATACTTACTGTGTAGTTGAGAAGTGTGTCGCCATGACAGAAGCCCACACCGTCACAAAAATAAAGGGGATACCTATAAATATTAAAATAGAATGTGTCAAGGGTGTATATGAAAGACACATTTGACTTTTTTTCTTTAATTTGGCAGATATATTTATAATTGTTTTCATATATATTTGCAAAGCATATTAATATAACCATATGGTCAAACATTAAAAAATATATAATTTTGTTTATAAAAATTTGCAAAACAGTTACCTTTATTTTTTTTTATATAAGTCAAGAAAATATTCTTGGAAAACCCATATTGTTGTCTTTTTATAAACAAAAGAATGTGTTGAACAAAGTGACTTTACATATTTTTGTAATTTGCAAAAGAATTTTTTGTGAAAAGTATTTGAATAAAAAATCCCTTATTTCATTGGTCAAACTATTAAATCTAAAAAAAAAACATATATTCTATATATTATTAATTTCTAAAAACAAATTAAAGTATTATGTTTGAAAATACACTGTAGAAAATTAGGAGCAGTTTCTTCGAATAGACATGAACTTATATCAATTTAAACTTGATAAAACATGAAAAAAGTAATTGCTGAGAAAATAGGGTTAAAAGTTACGAATTCAGACAATTTTGCATCAAAGCCTAATATTGATCGTCAAAAAGTAATTATTTGTATTTAACGTAGAAATATAATTTTGGTGTCGCTCGATTAAAAATAAAATGAACTATATTTTTTAAAGCAATAAAATATTTTTTGGATATTTTTGCGATTTTGTGTCCCATACTTTTTAAGAATGTTTTAGCATGACACTTATGAAACTTTATATCATCAGTATATGCATGTTGTAAAAATAAATGCACCACCTCAACAAAAATAGTTTTATCATAAAAACTATAAAAAATTGGCTTTTTACATTTCAGACAGAAAGCTTCTATTGTAAGTAAAATGAATATTCGAAATTTCATTTTTAAAGTTTCCGAAGTTTTAGAAATGCTTTTAAGTGGCTCTTTGGACTCAAAGTCACGAATAAATTTGATTTTTTTATTCCTTTAAAAATAAAGTTAACATTTCTGAATATATCCAAAAGTTTATCTCGAACAGTACTAGAACTTTTAATATAGTGGCTTTATTGAGATAATCTCTTTTTGAGCTGGTTACCTACAATTTTTAAAGCTCTTTCTGAATTGGTTGTTTTGCTTTTTACAAAAATGTGACTTTATTTTTCGTATTTTAAATACTATTTATTATAATTGAACGGCAATTTCTGCATGCAGTTTTAACATGAATAAAAATATATTTTTGGCAAATTTGTAAATTTAAACAAATTTACTGAAATAAGTTTGTTAAATTTACTGAAATAATTTTGTTAAATTTACTGAAATAATTTTGTTAAATTTACTGAAATAATTTTGTTAAATTTACTGAAATAATTTTGTTAAATTTACTTAAATAATTTTGTTAAATTTACTGAAATAATTTTGTTAAATTTACTGAAATAATTTTGTTAAATTTACTGAAATAATTTTGTTAAATTTACTGAAATAATGTTGTTAAATTTACTGAAATAATTTTGTTAAATTTACTGAAATAATGTTGTTAAATTTACTGAAATAATTTTGTTAAATTTACTGAAATAATTTTGTTAAATTTACTGAAATAATTTTGTTAAATTTACTGAAATAATGTTGTTAAATTTACTGAAATAATGTTGTTAAATTTACTGAAATAATTTTGTTAAATTTACTGAAATAATTTTGTTAAATTTACTGAAATAATTTTGTTAAATTTACTGAAATAATTTTGTTAAATTTACTGAAATAATTTTGTTAAATTTACTGAAATAATTTTGTTAAATTTACTGAAATAATTTTGTTAAATTTACTGAAATAATTTTGTTAAATTTACTGAAATAATTTTGTTAAATTTACTGAATAAGTTTCTTACAGTTGTGGTAAACAAAAAAGAAACACATCTTGCTGTACTGCAAAAAAAATGCTTAAAAATTGGTATATGAACGTACTTGTTTTTTTAAAAGTACAATTGCACCGTAAATGAGCGATGGCGTACTCAAATTTAAGTACTCGTACTTTCGCAAAAATGAACAGTGGGACTTAATATCGCTCATCTCAGCTTCTGTTCAAGGCATCTAAACAAAGAGACCTGACACACTTTCAATAGTTGTTCGGAAGATGGTTTTCCACATTATTTGATGGCCATTGCTTATATGGAAACTGATTTATTACAATTCAATTATCTAATTTCCCATTATTGTTTGGCAGACCTTTTTAACATTACTTTTATTTATAACTACTTCGCGTTGCCTTGATAGCTTAACGGATAATACTGTGAACAGTAGTGCTTCAGACCTGGGTTCAATTCCCGGTACATCTAAGTTGTAATTTTCGATATTTATTGAAAATGATTTTTGAAGGCAGCCTATGTAAGCAGGCTATTTATTTTTTACTCATTTTTGAGTACATGTCTTTTTCAAAATAGAAACTTATGTATTCGGAGCTATGATAAGCATCGAATGAACTCAAAAATGAGTACATTTTACTTACTTTTGAATACCTATTTTTAACAATGCACTCAGACATCATCTTGAAAAATCCAGACGACTTTCAGAAATTTAGTAGCAAATCTGGCAACTGGATCACAGTATTACTACATTTTCATATTTTGTCAAGTTTACTCTGTCGGGTTCGAACTCGCAATTCTTTCACAGCTAGCCGAACGCGGATCTACTATGTTACTTAAGGGTACACAATTCAAAACAGTGTAAAAATTACAATTTTTTATTGTTCTTAATTTCTAAATTTATGGTTTGGAATCTTTTAAATATGCTTCCAAAATCTTAGAACTGTTTTTATGTTGTTTAATTAAGGATTTAGGAATTTATAGTTTATTCAGGTATGTCTTTCAAGGAACTGAAAACTTTAAATATTTTTTCTCAGCGTTCAGTTTTTTTCAATATGAATTTTTTCAAACGCTAAGTTTTTTTTTTAATATTAATGGAAAAATGTATAATTTTTAAGCATATTGTAAAACGTGTGTCTATTATAAATTGGCATGCGAATTAGTTCTGTCAGAAGTAGCTTTTTTTAATTATTAATATAAACAAATTTGAGTTTTATGGAAACATTTTAATTAATTAGATCCGCGTTCGGCTAGCTGTCATAGAATTGCGAGTTTGAACCCAACAGAGTGAACTTGACAAAATGTAAAAATGTAGTAATATTGTGATCCAGTTGCCAGATTTGCTACTAAATTTCTGAAAGTCGTCTGAAATATCCAATAATATATACCTGCGTATATACGGGACTGGTGCACGTTAAATTTGATCATGGTATAATGTCCTGACGCCTATTCAGGTTGCGTCGGGTGCTGCTCAGGTGTTATACTCATCATCTGACCATGATTGCAACCAGAGGGTTGCAAATACGGCTGATATAAGAGACGACAAAAATGTTAAAATGCAGTGAACTTGCAATAGGAGTGGGACAAATGAAGTCTTCTATAAATTGTTATGCCAGGAAATTGCATATCGGATGTCGTCATACTATAATGCGCATCAACTTTAAAATTTCAAATAACCACACCCGAGTGTTATTGAATATTTAAAATCTACTTCAAAATTTATCGTTTTTCACTCATTTTCAAATAACTTGGTTTAGTAGTGTTTTAATTATGAATATGGATAATTTAGAACTCGTTTAATGTTAAAATGAGATTCTCGAACTTTCAATCATATCTTGTGAAGTAATATTATCAAATTGATTTTTTAAATATGCAATTTCTTTTCGGTCCATATAAAATACACTTAGGCTTAAAACACGGACTTTATTATTGCGCATTAGATGCAGATGGCTCTGGGATTGGTGTATACAAACCACATGGTTTGTATTCCCCAATCACAGAGCCATCTTCAAAAGTTGATGCGCGTAAATAGCGTCCTCTATTTTATACGGACGTAATTAACGTGCATTAGATTTTTGAGATGGCTCTCTGATTGGTGACTAGAAATCACGTTGTGGTTTGAATGCACCAATCGCAGAGGCATCTGCAAAAGCCAACGCGTCAAAATAGCATTCGTTTAGAAAAACAATTACTTTTGTCTTATTATTATAATTTTTGATAATTTAACAAACACACTTGTTTTGCAGATTTGTATTTGTTTTTTTATTCGTTATTGATGTCATGAAAAATAAAGTGATAAACATTTTAATATAGAATTGTTAACCAAACGTAATAAAATACTTATTTATATAAAAAAAAATCGTAATGTCGTTCGAAGTAATTTTAGAGTTCCTGACAAGATTTAGAAATCCGAAACCTGAAGTGGAAAAATAAATTTTTATTCGATTTTATTACGAATTTTTCATTTTAATATCGACTTTAATTAAAATGACAATAGTACTGCCAGCAAAAATAAAATCTCTTTCGTTTCAAAATTGAAAAAAAATGAGAATTAATTTGGATAATGAATATAAATGAAAAATGTAAATTTTTCTATAATAAAAGTTTACCTATTAAAATACTTCGAATGAATGGATTTTCACAAGTTAAATATCTCTAATTTTTTTTATTAAAATTATCTTTTTACTTAATTTCGCTCGGTTGAGTATAGTTATTATTATTTTAACTAATACATTACCCATTCGTTGCACAACGTTAATTAAAATGACATTGGGAAACTTATTAGAACCCATTTTTAATTTTTTTCTAAAGATTCTCATATAAATAGTTATTAAAAGATATTGACACTTGGGAGTGACAGTTTAGGGTTGAAAATAAACAATTTAAAATTATAATTTAATCAATTTGTAATATAGTCGAAAACTTTAAAAAAAATAAGTGTATAATAAAAATATTTCGAGGTTTCTTTTGTTAGTCTTAAATAGGAGTACAGTAAAAAAGTTACTATCTACTCGTTTTTCTTTAAGTATAATGACATTGTAAACGAGCGTATAACACACTCAAATGCAAGTAAAAGTATTTTCTCAAAAAGTAGCAATGTGTTTAAATATCGCTAATACCAAATGCCATTATTATCGTTTCTTTCCTTCGAGATAGACCCCGAATCGTCGCCAATAGCCAACTGTGTAGCTCTAGTGCGACGTTAATATAATAAAACCAAAACCAAATTCGGTTATTTTGTAATTACTGTTTAAGCAATCTTAATGAAATTTGAAAAACTTAAAACAGTAATTAAAAAGAAGGTTTTTCCATTTTGGTTAAATAGAAACTGAGTTACTACAACTTACTGATTTTAAATGACAACGGCGGACATCTTGAAACCCACATACATTACTTAATACGGGTTGTCAAAAACGTATATAATATTTTTGTGTGGGTCAATATCACTGATCTCTAACTGTAACTTCTGGATAGGGCAAGACATTTTGTTGACTTGAAGCCGATATGGAGGCCGCCATGATGTGTCCCACTTTTCTTGATACCGCAATATTTCGTATATTTTTCATGTTAAAATACGCCGACATATATTACTTTTGGGTAAGTTTTTTTTATTTTCTTTTTAAACCCATTTTAAATGTAATCTGCTCTTAAAATAGGAAGTCACTTGCAAGTCAAAGTAGAAGTAGTTAAAAAGCAAGAGCAAAAACTATCTGTTTGGCAATATAAAAATTAATTCTATAAGAAGAAAATATAATATTTATATACATTTAATACTTCTACAATGCTTTGGTAATAAAAAACACCACTAAATCACTTAAAAAAAATATTGGGACACAGTATGGCAGCTTTCAATTGGTTTCAACGCGCCCGTAGAGGAAACAAGGTTTGAGCCTTCCAGCAGTTACAGTTAGAGTTCAGTGGTCAATACACTGTGCAGAGGCAAAAAACGTTTAAAAATCTTTTCTTGCAATTTGTTCCCGTTTAATCTACTTCTTGTCATAAATTAATCCGGCATGTGTAAAAAGTTGAAATTTCTAAACTTTGATCGCGATGCGCAAGGGTGAAATAGTGTACGGTGGCCAAATAAATTTTTTCATTCATCTTCTGAACACTAAAGACTTCCTATTTCCTACACTCTATTTGTTTTCTTTCTGAAAAATTGGTAAAAAATTTAAATGTTCAAAACTTTGTTCGATTTTGAATTTTGTTTTGTACTCTGCTTCTAATTACCAAAAACTGAGCTAGAATAATAAGCACTGGAGCTAGGACATGGTATTGCCGACCACTTTACTCCTTTTTGAGTGAAGGTAGAAAAAATAGTCCTTTCGCATAGATTTGCGTAGATTTAAAAACTAATTTCTGGCTTTCAAAAATACATTAAATGTTACACACTTAATGTTTTTCCATACTTACTTACAAGAAAGAGAAAGCACCAAAAAAAAACCAGTTTTAAATATTTCTGTGACGTCACGTGAAATTCCCGCATGGGCAAGGACGAATGTTTTCATTTCTTCCGAATTGTATGCACGCGCACGGTATGGTAAAGTACATTGTCGCTCAAGGGGTGTCCTTGGTCCAGTGCTTATAGTTATATTCTATTATATCTCAGTGCTACCAAGGTTTGGTTTGGTTTGGTTAATTAACGTCGCTCTAGAGCTGCACAGTGGGCTATTGGCGACGGTTCGGGGTCAATCTCGAAATAAAGACCCGGGAACACATTCACACACACATTCATACATGCACCTCGTTATTTTAGAACCATAGTCAGATGACGAGGAAACACCTGAACTGGCACCCAACGCCTTCAATAGACGTCGGGACTTTGGAACCCGATGAGATGTATCGTGCACCAGTCCCGTATACACGCCAGCATAATTTGTTGGATATTCTGGACGACTTTCTAGTATTTTTGTAGCAAGCTGGCAACCCTCCGATCGCAAGATCACTACTTTTTTACTTTTCTATGTCAAGTCCATTTCACGGATTCGAACCACCAATCCTCTGATTAGTAGCTGAACGCCTTACCAACTGAGCAACTGGGGCTCAGTGTTACCAAGGGCAAGTTTTGCTGACTACACTATTTCGATTTGAAAACTTTTCATTTTTTTCAGCCTACTCTAACAACTAGAGGGCATTTGGATCACAAGCAATTTAACTAACAGCAGCCACATGATATATGTTTGCGGAACGACGAATATCCAATTTTTAACCCTGCAATTATTATAAGTTCGCAGCTCTTCCCAAGACGAGAATTGAACCCTCAATCTTTCGATTATGAGATCAGTACTCTTTCAACCAAACCTCGTATTTTCTTTTGGTACCATGAAATGAAAAATTAATCTTCAATCAATTAAATTTTTGATTATAACCTAACGCTTTAATTTTCTTCGTGATAATATAAACTGCATGTAATACCGTAAACGTTTCCCAAACTTAAGTAAATGTCATTAGTTTCCCAACAAAATTATGAAGAAACTTTACGCAATATAGATATTGAAATCCTTCTGTACCAATATCCTTTGTCTTGATAACTAATTATATTGTTTACGTTCTTATATTATAATGCGATTAGAAAACCAGTTTACACATTAGAGATTAATATTAAAGCGGATAAATTTCAGTGTGTCTGTCCATAACAAAACAAATTCTAATAAATTGTTGAATACCCCAAATACTTCAGTTATTCATTTTTTTGGTGCGTTGCTTTTTCGTATTTTTTTTGGAAATATCTCCATTAAGAAATGTCACTATGAACCAAATACTATTATTGCCTGGTTTTATCTAAGAAAATATTAGCTTAATATTACTTTTTTTGTAATGTTTATTTATTACACTATGTTTCTTAGAGATCTAGTGGAAAACACATAAATTTTTATTAATCACTTTGCATTAAACAAGATGTTTTTATTTCTATTAAATATAGGGTAAATAAGGTAGAGTCTCATATAATCGGGTTAATAGAAGTAGGCTTAGTGAATGGGAATAGTTTTGCGGAAAAAGTTGTTGTGGTGTATTGATATGGAAAAATTATCAAAAAAAAATACTATTTAATCTCTGTTATTCGAAAACGTTCACAGGTCCCTTATTGAAAAAAAACCTGGTAGGTACACTGTAAAAAAATGAGCCTAAAAATGAGTACATGGACGTACTCGTTTTTCTTTGAGTACAATTGCATCGTAAATGAGCAATGACGTACTCAAATTTAAGTACTCGTACTTTCGCAAAAAATGAGCAGTATGATTTAATATTGTTAATATCAGCTTCTGTTCAAACTATCTTAAACAAAGCGACCTGTAAAACTTAAAATAGTTGTTCGGAAGATGGTTTTCCACATTATTTGATGCTTATTACTTAAATGGAAACTGAGTTATTACGACTCAATTATCTTACTTCTCCTTCTTTTGCCATGCCTTTTAACGTTACTTTTGTTAATATCTTTTTTTATTTATCTCGTAGTACAACGGATATGGTCCTGGAGTTCGGTTCGGACGACATCAGGTAAACGGATTGGGTTCGATTCCCGGTAAGTCCTGGTTGTAATTATTGAAATTTATTGAAAGTGGTTTTTTGAAAGCAGCCTGCGTAGGTAAGCAACTGCTCTTTTTATTCATTTTTGAGTACACTCAAACCTGTTTTTCTGCGGTCTTTTTTTGTGAGCGGTATATGAAAATTTCAATCAAATTGGAACATAATTGATTATCTGGCTAATGGTAACTGAAAAAAAGTTAACTCTAAATGAGTGCGAGGTAGTATCTTCAAGTGACGAAAGTGATTTTGAACCAGTTTACCACAAGAAATTTCGCGTATTGTCAGACTACGAAGGATTATGGTTATACGTTTTGAAAAGTTTTGTATGTATAAAATAAGTAGATATGTAAATAAAATATTTAAAAATGTTCGCACGTGTATTTTCTAAGTCAGATTCCAAAAGGTTTGGCGAGATTCCAAGTAGCTGTCAGGCCTCGTGTCTTGGTTTCGTTTAAAAGCGCAATTCCTAGTTATTTCGTAAGGTTTTGTGTTATTTTCTACGTGATACTTTTTTTATGCGGTCCCATTCACCACATAAATGTTTTTTAATTGTGTTGCGAAAACTATTTTTTATAGCTTTTTGTTAAGTTTTGTGCGATGATTTTTTATGCGGTCCCTATCGACCGCACAAAAACAGGTTTGAGTGTACATGTCTTTTTCAAAAATGAAACTTATGTATTCGGTGTTATGATAAAAATCGAATGTAATCAAAAATGAGTATATTGGCTCGTTTTTAAGTACCTATTTTTAACAGTGTGCTCTCATAAGAAACCGGAACAAAGTTAAGCGTTGTTTATCTTCTATCTCGAAACTGCATCGAAACGTGATTTAGTCAATCTATGGGAGACTAGGGTAAAATATTGGCATTACTCGAGTTATACATACCAGCAGTCGATGTCAAAGGGACTGAATACATTGGTCGTCCGCGTGTGAATAGGTGCCCAAATTTGAATGTTAAAAGCATATGCCACAAAATAAACTTTCTGACGGAAAATAGCGCGTCGTGTGAAAGCGAATAATAATGTTTGGCTATTTGAAATATGAACAAATCGCCCCTCTGTTTAAAAAAAGTAAGTTAAAATATATCATTCAATATCAAATAATACTTAATGCTTCAATATTTAGGTTTAACTAGTTTATCTAAAAATTGAAAGATGTATATGGCATTAGTGTTTATTTATGCAGAATGTGCTATATTATTTCTATAATATGGATACCTTTTACGTCTCTTACACGCGACGACTCTTAACAAGTCAGGTATGAAAGGAAGGAGAATTTCCAGAAACAAAAGGTTTTGAGTTCGCGTTCCTATGCTGTTAAAAATAGTTACTCAAATATAAAAGTAACTCTTATGTTTGAGTACATTTGATGCTTATCATGGCTTCGAATACATAAGTTTCAATTTAGTAAAAGACATGTACTCAAAAATGATTAAAATGATTAAATATGAAAACCAAGAGCAGACGCAAGCCCACATAGGCTGCCTTCATAAATCACTTTCAATAAATATCGACAATTACAACAAAGACTTACTGGGAATCGAACCCAGATCATCATACATCGCAGTACAGAGTCTTATCCGTTACACTACCAAGGCGACTCGAAGCAGTATAGACAGAAAAATTGTTAAAAAGGTGTGCCAAAAGAATGGGAAGTAAGATAATTGAGTTGTGATAACTAAATTTCCATTTAGGCAGTCGACGTCAAGTAATGTGAAAAACTAAGTTCTGAACACCTATTTTTAGTTTATCAGGTTGATTTGTTAAGATGGCTCGAACAGAAGCTGTGGTTAGCAATATCACATCAAGCTGCTCATTTTTGAGAAAGTACGGTTACTTCAATTTCAGTACGTCACCGCTCATTTACGATGCAATTATGCTCAAAGAAAAGCGAGTTGGTTAGGGTACTTATTTTTAAGTACCATCTTTACAATGTACGTGAGCCATTCAAATTTATTTTCGCTTATTCACTAACACACATAACAGCTGTAACGAAATAAAAGGAATTGTATGTATTGTGATCAAGCTTATTTTGTCGCTGTCCTCGTAGATGTGGTTTTGGGACTCCCCGACACAATATAGCAAATCCCTTTTGTGTGTTTGGGAAAGACCAGCGAAGTAGACTGCTCACCCCATCCGATGCAGTGGAAGAAGACGAACTTCACCTCCGCGGGGAAGACGACCACGATGCTCGTGTGGAGGTGGATCCCCTCCAGCAGCATCCACACGAACACGGAGGTGCGGGAGTATTCCATCAGGATGTAGCACAGTTCGCACAGCACGGGCTGAAATCAAAGGAAACTCCCGACATGACATAAAGATACAATAATTTTTGAAATAATGTGTTACTTTTTAATGTGTCAATAATTTTTATAATTATTTTTGTAATTTAAGTTATATTTTATCATGAACTTTGTAATTTAAGTTATATTTTATCATGAACTTTGTCATTTACTTTTATATTTTATCATGAACTTTGTCATTTACTTTTATATTTTATCATTACCATTTATCATGAATATGTATCATTATCATTCTTCACAATCATTTATCATTATCATTTATCATTATCATTTATCATTATCATTCTTCACAATCATTTATCATTATCATTTATCATTATCATTTATCATTATCATTTATCATTATCATTTATCATTATCATTTATCATTATCATTTATCATTATCATTTATCATTATTATTTATCATTATCATTTATCATTATCATTTATCATTATCATTTATCATTATCATTTATCATTATCATTATCATTATCATTTATCATTATCATTTATCATTATCATTTATCATTATCATTTATCATTGTCATTTATCATTATCATTTAATATTATCATTTATCATTATCATTTATCATTATCATTTATCATTATCATTTATCATTATCATTATCATTTATCATTATCATTATCATTTATCATTATCATTATCATTATCATTTATCATTATCATTTATCAATATCATTATCATTTATCATTATCATTTATCATTATCATTTATCATTATCATTATCATTTATCATTATCATTTATCATTATCATCTATCATTATCATTTATCATTGTCATTTATCATTATCATTTATCATTCTCATTTATCATTCTCATTTATCATTGTCATTTATCATTCTCATTTATCATTCTCATTTATCATTAACATCAATAATTATCATTTATCATTATTATTTATCATTTATCGTTATCATTATCGTTATCATTCTCATTCTCATTTATCGCTATCATTGTAATTTATCTTTATCATCATCATTGGCATTATCATTGTCATTTATCATTCTCATTGTCATTTATCGCTATCATTGTAATTTATCTTTATCATTTATCATTGTAATTTATCTTTATCATCATCATTTGCATTATCATTGTCATTTATCATTCTCATTGTCATTTATCGCTATCATTGTAATTTATCTTTATCATTTATCATTATCATTTATCATTAACATTTATAATTAGCATTTATCATTAATCATTATCATTGTCATTTATCATTCTTATGGTCATTTATCGCTATCATTGTAATTTATCTTTATCATCATCATTTGCATTATCATTTTATTATCATTGTCATTTATCTTTATCATCATTATTTGCATTATCATTTATCATTATTATTTTCATTTTCATTTACCACAATCATTATCATATCAGTATAGAACTGCCGTAATGAGTTTTATACCATGGTCTATACCGATGATGATAAATGATAATGATAAATGATAATGATAAATGATAATGATAAATGATAATGATAAATGATAATGATAAATGATAATGATAAATGATAATGATAAATGATAATGATAAATGATAATGATAAATGATAATGATAAATGATAATGATAAATGATAATGATAATGATAAATGATAAATGATAATGATAATGATATTGATAAATGATAATGATAAATGATATATGATAATAATAAATGATAATGATACATGATAATGATAATGATAAATGATAATGATAAATGATAATGATAATGATAAATGATAATGATAATGATACATGATAATGATAATGATAAATGATAATGATTATGATATTGATAAATGATAATGATAAATGATATATGATAATAATAAATGATAATGATAAATGATAATGATAAATGATAATGATAAATGATAATGATAAATGATAATGATAAATAATAATGATAAATGATAATGATAAATCATAATGATAAATAATAAATGATAATGATAAATGATAAATGATAATGGTAAATGATAAATGATAATGATAAATGATAATGTTTAATGATAAATGATAATGATAAATGATAATGATAAATAATAATGATAAATGATAATGATAAATGATAATGATAAATGATAATGATAAATGATAATGATAAATAATAAATGATAATGATAAATGATAATGGTAAATGATAAATGATAATGATAAATGATAATGTTTAATGATAAATGATAATGATAAATGATAATGTTAAATGATAATGAAAATGATAATGTTAAATGATAATGAAAATGATAAATGATAACGATAGATGATAATGTTAAATGATAATGATAATGATAAATGATAACGATAAATGATAATGTTAAATGATAATGATAACTGTCTATCTATTAATGAATAGTATTCATTTCCTTCGATATTGGTGAGACTGCTATTTTCATATTAAAATATGAAAAAAAAGACAAATTATATAAAAATTTAATATATATATCTTTTTTACATCCCGAAGGTATATATTGCGTTCCTTTAATGTTTATGCTCCATATGTTAAATCTCTCGAATTTGTCGATAAAAGGAAAATCGTCAAAAAAGAACATTAATGTATCGCCTTTCTTATTTAAACATGCGTCTTATCAATGACTTTTTAGTCACCCATCCTCCAAAGAACAAATTGTGACTTTCATATCACATAAAACTTTTCTTCAAAATTAAATATCTATTAATTTTAATGGACTCCCTGTAGCAGGAGATTACAAATCTAATTTAAAATAAATTAAACATGTCTTATTAACACTAACATAATGAAGATTATCAGATATTCCTAGACTTATTTCATTCAATCAATTAATGTACGTACAGCTCTCGTTGCATGAAACATACTCACACTTGGCTAAATATCTATATATAAATTCAAACGCCCGAACCAACTCACTGACTGACTCATCCACTCACTGACTGACTCATCCACTAACTGACTGACTCATCCACTCACTCATTACTAATTTTCCTACCGTCAATGTCCCAGGAATATGAAATTCAGCAGAGTTGTTCCTATTCATTAAATAGGAAAATTAAGTTATTTGTAAACTTCAAATACCTGTTCAATACTCGTTCTGCGCACTGGGATAAAATAACACTCAACTATAACACATTCTCCTATTTTCAATGTACCCAGGAAGATGCAATTTGGCAGAGTTTTCCTGGATACCTTAAGAAGGAAATGTGAGCTCTTTGTTTTCTTTTATCTAAAGTACCCGTTCTCTTTACAAGGTTAAAATAACATTAATATGATAGTTATATATTTTGAACGTTTAGAGCGGAAAATGGCCAAACATTTCAACAATGCTGATTATGTGTACTTTTACCTTAATTACAGATCAAAGCAAATGGGAGAGCTGTAAATGTTTACTGTAGCTTTGATACTTAATTATCAGTAATGAGGTTAATTAACAACAAGTGCACTCAAATGAAAAAACATTTAATTTGTTTAGAGTTTTAAGCTTTCTGACTGTTATTTACAATTTAAACGTAATTGTTTGTTTGGCACTCAGTTGTTTTCCTTAACGAGGAAAACGAAAAGTAGGTAAAAGTATGACATAAACATTCCTTCTTAAAATTGCCGCTAATTTAAAAGAAAAAAAAACCGAATGTAATTGTAATTAAAATAAATTCGCATTCATGTCAGCTGGGAATATGAAGGTTCCTGGTTCGACGCCAGGCGATGGACTTGACAAAGAAAAGTAAAAAGTAGTGATCTTGTGATCGGAGGGTTTCCAGCTTCGCTACAAAATACTAGAAAAATCGTTCAGAACATCCGCAAAAATGAACGGCGTGTATACGGGACTGGTGCACGGTACATATGATCGGGGTCCGAAGTACCGACGCCTATTGAAGGCGTTGGGTGCCAGCTCGTCATCTGACCATGGTTCAAAAATACGAGGCATCGTTCCCGGGTCTTTCCTTCGAGATAGGCCCCGAACCGTCACCAATATCCCACTGTGCAGCTCTAGTGCAAACTTAATTAATAAAACCAAACCAAAACCAAATTCGGTTATTTTGTAATTACTTAGTAAAACAAACATTATATCAATTTTAGTTGGTTTGGTTGGTTGAACCAGGTAGTACTAGACTTGCACAGAGGGCTATTATCAGGTCAAGACTCAGGCATGCCAGGTCTCAGGTTTTGCATTCATCAATGTGAAAATGAAAAATATAGCTAAATTTATATTACCACAATCCATACAAAATCGTCAAATTTTCGATTATTTGCCAAGGCTGTTAACACGATAGCTAGCGATAGGATATTTTGTGAAATTAAAAATTGCACATCTAGTGGGTATAACTTGAGTTTTCCAGCTGCATGTAACTACACAGTTTAGTTGCATACTCAAAAGTTGCCATTTGCGGCTAGTTTTAGAATTATCTGCCTAACAATATATGGCTTGTTTTCTATACTGAGCTTCTGATAGGTTCTGTTGCCAACGTTATATTGTAATTCACAGTCTGTCAAAGAACTTTTAAGACTGGGTTTATAAAATTAAATAAAAACAAGTAATTATATTATTTTTAAGGATTTTTATTAAAAATAAGATCTTTCGGCTTCAGTTCATTTGTTACAGCGGCTTAATAACGACTCTAATGCTTGTTAGAGTTCACTTTGTGCGATTGCCTCGAAAGTTCCCGTCGAAGCTGTTCGTATAGTCACAAGGCATCAAAATAACACCCTTTTATCTACATTTCAAGTTTTGGGAATAAATAGAAGTCGCTGGTTGCTACATCAGGTGATTACGGTGGGTAATTTAAAACGTAGACGTTATTTTTGCCAAAAATCGTCGCACCTTTAGTGAGTTGTGACTGAGTGCATTATCATGCAACAAACACCAACTGTTTTTATCCCGATATTCTGGACAAAAGCGACGAATTCTGGCCATCAAACACTTCAAAATATTTAAATAATACTCACCAGTAATTGTTTTCCAGTTGGAGCAAATTCTTCGTGGATAATCATGCTATCAAAGAACGCGATGAGCATTGTTTTGAATTTTGATGGAACGTTTGTGCCATAAGAAAACATTAGATCTACTTAAAAAAAGTCGCCTTAAACTTATTTCATATATTGATACGTTTCAGTGGCACTTTTTCCAAGTTTTGCTTGAAATTTAATTACAGCTCTTTGTTCCATATTGAAAATTCAACATGAAAAAAAAATACACTTCTCTAAGGAACATCCGTATCGTTTGAGATAGTGAACAAATCCATTGAGGTTATGGCAGAGCGTCAGCTGACAGTTAGGGTGTACCACGCATGGGCGATGCACAGATGGCACCACTATAGGCTGAAATATATACTGTTAAAAATTATTACGACCTTGCATCAAACTTTGGTACTCATTTAGCTGCAACCAAAATTTGGTGCTTAGTTTCACTATTTTACGGTGCTACTGCGGAAGGTTTAATGGTAAATCGTTGTACCAAAACTCATAAAGTTGCATAAAACTCAAAACTCGAGTTTTTTAGTATTGTAGTAGTAGTATTTTTGTAGCGGAGCTGGCAACACTTCGATTGCAAGATGACAACCTGTCTCCGTTCGAACTTGGCTCGAACTTGGAATCCTCTGATTCATGGAGGAAACGCGTTTATCCACTGGGCCACGGAGGCCCATGTCAGTTGTCGTCTTTCTAGGAGGTGCTTGTTGATGTAGCGACAGCGAAAATTTCGGTTGCAGTTAAAGAGGTTGAATCAATTATCGGTGAAACCTCCGCTTTTTTAATATAAAGGATTTTGGCTCAACGTAGATTCCACCATAATTTGGTGTAAACCTCTGTTTTGCACCAAGATATGATACATCATTGAACTGAAATTTTTTACAGTATAGCGCTAGTCTTAAAAAAAAATTTCTTTGACACACTGTGTATAGTCTCCGTTTATAAAATTCCGATAAAAGTCTCGTTAAAGCATATAATAGTCCTTATACTAAGTAGCTTAGCAAGAGTTACATACCTTGTTCTCTATGCTGAGCACGTGACCTGTCCTGTCTGCGGCGTTGTCTATGACCTCCCTGGACATCCACTGGTCAGTGTACAGGACAAGACGGATGAGGACCTGGGCAAACATGGCCACGAAGAGGTTCTTGTGCACCTGCGTGCGCTTGTTCCGCAGGGAACTGCAAGTGCGATAAACAGGGATAACCCAATCATTAATTACACACATATGAATGGATACCGTATGTAACTAAACAAGCTCAGGTTTTTTTAAATCCAAATTTGGTCCAAAAAATTGCGGTTTAGCGTAAAAGAGTAACATAGGAAAATCAAACTACGGAAACTACACTGTTAAAAATAGGTACTCAAAAATAAGTAAACTCTACTTATTTTTCAGTACCGAATACATAAGTTTCAATTTTGAAAGAGACATGTACTTAAAAATAAGTACAGTGAATAAAAAAAGCAGATGCTAGCTTCATTGCTATACAGGCTGCCTTCATAAATCACTTTTAATAAATATCGACAATTTTAATCAAGACTTACTGGGAATCGCACCTAGATATTCAGGTACCGCACGAATAAGGTTCCAAAGCTTTATCCGTTAAACTAGCACGGCGACTTCAAAGAAGTTATAAACAAAAGAAATGTTAAAAAGGTAGCCAGAAGAATGACACGTAAGACAATTGAGTTGGAATAACTCAGTTTCCATTGCTTAAATCGACATCAAATAATGTGGAAAACCATCTTCTGAACACCTATTTTAAGTGTGTCAGGTCGTTTTATTAAGATGGCTTGAACAGGATCTGGGACTAGCAATATATAATCATACTGCTCATGTCTCAGAAAATAAGGTTACTTAAATTTGTGTATGTAATCGTTTATTTACGATGCAATTGTACTCAGAGAAAAATGAGTAGGTTCAGGTATTTTACAGTGTATCATAAACATCACACAAGTTTTTTAAGTACTCATGTTTTAAAGTTAGTGTAATAATTTGAAATCGTAATAGGGATAAAAAGCAAAAGGGATAACGTATGTAATGTTCTGTGGAGTCATAAGTATAAGTAACCTATTATTATTATGAACATAGCCACAATTACAAAAGAATATCAAAATAAATCTATAGTCCGCGCTAAAGCAGCTGTAACTAAGTTTACGCTATTTTATTAACTCATACGATTTTGGAGTTTCTTTTACTGTTTTAGGTTAAATGCCTACTGCCCAATCAGGAAAATTCCAGCTAGGAAATTCGATTTGATTGAGATCCTCTGATGAAGAAATCAGTCGTTTCTCCTAGCTTTCATTGCATTCACAATCATTTTTATTTAAATTCCTATTTTATGGTTTTCTACAATGTGTTTATTACAATAGGTTTATTACAAAGGTATTAGCAAAATCCCCAAAATTAACGGTCTGTTTGTAGATGACAGCATTATCAACGACTTGTTTAAAAAAAAACAACTTAAAATTAATTATTTTAAATGCTTTAAAAAAAATAAAAAAACGTTGATTTTTTTTAGATTTGTCACTGGTCCATGAATCTCTTTTTTTTTATACCGCATTTGTTAAAATTTGTTGCGTTTAAGAGACGTAAATGGGATCTTTAATACAGAAATGATACATATGATATATTTAAAGTTATTAGCGTTTCTCTGGTATACACAATAACTTTTCATCAATCTTCCTTTAGTGCCTGGCCGTACCAAACCCTCTGTATAACACGTATTACGTAAAAATATTACACATATTGAAAGGGTGGGCATAGTGGCCACTGGATATTTTCTCCTCCTTGTGATGCTTCCACAAAGCGCAGTAGAATCAACTACTTCGCCAGTTCGCTATCATTGTCACGCTGAAGTTCGGAGATGTTCTGATCACTTGTTTGGAAATTAGTCAAGATTTTCGTGTTTTTTAACATTCTTATATAAGGTAAGCGTATTGCAATAATTATTATTTCTAAATACAAATTCCTAATACATACGATAATCAGTAACCCCTTAAAAATATGTAATTTAATCTTTAAATGTATGCTGAAGTAAGTGCTAGAATTAGATTTGTAGCCTGTACAATCGCATTTATGTAAAGGCGTCAAAGAGGGCAAAGTTGCCACGGTCAAAATTTCCAGATAAAATGAAGGGTAGATCAGGTGCTTAAGCTGTCCAGTTTGGGGATACGAGGCTTGTGCCAGGTGCGAGGAAGATGACTGTTTCATCTGTGATATGTGTAAATAGTTTGATAAAAAAACAATAGCCAACAAAATTTTGTTAAAATATTTTTAAACGCTAAAAATGCTTAAAAAGTAAATTTCAAATGCACTAAATGTTTTAAAACATTTGTACTCAATGTTAATATTGTTTTCATATTAGAAAATACACATTCTGTACTCTTTATTTTTTTTTATATCGGACATAGTGGGTGCCTACTTTGCCCTGCCTCGTCAGGCAAAGTAACCATTTGGTAGGGTTACGCGAAATATATTTTTTGTCTTTAAGTAATCAAAATGAAGTGGCAATAATTGTTTTGCCTACACCTAAATAATAAAAGTAACTTCTGCCGACAAATTTTCAATTATAAAAAATAAATTTACTTTTTGTAAAAAAAATAAGTGGTTATTATGCCCACCCTTATCCTTTTAAAATAAAAGGTTATTTAACTTTCAGTTTGAATGTAAGTTTGATTTGTTTATTTTATGCTTTGTTTTGCGTGTACATAAAATACCTTAATATGTAGCTTAATGTTATTACGCAATGTCTTTAGAGAATTTCAAATGTGTTTCTTTTATTCGATATTTGCTGAGCGTTGGGATACGTTTTCTGCAACAAAATATAAAGACTATTTGAGAGGTTTGGCAAGTGATATAAGTTCTGAAATATAGAGTTTTGAGGTAAGAGCGTTTAATGTTTACAATTCGTATCGGCTATAAGGTAAAGTGGGATGACTAAACTCAATTTTTTGACAACTTATTTAATTTGGAGCCACATCACTTGGCTGAATGATAGATCTTACTGTCTAGTAACGGAAAAAGATGTTAATATTTCCTTTTCGGATTTTAATGAAATATACCACTTGGCTACCAAGTCGCAAAAATATGCCAATTATAATGCTATATGATAGCTTAGAACACATTGCATGCAGGAATGTATTCCTTTAAATTAAAAATAATGAAAGATAAAAAGTATCAGACAATTTAAGACAGATATCAATAAAGTCAGTTTTGTAATTATGTGCGTACACGGGCTATTTAACTACATATAACTTGCAAAGGAAGCTCACTGTAAAAAAATAAAGTTACTAAAAATGAGTATCTGAACGCACTCGGTTTTCTTTGAGTACAATTGGATGTTACATGAGCAATTCCGTACTTAAAATTAAGTAATATAGATTACTTAAATGGAAACTGAATTATTATAATTTAATTATCTTACTTCCCATTTTTTTGGCACACCTTTTACACATTACTTCTATTTATAATTTCTTTACGTCGCCCTAGCAAGCACTGGACTGCATTGACACAGGATATTGGTTCGGTTTCCGGTAAGTCTTGGTTGTAATTCTTGATATTTATTGGAAAGTGATTTATGAAGGCAAGCTACTGCTCTTTTTATTCATTTTTTACTCATTGTACTCATTTTTGAGTATATGTTTTTTTCAAAAATGAACCTTATGTATTCGGAGCTATGATAAGCATCGAATGTAATGAAAAATGAGTACATTTTACTTTTTTTTGAGTACCTATTTTTAACAGCGCAATAATCCTATTTGCACAAATTCGAATTCGATTAGAAAAAGATTGCGAGTTTTTCGAAATAACGAAATATCAGTTACATACCAATACATTTTACTGTAAGACATTTTATTTACTTGCCTTTACCGGTTCATAGTTATTGACACATTAATGTTAACTATATATAGCAATGGGGCGATATCAATCAAACGACAGCAAATAAAGATTTCTTAGAGATCACACTCTTTGTTCCTGATACATTTTCTTACATACGGATACGATGTCGAAAATTCTTTTATATTCTGGATGATTGTCCTTTTTTGGAAAAGGAAGAATTCTATAAAGAATGAATATTTCTTTTAAAGACAAAGAAAGGTATGTTCTTATGATTTTTTATTTCTCCAAGCAAAGGACACCAGGTAAGTCAATGAATCTTATGTACTTCAAGAAAAGATGACGAAATGTTAGATAAGCATATAATTTTATGTTTATTTAAATTTTATACAACTTTCGACGTATTTAATATTACTTCACATTAAATATGTTTTGAATTCCTTATAATTAAATTTAGAGCTGAAAATATTGAAAAACAATAGTATGAAATAGTTATTCTTTAAAAGTATACTATTTAAAAAAGTATTTCTATTTTTAAAATTAGCATTAAAATTATTGAAAAATAATAATAGGAAAATAGTTATTCTTTAAAAGTATACAATTTAAAAAGTATTTTTATTGTTTACTCAAGTTTATAATCGTGACAAAAAAGTTTTCATTATAATAATTTTCTTGCATGAAAAGGCTACTTAATATATTATTTTAATAAAATTTTGAAAGACAAAACATAAGTTATTTCCTAGAAAATAATATATTTTTGATGTTCATTAATTATAATAAAAGTTAAAAATACTATAATTTTATTGGTAACATAATTCAGTGCCTATATTGTTTTGAAAGGCTAAACTGTTTCAATTTAATTTTGGTTTTATTGGAAGAGCTTTCTAAATCCTTTTAAGAAATTTACGTGATGTTAAAAAATAAAGTTTAAAATAATATAACGCAACATATAAATTAAAAACCCGAGCAGTGCTTTCGGATATGCGTTTTAAGTTCACAAAGAACATAAAAAATATATAATTTAATCTACATTTAAAAACAAACAGAAACATTTAAATTAAACTCCTGGAAATCAGTATTTTGAACATACATTTCCTTTTTTGAGTTCGAACAATTCTTTATAATAAAGTGTTTTTTTAATAATTAAGACGGCTTGTATTGAATATTCTTTTATATTATTAATATTGTATATATAAATGTTTTCTAATAATTTTAGTTGTGAGTGATTGCTATGCTGTGCTGAAAGTGTTAAATTTGTGATACATCCGTTATTTGTATTTAAAAATATGAATCAAAACGAAATTTTGAGTTTAAGGGATACAAAATAAGCAAAAATATCCAAAATTATTTTATTAAAAACATATTTTATTTTATTTTGAATCTAACTATATCAAAATTATATTTTTAAGTTAATTTGAACTCATTTTTCTCAGTGATGACTTTTTTCAACTTTGATCAAGTTTAACTTGATATAACTTCAGACCTATTTTAAGAAATTGCTTCATATTTTCTATAGTGTAATGTAGTAATTTATTAAAAATAGTTTAAACAGCGAAATTAGCAATTTATTTTCGAAAAAACTGTTTTGCAAATAACAAAAATTTGTAGACAGTGAGGTGACATAGTTTAATTTAATGATTATCAGAAGGTTATTTAGTATGTTATTTATTTATTCACGTGAGCTACGTGTTAAGTGCGACATTGTATCGCGATCTCGACTCGTTCTGTTTCGTCCGGTTCCTTTTAGAGGTAACCTTGTGGTTGCCGAAGAGACTTGGCGAATTATCGCTCCGTCAGCGCACACCACAGAGTATCTACCCAGTGAGGGAGCCGAACGATACATAAAAAAATATATAAAATATATAGTGTTTACATTTCGAATGAAATATAATTTTACACACATTTAACAATGTAATTTACACATAAGATTTTATGTTATACAATTTATACAAATACAAATACAAATACAAATATTGACGACCAACAACAGGCTCAAGGCCCAACAAGGTTGGTTTTACATTGTGAATGAAATTTAATTTTAACACATATTTGGCAATTAATTTTTAAACATCAAAATTGTTAACCATATTATGTATTTTTAAATAAAAATGTAAAATTAATGTTTTTCAGAAAATATTTTTTTTTGACTTATATAAAAAAAAGTTATTTATTTTTTAAAAATGTTTGACTATGTGATTATGTTAATATGCTTTGCACACATAAGTGAACAAGCGCATCAAACATATTACACAATAAACATGTCTAGAAATAATTTGTATGTACACTTACCCGAAGTATATGAATACAAAAATCGATATGAGGAGAAGTACGAGAGAAATACTAAGACCTGCCACCTCTATGACACGAGTCTCTTTGGCGATTTGGATCTTCCTCTGAAAACACAAAAGTAATATATTTTACATCATCTTCTGCAGTAAGAAACAATTTAAAAATTAATGAGAGCTGCAGAAAAACGTTAATTTCAAACCCCGGAACAGTTAATTTTGCTATTTACTTTACACATCACCTTTGAGCAGTTATTGTTAAAACTATCTCGTCAATTTATTTCAGTTTTGCATTTTGGTATCTTTACTTGGTTCATAAGGTAGTGTAGGGAAAAGTAGCTCGTATAAGTTATTGATATAAATTATAATTTTCGAATTCTTACCCTATTCGACAAATTCTTCGCAGATTTTATCGATATTAATCTTTTGAACACCATAATTATTCATCGAACTGACATGAAACAATCAATTCAAGATGAAAGTTTTGTGCTAAATCCCTCTGGCCATTTTCGAACGATTCTTAAAAAATCGAACAAAAGCAGATATCCCTAATTAAATGTTTTAATTAGAGTTTAATCTAAATACCACATTATAACTACGATAACATTAATAAAAAAATAGTTTATAGACTCAATAATCAATAATTAATTAGTTTTTATGATATAATTAACCATAATTGTATCTTTTCCTGGATTTAATATTGTCGGTAAAAGGTTTCCGATGAAATGTTTTTTGAGATGGATAACATTTAAATTAACATTTAAGCAATTATTTACCTTTTTTATATATCAATCTTTTGATGTTTAGAGATAAATAGATTTAAATTTTCCTTTTTTCGTTTAGGTATAATGTATTTGTACTACTTAAAAACATATTTCCTGTGGATAAAATAATGGGTATTGCATTTATTAAATAGGGAAAATTGTGTATATAAAGTTAAATTTTAACTACTCAATCAGTGTGGCAGACAAATTTTTTTTTTCATTCACACATTTGGAAAAATTATATATTTCCACCAGGGTCTATCAATTAAAATTTATATTATTAATGATAGATGAAATGGTAGATGAAATTTAAAATGCTTTTTGTATTTATATAGGAAATCTTGTAAAAAGACTTTTGCAACCTTTTCTGTTTTTTTGTCAGTTTCAGACTTGACTGCACCTTAAGGTAACTCCTTTTAAAAAATCCCTTCCGAAGTTCGAGCGCTCTACTCGTTATTTTTTAGTAAATTTCCTTGTAAAAAGTATTATATTTGTTTTTTGAAAAGTAATTAAAATACAAAGAGTTTGTTCGTGTTTAGTTTAAAAAAAATATTAGAAAATAGTGTTCTTCATATTTAGATTTTAACCACTCGCATTGGGAATTTTACTCTAATTTATCTTGCATGAAACATAGTGTATATTTTACACTATATTCTCTATAATCTGTGTTACATTGTGTTTCTGGAGACATTTAAGAAAAATATAGCTTAGTAAAGTAATCTTTTTTTGTAACTTTTGAATTCGATTAAGTTGTATTTCGCATATTTGCACCTATGATATCTAATCCTATTGACTGTATTAAATTCTTTTCTACTTTCAACATCACCTGATTTGATAACTAGTTGAATAGGGTCTTCTCTAATCCTCCTCTCCTCCTGTTTATACATGTTTAAAGATATAATCATGTCTTCATTGTTTATTCTCTAAGTACCCTGAACTAAGCACCCTCATTCCCTAAGTACCCTGAATCTATTTCTTATCCCAATGTTGAACCTGTGCTAACAAATCAATATATATTTTTTAACATAAGGTTACCAAAATTGTACTGCATACTCAAAATGAGGCATAACCAATCCTTTATATCATGGCATTACTTTTTATAAACTAAAAATTTATTATTTACAAAGAAAACACTATTATATAACGTTTGAATAATTTCTAATGTAACTATAAGTAATCATGTACAATGTAACATAGAATAGTAACTAATAACAATTAGTAACTTTGTAATATAGAATAATAACCAGTAACTATTAGTAACTATGTAATATATAATAGTAACTAGTACGAATAGTAACTATGTATTATAGAATAGTAACTAGTAACGAATAGTAACTATGTATTATAGAATAGTAACTAGTAACGAATAGTAACTATGTAATATAGAATAGTAACGAATAGTAACTATGTAATATAGAATAGTAACGAATAGTAACTATGTAACATAAAATAGTAACTAGTAACTATGTAATATTGAATAGTAACTAGTAACTATGCAATATAGAATAGTAACTAGTAACTATGTAATATAGAATAGAAACAATGTAATATAGAATAGTAACTATGTAATATAGAATAGAAACAATGTAATATAGAATAGTAACTATGTAATATAGAATAGTACCTAGTAACGAATAGTAACTATCAAATATAGAATAGTAACTAGTAACTACGTAATATAGAATAGTAACTATGTAATATAGAATAGTAACTATGTAATATAGAATAGTAACTATGTAATATAGAATAGTAACTATGTATTATTGAATAGTAACTATGTAATATAGAATAGTAACTATGTGATATAGAATAGTAACTAGTAACTATGTAATATAGAATAGTAACTAGTAACTATGTAATATAGAATAGTAACTAGTAACTATGTAATATAGAATAGTAACTAGTAAGTATATAATATAGAATAGTAACTAGTAACGCATAGTAACTAGTAACGAATAGTAACTATGTAATATAGAATAGTAACTAGTAACTATGTAATATAGAATAATAACTAGTAAGTGTGTAATATTGAATAGTAACTTGTAACGAATAATAGTAACTTGTAACGAATAATAGTAACTTGTAACGAATAATAGTAACTTGTAACGAATAATAGTAACTTGTAACGAATAATAGAAACTTGTAATAATAACTATGTAATATAGAATAGTAACTATGGTTTAATATGTAATGTAAGTAAGTCAAATTGTATAAACTAACGATAACTTATCCTGGATTTCGATGATTTTTTATATCCTGGAATTTTACCTAGCAAAGGAAATATCTGGGGATTTATACTAATCTACTTTTAGAAATATACTACAATTTATTATGTAATGGAACTTGAGCCACATATCGCTCTGGCATTAGTGAGGATTAGGAATATTATCAAAGAATATTATTTTTTTTTCATCGGGAATAGTTGGAGATGTACTCTTTTAATACTTTATCTCTATATATATTTGCCTTTGGTACGAAAAGCTAAAGCATTGTTATTTGTCGCATATCATTATTTACCATGCGAATGCTTGCAATTTAAAAAATATTTCTCTGATATCTCGATGATCACGGTGGTATGTTTTCAGTAAAGTATTTTATATGCAGTTGTCCAAATTATAACTATGTTAGAATAAAAAATTTCGGTGTTGCTAATTTAATTTTAAATGATTTATTTATAAATGATTCGCATCCTAACTTTTTTGAATTTCTAGATGCCACTGGTTTCATTAACCAAATGTAACTTTTTTACAGATACGTAGTTTTAATAATGTTTGGCGCAGCTTAGATTATTTAGTACTTGTCCCATGGAACCCAAACTAACTGATATCTCGTTAAATTTTCTTTAATCGATATAAAAATAATCTCAATTCAACTGGAATCTCAATTTGATGCTGGAGTTCTTTTAAATTCGTCGTCAGAGCTTCTGTTCCACTAGTTGCACCAAAAGACAGTGCTTTTGAAAAATGCAATAATGTTTGTGAAGACTTTATTTGAAGATCGCAAACGGAAATGTATTTTGAAATGAAAGCCAAGACCGATACCCGAAATTGCGGAACACAAATAAAACAAAAATTGGATAGTTCTGATTTGGGTTTTAAAAGAGAAAGTGGGCCTAAATTAAAATATATGAGATACTTGCGTGACTAAATCTAACCACTAGATTGCAGTTCTTTAACAATCTTAAATGTGTTCAGTTTTATATTTAAAGTAATTTCATCTTGATGTGGAAGATTTAATTGAATATCAGAAGTATATAAATCGTTACAAGTCTCATATTTCGATGGATTGAATAAATTTGAACCATTTATTTGTTTATAAATTAGAAATACGCACCAAAAGTTAAATGAACCATTACATAGATTCCATTACATAGATTAGTGATTTTCTGCTGTTAATGTATTAGGGTATACAGGGGAAGGTTGCCACAGGTTGTCACATATCTCAGTTTACAGCTGCTTCTGCCCCGTAATGGCCTCGACTCGAATTACTCAATGTTTAAATCAAGTTGAGTATTTTACACCCTTTTGAGCGAAGGTAGAAAAATTAGTCCTTTTGCATAGGTTTGCGTTAATTTAAAGTCATATTATTGACTTTCAAAATTGGAAGAAAGGTTGAGAAAACATTCAGCCTTCCGTATGCGGGAGTGAATCTCACGTGACGTCACTGAAAGGTTTAAAACTGTTTTTTTCGGTACCTTTTGGTTTGTTTTTCTTGTAAGTAAGTATGGAAAGCATTAAATGTGTAACATTCTGTGTTCTGTGGTGTTTCCGAAAATATCTGAAATGTCCGTTGACGGTCGGCTTCTCCAAAAAAAATTCGGGGATTGTTGTCACGTGTTACATGGTGTGAATAAGCTTTAAAATTGTCAAAACTGTGAAAGTGCGGTCGAAAGGAACTAATGTATTATTACCAATAACCATTAAATATTCAATTAAGTTTCGGTTTCATTTTGTTCTTAATATATTTTTTAAAAAATTAAATATTTTTTTGTTGCATATCTAAATAACCCGTGACAACCAACCTGGTTTTTTCTCAGACATAAATTTATTTTTCTTAATAGCCACTATTGCTGTTGTCACAAAAAGTATCGATCCAATTTCTTTCCTTGGCAACAAATAGTGGATGCTCAACGTAAAGAAACCCTTTTAGTCAAGATTGTTGTCAGTGACAAAGCTGTTTATCTAGGAAAGTTATTTTTGTCAATTTTCTCATTCTTACACTAGCCCTTTCAATTGTAGATATTAGGTTAATCCAACCTATCACATAGAAATTAAAATATGTGAAAGTGTTACCTCTCACACTAATATCTATACTTTAAAAATTATATACTTCTCTTACTTTTTCTGTTACTTTTGGATCGCTCTGTATATACTTTTTTTTAAATGCTAATTCAAAATTGCGATGGTTAAATGATTCACCTGCACATCGGATTCCGAGCTGGTGTAGAGTTTGTCCAGCAGCAGTTTTATCTCCTGCGTAAAACAGTCGGAATAGTTGCTCCACCCGTTGACGTTCTCCTTTTCCGGATGTCCCATCCAGCTGCCCTCCCTATCACACACACGAAGGGCGAACTCTGCAAGAGAAAGATTTAGGAGGTTTAATATTCCACTATTTTTAAATATAATTCTCGTACGCGGTGATTGAAAAGCGCTGTTTTTCTCTACGCGGAATGGCAGCAGTTAGTTTGTTTACAAAATTCTGTTGCGCCCGCATTTTTATTTTGCCACTATGTAAGCCATATAGAAGTTTTGAAAAACGCTTTTCTAAACTTTAAATGAACAGAAAAATTGAGGTGGCTCCATCTGTTTGCAATTTTGAAAACTAGATTTCTATGAGCTTCATTTTTATGACGTTTTAACTCAGTAAATTACACACTTCTGGTAGTTAAGATTATGGTTAGCTTAACGTCAATTATGACCAAAACAAACTACCAATAATGTCAGAAATTTAACTAAAGCGTAGGAAAGGTGTGAAAATAACGTGGAAAATAATAAATAATAGCAGGCTTGCCAGTAGTACCATTTTTTCATTTGTAGTTAAAAAGAAATTAGTTTAAATAATTTTATATTGATTTACATAACGAAAAAATTTATTGATGCCAAGATGAATATTAATTTAAATTTACAGTTTCAACTTTTAAAGTTTTTAGTAATATAATTAAAAAAGTATTCTTACTACGACACATTGTTATTGTGCCTACCTTTAAGCGAGCGAAGCAAACCTATGAGGACTGCGTAGAAATCCTCCGGGGGTTGGCGGAGCCTCCTAGTAACAGTTTAAATGACCAACCACGCTCTACTCAAATAAAAAAAACAACAACTAATAATAGATGTTTTAATCCTTTGCGGTCGGGACTCTTAAACACTCAAATAACCATTTGTTATTTTTTACCTGTTCTTTAAATTGAACGAGAACTGGATGCTCTTTAACATAAAAAATATTTTCCATCGTTTGATCAATATGTTGGACACGGTCCACACTTTCCTCTCTACAAAGGTTAGTCATTCATTTATCTTCATTCCACCAACTTCATGAAGCTTTGAAATTTTAACACTTTTTGTGTTGTTAAGTTTCTGCTGATGATCGCTATATGGGTACTAATTAATAAATACTCTTGACGAAAGTAGTGTAATGCTTATATCGACTAATTTTGACATAAAATATATATTTTAAGTATTATTTTACTTTTGATATTATTCAAAAGGCAACCCAGTTGTTTTAAATGGATCTATTGTCTGTTCTACAAAATAAGATTTTTTGAAAACGGTGAAATGTTTGTAAAAAAAAATCCTTCTTATCGTTACTCTCAGCTTATTTAATTTTCCGAATAATTGAATTTCGGATAACCGAAAATATATTACATTATTTTAATTAATCCAATATCCAATAATATTGGATTAATTAAAATAATATAATATATAAAATATAAATTTTTTTGTTATTGGATACTATTACAATATCCAATAATGTAATAGTATCCAATAACGAAAAAATTTTGAAACTAGAGAAAATGTTTACAAACAAAATTCACTTAATTGATATTTCTGGATAAATGATAGCCGAATAACCAATTTATTTTGCATTTTTTGCCAAAGTGGATTTTTCTTTATTCTACAAAAAATTCATAATCGGATATTTTTGAAAGGTCCGGTTATTGAATATTCCGGATATTTAAATGCCGGATAACTGGATATTTAATACAAAGACTCCCGAGTAAAATATTCGCTATCCAACAAAAAATTACCTAAATATCTTTTAATTTTAATCTGTATTATTTCATCTGAATTAGAACCGACATTATAAAAATATACATAATAGTTGGAAATATTCATACATAGTTGGTAACCGGTCTCCTTGGCGCGTTTTGCAACATCAAATGTCGCATGAGTAAGTTAAAATACATTTGAATACTAAGTTAAACACATTTGAATACTAAGCTGAACTAAGTTAAAATGCATTTTGTTTGTCACACATTGTCGCGAGATATACAAATAGGAAATTTTTATAAAGAAGTTGTTTTCAGCAGAGTATTGCTATTGAATTATTTTGTTCTACTTGAATCGTTTATTTAAAAAATCCATTCGAAAGATATTTCTTTTTAAATGTGATATTTTTACAAATTGGGATCTCATATGATAAAAAACATATTTTTGTACCAATTCATCGACATTTCATTTTATGGGTCATTTTTCACAGAAAATATTGCGTTTAGTGCAGAAACCAGACAAACGACATTAGATAGCATATTGAGAGTGAATGCAAAATTAAATCGTCTGTTGACTGTTTTCTGAAATAAAAAATATATTTTTTACGTATTCAGACTTTTATATGGAAAACATATATTTTTGTGTACATTTAACTTTGAAAATATGCGTTTTAATAGAAAAATCGTATTTTATTGCAGAACCCAGCTAATTGCAAATATTTTAAATAATAAGGAAGTATTGTTCTAACTTAATTATAGGCTACATCTACTTTGAGAAGACTAAGAAGATTAATTTCACTAATACTCTAAATTAAATTTTTTAAGCCCAAATATATATTAATATCGAAGATAAAATGTTTTTCTTTGTTTTCCAAAAATTTAAAAAAGTACACGTGGTTGGTTTCTGAAATAAACGGTTCATTTAGACTTAGGCGATCATTACATTTTGCCAACGCGTGTAATCGCCAGCCAATAATTGATATTTTCCTATTAATCGATATTGTAATATATCGATATTTTAAATATATACATATTGTTGGTATACAGATATTCCCGATGTACACAGTTAAAAACTTCAGTCGTTGCACATTATCTTAGTTCTCTGCAGCAATTTTCACATTATTAGGGTGCAATCTAGGTTGAATCAAAAATCCATGATCGAGAATAGCTCAGATTTTAACAAAAAATCGTGCAATCGCCTAAATTGCGACCGAAACCTTCGCTGAATCTACATCAACAAACCCACAGACAAGGGTACCGTGGCCCGTTTGCTCGGTGGGTAAAGGCGTTCAGCTGGTAATCATTGAATTACTAGTTCGAGCCCGTGCGGTGACAAAGATAAGAAAAAGAAGTATTGATCTTGCATTATCTTGCCTACATAGGCTGCCTTCATAAATCACTTTCAATAAATATCAACAATTACAACCAAGACTTACCGGGAATCGAACCCATATCCTCAGGCACCGCAGTCCACGGCCTTATGCGTTGTACTACCAGGGCGACGTAAAGAAGTTTTAAACCGAAGAAATGTTATAAAGATGTGCCAAAAGATTGGGACGTAAGATAATTGAGTTGTAATAACTCAGTTTCCATTTAAGCTATCAACATCAAATAATGTGGAAAACCCTCTTCTGAACAAACATTTTAAGTTTGTCAGGTTGTTTGTTAAGATGGCCTGAACAGAAGCTAAGATTAACAATATTAAATCACTCTGTTCATTTTTGAGAAAGTATGATTGTTTAAATTTGAGTACGTCATCGCTCATTTACAATGCAATTGTACTCAGAGAAAAACGAGTAAGTTTCTGTACTAATTTTTAAGCACCTTTTTTACAGTGTAGCCAATAACTGATATTTTCCAATTAACTGATATTTTAATATATGGATATTTTAGATATATACATATTGTTGGTGTACCGATATTTCCGATATATCGATATTTTATAAGTAGAATTAGTAAAATGTTAATAAGTAAACCCAAAGTTGTTTAACGGATTTTTTGTTTTCAATTCAAAAACTATACAATTTTGTTTTCTTTATTATTATTTAAAATATAGATACTTTGCCACTTTAGCCCCGATAATCCCGAGTGTTCTTCTGGACTCCAGAGAGTACATGCGACTAATCGTCAAATTTAAAACCACAAAATCGAAATAGCGATAATTTTTTACTTACCAAATTTTTATATAAACCGAATTACCGCCCAAGCCTAATTCAATTTGAATCGAAATTTTCTTTTAAGAATATTTTACTACACAAATCCTAAGTGAAGTTGAAAAAAATGCTGGTGAAAGGAAATTGAATCGGAAACAGTTCGCTTTCTGTTTCTTGAAACTAATATCTATGAATATCCCTTGAGCTCCATTTTCTGGGAATATTGAAATTCTCCTAGGTAATAAGACTCCTAAGCTACAACACAACCACTTGGAGCACTAGAATGTCAAATACCAAAAAGGTTTTCTATGTCATCGTCGACGAAATGATACTCTTTTATAGTCCGTCTGCTAAAATTTCTCATTGATTCTATTCAATTGGAATGTAAAAAGTGAATAAAAATGGATAAGAATAAGGAAGAAGATAAAGCGATAAGAAAAGTAAGAAGATAAAGGGGATTATAGTAGTTTAATACTCATATAGATATAATATCTATAAATTTTGTAATAAGATTGTAGTGAGCACACTCTTAAAAATTTCAGTTTAACGATGTACCATATCTTGGAGCAAAACAGAGGTCTGCAGAAAATTACATCATATTATGGATGAATCTGGGTTGAATCAAAATCCTTTATCGGAAAAAAAGCGGAGGTTTCACCGATAATTGGTTCAACCTCTTTAACTGCAATCTTAATTTCGATTTCACTACATCAACAAGCCGAGGATTCCCCCTCCCCCAAGAAAGGCAACGGCGATCAAGGGTCTCAAGTGGCCCAGTGGATAAAGGCGTTCAGCTATGAATCAGAGGATTCCTAGTTCGAACTCGGTCGGTGGCCAAGATCGAGAACATAGAAAATTACTTGACAAAGAAAAAAAAGTTGTAATCTTGTGATCGGAAGGTTGCCAGCTACGCTAATAGCCAGTTACAAAAATACTATTACTAAAATACTAAAAAAGCTCGAATTTGGACTTTTATGCAACGTTATGTTTTATGCCTTTTCTTCCCAACAGGAAAATCTACGTTCCGGGTAAATTAATATTGAAATCACAACGCAATGTCTCTCTTTATCTATACGATCTAGCCAAAGTAAATAAATGTATTAATCTGAATTTTAACGGTAAACTTAATGTTAATTCAAACATTGCATATACTGCGCCTTTCACATTAATACAAACTGTCGGAGAATTTATGTTAAAATAGTGGAGAGATTCAGTGAAATTTAAGTAGTTCGGTATGTTTCTGCATGAGATTGAAAATGGTAGAAGGGGGACGTTCCGCAAACACTAATTCCGAATTTTGAAACAAGGTCAAATGATAAGGACAACACCTGAGATGGCGCATACATTTCAAAACTTCTTATCCACGGCTAATGTGAGTAAATTTAGACCACGGAAGATTTAAAGTGCACCATCCCCTATGGAGAATCTTCTATTAGCATCGAGGCTCGAATTCCCGAAAACAGATATTATTAACGTGGTGTTCCAATTAAATATTTTTGCTCTAATTTAACTAAATGTTGAGGAAACCCCCCTTATTCTTACTATTTTGATGATAGTTATAACAATTTTATATTGTTAAAAATATTATAAATATTTTTAATACACACATTTTATCGCCATTAGTTAATACTGTGTTAAAAATAGGTATTCAAAAATAAGTAAAATATACACATTTTTGATTACATTCGATGCTTATCATAGCTCCCAATAGATAAGTTCATTTTTGAAAAAGGCATGTCCTCAAAAATGAGTAAAAATGAATAAAGAAAAGTAGCTTGCCTACATAGGCTGCCATCATAAATCACCTTCAATTAATACCGGCAATTACAACTTAGATGTACCGGGAATCGAACCTATGTCTGTCGCACCACTGTCCATAGTTTTATCTGTTCGGACCTTCGAGCATGAATGGACTGTAGTAGAGCAAATATGACGTCATCATCGGGATACAAACATCTCAGACCATGACTGCACCAGACACGTGACTTTCGCGATTGACTTGTGATTTGGAAATAATAGTAAATGTGTTTCTTCATGAAGTACAGGATATTTTTATGAATGAACTCGAATTTTTTTATGAATGGATGACGTAGTAAACCACGTGTATGAGGCCATACATGTTGGCCTCACTTTGATATTAGCGAGATTATAACCTTACGAATTCTCTACTATGAGGGATCCTTGATCGAAGGTTCGGACAAATAACTCAGTTTCAATTTAAGCAGTCGATATTAAATAATGTGGAAAACCATTTTCTGAAGAAATATTTTATGTTTGTCAGGTCGCTTTCTTAAGAAGGTTTAAACAAAAGCTGATATTAGTAATATTAAACCACACTGCTCATTTTTGGGAAAGTATGCTTGCTAAAATGTGAGTACGTCATTGCTCATTTACGATACAGTTGTACTCAAAGAAAAACGAGTACGTTCATGCACTCATTTTTAAGCACATTTTTTTAGTGTAGTATCGGAATATTAAATTTTAGAATGTATCTCACTCCCTTTCGATTTAAGTGCCATTTAAATTAAAAACTTTCTTATATATTTCCGAATATTTTTCAAAAAACATTTAAAAAAATTCTAAATGGAAGAATTTTTATAAATTTTGAGTACGTCGTACGTACGTACTTGTTTTTAGGAATATGAGAAAACAAATTTCTTTTAATTTAAAGGAACACTTTGAATGTTTAATAAAAAGAAGTATTTATTGAAAGAGTAAAATGAGAACCACATAAATAAAATTATACTTTTTCCTAATTATAATAAAACTTTAAATTAACAAACATTAAATTAGCTTAAAACTAGCATTGTTTTATTACCATTACGAAACAATAACACAGTTTTATTATCGTATTTTATATACTGTAAAACCTGCTGAATGGTAGTTATTTTGAACTTCAGAGTCATATGAAGCCTTTTCTTGTTCATTCAAAATTATGAGTAATACCTTAAAAGTTCTGGATTGTACTTCCAGACTTCACGGTCAAACAATTTTAATTTTTCACTTTGAGGGCAAATCAATTAAATTTATATACTGCTCTTTTTCCCTCGCCAGTGCGGGTGAATAGCAGCAGTCGACTGTTTTTCATTCTGTTTCGATTCTGAAATCTCACCAGGGGCGATTTCGAAGGTGATTATTTACTTTTCAAACAACCTTTTTAAGGTTTCCAAAAAAAAAAAAAAAAAAATCCCACCATAAAACGGCATTAATAAAAGGTTTATTTAGAAAACAAAATTGTCAACAATGACTCTGGAAGAACTAGTTAATTGACTGTCCATTCATTTATTGATAAAATTTCTTCCTAAAATATATTTAACAATATATAAACAACGTTGGAACAAGACAGCATGACTAATTGAGAAATTGTTAAAGTGTATACAATGTTTAGCTTCTAAAAATAGGAACCCTACCCGAAATAATGATTAACTATAATTAAAAATGCATAATAAAATAACAGAAAATGGTAAAAAATATATACTAACAGATTGTAAATGGTATGAATTTGAGTGAGGTCGAGTCAAAAATCCAGAAACGTATTTTGTAAACACGTGTTATAAATCCTCCAATCGTGATAACACTTTATTAGCTATGCATATAAACTACCTCTGACGTCACAGTTTGCTACATCTTTACTCGCATGATGAATTTGATTTTTGAATAACAAAGATTAAATAGTAGTTATTTATAATTTTTGTATGCAACAGGCTAACGCTATAAGCCACAACAACTGTTTACTCAAAACTGCTGCTATTCACCCGGTTTTACTGTACTAATAAAATTACGTGTTGGGGTCGGTGCTTGTTTATCTTTATTTTTCTGAAACTAATGATTAAATTCTCATGAGACCTCTCAAAAATTCAGTTTCCTCTTGGAAGGAGATTTTAACATCCAATATCTTAATTAGTTTAGATAACTATAAAAATGCTTCTACTAAATGTTTTAAATTATTAACGTAAAACTAAAGTTTTGTTCACGGAAATATTAGCATATGCTAAGTCGATTTATATGGAAATTGACAAACTTCAATTAGTATTTCAGAAGAAGGATTGAACGTTGAAGTATTTCTTAATTACACAATGAAGTATAACTACAAAAACGACTAGCGTATGTTATTTCCCAGTTGACGTAAAAGTCAAAAATTGTTCGGGCTAATTGCAGCATCTAATGGACAAATTCTAATTAAACTTGACAAACTTGAAAGAGTAGTTTAGAACAGTGGTTATCGAGCTTTCCTTTCTCTCACGTATCCCTTGATAAAAAATTTCATTTGATTATACTTTACTAATAATATTATTTTGCCCATTTTAATTTATTTCCGCTATTACTAATACTATTATTTTCGCGTAGCCCCCGCCCCATCCCCCAGGAGTATGCATATTACAGGTTGAAAACCGGTGGTTTAGAAGAAGGTTATGCACATTAATTGAGTCGACAGTTTAAATACTTCTCTTCCAATTGTTTGACTCATACTTTTTTTCACGTTTTTCCTGAGCATAAATCTTTACTGATTGCACTTCTTAAGATAATTATTTAAATACACTGTAGAAAAAGGTGCTTAAAATGAGTACATAACCATACTCGTTTTATTTTGTACAATTTCATTGCAAATGAGCAATGACGTACTCAAATTTAAGTAATCGTAATTTCGCTAAAATGAAAAGTGTGTTTTAATAATGTGCATCTCAGCTTCTGTTTAAGCCATCTTAACAAACTTAAAATATTTGTTCAAAAGATAGTTTTCCATATTGTTTGATGTCGATTGCTTAAATGGAGACTGAGTAATTACAATTAAATTATCTTACTTCCAATTCTTTTGGCACACCTTTTTTAACATTACTTCTGTTTATAATTTCTATACGTGGCCCTGGTAGTACAACGGATAAGGCTGGGGACTGAGGTGTCTGCAGATCGGGGCTCGGTTCTCAGTACAACTTGGTTGTAATTGTCGATTTTTTTAAAAGTAATTTATGAAAGCAACCTATGTAGGCTAGCATCTGCTCTTTTTATTCATTTTTTCCCCATTGAATTCATTTTTAAGTTCATGTCTTTTTCAAAAATGAAACTCGTGTATTTAGAATTATGATAAGCATTGAATGTACTCAAAAATACATTTTCTAATTTTCTTTTTACTTATGAGTAAATGTTTTTTCTTATGAGTAATTTTTTTTTATTTATGATTAAATTTTTTTACTTATAAGTAAATTTTTTGACTTAAGAGTAAATTGTTTGACTTATGAGTAAATTTTTTGACTTATGAGTAAATTTTTTGACTTATGAGTAAGTTTTTTGACTTATGAGTAAATATTTTGACTTAAGAGTAAATTGTTTGACTTATGAGTAAATTTTTTTATTTATGATTAAATTTTTTGACTTATGAGTATATTTTTTGACTTAAGAGTAAATTGTTTGACTTATGAGTAAATTTTTTGACTTATGAGTAAATTTTTTGACTTATGAGTAAATTTTTTGACTTATGAGTAAATTGTTTGACTTATGAGTAAATTTTTTTTATTTATGATTAAATTTTTTGACTTATGAGTATATTTTTTGACTTATGAGTAAGTTTTTTGACTTATGAGTAAATTTTTTTGACTTATGAGTAAATTTTTTGACTTATGAGTAAATTGTTTGACTTATGAGTAAATTTTTTTTATTTATGATTAAATTTTTTGACTTATGAGTATATTTTTTGACTTAAGAGTAAATTGTTTGACTTATGAGTAAATTTTTTGACTTATGAGTAAATTTTTTGACTTATGAGTAATTTTTTTGACTTATGAGTAAATTGTTTGACTTATGAGTAAATTTTTTTTATTTATGATTAAATTTTTTGACTTATGAGTATATTTTTTGACTTATGAGTAAGTTTTTTGACTTATGAGTAAATTTTTTTGACTTATGAGTAAATTTTTTGACTTATGAGTAAATTGTTTGACTTATGAGTAAATTTTTTTTATTTATGATTAAATTTTTTGACTTATGAGTATATTTTTTGACTTAAGAGTAAATTGTTTGACTTATGAGTAAATTTTTTGACTTATGAGTAAATATTTTGACTTATGAGTAAATTTTTTGACTTATGAGTAAATTTTTTGATTTATGAGTAAATTTTTTGACTTATGAGTAAATTTTTTTTCTTTTGAGGAATTTTTTTTATATTTAGGATTAAATTTTTTGACTTAAGAGTAAATTTTTTGACTTAAGAGTAAATTTTTTGACTTATGAGTAAATTTTTTGACTTATGAGTACATTTTTTGACTTATGAGTTAATTTTTTTATTTTTGAATGCATATTTTAACAGTGTATTGGAATAGTCCATAGTCCACCCATTAAATTTCTCTTGAAAAATTCACAATTTTTTTTTGGAAAATATAAAATTTTAAAAACTGTGAACATTAAGCATTTTTTTTCTCATTTAGTTAGGGCACAGGTTTAGTGAAATCTTCTCGAAGAACAGTTAAAAGTTTACATTACGATTGAGGTAAGTTTCATATACGATAGTCAAGTATCTATTCTATTCGTAGTATATAATAATTTTACGTTTAAAGTCAATATAGAAAAATATTGCGTACACTAATTAAGTAATTCATAGCGATGAATAAAAGCTAATGGGACTATTCGCATAGATAACAAATCGATGCATAAGCGTACAAATGTGATAAACAACGTTTTATTACACTGTTAAAAATATGTACTCAAAAATAATTAAAATGTACTAATTTTTGAGTTCATTTGAACATTTGATGCTTATTATGGTTCCGAATACATAAGTTTCATTTTTGAAGAAGAAATGCACTACTCATTTTTGAGTCATCATTAAAAATAAATAACAAGAGCAGTTGATTGGCTGTCTTCATAAATTACTTTCAATAAATATCAACAATTACAATCAAGACTTACTGGGAATCGAACACAGATCCCCAGGCACCGCAGTCCAGTGCCTTATCCGTTGTACTACCAGGGAGACGTTAAGAACTTATAACAGATGAAATGTTAAAAAGGTGTGCCAAAAGAATGTGAAATAAGATAATTGAATTGTAATAACTCATATTCCATTTAGGGGGCCGGATAGCCCAGTGGATAAAGGTGTCGGCTGTGAATGAAAGGATTCAGGGTTCGAACCTGTGCGAGGCCTATGTAGGCTAGACTAAAGAATAGTAAAAAAGTAGTGATATTGCGATCGGAGGGTTGCCAACTTTGATACCAAAATACTAGAATGTCGTCCAGAACATCCACAAAAATTATCGGTGTGTATACGTGACTGGTGCACGATAAATCTGATCGGGGTCCAAAGTCCCGACGTCTATTGAAGGCGTTGGGTGCCAGCTCAGTTGTTGTCCTCGTCATCTGACCATCGTTCAAAAATACGAGGCATCGTTCCTGGGTCTTTCCTTCGAGATAGGTCCCAAACCGTCACCAATAGACCCCTGTGCAGCTCTAGTGCGACGTTAATTAACCAACCAACCATATTCCATTTAAGCAATTTCCATCAAATAATGTGGAAAACCATCTTCTGAACAACTATTTTAAATGTGTCAGGTCGTTTTGTTAAGATAACCTGAACAGAAGTTGAAATTAGCAATATGAAATCACACTGATCATTTTTTAGAAAGCAAAGTTGCTTAAATTTAAGTATGTCCATTTACGATACAATTGTACTCAAAGGAAAATGAGTATGTTCAGGTACTCATTTTTAAGTACCTTATTTTACACAGGATATTTTTTTAACTGTGCTTCGAAATAATTAAAAAAAAAAGAGGCCTCCGTGGCCAAGCGGTTAAAGGCGTCATCTGGGAATACGAAGGTTCCTGGTTCGATGCTAGGCGATGGACTTGACAAAGAAAAGTAAAAAGTAGTGATCTTGTGATTGGTGGGTTGCCAGCTTCGCTACAAAATACTAGAAAAGTCGTTCAGAACATCCACAAAAATTAAACGGCGTGTATACGGGACAGGTGCACAATAAATCTGATCGGGGTATAATGTTCCGACGTCTATTGAAGGCGTTGGGTGCCAGTTCAGGTGTTTCCTTGTCATCTGAACATAAATAACGAGGTGCATGTATGGTTTTGGGTTTGTTAATTAACGTCGCACTAGCGCTGCACAGTGGGCTATTGGCGACAGTTCGGGGTCAATCTCAAAGGAAAGACCCTGGAACACTACACATTCACACACACATTCATACACACACTCATACATGCACCTCGATATTTTAGAACCATGGTCAGATGAGAGGAAACACCTGAACTATCACCCAACGCCTTCAATAGACGTCGGGACAAGGGGTGGTGGCTCGAGGTGCAATGAATGTGTGTGTGAATGTGTTCCCAGGTCTTTCCTTCGAGATGGACCCCGAACCGTCGCCAATAGCCCACTGTGTAGCTCTAGTGCGAAATTAATTAACCAAACCGAAATAATTGAAAGGGATGACCAAGACGTACTTGAAATATCCACTCCTTTCTCTGGCGGGCAGGGCAAGTGGACGACGGCCATGCTCTGGGTCGCAGGCCAGCAGAGGAATCCATCCCACACGGCCTTGCAGTGGGTCTCAGAAACTGGAAAAATAAAAATAAATAATAATGTATGCCACAATGGTATTTCCCAATATCTTCCACAACAACAAAAAAAATCAAGTGAGGTTGTGTTGAAGCACAACTGTAGGGGTTCACTTATTCTACCCCAGTGGTCGGCAAACCGCGGCTCGCGAGCCACATGCGGCTCTTTGGCTTTCCAAGTGCGGCTCTTCCACAAATTACCACGTGCGGGCGGGCGCGTTGAAACTTCGTGGCTAAAATTAAAAACAACAACATACAAACTTGACTTACCCAAACTTTCCAAGGAGATGCAAGGCCATGGTTCACATTAGTGGTTGTCAGTCATTGTTATGATTGATAAAGATATTTTAAGATAGCTTGGACGTATAAAGAGGATGAACGAAAGGAGATAGACGACATACAAGACGAGGAGTGTGGATGGAAGGGTTGGAAGGGGTTGATCTCAGCGAAAGCACCTCAATCAGATTGAGGACGATTTTAGCAAAGGCCAGCTTAGGAGTACCCTAATTAAGTCAATAACAATGTATCTACTTATATAGTTTAAGTTTAAAAAATGTGCCTCTCAACAGAAATTTGAATCGTTGTTCTGTTGATATGTGGCTCCCAAAAGAAATTTCAATCGTTGTTCTGTTGATATTTGGCTCCCAAAAGAAATTTCAATCGTTGTTCTGTTGATATTTGGCTCCCAAAAGAAATTTCAATCGTTGTTCTGTTGATATTTGGCTCCCAAAAGAAATTTCAATCGTTGTTCTGTTGATATTTGGCTCCCAAAAGAAATTTCAATCGTTGTTCTGTTGATATTTGGCTCCCAAAAGAAATTTCAATCGTTGTTCTGTTGACATTTGGCTCCCAAAAGAAATTTCCATCGTTGTTCTATTGATATTTGGCTCCCAAAAGAAATTTCAATCGTTGTTCTGTTGATATTTGGCTCCCAAAAGAAATTTCAATCGTTGTTCTGTTGATATTTGGCTCCCAAAAGAAATTTCAATCGTTGTTCTGTTGATATTTGGCTCCCAAAAGAAATTTCAATCGTTGTTCTGTTGATATTTGGCTCCCAAAAGAAATTTCAATCGTTGTTCTGTTGACATTTGGCTCCCAAAAGAAATTTCCATCGTTGTTCTATTGATATTTGGCTCCCAAAAGAAATTTCCATCGTTGTTCTGTTGATATTTGGCTCCCAAAAGAAATTTCAATCGGTGTTCTGTTGACTAATAAGTTTGCCGACCACTGTTCTACCCGATACTACCGCTTAGGCGAGAGCGATCACTTCGGCCTGACTGGCAGAGTATCAGCGTAGCAAGCCGAAGTTCCGCGGTTCAATACCGAGCGTTGCCAAGTTGTGCATCGCGCCACAAATGGTGACCCGGACGTCAGTTCGACGCAACCTTCGAACTAGCACTTGTGACCACATCGGATCAACCCCTGCCACTTGTTAACGCTTTACGGCATCAACTACTACCACGTGATAACACTTCGGCACCAACCACTGTCACGTGATAACGCTTCCCGGGCATCTCAACCATTCGTTCCTCCGTCCGACTTACTGAGAGGAGGGTACTGTGAGGTTCCCTTTTTCTTCCCGATACTCTCGCTTAGCCGAGAGCGATCACTTCGGCCTGACCGGCGCAGAGTGTCGGCGTAGCAAGCCGAAGTTCCTCGATTCATACCGAGCGTTGCCAAGTTGTGCATCGCGCAACACAACCAATACAGTCTTACATGACATGTCATACGAGCAGATTACAAAAATATGGATGGGTCGTCAACGTAAACGTTTCAAACAAAAGTACGATAGTGAACAATTACGTTTAATTCTGCGAGCTATGATCCACACACCATATGCGCTTCGTTTTATTTTAGAATTTAATACAGGTGCATAAATTTATATTGGACGAGATCAAATTTATGTCAATCGTGCTGTTCGTCAAGGAGTTATATTGTCGGAATGAATATTCCAAATTAGATTTTAATTGATTTAGGGAGCTTATTGTAAAGACGTTTTATGTCTTAATACACGTTCCTGTAATAACTAAAGTCGCACTTAGGTATTCTGTAATTGTTTCCAGTAAAAGTGCATGCAATAAAAATGTTTCCGGTAAATGTTTCCGGTTAAAAGTGCATGTAATTATTATTACAGGAGTTGAGATAAAATATTATTATTGTAAAATAATTAAAAAATGTACCTATTATTTACAAACCAAAAGAAAGAAAATAACAAAAACATTTCAATTTATTATAAATGAGAAATAGAACAAATTGAAAATGATAATATATTTAAAACAACTATAAATGAATCCAAAATTTTAGTTTTTAAATGTCACCGGCATTTTTTTAAAAACTAGATCAATTTAAAATATAAATTTTCTATTAACTTTATTTCGATAAATATTTTTTTAAACTCCTCATGTTATCAAGTTCTAATAAAATATAAAGTATTCTAAATATTTAAAAAAAGTATACTTTTTTTGTCTCTTTCTATGCCAAATAATATTTTGGTGGAAATATAGAATAAAAGAACTCTCGCCAAATTGTTTTCTGAAGATTAATTACGTGACGATCTGAAGATGAGTTGAAGTTTTCTGAATAATAAATAATCTTGAGCAATGAAAGAAGCGATGCCGACGTGTTGCTTTAACATTTTAGTTCTTATTATGAATTTATCTCAAACAATGGTTATATTAATATTCAGTATTACTTTATATTATTAATCTTTTATAGTGGAGTATTCGAGATTCGGTGACTACGCTATTAAAATTTTTCCCATTTTCAAAAGAAATAGTAATGGTTGCACAAACACGAACTTTTCCCCCCGTCTTTTCAGAAACTTCTTTTCCAAAGCTTCTTTTTTTTAAAGTGGTCTTTTCTTCTACAAATAACTGCAAAAGACGATAGTTGATTTCCAGTCACTTTAACTCGCTGGGACTTCCAGTGGCCCAGTGGATAAAGGCGTTCAGCTAGTAATCAGGGGATTGCTGGTTCGAATCCGTGCGATGGACTTGATAAAGAAAAGTAAAAATGTAGTGATATTGCGATCAGAGGGTTGCCAGCTTCGCTACAAAAATACTAGAAAGTCGTCCAGAACATCCAACAAATTATACTGATGTGTATATAGGACTGGTGAACGATAAATCTGATCGGTGTGGGTGCCAACTGAGGTATAATCATCGTCATCTGACCATGGCTCAAAAATACGAGGCATCGTTCCCGGGTCTTTTCTTCAAGATAGGCATCGAACCGTCGTCAATAGTTTATGTGCAGCTTTAGTGCGGTGTTAATTAATCAAACCAAAGTTTTAATTCTGTGATAAAATAGAGAATATTCACTTTTTCCTTACAGCAATTGCTTTTTGATTTCAAAATAAATTATTAAAGTTTAAAAACAATAAAAAGTATTGATTTTTAGTTTAAAATATTGAATTTAAGCAAGGATAGTGGAGACTATATATAGAAGGTGTGCTCGTTTTTCGCTTTTTGAAAGTGGGCAAGGAAAGCAAGTTTTTGACGTCATTTTTGCTCCGCCTTACTATGGGTTTTTGATCATTCTGGAATGTTGTGGCTGTTGAAACCGGAAAGTCCCAATTGCGGCCCATGACAACCTTTTGTCTGGGCGATAAACAATTGTTTTATTCTTTGAGAATATGGTAAACCTGGCTCTCTTAGGCCGCAATTGGGCTATTGCCGTTGAAAAACAAACGATTACTTGGTGTAATATATTGTGATAAAATACAAAACGCATATGTACCAATTACATGTTAAAGTAATTCTAATATTATAAAATTAGTTATTTTTCACCACTTAACAATGCAGAACTCGCGCTGTATCTGAGAGACACAATCAATAGAGTATTCTTGTTAGGGGTCGTCACTTATTATCGCGATTTGATATACTTTTGGTCTTTTCGCGTTAAACCCTGCCAAAACCAGCACACATTTCACTACAGTAGAATAGAAAACGATCATCTTAACACATAAATATATTTACATATTTCTATCAGAAATCTATTAATATATCTATCTAATGATATCAGAAAGCTATTTTTAATTTTTAAATATATATATTTTTTTACTTTCCCGAGCTGTACAATAACATTAAAGAAAATAAACCAACAACCACTCGAAAATTCTGGACTCCCTTTTCACCCTCTGATCGAAATCATCTAGTCGAATAGATCATTTGTTAGTTCTTACGAGACTCTCATTTGTAATAAGTGACGGTCCCTAATAGTAACCGATGTCATTCCACAAAGAATCAGGCCTCCGTGGCCGAGCGGTTAAGGGCGTCAGCAAGGAATACGAAGGTTCCCTGTTCGATGCCAGGTGATGGACTTGACAAAAAAAAGTAAAAAGTAGTGATCTTGTGTTCGGAGGGTTGCCAGCTTCGCTAGAAAAGTCGTCCAGAACATCCGCAAAAATTAACGGCGTGTATACAGGACTGGTGCACGATAAATCTGATCAGGGTCCAAAAGCCCCGACGTCTATTGAAGGCGTTGGGTGCCAGTTCAGGTGTTTCCTCGTCATCTGACCATGGTTCTAAAATAACGAGGTGCATGTATGAATGAATGTGTGTGTAAATGTGTATGTGTTCCTGGGTCTTTCCTTCGAGATAGACCCCGAACCGTCGCCAATAGCCCTCTGTGCAGCTCTAGTGCGACGTTAATTAACCAAACCAACCAGAAAGAATCATATATATTATTTTTGTAGTATAGATCCCTTTCACGCTCCTTAGACGCAACGAATCTTAACACATGAAGTGTCAAAAGAAAGAGAATTTCATGGACCAGTGACGCTTCGTACTCTCATCTACAAAATATCAAGCTGTTTTTTTTTAAAAATATGTTTAAAATAATTCAATTTAACGTTTTTTTAAACGAGCCGTTGATAATATTGCCACTATGAGTAGACCTTCGAGCATGAATGGTTTGTAGTAGAGAGACTATGACGTCCTAATCGTGAAGCCCACATCCCAAAGCGAAAGGCCCATATCACGTGCCGTCTCTTCGAAATTATGAATTAAAAAATACTCGCGATTGGCTGATGAATTGAGAAATGTGTAACAGTGAAAATTTATGAATGGAATGACGTAATTAACCACGTGTCTGAGGCCATACATGTTCGCTTCACTTTGATGTTAGGGAGAGTGACGTCACGACTCCTCTACTACAAAGGATCTATGCTCGAAGGAGTAGACTGTTAAACTTTTTATGTCTTGTCTCTAACGAATGGTTGATGGTTGTGTAGTGTGTGAGTGTGTGAGGGAGTGGTTGTGTATTGTGTGAGTGTGTGAGGGAGTGGGGGGTCGTTTATAATGCGAGAATTATCGCATTATAAACACTCACTATAGTATTTTTAATTTATCTCACTTCTGATTCAATTTACCTTGCATTTAGGTGCGCGAGCGCTGCAGGGTTTAATTAATGTCACGGTAAAGGTTCTTTTACTGCGATTAATTAAAAAAAATAATTATAAACGAACTCAAGATATTACATTTAATCCAATTAATTAATCACACTCCAAATATTAAAGTATTAAGATTTAAAGTGTAGATTTTTTAAAAGAAAATATATGACTGCCATGCGTGATATATATAAAAGGAGTAATAAATAAATCGTAAAAATAAGTTGTGGAAAGTTAACCTCAAATTAAATGAGTAAATGTTTGTTTCCTGAGCAACGCTCATTTGTTCTTTACTAATTCGTATAAACTGTTTTCGGATTAAATATTTATCTTTTGGTTTAACACAATACGCTATGAAGCAGTAAATGAATGGAATTTAATTAAGATTAAATTGATTCGATTATAGTTTATTTCTAGGATTGTTTTTTGATAATAAATATTTATTTTTGCAAAGTGTATACCTATTATACCACCTTTAAATTTAATTTAATTAAATAGTATATTTTTTTATAATGAGTAAAATGAACTAGTTGTCATTGTGAACTGTATTCAATTTAAAACAATGCATAGATACTTCAGTGGACAAATGTTATAAGGAAGCATTGACTAGTTTTCCAGAAAGCTATTTAAAAGTTTGTTGCGTCATTGTATGGAATGGAAAACATTCATTATCTGAGATTGCTACCAATTGTATGATTTTTTAATTACCCAATTTAGGTACTGTTGATTGCAATTTAAAGATTTATAAAATCTCTCTTAACCTAAGATTCAACTAAACTGCTCATAATTTATCTGTGGATTATGATACTCTCAAAAATAAGACTCATTGTTAAGCATTCAGCTAAGTCTTCTTTCCTCAATTTTGACAATTTTTCAGTCATTGAATCACTTGACTTTTGACGAAACAACACTCTCATAAACAAAACACTCATTTTTGAGAATTCTGCGATCGTCAAATTTACTTTCGTTATATTTGACAATCGTTTCGTCATTGAATCACGTGACCTTTGACGAAAACAAACCCCTCAAATTTTGAACGAAAGTCATTTACTCAGATTATTTTTGGCCTTTTTCTGGGTCAAAAGCTCATGTCTGGTTCTTATACTTAGTTTGTCACTATTCAATCGAATCTTCTTGGCCTAATATTAAAAACATTTACAAATTAATTTGTATTTTATAAATAATATTGTTTTCAATATAAAGTAAAAGGTTCCTAATATTGTCTGTCTACAATTGATTTTTAAGGTCGGTCTAGTAGTTTAATTGACAAGACCCTGGAACTGCGGTGCCTGAGGATATGGGTTCGATTCCCGCTTAGAATTGGGTTTAATTGTCGGTATTTATTGAAAGTGATTTATGTAGGCAAACATATACTCATTCGACTCCTTTTTACTCATTGTACTTATTTTTGAGTATGCATTTTCAAAATTGAAACTAATATATTTGGGGCCATTATAAGCATCGAATGTACTGAAGAATGAGTACAGTTTACTTATTTTTGAGTACCTATTTTTAATAGTGTGGAACAATGTACATTGTTTTTGTCCCTTTAGTAAAAAGGGCAAAGACAAAAGTTTTCATAAATAGTGTAATAAAATAAGTACCTAATGTCATATCTTGCCACACAAATAAAACTTCAGAATATCTGCTTCCCAATATAATGTAGAACAGCACTCTGAAGTTAATTGGTTACGGACATATTACCTTTCAAATTTGTGATATTCTTTTATAATTATTTTGGTATATTTCACAATATCTTCTAATACCGTATTTATATTTGCATTTGCTTCATGTAGTAGAAGAAAGCAATTTTCTCGAACTTATGATTAAAACGCAATCTTATTATACTAACCATAAAGCTATTTCTCAGAAGAATTATGACCCAATACATGACTTTCGACAGGAGATGTTTATAGTTTCAGGGCATAAAACTCAAGATGAAAGGTCGAATATCCATTCACTAAATTCCAATAGAGATAATTTAGTACCGATTAGAAGAAATACCATGTTTGTCCTTCAACATATTTTCTAGATATTAATAAGTTGGATCATTATTGATAATATATATTTTCAAAAGTAGCGCTATCGACATTAATATATATTGCATGAAACAGGCAAATGTCTATTTTACAGAATATTGATCAATGTAATATTTATTTTACAATAGAAATATTCTTAATCAGTGTCTTTTAGTTAGTCGTTCTTTTAGTGTGTGAACGTGATTGTTGTTATTCTTAATAATAAGTGCTTACATATTACTATTTGAGGAAGAGGGAAAGGTGTTTCAGCTGTAACTTTTCAATTTTTCCATCCCAATTTTATAAACTTTGAAAACGAGTAACTGATATTATTTAAAAACTATTAAGAAAATGTTTTAAATGAATTCTTGTCATATACGCTTTTGTGATAAAATTTATTATAAACAAAACTCAAGTTTATTAATGCAAACGATAATTTTCACCGAAGTTTAAAATTTCGTGGAAACACACACACCGCCCATCAAAACTTAGAAAAATTTCAAAAATCCTTTCAGAGTGCAGAAAAATGAATTAATTGAAGCAATTGAAAACTAATTACTAACAAATTGAGGAAACTTTTGTCCAAACATTACACTGAATGCAATCTTAATATTATTCATAAAAGCGGCTCGCAAATAACACTATTATCATATATATTAGAACATATAAAAACTTTTGAGCATATTCATTCTCGCTTATAATGTTGGTAGGTAATTTAAATACTGTATGCATTCTTGTGTATAGAACATTTTTAAGGCGCGAAAATGGCGATATTATACGTGTAATAAAATATTAACATACCATTGCGTGACACACTTTTATGCCTTTAATTAATTGTTGAGATGAAGAGTCGCTCTCCGACTATTCTAATTAATTCCATTAATTAATTTTCAAGATTTGTTGGGAACTTAAATAATAGACAATTGAGCTATCGTAAGTTTACACAAAACTATCGTTAGGTTATGTGGTACATTTTTACACTTGATTTGTCTGTAATTTGCCTAGAAATATGTAAATCTTGACTAAAAGCAACATTATTTGACAATGGCAAGTACATTCAAGAATAGTTATTTGGTGTAGAACTGGTTTCTGTGGTATTAAAGAAAAAATTATATCTTTAAGTTAAAGCTGCTCTGTAAAAAAAACGTGCTTAAAAATGAATACATGAACGTACTCGTTTTTCTTTGAGTACAATTGCATCTTAAATGAGAGATGACGTTCTCGAATTTCTAGTAATCGAACTTTCACAAAAATGAGTAGTGTGATTTAAAAATGCTAATTTCAGCTTCTGTTCTAAGCATCTTAACAAAGCGATCTGACAAACTTGAAATGGTTGTGCAGTAGATTGTTTTCCACATCATTTGACGTCAATTCCTTATACTCAATTATCTTACTTCCCATTATTTTAGAACACCTTTTTAACATTTCTTCTTTAGTTTATGACTTCTTCATGTCGCCTTGATATTACAACGAATAAGGCACTGGAACGTGATGCCTGAGGACTTGGGATCGATTCTCGGTAAGTCTTGGTTGTAATGTTTTATTCTTATTGAAAAAGATTTATGAAGGCAAGCAACTGCTCTTTTTATTCATTTTTAATGGTTGTATTTAATTTTGAGTACATGTTTTTTTACAAAAGCGAAACTTATGTAATCGGAGCATGATGATAATCATCGAATGTACTCAAAAATGATACTTGTTACTTATTTTTGAGTACCTATTTTTAACAGTGCATTGTCTCGGATGGAAAATAACCACCAATCCAGTGTCTCGAACGTCAAGCGCGGCGTCTGTAGATGGAAAGCGCGATGACATGTTCTTTAGCTTAAAAAATAAGGATTTCTGTATTTCAGATTAACTGATGGGAAGGAAGAAGGAAAATGATTTTCAAAGTTTCTATTATATATCTATTTTGGGGATATAAAACGCTAATGACGTAATATTTTGTCGTCGTGCTTTGGGAATAATGGTATCTTTTTTCTTCCAATGATTTTGCCAAAGCTAATAATTGGTCTATGTATCATGTTGCATCAAAGATCAATGTTAAGTCTAATGTTCCTTGTAATCGGATATTTCTTACTTTCTTTTTCCTTAGACTCATTAGGCCTTTTCTACAAGGACGTTATATCACGCATAAGCTTTTGTAGATGGCTCTGCGATTGGCGGATAAAATCCACGTGTTTGTATTGACCAATTGCAGAAGCATTTGCTGCGTTATCTTTTGCTGATGGCTCTATGATTGGATAATACTAACCACGTGGATTCTGTCCACCAATCGCACAACCATCTGCAGCTGACGCATGTGCACGACGTCCATGTATAAGGAACTATATAGTATTTCTTAGCTTTGTAGTATTTTTAATTTTGTTATCGAATATTTAAAGTAAAAATCCGCACTTTTTGAGAAATATCAAACTTAAGTCTAACTTAAAGTCTTTCTACGTACCAGAACGTTAAAATGATATTTAATATATTTAAAATCAGCTGCAGGGGTTTCATATTAGAAACATCATGTTACTTAATTTAGAGTGATTCATTGCAACACTGTATGTTCGTTTTAAATAGCACAATTGACATAAATGTGGATGCTTTCGGTATGAGATTAGGTGTCCATGCGTGTTTAATCATGAAATAACGCAAAACATGTATTTGGCATGGATGGGGTCATACAAACATTTCATTTTGGAAAAAGACATGTACTCAAAAATGAGTACAATGTGTGAAAATTATTAAAAAGAGCAGTAACTTGCCTATAAAGGCCGCCTTCATAAACCATTTTCAATAAATATCAATAATTACAACCAAGACTTACCGAGAATCGGACTCAGATCTGAAGGCGCCGGAGTCCAGTTCTTTATCCGTTGTACTACTAGGACGACGTGAAGAAGTTATAAACAGAAGTAATTTCAAAGTGGTGTGCCAAAAGAATGATAAGTAAGATGTTATGCATTGTAATAACTCAATTACCATTTAAGCAAACTACATCAAATAATGCGGAAAAACATCTTCTGAATATCTATTTTAAGTTTGTCATGTCGCTTTGTTAAGATGGCTTGAACAGAAGTTGAGATTGGCAATATTAAATCACACTGCTCTTTTTCGAGAAAGTACGATTACTGAAATTTGAATATGTCATCGCTCATTTATAATGCAATTGTACTCAAAGAAAAACAAGTATGTTCAGGTACTCATTTTTAAGTACTTTTTTTGTTTCAGTTCATCTTCATTGCGTCCTGCTCTACAGCGAGCCAAGCTGGACTCCAGACGTTGACTATACTCGGGGACAACCTAAGTTGAGCCTAAAGCAATTGAATATTTATACATATCATAGCTTCCGTTTCAGGTTCAACTTAGGTTGTCCCCGAGTATTGCGTTAGCGAGAAGGGAGTGGAACCCACTAGTGTTGTGATATAAATATAGTGCATTAATTTATATACTAGTTAATATTAAATAGTTATTTATAATTTATATTTATTTTATGCACGCAAACTAGTTTGTAGATATTTCCAAGATGGTGGCCGTTTTATTATTTCAAAACCTTTCAAGATTCTGGCAGTTTAAGTGCTTTCGTTTTATGTACGTTCGTTTTATGTATGTACGTTTTATGTATGTTCGTTTTATGTATGTACGTTTTATGTACGTTCGTTTTATGTATGTTCGTTTTATGTATGTTCGTTTTATGTATGTACGTTTTATGTATGTACGTTTTATGTACGTTCGTTTTATGTATGTTCGTTTTATGTATGTTCGTTTAATGTATGTATGTATCTACTATTCCTATAGTTAATAGTAAATAATAAATCAATAGTGCTTACAAAAAAATTCAATAAAAAACGCAATCTGAGAGGGGAGAAGCGTTTTGATAAACGACTTAAATCTTCGAAAATTTTATTACATTTTTAATTGTTTGATGACATTTCACAACTCGTTTTCTAAATGTTCTTTCCTGAATAACTTACATTCACACACCACAAAAATAAGTAGTATGTAGAAGATGGCATTTGGATCAGTTTACGCCATGCCACGCCATGTACGCTGGAATGTATTTTGTCAATTTCCCTTTTTGGTGTGTCAGTTTCCCATTTTTATATTTGGATCAATTTATGCCACGTGGCATGAGGACTGGAGATGTGAATTTTGGTGTGCCAATTTCCCATTTTGGTGTGATTGTCAATTTCCCATTTTGGAGTGCAAATTACCCATTTTGGTGTGATTGTCAATTTCCCATTTTGTTGTGATTGTCAAATTCCCATTTTGGTGTGCCAATTTCCCATTTTGGTGTGATTGTCAATTTCCCATTTTGGTGTGCCAATTTCCCATTTTGGTGTGCCAATTTCCCATTTTGGTGTGATTGTCAATTTCCCATTTTGGTGTGATTGTTAATTTCCCATTTTGGTGTGTCAATTTCCCATTTTTATATTTGGATCAATTTATGCACGTGGCATGAGGACTGGGGACGTGACTGGAATGTTGGCGGGTTTTCGGTGATGGTAATTTGTCATTTTACAATTTTGGTGTGTAAATTTCCCATTGCGTTTTTATATTTGGATCAATTTATGCCACGTGGCATGAGGACTGGGGACGTGGACTGGAATGTTGGCGAGTTTTCGGTGATGGTAATTTGTCAATTTCCCATTTCGGTATGTCAATTTCCCATTTTGGCGTCAATTTCCCATTTTGGTGTGTCATCTTCTCATTGCGTTTTTATATTTGGATCAATTTATGCCATGTGGCATGAGGACTGGACTGGAATGTTGGCGGTTTTTCGGTGATGGTATTTTGTCAATTTCTCATTTTGATGTGATTGTCAATTTCCCATTTTGGTGTCAATTTCCTATTTTGGTGTGTCAATTTCCCATTTTTATATTTGGATCAATTTATGCCACGTGGGATGAGGACTGGGGACGTGGACTGGAAAATTAGATGATATTTTGTCAATTTCCCATTTTGGTGTGTCAATTTCCCATTTTGGTGTGTCAATTTCCCATTTTGGTGTGTCAATTTCCCATTTTGGTGTGTCAATTTCCCATTTTGGTGTGTCAATTTCCCATTTTGGTGTGTCAATTTCTCATTTTGGCGTCAATTTCCCATTTTGGTGTGTCAATTTCCCCTTACAGGCACCGCAGCCCAGTGCTTTATCCGTTGTACTAACAGGGTGACGTGAAGAAGTTATAAACAGAAGAAATGTTAAAAATGTGTGTCAAAAGAATAGGAAGTAAGATAATTGAGTTGTAATAATTCAGTTTCCATTTCAGCAATCGACATCATATAATGTGGAAAACCATCTTATCTTATGAATAACTATTGTTAGTTTATCAGGTCGCTTAGTTAAGATGGCTGGAACACCAGCTGAGATTGGCAATATTAAATAACACTGCTCATTTTTGAGAAAGTACAATTACTCAACCTTGAGTTAATCATCGCTCATTTACGATGAAATTGTAATCAAAGAAAAACAAGAGTGTTCAGGTACTCATTTTTAAGTACTTTTTTTACAGTGTATATTTATCCTTAAAATAGAACTTTTCATGATATCGGAAATCCATAAATGAAATATAAATGTGAGTAATAGTGAAATTTATGTGGGCCTTAACTCCCGCTGAAGGCTGTTTTGATGAAAGAAGCCCATATAGGACAAGTAAATACTTAAAAAGGTCCTAAATTAATGATGAGTTATACTTAGGAAAACGTAATAAACTTAAGAGTTACAAGAAAATATAATCCCCAAAATAAAATTTTGTACACGCAAACAAAAACTTTTAAACAATAAAAGACATCTATGCATTAAAACTAAACTTTAATGCAGGTAATAAATTTGGTTTTTGTTGTTGATTTTTGGAGTTAAGCCCTTCTTTCTTATGACGGCTGTGGTGATGCAATTAAATATGCCTCTCCACCTGTTTTCCCACGCAAGAGTAAAGCGCCAGACTGACTGGACCATAAACCGTCTAAAAAAAAAGCCTTTACAAAGAAAGTCTTTCGTCCCATACCCAGGCCCCATAAAAGTAAAATATATGGTGTCTTTCGTCTCACCAGGCCCCATAAAAGTAAAATATATGGGGTCCCTTTCATCTCGTCGGGGGCCCTTTCAACTCGTCGGCATCCAATCTTGTGAATGAGGTATTTTTGCCAAATCACAGGCGTGGAATCATTATGCCCGCGATCCAATGGGATGATCTAGGGGCTGTACACACACGCCCACCTTGTACAGTACTCTTCTGCACGTAGACTCTCAAAGAAAACATTTTTACACTTAGCACTTAACTCTTAGACTTCACTCTTAGGACTGGTACTCTGAGATCTCGCTCTCCCATATTTTTGGACGAGCACTTGACGGAGACTCTAGTAATGTTTGTGTAAAAACACTGTAATCAATCTCTTGTTTGAGATATGCTCCGGGACGGACTGTCAGCCCCTGTTTGCCTGGTGAGTCATGCAACCAATATACTCTCGCATATTGTAATAAATATGTATTTATGGAAAGTTTAAGTGTCTGTTCCTTGCTTTAATTATAGTTTAAGTTTTTGCATTTCTATGCCTTTTCTTCCCAACAGGAAAATCTACGTTCCGGGTAAATTAATATTGAAATCACAACGCAATGTCTCTCTTTATCTATACGATCTAGCCAAAGTAATTAAAGGTATTAATCTTAATAGTAATTGTAAAGTTAATGTTAATTCAAACATTGCACTCTACGCTTCCTAGAGAAACTGTTTTAATACAACGGCAGTGAAGAATTTGTATTTCTGGACTTAGTATGTACAATTGGAAGGTACAGGAAAGCAATTGGATATTTGTCACTCTGCTTCGGTGGAATTTATTGCTAAGTTTTTTAGGATTGATATTTATCTATTCGAACTTTTCTTAACATGCACACCCAGAGTGAGTTTAATCACATTAAAATTAGATCAAATGTAATATAGGAGTATACATACATAACCCGTATGACAATCGTGTTAAAATTTTAGGATCTCAGAACTTTTTAAAGATTTCAGAATTTTTTAAACAAAATTATTTGAGAAGTTCTTAAAAGATTTTTTATTAAAATATTTTAACAATTTATTTAGTTAAAAATGAATTAATATAAATATAAATATAAATATAAATATAAATATAAATATAAATATAAATATAAATATAAATATAAATATAAATATAAATATAAATAAAACCCTCTGGCAGTGAAATATTTTTTTTAAATTTATTTATTAAAGCTCGCCAGACAACGGATACATTTAAAAATTTAATTATTATTGTTCTTTAGAGTTCCAGACAACTAAGAACAGTTTTCATCATCTAAAATAGAAAACAATTATTTCTTAAATAATTGAACTCTTCAATTTTATAATAAAATACGAAACCTTGCACCGATAAAAGTATTAAATATTCATTGGACAAGGAAATAAATACGTGATATTAGGATTTCCGAACAATATATTTGAATATTCAATGTTTTGTTTACAAAACTATCATTAAAGAGTAAACACCAAACATGAAACACCCACATTCACTAACTAGATTCGCAAACAACTATTTTCTTGGAATTTTAAATCGGCATATATTTGCTTACTTAAATTGAATCCTATTATACCTAATTGTATGAGCATAATCGGATAATGTTTTATATACTGTAGAACGGGGTAACTTTGGGGTTGTAGGCGGAACTTTGTGACATCGAGTAATTTTCAAGTTTCGAATTTCCAGCCAATGCCATGCGTTTTGAATTAGAGCGGAATAACCGCTACCGAATCCGCCTGTTTGTTCTACCACCCTATAATTGCACTGACGTACGGAGGCATACTGTTTTGTTTTCAACCATTTTGTACTGTACTTTTGAATCGAAACCTATGACTTTGATTGCATTTTTAGACTATATTCACATTTGTTCAATATTGTTTTGTAATGTGATGTAGTTCATTGAAAACTTACAAAAATATTTGCAAAAAATATGGATCAATCTTCTTTTGAAATTAGACTTATCATATATAAATAAGATTGATGCAATATTAATGAAACAGTTTCCAGTTACTAACGTCTTATATAAAAATCTATACTTATATAATTTTCAAGTACGCATAGCATTAATGGGACATCTACTTTAAGTTTTAATTATCTTTGTTAAATAGAAGGACAATCAGCGGGAACCCAAGGCGTAAAGTAGTGCTTATTACAATGAAAGAGAGATACTCTTTTCGAATTTAATTGCCAAACACAACGCTCTTTAAAGTTGCCGATGGAAATAACAGCGAACACACTTAAGTACGAAATATAAGGGAAGCTGTGTGTTTTTCAATGATTAGTGTGATTACAGCAATTAGAACGAAATAGAACAGAATTCTAACGAATGGAAATTCTTCTTTAAAAGAGACTTTCTTTCAAATTTCGTTGAAGTCCCTTTACGAGAGTAAAGCCGCAAACAAGAATGATTTCTAAATATCCTTGAATACAAATGAATGGGGAATTACTTAAAAGTCTTAAAGTTAGAGAAGTTAAGATAATTGTTAGGCCTAATCTCTTAAGTAAAGTAATTATTTTAGTAGCGTGTGTTAAAAAGAAATGGCTAAAATAGGCTTAACTGTTTACATATTAACCCTTTCTTTGTCTTTTTTCCTTAAAAATGTCGTTTAATTTATTTAAAAAAAATTAATTAAAATTCTTTTTTTGTGTTCTATCTTTAATTTTATTTGCATTATTATCTAACAGCAGGAAACAACATTTCAATGTATACTAATTTTGATTCAAAACGACAAATAAAAATGGGTGGTGCCGTGATCCTTTTATAAGTTTCGTACCTGAAAAGTATACCTTAGAATGAACAACACATAGCTTAATATGCCCATCAAAATATCTTCCGTGATATCGCTATTATTGATTAATCAATCCTAAAAAGTGTAGCCCGTTATAAACCAAATATTATTTGTTATAGCAGACTTTCAGACTGCCAATTCAATTGTTCGTAAATATTTCTTTGTTTATTCGGAGAAATGCTATAGAAAAGGCCTTTCCGTAGTTGTTAAGAAATCTATTTATATCTCTCTCTCTATATATATCCCTGAAGCCCCCCCCCCCCCCCCCCGACAGATAAATTCCTGGATCCGGCCCTGCTTGATTTTCGTACAAATTATGAATTAAAACTTTGCTATATCTATATATATATATGAAGATATTTTTTTTAATACAAATCTACTGTATTGTTTCGGGATTAATGCACATACTTCACTTTCGAAACAAGTGGAAGGTCACAGTTTACATGAGATTTCGAACCGCCCACCCCTTAAAGCAGAAATTACTTCTTACTAAAACCACCAGATGGAGCCACGGCAAAGGGAAAGGCCAACTGTATGTAGGTGTGTCTGGTATTTCAGCTGGAATTTTTTATTAATTATGTAATAGTTTTTGTCACAATTTCTTATGTTATAAATATTCATATTAATATAATTTGTTAAAAATAAAACTGGTTGTTAAAACTAAAAATAAAATAATTTCGACTTATTTCTTATTTTATAAAAAATAAAGCAACTTTATTAAATTTTAATTTTGAATTAAACCAATTCGCTAAGTATATTAAAACATGAATTCCATTGATTTGTTAGCCATATTAATAGTATTATTTATATGTTATTCACATAAGAAATTTTAATCACAAAATAAAAATTAAAATAAACGAATAAAGTTTTTCTCACATATTTATATAAGGAAAAAGAAGCACATTAATAATAGTTCATAAAAAAAAATGATTAAACGAATCAACGTTTAGTTTATCTTAAAAATACCGACTATTGCAACAGAAACATACCAAAATTAATTTCCTTAATTTTTTTCAATGTTAGTTTCTTTTTGTCAAAAGTAATTGAATTTCGGTTTATATGTAAGGAAGTCTCAAAAACTAATTAAAAGTATAAGTGGACTAACCGAAAGAAATTCACCCTCATCCTTTTGCCCTGAAAACTGTTTTTAATACGAAATCAGTTCTTGACATTTCAGGTATGCATGAAATAATGTTTTCATATTTTAAGCAAACCACGTGTCACAACGTTTCCAATTGGATATTTGGATTCTATTATTATTGTGCTTTATGTAATTTTATATTTTTGTAATAATTGAGTTTTAGGAAATTATTTTTTCAAGCACGAAATAGGGTGACTTTGCGTAATTAAATCTGATGTTGGAATCTTATGCTAATTGTTTTTGACTTTTATTTAAGATGTTTATTTTGATATTTACATGAACTAATGAATTTACTATTTTTTGGTGAAATAGGTTGGTTGAACTATCATTGAATTGCAGCTGCATTATGGGATACTGCCGACGGTTCGGGTTACATCAGTAAAGACCCGAGAACAATGTCTCGTAATTTCGAATCATGGAAAGAGAACAACACCTAAGCTGGCACCTCACGCAACATCAAAAGGCAATGTTATTGGAATCATGGTCTGGGTAGAAATAATTTTGAATGACCACACTGATATGTGCCTTTTTACCTGAGGATCCGTGAAGGCAGAAAGGTATACATACAATTTTTTTTTATATTTACTTTTTAAGTTTATTAAATGTGAAATATGTTATAACTTCATTCTAATAAACTATAATGCTCGACCCAATTGCTCAATAATGGTGTCTGACTGTTTTGAGAGCGTAAGTATCCAGCGTTTGGATTGGCCTGCATATTTTTCAGATATAAATTGAATAAAACATACGTCGAACAATGAATTTACATCATATTTCAGTACCCTCCAGTAGCTTTTAAACTGAATTTATTGTTTTTTGCATAGTTATCTCATGAACTTCTAGACAGTTTAATTTAAAGTATTCAAAATCCCTGCCAAATAATATAAATCAGTCGGGTTCTTCGTACAGTTAACACTGTCTATGTAGTTATTAACAGATAACACTGTATATGTAGTTATTAACAGATAACACTGTCTATGTAGGTATTAAGAGATAATACTGTCTATGTAGTTATTTACAGATAGCACTGTCTACGTAGTTATTAACAGATAACACTGCCTATGTAGTTAGCAACAGATAACACTGTCTATGTAGTTATTAACAGATAACACTGCCTATGAAGTTATTAACAGATAACACTGTCTGTCAATTTTACTATAGCGTACATTAAAAAAATAAAGGTAATATAAAATGTTAATTTTCGCACTTACAAAAGTAATGCGAGATAGATTCAATTTTATGATTGTCCCTTTTAATTGTTAAAAAACAATAATGCTAACAATATATTAAGAATTTGTCTAAACTACATTCTATATCGTCGTTTTGATTGACAAAAACTGCTTGGCGACTAAATACAAGCAATTCACTTTTAAACGTGGAATCGTTTAAACAAAAAGAAATTATATGATTACCTTGGTTTGGTTTTCATCGCCAAACATCTTTCGATACGGCTTCTGAATCCATGGTGTGGAGTAACTCGGTTTGTAAATTAAGCCGACGATATTTTAAAGTAGCAAAAACACATACCCGTTTTCCGAACGGCTTTAATTGAAACCCTGCTTTATAGAAACTAATAAACTACACTATCTTATTAGGATTTCTCGACTGAACTTTCACGTTTAATGATTAGTTATCAAGTATTTTAAATGTCCTTTTTTCCTTTATGGGTTGCTAATAAATAATAACTTTAAATAAGTACACAAATGCTCATTTATTACTTAGTTTGCTGGTTATTTATTATGATAATCCTCTGAAAATTAAAAATATTTTCTTGATAAAATATATATTCTACTTAAGGTCCTTTTAAATATCGTTATTTCCCATTTATATTTAAAAGTTTTAAAAACTTTTAATAATCTCGATAATGGCATTTTCCGAAGTTATTTTTTGCATTAATTAATACTGCTTTTACTTGTTAGTGTGAATTTACATATAATTTCAAACACTAAATATGTAAACACAGTTTCAAAGCATAAACTAAATGACAGTTCAATAAAGCATTTTAACTTGTAATATCGAAAAGTATTTGGAAAAGTAAATGCTAATAATTTCTTGATATAATATATATATACAATATATATATACAATATATATATACAATATATATATACAATATATATATACAATATATATATACAATATATATATATATATATATATATATATATATATATATATATATATATATATATACAATATATATATACAATATATATATATATATATATATTGTATATATATATATATATATATATATATATATATATATATATATATATATATATATATATACAATATATATATATATATATATATATATATACAATATATATATATATATATATATATATATATATATATATACAATATATATATATATATATATATATATATACAATATATATATATATATATATATATATATATATATATATATATATATATATATATATATATATATATATATATATATATATATATATATATATACAATATATATATATATATATATATATATATACAATATATATATATATATATATATATATATATATATATATATATATATATATATATATATATATATATATATATATATATATATATATATATATATATGTAAGATATTTTATAACTCGTCTTCCCACTATAAAATTATAACATTACTGTAATTAACTTTATTTAAATATGGATATCGCCCCCTTTTCGCAGTACTAAAGCATCCCTCATGTGACTGCTTTCCCCCCTACGCCACTTCAAAATCCCAAACCCAAACCTTAAAATGCGAACCAAAACCGAGCTGAACCAATCAGAGGCGTCCACGGTCCAGTCTCCTTCTCAAAATATCCGTATTAGCTACCCAGATTCCGATGTAACCTCAAAACTGAAAGAGGTCGTATTATGATGTCCTGCACAATAAAGGATTATTCACAAATTATTTCGGCTATGACTTATGTCTTCAGAACTGCACCCATCTAAATAATAAACATTACATATATATATATAATATATATATACACACATATATATATATATATATATATATATATTATCATCTTCATATTTAGTTTACAACTGTTAGATTGACCACAGTCGATAATTTAAAAAGCACACTTTTTATAATTACTAAAAATAATACTATTCTTTCTTTTATTCAATATTAGTAAAAAGATTTTTATCGGCAAGACGGCATTACATCTTGTGTCTTAAAAAATACACTTTCGAAAGTGACGTTGATTTACAGGATGACGTCAGGTGCATAGAGTTCGCTGAAAGTTACAAACTACGCAGTGTTCACTTTCATGTTTATATATTTCCCAATGCACAAAGAAGTTTCCAAGACAACGGAAAGACGAATTTGAAAAGATTCAAGATATTGCTAATCACTGCTGTTTATTTACCCTTGAAATTCTATTAAACAACTATTTTTTAATTTTTTTTTTAACTTTCTGGAAATACGTTCTGAAAATATGATTCGCCTCTATTCTCTTTTTTTCCTTTTTCTTCGCTTTCTTTTTCTTCTCTTTTTTTTCTTCTCTTTTTTTTCTTCTCTTTTTTTTTCTTCACTTTTTTTTTCTTCTCTTTTTTTTCTTTTTTTTTTCTTCTATTTTTTTCTTCTTTTCTCTTCTTTTTTTTTTGAGACCTCACATGGTAAGGTCCATTGCTTATAAAAACCGTAAAAGGGATCAAGGGTTCTTTACTCTAGAAATAATGTCTAAAACTAGCATGCACGTGCAATACTTATCACATGAACAACCCCCCCCCCCCTACACACCATACATCCATTCGGGTGAAAGATATTAGCGACTCTTTTATCGCCAAAACATCAAAAAAGTTTAATATTCTTCTCCTAGATGGCAGCATTATCAACGATTTTTTAAAAAATCGCGTTAAAATGAATTATTTTAACGCATTTTTAAAAATAACTGTTGATATTTATGAGATGAAAGTACGATTCGTCACTGGTCAATGAAATTCTCTTTCTTTTGAGACCTCATGTGTTAAGATTCATTGCGTCTAAGGGGCGTAAAAGTGATCTTCACTACAGAAATAATATATATGATGATTAAGGATTTTACATCTGATATCAGATTAAACGGAAAGTAAACTTATATTAGAAAAAGCATACGATTTCGATCCTTTTGACTCTTTAATAACTGTTTGGTGTTTTTTGTCTTCGAATTTTCTTTACATTCATATTTAAATGTGAAATAAAGTTATATTTAGTTTAAGGCGTGTACCGTCAAAATCACGAGTATTTCCGAGTGCAAATTTAAGAGAAGAGATGGACACAAATGAAAATTTATGTTTTTATCTATCGACGTAAAACACAGCAAAACGAGAGAACCTTACTAATAGAACGAACCAAACGAAATGAGCGTTTCGAATAAAACGAACGAACCTTACTAATTGAACAAAGCAAACGAAATGAGCGTTTTGAATAAAACGAGCGAACCTTACTAATTGAACAAACCAAACGAAATGAGAGTTTCGAATAAAACGAACAAACCAAACGAAATGAGCGTTTCGAATAAAACGAACGAACCTTACTAATTAAACAAACCAAACGAAATGAGCGTTTCGAATAAAACGAACGAACCTTACTAATTAAACAAACCAAACGAAATGAGCGTTTCGAATAAAACGAACGAACCTTACTAATTAAACAAACCAAACGAAATGAGCGTTTCGAATAAAACGAACAAACCAAACGAAATGACCGTTTCGAATAAAACGAACGAACCTTACTAATTGAACAAACCAAACGAAATGAGCGTTTCGAATAAAACAAACGAACCTTACTAATTGAACAAACCAAACGAAATGAGCGTTTCGAATAAAACGAACGACCTTACAAATTGAACAAACCAAACGAAATGAGCGTTTCGAATAAAACGAACGACCCTACTAATTGAACAAACCAAACAACATGAGGGTTTCGAAAAAAATAAAAGTACCTTACTAATTGAACAAACCAAACGAAATGAGCGTTTCGAATAAAACGAACGACCCTACTAATTGAACAAACCAAACGAAATGAGCGTTTCGAATAAAACGAACGAACCTTACTAATTGAACAAACCAAACGAAATGAGCGTTTCGAATAAAACGAACGAACCTTACTAATTGAACAAACCAAACGAAATGAGCGTTTCGAATAAAACGAACGAACCTTACTAATTGAACAAACCAAACGAAATGAGCGTTTCGAATAAAACGAACGAACCTTACTAATTGAACAAGCCAAACGAAATGAGCGTTTCGAATAACATGAACGAACCTTACTAATTGAACAAACCAAACGAAATGAGCGTTTCGAATAAACCGAACGAACCTTACTAATTGAACAAACCAAACGAAATGAGCGTTTCGAATAAAACGAACAAACCAAACGAAATAAGCGTTTCGAATAAAACGAACGAACCTTACTAATTTAACAAACCAAACGAAATAAGCGTTTCGAATAAAACGAACGAACCTTACTAATTGAACGAACCAAACAATTGAGCGTTTCGAATAAAACGAACGAACCTTACTAATTGAACGAACCAAACGAAATGAGAGTTTTGAATAAAAGGAACGATTCTTACTAATTGAACAAACTAAACAAAATGAGCGTTTCGAATAAAACGAACGAACCTTACTAATTGAACAAACCAAACAACATGAGCGTTTCGAAGAAAACGAAAGAACCTTATTAATTAAACAAACCAAACGAAATGAGCGTTTGGAAAAAAACGAACGAATTGAATAAATTGAACAAACCAAACAAAATGAGCGTTTTGAATAAAACGAACGAGTTGAACAAAATGAAAGAACCGCAGAAATGGAGCGAAATAAACGAAACAAACACAGCGAAAAAATGTAACAATTTGTATGAACCGGATGCACAAATTATTTTAACAACACATGTGCAATGAAATGAAACAATCGAACAAAACGAACAATTCTAACGATCCAAGCTATTGGAACGATTTAAACAAAATGACCGAATCAAACGACCGCCAAATGTGGCGGCGTTTCTATGGGAACGAAAGGGTTTCTAGAACCCGATTTTGAAGACGTTGTAAGTCAAAAACTTAGTCATATAAAATTAGCAATTTATGAATATTTTTAATGTTATCTTTGTCTATGAAAACATCTAAGATTCTTGGATACTAAATCATTAGCTTTAATGTTTTGTCTTCCAGTACCTATTAACCAAATATTAAACATCATTATTTCTATATATATAACATTGATTAAATAACTTGTTAGTGTTTCTTCCAAATCTCGTCGATTCTTGTCTTTTAGAGTTCCAGTTTCCGTTAGAAATCATTAAAATATGACTCTTACTCAGATTTTCTATAGCTATTAAACTATATTGATGTTAAGGCAATTACTTGAAATATAGTATTTAGTCTTAAAACGATCCATGAAATGCGTAAACGAAATATATTTTCAAAGTAGAAGTTTTTTTTAGAACAAAAACTTTTATTAATAGCTTGCAAATAGAACTTTGAAGATCACAACTGGCTAAATTTATGGTTACTATTTGATAATTATAAATTTAATTTTATGGTATTATGAATAACTATTTATAAAAATAATCCATTACATGTAGTATAAAAAATCTTAACGCCAATTCTTATATATTATAGTTTAAAAGATATGACAAAACATTTTGGTAAAAATTACAAATGTTTAAAAAAGCTTAAATCTTTTTTCAACACAAATTTAAAAAAAATAGATTAAAAAAAAATACAATTAATTATGGAATATTTGTTAAAAATATTGTTTTCTCATATAAATTTAAATAATATACTTTAAAACTTTAATTCAAAAGACAAAAACAATTTCAGATGATACCGTGCTCCTTGATATTTGGCCTAAACACTGTTAAAATAAGGTACTCAAAAATAAGTAAAGTGTACTCATTTTTGATAACATTTGATGCATATCATGTCTCCGAATACATTTTTCAATTTTGAAAAAGACATGTTTGTTAAGATGGCTTGAACAGAAGCTGAGATTAGCAATATTAAATCACACAGTTCATTTTCACGAAAGCACGGTTGCTTAAATTTGAGTCGTGGTCGCTCATTTACGATGCAATTCTACACAAAGACAAATGAGTTCAGGTACTCTTTTAAGTGCCCTTTTTACAGTGAACCTTTAGATTCTGATCATGCTCCATATTTTCCTAATATCCCATATCCCAGTAGAAAATATGAGATAATTCATAAATAGTTTAGTGTCACAGAACAATTCTCATAAGAATTCGAAGCATAACTTGTTTCAATTCTCGGTGGCTGTTATTCTCAGAATCGTCTTTTGATGTTCTCTGGAGGTTTTACCGAAAAATCGAATCAGCAATAAACTCGTTAGCGGTTTGAAGTATATATAAACTTTTTAACAAAATAAGGGGAAAGATTAACGTAACTTACATGTTATCTGAATGTTTTGGCATGTAAATTCAAGAATAAAATTACTGGATGTTAAAACATTTTTTTAAAAATTTGTAAACTTTATTGAATTTATGAATATTTTATTAGATTCGTAAATATTTTTAATACAATTTTATATATCGTTTTGTTAACAAAATCTCAATTACAGATATTATTAATGGAATATACATTAACATTGTTAGATGTAAGTTAATTTCTTCATTTTAATTAAGTTAAATTTATACTCTTATAAATTTTTTTTCCAATTTAGCACTAATTACGAAATAAATAAATAACAGTTATATGTTTTTTATAGTTAATTTAAATACAGATTTTAATAGGTTATAAATAATCGAATAAAATAAGTGGTAATATTTAAATAAAAGTATGTTTATTTATACGCTGTAAAAAAGTACTTAAAAATGAGTACGTGAACCTACTCGTTTCTCTTGGAGTACAAAATGGAGTACGTAAATGAGCGATGATGTAATCAAATTTAAGTACAGTACTTCCTAAAAAATGTGCAATGATTTAATACTGCAAATCTCAGTTTCTCTTCAAGCCATCTTAACAAATCGTCTGACAAACTTAAATAGTTGTTCATAAGATGGTTTTCCACGTCATTTGATGTCTATTACTTAAACGGAATGTTATAATGATGGCTTAATGGAATATATTATAAGAATGGGAAGCAAAATAATTGAGTTATTACAACTCAATTATCTTACTTCCCATTCTTTTTGCATACCTTTTTAACATATATTCTGTTTATAACTTCTTCACATCGCTCTGGCAGTACAATAGATAACACCCTGGACTACGGTGTCTGAGGATATGGGTTCGATTTCCGGTAATTACTGGTTATAAGTGTTGATATTTACTGCAAGTGATTTATGAAGGCAGCCTATGTAAGCAAGCAATTGCTCTTATTTATTAATTTTACTCGTTGTACTGATTTTTAAGTATTAAACATGTATTCAGAGCCATGACGAGCATCCAACATACTCAAAAATGAGTCTATTTTAGTTACGTTTGAGTACCTATTTTTAACAATGTCATGTCAGAATATTAGAAACTTTAGCTCCATTGCTTGTTATACATTTCCCCCATCTTTTGGGCAATTTGTGAATACCACCCCAGTAAAAATCTTCCCCTTTTGCTGCGAACCATTCATGGAGCCAATTTTTAACATCTTTGTACGAACCAAAGCGCTGCTGAGCAAGTGCGTGACCCATCGATGCAAACAAGTGGTAATCGGAAGGAGCCAAGTCTTGTAAGTAAGCCGCATGGGATAGAAATTCCCAGCTGAGTGTTTCCAACGTGCTGCGAACCGCTTTTGCAGTATGTAATGAAGCAATGGCATGAAGAAAAATGACTTTGTGTTGCCTCTTTCGGTATTCTGGCCTTTTTTCAAGAAGCGAACGGTTTAAATCGGTCAATTGTTGTTGGTAACGTTTAGTATTAACCGTTTCCCCAGGTTTTAACAGCTCATAATAGACCACGCCTCCTATGGTCGGTTTTCCATGTTCCTTGTCTGCAACATCGAAGTCACCACTTTTGAAACGCCGAAACCATCATTCACACGTATCTTGCGATGAAGCATGTTCACCATAAGCTTTTCGAAGTAATCGGTGTGATTCAGCAGCATTTTTCTTTAAATGAAAACATAAAAATTAATGTTGTCCGCGAATGCTCTTTGTTCGTATAAATGTCGACGTATTGAACACAACAACACAACACTATGCACACACTTTTCCAATTTATCACTCGTGCGCGTCTGACACTTGGTGATAACAGAACAAAATGGCGCTCTTGCTTCTTTTTAGCACAAACTGCATTGGTGTACCGTCTGTTGTCTGAAATCCGCATTTCATACTTGTACACCTGATATATGAACCATCAGTAGATAAAGGATTAAAAGAAACGTATATCTTTTAACTTGCAAATTTATTTGTAGTCTAATTTGATTGGATATTTTTTTAATAAATGAAATACTATTGTAAATATGCATAATGAAAAATTACGTTAAAATATGACATCATTTCGCCCTGCTACATTCGCACCTAATACTGATTATCCTTATACGAGTATCTGAAAACTACAGCAACTTTTGTAAAGAAATTTCTGTCTCTAGAATTTCAACGTATTATTAAGTGAAGGGAAGTACTTATATTTTAACCGCCTAAAATAACACCTCCGCAGTGCCCTAGGGATTACAATATTAATTATTTCATCCCAGGTAAAGTTGTTGAAAGGAAATTTTATATTCAATATGAAATTACTGTTAGTAAGATTTGAAAAGAAAGGCAAAGTATACACGAATACTTAATGTGTCTCAATAAACTAATAATTAAAAAAAAATTATATGGTGTTAATACGTAAATATTAATCATGAATTCCATTTATTTATACTTTCTTTTTAATTTCGTGTAGTATTTAAACCCCATTTAAAAGAATTCTTGCTTTTCAAATTGACTCGAAATCCCTGAAATATTGGTACATTTTCAGAAATGTTTTCATTAAATATTATAATAAGTATTCTATTGTATGTCACCTTCAACGGTGATTTAATCAGCTGAACTTTCTCATCGTTTTTATTTTATTTCCAAGTAAAGTTTTAAGTTTATTCGCTTTGAAATGTTTTTTAAATTCTGACATATTTTGTTGTTTTCACTAATTTTTGAACTTTCAAATTCGTTTGTTGTTTTCACTAATTTTTAAGAAATTCAAAGTAGTGCGTATGAATAATACGATAAATGCTAAAAAAAAACATGGAAATTCAGCGAATGTATTAAAAACTGTTAATGTACTGCTTCGTTATTCATTAATCAATTTTGACGCAATTTTCAAACAGTTATTTTACTTTGAAAAGGAGTGATTTTTATTTATGTATCCATGCTTTTATTTGTTAAAATCTAATAAACGTTTAAACATTTGTTTAATGATGGAGTTATTTTACAATTTTTATAGAAAACCTGTTTTTATCTGATTTAGTTTTAAAATGTTTAAGAATGGAAAAATCTTAATTATAGCTTGTCTTTTAAAGATTTAGCGGCTTTTATAACTTTCCTTACTATTTATTTCCTTTTTTAAATTGATAAATTTTTTCTTCCAACATTAAAAAAATTTGTGTGAATGTTTTAGTAATTTTAATTTTTATATGGACTTTTGTTATATGTAAATTAAATTATTTTAATTAAGTTAATTAATTAAATTATGAATATTTATATTTTCCATGTAAGGTTGTAGTTATGGCATATGTCAGACACACAAAATTGACAATGGAGTGATGTGATGGCCACGATAATATTTTAACGGACGAATAAAATCAATTGCTCAAGCCCGAGGGAAAGTGTCAGGTACTTAAAAAAACCCATCGCAGTACCCCTACTCAGTAGAAGGAAGAGAAAAACAAATTAATGACACCCGCGAAGCATATCAGGTGGGTCAAGAGAAGTGGGTGCTGTGAATAATAGGGTGGCAGAAAATGTGTTCAGACCGGGTCACTATTGTAGGGCTTTGAGTTTGGTAGACGCCGGAATTGAAAATCTAGGGAATTGTGCATGTATCATCAAGATTAATAAGAACAAAAATATTTCTATAATTTTGAGAATTCAATTCAAGGGATTATTTTTAAGAAAAAACCTTTATTTGATTGCTTTGTGAACAAATAAAACGTTCCAATCTCGACATATGAAGTTCAATTCCAACAAAGCCCAAAACGAAGTTAATAACATCAGGTAATAACGAAAAGTTATTATGGTTATAGTAAATGAACAACATCCAATATATATATATACCATATATGATGAAGAAAATTCTAGTTTTCCTTCATTTTTAACAACTGGTTTACTATCCATTCGATATAATTTTAATAACTCTAAAATAAATATTTGTCTTAAAAAAACCCTAAAAGTTAATATGAGAAAACTAATATAATTTTTCAAAAACTTTTTCCATTATACCCGTATTTCTTGACGTTGAAGATTAATGCTTTAAAATAAAGAATTTATGTCATATACTAGAATTATTTTTAGTTCAATAACTGAAAGATGTATATTTCTGGTTCACTCTTTATTATATGTTTTTTCTTATTTCACTGCAAAATTGAATATTTAAAAAGAAATTCGGGTAGGTACAGGCCACACAGTACCGCAAGGAATGGGTTGGTTGATACTCTTTTGCTACGCAGTACAGAAGATCAGAGGAGGGATAGAGATTAAGGGAGAGAGAACGAGAGAGGGTGAGATAGATAGAGAGAGAGATAGATGGGGAGAGAGGGAGGAGGAGAGAGAGAACAAGAGAAGGATATATAGATGGAGAGAGGGTGGGAGAGAGAGAGAGAGAGATAGATGGGGAGAGAGGGAGGAGGAGAGAGATAACAAGAGAAGGATATATAGATGGAGAGAGGGTGGGAGAGAGAGAGCGGGGAGAGAGGTAGAACGAGAGAGGGGACATAGAGGGAGAACGAGATAAGGAGAGAGATGGAGGAGGAAAGAGAGAACGAGAGAGGGGGATATATATATATATATATATATATATATATATATATATATATATATATATATATATATATATATATATATATATAAATATATATATATATATATATATATATATATATATATATATATATATATATATATATATATATATATATATATATATATAGAGAGAGAGAGAGAGAGAGAGAGAGAGAGAGAGAGAGAGAGAGAGAGAGAGAGAGAGAGAGAGAGAGAACGAGAGAGGGGACATAGAGGGAGAACGAGATAAGGAGAGAGATGGAGGAGGAAAGAGAGAACGAGAGAGGGATATATATATATATATATATATATATATATAGAGAGAGAGAGAGAGAGAGAGAGAGAGAGAGAACGAGAGAGGGGACATAGAGGGAGAACGAGATAAGGAGAGAGATGGAGGAGGAAAGAGAGAACGAGAGAGGGGACATAGAGGGAGAACGAGATAAGGAGAGAGATGGAGGAGGAAAGAGAGAACGAGAGAGGGGATATAGAAGGAGAACGAGATAAGGAGAGAGATGGAGGAGGAAAGAGAGAACGAGAGAGGGATATATATATATATATATATATATATATATATAGAGAGAGAGAGAGAGAGAGAGAGAGAGAGAGAACGAGAGGATAACGAGATAGGGAGAGAGATGGATAGAGAGAGGAGGAGAGAAAAAATATAGAGAGAGGGTAGAGAGAGAACGAGAGAGGGAGATATAGATTGAGAGCTAAAGAGAGAGAGTACGAGGATAAATGGCCAACCTGGTTGACTTAAGACACTTTCCTCTGTTATATGGTAGGTTATATATAATTATTTTAGGTTCATTCCACGTTGACTTATGTGAACGAAAGTGATATTTCAGCCAAGGGCGACATCCCCCTACGTGGCACAAAGGCCAGAAGGCAGAATGGATTAATATTCGACTTGGTTGACGCTGCCCACCTTCTTCTATACGAGAGTATGCTATTTATTCACATAGAAGGATTTCAATTGGTGTTATGTGGACGAAAGCGATACCGCAGACAATTTCGACATTCACTCCACGTGGTAAAAAAAAATCAAATCACCAAAAATGGTTACTAATCAGCCTATTAAACGCGGCACACATTCCTTTATAAAATAGTTTGTCATTCATTCCCATAGAATTCTTCAACGTGGTGTTATGGGGCGGAGACGTATGCTGCACTTGATCAAAATTCCTCCAATATTGGTACAAAAGGAGGATTGGGTTAATCATTAGCCGGTTTGAAACGCACTCCTTCCTCCACACGATGGTTTGTCATTTCTCCATATAGGTGGATTCCACATAGAGTTGTCGTTTATCACTATGCGACACCGTGTAACTATATACTCGCACCGAAAGAAAAAATACGCAATCACCTAATAAATCCACAATTAAGTAACTAATAAAGATTCTGATAATTACATATTAAAATATCCTAAAAAATTCAATTTACTTTTAAATAAACATTTTCTCTCTCAAACCCTCTAAAAAGTTCCCCAGTCGACAACTCCATATATACTCCCCCCTGCTCGCTATACGACAGAGGGGTCCCTATGCTTTGCCGGTCAGCCATTCAAACGATTTGTATCTTCCGATTCCATTCAGCTCAATGCCAAAAGCAACCCCTCAGAGATAACCCCTCCTATGAATATTCAAGTTTCTTCTTGCTGCTACTAAGACGAAGGGGACGTCTCCAAATCTACAAGAGAGAAGGTCCCTCTCCTCGCTGCACTTGGGAAAGCGCAGGTCACGAATGTGACACAGTTGATTCTCCCACCCCCTACCCATTCGACCACCACATACGTAATTTTAGTATACTTTAGAGTTTACCTGAGCTTTGCATATGAAAGTGGTTAAAGGAGAATAAAATAATATACCTGAAAATGAATAAATAATTTTTAAAATTGCAATATATTGAAATAAATATATATTTGAAATTATTATGCTCGATTTTAACTATTCTGATGTATTTCACATACATTTTTAACTTGAAGTTGTCATTGCGTTTTCCGTTTTTAAAATGTTTTATTGGTTGATATATACATACTAGTCCAAAAGAGCATTTTTGAATTGAAATGCTATTAAAACTTGTAAAACTCGAAATCGTTTTTAAATAATTTAAAACGGTATAATTGTTCTACAACTTTTCTTATGCCATTATTTTTTTAAGTGTCTTTGAAATTTTCAGTTTTATACTTCGAAGTCATAAAAAATATCTACTTTTTATATTTGTAATGTCAGAGTATTCATAAAAAAAGCTTTCAATTGTCTAAGATATCAAACTTAAGGAGTTGGGGTTTTGGTTAAACTTTTTTTCATTTTCTGCTAGTTTTACTTACTTTAAGGTACCTAGATTATAAAAGAAGTTTTTATTATTATTTTCCATTAGTTTTGAAGATAACTTTAATTGTGATATATTTTGAGAAAAAGAGTAAAACTGGCTTTTCAAATGATCATCTTCTATTTTCCAAGAAGCAAACAATGAAATAAATAAAATACCAATATGTTCGCCGAAATATATCTAATCGAAAAGCTTTAAAGTTTAGAAGCAAACAAAATGAAATCTGTTACAACAATAAAACCTGATCTTGACATTTCGAAGATATACAAAATATTCTCGTATTTAACTAACTACCCTCTCCATAAAACTCTCAATAAAAAAAAAGTGAACGATAATTATCTTTAACATTTTAGATGCATTTGTATTATTATTTGTATTCCTAAGTATACTTTTTATTAGTTTTTATTTATTTTTCCATTTTATTATAGAAAAAGATATGGAATAGAAAAAGGGATAGAGATAAAGAGAAATATAAAGAGATAAAGAGAAATATAAAAAGATAAATTGACAAAAAGAGGGAGATATAGAGATACGTAAAAAAAGAGAGATGAAGGAAGATAGAAAATAGTAAGGAAGAGGGGGAGAAAAAAATAGAAAAAAACATAGTAAGAATGAGAGAGAGAGAAAGAAATATAAGAAAGAATATATATATATATATATATATATATATATGTGTGTGTGTGTGTGTATGCGTGCAGAGAGAGAGAGACAGAAGAGAAAATTAGGTAGGGAAAGTTATATCTACAATCTATTTTTCAAAATATATTTTGTTTAGTTTAAACCTAAGACATGGGAAAAATATGGAGCACGACATTTTAACTTTCTGCCGATGCCCAAGTTACAGTTTTATTATTAGATATTGTAAGAAATTTTAACAAATTATGAAATATTATGAGCTTTATATTCAAACTCAATGACAACAACATATTTCAAGACATTCAAAATTCTAAAAGCATCAAAAAATTATTTTACCCCTAAGTTTGCTGAAGACATTTTTATGTCAGAGATACATACTAGAAAATGGAATTGAATGTAAGAATAAAGAGTGCCAATCTAGATTAATAGTAGTTCAGTTTTCCTTAAAAAACTAAAATAATTCTTCTTCATTGGGAAATTCCAAAGACAGATAATACCAATCACTTAATTATTTTCTTATATTTTCATTGAAAAAATTTCTGAGTCTCCCATTAAACCTATGTCTCTTTATATTTCTCCGATTAATAGACAGAACAATTTAAAGAGTTACTGTTCTTTTAAGGGATATGAATTATTTTTCTGGAAGGTTTTTTGTATTCTTTAAGAAAAAGATATATTGAGGACAGAGCGAATGCATCCATTTGGTACTGTAATATATTTATATTTTAGTATTAGTCCTGTAGCATTAAGTAAACACAACTTGCTTATTTTTGAGTATCTATTTTTATCTGTGTACAACGTCTTTGTAGCTTAGTTGGTATAGCTCGGAATTTCGGAGGAGTAGGTAATATGTGTCATTCTTTGTAACGTTTGTCCAGAGGAAAAAAAATCGATTCCTTGGTCCAACAAGGTGTACTCACAACGTTTTCATATTTTTTATGCTTTAACCCTTTGCACTCCGTTGGCGCTGCTCAGGCGGCAACATAACGACTCGTTCTTTTGGTTCCCTGCTCTTTAAAATAAACAAAATCTTGTGTTTAAAAAACATCGATATTTTTTTCAACACGTTCATTTGCATATCCAAGACATATTAGGTTTCTTTTTTCTATAAGAAATTCTAAGAAAGAGAACATAAAGGCGAATAACTGTTCCGTAGAAAGAACGAAAAACGCAAAGAGTTCTTTGAGTGCAAAGTGTTAATAGGTTCCAAGCAACGCAATGAAAAACAGCTGATATTTAATATTTAATGTGTGTTGTAAATTTGCTCTGGAAATAATTACCTAGGTTTAAATTCATCATACTGAACATTGACATGGGCCATACATCATAATAATTGGTAAGTTGAAATGAAGCTTGCAACAGAGAAAGGATAGTCTGAAGCAATATGTGCATGAAACACCCAAATAATAAAAACATTTGTGATTAATCATAATATTTACAAGATGATACACTGAATACATGGAATTGATAATACATTTATAGAAAATTTTAATGTATGTATAAATTATATTTGAAAAAAAAAATGCTAAAAAGTTATATTATTTAAATAGGAATTAAGAACCATTTAACCTGACAATAACGTCTGTCATTTCATAATATTTAATAGGATTTTGTGTTTAACGTTTTTGGTTATATTTGGCGGAGAGTATCCATATTTTCTTTATTAAAAATATAAGGTTTCGGGTTTTGTTAATTAGCGTCGCACTAGAGTTGCACAGTGGGCTATTGGCGACGGTTCGGGGCCTATCTCGAAGGAAAAACCCGGAAACGATGCCTCGTATTTTTGAACCATGGTCAGAGGACGAGGAAACAACTGAACTTTCACCCAACGACCGATCAGATTTATCGTGCACCAGTCCCGCATACACTCCGATAATTTTTGTGCATGTTCTGGACGACATTCCTAGTATTAGCAGTGAAGCTGGCAATCTTCCGATTACAAGATCATTACTTTTTTACTTTTCTTAGTCAAGTCCGTCGCACAGGATAGAACCAAGAACAATTTGATTCCCAGCTGACGCCTTTATCCATTTAGCCACGGAGGCCCCATTAAAAATATAAGAATTTTTGAAAGAAATTTTCTGACATAAAATTATTTTTTGAAAATAATTTTAAAAAAAAATATTTTTTAAAAATATTTAAAAAAAATATATTTTTTAAAAATAATTTTAAAAATTATATTTTTTGAAAATAAGTTAAAAAAAATATTTTTTAAAATTAATTTAAAAAAAAAATATTTTTTGAAAATAATTTAAAAAAAAATATTTTTTGAAAATAATTTTTAAAAAAATATTTTTTGAAAATAATGTTAAAAAAATATTTTTTGAAAATAATGTTAAAAAAATATTTTTTGAAAATAATGTTTTTTTTTTTTTTTTTTAAATATATTTTTAATTTTTGAAAATAATTTTTCTGAAAACGCAGATTTATTACTCCCGGGCATGCCCATTGCTTTACAACTTTTTAATCTGAGTATCGGGTCTTGGGTATTAAAAAACCCATATTAAATATTAACACATATTAAATAATAAATACTAGCTGTTTGGACCCGCTTTGTTGAAGGACCCATTAAGGAATATACATTAAAAAAATTAAATTTCCCCCGTCCGGACTTGAACCCGTGACCTATGTCTCGACCGCTACCGACTAAGCTACAAAGCTAAAAGTACTTGATATATAATACATATATCTTGAAAATATTTTATATGTTTCTTAAGCAATCTTTCTAAAACTATTCAAATCATTTGTAAAACTAAAATGATTTTTACAAAACCTAGCCTCGGGTGCATACATTGAATTTTGATGACAAATAGTACTATTTACATATAAATTTTCAGCCACTTATACACAGAGAAATTTTATTTGAAAATGCGAATTTTTTTAAGAGTATTCTTTTTTTACTAAAATTGAAAATTCAGATTCAGAGATTGTAAAGATGACAGATAAATAGTCAAGTGAAATGTTAAAATAATATGTAGATAACTTTTTAAACCCCTTCTTGATCGGGGTCATAAGTCATCGGCCAAGTCACATATAGATTGTACGGACTAGACAATGGGACGAATAGAGCACATAGAGCATAGGGCAGAATATATTGAAGAACTGATTGAGAGATCAACGGGTCAGGCTATTATAACTCAAGATAGAAAGCAGAAAAAATATATTTTTATTTCTGATAAGGATCATTCATTAATATTTTTTTAAACATTTAATTTTGACATTTCACACTCGTTGAGGGTTTATTGTTTATAAAAAAATATGTCCCATTGAATTGGCCACAATATAACATTTAAAAAAAATAATACTAAACTTTTCATTAGCACAATAAGAACCACGCAAAAAAATAACATTAATTTAAATTGAGTATACCTTTTATTTAAAAAAATTACAAAGTTTTCCAAGAATACTTGAAACCTATTACACTGTTTAGATTTTTGTTTTGAAACCTCATTTGATTTGACTCTGTAATGAATAGAGATGTAAAAATGCTCATTTTAAAACAAATGTAGGGATAAAAATAACGTATTTAAATTTTGACTTTAAAGTAAACAACTTATTCGTCGCAACATTTATTCGAATTTAAAAACAACTTTTAACGAAAGTAGAGTTTTAAATTCTTTGTCATTTCGTTGTGCGATTGCTAAAAGCAAACACTCGCAGTTAAAACGCCCACATTGAAATCTTTTTATTCTTATAATGTATAATTTTTAAGCCTTTGAAGAATGCTAAAATCAGTTAGTAAATTTAAAACCTTAAAAACTGTTCATCAATAATTAAGAGACCGAAAACATTTGTTGCTTTAACTTATTGATGAAGATTGTCGATAAGTTAGTGGAAAATGTCATGTTATGTTATCAAATGTTATGTTGTGTTATGTTATCAAATGCTATGTTGTGTTATGTTATCAATTGTTATGTTATGTTATCAAATTTTATGTTGTGTTATGTTATCAAATGTTATGTTGTGTTATGTTATCAAAGGTTACGTTGTGTTATGTTATCAAATGTTACGTTGTGTTATGTTATCAAATGTTATGTTGTGTTATGTTATCAAATGTTATGTTGTGTTATGTTATCAAATGTTATGTTGTGTTATGTTATCAAATGTTATATTGTGTTATGTTATCAAATGTTATGTTGTGTTATGTTATCAAATGTTATGTTGTGTTATGTTATCAAATGTTATGTTGTGTTATGTTATCAAATGTTATGTTGTGTTATGTTATAATTGTTATGTTATCAAATGTTATGTTGTGTTATGTTATCAAATGTTATGTTGTGTTATGTTATCAAATGCTATGTTGTGCTATCTTATTAAATGTTATTTTGTGTTATGTTATCAAATGTTATGTTGTGTTATGTTATCAAATGTTATGTTGTGTTATGTTATCAATTGTTGTGTTATCTTATTAAATGTTATTTTGTGTTATGTTATCAAATGTTATGTTATCAAATGTTATGCTGTGTTATGTTATCAAATGTTATGTTGGGTTATGTTATCAAATGCTATATTGTGTAACCTAACTTTCAGACACAAGGGTGTGTGTATTAAAATAATTTTAGTATTCTAGTATAAATTTATTTTAAATAGTCTAGTATAAATTATTTATTAAATCCTACGCAATAAGGAAAAATTAAAAAAACATATGTTTGTAAAAAGAATAACAATGCCAAAATTTGTGATATTATTAAATAACGCTTATGCATTGTATGTTGTTATAATCGTTGTTTGTTTGTATCCATTGTTTCCCTACACTTGCATCCTCCGGACATTTTTAGAAATAATAAAAATAAATAATAAGAAGAAAATTAATGAAAATAAAAAAATAATATTTAATTAATAACAAAAATAATCTCAATAACATTAATTATAATTAAATAATAATTAATATATTTCATAAAATAATAATAAAAACAACTACAAAAATGGAAATAACAATAAAAAAGGGTAATGTAGAGGAATTTGGGTGATGAATTAATTTTATCAAACATTTACATTTGTAGATGATTTAATTCAAGTCCAATAAAAAAAAGTTTACGATAGTTTGATGCATGAAAGCTTTTATATAAAAACTAGAAATGTCGAATTACTTACCAATATTTATAGGGTTTGTATACAAGAACACTTTCAATACATTCCATTGAAAATATAAGAAACCTTTATAATTTTTTTTTAATGTTTTGCAAAGTGGGAAAAGTGGGTTTTTGAATTGTTAATGGTAAATAATAGGAAATTTGTAAAACCTATAACGGTCTTCGGAAAAATTTCAGTTTTTAAAATTTTTTTTAATTTCATATCGATGCTTATAAATGACGAGTTAACTACAATATATTTAACAATCTTTTTATGTTAATACTCATGATTAATATAATGAAGTTACATATAATTCAATTTTTATAGAACTTTATAATTGAATAATATTGAATTTTTATAGAACAATTTTTATAGAATTCTCAAATAGACAATCATTAAAAAGAACACATTTCGATAAAAAAAGGACACATTGCTTGACTCATTAAAGAAAAAAAAAGAATATTATAAATGAAATAAAAAGAAATTGTCTAATGAAGAATTTTAAAAATAAAGTAAATACATCAAAAGTTTCTGAGTCAAAACAAACCAGAATAATATTAGCAGGTATAAAATTTCGAAGGAAATGAATAATAAAATAATCGATTTTTCAAAATAGCGAACGCTGGATGCTTTTAGGAAGAAAAACAGTACATTAATAATAAAAAATATTAATTTAAGATTGGGAGGTTGTTATTTATTCTATCTTATAAAAGTAATTTCCCTTAAAAGTTTGTTCTTATAATGCCGTTTTAAACGAAAAATTCCCTATTTTCCCTTGCCGACACAATTTACCTCATTATTGAATCGTAGTAGGTTACCTTAGAAACATAATTATTACAAATATTTATAAGTCTCAGAACTAAATATTCTGTTTCCTAAATATTCCTGTAATAAGTAATCTATATTTGTAAAGCAATTGTAATTTTACAATTTTTTTCTTGAAAGAGATTGAACTTTGAATGTCAAAAATTGAGAAGGTCCAAATCACTTCATCTTACCCTATTTATTAATTAAATATATTTAAATACGTAAATAAAATATTAAATAAAAATAAAAATATTTAAATACGTAAATAAAATAATTAATAATACTAAAAGTAAAAAGAATAATAATAAATAAAATTAATATTTGTCAAACATCTAAATTTTTGTAGATTTTTTATTTGGTTTTAACACAGACAAAAAATAAATAAAAATAAACTTAAAATTTTCCCTTACCATTTAAGTCCGCACTCTTCACATACTGCGCCTCGCATCGCTCTTGCTCCGACATCGGCGAAACTAGACGAACAACATCCAAAAGACAAACTCTGACGAAACTGACGAAAACTATCTAACTTCTGAGAATCCTTCTCAATCTACCCACCTAACTGTAAGGATCATCCCAAAACCGCCACCTGGTGGTTGTCGCTATAGCAACCATCCATCACCACTTGTTGTTTGGTTGGGGAGAGAAGGGGGGGGGGGTGAGATGTTAAAGATAATCCTGACAGAATTTTCTTCTGTCGTCTTTGTAACTTTATGGGACGTTCTTTGTGATATTTGTGACATCTGTTTTTGTATTAGATTGAAGGAGTGATTTTTAGCGAATGGGAAAAAGTTAAGAGCATCGAAAGGTATATGTAATATTCTTTACAAATAAAGTAATAAGGAACGTGCTAGTATATTTTTTTAACAGGTATTTATTTGAAAAAATATGGTATTTTCGTAGTAGTTCTTGTATCATCCAATTTTATAACCCGTTTTATACTTTTCCAAATTTCTATCAACCATGTCAAAAGGGATAACTGTATTCCATGAACGTATAACTTTACTCCACTTGTTGAAAAAGGTTTTACATTTGAGAAAAGATCTTACCCAAGGATCTAACGCTATATTTATTCCAGAGAGTTGTAATATTAAATAGAGAGCGCCTTCAATGCCAGACTCTTGTAAGGCCGCGGTGTCAACATTAAAAAAAAAACCACCATCACGTGGTTTTTTTTATCGCTGCCACATTTGCCGTTCATACATCTGCAGGAGCTCTAAATTTGGCGCACTTTCTTCTTTTCGGTGATAAGGCGTATTCAACTTATTAACATATATGAAGGTATGTACTTATTTTCAAACAATATGCGCTAAATATTTTCTCTTCATTATCGAAACGAAAATATCATTTTCTTTGTGTTCAATACTCGAAGAAACGAAACTGTTTATATTTCTCAGATTTTATTGTTCATATTTTCTTATTGAAGTATACAAAATAACAATTGAAAGAACTTCGCTTATGGTAAATCTTTTACATATGGTAAATTTTTTACATAAAAACGTAATGCAATTATTTCAAATGTACAAATTAAAAAAAATCTCTTTAATATATCTGTTAAACTCCCATAAATTGTGCCACTCGTTCAAAAAACGATATTTATACACAAAATTAAACACAAAACCATATTACAATACTCCCATCTCGTTTAGTTGGGAAAATCGTCAAGGCCTGCCGAGTAATATTGGCGCATGAATGAATTGACATTTCCACCTATCACGTGGTTTCAATGATGCGCACACGGAAATCAGCATTTTTATTCCTCTATTTGTATCATTACTCTATGAAGAGGGTTTATAACTATTATTTTCTTTGTTTATTTTTCATATGACGGAATAGTATGATTTCTTGTACGATAATGTCAGTACATTAATATCTTCCAATTGTTTCGAAACTTTTATTTGCTTAATTTAATATATACCCTTTCAATACGTCGACCTATATTTATCTTTTTTTAAATGATTAAATATGTATGTATCTATGTTAATCATTTCCAAATACTTTTTCCTGACAATTCAGAATTATTTAGGGAATATTGAAATCTATAACAATAAAAGAGTCTGTCTCAGTGTCAAGCAAACAAAGCGCTACCTTCCACTACTCGGATATGTCTGAAAATTTACATATAGATGGGTTTAGTTCCGAAATCAGTTAATACCCGAGTTTCCTAGTTTTATTACAGCACCTTTGTTAATACCAGTATTAACTACGCAATAATAGAATTAACAATTTCTGTTAGATAATTCTAATTTTAACTAAATGTTTTGTAGTTAAAACTAGTTGTTGCTAGATACAACTAGTACTAACTGAAATTTCATGAAATCGACGACAACTACAAGTGATTATTTATAACATGTTTACTCGGTATTTGAAAACAAAAGGGTGTTCAGCAGCAGTATGAATATAAAAACTTTGTTACCTTTACAGAGAAAAACATATACCTATAGACAAAAACTACAAGTATTTATTAAAAAATATTTTGTTTCTTATCGAAAACAAAACTGTAGAAAACGACAAAAAGCAAATTAAAAGTTTGCTATTTTATTAAAAAAATATTTATAAACAGTAACTTCTTTATTTGTTTCCGCAAGGTAAGATGTCATGACATTTAGATTTGCACAGAGCGTTTCTTTTTGCATAAACACCATTCGAATAGTAATGCATAAACTATTTTTAACTGACTCATTTTAGTCAAAACTAGTTTTAACTTGTAAAAAATGGGAATGTAATGTTCATTCTGTAAATTCTAGTTTTCCCTATATTTATCAGTTAATTCTAGTATTGCCTAGTTAATTCTGTTATTAACGATAGGGCCATGATTAAGCTATACCTAACTAGGAAATTCGGGTATTGACTGATTTAGGGTTTTTACGGTAACATAGATATTATTCAACCTCTAATAGGGCACCTGTGGCTAGAAAAATTTGAACATTTCGTTTAGTCTTTTGTTTAAAACAGTTTTATAAACTTTTTTTTTTAAATGACCATTAAAAAGAAATTGTATCAACAATATCATAACATCACAAGATCTTGCCAGCAATTAAATAATTTAAAATAAATTAATACATATTTATTGTTTTAAAAAAAATGAAAGTTGGTGATTAAAAATTGCTTTGCTGAAATAACTATATCTGAAAATTATGATTAAACGAGAAAACTAACGGAAAAGCTAAAATTCTGAGATATAGCCGGAATTGTCTGAACAATAGACCAGTTATTTTGCCTTCGAGAAATATAAGAGAAATAATAAATATGGAGAACCCACCAATAGGGTTACATTTTTAACGGGTTTGAAACGGCGGGTAAAATCAATTTCAAATAAGCAGAACCACTGAAATCGTTTTTTATTAGACGTTCTTTCATTTAATTAGACATATTTTTATTTCATTTAATTAGACATATTTTTATTTCAATTAATAGTTTAACTAATAGTCTATTCTAATAAACTAACCATTGCAAGTAACTGGTATTTTTTATACTGTTAAATAATTAACACGATAACTTTCTAACGGAATATTTAAATGAGTTAGAGATACGTAAAAAGTACCATTTCCCATTTTTTTTATGGAAGAATGAATGCATTCCTTTAAATTAAAAACCAGTTTTAAATAAAACATAAAATAATTGTACAATGTGTAGAAATTTGTTGACAATGAGATGGCATTTCAAGCTATCCTTTTTGGAAAATAAACTATTTATTTTCAAAGCACTTGTGTAAAAAAAAAGAAATTGAATTCTTTAAAAAAAACAATTTAACAATTTCAATATTTCGTATCCGTTCAGATGAATAAACAGTTTACAAAAGATGTATCGCTTTCCGCTGAAAATAAACTACAATTTTAGAAAATGTCGTTTATTTTTTACTAAATTTTCTTTTATTATTTGTGAATAAATATATCGTGACTACAATTCGCATAGGTTTTATTTGACAAATGTAGTTCTACAGAAAAAAAATATTTAAGTTATCGCATATCATAGCATCGATATCAAATGAAAAAATATTTTATTGATCCTTAACTAATATTATATATTTCTCAATGTATAAAATATATCTTATGATTTTCGTTGATATATTTATATACAAAGAAATATTTAATTGTATGTATATTTAATTGTATGTATATTTAATTGTATGTATATTTAATTGTATGTATATTTAATTGTATGTATATTTAATTGTATGTATATTTAATTGTATGTATATTTAATTGTATGTATATTTAATTGTATGTATATTTAATTGTATGTTTATTTAATTGTATGTATATTTAATTGTATGTATATTTAATTGTATGTATATTTAATTGTATGTATATTTAATTGTATGTATATTTAATTGTATGTATATTTTGCAAACAACGAAATCAGCAGTCTTAACCGGAGCTGCTTGGCGACGAATTCAAACTATTTACTTATAAATGTGGAATTGCATAAAAATAAGATGTGATCGCAATACCTGAGCTTAGGTTGCAGATTAGGTATTAGCTAAAGTATACCCGAGCCAAAAATCTTACTTTGTTTAATTATGAATTCAGAAATACCCTATTTTTATAATATTAGAACACCTGTTTCTGAAAAATAATCAAAAACAAAAATATATTAAAAAAAACTATTTTTGTTATTTTTTGCGTTTTTTAAGCTTAAATAGACTTTTTTAAAAAACACTACGCCTCCTTCAATGTTTATTGTTTTAAAACTTTTTAATTAATTAAATAACGTCAAAGTAAGTACTATAGTATGAATAAACTTTTTGTAGATTTGGGTTTTAATAGTTTTCAAAAACTTATTTTAAGTTCAAATTTTTAAAAAATATTCAAATTTGTATGTTTAATAATTCGTAAAAAAATAATTTATAACTGAATTTAAAAAAACTTTTCCTACGTTTATAAAACAAATATTAGAGCTTCAAAAACTATTAACAGTTTAGTTTAAGTTAAATAGTTATAAAACCTTAGCATTAAACGTGACTAAAATGTAAAAAAAATATTTTGAGTAAATGACGATTATTGCATACGAAAAGTGTGTAGAGAGATGATAAAAGGTATATAAACATCTGAAAAAACATATGTTCTGTTTTTTTATTGTTTTGAAATTTTGGACACACCTTCTTAAATATGTATAGCATTGTTTTATGAAGAACACAAATCAGCAATTTTTTCGGAATTTGGGTCTAGGGTCTCCCTTAGGAGTCATTTCCGAGTTTGGATTTCGTTGCCAAGGAGCTTTCGCTACGGCTGCTGAATCAGTGGTTTGGATTTGTGTGATTTGTGAATAAAGCCGAAGATATATATGTAAGTAATATTTTGTTTAAAAATCATATAAATAATAATACAATAAATGAGATAAACTAAAATCGAAATACGTCTTTAACATTTCAAATTTTATTTAGTTGTTTTGCTGATTTTAATGTCGCAGCACATTCGAATATATATATATATATATATATATATATATATATATATATATATATATATATATATATATATATATATATATATATATATATATATATATATATATATATATATATATATATATATATATATATATATATATATATATATATATATATATATATATATATATATATTCCCCATTGATTATTCAAACAGAAAATCTTTTGCAAATAACAAAAATCTGTAAAAACAGCTTGTTAAACGCATTTTATCATTTATCAAAATGCAATATATTATAGTTTTTCAGAAAACAATTTATTGACTTACATAAAAAATAAGGAGGGAACTTTTTTGTAAATTAAAAAAAAATATGTTTTAAATCACTGACCATTTAATTTGATAATACTAGCACGTCCGTGCGATGAAAATCACATGACCTCCCCCTTTACTATTCTCTTTCTTTTGACACCTCATGCGTTATGATAAATTGAGCACAAGGAACTATACTACAAAAAAAAAAATATATACTAGTATGTCCGTGCGATATAGCCAAAAAACCTTATAGCCAAAAAGTCATAAAAGTTTAATGCTTCTGCTCATGGATGGCAGCATTATCAACGGCTTGTTTAAAAAATACGTCGTTTAAATGCATAATATTAAAAGCATTAAAAACATATTTGATATTTATGAGAGGAAGTACAATTCGTGTCACTGTTCCTGGTAATTCTATTTATTTTCTCCATCATGTATTAAGATCCACTGAGCACAAGTACCGTAAAAAGGATCTTCACTACATAAATAATATATATGTATAATGCTATTATTACATACGCGAAATAAAACTATAATGATTCTTAAAAACTTAAAATGTTTCTCTTAAGGCATTTGAACATTTTTTATTTAAACTAAAAATAGTCTCCATCATTCCAATATCTTTTTGTACTTGAATCAACTTAGTGTTCATAGAACGAGAACATGTATGATTCCTGAATTGGCTGATTCCTGCATTCTTTAGTTTCCCCCCATTCAATTATAGAGAGTCATGTAGAATAATAGATATTTAGATATTAATAAGATAAGATAATAATAGATATTTAGATTGAAGTTCTACTCTCTATACAGCGAAGACAATTTTCCGTTATTTTTAAGATGAAACAATTCTAAAAAATTCCTGAGAATACATATTCTATTAGATTTCTGGAAGGTTCTATGAAAAAGAACGTTTATAAAAGAGGATTCCGTATTTTGCATTTTATTTCTAGATAAACTGAATCATCACTGTTATTTTTAATTCTTCTTTATTAAAATTTTAAAAAGTTTAAATGCATTTTTAGTTGGCTTATTTTAAAATAAAATAATAAAGATATCCAAGTGGTTAATAATTGAGTCTTCTAGCTTCAAAACCAGATAAATCCCCATTTGTCGCAAAATCGCTTTAAAAGAATATTGTTTACAAGTTTTCAATGAACTACATCACCTTGAAACTCAAAATTGACCAAGTGTCTGTGTCAACTCTAATAACTAATTCAAATTCGGGTTTATATTCAAAAATACATTGTTATTCTCGTTTTTTCAGTTTCCTGTAAAATTTATGAAAATTGATCTATTTGGTTTTGAAAGTAGACGGCTCAATTGTATTATTTTACAAGCGGTACTATTTTCTTTAAATCTCTCTATTTTAAAAAAAAGTAAGCCCTAGGGGGAAAAAGTCGGCCCTAGGGGGAATTTTCAGTTCTTTCAATGTTATTCAGATCGTATCTCAAAATGTTAAAGTCCTAAAATTACGAAATTAAGTGAATTTGTTAAGAAATGTTTGATAAATAAGAAGAATATATTTTTGTTTCAATACTGTTATTAGTTTATAAGTTATTTAATATTAAAGTCGTCGTTGATAAAATTTCGCTTACAAGTAATTTTGTCCGTCGAGTTTCTGAAACACTATTAAGAGGAGAGATCCAATTTTTTTAGGGAGTGTACAAATAGGTTTGAACTGGAAATCCAAGTAAGCATTTTTTAAAATTCGAATTAGTTTTGGATTTATAAATTTTTTAAACCTTTGAACACGCTCCACTTTTTGAAGTTTTTTCGCCCTCATTTTTGAAACGTGATTTCTAAATTGCTATAAGTCATTTAAAATTACATATTTTCTTATTAAAAAAATATATTAATGTTCGTTAAAACTTCATCTTTCCGATGTTATAAAGATTATAGTTCTATCTTTACAATTAAATTAGATGTGGTCAATTAAGTTAGGTATAAAAAATAGTGAAGAAAGGAAAAATGTCGGATATTTCGAGAAAATTTTAATTTGCGAATTTTTGTCTCATTGTTCCGCTTGCATCCTAAAAAGTAAATGTCCTAAAATTATGAAATTATGCCAGTTTATTAAGAAATGTTTGGGTAATAAGATGAATATTTTTGTTTTTCAATACGATCAGTATATTAGACGTTATTTTATGTTAAATTCATGATTTTAGAACATTTTGAAAATAATTCATACATTTTTGTATACTTGTCTTCCAATTTTCAACAAAAAAATAAATAAAAAATTAGGATAATAGATTAAACTATTGGCTACAAATGATCCAGAGCGTTTGTCAAATTTCGATTTAGTTTTGTAGTTATAAATTTTTAAATAATTGACGAAATGTCTGAAATAATCGTCAATTTTACGCGTAAAATTTTAAGTGATAAATTAAAACTGCTCTAAGTAGTTCAAAAATATACTTTTTTCCCGTTAAAAAAATATAGTTATATTCGTAAAATCTTCCTTTCTTGAATGGTATCAATACTGAAATTCTATCTTAAAAAATACATTAGATGTAACTATTTATGTGAAGTACTATAATTATTATTAAAAGATATTTCGGAGCAAAATGCCAACGTTGGCAAAATGCCAACATGTATGTAAATCTAAATCCTGTAGCTTATTATATGTTTTAACGGGAAATTATTATTAACGCCAATTCTCAATAATCTTACTTTATATAAATAAAAGTTGGCGAATTATTTAAGATTGGCGCGTTTATGCTACTGTTTGTTTACACATGTTTCGCTTTTCAATGAGTAGAAACAATTGCGTTGAAGCAGTTGAGATTTTCCAGTTATCCAGGGGGGGGGGATGGGGGGATGGGGGGGGGGGGGCTGTAAACTTTTATACCTTAAAAGTTGGGAATTTCGAGTTTTAAAAATCCCCGAGTTGGGAAAATTTATGCCTCAGGAAAGTTAATATTATTAGCAAATGAAAGCGATGGAAGACTAGAAATTGCCCAGCTTGTATTAAGATGAAACTTAAATTAGACCTCAAAACAGAACACTGCATTGGAACATGCGTGCAATAAATCAATACTTTCGAGATAACTGTTTAATATTACCTATAAAAAAGCTGACAAATGTCTATAAGTTGGAACTGGGAATTTTTTAGCACTGTTGCGTTTTGAATTTCGAATCGTTAAGTGTGGTCTGGTTAAAAAACGTCGCACTAGAGCTGCACATTGAACTATTGGCGTTGGTTCGAACAAAGCGTCCTTGATTGGTTATTGGTACGTATTTACTTACTACATCAAGGACGCTTTGGTTCGAGGCCTTTCTTGAAGAATAGACCCGGGAACGATGTCTCATATTTTTAACAATTGTCAGATAACGAGGACAACACTAGAGTTGGTACCTGACGTCCTTAAGTTGGGAATTTTGAATCGTTCACTTTCGGAATTTCGGATCGTTAAGTTGGGAAATTTCTTGTCTCAACATCCCAAAAATAAATTTGTGTGACGGCACTGCCAGCAATAATTTATATAACTAAAAAAAGTATTGTTGTTAGGACACATTGTCATTGTCTACAGTGTATGAAGCCGGTATTGTTTGCGAAGCAAACTATAGAGGATTGCGTAGCAATCCTCCGGGGGTTGGTGAAGCGTTAGCGGAGCAGGGGGCGGAGCCCCCTAGTGTTATAAATAAAAAGATTGCAATCACAATGTTATATTACTTAAAAAACTCCAAACGTAATCATTGCATAAGGATTTTTAGTTTTCAAAAAATAATAATAAAAACAGGATTCTCTTATTTTTAGCTAAACTGAATGATTACTGTTCATTTTAAAAGCAATTCATTAAACATTTCAGTCATTTATTACGACATTAATTATTGTACTACCGTTCAGCATTATTTTTTTTTTACAAATTTTAGTTGGATTATTTTAAAATAAAAGTACAAAGATATATAAGTGATTAATAATTGAGCCGTCTGGTTTCAAAACCAAATAGATCCAAGTTTTTCGCAAAATCGCTTTTTTAAATAAAAAAACATATTTTTTACTAGTTCTCAATTTTGTACAAGCTACAATGCCTCACCTTGAAAAGAAGCACTGACATAGCGTTTGCATCCAGTCTAAAAACTTAATTTAAATTCAGGTTTAGATCCAAAAATTAGTTTTTATTCTCGTTTTTAGAGTATCTCGTAAAATTTATGAAAATGTATCTATCTGATTTTGAAAATAGACGGTTCAATTGTATTATTTTACAAGCGGTACTATTTGCTTTAAATGTTACTTAGAAGTAACTGAACATTTATATTCACTATATTATATTACTTAAAAAACACCCAACGTAATCATTGCACAATGTGTTTTAGTTTATAAAAAATAATATTATCATATTTCAGTGAATATTAATAATAATGTTTATTCGTTAATCACGCGAATATCACTTAGTGAATTTTGATAAGAATTTCACAATTATTATATCAATATGAACAATTAATTATCTTTATTTTTTAAATATTTATGTATTATGCATGGTTTTTAATGAGAAAGATAAAACCTATTTAATACATTGTATCTGTAATGGCTGAAAAATTAGCCTTTAAGAAAATAATTAATTTTAATTAGAATGTGTTTAAATATTATTTATGGTTCAGTAGGTTTAGTAAAGAAGGATAGACACTTTCTTTCCATATATTAACCAGACGTTTAGGGAAATTCTTGGAAAGTTTAGAGTTAAATCTTGAGATAAATCATGACGCTTCGCTTAAAACATAAAATATTTCTTAAAAGATGTAATTAAAATTAAATGAGTTTTTCATGGAAAGTCGAATTACTAAAGAAAAAATATGTTGTTGTTTTTTATAATTTTTGTTTAGAGTTCAGTGATTTATACAAAATATTATTTGATTTTTTTTATCATAGTTGCTTAATAAAAATTAATTAAACTTGTAATGATAATCTCAGGTTTTCTTTTAATAAATAGGGGTGTAGTACTGTTAATTTAAACTGAATAAATTTGATTTTTTCATAGATTAACTGACTTTTCCCTTCAAAAATACTTTATTTTCTATGCTTAATGTGTCTTAAATAACATACAAAATTAAAATGTTTAGTAAAGTTTTCGATAACTTATCATCTTATATCTATAATTGTACAGCTAAACTACCTTCTGTGGGTGGGGGGGAGGAGGGAATTCACCCCATTTTATTAAATTTCAAAGGAATTTTTTTTTGTACAATTGGGTAATTTAACTATTAACTTATTCATAAGAATATCAAATTAAGTAACTTATTTGCCTTTTATCATCCTTCTAAATAAATACAATTAGCTTATATTTTTATATTTATATATTACCAGCTGAATTACCCGGCGTTGCCCGAGCTGTACGCAGAGTGTTGGCAGATATCTTCAACGTGGCGCCTTCTGGTGGTTTTAGTAAGAAGTATTTTTTGCTTTAAGGGTTGGGAAGAGGGTAGGAGTGTTTTTTAGAAATGTCTTGTAGATAGTGACCTTCCTCTTCTTTTGAAGGTCAAGCATGCACAATTATATCAAGCTCGGAATAAAACTGTAGATTTGTATAAAATAAAATCCACATACACTCTTTATTTTATATATACTAGCAAAAGTACAAGTTCCTTTCACGAGGATAAATAAAATAACGACGAATAACAAGATTTACATACATTTTTTCTCCTCCCAGGGATAATCACATAAACCAGTTTAGAATTCCTCATTAAAAAGGTTATTTGAAGTTCTTTTATATAAATTAAAATTTAAAATATCCTTATTTTTTATAAATTTGAAATTAAAAAAGAAATTGAAATATCTCTATATTATTTGGTTCTTAATATACCGATAAAATTAAATAATTTCTGGATTATGTCTCATAAGGTAGGGAGTTTTAAGTAATTAAATGTATTCCTGCTCAAAACATCTTTTGAGGTGAATAAGTATTTCCTTTCGGTAAGGGTGCACACTTGTATGGAACCGCATAATAAAAATATAACACTTGTAAAATCCTTAACTCCACGATAAATCAGTTAATGGGTATAAATGACATACTATCGTGTAGAAGAAAGCCCGACGTTTTAAATTTGTGGATTCTTAACCCATCCCCCCCCCTCTTACGCTTGTACCACGTAGTGGAGGAGTGTCGCAATCAACTGCAGCATACGCCTATGTCTGTGTAACTCAAAGTGGCTAAATTACATACCATCGTGTAGAGGACGGTAGGTTGTTTAAACCATGTTGGTCATTATTCTAATTCCCTCTCCGATCTTTGTATCGAATAGGACCCCAAATATATTTACGAACAAAATATAGCATTAGAGTGTCTTTATTCACATACACAAATAATTCATTGTTTATATACTTGGTGATATATCCATGTAATTTAACCAACGGTGCAAAATATTATAATGTCACCATGTACGTTCAAATAAATCTAAACTTTTATTCCAAATGCTCGTCATTTAATGTTTTAAAAGGATATTCTTTCTCACATTAAATGATTTTTTTCTTCAATTATCAGTTAATATCTGTGGAATTTTATACCGTTAATAACCTAAAATGCAATATAGAAGTTACAGTGAAACAAAGTGTCCTTCAATACAATTACTTGCATAAAGCACTTTTAAAATAATAAATAAAATGAACGTTCACACACAAATTATTGACATTATGAAAGTATTGGTCTAACATCTCAATCTAAAATAATCAAATATACTTACAATTAACCTGTATACAAATAAAACGAAAGACACAATATAATTATAACAATAAAACAAATATAAACCAGTCACCTAAGATAGAATTATAGTTAATTTAACTTTTGTAAGAATCTATGTAGCAACAAGAACCCCAAAGTGCAGATGTTTACTATAAATACCAAATTAAATAAAAAACGTATGACGTCATTTCCATAGTGTCTCTTACGTAAAGATAATTCTTTTAAATTGCAAACGATATTTTTATTCGTGTTAAATGAATAACTTACAATATACTAGTTATAATATACGAATGGAACATCGTAAAAACTTAAAAATTATTACATTTTATTCTTTATTCTTCAAGCAAAATACTCTGTACATTTTAAAAAGCGATGTTTTGTAGTTACGCAGTATTTTTTGTAAAGATATACATTAGAAATAATTCTCAGTTTTATATGTTAGATTTTTACTTTCTTTCGGGATTGTAACTGATAATACTTTTGCCAGTTCGGAAAACTATTTTTTTTAAAAAATGAATCAAGTACAGGATTAACATATCAGTTAATACTACCTATGTTAGACAACGAATGTAATTTTGAAATCGGATTTGGCATTATTTTAATTAAATATTTTGAAATACAAATATTTTATAAAGCCTTGATATGTTCGTTCTTGTAGACTGTCTAGACTGTCATATAGACTTCCAAAGTCCCGACGTCTATTGAAGGAGTTGGGTGCCAGTTCAGGTGTTTCCTCGGCATCTGAACATGGATCTAAAATAACGAGGTGCATGTATGAATGTGTGTGTGAATGTCTTCCCGGATCTTTCCTTCGAGATAGACCCCGAACCGTCGCCAAATAGCCCAGTGTGCAGCTCTAGTGCGACGTTAATTAACCAAACCAGACCAAACTTATATTTTAGCACTAATTTGTTTATAACGTTCGAATGGAACCTAGTAGAGACTAAAAAATAGTCATGTTAAAATTCTTATTTTTCAAACTAACTTTTCTGTAAATATCAAAGCTTTATTTTTTGTAGTTACGGAACATTTCTTTTATTGACAAAAACACAAACGGAGATTCGGAAACATTTTTGGATTTTCAGTTTTATATATTATAATAAAACGTAGCATGCAGTAAATACAACACAAACATATCATTTCTGTAAATTTTGAATGATGTTTATAATTTACTTAAGACATTTATAGGGTGAGGTGGGAAAAATGGGTTTTAAAACTCAATTTCTGACATACAGTCCAATTTCTCTTTGGAAAAAAAATTGTAAAATTACAATTATTTTAAAAGAACTTTATGTTATTTATTTGAATTATAATAGTATATTTTTATATTTAATTCTAAGTTTTTTTTATAATATTTTTAATAGTTATATTTCTAAGGTAACCTACCATGATTCGTTGATGGGTAAATTTGTTTAGTAGAATTCATGGAATTTAACATGTCACTAATTTTTTAAAACACAAATTAGTAACTTTAATAAAACAGAACGAATAACAACATTAAGTTTTAAAAAAGTCGGTATGTTTAATTACTATCGCAGTGCTTTTGTAATAGTTTATTCTAAAAACAAGTTATAAAATGCAATTTTGAAAAAAATCGATTTTTTATCATTTATTATATTTGGAAACGAACACCTGCTATTTTAATTTGTTTTATTTTGATTGAGAAACCTATGCTGTATGTATGTTATTTTGAATTGTTTCCGCAGATAATTTTTGTTTAATTTAAAATGTTCTGTTTGACTTGTAATAAAAGAAGCAAAGGCGTCTATTTTCTAATGAATATATATTCGTTTGGTTGATAATTTTTTTTGGAAAAAAAACTTGCATGCCGTGCATTTATTATATTAACACATTAACATCATTAAATATGTTGCAGTTTACTTCATATATAAGCATTGAAATTCAAAGTTTTTTATAATAATTTCACTTTTGTTTAAGATCGTTACATTTTCATGGATTTCCTATTCTTTCTATAATATAAAACCCATGTTTACCACTTTGTGAAACCTAGAAAATAAGCTAAATAAATTAGAAGTGTTTCTATATTTTCATTAAATCGTATTAAATCATTTATGTTTTATACAAAAAGAAAGAATATTGATAAATATTCTACTTTTCAATATTCTATATTAAACTTTTCATGTACTAAACTATCCCGATTTTTTTATATCGATTGTTCTTTTTTATATACTCGAATATATCGATTGTTGGACTTGAATTATTTCAACCAGAAACGTATTTGTGTGCTAAACTATACTCCATTAATGTTATTAAACTTATTTAAAAGTAACGAGATCAAAATGTAAGTTCAACAATGTGTAATTTAATATTTAATTTCAAAATACCCATTTCACCCTATGACCAAATCCACCCTCATATCTCACACAAATTATTCATTTGTATAACATTAAACCTACTGCGCACCTATGATAAATACTATCAATACATTTATTCTTTAAACATATTTGTCAGTTTAAACATTTCTTTTCATATTATTTTCCTTTCCTGTTTGACGAAAGAACAGTAATAGCTTTATTTGCGTTGAGTTCATAAGGTTTTGTATTGAAAAAAAATCAAAATTCAAACAGATCATTGATTTGAAGAGACACATTCTGATATATCGGAAAATTGCTTTTGACAATTTGTTAATACCCCAAAATAAATTCGGATTTCATTGGCGTTAAATTCCATTATTAGAAAATGTATTTATATTTGGAAACGAACTCCTCAGTTTTGAAAATAATTGAATATATTGAAGTTATTTTATTTTTGGGGAACTTGATACCATCTAAACTTCTTTTTTATTTTTGACTTTTTTGAAAAAAAAATGTCATAAGTTTTTTTTTTTTTTAAATATAAACTTAATTTTTTTTTTAATCTTTTTAAAAAAAAAATATTTATAATTTTTCACTAAAATTTTTTCTCTGATCCTTTAAACTATAATACATTAGAATTAGTATTAGAATTTTGTATAATTCATATATTGGACTTTTATATAAATATTTAATCATAAAAACACTAAATTTTCCTTAAAAATCAAATAATAAAAATAACTCTTCTTAGAGATAATTCGCATGATAATTTATAATACACACATAATTTATAATATACTTTAAAAAGTACACATTTATCAATTTATAATATAAAAAGCCTTAGTGTTTCGGAAAGCGTAATATCTTCACTGTTACAAATTTCAGTTCAACGATATACCATACCTTGGTGCAAAACAGAGGTCTGCAGCAAATTACACCATATTATGGTGGAAACTATGTTGAACCAAACATCCCTTATAAAAAATAGCGGAGGTTTCACCGATTACTGATTCAAGTTCTTTAACTGCAAACGAATTTTTTGTTGTTGCTACATGAACAAGTCGAGGAATCCCCTCCAAGAAAGACAACGACTAACAATTGATTCCGTGGCCCAGTGGATAAAGGCGTTCAGATATGGATCAGAGGTTTCATAGTTCGATCCCGATCGGTGGACTTGACAAAGGAAAGTAAAAAAGTTGTGATCCAGTTTTGCCAGCTTCTCTACAAAAATACTATTACTAAAATACTAAGAAAATTCGAATTTTGAGTTTTATGCAACGTTAGGAGTTTTGGTACAACGTTTCACCACTAAATGGTATCCGTGGTAGCACAGTAAAATGGTGAAACTAAGCACCAAATGTTGGTTGCAGATAAATGGGTACCACTGTCTGGTGCAAGGTCGTAATAATTTTTAACAGTGTTAAAAAACCAAACACAGAAAAAACGATTTAAATTATTCGTTCCTTGAAAGACATACATAATATATTATAAACATTTAACCGCAAACACCTCATTAAAAACATAAATATAGTTTTAGAAATTTTCAAGCATATTTAGTAGAAGATTCTAAACATAAAATATAACAAATAAAAATAATGGTAACTTGGAGGATTTTTTTCTGCGTTGTGTGCGCTTAGTTAAAAAGTTGTTTTATACACATAAATGTAGCATTTTTTACAATTTTATTTTTATTAGGTAGTTTATTGATAATAAAATATATAAAATATTCATTAAAAAAACATTTTTAAAGAATGTTTCGTCCTACAATGTATAATTTGCATATTTCTGTAGCTGCGTGTGCGCGCTAAATTTACATATTCACCGCTAGCGCTTTAGCGCCTAATTATAATTTTCCTTTTTGCGCATGTGAGGCAAATGTTTTTATTTGCTGTAATCCGCAAAAGCACGGTAGATGAAGAATAAATATTCCAATTGAATGACGGATGTCTCTCCTCGTCTCTGTTCATTATTTTTATCTGCTAATATTTCTTGTCGACAGCATCCCCAGACGGATACAAGGAATAAGTCAAGTGCAAAGTTAATATTGCGCACTCGAAAAAAAAAATGTAACTATAAAATCGGATTTGTCATTTTTCTAATTTAAATTTTTGAATGACAAACAGTTTAAAAAACCTTGTTATGTCGGTTTATGTAAACTGTTACTGTCTTTCGGCATGTAAATAAAGAAATATATATTTCTGAAATATATATTTCTGAAATATAATCACATTATGTATTAACATGATCGATAGTGTATTTATTTTTAAGACATGTTATACAAAAAGGGAAAAGTTCGATGTTGCATGAATACATTTACGTTTAAAATAGGAATGATGTATCTGCATTTGTAGTTTTTGAATATAAATATAATCCACTTTAAATTATGAATGAGCAGGTATTACAGTACACAATTTAGATATTTCTTTACTATTCTATCCCTCTTTAAAAACATGACACAAAATTGTACACACCGCTGTTACAATTTTGAACTCTTTACAAATGCGATTTACTAATTAATATATGTACTTTAATTAATAAATGAATATTAAAATTCCATATTACAACTATCATGCAGTAGTGCGGAATACTCACAACATACTTTCCTGCATGGGACCAATACGAAAAGTTGGTTATAGCAAATAGAAATCTAATTATATCATACATTAATTAAACGATTGGAACTTCCAGTGGGGGTTGTTAAAAGATCGTTTCACTTGACAAATCTTTACCCTATAATTTGGGTTGGGGAATTCGCTGCTTTTTCAAAAGGATTTTCCAAGAAAAATCCCTTTTAAACCATTCCGTGGAAAAAGAGGTAACACATATGATCCCTCCTTGAAAAGTTAACAATGTCCCATTGTCCGATGCCTTCCTCTATTCACAGTAGGATGAATGGACAAAATCTGCCCACCCCGGGCGTTCGAGGGGGAAAGAAGTCAGCAATTTTACTTTTGGTAGTTAAATTGGTATATTTTTTCCAATCAAACTTACGTTTGTACCAGAGCTTGCAAGTAAATTTGAGTATGCAAAGTTACATTAGTAACGGTGTTAAGAGTAAAGGAAATGTCACTATATATAAGCCCCGTTTACATGACATATATTGTAGTTGTATTTATCTTGTATTTGAATTCGAAACTTCACACTGTAGAAAATCCTCATACATGCAAAATGTGCAACAAACAATTTACGGAAAAGAACCTGTTTACGCACTTTCTTACCCCCATTGTTTTTAAAAAGCAACAGGACGACCCGTTCTTTGGTTCCCTGTTCTTTAAAATAACAACATAATCTTGCGTTTAAAAAAAAATATGATCTTTTTTCAGCTTGTTGTCTTGCAGATCAAAAATAGATTATGATTTTGTTTTCCTCTATGATGAGCAAAAAAAAAAAAAAATGGGGGAAAATAGCATAAAGAGAAATAGCTGTTCCGTAAAAAGAACGCAAAACGCAAAGTGTTCTTTTAGTGCAAAGGGTTAAACACAAGGGAATGTCTTTTATTATGAAATCTCGATGAACAGAGAAAAAATCATAACACGTTGTTATTTTGGTGAATTTAAGACGACACTCGAGTGGAAATGATTAATAAAATATGTTGATATCCAAATGATGTCATACTTTTCAGTGGAGTGAGATACAGGATAAACTAACAAAATATAAGATTTTTTTATATTCAGGAACATTCAGTTCTCGTTTTTTCTCAATTTGAAGAACAGTTTACAAAAGAACAATTGGTAATTTTTCTGGTTGAAAGCCAACAATCGAATACAAAAGGTTAAATTCACTGAAAGCAACACGAAATCTATTTCTTCGACAAGTAAAAAAGTGTCAAGTGGTAATAAAACTGTTTTTCAAAAATATTGATTTTATATATGTTATAAATAAAAAATACAAAAAAATGAACGAATAATAAGAAAACAGGGAAGTTTTGCTTGTTACCATATTCCCTAGATCTCGTTATTCCTGTATGTGCCTTATCCATAACTTTAAGGGTAATTATACTACAGCGAAACAGCAAATTCCAAAAAACATAGACTAGACTAAACATAGATTGAATGGTTGCAATGTCACTCCCACTTTACCAAATGCATATAAAACATTTTTTGACTACCAAATAGCATTCTCGAAAATATGCAAAACCTGAAGGAAGCTTTTAACAGGAATCCGATATTTTGTATGTACTATCCCTTTTTAAACTAGCCTTTTTATCAAATGATGAATATTAAATTTCTGAGTGTATGGAATAGGATCTAAAAATTGAAGTTTCTGTACAACATACATCATTATGGAATTTATTTATTTTGCTATATTGCTAATTTAATTAATTAATAAATAAATAAATAAATAAATAAATAAATAAATAAATAAATAAATAAATAAATAAATAAATAAATAAATAAATAAATAAATAAATAAATAAATAAATAAATAAATAAATAAATAAATAAATAAATAAATAAATAAATAAATAAATAAATAAATAAATAAATAAATAAATAAATAAATAAATAAATAAATAAATAAATAAATAAACAAACAAATAAACAAACAGACAGACAGACAGACAGACAGACAGACAGACAGACAGACAAACAAATAAATAAATAAATAAATAAATAAATAAATAAATAAATAAATAAATAAATAAATAAATTTCAAATTTATAGACATATCGGAATTATTTATTTATTGTTATTTTATTTATTTATTATTATTTTATATATTTATTGTTATTTTAATTATTTATTGTTATTTTATTTATTTATTGTTCTTTTGTTCATTTATTGTTATTTATATATTGATTGTTATTTTATTTATTTTAGTAGTAGTATTTAAAAAAAATTGTATTGCTATTTATTTATTAATTGTTATTTTATTTATTTAATAATTATTATTTATTTATTAATTGTTATTTTATTTATTTAATAATTATTATTTATTTATTAATTGTTATTTTATTTATTTAATAATTATTATTTATTTATTAATTGTTATTTTATTTATTTAATATTTATTATTTATTTATTAATTGTTATTTTATTTATTTAATAATTATTATTTATTTATTAATTGTTATTTTATTTATTTAATAATTATTATTTATTTATTAATTGTTATTTTATTTATTTAATAATTATTATTTATTTATTAATTGTTATTTTATTTATTTAATAATTATTATTTATTTATTAATTGTTATTTTCTTTCTTTCTTTCTTTATTGTCATTTTATTTCTTTATTGTTATTTCATTTATATATTTATTGTTATTTATTTATTTATTTATTGTTATTTATATATTAATTGTTATTGTATTTATTTTAGCTACATTATTTATAATTGTTATTTATTTATTAATTGTTTCTTTATTTATTTAAAATTTATTATATATTTAATAATTATTATTTGATTTATTTATTGTTATTTGATTTATTTACCTACTTTTTTACTTGTTTATTTTGTTACACATTTATTTATGCATTTTTTCTCTTTTTATTTCAGTCAGATAGTAATTTTAAAATATGTTTATTAAATGCATTAATTTAAAATAAGTGATATGGGTTTCTGACCTACTATGGATTTATGAATACTACAATACATTTCATTAAATGTATTTGTTCTACATAATCGAAGAATCTCATATAAAACATATTTATGATCCAAGTTTCATTGTAAAAATTAATCTTATTATGACATTTTTAAATATGGTTTTCTACGTTAATTCAATGAGTCAAAATTAATTATAATATCTGTTACTAGTCAAAGTTAATTATGTATATCAGTTAAAAGTTCCTGTTATTTGCTATTAATATCATAAGAACTACCATTCTTTTAAAGTAACTGCTATGCTCATCCATATTGTCAATATACCGAAGCAGTCTGCAAATTGTCCTGAATTGTTTCTTCTGTGCATGGACACTACTACAAAGGAGAAACTGCTTCTACAGAGCATATCAGTTTTACTGTGTGCTCTGAAGGAAGAAGATCCGATTTAAATAAGGCGCAGTTTAACAAATGAATTGCATTTCATTTAATTAATTTCAAGTTTACCTTAACATTTCTATTCGGTAAAAGAACGCTTGTTTTGTATTAATTCATGTGTCCACGGCTATTACGTCATATTGAAAGACCTTGTGTCATTGGTTGAAGATTGATTACGACGATTTGTTCTTATTAATCATTTTCAGATCTGAACGTCACTGACTTGCGCAATGCAAAAGCTCGCATTCAACGCAATTGAATAAATATTATGTATTTAATTACCGGAAAATTAATTTTGGAGCCTTACAGTACTGTTTAGTTTGAGCTTTACAGTACTGTTTAGTTTGAGCCTTACAGTACTGTTTATAGTTGCGAATTCTTTAGACACTTATATTCTCTTGTATTATTTAAAATTTTATTTTTATTTTATGCGAAACACTTACTAAATAATTATTTTGAATGACTTGAGGATAATTTTCAAAGAAGAGGTCGATATGATTCTAAGTTATATAATTCATGTTTTGAAAATCAGGGAAAGAAGAAGAATTATATGAGTTATTGATCTTTTCATCTGATGGCAATGTGTCAGTTGCGCTACTAAGCGTAGGTATTAAAATCATTTATAATCACTTGAAATTCGATATTAATATATTAATATTATAAAATTTGAAAACAATATATTTACTAGTGATTTTGAGAACAGTAGACCTCGTGACAAAAAAAAAAGCGGAACTTAAATAAAATATATTAATATCGAAGACTAAAACGGTTACTATCTTGAACCGAAATAAATAAAAAATTACAAAACAAATAAACACATGCGTCATTTTTAAGGAGTTCAAGAGACTTAATGCCAAATTTGAAGAAAATCGAATAACGCGTTTGGTCGTTACTTCGTAACAAACACATTTACAGATAAACGGAAGGAATGCCGAAAGGTCAAACAGTACCTTGCTAAAGGCTCTCTCAATTAATGTATATTCCTTATATAAAAACAGAAAATAAAAAAAACAATGCAAGAAACTATTGCAAAATTTTAGTAGAATAAATAATTGCGACGCATTTTTGGTATTTAAATATGAAATCTGTTTAGAATTCTTTAATGTCGATTTTCTTTAAATTTTTATATTAACGTGGTATAGTAATTTACGATGTGTCGCACATCTTAAATTACTATACCACGTTAATATAAAAATTTAAAGGTTCCATCACTGTTAAATAATAATTATATTTATAATGGGAACACTTATCAATTTCAAGTACGTTTCGTCCAAAATTTTAATACAATTTCCAATAAGGAATTTGAAAGTATGAAGTTGTGAAGAAGAATATATATATATATATATATATATATATATATATAACTTATTTTTACAGCTTACAGCAGCAGGCCACAGTTCACTTTTGTTCCATTTGGGACCTGATAGTTGGTTCACGTCGCCTGTTTGGTTTGGCAGCGTTCGCGTTGGGGATGGAAACGGGTGATCTGGTCGGCTTGGTACAGGTGGACTTCTTGTATGTGAACGAACCATGTGTACAATTCAGAATTGCATTGGGGGATAGTTAGGAGGTACTAGATGGACCAACCTTGTTGGGCCTTGAGCCTGTTGTTGGGCGTCAATATTTGTATTTGTAAAATAATCATGGAAAATTTAATTTGTTAGAATTAATAATAATTTTTATTAGTCGTATTATGTTAGTTCTGCTGAAAATTAAATAAGTATTCCAATTTTTTTCATTAATCTTATATATAAAGCTGAATATAACATTAAAATGGGATTTCCCTTTATCCGTTACAAAGCCCTTACACCATTGCGAAGTGATATGCTTTATAGTTTTTACAGTTATACATTAGATGGCAGCACTATAAATATGTTATGTTTTGAATGAATTAAGCCAAAAAGTAGTTAAATCCAAAAAATTCGCTTCTATTTTAAAATATAATAAGTAGGACACAATGTTATTCAACAAAAAAATCGAAAACAAAATCCCTCAGATCCAAAAATAGCAAAATGTAAACTATTCAAGTTTATACCGATGTAAAAGCAGCTAATCTAACAAACATGAACGCAATCATTATATACGTGATTTTTGATTAATTGGAATGGGGATATAGCAAATTTTGTTTCTTGAAAAGAAAAACTCTTTATAAAAACCTTGTAAAATAAAAACAATACAGAGTACTTAACTGTCAATAATATTATGACATATTATTATTTTTAAGGGCCACGGAGTTCAAATAAAATAATAACAAATGGAAAAATACAAGTTATGAATTGGGATGGAAGGATATATTAATAATCTTAGAATCTACAAAGTAAAATACATTGTTTTAAAATTGGGAAAAGTTTATTAAGATCCTTCATTGAAGGATGTGTTAAATATGTGATATAGTTTATAATAGAAAAAAAATTTAATTCAAGAAAATTATTTACATTTTGGTCCCAAGCATAAATTGCCCAGATGCAAAAGTAGTTATATACAAAAAAAATTGTATGCGAGATTTTGGTATGAATAACTACTTTATTAAGTAAAGACTTCAATATTTACCGTATAATAAAGTAAAAAAGCTAGATATTTACTTATATAAATACTCGGACTATTTTATTAAGTGGATAAATTCAGAAAAAAAAATCTTCAATGTACTTTAATAGCATCCCGTAGAAGAATCTAATATTTTGTGAAGCTGCTCCGACCGATACTTATAAAGTAAAATTGTATGTACGATCTCAACTTTTTCATATATTACAATATTTCGTTGAAACTCCTTTCGAATATTGATTAGTGTCGCCATCTATGAGTCAAATGTGTTAGTATTATGAAAACAACATTTTTCGTGTCTCCCTTTTCATTTACTATAAAATACACCATTCATTCACATTTATTCACATAAGACACCATTTTTAAGAAAAAAAATTAAAAAAATTATGTAATTGTAATTATAATTCGGCAATGAAAAAAGTCGTTCAAATAGAATTTCTATGAAAATGTGCGTACTTTATTAACAATCGTTAGATATTTAGTTTATATTGGATATATGTGATTATGTTTATTTTACCCTAACTTTTAAACATTTCAATAAAAAGTTCATGTGTTACATCACATGCTAAATACATTGAATTGCCATCGAACGGGTGAAAAAGTGGCACTTACTTTTTTTTGGATAAAACCGCTAGATATTAGACTTAAAATACAAGATATTGAATAAACAAAAATGTATTTAGGAAGCGAAATATTTAAGAAAAATCAGGAAGTAGATGTTGATTCTCTTATATAATTATTGGAGGGGTCACTACTGCTTTTGCGAAAACGCGAGTTTTCAATTTTTGTAGAACTACGGCAGACTCCCTGGGTAACCTAATCCCCCATCAAATTGGAAAATATTAGTTTTGAAACGCATAGATGCCATCCTGTTTTGGTCGAAAATGTATCCATTCCTTGTTTTCTTATATTTTCTGTTGTATGCTTATAGATTCGGTTGTTTTCACATGTTGCAAACAAAAAAGAAAATTTCGACCCTAACTGGAATCATCATAATCAAGTTGCAAATGTACTGATGACGATAATTTACCAATTTTAAACATTTAACATTACAAAAAAAATTCCTAAACTTTGTTTTAGGATAAATAATAAAATTTTAGTTCACTTAAAATTATTTTTCTTTAAAATAGAGCTTAGTGTAATGTTTCAGACTGAGTTACATTCATTGATTCTTAAGGTACACTGTTTTGTGTTTTTTTTTCAAAATTCATTGTCACTTTCTGCAGCACTGCTTTATTATTCAAAATATAAATACTTTAATTTTGGTTATGTGAATCAGCTAATGTATTAATAAATATTCCAATTCTTCCTAACAAATTAAATTTATTTCTCAAATAACCTATTTAAATATAGAAATTTAATAATGTTTATGGCGAAAAGTGTCAATTGCAAAAGATAACACAATTTTCTTCAAAAATAAACAAAATTTCTTCTATATTTTCAGCTGAATTGAACAAAGGATTCAAATTAATAATTATTAATATATATATATATATATATATATATTAATAATATTTACAGATTTAATTAAACTAAAAATAAATGTAAACAAAAACAAGCAGTATTTATCTAATAATAAAGTACTACAGTCACAATGAGTGGTCTCTAACTACTTGTGCAGGACCTTTCGCTCGAAAACATCGTCACGTCCGAGAATACGGGTTTGCTACTTAAAAGGCCTACCAACTCTAGGCTTGAGCGTTAATGACATTTTGCGATTAATCGCTGGCCAATAATCGATATTTTCCCATTTAGGGATACTTTTCAATTAATCTAAATTTTCCGATGAATCGATATTTCCGATTAACTGATATTTTTGATTAATCGGTATTTTTGATTAATCGATATTTCTAATATATCATTAATTACCGATATATCGGAAATATTGATATTTATATATATATATAGAGGTATAGTTGGTATATTTAGTATATCGATATTCCCGGTTTAACTGCTATTTCCGATGAATCGGTATTTTTGATTAATCGATATGTCTAATATATCGTTAATTACCGATATATCGGAAGTATTGATATATATAGATGTATAATTGGTATAGTTGATATATCGATATTTTCGATTAACTGCCATTTCCGATTAATCGGTATTTTTGATTAATCGATATGTCTAATATATCGTTAATTACCGATATATCGGAAATATTGATATATTTAGAGGTATAGTTGGTATAGTTGATATATCGATATTTCCGATATATCGACATTTAATAATTAGAAAAAGTACAGTAGCATTAAGTGAGCACATGAATCGAAGCCTTAAACAAACTTTTCGTAAGAGGATATTTTTCAAATCAAGGAATATTCAAAAGTTGTTTTCAACTTTATATATATTATTAAAAATAAAGATAATTTGTCACTATTGTTAAATCAGTACTATACTCGGGGACAACCTAAGTTGTGCCTAAAGCAATTGAATATTCAGACATCCTGTTAAGGTTCAACTTAGATTGTCCTTGAGTATACACTTACGTTTGTTGATAAACAGATTATTCTGGATTAAGCTTTTGGTATCACGACGTCTGGGCTTGAGTTTTTCCATATTTTGAGGCATAATTACAGCCAATCCTCAAATCGATTAATCGTCAAATCGAAAATTATAAAATCGAAATCACGATATTTTTTTTTTCACCTGGGATATATGTCTTACCACAGCACATCCACTTTACAGTGAGACCACCGTGGCCGAGCGGTTAAAGGCGTCAGCTGGGAATACGAGGATTCCTGGTTCGATCCTAGGCAATGGACTTGACAAAGAAAAGTAAAAAAAGTAGTGATCTTGTGATCAGAGGGTTGCCAGCTTCGTTACAAAATACTAGAAAAATCGTCCAGAACATACGCAAAAATTAACGACGTGGACTGGTGCGCGATCAATCTGATCGGGGTCCAAAGTCCCGATGTCTATTGAAGGCGTTGGATACCAGTTCAGGTGTTTCCTTGTCATCTGACCATGGTTCCAAAATAACGAGGTGCATGTATGAATATATGTGTTCCCGGGTCTTTCCTTCGAGGTAGATCCCGAACCGTCGCCAATAGCCCACAGTGTAGCTCTAGTGCGACGTTAATTAACCAAAACCAAACCACTTTACAGTGAATAGGTCAGAGGCGACTGCTCGTCACATCCGGGCGTGATGTTGATGCTCGTTGATGTTTTGTGGCGTGAGCAGTAATGATGTTCGAATTCATCAGTGAACGAATTGCGTGCCCCGTTGTCACGTGTTGCTTGCAGCACAAATGGTTGCGGTCTCTGAATGGAGATGGCGCCACAAGCACACATTCAAATGTTGCGTTAATCCGTATCCTGGCGTCACCAATACCGGCTCTGTGCTCACGTTTTGTAGCAAAACGGGTAGTCCCTCGCAGTCATAACGGTTTGGTTTTATTAATTAACGTCACACTAGAGCTACCCAGTGGACTATTGGCGACGGTTCGTGGTCTATCTCGAAGTAAAGACTCGGGAACACATACACATTCACTTACACATTCATACATACATTTATCTCGTTATTTTAGAACCATGGTCAGATGACGAGGAAACACCTGAACTGGCACCCAACGCTTTCAATAGACGTCGGGACTTCGGCCCCAATCATACTGATCGTGCACCAGTCCCATATACACGCCGTTAATTTTTGCGGATGTTCGGGACGACTTTTCCAGTATTTTGTAGCGAAGCTGGCAACCGTCCGATCACAAGATCACTACTTTTTTACTTTTCTTTGTCAAGTCCATCGCCTGACATCGAACCACGAATCTTCGTATTTCCAGCTGACGCCTTTAACCGCTCGGCCAAGGAGGCCTCCGAATTTTTGAACCATGGTCAGATGACGTGGAAACACCTGAACTGACATCCAACGCCTTCAATAGACGTCGGGACTTTGGACCCCGATCAGATGTATCGTGCACCAGTCCCGTATACACGCCGTTAATTTTTGCGGATGTTTTTTCGCAGTCATAACGATCGCCTAGGCCGGGAATACCAACTTTTTACTCAAAGCGTATTACGCCGCACATTGTTTACAATTTGTTTTCGATTGTACATGATTATTGTTTTTTAAACTATTTTAAAATAGACAAGAATTTTCATCGAAGTGTATTCTAAAATATAACGACATGTGTTTAAGCTTATAAAAGTGTTGTTCTTAACTCATTTGGGTTGTGAAATATCTTCATTATAAAATTGGTAATATTTTTTGTTTTGGTTAGTTTAAATAAATAAAAAAATAGTATCTTAAAATATGCACAAATATTAAGAAACAATATTGTTTTAATACGAATATATAAAATTGAAAACAAAGTATATTTACTGGTAATGAAGACGTGTGTATTGACTATACTGTAAAAATAAAGTGCTTAAAAATGAGTACATGAACGTAATTGTTTTAAAAAAAAGCTTTTATAAAAATGAAACTTATGTAATGAAATCATGGCAAGCTTCGAATGTAATCAAAAATGAGTACAATTTATTTATTTTTGAATACTTATTTTTTACTGTGTATAAACGTTTTTTGTAAAACTAGTTTTACTTTTTTCTTAATGATAATTGTTTCATATAATAATAATAATAATAATTTCATATAATATCATATAACGATAATTGTTTCATATAATTCATGTTATAATTGTTTCATAATTATAATTTTTCTATTAAACGGCCTTGAAGCAAAATAATAGAATACTAACATCGCAGGTTCATAAATTAACTAAACTATAATGATATAAATTACTTGAAATAATGTAATGTAAAAATGTATTATCACAAATAAATGAGATCTTAATTATAATTAAAAAAAATTAATATATATTATTTCTGATTATAATATATCGATAATTAATTTTTAATTTTAAGATTAGGTTTAAAAATTAAATCATTTAATAATATCAATTTTGTACTTATTGCAACTTTTTGAAGTTGGTACCAATTTACAAAATTTATAAATAAATTTTGGTGCCAATTCAAAAAGTTTTAATAACTATAAAATTGATATTAAATAGCTCAATATTTTCAACTCGTTCGAAAAAATTATATTTTACTTTTTAGAACACTTTTCTTAAAATCGTCGTTTTTTAAAGATAATTTTATTCAGTAAAATGTTCTATATATTTTGGCTTAGAATAAGATATATTATATTTAAACTTTTTCATTTTAAAATGCCTTTAATATATTAAATGCTATTAGTTATTAGTCAAATTATTTTTTTAGGGAATAATATGAACTTATAACAGAGCCATGTCGTTTGCGCGCTTTACTTAAAAATATAAGCTATAAATTTTGGCTGCAAACAAACACCCTTCTTATTTACATGTAAAACACACTACATTGATTCAAAAAATTGCCCCAATTTAAAAAAAAATCTCCCTTTTTTATCGCTCACATATCAGCAGCAACTTTAACAATTCACAGTTTCCCATCAATGGAAAACTTCTTCCAAACTTGGCGACAATCGCACGCGCCATTGGCGACTCTGAAAAAAGTCAAGGTGTAATTTATAGTCTCGAGTGCTCTCTGGCGCCAAGGCGAAATTTCTTTTCGTTTCCCAACAAAGAATAACTAGTCAGTGGAGCCAAGAAATAAATAACGGAGCAAAAATATTTTAAGGAAAAAAATAACAGGAAAAACTGGAGAATCAAAAGTAGGCCAGACTCCGTTTTCCAAAAAGAGGGATGTGGACGATTTTTTTTTTTGGTATATATATTTTATTTTTTTGAATAAGTACGTTCTTTTAAGAATTCTTATTATTTTTTTCTCGCCAAAATATTATTGCGTGAGATGTGTATTTCTTCGTGGCGCGAAATGGATGGGACGCAGAAGAATTAATTCTTCGCCAAAACGTGTTTTGAATTCTGCAGTCTGTCATTTGGCACCGAGGGAGGAAATGGATGCGAGGCGTATAATTTGTGATACAAGTTATTTATTTTTTTATTAAGTTTTAGTATTATTATACATTTTGTATTTTATTTCAAATGAATTTTGGATTGTGTTTCTGAATTTTGATATAACATAGCAAATTTAATATGAAATAGTTAATTATTACATGTGCAAGGTGTATACAGTATTAAAAAAAATCAATGTGAAACAAAACAAAGCTTTCTATTGGTCAACACTGAATACTACGTGCCAATAAGAATATGTTGGCGTTGTACTTCATCTGTGTGTGAATTTCTATAAAAGTAATCACTGGTTTTGGTTAAAACTCATTATTTAGAAATTATATACTAGCAGTTTTGGCAAATCTGGACATCGTGATAATTTTTTTAAAACATATTCTCCGTTTTTAATTACTTCAAGGAACATTCACGTGAAATTTGAATAAAATCGAACAACGCGTTTAGTCGTAATTGCGTAACAAACAAATTTACAAAGAAATGAAATGTCAAAAGTTGTGTTAAAGAAGAGACCTCGCTAACGCTCTGTTACGTATATTTTTTTATACCTACGTAGTAACCTACATGCATAAAACTTTGATATTTTTTTCTGTAAAAGAGAAATAAAATATTCTTTATTAAAAAAAGGAAAACCGACATTAGGAAAATGCGCTAAAAAGTAAAAAAAAATTTGTAATTTTACGACAAAGTTGAAAAAAATTAATAATTTAATATAAATTTTTATATTTATTAAAACTTTTTGAAATCCGCGCCAAAATTTAAGAATGATTTTTGTAAATTGGTACCAACTTCAAAATGTTTTAATAAGTATAAAATTGATATTTAATAATTCAATTTTTTCCAACTCGTTCGTAAAATTAAAAATTATATTTTACTTTTTAGCGCATTTTCCTTAAGTCGGTTTTCCATTTTTTAAAAAAAGGTTATAATTTTTCTCATTTCAGTTTTCAATTTACTATTATTAACTATTATTATTATTCACCAAGAAATTCAAGTAACAACTTATGCTTACATTTTATCTCAATAATGTATATCGTAAAACAATTCCTACCCATGCTAATAAATGTTGGGTAAAGTAAATGTCATTGTTGTACAACTTCTGTTAAACAATGATAATATTTTGAAATTAGAGAAACTGTTAAAAAAGTCAGATTAATCGATATTTCCGGATATATAATAGCTGGTTAAACGATTATTTTTAGCTGTTTTTGCGAAAGTGTTTTTTTTATATCCAACAAAAAAAGAATTTTCGAAATCGGACAATATTTTTTTTTCAAACGATCCAGTTAATTGAGAATTTCGACTAGTTAAATGCCGGAAAATCGGCTATTTCCTCAAAAGGCGCCGAAAGTGAAACATCCCCAAACAACAACAAAAAAAAATTGTCAAAATATCTGAATTTAAACCGAAATCTTGCGCGAACATACATAAAAAGTACATAACAGTCGAATTGATAACCTCTCTCCTTGGCGCACGATTTGGCGGTTTTAATTTAAAATTTATTTCTGTTTTTAAAATTTTGTTTGGCGCGCTGTGGAGTCGGTTAAAAATGGTATTTCGTACGTCGAAGTTATTTATATTTACGCAATAAACAAATCAGAAGAAAACTTCTTAATATGTATGATTAATATTTAGACATTCAACAAAATAACAATCACATAAATACTTCTAAATAAAATAGAAAAAAAAACCGACAACGTTAGTAAGATCAAAATATATCAATTCTAACAATGTTACAAACTATTTACAATTTGTTTTTTGTTATCCTGGACATATCCTGGCATCCCTTACAGTCATTGTCTTCCCTAACAGAATCCACAAAAATATCTCACTATCTGTCGTTGCTCCTTGAAAGCTATGTAACAAAATAATGTTTTATTTTTAGGTGGCGATTATTTTTTATACTTGTTCCCTATTACAAGGATAAGTTGTTACTTTTTTTAGGTAAATCGAACCAGCTAAACACCATTATTGCCTACCAAAAGGTGCACTCCCATTTCGGAAGTTCAATTTGCCCTGCCCCCTTCTTTCCCCGCACTATTTCCTTCCGCGAACAAAGTGTTATTTGGCGCAGCTGTGCCACCAGCCAGAAGAGATTAGGTCCCGGGCGTAGTAATCTGTAACAAGTGGCCGAGCAGTCCTCTCATTCTGGCTCCAGCAAATGCCCCCGCCAGTTAAGAAACTGTTGATAAATCACGCGGAAAAAGCGTTAAAACGTCCCTACCCGATTTCTAACAGCTATATTCTTCTTTAGCTCCTTCTCTCTACCATTCCTTCTTCTTCTTTCGTCAACAAGTACTATTTATTTTTATATCTTTCAAATTCTTTTTCGAATTTGATTAATGCTCAAAGTTTTTGAGTATAGATAACGACGTACGTGGGCATCTGCAGTGGATGGCCCTTTCGGCCTTCGACTCCCCAGTTCTTTTTTTTACGACGTTTTCCTTTCTTACGTCGATTTTTTTTACGACGCTAAAGGACATGAATGATGGCTTTTGGGTAGGTTGTTTCTGAAACGTGTTTATTAGAGGGAGGGTGAAGAAGCTGTGTTCGATATCGAGGAAATGCTATCTGGGGGGAATGAAAAATGTCCCGAAAAAAGCGAGCGTCGGCCGTTGAAGCGTCCCTAACTGTTCGAATTAAGCTTCCATTTTTCAGATTCTACAACTGGGAGCCTTGGGAAGAACAGGGGGTATTTTTTAAACTAATAGTGTTCAATAGATGGTTGTGAAATTCTAAAACTGATATGAGGAAATAAAGTATGGCTGGTTCGCGTTCATCAATTCTAGGCAAATGCCATGTTATTATTTGCAATCAATCATTCTAGTTTAATTGAAATCGATGAAAAATATTCTTGAGGATATTTGTCAAACGTTTAGAAGGTGCTCTTTGCGAAAGGTGTAAATGGAATCGGTAATAGTTTCCTAGACAAAGACAAGCATCTTTAAGTTTTGATTGATATCATTATACTCAGACACTATTTATTACTTACTATAAGTATCTATAAAACTAAAACTGGTATTTGTTAGATATTTCAAATTTGACATGTAAGGATATCTATTGATTATGAAAATCATCTTTGAATACGTCAAAAATTCGTGATAATAAAATTAAGTAATTTATTATTACTTACCAAATGTTCTTGTTAAAAAGTTGGTGTCTAGTTGTAATATAAAATAACATTTTTTTAAATAGAAAAACTTACTTTAAGAAAAATGGTTCAAAAGGAAAAAAATAACTTTTAATTTTACGAACGAGTTGAAAAAATTGAATTATTTAATATCGATTTTATAGTTTATACTTATTAACTTTTTTTTAAATCGGCTCAAAAAATTATTTATGAATTTTGTAAATTAGCAATCACTTTAAAAAATTGGAATAAGTATAAAATTGATATTAAATAATTAATTTTTTTCAACTCGTTCGTAAAATTAAAAATTATTTTTCCTGAAGTCGGTTTTCCTCTTTTAAAAAAAATATTTTCTTTTTATAGTTTTTAATTTAGGAGAGGGATTCGCCTCCTGTTATTAGTCACTACGAAATTCAAGTTGTTGCTCGCATTTTGTTTCAACAATGTATATTTTAAAACAATCCCTATCGATTTCAATAAATGTCAGTAAACGAAATGTCATTGTTGTGCAACCTCTATTAAACAATGAAAACATTTAAAAATTGGAGAAACCGTTAAAAAAGCCTGGTTAGTTGATATTTTATGATATATATAACAGCGGGATAATCGATTTTTTTACAAGTTTTGCTACAGTGATTTTTGTATATCCAACAAAAAAATAATTTTCGAAATCGGAGAATATTTGTTTTCAAACGGTCCGGTTAATTGAAAATTCCGGAAGGTTAAATGCCGGATAATCAGATATTTTTTTTCAAAAGGTGCCTTAGTGATATAATAAAAAAAATTCAAATATCTGAATTAGTAGAGAAATCTTGCGAGAACATAAAAAAAAAATATATATAACAGTCGAATTAATAACTCTCTCATTTTGGCGCGCTTCTGAAATCGGTTGAAGCTCTTTCAAGTCGGTTAAAAATACAATTTTTTTTTCTTCAAATTTCCATGATAAAAAATTTAAAAGATAATAGTTTTGCAGGTTAAAATTAAAATGCATCCAACGCTTTCAATTGACGTCGGGATTTTGGACCTCTATCAGATTTATCGTGCACCGGTCCCGTATACACGCCGACAGTTTTTATTGATGTTCTGAACGATACTCCTAGTATTTTGTAGTTAAGCTGGCAACCCTCCGATCACAATATTACTACTTTTTTACTTTTCTTCGTCAAGTTTCTTCGAACAGGATCGAACCAGGAACCCTTAGATTCCCAGCTGACGCCTTTATCCACTCGGCCACGGAGGCCTCGAATAATTCACAAAAAAGGGTATTTCGTAGCAAAAAAAAATGTTTCAGTAAATAACGTATTTTAATGAATATTAAAAAAAAATAGCATATACCGATAAGAAACTTTTTAAATGTCAATTTTGCTGATTTTTTTTTCTCAAAGTGGTCTAGATCCGGATAATTGGCGATCCGGTTTATTTGATCATTTTTATTTACCTGTAATTTTTTTTTAATTTTCTTTAATATCGCCTGATTTTTAGTCTAGATTAACACAAATATTCACTAAAAATATATCTTAATTTTTAAATTAAATTTTTTAATGATGCCGTCATTGGAGCCAAATGGGATTTAATTAGGTACATGAAACGTTCATGGTACCATTTGGCATTACTAGAACTTTAAGTCCTGGAAAGAAAAAGGCTATTCAATGAAAAAAAAAAGACCCTTGGAAACATAAAAGGTAGGAGTAATAAATATTTTTCGTAGCTATATTTTCACTTATTGTTTCAGAGCGTGTTCTTATTAAAAATTAATTTCCTAAATATAGCGGGGCCATTTACTATAAAATATAAAAAATACTCCTGTATTGACAGATAAGGCATCTTTTAATGGTTCCAAATACGGGAATTTATATTTCAATGCGAAAAAAAAATATATGTTAAACGCAGTTGTGCCATTTGGCTCCAAATGATTAAACAGCCAAACATTGTCTATCCCCCAACAGTTCGTGTCCAACCTGTATATCTTTCCTAACACAACCTAGTTGGTTTGGTTTTATTAATTAACGTCGCACTACAGCTGCACAGTGGGTTATTAAAGGAGGTTCGGGGGATATCTCGAATGAAAGACCCGGGAACGATGCCTCGTATTTTTGAACCATGGTCACATGACGAGGAAACACCTGAACTGCCACTCAACGCATTCAGTAGACGTCGGGACTTTGGACCCCGATCAGATGTATCGTGCACCAGTCCCGTATACACGCCGTTAATATTTGCGGATGTTATGGACGACTTTTATAGCATTTTGTAGTGAAGCTGGCAACCCTCCGATCACAATATCACTATTTTTTACTCTTCTTTGTCAAGTACACCCACTGAACTCTAACTGTAACTGCTGGAAGGCTCAAACCTTGCTTCCTCTACGGGCGCGTTGAAACCAATTGAAAGCTGCCATACTGTGCCCCAATGTTTTTTTTTTAAAATGATTTAGTGGTGTTATTTATTACCAAAGTATTGTAGAAGTATTAAATGTATATAAATATTATATTTTCTTCTTATAGAATTAATTTTTATATTGCCAAACAGATAGTTTTTGCTCTTGCTTTTTAACTACTTCTACTTTGACTTGCAAATGACTTCCAATTTTAATAGCAGATTTCATTTAAAATGGGTTTAAATATAAAATAAAAAAACTTACCCAAAAGTAATATATGTATTTTAACATGAAAAATATACGAAATATTGCGGCATCAAGAAAAGTGGGACACATCATGGCGGCCTCCATATCGGCTTCAAGTCAACATAATGTCTTGCCCTATCCAGAAAATACAGTTAGAGATCAGTGAGTACACCGCCTGGAATCGAACCGAGAACCTCCGTATTCCCAGTTGACGCCTTTAACCGATCGGCCACGGAGGCCTCTAACGCAACCTAGAGCTTAAAATTGCAACTTTTCGGGATTTGACAAGCAATCATTTCACAACTACTTTACGGCTTCCATTTATATTATCCGAAACGTCCAAAGAACCGATTCATTTCGAAACCGATTAATCCCCGAAATACCATAATCGATCTTCCGCGTGACATAATTTGAATCGAGTCGAACACTCGATCTTCGGAAAGGCTCGTTTATCGGCGAACAAATAACGAGTTTTAATTCCTCTAAATTGTCCGAATGCATACCCGCAGTGATCCCGCATTTACGTCAGATTCGGTAACCCTTCCGAGGTCGTGATTTACGTCGCTCGAGCTTGTTCTGGAGTCGGAGTGTGTGTGCATTTGTAATTAAGACGTAAATCAAGATACCTGACGTAGGGAGCATGTTTATGATAATTTTAGCGTCTTTGTCTTCGCTAATGGAAAATTCGATACGGAATTCGTGTTTTGCTGGGAGTGTACAACAGTTATGGAGGGGAAATTGTTTTGGACGAATATGGAAGTCTGCAATGTTAAAACTTTAACTACAGAGCTTTATTACATACTGTTACAGATCGTTCTTGAAAACAATTTATCAACATATTAATGTATGCTTTTTTTATTAGACACCCGCGTTTTTACACGCGTTTAAAAAAATACCGCATTGGCTCGTTTTCCCAATTTATATCCAACTTGGCTGTATTTTTCCCGTGTGCCATTAAACCCCCTGTTTATATCTTCTTTTTTTTATTTTGTCGAAGTCAAAGTTTTTCTTTGAGTACAATTGCATCGTAAATGAACGACGACGAACTCAAATTTAAGCGACCGTACTTTCACAAAAATGAGCAGTGTGATTTATTATTGCTAATCTGAGCTTCTGTTCAAGTCATCTTAACAAAGCGACCTGACACACTTAAAATAGTTTCCATATTTTTTATATCGATTGCTTAAATGAAAACTGAATTATTATAACTTAATTATCTTACTTCCCATTCTTTTGGCACATCTTTTAAACAAGTCTTTTGTTTATAACTTCTTCATGTCGCCCTCGTAGTACAAATTATAAGAAATTGGGCTGCGGTGCCTTTCCAGGTTCGATTCCCGGTAAGTCCTGGTTGTAATTGTCGATATTTATTGAAAGTGATTTCTGAAGACAGCCTATGTAGGCCAACATCATTTTATTCATTGTGCTTTTTTTGAGTACATGTCTTTTTCAAAATTGAAACTTATGTATTTGGAGCCATGATAAGCATTGAATGTAATAAAATATGAGTACATTTTACTTATTTTTGAGTACCTATTTTTAACAGTGTAGGAAGTAGAATATACCTGCTACAACTGAAGTTGAATGCGGTTTTAGTAATTCATTAAATAATTATTTCGATGTGCATTCTGTATCTGCATCAATAATTAATATTTTAATTGCAGTAAAATTGTAAATGTCGAGCCTTTTTATATACGACAACCCCTTACTATTTTTCCAGGTAAATAAGTTCAAGCTGTTGTCATTTATAAATATAATTTAACCTTCCTTGTACCTGTCGCATTTCAGGAATTTTATTTTATATAAAATAGACTGTTATACAATTTTGTTATGAACAAAATATTTTAATTTTTGCAAGCTTCTTTTTATCTCATTCTGACTGATGTTGTGTCCCAATTCTAGAACTTAATTTATACACAATTCTAACTTTTATATCGAACTTGGAAAAAAAATGTGTAATCCCGATGACAGTGCAATATTTATCAATAAGATTGTTAATTAATAATCTTATTGCTATTTAAATATTTATTATGAATGAATATTTTTAAAATTTAAAAATAGGCTTACGACTGAACTCAAACTTATGACGACAAAAATAACATCATCATCATACGCTGGAACGGATGCGCAATGAACTGATACTGAAATAGCAATTTCAGAAAAAGTGAAAAGTGTTCATTATCATTTATATCTATATATATATAAATACGAAAAACCCCACTAATTCACTCATCACTAATTTTTCAATTTCCCGTATACCTATGAAGAAGAAATTTGGCAAATTTTTTTACTTATACCTTAAATAGGAAAAGTAAGCTATTTTTGTTCCGATCGAACGTATTTAAGGGGATGTAAAACACCTTTTTTGATGTTAGTAGTGTAAGGTTTACTTCATATACCCGATACTACCGCTTAGGCTGGTGTGATCACTTTAGCCTGACTGGCATAGTATCGGCGTAGCAAGCAGAAGTTCATTGTTTCGATACCGAGTGTAGCCAAATAGTTTATACTGCTACGGTAACAACGTTAGTTTGGGAATCAATTAAAATATGGATGTTAATCAACGGGAGTATCGTATGTATATACGCATTATCGTACAGCCAATTCTCCACATTATCAATCTTGCTGGACATTGCTAATAAAATTTGGTTACAAATTGTAACTTTTAATACTACTGTGGTTCCCTCTGATGGGTAACAAATTAATAATATTATTTATTTCGCTTATACATATTGTATTTGTATCTATTTTGTAACTTATTTCCTTCCCGTGCGTAGAACGGGTGTTTCAGCTAGTTCTCTTTATATAGGCTTTTATAAAAAAAAATAGTTAAAAAGTGAAAAAATATTTCGATCTATGAATACAAAAAAAAATACAAACTTTAAAATGAACCAACTCATAAAATGTCAACAGGCAAGAAATAAATGATTCATAGCCCCTCTCCCATACACACGCCCCCCTACACCAACGATTAAATTCACAACCCAAATTGTTTCCCAGCCACATGACAAAACCCCCCAGCCAAACGAGTGCGACGCCGCAAAGCAACAAGCTCAATCACGCAATTCCCCTGTAAAAAAGTCTTCTTTGCGGGACAGGTGTGCAGGGCAGAGAAAACGACTTTCAAGGGGGAGGAGGGATATCGTGATCTGACTTGGGAAGACCCTGTTTGCGTGACGATTCGAATTGTTCTTTTTTGATTGTTCTTTTTTTTGTTAATCCTGTCGACCTTCTGCGAAAGGGGTGGGCGAGGGGGGGGCGTCCAATTATAGGGTCGTATCTGTTCTTGTCTGTGAGGGTATTCGGTTGGATTTGGGGGTTTAGAACGAATGGTTGTGTCGTGTTATTTTGGGTGAAGGGGTATTGGAGGTTATGGTTTGGCTTGTTCGTTGTGATATATATTGGTCTTAAATTTGGAAACGTGGTTTTAATCCGTCTATTTTTGTATAGTTAAAAATATATTTTATGTATGTTGCTCTGTATGTCCTAAAACTATTATTTTTTTTTATCTTGGTATAATATGTTCGATCATTTCCAGAGTATATTTTAAAATGGAAGAAACTCATTTTTTAAATAATTTTAAATCAGAGGTTACTTACTCTATATACTAAATGTAATACAAAAGGTGTTCAATATAATGTAATTCATTAGGATTAAATATATTTTGTGCTAATTAGTCTTAAATCAGGATAAGGTCCCATACATGTTATGATTGTGCTGGTGTTCAGTTGATAGCTTTATGATAAGTATTAGAATGAAGTCTCTATATAAATGGAATTTTTTCCATATTCCAAAATCTTAATTCAGTGTTTAACCACCTGATGGATTCGGACGTATATATCCGTTTGCTTATCTACAGTTTTCCCAGCAATACACATAATATAAAAGTTTATAAAAAAACACTTATTTTCAAATTTCAAGCACCGAGATAACTTTTGAAAAAGTTCTTCTGTTACACCTGTTGGGTGTTGATCTACTTACAATTTTTAAATACTTATTTGAAGGCATTAAATGAGATTTTTGCAACAAATATTACCAACAACCCTAGGAATTTTTGTTTAAATACCTAATAGGAATTATTATCACCTACCAAATGGGAATTATTGGTCAAATAATATTATCAAAATACCTATAGTAGATATTTTTAAATACCTACTATTTTTAGCATCCCTTTCTTTGCTACACCTTTTTAAAAAAAATTTACGCACATATTTCGATATTTTTGAAAAAATATATCTAATGCGAACTAAAGTGTTCTCTAATTCCATAAACGCTGTATTAAAATCCAGATGCCCTTCCCCTTTGAAAAAAAAACTTACGGGGTGGCCACATGATAAGTCTCCATGTTTAGAGACATCTGTAGCTAGAAGGAATGAAACGAAGTACATCAAATTTAATATTTTTAAGTATATTGGATGCTCTGGAGAAGATTTCTGCAAAAACCGTACTAAAACCTTCGAGCATGGATCCTTCATAGTAGAGAAAACATAATGTTATAATCTCGCTCACATCAAAGTGAGGGCAACATGTATGGCCTCAGACATGTGGTTAATTACGTCATTCCATTCATAAATTTGCACTGTTACACATTTTCCAATTCATCAGCCAATCGCGAGTATTTTTTAGTTCATAATTTTGAAAAGAAGTCACGTGTCGGAGGCCATTCGGTCTGAGATGTTGGTTTCCCTATTATGACGTCATATTCGCTCTACTACAGTCCATTCATGCTTGAAGACTAAAACTCACCTTTTTTGGCACTGCCCAACAAGAAACATGTGTAATATAAAAAAATTAGACACACAAATTAATTTAGTGATTATATAATCATAAATTATATAATCACTAAATTAATCACTAATTTTTCAAAATAATAAATCCTTAACAATCCTTTATTCCTTAGAATCAAGACGCACATAGGATGTAAATGTGTTGTATACAAGAAAAGTCCGCACATTTAAAATAGTCTATGGGGTTCTGCAGACCCTGATGATTAAAATATTAAGTATTTTGAGTTCATTCCCTCATTTAATTTGTATGTGTTTATTACAACTGTTTTTATATACAATACCTATTTTATGTTCTGACAGCAACAAATATTTTGTTTTATAATTGAGGCGTTCAGAGCTGAAGTGGGTCCAGTGCATAAGTTATAGTTTTGAGATAATTAAGGTAAAAGTTTTTTAACACTAGTTGAATTCTAAAGTTATTTAGAGGATAATAATGTCGTCTGTTAGAAAATAGAAATAGCAGGGACTTGGTAAATTGGACTTGGACCATTAACAAATATTTATCCGACAATTTTTTTTTTTAAGGGAGTGTGACAGTGTGCTGTCACGTTGCAATTTTTACATAGGGATCTGACCTATTTTGTACTTTGTGCAATTTGGTCAGATGGCTAGACTGGCGGTCGCCGGTTTTATGACGGGGTACAATGTGAGGAGAGTTTCGTCACTGAGCCATTTTTTACAACCATGCCAGGATTGGCCAGGAGGGGAGACCCAGGAGGGCGGAGCGAATTCCAAGTGGTGGGTTTTGTAATTTATGTGGGATTGCAACCCCCACCCCAAGACACCACCGTGGGAAATTCAAGGTTTCCCACATCACTTTTCGACTTTGCCATTGCCCAAGAAAGACGAGCAATTTTTACTCTAACAAGTACCGTCCTCATGCGCCGAAAGGAAAAAGTCCCGAAAGCCATGACACCAGACGGCAGCGCTCCCACTTCATACTAACGCCACTGAGCTTCGGAACCAGACGAGCCCCTGGAGACGGGAAAAGTCCCTGATGCCATGCTAAGAAGCAGAGCCGCTGGAGTTCAACGCCACTGCGAACGGGAAAAGTCCCTGATGCCATGCTAAGAAGCAGAGCCGCTGGAGACGCCACTGCGAGCCGGAAAAGTCCCTGATACCATGCTACGAGCCACTTCATGCTAACGCCACTGAGCTTCGGAACCAGACGAGCCCCTGGACAACGACAAGTCCCTGATGCCATGACACCAGACGTCAGAATCCACATTTTATGGTAACGCCCCTGGTAGCCGGTCATCTACACCCCAAACAACCAGCTAATCGCCTCAGACGGAACTCTCCCCAACCGGTACACGTGAGTCAGTAACACATTATTGCACATAACCCCCCAACCATAAGTTTTCTCCTATTTAATTTTATGTGTCAATAAAGCACCGTTTTAAAAGTAAATTATTGGTATGTATGTATTTTTTCCAAGACGACATTATTCGTAAAGATACAAAAAAATAACACAACGCAGTCAAAAAATGTACTAGCCAATTTACCCCACGACAGATGGTGCCTCGTGACCAGTCTCTGAATTATTTTTTATTAAATTTGAGCTTATTTGGAAATTATTGCTATGTTTGGCAATTTAAAAAAAATGAATGTAGTTGTATTGGAAATTATATATGGTAAAGGGTAATAAGTAACGAAATACCCCCATGCAATTTATCTGGTTAAATATATTGTGTATTGATTATTGTACATGTATTTGAATATTTGTGTAATACTAATTATATACTAATAATGGCTACAAGTGTAGGATTTGCCAGAAAAGCAGAATTAGAAAAGCCATTTACATACTGCATAGGCTGTGGGGATATCAATCACACTTTTACGGAGTGCGAGACTTTTAAAAATATTAAGTTAGCAGTTGAGCGCACTAACATTAGTGAGAATTATCGCAAAACTGATTACGGAAATTTTAATCGCTATGGTAGGGATGAACGGACAATACAATATCCGTCTAATCAATTCGAAAAGCGCAATTCTGTGAGAAGGGGAGATTTCAGGCAATTTTCGGAAAGTCGAAATGGACGAAATTTTAATAGGCAAAATGATAGGGGTCATGAAACTGATTATAGAAGTTTTAATCGCTATAGTAGGGATGAACGGACAACACATTATCCGTATGATAAATTCGAAAATCGCAATTCTTTTAATAGGGGTGATTTCAGACAATTTTCGGAAAGTCGAAATGGACGAAATTTTAATAGGCAAAATGATAGGGGTCATGAAACTGATTATAGAAGTTTTAATCGCTATAGTAGGGATGAACGGACAACACATTATCACTATAATAAATTCGAAAATCGCAATTCTTTTAGTAGGGGTGATTTCAGACAATTTTCGGAAAGTCGAAATGGACGAAATTTTAAAAGGCAAAATGATAGGGGTCAACAAACTGATGTGAATCAAATACGCGCTAATAATATAAATTCGGAAAGAAATCAGGGAACAAATGGCGATTCTGAGGTAACTAGACATGTGTCGTTTAATGAACAAGATCTAGTGGCGTCACCTCAAGTGAATACTTTGGTTGCTACAGTTAAAGGGAATGATTTGGCAAGTAATTCAGATATTTGCGATTTACCAATTATAACTGTAGAGGCGGGAGAAATTAAATTCTCTTCATTGATCGATTCTGAGAGCTCGTGTTCATTTTTAGAGGCAGAAGTATTTAATGAAATCAGTAAAACGCAAAAAGTATCAATAATACCCCAAAATATTTCAATTAAAACTGTGACCGGAGAATTAGTCAACTATGAATGTTCCGCAAAAGTACGGATTAAAATGGGAAATAAATTTATTACGCATACATTTTTTGTCATAAGAGACAAAATTGGTGAGTATCAAGCGATTTTTGGAACGGATTTATTAAAGAGATATCAAACGGAAATCAATTTTGGTAAGAGCTACTTAAAATTTGAGGGTGAAATTATACATTTACAAAAGAAAGCAAGCGTTGCTCAAGGTGTTTGTAATAATATGACTCTTATACCTGGTTCAATAAAACGAAAACTAATTTTACAAAGCGGGCAGAGTAAAATTGTCGAAATAAAACTGAGACATGATATCGATGAAAACATGGAAGTATTTTTCCACCCCAAACGTTTGAAATCTAATATCGAAATTATACCAAATATGGATAAATCGGATAATAAGCAAATCACAGCTACTATTGTAAATTTGGAGGGGAAACCAATTATTCTTAGACGAAGAATGAAAATTTGCGAGATGAGAACACGTAATGAATTTCAAAGCGATATTTCTTGTAATAATATAAACAAATATGAGCTCCACATTGCTCATACGTCAGGTAAAAATGAATTCGTACCTAGATTGGATTCCCAAACCAGTCGGAAAGTAAATAAAGCGTTATGCAAGGTAACAGAAATGGGAGTAAATAACGGTGAAAGGACTCGGATTGAAAAGTCAGTCAGTTTCTTAGATAAATGTGCAACAGCTGGTAATATGCAAATTTTACAAAATGGTAAAATTTTTGAAGAGTATAGAGTTTATACCACAAGATTAAAAAAAATGGAGAAGCGTAAAATCCATTTGAATTAGTTTGAAGGTGTGGGAGTTTTGTATACTGTTTCATAAAATATAAATAAAAAAAAAGGTAGCATGGTGTTATGTAATACATCATAAACAAATAAATAAACAGTATGCAATTGAGGTATTCAACAAAAATATGAATGAAATAATTTGTGTAAAAGAAAAGGCATAGAGTAAGTTGAGTAAAAATGCATAAAATATCGTGTATAATAACTTATAATATGTGTACAAAAAAATGCATAGGGTAATTTGTGGAAAATACATAAAATAATTTGTGTAATTAGGTAATTTTGTGTAAAGACATAAAATTATATTGGGATAAAAAAAAGTATCTGGCATTCAATAATAAAATAAAAAAAGAGGGAAAAATTTCACCCATTTGTAGACCGGCTGTGAGACATTTCCTAGGAGCGTCTTTTTTTTGTTGTTGGTCTGTTGACTGAACCCCCGGGAGGGGGGGAGACGAGTTTCGATGCCTATTTTGGAGGCTGGCCGCTCTGTAGTAGGGGAGAGCAGAAAAGAGGGGTCACCGGTTTTGACCCGTCGACGTTTTAGGGTTGCAGGAAAGAGGCGCTTTGCATCGTTGAGTTGGCATGTAAAATAAATTGGCGATTATTATGGGAAAAATAAGGAAAATGATTGTCAATTATTAAATGCACATAAGATTTTTCCAATGGGTAGAAATAGGTGTTGATTGCTGAAATAAAGGGATTAGACATGTTTTGATGTAGAACATTTGTTCTGCCGGGTAGAGGTTCTTCGGGCAACAATTAAAAATTTATCTCTTGGCGTCGATTGAAATGTGTATAAACTATTTCATAGTTAGGTAAAATATTACAAGGTTAAATGGTTATGCATTAAAATGAGTTAGATATTCCCAGAATTAATTTCAGGGACCAATTAATTGTTTATGGACAGGAAATAAGAAAAAATTTCTATTTACAATTGGCGTTTGGCGCCAATTTGGCGACAAAATTTTCTGTGCGTGCACATGGTGATTAGTCGAATTAAAAACACGTTTAGGGGAAACAATTCTTAGTGGTATGGCAAATCATTCAATTTACAATGAAATTTGAAGGAAAAAAGCGGAGTGATACGAAACCTTACCTGTGCTTTTAATGGAAAAGCGGTCAGACGATTTGAGTGCCACATGGTCCTTGGTCGGAGTTCGGGAAACGCGTAAACAATCGAGGGACCGAGTCACGCTTCACTTCTGTTCGAGTGGGAAAGCTGTGTTTTTTTTTTTTTTTTTGGTTTAATTGTTAAGAGAACGAAAGTCCAGGGGTCGGTTAAATGGGAAACGACCTTGATGGGACAAATCTTTTTTTCGCGAGGGGTTTTGCTAAGCACTGGTGTTGAGAGTGTAGCAGAGAGTTGCAGACGAAGGTTTCGGTTTGAAGCCGCTGGAAGATCCCTCGTTAAGTAAGGGATTTTGGCGTTTGTGTAAATAATTGAGACGTTACGTATTATTTCTGTGTGAATTGAATTATGGACAATTAGAAGCGTCTTGATTATTATTGATTGATATTGTGTAGAATTAGATAATGATTGTTTCTATATATGTGTTGTTATGAAAAAAAAAGAGAGGAAAAATGTGTGTGACGTGTTTACAGTATAACGTATTTAATTAAAAAAACTGTTAAGAATCAATGAATTATATGTGATTGAAGAGACTATCAAACATGGTTTTGTGTATAATTGAATAATTATATAAACGATTTTAACTAATAATGCAATTAATTGTGACAGGAAGAATAATTGTAAAAAATTATTGGTACAAAATGTGACAAGTTAGCTATTCATAGGAGCATTACTAAAAGTATTTTGCGACTCATTTCGCATGGAGATATTTTGTGTTTTAAAGTGTATAACTGTATTAAATTTTTTGTACTTTAATTTTAATTTTGGTGCTATTAATTGGAAACTAATATGACACTTTTATAAGGAAAATCGAACTTTATACAGACAATACGAACTTTTAGAAATATAAACTTTTGGGGATATGTGTGATTTTGACTAAGTGGTATGACTGACTTTTTATAACTTTCCATTGAGATTTCCAGAAGATAAAAAGAAAACCGAAGGATGTCCATACAAATGTTTAAAGAACTTTTAACAGGACAATTTTCTACATACAAGTACCATTAACAGGTAATGCGAGAACTCAGGTTTTCGCGGGAAAAGTTAAAGACTTGCCTACGCAATTTGCCTTGTGTACAAAAAGGTTTAAGACCTTCACTACAAATTAACATTCTGGAACAATTATATAATGAATAAATGTAAAATAAGGTTCAAGACCAAATTTTATAATTTGAGGGTTACCAAGTATGTCAGTTGTGATTATGAAATGTAAATAAGGTTCAAGACCAAAATTTATAAATGTTAAAAATTACCAACCCAAATTTGTTATATGTAAAAATTGTATTTTAATGTTTTTTTTTAATTTTTTTTAATTAGTGGAAGGGGGGTACTGTGACAGTGTGCTGTCACGTTGCAATTTTTACATAGGGATCTGACCTATTTTGTACTTTGTGCAATTTGGTCAGATGGCTAGACTGGCGGTCGCCGGTTTTATGACGGGGTACAATGTGAGGAGAGTTTCGTCACTGAGCCATTTTTTACAACCATGCCAGGATTGGCCAGGAGGGGAGACCCAGGAGGGCGGAGCGAATTCCAAGTGGTGGGTTTTGTAATTTATGTGGGATTGCAACCCCCACCCCAAGACACCACCGTGGGAAATTCAAGGTTTCCCACATCACTTTTCGACTTTGCCATTGCCCAAGAAAGACGAGCAATTTTTACTCTAACAAGTACCGTCCTCATGCGCCGAAAGGAAAAAGTCCCGAAAGCCATGACACCAGACGGCAGCGCTCCCACTTCATACTAACGCCACTGAGCTTCGGAACCAGACGAGCCCCTGGAGACGGGAAAAGTCCCTGATGCCATGCTAAGAAGCAGAGCCGCTGGAGTTCAACGCCACTGCGAACGGGAAAAGTCCCTGATGCCATGCTAAGAAGCAGAGCCGCTGGAGACGCCACTGCGAGCCGGAAAAGTCCCTGATACCATGCTACGAGCCACTTCATGCTAACGCCACTGAGCTTCGGAACCAGACGAGCCCCTGGACAACGACAAGTCCCTGATGCCATGACACCAGACGTCAGAATCCACATTTTATGGTAACGCCCCTGGTAGCCGGTCATCTACACCCCAAACAACCAGCTAATCGCCTCAGACGGAACTCTCCCCAACCGGTACACGTGAGTCAGTAACACATTATTGCACATAACCCCCCAACCATAAGTTTTCTCCTATTTAATTTTATGTGTCAATAAAGCACCGTTTTAAAAGTAAATTATTGGTATGTATGTATTTTTTCCAAGACGACATTATTCGTAAAGATACAAAAAAATAACACAACGCAGTCAAAAAATGTACTAGCCAATTTACCCCACGACAGATGGTGCCTCGTGACCAGTCTCTGAATTATTTTTTATTAAATTTGAGCTTATTTGGAAATTATTGCTATGTTTGGCAATTTAAAAAAAATGAATGTAGTTGTATTGGAAATTATATATGGTAAAGGGTAATAAGTAAAGAAATACCCCCATGCAATTTATCTGGTTAAATATATTGTGTATTGATTATTGTACATGTATTTGAATATTTGTGTAATACTAATTATATACTAATAATGGCTACAAGTGTAGGATTTGCCAGAAAAGCAGAATTAGAAAAGCCATTTACATACTGCATAGGCTGTGGGGATATCAATCACACTTTTACGGAGTGCGAGACTTTTAAAAATATTAAGTTAGCAGTTGAGCGCACTAACATTAGTGAGAATTATCGCAAAACTGATTACGGAAATTTTAATCGCTATGGTAGGGATGAACGGACAATACAATATCCGTCTAATCAATTCGAAAAGCGCAATTCTGTGAGAATGTATTAGATGTATTTTTTCCAAGACGACATTATTCATAAAGATACAAAAAAATAACACAACGCAGTCAAAAAAAATGTACTAGCCAATTTACCCCACGACAGGGAGACACGAGTCTAAAATTCCAAAAAAATTACTATTTTTTTTTCTTCATAAGACGATGCTATACATACTAAAGAAGGTGTGTACAAAATTTAAAAACAATAAAAGAAACAGAACATATGTTTGTTTAGACGTTTATATACCATTTATCATCTTTCTACATACTTTTTGTCTGCAGCAATCCTCATTTACTCAAAATATTTGTTTACATTTTGGTCACGTTTAAAATGCTAAGGCTTTGTAACTAATTAACTTAAAACTAAACTGTTAATAGTTTTGGAAGCTGTAATATATGTTTTATAAACGTATGAATAGCTTTTTTAAATTAGTTAAGAATAAGTTATAAATAATTTTTAGTTAAGAATAAGTTATGAATAATTTTTAGTTAAGAATAAGTTATGAATAATTTTTAGTTAAGAATAAGTTATGAATAATTTTTAGTTAAGAATAAGTTATAAATAATTTTTAGTTAAGAATAAGTTATAAATAATTTTTAGTTAAGAATAAGTTATAAATAATTTTTAGTTAAGAATAAGTTATAAATAATTTTTTGACGAATTATTAAACATAAAAATGTGAATATTTTTAAAGTTTTGAACTTAAAATAAGTTTTTGAACACTATTAAAACCCAAAACTACAAAAGTCTATTCATACGTCTATAGTACATACTTTGACGTTATTTAATCAATTAAAACTTTTTTTAAACATTAAAAATTGAAAGAAGAGTTATGCTTTTTAAAAAAGTCTATTTGAGTTTAAAAAACGCAAAAAATGACAAAAAATATATTTTTGTTTTTGATTATTGTTCAGAAAAGATGTTCTAATAATATAAAAAAAATGATATTTCTGAATTTATTAATAAACAAATTAGGATTTGGGGCTCGGGTCTCCCTTAATAGTTTTCAACTTGATCCATTTTAGCTCTGAATGCTTCATTGGTAATATTTTTTTTTACGAAAATCTCTTCTATTGCCTTCAATATCTTTAATATGAAATTTGCCGTACATCCTTTCATTAGGTTTAGCTATAAATGAATCTAAATGGTTGAACTTATTTTTTGGCCTCTCGTGTTTAATATACATATTTTTTTCGAATGTAATTAAGGAATAGCTTATTTTTTTTCTTTCTGAAAATTGGATATTTTAACAAATCAAGTTTTACTATTCATTCACAAACGTACTAATTATAAAAACATGTTCAATCTCAGTCATCCCGTGTAAAGACACATGAAACATTGACAGGAAGCCGTCGCGTGAGCAGAGGCAATTGACCTTAATCAGTGGACACCATGTACCACGAGCAATTGCTAAAGTCTAGGGTAATTATTGAGAGATGTCTTACTGTTGCTGCCCTAGAAGTAAAATCTCTTGGGATCAAATGCAGAAGTCAGGAGTCTGTTTTGTAATTTAAGGGTGGTATAAAAACAAAAATCGCACTTATTTGTCGTTTCATGTTGAGCGTTGAACATATGTTATAGGTTTAGGTTTGATGAAAATGGGTTTGGTTTTGTGTAATGCATTTCTGATTGATTTCTTACAAGTCGCTTGAATAGATAGTGAAAGTCATGTGATTGGATATCTTGATTGAGAGTTGTATTGAAGTAGTAACACTACATCATTTTAGTTACGTAATTTTGAGATATAATTACAGGATTTTGTTTAAACGTGTCCTGTATGGAATATAAGGTAATGGTCTTTTTTTTGTGACAGCAATCGATTTTAAAATTCCGGCTAAAGTAAGGAATAAAGAGGCAGTCTATCAAGGCGTCAAAGTTAATGTCACCAAATATTATTTCTGCTCAAATTGGCAACCCTGTGCAATACTTGAGTAATGTATTTTATAAATATGCGCAAATTTGAATTAAAATAATAAATTTGGTTAGATTTCTAATCACCAATATCTGATTTGTTATTGCGCTAATTCTACCATTCGTTATTTCGTAATTACAAATTACTTTAATATATTTAGTAATAGTTTCGTATATGACGTCAGGTAATATACGTAATACGTATACGTATTCTACGTATACGTAAATACGTATTCTATATCGTGTTTCTCATTGGTTTATTTTAAACCAAGTATCCCCACTCACTTGTTTACGTGACATCGATATATCTGTACCGGAAATAGAAAACTAGTTATCGAAGAATATTGATTTGCAAAGTGCTCTTTTATTTTTTATTTTTACCAAGATTTCAATATTTTAATATTTTTACAATTTGCCGATTGTGCTTTAAGTTGTGTCTGAGAGCGTAATATCTTAGAAAAGAATACTTATACAATAGCTAAATTTTAAATATTAATAGTTAGAACAAATACGTTGATAACAAGGTTAGAGATTAGGAAACAAAATGTTAAAAAAAAGTCTTTTGTGGCTGATAAATTAAAACGTGTTTTACAACAATTTTAATTTGGGACGTAGTTTTTGACAATTGCTTTTAACTAGATGTAAACATATTAAAATATGCACCATATTAAAATATACAAAAATATCTGATTTGAATATTGAATTGATATTCCAAAATTTAATATCTCTCAAATTTAACCCTCAAACGGTACGGAAGGACCGACACAATCCGACACAACCGTCAATTTCCCCTCTGCCTTATAGACAGAGTGTTGTTGAGCTCCTAACGTTTAATTAACAAAACCAAACCAAACCATTTTAAAGTGAAGTTACAATTGTGTAGTAATTTTTTTCTATAAAAAATATTTTTTTTTTCATGTAGGATAAAATCAATAAATATTATCATATACTAAACATTCTTATTGGGTGCTTATTTCTAACAAAATATAGATCGATTCGGATCCGACCCGACCGTACAGTTTTTTCGTCTCAATACAACCGTTTGAGGGTTAAAACCTCAATAAATTATTACTTGGTTAATTAATTTTCTGACTAAATCACAAGACCTCATTGAATTGAATTTTACTATTGAAATATAAGTGCAAAACATCTTGTAATTCCTTAGAGTCGTTGAATTTCAAACTCACAATCTTCAAAATACTTTAACTCTGATTCACTCTAAAGACTCACCCTCAGAACCCTGATTGGTTCTTCCAATTACCATACCACCTCTGCGACCTCTGACGCGAGAGGGTCAATTGTGCACTAACCCCCCCCCCCCTCTTTCCCGGCTACTCTCCTGATCCCGGTTCTCCCGAAATCGGATACGGGAGTGGAACATCTCCCTCCCTTTTAAATGGGGGGGGGGGGGGGGGGGTGGGATAACTGGGAATAGCCCCGGTTTCCTGCAGTTAATTACGTTTCATTGTAGTAGGAACTGGCCCGTTTACTGGGCTTGAAAGGGTGGAGAGGATTGGGGGAATAGAGATTCACCACGAAGTCAGTGCTGTACAAGGCGGTTCGAACGGGTTGGGTGTTATTACTAAGCACCAGTTACATTTAGTTGAGAAGTTATGCCTGTTGATTTGAATGTGAGTGTGAGATGTGATGTTGAATATAGTGGTAAAACAATAACTCTTTTTGAAAATGTATAAACATTATTATAAAATGTATAAACAACGTTAAATCTTCATCAGAATGGGGAAATTCTATGTTTTTTGAAGGTTTTATTCAGGATTTTAAGGCAAAAAAAAACTATATTGTTTTTAATATTCTTGCAGATAACTCTACAGAATTTGAGGTACTTGATCTAATAATTCAGTTGAACTTTAATATAATAAAATCATTGAACATGAAATAGTTAAACCTCTTGTAGAACTAACTCACATGAAGAGAAGATAAATGAAAATATTTTTTATAGGAAATGTTTTGTAATAAAATACTTAAAGTAAAAATACTTAAAGAACACCAATTTTGGGCACCATTTTTCCAAAAATGACCTTTCAAGCTCAACTGGTAGAGGAATGGATTTTTGGTACTTTTAATAATACACATGAATAAATATATCTGCGTGATTCAAATTCTGATTTGTTTATTTAAAAGTCAAAATCGTTCTAATTTTATGGCCCCTGCACGTCACCAACTTACACCTTATCTCTTTTGTATCGGCGTTCATGAGGTCTATAACGAGACCAGCATCGTTACAGTATCATTATTAGCTAAAAAGTTATGGGATAATTAAAATATAATGTCTTTTTTACATTTTCCGTTATATTCACTTTGTTCCACATGATACCTCTTACCCAATTTTACCTCTGGAGGACGCGCGTGGTGTCCATATGGACTCCATATGGTATGCTGTTGATATTGACATACCCTTTTCTTCAGTAGTCTAGTTTTACACCCCTCTCTATCTCTACCAAGTGTGAGAAATGCCTTGTGGTCATTCTTTCTTTTCTAACAAAAGGATTATAACGCTTGGCGGTATAGTTGGATCTCGCGCTGCTTTTCACTTTAGTTCTCGCCAATAGCCCAATGTAGCTCCATTGCGACGTTAATTAACCAAAACCAAAAATTGCGTTAGTTAAATAGTTGCATTCGGTTGCCGTTACTTACTATACGTGGACGCTTTTTCACACAGCTTCAGCATGCCAACTCCATACGCAAAAGAAATGGATAGACTGCAAACACTTTTGGAGGAAGTCGAAAGTGAAGGTCTCTCTTTGATGAGGAAGATTGCTCGGATCATTAGAATAGTATTGATCATGATTCAGAATCAGAATTAGAAGAGGATTCTGATCTGGAAAAGGATTTTGCAAGCACTTAGGAATTTATTGGATAATACAAATGTGTAGAGTATGGGAAAAATTCCCGAAAAATGCTCTAAGTAATGCTCGCACAACATCATTTCACATCTGCCAGGACCTAGATCGGCTGCATAGAATGTTTCAACACATATTGAGGGCTGGGAAATTTTATGGAGGTAATCATTATTTGCTGCAACATTAACATTAAAAAAACACCAAAACAATTTAATAAATAATTATGACAAATAAACTAATGAGTTTGAAAATCAAAATATATTTTGACTAATATTTGTGTGAATTGCACAAATCACATCTCCTGAATACAAATAGAACAGGCATCGATTTTGTTTGCCGAATCACGTTAGAATCATTTTACGTTTAATGTTAAAATTTCGTCTATTATTACAAAAAGTACCAATTTTGATTTACTTGAGTGATAAATAGATAAAGAAGTTGGGGTCCAAATGGACCCCACGAGCGTGTCCTTTCGGGTTAAAAAAGTTACTCGAAAAAAAAATCATAAAGTGTGTATCATACACTGTAAAAAAAAGTATTTCAAAATGAGTACCTGAATATACTCGTTTTTCTTGGAGTATAATTGCATCGTAAATGAGAGGTGGTGTACTCAAATTTAAGTAATTGTACTTTTTAAAAAAAGAGCGGTGTGTTTTAATATTGCACATCTCAGCTTCTGTTCAAGCCATCTTAACAAAGCTACCTGACAATCTTAAAATAGTTGTTCAGAGGATGGTTTTCTACATTATTTGAGGTCGATTGCTTAAATGGAAACAGAGTTATTACAACACAATTATCTTACTTCGCATTCTTTTGACACACCATTTTAACGCTTATTCTATTTATAACTTCTCCTCCTCTCTCTAATTTTACAACGGGTATGGCAGTGAACTACGGTGCCTGAGGATATGGGTTCGATTCCCTGTAAGTCTTAGTTATAATTGTTGATATTTATTGAAAGTGATTTATGAAGGCAGCTTATGTAGGCAATCAATTGCTTTTTTTTTTATTTATTTTACTCCTTTTTATTTACATATGTTTTTCGAAAATTAATCTTATGTATTCGGAGCTATGGCAAGCATCGAATGTACTCAAAAACGAGTACATTTTACTTAACGTTGAGTACCTATTTTTAACAGCGTAAAGTCATGGAGTAAAAATACAGCTAAATTTCGATGTTAAAGTTGTGACTTGGAATCAAATATTAATTATGAAATAACTACTGATAGATATTTAAAGTTTGGCATTAATCAGTAATATAATGGAATTTACAATAACAAAAATATTCTTAAAAATAACTGAAATTTTAAATAACATCGCTGCTTCAAGAAACACATAATTTAATTTAGGGTGTAATCACCATTAATATATTTAATATACTTAAAGAGCTGTTCTTATTTTTAATTAAAATCGCTTTAAATATTAATTAAATCGCCGAATTAGGGGCATTTTTCTCACAATCAACAAACCGGATTTATTTTAATATTGATGCGCCAGTCTTGTATAATGAAAGTGGTGATATTTAAAACATTAAATAAAAGGGGTCATTAAAAGGAGAAATATTTGGAGATTTCTCCCTTTAAAACGAGCGGGGGGCAGATTCTCAATTATTCATAAATTGTGTTTAAGTAAATGAAATTTTCTTAATGATTGTCGAGTCATTCATTAGTTTAATTGAGCGAATGCTCCCCGGTTCATTTAAAACACAGAAACGTTAATGCTTGAGCATTATTGATCTTGAGTGTAATAGATTGTTTATATTTTTCCACGATCTTATCTAATCAAGCGATTTTACTACAAAGAGAACTGAAATGGGAAGGTTTAGGTGGTATAGTGGGGGAGTTAACTTAACAAAACAGCTCAAAATTAATAACAATGTTAAAAAGGATTCTTTCAAAAATACAATATTAAAAAAAAATTATGTAATATTAAACTTTCAATGCAATCTATGTTTTACTACCCTTCTTTTTTTAAGTTTTATATTTGAAACGTCATTGAATACTCATCTATTTGTATTAAACAAATAGAATAATTATGTTACGCATTTTTGGGGATCTATGTCCACCATAAATTAGACAATTAGAACGAATGAGATAAATTTGGTTTCTTTTGAATGACTAATATGGTCTTATTTGAATGATTAATATGGTCTTATTTGAATGACTAATATGGTCTTATTTAAATGACTAATATGGTCTTATTTGAATGACTAATGTCTTATTTAAATGACTAATGTCTTATTTAAATGACTAATATGGTCTTATTTGAATGACTAATATGGCCTTATTTGAATGACTAATATGGTCTTATTTGAATGACCAATATTCGCCAATTCGTGTACACTGTTACAAATAGGTATTCAGTAAGTAAAATGTACTAATTTTTGAATAAATTCGATACTTAAAATGGGCTTTGAATAGATATGTTCCAATTTTGAAAAAGACATGTACTTAAAAATGAGTACAATGGGTGCAAATGAATAAAAATATCAGATGCTATCCTACATATGCTGACATCATAAATCGCTTAAAAAAATATCGACAATTACAACTAAGACTTTCAACCAAAAATCGAAACAAATCTGTAGGCCCCGCTGTTCAGAGTTTTATCCGTTATGCTACCAGGGCGACGTGAAGAAGTTATAAACAGAAGTAATGTTAAAAAGGTGTGCCAAAAATTGGAAGTAAGATAATTAAATTGTAATAAATCGGTTTCCACTTAAGAAATCGACATCAACTAATGAGAAAAACCATCTATTGAACAATTATTTTAAGTTTGTCAGGTCGATTAGTTAAGATGCATTGAACCGAAGATGAGATTATCAATATTAAATCACACTTCTCATTTTTGCAAAAGTACGATTACTTTAGAGTACGTCACCGCTCATTTACAATGCAATTGTACTCAAAGAAAAACGAGTAGGTTCATGTATTCATTTTCCTACACCTTTTTTTGCAGTGTAGGCAAACAAATAAAGCAAATAACAAATATTTTTATTTTGTTGGTGACGTTTACTTTGGCGACCAATCTTCATTTCTATAATCTGTTAAAACGGCGTTTCACTGAAAACCGTTATACGCCTGCTCTGTCATATTCGCAGCCAATTTTTATTTTAGTTTCTTGAACATTTCAGTCACTCCCTTAGTCGGCAGTATCAAATAAGTATCATGACAGAAACAGTTTTAAAAGCCCAAGATACTTTTCTGCTATTCTTGAAAAGTAGCCCTGGTCATTCTCGGTATCAAAATCGTGATATGAATGTATATTGTTGAAAACTCTAATGCACTGAGATACATTGAATCCTCTAGGTCTCGTTCATACTTGTGAAAGAACAGCTGCTTTCGATAATTATTATTGTTTATTCCACTACTTTGGTTTGTGGATTTATAAAAGGATTCCTACCAAAACCGCTTGACATTGTCCGTAGATGAATGTACATAAGCATACGATCATTCACTGCTTGTGTTCAAAGATAACAACTAATGTGTATGTAATGAGATGTATCTCCCGAAAGATGTCTAGATTTTATGTATTTTTATCGGGTAGTTTTAACGTTGCATTTGTATTTTAATATTTTAAAGCCATGTTCTAAAAGACGAGTTTTTATTTTAATACTCCAATGCTTTAAATGTGAATTTTTATGAAAATAACAAAAATAATTAAATATATTTAAAAAAAAAAGAAATTGAAATATATGTTTATAACTGAAACAATTAAAGGATCATATATTAGTAAAATCTTCCAAAACCATTTAGATGATTAAAATGTATTTCTTGATCCAAAAATGTGAAGGGTTATATGGTATCAGTATATCCCATTCACACACTGTTAAAAATATGTACTTAAAAATTAGTAAAATCTACTAATTTTTTATTACTGTCGATTCTTATCATAGCTCCGAATACATAAGTTTCATTTTTAAAAAGACATATTCTCAAAAATGAGTAAAACTAAATAAGAAAGCAGCTGCTTGCCTACATAGGCTGCCGTTTTGAATCTCTTTCAAGAATTACAACAGGACTTACCAGGAATCGAACCCAATCCGTTTACCTGATGTCGTCCAGGGCCATACCCGTTGCACTACGAGAGCTACGTGAAGAAGTATAAACAGAAGTAATGTTTAAAAGGCGTGGAAAAAGAATGGGAAGTAAGATAATTGAGTCGTGATAACTCCGTTTACATTTAAGCAATTTATCTCAATTAATATGGAAAAACCATCTTTTTAACAAATATTTTAAGTATGCCAGGTCGCCTTGTTAAGATGGCTTGAATAGAAGCTTATATTAGCAATATTAAACCATACTGCTCAATTTTGCAAAATTCGATTACTTAAATTTGAGTAGGGCATTGCTCATATACGGTACAAATATACTCAAAGAAAAATTAGCGCGTCCATGTTCCCATTTTTAAGCATTTTTTTTTACAGTGCAGACAGACGCTGTATACAGTTTTAATATTAGAAAATAAACAAAACGTTTCGACGTTACTTGTAATTTTATTCAAATTTTTATATAATTTATTTTAATTACTAAACTTCACATTCTGATCAATAGAAAATAAATAATTTTTGAAGTAATCCATTTACGTCTAAAAAAATAATAAGATTTAAAATAATAAATTAAAAATTAAACTAATACGCTTACACCCAATTTACAAACATAATCGCTCATTAACTAAAGAAACCAGAAAACACCAAATTCGGCACTATTAATCCAGGATTAAACCTACATACTGAGTCACCCCCCTCAAGAAAAAATAAAAAAAATTCAGCAACATACTAGCGACTGCGAAACCAAAATCTCAACAACGAAAACAAATATGTTAATTGCCATTTCAATATCTACCATCTTCATTACTTAATACGATCAGACAAGAGTGTGTTTCAGCAAACAAAAAACGGGAACGCACAACAACAATATTCTCTTTTTCGAACACTTGTTGTGAGCTAATTAGACATAATTCTCCGTCCATTTATCGTTAAGCCCTGCTTTTCCTTGCGGCGCTGTCTGACAGCAGATAAAGCCCTCCACTCCCCTTCCCCCTGTAAACAAACGTTCTTTATTCTGACAAACATTCTTTATTCTGAATGAAGAATAACCTAATTATCATAATTCCAATTAACCATTAAATAAAAGAATGTTGTGAGGGAGGGGGGGAAAGGGGATGATCATTTATTTTGAATAGCCTCGGAGCGGACCATAAATAATCGTCTGTGATGGATTCGAAGGAGGGCGGTGCTTTTCATCGAGGGATGGCAACAGATCGATCTTTAAGGGAGGGGAGAGGGGGGGGGAGGGTATTCTCCCACAGAATGTGTAGTTACTCCAACAGGTTCCATGGAAAGAATGGGATGAGGAAGAGTTATGTTCAAAAATGGTGCTGAGTAAGTTTTAGATTTTAAAGGGACACAATACCCAAAAATTTGTAAATTTTCGATTTCATTTAAGTTACTAAAATTATAGTTTGGCATTTTCTAAATATGCTTGCAAAACTCTAGAACTATATCTACGTTTTTTAATGAGTTATTTGAGATGTTATGCTGGATAACAGGTATGTTTCTTAAGGAACGAAAACTTCATACCGTTTTTTTAAGTTGTTTTCCCCCGTAATATAAAGTTTATCCAAATGCTAAAGCTTGGTTTTTAAAATTCATGGAGAAGTTCATATTGTTTAAGAATATTATAAATAATCATAATATTCTTAAACACTATGAATATTTATTATGAATATTTTTATAAAAATAACTTGTATAAAAATTTCTAAAAGAACTTTAAAAAAAAAAAAAAAATCTACGCCACACAAACACCCTGACCCCCCCCCCCCCCTCCCCTACCATGACTCGTCACATTCTCGCATGATAGATCTTCACCGCCAAAGGTGCTTGATGTAGGGGAGACCGGGGCTAGTTGGCATAGATTTTGATTTTTCTATTTTTTGTGTGCAATACCTGGAGAGATTCTAGCGAATTAAAAAGATAGCTTAACTCTTTGACCACAAAATCATGTAAGACCTTTATGAAAATCCGTATTTAGGTAACCTCAAATGCACTTTTCCTAAACGCTTGCAACTATGCCAACTAACCCTAGGTGTATGCCAACCTAGGGGTATGCTAACCCTAGGGGTAAGTTGGCACAACGCGATAAAACTTAGGCAGAACACCGCAATTTTTGAGGAAAAACATTTTATTTTATCAAAACTTGGGGTAAACCACTCAAAACTTCCTTTTTAACCGACTGACCAGCGCACACATCAAAACTCCAAAATAAAACAGCCGGAAACATTAAATTAAAACCGCCAACGTGCGCCAAGTCGAAAGGTTATCAATTCGTCTGTTATGTATTTTTTTTATTGTATGTTCGCGCGGGATTTTGGTTCTACTTCAGATATTTGCACAAAATGCTTTTGTTAGATAGGGGATGTTTCACTTGGGAGCATATTGAAAAAAATATCCGGTTATTCGGCATTTAACTATACGGAATTTTCAATTAACCGGACCGTTTGAAAAGAAATATTGTCCGATTTGGAAACTTTTTTATTGTTGGATGGAGAAAAAATCCACTAAGGCAAAATCTGCCAAAAAATAATTGGTTATCCGGCTGTTATATATCCGGAAATGTCGATTAACCGGAGTTTTTTTTAAACAATTTATCCGATTTCATAATATTTTCATTGCTTAACAGAAGTTGTACAACAATGCCAATTCGTTTACCCAGCATTTATTGCCATGGATAGGGATTGTTTTACGATATACATTGTTGAGACAAAATGTCAGCACAAAATGTTGTTGAATTTCTTGGTGAATAATAGCAGGAGCGAAGCCCCCCCCCCCGGTCAAAATTATTAAATCTGATTCACAAACTAGCATCCCACAACATTTTAAGAGTTATGTCTGCAGGTTAATCATTGCGCTATCTTGCTCCTATCAACATGAAAACATTTTTAGATTAGTTTCGTTACAAAATCTCGTAAGTTGAGTATTTTCATTCTCAGAATTCGCCAACCTTTCTCCCTAATCCAAAGGTCATCTTTAAATAGCTCCACCAACCCCCCATTTTTATGATCATGTCCATAAAAAATATCACCCATTCTTATAGAAGAAAAAAAACTGTATATATCTATGTATTAATCCTCTAAACCCTACATCCTATTCAAATCACGTAGGGTTACTTTTCATAAAACCTCGCTTTAAATTCCGCTGGAACCTCTAGATTTCCTCGTACATAGAGATACACCTTTTGTTGGGTTGTGACATTAGACTGTGACATTAGACTCTGGGAAGGACTTACACCATTGTGTCACGAGGGACGTGGAGGAAGGAGGAGGGGGTGGGGGGAATCACCTGCCGCTGTTGAATACTGTCACGTGATAAAGTCGTTTGGACCATCCTCCCCCCCTTGACACAATGACAAGAAAATAAAGAAACAGGGCTGCCGCATCTGTAAGCGAGGCGTCGCCAAAAATGCAGGGGAATATATCGCCAAATTTGTAAAGAGGTGTATTATTTGTGAGGTATAGTTATTCTCCGTTTAAATGGCTGCTGTGGCTGTGACGTCATATTGTTTACATGGTTTAGATTAGGCAATTGGTCAACTGGTTCTAACTCGTTTGTTGATTCGTTGGGAACGGTTTAAAGGGGCGTTACTGGTCCGCCAATTAAGGGGAAGTTGATTATAAAAAGGTGAATATATGCATTGATTTATGATAATGAAGAATATTGTTTTTCTTTGTAGTGAAACAAATGCGATAAAAATATAAAATTGTTGCAACTATTTTCTCGTTTGTGTAGAGGCGACTTTTACAAACAAAAAATTTTAAAAAAGCGGCATGAAAACTACAATTTCTTGTTTTTGAACTTCTTTATTTTAGAACTTTTCAGCATTTCATGTTTAGACTTACAGTTTCAGTCTGAAAATAGCACTTTTCAATTCACCTACATAAAACCTTCACTTTTAAAGATACATGCCCATTTTTTAAAATAAAATTTTCATTTGACGGATCACAAACAGCTGTGCCTTACTTGAAACGTTATTTTAGCATAATACCAATATGAATCGATCGCCAACGAAGAATTCCTGCCAATACAGAAGAAAGGAAAGTTGTTATGTTTGATTTCAGTGAACCCCCCTCCACGATCTTTATGTGCTTTGCTTTAATTCAAGATTTTACATGCAACGGCACCTTATTTCCTATTGAACGACAACACCATTTATGTTTAATAGTGCTATTTGTCTTAGAGGTAAAGGGTCGGATTGGATCCTCCGAAAAGCTTAAAACGGTGTTTCTACTCGGAAAACCCCTCGTATCGGATTTATTAGGACCCAGACGTTCATGGACAGGATATAACATCCAGGGTTCTCCAACAATGCCCTACCAATTTAAAAAAAACATAAAATATTTTTTTTACAATAATTTTTAAATTTAAACATTTAATGTACATTCAACTTGCTGTATGTTTATAACGAAATAACAAAAATATATTAAATAGTATGCTGACGGAATAATTATTAAATTTCGGAGCAGTTAAAAAGGACTTTACAATTGCAATTTTGCTTTAGGGACGGTTTGTTAAAGACATATATAAATAATAACTATACGATCCTCAAGCCCAACCAAATTGGTCTAGTCTAGTATCTCTTAACTGTTATCCAATGAATATCTAATTCTTAAAATCAATTGCTCCTGTAGAAAGAACGATATTCACTTGTAAGTTGTTCAATTTGTCTACTTCCACTATTATAAAAATAGATCCTGATTAAAATATGATTTCTTTGAATTTTTAACCCATGAACTATAGTTATATATTACTCATTATAAAATACAAATCCTTGACATTCCCATGTTTAATAAGTATTAACTGTTGAATCAAATCTCCCCTAACCCTTCTCTATCACACACTACGCATTTTTAAATTTCTCATCCTATCTCCATAATCTATGCCTGAAAATACCTTGGACCATTTTAGTATCTTTGTGCTGAATAACAAATCGATGTCTTTTTTAAGATATGGTGACCAAAACTGTACAGCATACTTTAGAAAAGCCTTACAAAACCTCTATACAATAAACAAATTATATCCTAATCCTTAGATTTTGATGAAATACTTTTTCTGTCTGTTATCTGCAGTACATATTTTTTTCTAACTGCTGTATATTTTTTTATCTGCTGTACATTTTTGATTCAATTTAAAATTCCTATTTACTATTACTCTCCTACATCTATGACTGTAGCACTGTCTTAGATTTTAGCCCCTTGAAAAAAGATAGGCAGCTTTTCTATTTCTTTTACCCACGTATTGACTATATACGAAAAAATATTTTATTGAATAATTTTTGCCAAAACAGGCATTTCGCGCCAAACCTAGCACACCAGCACCCAAATCGCGATAGGCAGAAACATCAGATAAGACCGACGGGCACGGGAAAAGATAGAAACGAAAATAAAAATCCGGGTGAGGTAATAACGATAGTCGCCGAGATTTGCCAGTATCTGGGTGTGGTGCGTCAAAATGACACCTCCGCCAAAATGCCCGACTGTGCAGACGATCACCTTTGACCCTCCCCCGCGCGGTGATCGGTTATCGTTTGCGTTTCGAAATAAATCACCCCTGGTGATTTTTGGTGTTTTGACGTCTCAATGGTGAATGTGATGGATGGATATTTTTCTTATTGTTTTGCAAAGTATCGATTGGGGTCGGTTGATGGAGAGGGGGGGGGGGGGTTGATTTAAATATGAACGTGTAAGTTAACCACAATACAGGGTGTATGAGACGTGTCTTTACGATTTTGGCACGCAATAAAACGAAATTAGATAGCTAAATTATGTTGCTTGTGCATGTAAGAGCAACACATGAAGTTTTATTTGTAAGCATTTTTTAAACATTAACGAACCATTCAACACGCCGTTCCCAAATCATTAACACACTGAGCTTTCTCTTAAGGATGGGTGCATGGAAATTATCTTTATAAATTTGAAACGCATAAAACCTAGAGGAAATAATATAACTAAGTTATGTCGCATGTACATGTAACGTAATCACAAAAAAATTCATTTCTACACATTAATTTTTATTAATTTGTTTTAATTAAAAAAACTTATATTGTAATTGAAATTCTGAATTAAATCCGTTATGCATACTGAGCTAGAATATAATAAAGCTATAAGCACTGGAGCAAACACTCCCGTTGAGCAATGTACTTTATTGTGCCGTGCAGATGCATATAAATTGGAAGAAAGGTTGAAAAAACATTCGTCCTTGATTATGCAGGTGTCTCACGTGACGTCACATAATATATTTTTTTGGTACTAATGTCTTTTTTTCTAGTAAGTAAGTAAATAAAAACATTAAATGTATGTTCGAAAGCCAGAAATGCTTTTTTTACTTTCGCTGAAAAAATTGTAAATCCACGCTTACTCTTCGTTCCAGTAGTAACTAGCTTAGAGGTTATACGAATTGTTTGCGATTCGTAAACATTACCATAAAACATGGCGAATTCTGTAAGCTTTCGGCTTACCCACTAAATTCTACCTTGTTACTTAGTGGGAGGTATTTGGATCTAAAGGCTCTGGTTTGAAGTCTGGAAATACCACTGAGCAATCTAAAGGCTCAGGTTTGAATTCTGGAAATACCACTGATCAATCTAAAGGCTCAGGTTTGAAGTCTGGAAATACCACTGAGCAATCTAAAGGCTCAAGTTTGAATTCTGGAAATACCACTGAGCAATCTAAAGGCTCAAGTTTGAATTCTGGAAATACCACTGAGCAATCTAAAGGCTCAGGTTTGAATTCTGGAAATACCACTGAGCAATCTAAAGGCTCAGGTTTGAATTCTGGAAATATCACTGAGCAATCTAAAGGCTCAGGTTTGAATTCTGGAAATACCACTGAGCAATCTAAAGGCTCAGGTTTGAATTCTGGAAATACCACTGAGCAATCTAAATGCTCATGTTTGAATTCTGGAAATACCATTGAGCAAAACTGGAAGAATAAGTACATGAATTTGGACTGACATTGGTGAAAAATGTATTTTACCGTGACGCGCGGATGAATACTGTTCGGAGGCAAAGTAGAAAAAAACTTTCAATCTTCGTCTTTCAACCGTTATTCGTGTTGTGTCTGGCTTGAATAATTGATATATTAATTAATATTTTTTTCTCGTCAGTAAGAAAGCAAATTGGCAAACATTGAATTTGTAACAATTAATTTATTTTTGAAAGCCATAAATGTAGCTTTAAAATTAATATATCTTCTACCAATGCCAATGCCATGCAAAAGGACTATATTTTTCTATATTGCCTCAAAATGGTAAATAGCGGTCGCGTACCGATAGTCTTCACTCCAGTTCCTAATTTAGGTCAGTGGGAAATACTTGGTTGTCTGAAAAGGCATGCAGTACCCGAATATTTGGGGGTTCTGTAAACATTCGATGGACACGGGTTCGAACACTACACTGTGTAGAGCAGTTTGGTAATAGAAGAGATGTCAAATTCGTTCCTTTCACGACCAAAAAAATATTCACATTGTATAAGGGATTAGTGTACGTTAAATGTGGATTAATGCAGTGGTTCCTAAAAGATGGTCTGTGGAACCTCGGGTTGATGTTTTGAGGGTCCTGGGGTCACAAATAAAATAATATTTACTTGAGTTTTTATTACATTGTTTTCATGAGTGAGAGTGTTAAAGTAATTAAAGTAATTCAACTTCTGATTGTAGTGTTATCTCTTCTATTTATTTGTTTGGCACATTTTTATGTCCATATTCCCAGTAAAAAGTGTGTAAAATTGAAAGAAATATATTAATATTTTCAGGATTTTTTTCCCTTCCTTTCATTTTCATATTCAAACAAAATTTAAACGTCTACATAACCAGAAAGCAAAGGGGGGGGGGGGGGACTTCTATAAGCGTATATGAAAAAAGGGGACCCTGGTGCTATTTTAGTTTCAGCTAGGTGTCCGTGGCTTAATGCTAATTAGGAATAGCTTATCCAATGTCCTGATGTCTATTGAGGTTGCGTCGGAGATCAGATATTATCGCTAGCTCAAATGTTCACCTCGTCCTATGACCATGGTTCAAAACTACGAGGCAGCGTTCTCGGGTCTTTTCTTCGACAAAAACATTGAACCGCCGTCAATAACCCATTCAACAACTCTAGTGTAACTTTAACTCAACCAATCAAACTTAGTTGGCCATTATGTTACACCTACATTAACCTGCAGACATCGCCCATGTCATCCGCTATTGGGCAAACGATGGCCGTCACACACTACACAGACTCAAACCCCGACTCCCATCTCCATTGTGAGCAACACAGCCACATCAGCAGTTTCAATTGTTACAATCAACACTTCCTCAATCATTTCCTAGGTACGGATTGCATGCAATCGGGACCTGGGACCAAGGACATCGCAGGACAGCGCAGACTCAAACCCCCTGAATAATAGTCCACTATCGCCTGGTCCAATGGTCATTACCTTATATCTTCGCGTCCATTGGAATCGGTCCATAATAGATAGTGTTATAGCGGGGCTCCCACCCCGGCTCGCGCCGATCCTGCTCCCCCTCCATTGGAGAGAGTGAGATAAAGGGATTTACCCGCACGCCATTTGGATGCAACAAGGTCTGGGCGAGAGAGCGGGATGTGCATTACTTTGATTGCTGTCTGTGGTTTTGTGGGGGTGGGGGTGGGGGATTCTCGCCGAGAGTTAATGGGGGGATGACACGCCATGGGGTTTGACCCAAAAAGAAACTGTGTTGCGAGTGGAGGGATTGTCTCCAGGTGAAACAGGTGGGGTTTGGTTTATGATAGGTTTGATTTGTTTAATTAACGTCGCACTAGAGCTGCACAGTGGGCTATTGGCGACGGTTTGGGGCCTATCTCGAAGGTTTGTTTTTGTTTGTCTGTCTGTTTTGTTAATTAACGTCGCACTAGAGCTGCACAGTCGGCTATTGGCGACGGTTCGGGGTCAATCTCGAAGGAAAGACCCCGGAACATATACACATTCATACACACATTCATACATGCACCTTGTTATTTTAAAACCATGGTCATATGACGAGGAAACACCTGAACTGGCACCCGACGCCTTCAGTAGACGCCAGGACTTTGGACCCCGATCAGATGTATCGTGCACCAGTCCCGTATACACGCCAGTATAATTTGTTGGATATTCTGGACGACCCTATCTCGACGGAAAGACTCGGGAACGATGCCTCGTATTTTTGAACCATGGTCAGATGACGAGGACAACACCTGAGCTGGCACCCGACGCAACCTCAATAAGCGTCAGGACATTGGACCCCGATCAGATGTATCGTGCACCAGTCCCGTATACATGCCAGTATAATTTGTTGGATGTTCTGGACGACTTTCTAGTATTTTTGTAGCGAAGCTGGCAACCCTCCGATCGCAAGATCACTACTTTTTTACTTTTCTTTGTCTAGTCCATCGCATGGATTCGAACCACCAATCCTCTGATTAGTAGCTGAACGCCTTTATCCACTGAGCAACTGGGGCTTATTGGTTTATGAGATATGTGAGATATTATTCGTTGGGATTGCATTGTGCAGCTGGCTAAGTGAGTTGCATCTGCATTCTCAGATATAGCGTTCTCATTCTTGAGAATACTGCTATTGTCAAATCTGATTTCGTCATATTTGACAGTCTCGTTATTGAATCACGTCACTTTGGATGAAACAAGGATCCTGAAATTTTTAAAGAAATTAATTTACTGAGATTCCAGGGCATTAACTCATAAATGGTTCTTATATACTCCCGTTTATATTTATTTGAAGTCGTCTACGGACAAATTTTCCTGCTTACCGTACGGTTTGTTTAATTAACGTCGCAATAGAGCTCCACAGTGGGTTATTGGCGACGGTTCGGTGCCAATCTCGAAGGAAATACCCGGGAACGATGCCTCGTATTTTTGAACCATGGTCAGATGACGAGAACAACACCTGAGCTGGCACCCGACGCAACCTCAATAGATGTCAGGATATTGGACCCCGATCAGATGTATCGTGCACCAGTCCCGTATACATGCCAGTATAATTTGTTGGACGACTTTCTAGTTTTTTGTAGCGAAGTTGGCAACCCTCCGATCGCAAGATCACTACTTTTTACTTTTCTTTGTCAAGTCTATCGCACAGATTCGAACCATTAATTCTCTGATTAGTAGCTGAACGCCTTTATCCACTGAGCAACTGGGGCTCATTGGTTTATGAGATATGTGAGATATTATTCGTTGGGGTTGTGTTGCGCAGAAGGCTAGTGAGTTGTACCTGCATTCTCAAATATAACGCTTTCATTCTTGAAGATGCTGCGATCGTCAAAGCTTGAATCGCGTCACTTTGGATGAAACAAGGATCCTGAATTTTTTTTTTAAAAAATTTATTCAGTTTCCAGAACATTAACTCATAATTGATTTTTGTACTCCCGTTTTTATTCATTTGAAATCATCTGCGGACAAATTATCCTGCTTACCATGCGATTTAATAAGTATTAACAAGAAACCTTTACTTAAACCAAAATATAACAGTATATAGATACATGGAGTATTAAATGGAGGATATAATTATCTTGCTAGACCTTACGGTCATTTTTTTCGAAACTATAACACATAGATGGATTTAAATATACTGGATCTCGTTAAATAGACAATTTGGTGCAAATTCATGTAAAATTTCTAAAAACGGCAAAGCATACACTGAGAGTTAATGGGGGGTCTACGACGTTAAATGAAACAACTAGATGGGGTGGTCACTTCATATACCCTATTCTACCAATTGGGCTCTAGTAACTGCTTTAGTTTAACTGGGGAAGTATCGGCGTAGCATGCAGAATGTCTCTTGTTTGATTCTAAATGACTGACAAGCGCATCGTTTATCAACTTTTCTATATCATCTGTTGGCGAAATTTACATTTACGAAAAATTTCAATTTTGATATTTTGCTCAAATAACTATATTTATAGAATTTTGTCCACGCCCCAACACAGATACACATGATTTTGTCTAAGCAAAATGCATTTTATTAGAATTAAAAAAAAAATAAGCAATTGCCATTTTAATAAGCGTTGGCATTGTTTGCATACAATCCTCGCCACTTTAAGTAACTTCAAAATATAAATCCCGACTTCAAAATACGACTCCCAAAACAACACTTTCCATTAATATTTATTTTCTGAGCATTACACTACAAAGTAATAAAGAAAATAAAGACCACACCACCTTTTATAACAATGGGATACCCAAAGGGTTTTCAAAAGGGTTTAATAAGCGTTCGCACTGTTTTCACACAATCTTAGCCACTTCAAGGAACTTCAAAATATAAACCCCGACTTAAAAAAAATTAGTCACAAAGCAATACTCTATATTAATATTTATTTCCTGAGCATTACACTACAAAGTAATAAAGAAAATAAAGACCACACCACCTTTTATAACAATGGGATACAAAAAGAGTTTCAAAAGTGTTTAATAAGCGTTGGCTCTGTTTGTACGCAATCCTCTCCACTTCAAAGAACTTCAAAATATAAACTCCGACTTCAAAATAGGAGTCCCAAAGCAACACTTTCCATTAATATTTATTTTCTCAGAATTACATTACAAAGTAATAAAGAAAATAAAGACCACACCCCCTTTTATAACAATATGATACAAAAAGGGTTTTCAAAAGGGTTTAATATTTATTTTCTGAGCATTACACTACAAAGTAATAAGGAAAATAAGGACCACACCACCTTTTATAACAATGGGATACAAAAAGGGTTTCAAAAGGCTTAATAAGGGTTGGAATTGTTTGTACATAATCCTCTCCACTTCAAGGAACTTCAAAATATAAACTCCGCCTTCAAAATATGAGTCCCAAAGCAACACTTTCCATTAATATTTATTTTCTCCGCAAAAGTAATAAAGAAAATAAAGACCACACCCCCTTTTATAACAATATGATACAAAAAGGGTTTAATATTTATTTTCTGAGCATTACACTACAAAGTAATAAAGAAAATAAAGATCACACCACCTTTTATAACAATGGGATACAAAAAGGGTTTAATAAGCGTTGGCACTGTTTGCACACATACCTCGCCACTTCATGAAACTTCAAAATATCAACCCCGACTTCAAAATAGGAGTCCCAAAGCAACACTTTCCATTAATATTTATTTTCTGAGAATTACACTACACAGTAATAAAGAAAATAAAGACCACACCACCTTATATAACAATGGGATACAAAAAGGGTTTTCAAAGGGGAAGTCCTATTTAAATTCCGGATCTCACAAAGGGAAGAGTGATACCGATTACGCCGCGTTAAATCATTGAAGTGTCTCCTTTTCAAACTGTCACACATCGGCGACAAATGCCACTCTTTGTATTGCCATTGAGGAGTTATTTCTCCCCTAAATCCGGAAGTGACGTGTCGTGTGACGTTTCTACAATGAACAGAACAATGACGAATCAGGGGCGTTTTTCTCTGCTTTGTGTGAAAGCTGTTCTTCATTTCAGTTCAATGAGCATTACCATTAATATTCATGCGAAACTTCTTTTTGTTTTATTATGATATTTTCTTCTTAATGGTGACTTTTTGTATTTTTTTTTGTTAAAATTAAGTGGGGTTTAAGGGTTTTTATATTTTTTTCTGCATTGAATGCAAATACGAATAATTTGTTTTAATGAGGTCAAGGATAGATATAACTGTGTTGTATTTTGTTATGGGGACACTGCAGTTACAAATCTACAAAACAAATCGGATTTTCAGTTTATAGGGGATGGGGTTTATAATATCATTAGCTATCGTTTGATACTTATTGTTTTGAAAAAATTCACATATTAAATTATATAAAAGTCCAAATTAAAATTTAAACAAAAGTGAACCCGCCTCGTTTTGGAAGCAGTGACTATTTTAAAATTTGAACTGCTTAAAATAAAGCCAATAAATAGTACATTCAACTGTTCCGAAATAGTTGAGACCAAAAAGTCAATTCAGAATTACGATTGATTTTACCTTTGACAGTTTTTCATGAAAGTGTCTTTTTCAAAAGTATCTTTTTCTTGCTGTCAAAAATAAAATTGTATGTACTAGTGGTTTAATGTAAAATCTACATGTTAAACCTACATTTTTGTTGTTTCAATAGAATAAAAAATATATGTGCGAAAATATGAGTCAAAAAGTAAACAAAAATTCTGTATTTTCAAAAAAAGAAAATAATGTAATTTTTTCTAGTTCAAAACAAAAATTCAAATTAGGTTCAGTAGTTAAATTACAATGTATTCTATATAAAATTAAAATTTGGTGATTTTATATTGAAAACTGTTTAAGAAAAGTGTACCTTTCGAACTCATTAACCAAAAACCCTACAGTTATAAAATTACTTTTTTATAAAAGGTATAGTAAATGAAGAAAATATTGCAATCGAATATTTTTTTTTAATATTGTTTTCCGCACATGTATACACAATTTTTTTCCAATTGAATAAATAGTAGTGTAGATGCTCTTCTTTTAATAAGCACACAAAATAATTCATTTTTGTTCATAGAAAACTGCTCGGTCCTCTTCGTCGCTTATATTTTGACTTAAATTAAATAAACTTGAAATATAATGGTATAGGGTAAGGTGAGAGAAAAAGTGGTAGAGTATTGGGTTTCTTGAGGGGCCATAGGGTTAATGTTTTTTTTTAAAATTAAATATTAAATTATAAATTATTAAACTTATGTTTTGATCTGGCTTTTTTTATTTTAAATGTAACAACCCCTTTGCAACAGTTTTCAATTATATAATACACATTTTAGAAAAAAAACATTTCTGCGTGAATTAATTTAACTTCATCTTTCGCACGCTACGCCAGTACTCGATCCCTTAGGCTAAAGTAATTACTTTACCTCGAATAATGGTGTAGGGTATATGAAGTAACCACGACACTAAAAAATAAAATAGGAAGTGATTGGAAAAATAAATCATACGAATGACAATTCAAAAGCACAAAATTTGGTATAGATGAATTATAAGACAATTGGCGCGTTTTTTGGCCGTTTTCTGGGGGGGGGGGGGGATATATGAAAATTATAGCAATCCCACCTGACTTTGATGGTAATTTCCGATTCTTGCGATGTCTTTCAATCTGACAACCTTATGACGTCATAGTGCTATGTATTCGTTTCTGCGGTGCCCGGAACAATTTCTATTTTGGTGCTGTTTTATTTGTCAGTTAAGGAAACTGGAAGGAATATAACATTTCTGTTAAATTTTCTGAATACTACAGTTGTAGGAAAGAATACCTTTTTTTTAGTTGTTTTATTGTTAAGTTTTTTTCGGATTTATGAACCCTAATCAACTGTTCGAAGGATTGCCTATAAGTACCATAACCAACTGCTCGTAGTGGATACCAGTTTTGATCTTGAATTGTCGGAGGCCGAAAGCCGGAGACTATAGTTGCCAGGAGTCATTATCGAGGTGTGAGTCAGTGACAGAGCTCGGTATATACGCTTAAGGGAGTAGGTCAATAATTATAAATACCATGAAAGTCTAATAACCGCTTATGCTGCAAAAAACTTGATACTGCGCTCTAAAATTTATCAGCGCAAATCGAAAAACCGTTTTGGCGACTTTTTTCGTCGTCAAGAAAAAAAAAAGCGCCAAATGTCTCATAATACATTTGTCCCAAAATTCAATTATGAAACACATTAAAGAGATTAACACTCAACCGAAATTCCCAACCACACATCCAAATCACACACACTCACAAAAACTTCCTATCAAACGCCCCACCACCTTCAGCTATCGATGAAAACACAATCGATTCTCTGGATTACGAATCTTTCTCAATCGATATATCATTTCATATTCGCATCGAGAGACTCCCATCTGGAAGCGATAGGGAAACAAAATAACAGTTGATCCCTTTTCCAATAATTAGAAGGGAGATTCGTGTATTTTGAGGGAATTACGTGGTATCATCCCACCCAGGGAAACACGTGAGATAACGGGCAGGTGGGGAAGAATCCGACCCCTAGACTTAGCATTCTTTTGTCTGGTATATAATAACTGTATTTCTGAAATGAATGGAGGGACTTTTGGCCCCGTTTTATTGGTTGTTGAGGGGTATCAACTCTCCATTGATTGGTTGTTGGTTTCTTTGTGTTAAGAACTTGAGAGATTGGTTTTATTGTTTAGAATGGGCTTTTGATTTAATGTGTAAGAGGTAAACTCTATCGGAATGCAGAATTTGTATTCTAGTTTAAAAAAATTAAAAGTGCGCATTAAGTTCAATGTTAAGCTTATTGATTTAGTTAGGATAGTATTCTCACTCATATTATAGTAAAAATAAAAAAATGGTTTATTTTGGTTAAAAACTAGTATAACTAGTCATGCTTATATAATAAGAATGAACATATTTATATATTATCTTGTACATTTTCAAAAAATTATGTTAAGGGATATTGTTTACATTTTCTTAATGGAATGTGACTATAAAAATTGGTCATATAAATTTTATTATTAATAGTTATATACTTTTATTTGTTTTTAAAATTAGCACTTACGAATTTCGCAGCCCTGAGGCAGTCTTTCGAGATTTCGATTAAAAAAATACACTCATTTCCCCCCTTTACTTTTCCATCCAGTTGAAATTTCTACTATGAACTCGGAAATTATATTATTTAAATGAACAAACCAGTGTTCGTTGAATATAAAAATTTATTATGTTGGTTTGATGTGAGTTAATAGAGCTTAGAAGTAAATTTACTAAGGCAAGTATTATTTTACTTGTGAAACATAAAAAAACCAGCAGTATTTCTATCTCAATTTCATCAAAAAAGTAAACCACATGGACCCTTTATATTCCACCTTCTTTGTTGACAAACCCAAGTACCAGTCTAAAAACACAATTATTTCACAAAAAATATTCAATTTCACCAACAACGAACTTGGCATAATACATATTAGGTATCAAATTGTGCCCCTTGCAAACAACGCGCAAAATAACACATGTAAATTATATGTATACGCTATAAGGTTGACCAAAATCAATTCGAATATTTGTACTTAATTACGTTTAAACATTTACAACTTTATAAATATTAGTACGAGTACTTACTCTTTTATTTCCGGGAAACGAGTTACGAGATTGTCATCTGTAAAAGTTGTTTCACTTTTGTAACACTTTAGCATTAGAAAAGAAAACTTAAAGGATAAATTGACTACAATCATCAATTTACTTTAGAACAAATTAAGATAAAAACTTGAATTGTGTATGCAAATTCTTGTAGAATTATTAGTTTTACTTTTGATTATTTTGATATACCTTGTAATATTCAAACTTAAATTTAAGTGTTTTCAGAAGAATCGTAAAACTTTTAAATTTTTCTGGAAATGTATAAGCATAGAATATGTTTTCCCTTATCATCTCTTAATCGTGCAAAAATTTCAATAGTTAAAATGTTTTAATTGTGTAAATATTTTATTAGTGTAAGTGTTTTAATTGAGTAAATGGTGGACGAATGTAAATGTTTGAATATTGCAAATGTTTGGATAGTAAAAATTTTTTGATTGTGCAAACCTTTAATAATAAAAATATTTTGAATGTGCAAACTTTTAATAGTAAAAATGTTTTGATTGTGCAAACCTTTAATAGTAAAAATGTTTTGATTGTGCAAACATTTAATAGTAAAAATGTTTTGATTGTGCAAACCTTTAATAATAATAACGTTTTAGTTTTTTTAAAAAAGTTTAATAGTGTAAATGTTTTAATTTTGTATTTTTTTAATAAGTGTTTAAATAGTGTAAATGTTTTAATTTTGTATTTTTTTAATAAGTGTTTAAATAGTGTAAATGTGTTAATAGTGAAAATGTTTAAATAATGTAAATATTTTAATAATATAAATGTTTTAAAAATATAAATGCTTTAATAATGTTAATGTTTTAGTGTAAATATTTTAATAGTGTAAATGTTTTAGTGTAAATGTTTTAATAGTGGAAACGTTTAATAGTGAAAATGTTTTCATAATGTAAATGTTTTAATAATGTAAATGTTTTAATAATGTAAACGTTTTAAAAATGTTTTTAAAATGTAAGTGTTTTAATAATGTTAATGTGTTAATGAAAATATTTTAATAGAGTAAATTTTTTAGTGTAAATGTTTTCATAATGTAAATGTTTTCATAATGTAAATGTTTTAATAATGTAAATGTTCTAATAATGTAGATGTTTTAAAAATGTAATTGTTATAATAATGTTAATGTTTTAGTGGAAATATTTTAATATTGTAAATGTTTTAGTGGAAACGTTTTAATAGTGGAATGTTTTAATAGTGTAAATGTTTTAATAGTTTTAATGTTTTAATAGTGTAAATGTTTTAATAGTTTTAATGTTTTAATAGTGTAAATGTTTTAATAGTTTTAATGTTTTAATAGTGTAAATGTTTTAATAGTTTTAATGTTTTAATAGTGTAAATGTTTTAATAGTTTTAATGTTTTAATAGTGTAAATGTTTTAAAAGTGTAAATGTATTGCCAATTAAAAATTTACAATTTTTAGATTATAATAAAAAATAAAATTTATTTAATATCGTGAGGTATAGGAAAAGGAGTTTTAAACTCTATTTTTGACGTTTTTGAAGTCCAATTGCTTTCAGGAAAAAAAATTGTAAAATTACTATTGTTTAAAAAATTGTTTACCTATTTATTGGAAACATAAACGTATGTTTTTATTTAATTTTGAGGTTTATAAAAATTTTAGCCATTATGTTTTTGGGACAACCTACTGCGATTCATAAATGGGGTAATGTGAAAATTTCGTATAAAAAGACAATATTAGTACACACTTTTAAGTCAATTTAGTAACTCGAATAAAATGGAATAAATAATTACCCTCAAACTTTGAAAACAATAGTAATACATTTGATTATTAATAGACTGTTTTTCTTCCTAAAGACAAACTGTAATTTTAATCCGCCGTTCGCCTTTTTGAAAAATCAACTATTTTATTATTTATTTCCTTCAAAATTAATTCCTTCAATTTATTTCCTTCGAAACGCTAACACTTATTTTATTATTAATTGAGAAATGAATAATTTTTGAAGAATATCATAAGCAATGTCTGTATTAAAAATTGGCATGCCAATTCGCTTTATTAGTTGTAGTTTGTTTTTTAAATAACTACTTAAGAAATGGGTTTTAAAGATAATTTTTGTGTTATTTTGAATAACTATTTATATAGTAATCAAATTCATGTATTACACAAAATTGTAATGCAAATTCTTTTGTATAATTGTTTAATGGATCTGAAAAAAAGTTTGTTGAAAAAATATAAATATCTAAAATAGTCATAACGTTTTAAAAATCGCAAAAATTTTAACAAGTATGGAATGTTTTGTAAAATTATAAATTTAAATAATATACATTAAAATTTGATTTTATTCAAAAAGTACTAAAAACAATTTAGATGGTACCGCGCCGCTTTAAATTAGCAAAATATGATAATATTTTTTTTAAAACAAAAGTTGCAAAGATATATTTTGTACATTAATTATTGCTGCTATGTTCTAAGAAATATATTTCTGAAAATCAGAATATTTCTATGAATAAGAGATTTTCCTTTTGATACATATCTAATTTCATTTATTAAAATATCACTTTTTCAAATTAAGAAACTTTTAACAGGTAACGATTCTTCCGAAAGTTTTTCCAAAATAAATAAATAAAAAAAAGGTTGTAGAGATGATTTATTTATCTCTCGAAAGCTTTACAATCAGTTGATTGGATCTGTGCCCAACCCTAAGTACAAAAAACATACATTAAATCTCTAATTTCCTAAAATGAATCACAATCATGTACGAAACAGCGTGCTTTGCCAGAAAATGACTCCTAATTCGCAAAACAAAAACCGAATAATTAATACCCAGAGAAACTCCAATTTATCTACTACTCACTACTCCCCAGGAGTTCCAAGTGATCTACAAAATTACTAAGGTTAATAACAAACTTTATGGAGAATGAATAATCACAAACAACACTAACTTTTTTTCCCAGTCGAGTTTTTAAAAAATCAAAAAGTCAACTTTTCCGCCCTTATCACCATTCCTAAGCCCTCAGACAGCTCTCATTTTTCACCACTCCCTATTCTTATCACCATTACGCTTGGCGAGTACTTAATTAATCTGGAAGATGAAAATGTCCAAATTTGGCGGGATGAGGAGCGGATTTCGCGATTTTTTTTTTCTCTCGCCAAGCGGCCTCTTCAAACGGGTTTTTGATAAATGTTGCCGCAGATTTATGGAAGATTAATGGGTATATAATTAGATATGTCCCTACTCGCCAAATTAGACAGTCGCCCCACTCAGTCCTGTGATTTTATCGTGGGTTTAGATTGTGAGCGTGGCGCTTTAATTTTTGGCGATAACGTCAGACCATCGCCATATTGTTTTTTTAGCATTGTTTCGAATGGGATTATTCCTTCTTCTTCGGTATGCGCACTAAGCTGTAATGTTTAACTAAAGATATGGGTGCTTTGGCGTCTTCTTATCTCGCCAAATATATCGCAGATGTCTTTAAAGATTGTGATTCTTTTATTTGCGCTATCTTTTTTTGTCGGTATCACGCGTAAAAATTAGTTTGGTCATGGAAAACTCCTCATTAAAATCCAGTTATTCTTAATTTATCTTGTATAGGTTTTTAGTAATTTATATAAAAATATACATATGCATTATATATTTTTTATGTTTTTATCAATAACTAGTAACAGTTCTTGCTTGTGTTTTGATAAAATCCCTTCTCACAATCTTAAGTAACTTTCGTCTGGATGAAGTTTGAAATTTTTAAACTAAATCAATTTGATAGTAAATCTATGTTTATGATTAAATAAAGATTAGGTTTTTTAGTAGATTGATTATTTTGAAAGTTTAAAAATCTTAAAATAAAATGTCATTATTTGTATTTTTTGCTAAAAACATAAACATAACTTTTCTTTTGTTAATTAATTTGTGAAGCCTACATTTTGAGATTTATATCTCTTATAACTCGTCATATAATTTAATATAATTTTTTTAATGTATTCAAAATAAAATTAAATAATATCAGCTGATAATTACGCATATGTATCCTAACACAACATCGACATATTTCTGTTTGTTTATCAATTTGCGCTAGTTAAACTTTAATACGTTTTGTAGATGCTTACTAGGTAAACCATGGTACATGTAATTTTTTGTTGTTGTATATATTACATTTTCATATCCTTTCCTTTTACAACCACACACACATAATTATATATATATATATATATATATATATATATATATATATATATATATATATATATATATATATATATATATATATATATATATATATATATATATATATAATAGAATAATAATATACGGTATATAAAAAAAAAATTTAACTTTTAATGCATTGAAATTATTGTATAAACAAAGCAGATTGTGTAAAGGCTTTATGAAGAAAAATACTAAAAACTTGTAAACAAAGCCTTAATTTTTTTTGTTTCACATTCCTTTACGAACTTTCAAAAACCTTTCAATTTCACAATTGTGTTGAAAAATTTTCCTGACTTATTTTGTAGATAATGACAACTCTAAAATAATATAATTGTAAATTAATGCAGTGACACAGCGTATTTTTAACCCAAATGAACAAAGCACTAGTGCCAAATCTCACCAGTTGCCGCATCATTAACCTCACCATTTTTAATATCACCAGCTGCCATATATATATAATTCCAACACTGCCGTAGCACAGACCACCAACACACAAAAATCAAGTGAAGTGAAGAGCTGCAGTCGCCACGTGGGAATCTCTACAGCTGTGTGATTCAGGGGAGGCTCACACACACATATATATATATATATATATATAAAAAAAACAGAAAGTCCTCAGCTAATCAGAAAAGTGGTAAATTTTGAATGACCGCAGAGTGATTACAATCCACAGGGGAAGCGGTGTACAGGGGCGGAACTTTTTTTTTCTAGTCGGGAGATATAGATGAGGTTTTATATTTTTCATTTAGGTTGAGGGGGCAGAGTAATTTTATTTCTATATTTTTCAAAAGGGTGGGGCATCTAAAAAAAGGGGAAAAATAACAAAAAATGCATCGGCGTGTCGGCTTTTCCTATCTGTTGCTGGATGGGGGGGGGGGGGGGGGGTGCGTGGTGTTTTTTATTGATGTCTTAACTGTTACGCCCTGTGCCGATGGGAACAGGTGGGCAGCTGGCTAATGGATGAAGGGTCATTTGTCTGGCGAATAAGGATTTGATGTGGAGGTTCGCTGGGGTAGAGAAATAATTACAACCCCTGAAAAGCAATTTCATTGGGTTTTGATTGATGGGCATTAAGATAGAGTAATATTTAAGAAATAAAACATTACACTTTGGCTTTTTTTAAATTTGGTACATCAAGGAGATTTCATTCCAAATAGCAATGTAAGAAATATACTGTAATAAAAAAAGTCCAGTAGGAAAACAAGTATTGTTCTTCTTTATGCGTTCTAACATGCAAAGTTGTGCCATTAAAGTAGGAAAAAAAGCATAGGTAACGAACGTAATGGAATTTTGTGTTACGTTATTATCACAGTAGTATAATTTACCAATTGACTATTGAAAATGGGTAGGATACAGTTACAGATATAGCCACACATTTTTTTGAATCAATATGAGATGGTGAGAGAAAACAGATGAGGTTATAGAATACATAAAAACCCATAAACATATAGGACCATCAAAATATAAACATCTTAAAATTTGTCATTATAATTCCATAATTCGAATTATTTATGTTTCCAAATTGATCTCGTCATCGAACTAAAGAAGGAACAGTAATTTTTTGCACAGGTAGTGTAAGGTTGGTTAAAATGGGTAAGACAAGGGGAATTTTTTCCCTCAAAGTTACTTTTCATTTTTTAAGTCTATTTATATGAGACGTTTTCAGTGTATTTATGCAATGAGTTCATTGACATGATCTTTGAATATGTTTAATATATATTTTTAAAATTAAATAATTTTTGTTTTTTATATTCTCTTTCAACAACATGGATAAATTGGGTCTTCAGTGGGAAATAATGGAATGTTTTGTATAAAAATTCATTATTAAATTTTTTTTAGTCAAATTAGCAATTTCAACAAAATAGAATAAATAACAACCATCATCTCTTAAAACTCAGGATATTGAAGCTCAATAAAAGCCTTTCTAAAAAAAGTTATTATGCGCTATTTGAAAAATTTAATTTTTATTTTTTACTTTTTTTCAAAATAAAACGTATGCTAGAATAATTTTTGGTTTATATTGAGTTTGAAATATTTGCTGTATTTAAGTTATTTTTAATTTGTTTTTTCAAACGATATTTTAATCCATTAAATTTTTTTTATGTTCTAACAAAACCACAAAACGGCGTTTTACTCTGATAGAATTGGGTTCTTCATGTTTTCAATTTGTTTTTAGAATAAGAATATACAGCTTAATGTATACATTTTTACATTTTACGTTACATTTTTTAAAAATTTCCTACAGTTTAGAATGAATAATTCGAATATCCATTTTATAACACATTGCAAGTCATTGAAAAAAATAGCCAAACAAAATAGTGTGTTTAAAATTAAGTGTTACATTGAAATGTGTTAAAACGTCTTTTTTATACAAAACCCATGGATTTTGTTAACTAATCTGACTTTTCTAGTTTATATATAGAATATTTTATAAACCACACTGCCAAAAGTTTTTTTTGAAAAATTAAGCATATCGGATTTTGACCTTGATTTAAATCACCCTGAAATTAAACTTTTAGCTGAAATATACTCCCTTGAACGAAGCATCGTTTAAAAAAGGAACGAGATCAAAGCATAAGTTCAACAATGTGAAAATTATATCTAAATTCCAATATACCCATTTTAGAACTCTACCCATTTAACCCCATATTATCCTATGGCGTGATTTTTGACATTTGAATATAAATTATAATTTTGATTGAGGATGTGCTATCAGTAATGCCTTTGAGCATATTTTTGTGAGACCGTAGAAAAAATACTTTGCTACGTTGATATATTTCACGTTTCTAGTAAGCTTGTAATCGAAAATTACTTGTTTATATACATGTACCTGAACTAGCCTTCTAGCTCCAATTGCAGACATGCATACTATGATTAATTTTCTGTAGTATTATTTACGATTAGTCATTGTTAACAATGGGGACTAAATTGTAAAGAAAGTTTCGCCAATTAGCTCTGATTAAATTATTTGTTAAAAAAATAAACCATTTTGTCTTTTGTAAGAAACTGTCAGTTAGTAGTTTTTGACGAAACATTCAATCGGTACATATTTAGTAAATATTATATGTCGTCATATTGAGAAACAATTTTGAACAGTAGTGCTATAAACTTATTGCATTAATTTTAAAACACCTTGTATGTTAAATATAAGTCTATCATTTATATTTTTTCTATAGTATAGATCCCTTTCACGCTTCTTGCACGCAATAAATCTTAATACATTAGATATCGAAAGAAAAAGAATTTCTCGGAGGAATGATGAATCGTACATTCATCTCCTAAATACAAACGATTTGTTTTAAAAATGCGTTTAAAATAATTATTACATAAAGGAACATCTTTGAAATTTTTTCAATACATAGCCAGAACGTTCCTTTGTAGTTTGGTTGGCGGAATTCGTAGTAATAGACGGGTTTGAAGCCCGATAGGGGTAATTATTTAAAAAAAAAAAATTTATATACCTTAACTGGTTCTTTTTCAACCCGTGGCCAAATAACTATTCTAAGCATATTTAGAAAAACGTTTGCCATATTTAGATTCCATTTAGAATACTGCTGTCAGTTTCTAACATTTATTTTGAAACAATTTGGATATTAAAATAACTCCATTTATTAAAATTTAAAAATATTTATTCGAAAATTATATAATCGGAAAAGTACTGCCCATTTTTCTTAAGTTAAAAAACCCCATTTTGTACTTCGTAGTAAACCATTGTACCAGCCACAGATCACTTCCAAAATCTACAGACACACACAAAAAAAAATGGACAACCCAAAGATTGTGTGATCGTTCCCTAAATAGAAGACATTACAGGCAAAAGAATGCGGCAAGAAAAAGAAGAAGAATCATCGGGGATGATTCCTCTGATATGATTCCGTCGTCAGAATCGGAACATCGCTTCCGTCACGATTGCGAGGGCGAACACGTGACTTGCGGAACTTTCCGACGATCACGTGATCTCGCACCACGTGACCGTCCGCCATAACTTTTCCATCAACAGATTGTGTGGGAGAGAGGGGGTGGGGGGGGGGGGGGGGCGAAGATCATCGGACCTGTCAGGTCGGTGCCGTTTCGGAATTTATCAGAATGTCATTTGTAGGAGAAAATTGTGTTTATTCTGGAATTTCTGAACGGAACATGTGTTCTTAATATCATATCGCACACTAAGAGGAAAATTGTTGACTATTATATTATGAAACCGATTTCTGGATATGTGAAATATAGCTTTAAAAGTTAATTTCAGTATAAGTCAAATAATAATAAATTATATTAAAATCATCACAACGTAACACTTTACTAAAAAATATAAAACCGAGTTATTAAGGTATCTGGGAGGCAATCAGTCTTTCATTCCACATTCTCAATGTGGAATGAAAGACTGATTGCCTAGCAGATGCCTCGGTTTTTGTAATGACCCATACAGCAGTCATTACAAAAACAGAGTTTGCTGTTCGATGGTCGTCTACTAAATTCTACGATAGGGTTACTGAAGAATTAAATAAAAGAAACAGTGTAGATGTAGTATACCTTGATTTCCAGAATGCATTTGATAAAGTTCCCCACGAGGCATTGCTGTTCAAGTTAGAAAGGTTAGGGATTGGGGGTGACATTTTACAATGGATAAGGAATTGGTTAATTGGTAGGAGTCAGCGGGTACAAATTAAAGGTAATTACTCTCAGTGGACAGAAGTTAAAAGTGGAGTGCCACAGGGTTCTGTGTTAGGTCTACTTTTATTTATTATTTTTATTGAGGATATTAGTTGGGAGATTGGAGGCAAAGTCAGCATCTTTGCAGATGATTTAAAAATTATGGGGACTGTGAATTCTGGGGAACATATAGAGCAATTACAAGGTGATTTAACAAAAATATCAGAATGGGCTGTTAAATGGGGTATGTTTTTTAATATCAGTAAATGTCAAGTGTTGCACATGGGTATCAAAAATAGTAAGGCTGCATATGTTTTACAGGGTGCAGAAATCAAAAATAGCGAGATAGTAAGTGATCTGGGCGTATTAGTAAATGAGGATTTTAAAATGAGTCATCAATGTGCGGCGGCTAGCAAAAAAGTTAATAGAATGTTGGTGTACATCAGAAAAAGTGTTTCATCAAAATCTAAGGATATTATCTTGCCATTGTACAGAGGTTTAGTAAGGCCACATCTTGAGTATGTTATACAGTTCTGGTCACCATATCTTAAAAAAGACATTGAATTGTTAGAGAAAATTCAGCACATGGCTACTAAAATGGTTCAAAGGTTTTCAGGCAGGAATTATGATGATATATTAAGAAATTTGAATATGTATACTCTGGAAGAGAAAAGGGTTAGGGGAGATTTGATTCAACTATTCAAATTTATCAAACAAGGAGATGTGGAGAGTTTAGATTTTAATATGAGTGATATAACGATAGGTCATGGGTTTAAGTTAAACAAATCCCATTTTAATCGGGAAGGCAGAAAACACTATTTCTATAATAAGGTAATAGACAAATGGAACAACTTGCCAGTGAATATTGTTAATTGTAAGGGAGTAACGGATTTTAAGAAGTTAGATATGCATTGGGGGATAGTTAAGAGGAACTAGATGGACCAACCTTGTTGGGCTTTGAGCCTGTTGTTGGTCGTCAATATTTGTATTTGTAAAGAACGGAAAATAAGAACTTCTTAAGGTATCTGCTAGGCAATCAGTCTTTCATTCCACATTCTCAATATAAATAGTAGTTATTGTTTTATTGCTTTTATTAAAAGAATAGTACATACATCAGTCACTACATGAACAATAGCTGCTGTTCGATCGTCTATAAAAATGGAACTTACAGTAGGCACTATATAAATTGTAATTACTGTTAGATTGTTTAAAAATATGGAACTTACAGCAGTCAATATATAAATTTCAGTTATTGTTCGTCTGACTATTGAAAGAACGGAACTTACTTCAGTCACTATAAGAATGATCAGTAGTTAGTTACTGTTCGATCATCTTTAAAAAACGGAACTTACAGCAGTCACTATACAAATTGTAATTACTGTTACATTGTCTATTAAAAGAATGGAACCAACAGCAGTCACTGTATGTATAGCAGTTGATGTTCTATTGTTTTTAAAAAAAACGAACTTACAGCAGTCAATACATAAATTGTAGTTACTGTGCGTTTGTCTATTGAAAGAACGGAACTTAAATTAGTCACTATATGAACAGTAGTTACTGTTCGATTGTCTAAAAAGAACGCAACTTACAGCAATAACTATATGAATAGTAGTTACTGTTCGATTGTCTATAAAAGAGCACAGCTTACAGCAATAACTATATGAACAGTGGTTGTTGTTCAATTGTCTATTAAAAGAACAGAAAAATTAAAAAAAAATCTAGAATAAGATTTTATTAACATCTGAAAAGTAATAGCTTTCAATGTAGTAATGCAACATTGAAATCAAGTCTGCGAAATGTAATTTGTGAATATGTCTGCCGCATAACATAATGTATAATGGAATATTAATTTGCAATGAGTTTTTGAATAAATTAGCAATATTTGTAACTTTATTTCTGAAATGCATCTTGAGAATTCCATTACTTTTTTCCCTTTCCACGAAAAATAGAACATCACTGAAAAGTAAAAAAGCTTGAACATTAGTATACCGAGCAATGGTTCAATTTTATTAACTCAATGCGTCGGCATTTTTTCATCAGCGCAATGCACAGAACCCTTCCCCAGTCGTCCCACAAAGCTCTCAAAGTCCCTTTTATTGCCGAAATAACGACGCATGTAAATATCACTGCAACCGTATCTAATGTTCGGATGACGCCATTTTTTCATCCGCCATCTTTGGAAGCCCAATTCGACATTACCGGGGTTTATTCATTTTGCTCAACCGTTAAGACGGGATAGATTGATGTTCTTACCTTCAGAGTGTATAAATAAAAATCACGAAGGATTCGCATTAAAAAATATATATATATAAATAAAAAAACGTCGAGAATATAAAATAGAATGAAAGAAGAAAATGAAAAAAAAGAACACGAGGGTTACGTATCGAACCGAACACGTCGGGTTCGGCGTTCTATATTTGAAATATTTATGTCGGTTCGTATAGCTTTTTCGTTTCGTTCTTTTTTTTTAGGATATTCTGTTGCACGAAAAATCGCAGTTATATCTGGAGTGGTGTGACGGAAGCTCGTGCGAAAATGATTCAACAGAAAGTGTATTCGGTGTGATTTCCAGATTACTGTTTATTATTGTTTCATCATTTATTCTTTGTTATTTTTATACCTGACCCTTGTCGGTGCTTTTGTTCATCATTGTTATTTTTTTCGTTTTTGACCGATGGAAATATCGGGGGTTGTACATATATTGAAATAAGTTTACGTCATTGTAATATTTTCACAAAATAAAAATTAATTTATTTTTTACAAAAATGCACTCTTTCTGAAATATGCAATTTTGTTTGTTTTCCTTTCTACTTTGGACTGAAATTAAAAAGTTTAAATATATTACAAAACAAATTATTGACTTAAAGAAAATGCACACGGAGCATGTAGAGATGCCCTAAACTGTTCCCGAGTTAAAAATATATGAACTTTTTATTAGTTTTTAAAGTAAACGAAAGTTTATAAAATAAGTTTTGCAGAATTAAAGTTTATATAAAACAAAAACAGACGATTAACACTAACATGACACGTGCTGTTTATTTTCAATCAGTTGCACGATTTCACTTGCTTTCCTTAAAGAAATCTCTATATAAACTTTTCAAAACTTTTATCAAGCACAATTCCTTTAAAGGGACTTGGTACCCCAAACATTTTCTATAATTTGATGTAAAATTAAATATTTTTGTGATGACAACATGTAAAGTATTCAGGAAAGATGATTTAGAAGAAAAAAAAATCGAAATTTCTTCAAACTTTTTCAAAAATTAAATTTTTTGAAGATTTAAGGCATTTTTAAAATGCTTCTTCTCCTTCAGATTTCATTTTTTAGCTTCGAATTTTTTTGTAAGCAGTATTGATTTATGCTTAATAACTTTAGGGATCGGATTGGGCATAAGTATTTTAGTTTAGGGGAAAAAAATAATTAGTGAAAAATCGGCCATTTTTTTCCAAAAAACTCTAATTCTTAAACATTTTATTTTTTTAAATAAATTGTTTTTAATATTTTTTTAATTCCATCTTTAATTCCATTCAATATACTCTTGTGTACAGGTTCAAAAAATTTCACAATAATTCATGCATATTTGTTTGAGTTTTAGTATTTTAAGTAGGTGTATGTTCAGGAAAACAGCAAGCTGAGATAAACGCATTTAAAGATTTCAGTATTGAAAATAATTTATGATAAATGTCCCAATTAACTTAAATATTTTTTTCCATAAATAACGTATATATATGCTACAAATTATGCAAAATTAATGACAAATAATAATTATTTTATTTCGCTCCAACTTTAAATAAAAATTTCACTTTCAGTATCCAATGCATGTAAAATTTCAAAAACATAATAAAATTACTCACTGTCAAGCAAATTTTCATTCTTGTAATGCATTTTTGACAAACCACTAACTACTGAACATTATGAAACAAAAATTGACTGCAGATATTTATATAATTTGCTTTAATGTTGAGTGTATTGCAGGGAAAACTGAATATTTTTTAGTGGTTTTATACATGACACTCAATGTAAAATTAAAGCACCCTACAGCATAAGTTACTCCTTATTTATTCTTAAATTACTTTTTCTCTTTGTGAATTGTAATATTTACAAGTTTGAGTGAAAAATCCCTCATAAGGCGGCGTATTGCTAAATAAGAGATTTTGCAGTATGCCGCATTTTCCTCTATTGTCTTTTGGGCAAATCAATTGACACACAGAGTTTCAGTAAATTAATTTCCCGTCTGACCCTAAACAGGTTGAAGACTTTTTCATAGTATGTATAATTCTTAGTTGTATTCACATAAAAAATTTGACAATAAAACACTGACTCGCTTTTTTTTTACAAATGTATCTTTGGGATACCTGAACTAGTTGATGATGTGTACAATTTCGTTGGCATTTTGCGTTTGGCAGTTAACGCATCTTTATAATAGTCCTGTAGAAGCAATCCTTTGATACATTGACATTATTTTGCTTAGATGTACCCATTTTTACATTCGGCTTATGACTTTCTCTATGTAACACATTGGATAACGAGTGAAGAAAACGTTTAATCGTTTTGAAACTTTGGGAAAACAAGCTAGAAGATTGAAGCGTTATTTTAAACCAATAATTTTTTTTTTGACATTTTTTATCGATTTTGGGGTACCAAGTCCCTTTAAAAAACACATAACTTTATCATTCACTACACTGTTAAAAATTTCAGTTCAACGATCTTGGTGCAAAACGAAGGCCTGCAGCAGGTTACACCATATTATGGCGTAATCTAGGTTGAATCAAAAATCCTTTATTGGAAAAGAGCGGAGGTATCACCGGAAATTGGTTCAACCTCTTTAACTGCAACCGAAATTTTCACTGTTGCTACATCACCAAGCCGAGAAATCACCTCCAAGAAAGATAACGACGTACAAGGCTTCCGTGGCCCAATGGATAAATACGTTAAGTTGTGAATCTCAGAATTCCTAGTTCAAGCCCGATCGGTGGACTTGAAAATTAAAATGTTGACATCTTGAGATCGGAGCATTGCCAGCTTCGCTACAAAAATGCTACAACTAAGAAAACTCGTATTTTGAGTTTTATGCAACGTTTCACCACTAAATGGTATCCGTGGTAGCACGGTAAACTGGTGAAACTAACCACCAAATGTTGGTTGCAGCTAAATGGGTACCAAATGTTGTTGCAAGGTCGTAATAATTTTTAACTGTGTATTTTGTATAAAATAATAAGTAATTTTACCACAAACTCACATAAAAGCTTTCTACTATTGGTAATGTTTATTCTTTATTATTTAATGATGAATATTTATAAATACTACATTAAACCTAAATGACTATTGTGGATTAATTAAAAAAAGCTTGGTTAATACATATTTTCAATCCCTTCAAAACCACGGTTAAAAAAACAAAAATTGTACTCGCGCAATTTATAATTTAAAAAAATTGCACATGACACGTTGCGTTGCTTAAAAATCTGCAATGCATTTTGAAAAATGAAAGGGTTGGAATGACAGAACGGGATTTTTTTTTAAAATCAAGCCAATGGAGGCAAAACTACCAGAAAATTATAAAAAAAAATAATATGTTATACTGAAAACTTGTTGAAACACAGATGGCATGTTACTTACACTTATGAGCATTTAATAAATATAAAACTGCAGACACAGTTGAAAGTAAAAATTTTATATACATAGAATTTAATATTTTGAATATAAATGTTTAATTATACAAACTAGTTATAATAAATTAGAATGAATAATAACTTACGGATACAAAATTGCACTAGTATGAAAAAATAAAACTTTTACATTACATAAATATGCTAAAATAAAAATTAAATAAAAGACAGAAAACAAATACAAATAATTATATACAAATAGCCGAACATAAACTATATAGTTATACATGTCAATAAACAATTAATGTTTAAAAAGTACAAATGCGGTAACGTAAAATGTAGTATTATTTTTAAAAACAAATATCAATAACATATTTCAATCACTTAAATAATTTTTAATTAAAATTTTTTATTAAATATCTTTTTAATTTTGAAGATATTTTTATAATTCGTTTCACATCTGTGTGCAAAGCATATAATCGCATGATATTTGTTTTTTAAATACATATAATTTTTGTTTAAAAAATATAATCTCCAATACAGTGACTTTTCTTATGTCAAGAAAATATATTCTGAAAACCTTTAATTCTACATTTTTATAAATAAAAAAACCTGCTTAACAAACTGTTTTTACAGATTTTGGATATTTGCAAATGAATTTTTTTTTAAATAATTGAATTAATCACTAATTTTAATGAGCAAATTATTTTTTAAAAACATTAAAATATATTTTCTATATATTATTAATGTATAAAAGCAAAAAAAATTAAAGTAATATATTTCAAAATACTTTACGCAGTTTCTGCAAATAGTTTTGAACTTCTTTCCTTATTAAAACATTATAAAAATCATCACTGCTAAAAATGAGTTTAAAGTTACACCTTCAGCACTCATGTAGCTAAGTTTGACATTGAATTAGTTAGTTGTACTTAACCTAGAAATAAAATTTTGTTATCTTTAGATTAAAAATGAAATTAACTATTTTTTAACGCAAAAAATTATTTAAAATGATTTTATGTCTCATTTAAGTGCGTTTCGAAAAAATCCAAAACACACAACTAGCAATTGGTGGCCGGTCCCTTTAACTTGCGGACGTAAAAAATCAAACGTTATGGACCTGTACCTCATAAAAAGTCATATCAACAAAGATTACACTCAATCCTTCCACGTAGGGGGAGGAAATAAATAAAATTGGACATCCCCCTTCCCATCGTATCCGAGATTTTATGACGTTGTGATCTGAGGCTATTTTCGTAACATCAGAATTGCCCATATTTGACCGTTTACAGAATTATTGGATCTGGAATTGAAGTTTGACCCGGGTTTGGTTTACCGAGTTTGACAGGTTTGAATATAATCTTCAACGGGTTTTCTTGAGCATTGGCTAATTCCTATTGTAAGCACTTCATGTTTTTACAAATTTAAAATATCGGTTACTGTAAATTTTATATGCTTTTATAAATAGGTAGTTTAAAAAAAAACAAATTTTTTGATTGTATTTTTTTACATCCAATCCGCGAACTTCTTTTAATTTTTTTTGTAATTTTTGCTATATTTTAATAACTATTACATATACTTTTAAAACTATTCAAAATTTAAATATATCCAGAAAATGCATTTGTCTTCAAGTTCGGGCCCATATAGTTTTCAATATTTTTTAATTTTCAAACTTTTATAATACATAATTGCTAAGTAAGTTTTCCTTTAATTGTTTTAAGGATGAATTTACATATAATATTATATATAACTTTAAATACAACACATATTTGAGAATATTTGCAAACAATAGTATGAGTTTTATTGTTGAATTTTCAGGGTCGTTTATATAGTAATAATGTGAAAAACGTTTTGAGATAAAAATGATTTATTACCTAAGTTAATGAAGTAGTTTTAAAGTTTACAAACTCTTCAAATTTCATTAAAATTAATTTTTTAAAAATTGAAAGTAAAACAATTTGGTACTTTATATTATAAGAATTTGAATTGTGTCTTAAAATATTTTTTTTTAGTATGCGATCCGAATTTGAAACATTTTTGAAGTGAAACATATTTTAGGGGAAAAGTGAATTTGAATGACCTCGACACGGAAATCAAACATGAAATGGATTTTATAAATATCATGCTTACAAGTCAACTTCAAGTTTTAGTCGGTGTGTCTATGCTTCAACTATTGTGTGCTGCTTGTTTTTGTATATTACCATTTGTTTAAATAATTTGGATATTTTTTGGGATATTTATACATTTGTTGTTACAGGAGAATGAGCCGCCGACGTCTCTACCCGTTTTATTAGCTATAACAATATATAACTAGCATACACTGTTAAGAAAGGTACTTAAAAATGAGTACCTGAACATACTCGTTTTTCTTTGAGTACAATTGCATCGTAAAAGAGCAACGGCGAACCCAAATTTCAGCAACCGTTTCTTCGCAAAAATAAGCTGTGTGATTTACTATTGCTAATTTTAATTTATGTTCAAGCCATCTTAACAAAGCGACCTGATAAACTTAAAATAGTTGTTCAGAAGAGGGTTTTCCACATTATTTGATGTCGATTGCTTAAATGGAAACTGGGTTATCACAACTCAATGATCTCGATTCCCATTCTTTTGGAACACCTTTATAACATTTCTTTTGTTTAAAACTTCTTCACGTCGCTCTTGTAGTTGAACGAATAAGGCACTGGTCTGCGGTGCCTGAGGGTATGGGTTCGATTCCCTGTACGTATTGGTTCTAATTGTCGATATTCATTGAAAGTGATTTATGAAGGCAGCCTATGTATGCAAGCATATTATCTTTTTACTCATTGTACTTGTTTTTGAGTACATTTCTTCTTCAAAAATTCAACTTTGGATATGTAGCTATGCTGAGCATCGAATGTAATCAGAAATAAGTACATTTTACTTATTTTTTGAATACCTATTTGTAACATTGTATTATTAACCATATTAACCTTAACTTATTAATTATAACCATACCTTATTGTTTGGAAAAGAAATCACACGGCCATCTTTTGAATGCTTCAGAAAGTTACCGAAACAACAAAATAAGTTTGAATACAACTTTGTAAAAACTTCAAAGGGACTTAAAACGTGTAGAATATCCAAACCCTGACTTCGAATTCTTGACCCGAATAAAATATTTTCATCTCTATATTTGATAAAAGATAATGGAAAGTAATAATTTAAAGTTCCCGAAATATCACATAAATATTTTCCCAAACAAATCTACGCTATCAAAATCCTAATCTCCTTTCTTGCCAGAATCCATATTCATTCCCTGGCATTTTATCTCAAAGCAATAAAAACTTTATTTCATTTAAATAAAAAAAAGTCACAATCACATTTCTCTAGACGATATTTCTGCTTCTCTGTTCTCATACAAGTAACTTTTCCCCCAAATGCAATTTTCGCCCCTGTTTGATTTCATCCAAAAAGTCAGTGTTTTCATCCCCCCCCCCTCCTTCTCTTTCCAAGCCGTAGCAGCGCCCTGAAATGAATCAATTCAGCCCCTCTGTGCGAACCACCCGTTGCTTTTCAATCGGTTGCGCCCCTGCAGAAGATCGGGGGCGCTGATGACACGGATAGTTCATCACTGCCCGTTACATTGGACGCCCCATTCAGAGTCGGGGCGACAGATAACGTACCAGAGTTAAAGCTGGGTTGTCTTATTTTGGCGACTGATCGCTGACTTCGTGATTTTTTCAAAAAATATTAAAGTGTTACCATACAATTCTTTTACAAATATCCTAATTTACTCATCTGTCTGAATTTTCGATATTCTCATTAGAGCAGGTCTATGGTATCGGTCCAATCCGCAACCTTTTATTTACTTTATTACATGTTAATTAAACGTAAAATAAACCCAATATTTTTACTGGATTCAATTAGTTTAAAAAATTGGTTTATTTTACGTTATTTAACATAAATAACAACAAAAATTTTAGGAGTGTACAAATGAAGGACAAATACTATAGAATGGCCCATTAGAGTAAATAACATATATATATATATATATATATATATATATATATATATATATATATATATATATATATATATATATATATATATATATATATATATATATATATATATATATATATATATATATATATATATATATATATATATATATATATATATATATATATATATATATATATTTCCCTCCAGAAGGAAGGAAAACGAGATTGTAAAGGTGAGTGTACGTCAGGCAGTACACTACGTTCTTACGGAATGACGTTGTACGGTCTATCATTAAGCTAATTGTCCTATGTTAATTCTGAATGACTTTACAATAATTAATTAAATATAATTTTTATATATTTTGATTCGTCATTAGAATGTATATTTTTGTATGTAGATATTCCAATGTTTTTTTATATGAAAAATGATACTTTCAGAAAATAATCAATATTGCATATGCAGTAGTTGTAAAATTTATACTACCCGTAATCTTAAGAATATGGTAATAATCTATCTACCGAAAAAGTGTGCGAAAGGGAACTTGTAAGGCATTCACAACCGGTAGAAGATGCATGATATCTAAAATGGAATTTATTATTTAACCAAGATATACAGACGTTTTTTTTTAAGATTCATGAAAATGTCACCCATTTTCATAATTTTCCGTAAACTTTAAATATAAATAGAAACACAAGTAATTACAACTAACTACAATCTCTAAGCCCATAAAAGTTAACCTTGTTTAATGCATTATAACAATTCCACCAATTTCGAAACAATTGCTTTATAAAACTGTCTACTTATGATGAATTAATCACCACTTCAGACAAACTTTCGCAATTATCTATAACTTTCGGTAAAATGGATACTATAGGATTTATTTAGATTAAACTAGGATAATAGTATAGTAAGATTCTAATTAGAGTACGACTTAGGATAGTAGGGTAATATTAGATTTATTTAGACATTAGAGTATTATACTATTATTGTAAGAAGCTAGTAGGAGTAGGAGTTAAAATAGTAGGATACTATTAAGTTTTTTTTACTGTTAGACTGTCTGAAGCACCAAAGTTGCACGGGATTTACAAGGATACTTGGTCAATTTCTTAACCATGGCGCCACCTGACGGTTTTAGATAGAAGTCATTTCTGCTTGAAGGGGTGGAGGGTAGAAAATGGGGATTGTGATGGTTTTTCAAAGTCTTGTGTTAACCTTTCGATCATGTATAGACTGTAGTAGAGCAAATAGGACGTCATCATCGTGTTGCAAACATCTCAGACCAAATGGCCTCATACACGTGACTTCCTTTAAAGATTTATGAATGAAAAAAACGTTCGCGATTGACTTGTGATTTGGAAATAATAGTAATGTGTTACTTCATGAAGTACAGGATATTTTCATGAATGAACTAGAATTTTTTTATGAATGGATGACGTAGTAAACCACTTCTTTGAGGCCATGCATGTTGGCTTCAATTTGATGTTATCCAGATTATAACCTTACTATGAGGGATCCATGCTCAAAGTGTTAACCAGTATGCTTCTTCTTGTTTTAAACAGCAAGTGTGTAAAATTTCATCTAGATCGGCCGAAAACTCTAAGTTTGCATAAAAAACGATATATATATATATATATATATATATATATATATATATATATATATATATATATATATATATATATATATATATATATATATATATATATATATATATATATATATATATATATATATATATATATATATATATATATATATATATATATATATATGGAACAACAAACTCATTAAAATATATTGAACCCCCATTGAAATAAAGTTACAGTTAGTAGTGCATAAAAGTTCTCTTCAGAGGAAATCGGCAGCCAATACCGCAGCCAAATCGTCCGACAACCCTCCAACCGACTCCAAATAGGACGCGTTGTCACACTCCCCCCCTCCTCACCCCCCCCACTCGTTCTTTTCTTCTCTTTTAGAGAGTTATCTCTCATCCGGGACTTTTCACGCTACCCTTCGAGGGCACACAAAAGGATTACAGAATCAGATTGAGGGGGGGGGGGGATAGGGGGAGCGGCAGAGACGAGGATCGGGAGCCAGAAATCCAACTCTTTTCCAAGAAACTTCATCTCGCAGAAAGAGAAAGTAGAAGAAAGCACAAAGAATAGAAAATTAAATTTAATGCGTCTTCTTTGAGGGGGGAAGGGGGTGATGTATAGGAATGGAATGCCCGGATATATATCCTGCCTTTCTTTTGCTCGAAAGTCTTTTGGGGGAGTTTTCCTGGGGTTGTCCCTTCTGTGCTTTCGTCGGCACCTTTGTTTTGGGAAATTAATCGGGGGGTTTCGAAGCTGGATATGCAAAGGGACATAGAATCTGATTGTGGTTTGTTGGAATGTATTACATAGTTGTGGCAACACGAGCATAGGATCTGATTTTCCATAAACTACGATAGGCGTGAGCATAATGTGCCGAGTTAAAAGTTATATAACCTTCCGAGAAAGCTGAACGACGTAACTCTTTCTTTTGTGTTTTCACTTTTTCTAGCATTAAACTTTAAATTAATAAAAATATTTTATATAGATATATATTCAACTTAAAAGCGTCCTTTTTTCCTAAGAAACTTTACTATTAAAGTATTAAAAAATACAAACTATATATAATATACATGAACTAGAATTACTTTTTTTTTCTGAGGAAACAACTTTTTAATTTTTACATTTTCTTAACCCGGGGGAACTCGCGCTGTAAGTACTTACACGTGGACACGCGGTGGGTCTATCAGACCTGGTCAGCCGTTTTTGTTAAATAATACTACCGATAATGTTTTTTACCACATTAAATGCATTTTCTATGAAAGAACAGACACTAAGTGTATATTAAAAATAAATTACAAAGCGTTTACGTATTTATTCTTTTTTGGTAGAAACGAAACTAATGTCATGTGTTTCTCGAAGCCGAACAAAGACGAATGCACTTCTCTGTTTTTTCCTGGGATGAATTTCTTAGGTAATTCTCGCTTATTTTTTCTAATTGTTCCCGCAAGTGTGATATTTTTTCTTTAGCATAGTTTTAAGCCTCTTCATTTCATCCTTGTACGACATATATCGTTTCCTTTAACTTCGAAAACTTTAAAAAAAAAATGAACTTAGATCTGAATACACGAACACGCGCGTCGGACCAGAAAGACACGAAAATCCCAAAATATCTACAAAAGTGAAATTCAGGAATATGGAAATTCCAACCATCAGAAAGTGTTTGACCTTAAATACAGTTACTGGACACCTGGAACACAATCATGAAAAAGGGGTGTTTCTACGGTATAGTTTAAGAACGACCGGGTCTTATGGTTTAAGAAATGTGGTTAAGAAGGGTTAATCTTCTAACTAGGTCTCCTAACTATTATTTAACTAGGCACGATTACTCCTAACATTGCCACTAGAGAGAAGCTTTAAGAAGTTTCATGGAATAGCGCATAGCCACTTTTCTATACATAGATACTCTTTTTTATGAATATAGAGGTCGGCGTGCAAATGCTAAAGTGAAGACCACTGATCTCTAACTGTAACTTCTGGATAAGGCAAGATATTTTGTTGACTTGAAGCCGATGTAGAGGCAGCCATGATGTGCCCCACTATCTTTGCTACCGCAATATTTCGTATATTTTTCATGTTAAAATAAGTAATATTTGGCTGAGTTTTTTTTCTATTTTCTTTTTAAACACATTTTAAAGGCATTCTGCTATTAAAATAGAAAGTCATTTGCAAGTCAAAGTCGAAGTAGATAAAAAGCAAGAGAAAACACTATTTGTTTGGCAATATAAAAATTAATTCTATAAGAAGAAAATATAATATTTATATACACTTAATATTTCTACAAAGCTTTGGTAATAAAAAACACCACTAAATCACTTAAAAAATATAGGGGCACAGCATGGCTGCTTTCAATTGGCTTCAACGCGCCCATAGAGGAAACAAGGTTTGAGCCTTCCAGCAGTTACAGTTCGAGTTCAGTGATAAAGACTTTATGGGCACTCTGCATAGACTGTTTAATAGTTAATATATAGTTTTATGACTAAGAAACTTATTCGTCAATAGATGTATTATTGTCATTTGAACTTTGATTATTGTCATTTCTGAAAAATAATCAAAGGAAAAAATAATAGTTTCTTTTCATCTAAATATACTACTTTAAAAAACACCACTCATCTTCTAAATTATTAATATTTAACAAAAATTTAATTGATTAAATAACGTAAAATTGTATACAAGACACGTACGAAAAGAGTTCTGTAAATTTGTGTTTTAATTGTTTTGGAAAACTTATTTTAAGTTCATAACTTATAAAAAAAAAATTCCCATTTTTATTTTCGTTAAGTTAAAGCGGGGTTGTCTCATCTTGGCGACTGATCGCCGACTTTGGGATTTTTTACAAATTATCTGTGTGTTACCATGCAATTCTTTTACAAGTATACCAATTTACTCATAAGTCTGAATATTTGATATTCTCGTTAGTTCCATTCACTGGTATTTGTTTGGAATTTGTACACTCCGCAACTCGTAAAAACATAATTTATAACTTAATTTAAAAAAGCTCTCCATACATTTATCAAACAAATATTAAAGTTTTAAAAACTATTAACAGTTTAGTTTTAAGTAATTTGTTTTCAAAGCCTTAGCATTTTAACCGTGACCAAAATTAAAATATAAATATTTTGAATAAATGACACATGTTGCAGACGAAAATTATGTGGGCAGATGATAAGTGGTATATCTTAAAATGTAAAATAATACATGTTTGCTTTTTTCTACCTACTGCTTCGAAATTTTGTAAACACCTTCTTAAATATGTAAAGCATCGTTTTATGAATAAAAAATCTAAATTAAGGGATTGGCTTTAACTTAATACACTCAGTTGGTGCATTACGTAATTTTGACCTTGGGGTAAATGCCTGTATTACTTAACCTTCCAATTCCCAAAGCACAATCCATTGTGTACCTCATTTGTGGGCTAAAATATTAAAACAAATTCCTAAAAGTCAGCTTTTCTGCCATCTAGTGACTTCTTGAGAACTTTTGTTCACCAAAATTTACAAACAAGTAAACATATACACAAAAAAAATTACATTTTCACAAACATTATAAATGCACACAAAAAATGGCATGTTATTGGCTGTCTTATTTACAGGAACGAAGAAATTAATGAGTTACAAAAAATAATAATAATAATAATACTGAGTCCTATTTGAGAACTGAAGGATTAAAAAATAGCAGAATTCCTAATAAACTTTACAATTTATAAAAATGTTATATTGCCAAGCTTTAAAATGTGAAACTCTCTGAACAGAAAGAATTTTTAAATTAAACAACTCTTTAGTCATTTAGAAACTTTGTAATTTAAAAATACATATTTATCCCATTTTTCAAAGTTACAATTTGTATACGTTTCAAAAATTTAAAAAAAATATATACGTATTTTTTAAAACTAAAAATTGTAAAACAGACGTCTGTGGAATTCTATACTCAAATGATTCATTCAAATGGATTTACAGGAACGAATAAACTAATAAGTTAGAAATACTACTACTACTACTACTGAGTCCTATTTCAGAACTGAAGGATTAAAATAGCAGCATTCCTAATAAACTTAACAATTTATAAAAATGTTATATTGCCAAGCTTTAAAATATGAAACTTTCTGAACATAAAGAATTTTTAAATTAAACAACTCTTTAGTCTTTTAGAAGCTTTGTAATTTAAAAATACTTATTTATCCCACGTTTCAAAGTTACAATTTGTATACATTTCAAAAATTAAAAAAAAAAATATATGTATTTTTCAAAACTAAAAATTGTAAACAGACGTTTGTGGAATTCTAAACTCAAATGATTCATTCAGATAGCGCTATCCTCAAAAAATATACCTAGCCGTATGACAGCAAAGGAAATAAACTACAAATAAACTGTAAATTTTTACAAAAATATAAATGTCTAAAAAAAATCGCACGTGTTTGAGGAACGAAGAACCAAAAAAGTTACAAAGAAAATAATAATATTACTATTGATTTCCCCCTCTCACCCTTTAATGCAGAATTTACTTCTAACTAAATGCGCCAGATGGCGCCACGGTAGTGAAGAAATTGGTCAACTCTTAATGGGAGAGTTTCACGTGACGTATCAACATGGTAACTTACTAGTAGTTTCGATTTCTTCCCAACAGCAGACAACTTTGCTTTTGTTTGCTTAGTTGCTACGCTTGCAATTATGGGAATGTATGTTTATAATATTTGTTTTTTCCAAATAAGTAATATTTTTATTCTATATATGAATAAATTTAAGTACAGAAATACTTATATTATATCTGTATATAATTAGAATTACAACAAAATACGGAAACATATTTTTATTTCAACACAAAAATACTTGATAAACGATGAGTACAATCTATCTCAGTGTATGTAGCAAATATTTCTATATTGACTTATTATTTAAAGACTAAAACTTAAAATTATAGTACAGGAGCTAAAGCTCCGTGCTAAACCCAACGAAACTTCTTCGGCGTCGCGAAATTTCTCCATGTTCCGTTGGAACAGCGGTCTTCTTCTTCTCGGCGTGAAACTCCCCCATTGGTTAATTAATGTAAATCACGGCAACTCTGGTACTTCAGACAGTCTAAGAGTTAAAAAAAAAATTGTGAACTGGCGGGGTTAAAATAGGACCATTCTTAATAAACTTAACAATTTATAAAAATGTTATATTACCAAGCTTTAATATACGAATCTCTATGAACATAAAGAATTTTTAAATTAAACAACTTTTTAATCATTTAGAAACTTTGTAACTTAAAAATACATATTTATCCCACGTTTCAAACTTACAATTTGTATACGTTTCAAAAATTAAAAAAATATTTATGTATTTTTCAAAACTAAAAAAATTGTAAAACAGACGTTTGTGGAATTCTAAACCAACGGATTCATTCAAATAGCATTATCCGAAAAAATCTACTTAGGTCTATGACAGCAAAGGAAAATAAACTACAAACAAACAGTAAATTTTTACAAAAAATATAAATGTCTACAAAACATGGCACGTGTTTGAGGAACGAAGAAACTAAAAAGTTACAAAGAAAATAATAATATTACTACTGAATTCCCACCCCCTCACCCTTTAAAGCAGAAATTACTTCTAACTAAATCCGCCAGACGGCGCCAAAGTGGTGAAGAAATTAGTTTACTCTCAATTGGTCAATTAATGTAAATCTTGGGCAACTCTGGTATTTCAGACAGTCTAATAGTAAAAAAAAAATTGGGAACTGGCTGGTTAAAATAAGAGGATTTTTAATAAACTTAACAACTTATAAAAATGTTATATTGTCAAGCTTTAATATATGAAACTCTCTGAACATATAGAAATTTTAAATTAAACAACTCTTTAGTCATTTAGAAACTTTGTAATTTTAAAATATATATTTATATCACGTTTCAACGTTACAATTTGTATACGTTTCAAAAATTAAAAGATATATATATGTATTTTTTAAAACTAAAACTTATGAAACAGACGTCTGTGGAATTCTCATTCAGATAGCGATATCCCCAAAAAATCTACCTAGCACTATGACAGCAAAGGAAAATAAAATAGTTTTGCGTGGCTTTACTGATAACAAAATGCCGGTGATAAATAACACGTGACGTTTATTTATCCTTGATAAAAAAAACAAAATGACGAAAAGAGGGCAATCTAAGGCCCGTTTTAAATAAATGATCTTTTTTGACAGCTCTAACGTCTCGTGACGTGATTGCTAAAGACTCGGGGAAGCTGGGTAATCTGCAAACAAAAAAAAATATTCGAAAAAATATTCCCGCCAAAAAATAAACAAACAGAAAAAAAAGAATCTACCCATTTTTAGTTAAGTTATTATTTTATCGATCGTCCGGCAGCGCGGGTACGGTTATCGTTAGCGTTAAATTTGATAGTTCTTTGGATTGAATATTAGGGGGGAAGTATTTGTTTTAGAATAATGGCAACAGGGGAAAAAAATGGAAGAGAAAATGCAGGAGTGGTGTTCCATGTTGTTGATTTTTCTAAAGATTAAGATTGAGTGAAAGCTTTTAAGAATCGATTAAACGTGTGAAATTTCCTGTAATGGGTTTAAGATTACATCGATTATTAGATGTTTCGAAATAAATATGCTCTCGAAGTTTAATTAAGGTAGACGTGGGGGCGATTTTCGAGACGCAACGTAAATTTGATTTTGCGTCATTATGTTAGATTAATTCTCTGAAGGTTACCGTGGGATCATTATTGAATAAAGTTCATTTTTATATAGTTTAACATCAATCGTTAACATGGGCGTGCTCAGTGGCTGACATAATAATGAGTTAATAAAGTAATGTTTTACTAAGTATTAAAATCCTTAAAAAACCCTACACATATATTTTTAAAATATTTGTATTTAAAATATATTTCAATGTGAAACCGTTACTCTGAATTACAAAATAATGAAATACTTTGGAACAAAAATTCGATTTTGGGTTCTTAGAGTTTCCACATAGGGTTTACCAAATAGGATTCCATTTCTTCATACCAATAAAATAAAAACAAAAACAGCTATTATTTACTTATACAAACGCTCATATAAAGCTACCACAACATTGAAGCCACGTTAGGTATGTTCTACGTTAGTAATGTTTAATCATCTAAGGGTTTTTCATGAATTTCTCAAAATATTTAATAGTGCATATAGCTACTTTTGCATTTAGGCAACGTTATTGTATAATTCAAGTTAAAGTTTTAAAGACGACGTTTAACACACTTAATATATAACTTATATAGTATTCCTTAAAGTGCTCCTTTTAAAACATTGAGCATATGTGCACAAACAGACGTAAGACGTTAGTTACGCTTAAAGTTGCATAGATTTTATGGTAAGTGCAAATAAAATTGAGGTATCAACATAAACAAAACCATTTTTTATTATACAGTTTTTGAGTTATACTATATATATTAAATCTTATATATAAAATTAAATAAATGAACAATACATGAAATATTAAAAATTCAGACAGACTGTATTGGGGAAACAACCGTAGGGGTTCAGGAAACATCTTGTGCGTGCTGAGAAAGGTGTGTAGGCATTAGAGTACAAGATGACATAGTCAAATACACAATTTACATTTATGTACGCATTACAAAGCTTACAAGTTGTTCCGGCGTGGTCAAAAGGGATGTTAGAGAATTGGCATCCCTCTGTCTGGTTGTCCGAGTGTCTTCACGGCATTTATTTCTGAAATCTAAGGTTGAACGCGGAGGTGTCATATCCTAGTAACCATCAAATTTACGCAACAAATTACACAATTGTAACCCTTATATCTCCTGATGAGCACTAATTTCAGCTAGCTACTTTGTCTGTAAACGCCAGGCATTCCAGCAGCCCTGGGTTAGATGCAATTAAGTAATCAAAAGCATTTGCAGTGAAATATTTTTAGTTGCTCAGTGGATTAACAGTTGTAGTGCAATTGTTGCTATACTCGGGGACTACGTGCGAAGGATTACCCGTTTTGCTACGAAACGTGAGCATAGAGCCGGTATTGGTGACGCCAGGATACGGATTAACGCAACGTTTGAATGTATACTTATGGCGCCATCTCCATTCAGATACCACAACCATTTGTGCTGCAAGCAACACGTGACAACGAGGCACGCAATTTCTCACTGATGAATTCGAACACCATTACTGCTCACGCCACAAAACATCAACGGGCATCAACATCAGGCCAGGATGTGACGAGCAGTCGTCTCAAGCCGATTCACTCTAAAGTGGGTGTGCGGTGGTAAGATATATATCGAAATCCCAGAGGAAAAAAATAATAGTGATTTCGATTATATAATTTTCAATTTGACAATTAATCGATTTGACGATTAGCTGTAATTATTCTCCAAAATATGGAAGACATCAAGCCCGGAAAAACTGGCGTGATACCAATAACTTATTCCAGAAGAATCTGTTCATCAACAAATGTAAGAGTATACTCAGGGACAATCTAAATTGAACCTGAAGCGGAAGCTCTGATATGTATAAAATATTCAATTGCTTTAGGCTTAACTTAGGCTGTTCTCGAGTATAGAGAGTGGCTAGTCTTAACGGCAATGAATTATTATACAAATAAAAAATATCAATTTCTTTGGATTCACAGGCAGACGCTCCAGTCTTACGAGCATCACATCGTAATTACACCTGCAAGAAACTCGCACGCAAGGAAGGCTCACAAATATCGAAAATGCCATTACAGGCCCTAACCAATCAGGGTGCGGGCAATTTCCTCTTTACGACGATAACTCGGCTTTATCGTCCATCATTAGGCTTCCGGAGAAGGACGTGACGCACAGCTTGTCAAAAATCACTGCTGCCACCGTCAAAAGGAAAGGTTAATAGTGGATGATTGCAATTTGACGCTCCCAGCAGAAAAACTCCTAATGAAAACTGAAAGGTAATTTGCCGGTAGTGAAATGTGTATCTACAAGTTGGTTTCTTTTAGTGCTCTAATTTTAAAATTATTGAGGGAGTTAATGTCACGATTGGACGGAATTGTTGGCGTCAGTTGGGGGTCGTAAAAAACGGGAGATTGATCAGAAATGCATTAATAATTAATTACCTACTTAAAGAAAGATGGTTTTATTGGTTTTTGATATGTAATTTCCGTGCGAAAAAAAATGAAGTCAGTTAATAATTTTTTTTTAGATATTGATGATAGGGAAGAGATTATCATTATACTCGTATTGCCATAAAATTATGTTTTTCTGTCGTGTTATATTGTAGTTTTCAGTAAGAAAACAAACTATGCAATTACTGATTTTTTTTATTTATCAACCTGTTAGCCCTGGAAATTGTGGTCTCCGGCCTTTGGCCTCCGACTACTCGGAATAGCAGCTGGTACCCCTTCGTACAGTTGTTTGGAGCATATCTCCATTCGGGAAGTTGTTTGGGCCATCACATTAAACTTCGAGCTGTCTATTTTGATAATCTCATACAAAAAATACATTTGTAGAGTACGTCATCGATAATTTACGATGCAGTTGTACTGAAACAAAAATAAATAGGATCAGGTACTCATTTTTAAGTACAATTTTTTTATGGTGTATATTTAAAAATAAACACAGTAAATCCCCTCCTTCACCCGCGTCACCCAACAAGGGTATTTCAAAATATTTTCAGGTCACTAACCACATCACTTCCCCCCCGAGTAAAACCCCAACACGTCTATTTACTGCAATAGAACACGTCTCTAAAGAATCTTTCGTCGCAAGGCGATATTTAGGGGCGCAAAATAGCTAGCGCCTCTTCTTTGGGCGTTGATATTTTATCTCCCAGGACGTAGCAGTGTTCAAGGAAAAGGAGATATGAAGGATCTATCTCTATAAATAGCGAGGACAGGGTGAAATTGCGAGGAGCAAATCATTCGAGCAGCAGACTTGTATTTTTTATCGGAAGTGATAAATTTTCGACAGGTGCCATGACAGGTCGTTTCTTTTTCATATATTATAGACTAAATGCATTCTTTCGCTAGGAATTTGGCTTTTTTTTTATTCTTGGGGGGAATGAAGAGTGGTGTAGTATTCTTAAAACCGTGAATTTATTTATGGGGGACTTGTTACATTCGGATTTTGTTTCGTAATTTTATTCAATATTTTATAAGTTTTGGATTTTTTTATATTTAGGTTGTTTTTGTCTAAATTTTTTTTGACTTAATGTCTTTCATTTCGTTCAATAAGGGGATCGAATACAAATAAAAACACGTAACACAAACGCATAATATAACACCAATATCCAATATATATTTGAGACCGTACGACTTTGATATCGTAGTGAAGTGGAAGGGAGTCGTTACTAGATCACGCATAAATTGCGTGAGCAGATGGCACAGTTGTCGCGCCGCGCATGGTGCAAGCGGAGGTTGTTACGCAGTGTAATGTTTTGCAGCATTCAAATCAGGAGACTTTAGTTTAGAAGAATAATTATTTATTAAATTGCAATTTATTATCGAATTGTAAACTTGCAAAATAACGACAATGATTACTTACAATAAATAAAAGTAAACAGTATTTTCTCGTCAATTTTCATTATTTCTATCAACAAATAGAACACCAGAAAAAGGGGCTAAACACACTCACACAAGCAAAGTGGTAAGTGCATTATTAAAAAAATATACTCAAAAATAAGTAAAATTTACTCATTTTTGAGTACAATCGATGCTAATCACGGGATAAATTTAAAATACATAAATTTCAATTTTGAAAAAGACATCTACTCAAAAATGAGTACAATGACTAAAAATGAATAAAAATAGCAGATGCTAGCTTACATAGACTGCCTTCATAAATCACATTAAATAAATATCGACAATTACAACCAAGACTTACCGATAATCGAACCCAGATCTTCAGGAAACGCAGTTCAGAGTCTTTTCTGTTAAACTACCAGGGTGGTGACATGAAGAAGTTGTAAAACAGAAGACTTGTTTAAGAGGTGTGACAAAAGAATGAAAAGTGAGATAATTGAGAAAGATGAAGTCACAATGCTCGTTTTTGCGAAATTACGGTTACTTAAATTTGAGTACGTCATCGCTCATTGATGATGAAATTGCTCTCAAAGAAAAACAAGTACATTTAGTTATACATTTTTAAGTATATTTTGTTTTACAGTGTACAACAGTAGGGGGAGGGGGAAAGCTATTATCATACATTTCATATAAAAACAGTTACCAAACCCTCGTCCCAACCGAACGACACTTCGTGGTGGATGTTTCTAGGTAGCCGAACGACCTTCGAGCATGAATGGACTGTAGTAGAGCGAAAATGACGGCATAATCGAGAAAACAACATCACAGACCAAATGGCCTCAAACACGTGACTTCTTTTCAAAATTATGAATTAAAAAGTACTCGCGATTGGCTGATGAATTGGAAAATGTGTAACAGTGCAAATTTATGAATGGAATAACGTAATTAACCACATGTCTGAGGCCATACATGTTGGCCTCACTTTGATGTTAGCGAGATTATAACGTTATGTTTTCTCTACTACGCAGGATCCATGCTGGAAGCGAACGACCATCAAAACAACAATATTATCATAGACTCAACAGAGCTAAATTTAACCTCGGTTACAAAAAAAAGCCAAACTTTTACTATAAGAACAGATTAAAACATGTAAAGTTAGTTTATAAAGAAAACAAAAACCAATGAAAAAAGTCCGAACTAAATGCTTTTGTCTAGAGTTTCCTGTTGCTAAATCAACAGTTCAAATGCTAGGATTTTATATTCCTGTCTAAAAAAAGTATTTAATGATGTCCATAGTATTTTCAGTTACAGAGAGTATTTATCATTCATCGTAGCCATTACTTTAAATTCATTTATAAAATTGGGTCACGTAGGAACAAAATAACAATTAGTGTGTTCTTTAGAATGCATTGAATGAATATATTTAATTTATCTCACAATAAAAATCAAAGTTATCCTGCAGTTGAAAAACATATATCAACGATTGAATGTATTTTGTTCAGAATCGTGCAGCGCGAAACTCATTTGACTTTCTAAATGTAATTAAATGATAAAAAGAGGAAAACCTTGTTGATTTCCATTTAATTTATTTATTTCAATATATTTAAATTAAGAAATTTAAGGTTTTTTAGTAAGTTCCGGCATGGAATCTTCGTTTCTTCCTTTTTTTTAAGGTTTTATTTTTTGTGAATAAATTTCCTTTAAACATTCTATTTTATTTTATAATTTTTTTTTCGTTTACGCTTAGTAAGATTTTGGTTTGCGTTTCCAAAGATTTGATAAGGCTCATAAAAATAATGATTAAGTATTTGGTGGAAAGAAAAACAATTTTATTGATTAAAGCGACCTGTAGCATTCATATTTGTTGCTTCATTTGAAATGCGATTTCTAAAAGGAAATACAATTTAATTTAACAGGAAATACAATTTAATGTACTTTTGGTTTAAAGTGTATTTCGTCTATAGTTTGTAGTACAAATAATTTATTTCACATATATTCAAATAAAGTATGTTTTTATAAAGTTAGTTAATATGCTCATTATTTTGTTATAAAATTAGTTAAAATAAAACAAAATTAAATGCCCAATTAAAATTTAATTAATTGTTACTTGAAACGGGTCATGTTTTTCATAAATAAAAAAATAACAATGAATAATTATAACGGAACAAAACGAGAAATACATTGAAACATTTAAGTAAAATCATTTTAAGGAAAAAATTTGCCTTAAGTGGACTATGAAAATGATTTTTTAATTTTCAAACAAACACTCTGAAATATTTACCATGTATTGATAATGCTTATTCAACATGAGGAAAAAAATTTGGTTTGAAAATAATAAAAACTGTTTAATTAAATTAAAAAAAAACATACAATAATTAAAAAAAAATGAAATGTTCCATAAGCTTTTTTTTACTGATAATTTCTATTGTACCATATTTTACAAAGTATTGCATAACTCACTACATTTTTGCATATGTAAAACAATAAATACAATTATTTAAAAAAAATTAACTTGTGAAGCTTTTCATAAAAAATGTAGAATTATACTGACATTTTAAAACAACATTCATAACATAAAAAAATATTATTTAACTCTTATTTAAGAAACATTCAAAAAATACTTTGTTATAGGTATGTAGAACATTTAAAAACTAATGCGTAAGTAACATTTCGAAATGCCTTCAAATTTAATAAGTTGAAAAAAACGCATTTTGTAATATATGTATTAATTAAATATTATTTATCAAAAAATATAGATTATATACACAATAGAAGGGGAAAAACTACTGTTGTGCTAATAGATATAAACAACAGTGTTATTTATATAAAAAAAATAATCATGATTTTGACTTCCTAACATTAAATTTACCTTCATGAGCTAAAAGCTCCGAATATATTAATATTTCTAAGTTTTCTTATTAATACGTCTAATTTTCAAATTTATTGAAATATATATTAAATCCGTTTTCAAATCAGAAACACAATGAAATTTCAAAACATCTAGTGAAAAAAGGAACTAAAACATCAAAAAAAATATCTCTTTATGATAATCTGTAAGATTAAGGGATATAAGATATAGGAAAGTAATTTTTTTTTGTTTTTTCTTTAATTTTGCAGATATCATTATTATTTTTTTTCACTTATGTGCGCACAGCATATTAACATATTTACATAAAAAACATTTAAAAAACATTCTTTAAAAAATATACAAAAACAAGTTACTTTTTTTATTTTTGATATAAGTCAAAAAAAAATATTTTCTGAAAAAATTAAATTTGCATTTTTATTAACAGAAGAATGTGATTAAAAAACTAAATGCCTTTAAATATACATTTTATTTACAAAACAATATTTTTGAAAAATAATTTATAAATAAATCAATAGTTTCACATTTCAAAACATTTTTTAAAAAATTATTAAAATAAATATAATCTATTTATTACTGTCGTAGGGATTGTGGTTAGTACATTTTTTTGGACTGCGTTGTGTTATTTTTTTGTATCTTTATGAATAATGTTGTCTTGCAAAAATACATACATAGAAATAACGTTACTTTTAAAACGGTGTTTTATTGACACATCAAATAATTAAATAGGAGAAACTTATGGTTGGGGGGTTATGTGCAATAATGTGCTACTGACTCACGTGTACCGGTTGGGGAGAGTTCAGTCTGAGGCGATTTAGCTGGTTGTTTGGGGTGTAGATGACCGGCTTCCAGGGGCGTTACCATAAAATGTGGATTCTGACGTCTGGTGTCATGGCATCAGGGACTTGTCGTTCTCCAGGGGCTCGTCTGGTTCCGCAGCTCAGTGGCGTTGGTACGAAGTGGGAGCTCTGCAGTCTGCTGTCATGGCATTCAGGACTTTTCCTTCTCCAGGGGCTCGTCTGGTTCCAAAGCTCAGTGGCGTTATTATGAAGTGGAAGCGCTGCCGTCTGGTGTCATGGCATTCGGGACTTTTTCCTTTCGGCGCATGAGGACGGTACTTGTTAGAGTAAAAATTGCTCGTCTTTCTTGGGCAATGGCAAAGTCGAAAAGTGCTGTGGGAAACCTTGAATTTCCCACGGTGGTGTCTTGGGGTGGGGGTTGCAATTCTACATAAATTACTAAACCCACCACTTGGAATTCGCTCCGCCCTTCTTGGTCACCCCTCCTGGCCAATCCTGGCATGGTTGTAAAAATAGCTCAGTGACGAAACTCTCCTCACATTGTTACCCCGTCATAAAACCGGCGACCGCCAGTCTAGCCATCTGACCAAATTGCACAAAGTACAAAATAGGTCAGATCTCTATATAAAAATTGCAACGTGTGACAGCACACTGTCACAATTACTAATACCTAAAGCCAAATTAAAGTAATGTAATTGAAAATGCATAGTAGCAAATTTGGAGCTGTTTTTTCAAATAGATCTGACCTTACATCAATTCAAATTTGATCAAACATGAAAAAAGTCGACGATGAGAAAAATGAGTTCAAATTTACATATTCAGACAATTTTGTACCAAAGCTTAATATTGATTGGCAAAAAATAATTAGTTGTACTTAACATTCAAATATAATATTAGTGTCTATAGATTCAAAATAAAATAATAATTTTTTTTAAAGCAATAAACTGATTTTGGATATTTTTGATGATTTTGTGTTCCACAGCTCCTTAAAAGATGAACAAATAGTAAATAGTTAATAGCTTAAAGATCTATGACAGTGTGAGTTATACTTCATCAAAATAATTTGTCGATATACTGTTAAAAATAGGTACTCAAAAATAAATAAATTTACTCATTTTTGAGTACATTGGATGCTTAACATAGTTCCAAGTACATAAGTTTCATTTTTGAAAACAGACGTATTCAAAAATGAGTACAATGAGTAAAAATAAATGAAAAATAACAGTTGCTTGCTTACGTAGGCTGCCTTCATAAATCAGTTTAAATAAATATCAACAATTACAACCAAGACTTACCTGGAATCGAACATATATCTTAAGGCACTTCAGACCAGAGCCTTTTGCCGCTAAACTACCAGAGAAGCTTGACGAAGTTATAAACAGAATAAATGTTAAAAATATATACCAAAAGAATGGAAAGTAAGATAAATGAATTGTAATAACTCAGTTTTCATTTAAGCAATCGGCATCAAATAACGTGGGAAAAACATCTTCTGGACAACTATTTTATTTTGTCAGGTCGCGTTGCTAAGATGGCTTGCACAAAAGCTAAGATTATCAATATTAAATCACACTGTTCATTTTCGAGAAAGTACGATTACTTAAATTTGAGTACGCCATCGCTCATTTGCAATTGTACTCAAAGAAAAAACGAGTATGTTCAGTTACTCATTTTAATTACCTTTTTTTTTCAGTGTATAGCACCATAAATCTTTTAATCTATTTAACCTGAATATTATAGTATACGTCTCCTAATCGATTCCATTTGTGGGAATCTGGATAAGTAGCTATTCATAATCATTTGCTAAAGGAACGTTCACATGTCACTAGATAAGATGGATCATGACTCGGTTCCCAGAGTCAGAACATGTTCCTGGTTCCTCTGCTGATGCTATCCCCGCTGTACATCTTATGTCATGCACCCCCCCCCCACCCTTTGGCTGCCCCTCTCCCTCTTCCCGCAATGTGATATGTCATTTCTATGTCTAAGAATATTAAATCATACATTTTTAGATCGTCGTGATTGGTTACTTGAACGTTATTGGTGTATTTTTTTTGGAGTATGTTTGATTTTGTATTGGATATATGTATAATAAAAAAATAATAGGAGGTGGCTGTGTGTTTGTTCGTGTTCAGATATTTCTGCAGTATAATAATTTTAATACAGAGAAAATGTTTTATTTTAGGATTGTTTCGATATTGCATTTAAATGATTAGTAATTGTAGCACAGTGATTTTGGCTGTCACCCGGAAAGGAATGCTACGATCGTGCTAAATGAATTATTTGAGCTCAAGTAAGAGTATCGTGTATGCGAAGTGTTCACCATAGTAACCCCTTACTAGTGAGTTGGGGACAAGTGACCGAATAAAGATCACCTGTGAAGCGTAACACGTGGGTGAATACAAGCAAGTTTCTGTGATTAACGTGGTTGTAGAAGCTGTTTTCAGGCCGGGTCACCAATGTAGCGCAGTGGTTTTGGTTGTGACCCGGAATCGAACCCGAGATGTTGTGCACGCTACGCTGATGCTCTCACCGATCACACTAAAACAATTACTTGATCCCAAGTGGGAGTACCGGGTATATGAAGTGTCCCTTTCATAATCTCTATAAACTTTATGTAATTTTCAAACTGATGTAAAATTATTGTTTTGTTCACGACGTTTATATTAAGCCGATCTCAGTTTAAGTTATGAAGGTAAAAAGTGCAATTAAAAAGATACTTTTTAGTTTTATTTTTGTTTTGCAGATAAATCATTGCATGCACCATAGTACTTAAATAATGAGAACTTCAATGATAAGAAAATATAACTTGCTACTTCTTTTATATAATAATGAAATGTTTGCTTCGTAATAGGAAATGTCCAAAAAGAGGGAGTTTGTCTGACAAATTCTTGACAAAATCTATCTACAAACTCATTTTCGGGGTTCTCTTTCGATTGATGTAAAAATGTGTGTGTTATAAATTGGTTAGAATTATTAAAGTTGCAGAAAGGACTTCGTTTCTATGCATGTCAACATTATTTCATACTCACTCATTTTGCCAAAAAAAATGTAATGTATATTTTAATTGTTTAATATAAATAAATGCATTAATTTTAGAAAAATATGCAAACAATTTACGTGCAGACTGACATTTTGTTTTATCAAAATTGAAGTATAATTTTTAATATTTACGTTGTTTAGCATACATTAATAGAAAGTTATATTATATTGCAATTAGTTTACCGAGCCTTAGCAAGGTCCCTGTTTTATCTCGACCTTTCAGCATTTAATTTCTTTGTCTGTCTGTAAATGTGTTTGTTTAATACGCACCCAAACGCGTTGTTTCTTCACATTGTACATTCTGGAAGTCATTAAAAACGATTTTTTTTTTTAAAAGATGCGTTTTAGTCAGTAGGCCTACTCTTTCCAGAACAACTAGCATTTTTCTTAATGATAAATCATACACTGTACTTCCGGAAAGGAACAATGTCCTTCTTGGAGGTTTTTCTTTCATTTTTGTAGAACTACTAGTACCACCAAAATCCCGCATTTCAGAGTTGGCACAAAATAAGCTTAATAATAATTAATAATTTGTAAAAATTTGTATGTACAAAAGTGCCTCCAGAAGGACTTTGTCCTGTACAATCCATCAATAAGCCCCTACCACACGAAACACAAGATCACCAAATACTAACCGAAGAAGAATATTAACATTACCCGAGTATTAAAAACAACATGAAAGCAAGGCATCATCCGCAAACAACCAGAAAAAAAAATAACCACACAGAGACGTCTCAAAGGAAATCACTGCTCTGCGTCCCAGGAGTGATACGTTCTTCAGGACGTCGAGTTCTGACGTCCTTCAGAGCGCAGTTTAGAGCTCTTATTCCCTGCGGAAGAGAACAGATCCCACAGAGTTCTGCAGGAGCCGCTTTTCCCTTTGATTTAGTGAGTTGTCGTCTCGCGTCTTCATGTTTAAGTGTATTAGGCGCAATTTGGCGAGAGTAGATGGCATGGTTTGTTGGGTATGGGATGAGGTCAAAGGCATCTTTGGATTGAGTATGGGGACTGGATTATTGGGATTTGTGTGTTGCATTCTAGGTATGAAGAGTACGATATGGTTATGTATGTTTTTCAGTGAGAAGATGGACGTGTATATCCGCTCGTGAACTGCTAGTGTACCGAGAAAAACACATAATTTAACTCTTTGAATTCAAGTGGCGCACGTAGTCGTCACCAAAATAATGGCCTGTAACTTTGTTGCCACTTATTCAAATTGAAAGTGCTCTGCATGTTCTTGAACATAAAAACTTTTAGCTTGTTCTTTATCTGTTGCCACTTCTTCAAATTGAACGTGATCTGCATATTCTTGAACATAAAAACTTTTAGCTTGTTCTTCATCTGTTGCCACTTCTTCAAATTGAACGTGATCTGCATATTCTTGAACATAAAAACTTTTTGCTTGTTCTTTATCTGTTGCCACTTCTTCAAATTAAACGTGATCTGCATGTTCTTGAACATAAAAACTTTTAGCTTGTTCTTTATATGTTGCCAGTTCTTCAAATTGAACGTGATCTGCAAGTTCGTGAACATAAAAACTTTTAGCTTGTTATCCATCTGTTGCCACTTCTTCAAATTGAACGTGATCTGCATGTTCTTGAACATTAAAACTTTTAGCTTGTTCTTTATCTGTTGCCACTTCTTCAAATTGAACGTGATCTGCATGTTCTTGAACATAAAAACTTTTAGCTTGTTCTTCATCTGTTGCCACTTCTTCAAATTGAACGTGATAAGCATATTCTTGAACATAAAAACTTTTTGCTTGTTCTTTATCTGTTGCCACTTCTTCAAATTAAACGTGATCTGCATGTTCTTGAACATAAAAACTTTTAGCTTGTTCTTTATATGTTGCCAGTTCTTCAAATTGAACGTGATCTGCATGTTCATGAACATAAAAACTTTTGGATTGTTCTTTATCTGTTGCCACTTCTTCAAATTGAACGTGATCTGCAAGTTCGTGAACATAAAAACTTTTAGCTTGTTATCCATCTGTTGCCACTTCTTCAAATTGAACGTGATCTGCATGTTCTTGAACATTAAAACTTTTAGCTTGTTCTTTATCTGTTGCCACTTCTTCAAATTGAACGTGATCTGCATGTTCTTGAACATAAAAACTTTTAGCTTGTTGTTTATCTGTTGCAACTTCTTCAAATTGAACGTGATCTGCATGTTCTTGAACATTAAAACTTTTAGCTTGTTCTTCATCTGTTGCCACTTCTTCAAATTGAACGTGATCTGCATGTTCTTGAACATTAAAACTTTTAGCTTGTTCTTTATCTGTTGCCACTTCTTCAAATTGAACGTGATCTGCATGTTCTTGAACATAAAAACTTTTAGCTTGTTCTTCATCTGTTGCCACTTCTTCAAATTGAACGTGATCTGCATGTTCTTGAACATTAAAACTTTTAGCTTGTTCTTTATCTGTTGCCACTTCTTCAAATTGAACGTGATCTGCATGTTCTTGAACATAAAAACTTTTAGCTTGTTGTTTATCTGTTGCCACTTCTTCAAATTGAACGTGATCTGCATGTTCTTGAACATAAAAACGCTTGGCTTGTTTTTTATCTGTTTTATTCTCTCATAAACTTTAATATAAAATTATTTTGTCATCCAGTAGCACCAAGTATATTGGTGATATGAAACTTTTACTAGATTAAAGTTCCTCAAAAGCCATGCATTTAAAAAAAATGGAAATTTCATAAACATATAAATATATATTTGATATACTGATAACAATATTTAGCTTCACGCATATTTTTTTTAATTTTTTTTTAATTATCCACCCTATACGCAAATAGGTAAATATAACGAATACCTCTTCAAAAAGAACAGGTACCGAATGCAACTGTTCCATAAAAATAACGTAAATGTCAAACTTGTTCCTCAAGTGGAAATAGTTAATAGTTCATTAATAAACTTATCTTGAAGCAGTTTTCAAATTTAATCCCTATTGGTATTTTTTTTAAAATTTCCCTTACCTTCATTTTCAACTTGAAAAAAAAAATAAAGGTTCTGTATGTACTATCCTGAATACGAAATGTTTCTACCATAGGTCTTTATCTGTTATATTCTGCTAATTATCCGTCTGTTTTATCCTACACATTGTCTTTCCTATACGACCTCATGAAGATCATATGGGCCAGACAATGTTGAACGTATGACATTCGACGCCGATCAAAAATCCGTAAAAACATTTCTACAAAAATATCGCAGTTCTTTAATAAGTGTTTTTGAATATATAAATACACTCTCCTTCATAGAAAACAATGTTACAGTTATGATTTTTTCATCATCCCTCAGAGGATAATAAAAATAGGGATTGCTTGCCAACCAAAAATCTCGCCTGCCCCAAAAATATAAACAATTCGTCAAAAAATAAATATTTCGTCTGACTCAGCAGGTCCCCATCCCCACCCCATGCGTGAAAAATTTTAAACACATCGGCGCTCAATTTCCTTTGAACATGACCACATTTATGTCAATCATGGTACTTATTACAGAGTTATAGTGTTGGAATTGATCACCGTAAAAGCTTAATATTGTGTTTTAATCATGATGTCCCATGTAGCTGATTTTAAAGACTTTTAATGTCAAAAAAGAATATGTAATTTATAAGTATATGCGAAATCAAAGGTTTTATCGTTGAACGTAATATGTTACACATATTTCTTATAACGGGCTGCTGATAAAGTAAACATTACATATTTTTATTATTTATTTAAATATATTTTCAGCAGATTTTGGAAACTGAAAGTGGTTCTTTAAAACCCGTTTTACAACTGAAACATTCTATCGGCAGTGAAAACAACTGTAGGTGGTAGGTGTTTTACCTACCAAAAACCTACCTACCTACAAAAATGAATACACCTGCTAAATGAGCAGTATGTGTTATATTCTTTAAAAAAACTTATTTAAACTTTTATTTAAAAAAATTAAATTTATAAAATTATATAAAAGTTGTACTCTTTTAAAATAGAATCACTAACTAACATTTTAGACGGACGAGTGTTATTTGAAAGACTCAGTGTATATTTTATTGGCGGGATCGGCCTTTGTATTGTATTGTATTGTTTTGTTATGCATTGTATTGTTTTGTTATGCATTGTATTGTTTTGTTATGTATTGTATTGTATGGTATTGTTTTGTTATGTATTGTATTGATTGTTTTGTTATGTATTGTATTGTTTTGTAATGTACTGTATTGTTTAGAATTGTATTGTTTTTTATTATATTGGGTTGTGTTGTATTGTATTATATTGTGTTGTGGTGCATTATGTTCAATTGTGTTGTATTTAAATGTGTTGTGTTGTATTTAAATGTGTTGTGTTGAATTTTTCTGCGTAGTATTGTGTTATGCTGTATTGCATTGTGTTGTTTAGTCCTGTATTGTGTAGTGCTTTGTTATGTTATAAAAATAAAAATAATGTAACGTAACTTTTTTGATTACGCATAAATCAGCGTGCTGTACTATCCACAGCAACAAAAGTCTACACAGCCAATATAAAATAACATATTAGTTTATCAAATTGAAAGACAAAGCAGTCTATGTTTATCGATTCCTCTGGATGTCATATATTTAATTGCCATTTCTGGGTGTTAGATATTTAAAATATATAAAGATATATTTAAAAGACAAAGTATAGATTTAGTGTATTATGTATTCACAAATACATGGCTACCTCGAAGAATTTTGAATGTCACAGATAAATTAAATAATTAATTCTCAAAAATATTAATATTTAAAAAACTGGACAATATTTGAATATGTTCGAAAATAATCTAATTTTGCAAAGAAAACAAACCGTGATTATTTTTAAACAAAAGCTGTAATAAACTTTATCTTATTTCCGTTTTAAACTTGAGCCAATCTCCAAGCACAGCACGTTCAACAGTTTACCGTTAGCCACAAAATCGTCTGCACTTTCCATTCCAATTTATCGCTTTTCAGTTCTTGTTTAACACAACTTACCCTCCATCCTGGGAGCGTAGAACAAAAGCCCACTTGTGGGCAATACATTCCGCCCGCGAAAGAAGAACATTTGGCGAGGAGCACACCGCAAAATGCAAAAATATCTAGTCTTCTATTTCCCCTGGGCGCCATGCGAATAATACGATTCGACAAGCACTGCACACAAAAAACGCTACAAAAGGATAGACGACTATAAATATCGTGGTAATTATGCAATCGTTATATAGTGGTACGCCGCTACGGTTTTTAAAAAAATATGATCCCAAGGCTGCCATTCTTTTTTGAATTTATGTAGAGAGGGATGGCAACAGGGGTAATTGCCGCTTGTTCGATTTTTCGCTCGTTCTATTGTTGTTGTAGAACGTGCTGGGACGCCGTTGGGTTTGCTTCGGTGGCAACAGTTTGAAGAATGCGTCTTTTTTTTTGTTTGATAGTAAAGTGTTGTTTACACGTGCCGGAAATCAAAGTCATTCTGTTTTCGAAGTGCTTAAAAAGAAAGTTTTATTATGATATAGTGGAATTTGTTTTATGTTTGATAGTTGAGTTTAGGTGACTGTTGTGGGAAATTACTGGGGGTTATAATTATTGTGATTATAAGTGGTAGTAACTATTATTGGTGCTGACTACTATTATCGCTTGCTATTATTGAGGCTGACTATTGTTGATGCTGACTATTATTGATGCTGACTATTGTTGAGGCTGACTATTGTTGAAGCTGACTATTATTGATGCTGACTATTGTTGATGCTGACTATTATTGAGGCTGACTATTGCTGATGCTGACTATTGTTGATGCTGACTATTGTTGATGCTGGCTATTGTTGATGCTGACTATTATTGATGTTGACTATTGTTGAGGCTGACTATTGTTGATGTTGACTATTGTTGATGCTGACTATTCTTGAGGCTGACTATTGTTGATGCTGACTATTGTTGAGGCTGACTATTATTGATGCTGACTATTATTGATGCTGACTATTATTTGTAATGACTAAATTATTATGGCCATTAGAGGTGACAAAAATGCTTGATAAATAAAATAGTTAATGAATGTATGGATCATTAGTATGAAATATAATAATATAATTTTGGTTGCGAAATAAATTACAAATTTTAATATAATAATGTGAAAGTTTCACAAAAAGTACCCATTTACTACAAAGCAACTAACGTGTTTTGAATTGAAAGGTACACGACTAGAAGAATACAAACGTGTATACGGGGCAGTTGCACGATAAATCTGAACGGGGTCCAAAGTCTTGACGCCTATTGAAGACTGAGGGTGCCAGCTCAGGTGTTTCATCGTCATCTGACTTTTGTTAAAAAATAACCATGTGCAAGTATAAATGTGTGTGTGAATGTGTATGTGGCTGTGATAAGTCCCAATACGAGGACAGAAATAGGCAGCCGGAAAACGTATAAACCAATCCAATAAAGAATGCAAAGAGTAAGAACCATGGTAGTCTTTAAGTTACAAATAAGCTAATGAAGCAAACCATTGATCAACATTGAAAACACCTAATGAAATAACACTGATTTGAAAACTCAACTTTACATTTTAATAATATAAGTTGATTGTTGATTTTCATGTCAGTAAAAATATTCACTTTCAGAAAAGTAACGAACCATATTTGAAGTTAAATTTGAGGAAAGTTATTATTTACATTTCGAAAAATTCACGTTTTTAAATTTAGTAATGTCGAATTAATATTTTAAAACTATCATTTAAAAAAAATACTCTAGACATAAATTTAGATTAACATTTTATCACAGTTTAATTTTTTAACTTAATAAGAAAAATAGGTATATAATTATATTATGTTGATAATTATTAATACCCTAATGTTAAATTTTTATTTCGTTAAGTGTTTTAAATTTACAGGCTAAGTTTATATAATATAGGGTATACCATATTTTCATGTAATTATAATAAAGTGATAAACAAATATAAGAAAAATATATTTAATTAAAATAACATACTTACATTATGAGTATAATTTAAAAATTAGCGTTTAAAATAGTGTTATAATAATTAAACTTTAACAGAGTCTTTGTACTAGTAAACATGGATAAATTATATAAAATATTTGTAAAATTTTGGAGTCAAATATATGTATTAAAAGAAAATTCGTCTGTGTGGGTCTGTTGCATGCAAAATATTATCTTTCATTGCTCGGACATTTCTGAAAAGTTACAAATAGATACTATTCAAACTTTTCTTGTACACTTGATGCTTAAAATTTTAAAATACCGTTGAATTTTTCGTTTGTAACGGTTTAGAAGATATTTTTTTTAAATCGTAAATTTGGAAAAAAATAGTATCTATATTATTATAATATCAAATGTTATGAAATCGTAAGATCTTGACAATAAGGACATATTTAAAAATAAATTAATATAATTAATATAAATAAATTAATTAATTGTTTTAAGCTATTGAAAATTGACGATCGAAAATTGCTTTGGTGAAATCACTTTTTTCTGACAATTACGCTGAAACGGGAAAACTAACGGAAAAGCTAACATTCGGAGATGTATCCGGATATGTCTGAACTATAGACCAGTTATTTTGTTTTCCAGAAAATCAAGAGTAGGAATAAACTGGGAAAACAACCTACCGTTTAAAAAATTAATTAACTCGTGTAAAACCGTTGGTAACAGCTAGTCAATAAATAAAATAAATCAAAGCCTAAGATGACTTGAATTGGCAGCCTTATCTTGCTTTATAAAACTTTTAAATTTCATTGCCAAATTGTCAAAATAATTTTTAAAGAAAAAAGCAATTTATTACTGATTTTTTAAAAAAAATTAATCCATATATATCCGCTAGATTTGGGTAACGATTCACTCTAAGTCGACAATAGTCCATTGTGTTGCTTTTATTCTACATTGTGTATAATTCATTCCATCAACCAACAAAAACAAAATATCTGTATTTAATTGTTGATTCGAATATATTAAATAAATAAAAGATACATATCAAAAGAGACGGTTAGCCATAAAGTATGTCTATAGACTCCCCAGTCATAGCAAAACTATTACACACCAATCCCCCCCATAAACCAAACTACAAAACACAAAAACCCGACGTTTAGAACTTACGACCACGAAAAATAACGTCGGGAAAATGCTCTCCAGACGCCGAATCTGCCCAATAAATCGCCAGATAAGTCCGCCATCTAGCCTCAGGAGTTACTGAGACATCTTCAAACGGAAGCGTTTGTAAAACTTACAATATCTTAGTTGAATACAGAAAAATTGATTTAAGTATTTAATTTTACTGAATTTTTACAGGGCATAATTTTGATTTATTTGCTTTATTATTTTTAATGCTATTATATTTGCTTTAGTTAATTTCTATATACATTATGGTTATAAAATAAGGTTATTAGTTAAGAGGCATATGTAGTTAAAACGAGTGAACGAAATTACGCCAAACTTCAAATTAAGGACATTGAAAGCGTGATAAGACGATTTCATTACGTAAAATAGTTCAAAAAATTATCGATAGGTGGAATTTTGGCGCTGTCTGAGCCGAAAACGGGTGTAATATATGTACAAAAGTTGCGACAGAGCATCAATTAATTTACAAATTACACTGAATGAAAATAGTATTTATTAATCAGAATTATCTTCTACAGAACCGGAGGCCTCCGTTGTCGAGTGGATTAGGCGTCAGCTGGGAATCCAAGGGTCCCCGGTTCAAAACCTTGCGAAGGACTAGACTAAAGAATAGTAAAAACAAGTGATATTGCGATCGGAGGGTTGCCAACTTTGCTACCAAAGTACTAGAATGTCGTCCAGAACAACCACAAAAAATAACGGCGTGTATACGGGACTGGTGCACGATACATCTGATCGGGGTCCGAAGTCCCGACGTCTATTGAAGGCATTGGGTGCCAGCTCAGGTGTTGTCCTCGTCATCTGACCATGGTTCAAATATACGAGGCATCGTTCCCGCGTCTTTCCTTTGAGATAGGCACCGAACCGTCGCCAATAGCCTACTGTTCAGCTCTAGTGCGACGTTAATTAACCAAACCAAACTAAACCTTCTACAGAACCATATATACTATTTTCAATATGCTGATTTTTCTTGTGTGTTTGATGAATTTCCTCCGATGTGCGTTCTGATTCTGATGAATAAAGGATTCTTTCCTTTGAATTTAATTACTGAACTAATGTTGTATGTTTTACTGTGTTTCACAACTTTTTTTTTACTAACCAAAACGCAACAAGAATATCTACCTTAGAGGCTGTATATCTATTAATTTATTATACCCGTTTTTATTTCAGATAGAACGACAATTTCCCTATCGGGGATATTTGAAACTGTTTTTTTTCATGGAAACCTCCTCCCCCTTCAGTCCCGACGTCTATTGAAGGCGTTGGGTGCCAGTTCAGGTGTTTCCTCGTCATCTGACCATGGTTCTCAAATAACGAGCTGCATGTATGTATGAATGTGTGTGTGAATGGGTCTTTCCTTCGAGATAGACCCCGAACCATCGCCAATAGCCCACTGTGCAGCTCTTGTGCGACGTTTTTAACCAAACCAAACCAACCCTCCCCCTTCTTTCAATATCCTTAAAATGAAATTTGGTGTAATTCCGTTCATTAGTTTTAACTATAAACATGAAAATTGTTTTATAACTACGCTGTATATGAGGCGTGCCAAGTTAGAGTGGTGTATGTCCATTTTGACTTAAACCACTATTACTTTCAACGCATACTGAAACTGGCCCTTTTTAAGGGATTTTCAGTTATAGGTAAACGTAATAATGGTGTGCGTCAAATTGGACTTTCGCTACTATTACATTAACCGCCTCATATATAAAACGAATATAGCATTCTTTCTCTCTTTACTGTAAAATTTATGAATTGCATGAAAATTGTATTCGCGCTTATTTTTTAACGTCGAATTTTTTTTTCTTCCAAAAGTTATTGAGGAGGACTGCTAGTTCGAACCTGTGCGATGGATTTGACAAAGAAAAGCAAAATATGAGTGATCTTGTGATCGGAGGTTTGGTAGCTTCGCTCCCGAGGCTCATTTCTTTAAGTGATTCGTTCAGCGTTTTTTAAAGTAATTTTTCTGCATCCCCTTATGTGTAGGGGTTTGGTTTGGTTAATTAACGCCGCACTACAGATGCACAGTGGGCTATTGGCGACGGTTCGGTGCCTATCTCGAAGGAAGTGGTTTGTTATTGATTAATTAACATCACACTACAGCTGTACAGTGGGATATTGGCTACGGTTCGGGGCCTATCTCGAAGAAAAGACCCGGGAAGGATGCCTCGTATTTTTGAATTATGGTCAGATGACGAGGACAACACCTGAACTGGCACTGAACGCCTTCAATAGATGTCAGGACTTTGGACTCCGATCAGATTTATCGTGCACCAGTCGATAATTTTTGTGGATGTTCTGGACGACTTTTCTAGTATTTTGTAGCCAAGTTGGCAACCCTCCGATCACAAGACCACTACTTTTTTTAGTTTTTATTGTCAAGTCCATCACTTAGAATTGAACCGGGAATCCTCTGATTCCCAGCTGACGCCTTTATCCACTGGACCTCGGAGGCCCCGGAAAGACCCGGGAACGATGATTCGTACTTTTGAACCATGGCCAAATGTAGAGGACAACACCTGATCTGGCACCCGACGCAACCTCAACTGGCGTCAGGATAATGGACCCCGATCAGATTCATTGTGCACAAGTCGCACATATACGCCAGTACAATTCATTGGATGTGCTGGACGACTTTCTAGTATTTTTGTAGCGAAGCTGGCAACCCTCCGATCACAAGATATCTACTTTTTTTATTTTACTTTGTCAAGTTCATCGCACGGGTTCGAACTAGCAATCGTTTGATTACTAGACGTCTTTATCTACTGGTCAACTGGATATTACAGGGGAGACGTTGTTTCAGACGCAACAACTTGTCTCTCTTCTTTCAGTAGCTTTTGACGACCTATTGTTATATATAAAGTCCGCTAAAATGACGTTTCACTTAAATCCTATATTCCTATCCTCCAACACAGCCACACTATCTCACTCCTCCTATGGAATCCTCATTTCTTACTTCAAATAGATACTTTTTAGTACCACCACGATCCGTGATTCAGTTCTGCTGTCCCCTAATAGATGGCGCCAGTCTATTTTTTCCGGAATCAACCGGCTTTTCTGGGAAAGATGCGAATCACCGGAGCCTGTTGATCGTCCCCAGAAATTCCCGGATTCCGGTATTCGGGGATCCGTGAAGGAATCCGGCGGACCCTGACTCGATGTGGCTTTTATGTGCCACTCAAAAAACTCCCCACTTTCCCCCCTCCTCCTTGTAGAGACGTTATTTATCTAGTTGGCGGTGCGTGCGTTTGGAGGCATTTTTTAAAGAAAATTCTCCCCTCCACCCCCTTTGGGTCTGTTTGAATTCGAAAATAGAATGACAGTTCTGCTGAATGTTGCGATTTCGAGGATTTATTCAGATTTAATAAAAAAGCGGTTGTGTCGGGTTTTGGACGTGTTTCGAATGCGATGTTCTGAGTAAAACGACGAATGGGAAAGATTATAAAGTTTTTACTATTTTATACCATATTTGTATGAAAGAAATACTTTTCAAATGTGTTTAATACAGCTTTATGTAAGCTAAAAATGTTTTTATAGAACATTGCGTTAAAAATACTAAAATACAAATACAACGTTAAAAATACACAATAAAAATACAACGTTAAAAATACACAATAAAAATACATGTTTCGGGAGATACCATCTCCCTTCATCAGCAGAAATGAAAAGTCAGTAAAACAATAACGTGAAAATAAACCCAGAATTGAAAAGTGTTGTCTGGGTTTATTTTCATTTTATTGTTTTACTGACTTTTCATTTATGCTGATGAAGGGAGATGTATCTGCCGACACATGTCTAGATGTTATGTATTTTTAACGTTGTATTTGTATTTTAATACAGCTTTTTGTATTAATATTTTTAGAAATATTTACCTCTTAGTTGTGCACCTTAATATTGATCAGAGTGGAAACCCATATTTGTTTAACGCTTCAACAATTAAAATTATTGCGTTTATCGAGAGCTACATAAAATATTTTAAAGATATTTGTATTATTATTATCTATTGATCAGCATTTAAACTAATTGCGTATAGTGAGTTATAAAAGTATAAAAAAATTGTCGCAGATAAATGCTGTTAGTTATAGTCACAAATGATGCTATTATTTTTTCCCCATAGACTTGCTTATTGTTAATGGTGCAATTTTGAGATTTCGGGTAGTTTACGAATTTCCAGCCAATGTCCTTCGTTTCGAATTGAATTTGCGCGTAATCACCGCTATCGAAAAGTAGTGATTGCTATCAAATTAAAAGCCAAATTTACCACATTTCCCAGACCCACAGTTAGTCGTTTCTACAATATTATTAAAGTGTTTGGTTTTATTTTTGAGAAAGTACGAATACTTAAATTTGAGTACCTCATCACTCTTTTACGATGCAATTGTACTCAAAGAAAAACGAGTACGTCCATGTACTCATTTTAAGTACATTTCCTTTACTGTGTACAACTCAGACATTTAAATGCTTCTTTTAATAAACGAACTCTATAAATATATTCATAAGAGAAAAAAAATCACATTTTTATCCCCACCCTCATTACCCAGAAATCACGCACTCAACTCACCACAAAAAAAGCAACCCTAAAAAAAAACCTCCAAACTATGACGTCCCCATTCCGGCTTACAGCCCGGGCAAGCGGCATAAAATACTGCACCCTCGATCAGCATTTAAGCCCTGGCGTTCCCAAATACATTAGGACACTAAATAGGGGTGCTCCAGCACCCACGTCACGTCTCCCTTTGTGTCCTGGTGTAGGGAAGGCCCCTACTAGGAAGAATGACACATCTTTTTTTCTCTCTCTCTCCAGGTCCACAAATCGACGGAGAAGAAGCCACACGTACGGCATAAAAAGCAGTCCGGCTTCCTGGGTCCGGGGACGAAATGTCTCATTTTTAATCGCCGCTGCTGGAAAATAACTATTTCCTGCCTTTGGGGTTTTTAAGGGAGGACCTTGGGTCCGGCACTTACGTGTTGCACGCATCCTAACAGGTTGCATCCGGTTGGCGTGCTGTCCGGGAGGTTTATTGTCCGGGTGGAAAAAGGGACTCACCCCACGGTTTGCACGCGACGACTAGGCCAGACTGCGAAGATTGAGGCTTGTCAGCCTTAAGATAAGTAATAGGTAGTAGTCTTCAGGTAGTATTCTTTGGTCATTCAGGTGCACTGTGAAAATTTTTTTCTTAAAACAAAATACCTGAACATACTCGTTTTTCTTTGAGTACAATTGCATCGTAAATGGGCGATGACGTACTCGAATTTAAGTAATCGTACTTTCTCAAAAATGAACAGTGTGATTTAATATTCTTAATGTCAGCTTCTGTTCAAGCCATCATATTAACAAAGCAACCAGACACACTTAAAATAGTTGTTCAGAAGATGGTTTTCCACGTTATTTGGTGTCGATTGATTAAATAGAAACTGAGTTATTTTAACTCAATTATCTTTTTTTCCGTTATTTTGGCACACTTTTTTTTAACATTTCCTCTGTTTATAACTTCTCCACGTCTATCTGGTTGTACAACGGATAAAGCCATGGACTGCGATGCCTGAGTATATGAGTGCGATTCTCGGTGAGACGTGGTTGTAATTGTTGATATTTATTGAAAGTAATTTATGAAGACAACCTACGTAAGCAAGCTACGGCTCTTTTTATTCATTTCCTACACATTTTTGAGTGCATGTCCTTTTCAAAAATGAAACTTATGTATTCGGAGCTATGATAAGCATTGAATACACTCGAAATTGAGTACATTTTATTAATTTTTGGGTACCTATTTTTAACAGTGTGGTAGTCTTTGGTTCTCCAGGTACTGTCATTTGGTCCTTCAGGTGATAGTCTTTGGTCCTTCAAGTAGTAGTCCTTGCCAATTATCTACAAGTGAAGAGTCTAGGAGAAGAACAATGAGGTTCCAACTAGAGAAAGAATTCACGTATCATAAGCATTCACAGCATTATGATATCTTAACCTATTGATTATGATATCTTAACCTATTGATTATGATATCTTAACCTATTGATTATGATATCTTAACCTATTGATTATGGTATCTTAACCAATTGATTATGATATCTTAACATATTGAGCTTCCGTGTCGTCTCTCAGGCGACGAACTTAAAGAATTATTCTTTTGGTTCCCTGTTACCCATTTATCCGGTGTTAGTTTTGAGCGCACACACGTACCGAGTGATAAACATCACAGACTCCTGACGTCCATTTACGACCCCGAGCAATTGTAGTCTTCGGCCTTTAACTACTCACGATAGCAACTGGTTAAACGATAAAAAGTGATTACAGACAAACCTTCGAGCAGTCGATTCTTTACTGTTCTGAACTCCCGGCAGAACATCATACAAAATGGTGAATTCAATATTTGTAAAAATGAGTTAAATTTTGAGAGGGAGCGGTGATCACCCATTTTAATTATTCAATTTATGATTTAGAACTTCACTTCTGGCTACACGTTTTTGAAGCCAATATGAGCCAAATTAAAATCATCGCCAAATGGGTTCGTTATTAATAATGCTAGCCTTATCTTCATCCAAATTTATAAAAAATGGATTGTTTTTAATCAAAATCTTTTTTTTAAACCCACGAGTTTACATGACGAAGAACCCGCAATAAATATGACGAAACTGGGATAACATTTTAAAGACAACAGGAGCCGAACCACAGTTAAATAAAATAAAACTTTACCCATTAAAAAAAACATCCTTACCCTCAGCAGAACCTTAATTAACGAACCTCTCCGGTTTCTGTGCTGAAACTTCACGGTGCTTCAGCTGCAAGAAAGGCAATAAAAAAAGCACACAGCCCGTTCTTGTCCATTACGCCGGAAAAAGAACAATTTCTACTACGTTTAACCGGAAGTCGACTGTAACGTCATTTGATGACGTCAGTGGTTCTTAGACATAATGAGGCTTATTACATTCATGGAATGTCAGAAAAAGTGCACGGTCTCGCAGTTTTTAAGTATGGTTTACAGTTGATGGGATATAATAGCTTAAAAATTATCTCTTTTTTTAGCTTTAATAAATGTTACAGTTTTTTTTCTTCTATAACATAAGAAATGGATTAAAAAAAAAGTGTGTTTTTGAGTTGAATATTTTTTGCAACTACTCCTAAGTCAATTTCTGCCAAGTAATAAAATTCGAGTTGCTTTTTAGTATACTTAGTGACAATAAAATATAGCTTATTATTTTATGAAGTTTATCATTGATGAAAAAATCAATTAATTTTTGCATTTAGTATTTCTTTAAGATCACGGGGGCCGACTAGCGAATAGGCTGGACTCAGCACCCTATAAAAACGGGTTCGTTTCTCAGAGCATATCTTGCAATACGGTAATCGTTGGGTTGTTATAATATCGTAATAAATATCTAGCGTGTATAAGGGACTGGTGCACGTTAAATCCGTCGTGTTTCAAGGTTCTTACTCCTGTTGATGTTGCATAAAATGCCAGTTTAGATGATGTCCTCGTCATCTGACTGTGATTAAAAATTACTAGGCAATGTTCCTGGGTATTTCTTTGCAATAGATCCTAAACTGTATAGCAACTAGGCAATTGAGCAACTCTAAAGCGACGTTAGTTCAACCAACCAGTATTTTTTTTAAAGGTTTTTATTACATAATATATTCATCTTCTTGCATGATTATGTAGAAATTTAAATTTGTAATTTTACTATAATATGTTGGTTCTTTAAATTTTAATATATATGATAAACCTTTTTATTCACTCCATAAAACATAATAATTTATTGATTCCTTTATAACCTGGTAGCCACGACAATAGAACATATTTTGATAGATCTGCATTATAATTTTCTGTATGGCGAAACGGAGCTATTGTGTATTTGAGGAAGAACCACATTAAATCTGTAGCTCGTCAAGAAAGCTATCATATACTGCACTGTAAAATATATGTACTCAAATAAGTTAAATGTACTAATTTTCGAGTACATTCAACGATTATCATAGCTCCGTATACATAAGTTTCATTTTTGAAAAGCCATGTACACAAAAATCCGTCCAATGAGTAAAATGTAATAAAATGAGCAGTTTTTTGCTTACATAGACTGCACTCATAAATAATTTTCAATAAATGAGGGGCTGACATGGGGTAGACAGTAAGTCACAAAAAGTAAATTTTACAGGGGAAGCAAAAAACGGGGTTTTCAACGTAGAAGAACTTACATGCAAGTGCCATTTTCCTTCGCTCGTAGAAACTAAACCATTTTGCCGATTGACTTACTGTTTATTCCATGAAAAAAACCCGAAAAACTCGAAATTTGTGACTTACTGTCTTCACCATGTCAGCCCCTCATTTGTTGATATTTAATATCAACAAATATCAGTAACATTTACTGGGAATCGAACTCAGATCCTCAGAAACCGCAGCTCAGACCCTTATCCGTTTACCTACCAGGGAGACGTGAAGAAGTTATAATAGAAACTGAAACATTAATGAAAATAAAATGTAAACTGAAATATTTCAACTCAATTACCTTACTTCCCATTCTTTTGGCAAACCTTTTTAACATTCATTCTGGTTATAACTTCTTCAAGTCGTCTTTGTAGTACAACCGATAAGGCGCTTCACTGTTGTACCTGATGATCTGTGTTCGATTAACAGTAAATCTTGTTTATAATTGTTGATATTTATTGAAAGTATTTATGAAGTCAGCTTATATAGGCTAGCATCTGATCTTTTTATTCATTTTTACCCATTGTACTTATTTTTAAGTACTTGTCGTTTTGAAAATTGAAACTTATGTATTCGAAGCCATGATTAGCATCGAATGTATCAGAAATGAGAAAATTTTACTTATTTTTTATAACCTATTTTTAACAGTGTATAAATAAGGTATTATTTGAAACGCAATTATTCGATTTATGCCGATTTCTAGTAAGTGAATACTCTTAAAATTTTAAGTAAACTTGCACCGTTTCACAATCTTTCGGTGCTTGAAACGTTAGAAAGTAACGAACTTCAAACCATACCACGATTAACAACTTCAACTCTGAACGTCCAACTTTCCAATCAAACAAAAGGCAATCTTACTTTCAAACGAGTTTAACCCAATCTCAAATCAAGGTAACAAAAAAGAAAAGAAATTAAAAGAAATAAAGGAAAAAGGTTTCCATTTATAGAAAATACAATATGTCGGAAGAATTACTCCCCGACGCCCAGAGTCTGTACTCTTCATTATACGCAACACCATTCTCCCAAAAGTAGACGCTTAACGAACATTTTTTTTTAATTATTCCCATCCTCAATGCTTAGCACTGTTCCTCCGAGTCGCGTAGTTAACTGTTCCTTCTCTGGGGCTATAAACGCACTCTGTTCTTCTTGTCATTAAGGTTTTTGACTGAATTAACAGAAAAACCTTTTCACGCTCTTGTCTTTTGAGAGCGAAGAAAAAACCGTTTAGTCAGTTCAAATGGAGTTTTCTTGTTCGTTTTTCTTCGGGTCTGGAGTAGGGCTGCCAAATGAGGAAGTTTGAGCAACCCTAAAAAGGAAAAAAAAAACGCCAACCGCTGACAGATATGTTATAGAACTGGAAATATTGAAATAATTATTATTGGTTTAGTAAATATATTAGGGAAAGTGTGTTTTAAAACTTGATTTTTTACGTTCAAAGTCTAATTTTTCATTGGATTATTTTAAATTAAAAATTCAATTGTTTTATAAAAGGGACCCATTTTTCATTAGAAATAAATTATTTTATTTTTATTTAATTCTGAGATTTATAAATGTTGTTAATAACTATTTTTCTTTTCGCTTTTTTTTAATTAAAAAGAGGGTGATGAATGGAAATCATAGAACATTTTGTGTAAAAAGTATTTTTTTTAAATAATTTTAATTGATTTAGTAACTTGATTAACATTGAATAAATAACAATAATTAACCTTTTAAAAACTTATTATATTTAATTAATAAAAGATTGTTTTTGGTAAGAGTCTATTTGAAAACAAGTTGGAATCCGTAACATTGAAAAATTGACATTTTGATTATTTATTATTATGACATATGTGGTTTGGTTAATTAACATCGGACTAGAGCTGCACAGTGGGCTATTGGCGACGGTTCGGGGTCTATCTCGAAGGAAAGACCCGCGAACACATTCACACACACATTCATATACACATGCACCTCGTTATTTTAGAACCATGGTTCAGATGACGAGGAAACACCTGAACTGGCGCCCAACGCCTTCAATAGACGTCGGGACTTTGGACCCCGATCAGATTTATCGTGCACTAGTCCCGTATACACGCCATTATTTTTTCGGATGTTCTGGACGACTTTTCTAGTATTTTGTAGCGAAGCTGGCAACCCTCCGATCACAAGATCACTACTTTTTACTTTTCTTTGTCAAGTCCATCGCCTGGCATCGAACCAGGAACCTTCGTATTCCCAACTGACGGCCACGAGGCCCTTTATGACATATGTGAGCAAAGAATGTTAACATAATCTCATGTGCAAACAATTTAAAATTTAATAAAAATATCGCAATAAAGTTATATTTCACATTTTCGACATAAGTCATAAAAATAGTTTATGAAAACTATAACTTCACAATTTTATAAACAAAAAAAAGAGGATTAGAGGATTTTGATACTTGTAAAATAGTTAAAAAAAATAATTGATCTAAAATATTTAATTTCTCTAGGCAAATTATTAAAAAATAATATTTTTTAAGCTGTAATATATAACTTACTAATCCCTGAAGAAATATTAAAGTATTTAATATTCTTGAAAGTACACTGAACCAAATTTGATGCAGTTTCTCCAAATATATCTGAACTTATGTAACATTGAACTTGATTAAACATGATAAAAATCTTCATTGAGAAAAAATAATTCAAAGTTACATATTTAAGCAATACTGAGCGAAATTTGAATATTAATTCGTAAACTATATTCGTCACTATATTAAAAATAAACTATTTTTTATAGCAATAAAATACGTTTGGAATTTTTTTATGATTTTGTGTCCTATATCCTATTAATGCGTACACTGTTAAAAAAAGTGCTTAAAAATGAGTTCATGAACGTACTCGTTTTTCTTGAGTACAATAGTATCGTAACTGAGCGATGACATACTCAAATTTAAGTAATAGTACTTTCGAAAAAAATGATATTTCTGATTCAATATTGCTGATCTCAGCTTCTGTTCAAGGCATCTTAACAATTGACTTTTCAAACTTAAAATAGTTGTTCAGAAGATGATTTTCCACATTATTGGATATCGATTGCTGCAATAGAAACTGATTTATTACAACTCAATTATCTTACTTCCCGTTCTTTGGGCACACCTTTTTAATATTATTTCTGTTTACAACTTCCTCACGTTGACCTGGTGGTCTAATGGAAAGACTCTGGATAGTGGTACCTGCCAATCTGAGTTTGATTTCTGGTACGTCTTCGTTGTATTTGTCGCTATTTATTGAAATGGATCTATGAATGCAGCCTATGCAGACAGGCATCTGCTTATTCATATTTTCCTATTGTAATAATTTTTAAGTACATGTATTTTTCAAAATTAAAACCTATGTATTCGGAGCCATGATAAGCACCGAATGTATAAAAAAATGAGTAAATTGTATTTGTTTTTGAGTACTTATTTTTAACAATGTACGCCTTCAAAACAAATCGTTTTCTAGTACACATACGGACACAATTGTAAGAAATATCCTCCCAAAGCAGCTTCTTTAACTCTTTTTTAACAAAGCATTAATATCGCCAACTTAATGGATTTTACGCCAAATCTCGGAGAAGTGTTTGTGCCGAGGACAGAAAGCAACAGTAAATCCATCATTAACAAAAGGATCCTTTCTCTTTATGTCTATCCCCTCTCTTTTCTTCTACTTTTTTTCATCTTTTCCAGAGCTTAATGAATGAACAAAATTAACTTTTCCCCGGAGTTCTTTTTGTTCTTTCAAATGAGAAATTCGGATCATTAACATATTTCTTTTTCCTTTTCTTTTTCGTGCAGTTTGGCGGGAAGTTCTTTTAATAACGGTTCCTTTTTTTTGTGAGAAGGTATTAGTGGAACGCTTGAACACGCCGATTTTCACGCTTCTGTGTCAGATCTTCATCTTTTGTATGGTCAGTGATTTTGAGACCTTGCAATCATTCACTGAGTGTTGTTGCAATTTTCTATTTCACTGGATAACTCAGATTTATTTTGTAATCAATTAACACAATAGAATAAAAAGTAGCAGTTATTTCTTAAAAGAAATGGTGTAGTTATTTTTTAAAAGAAAAAAAGTCCGTTCCTAAATACTAGACTATTTACACTGTAAAAAATGTGCTTAAAATGAGTAAATGGACATACTATTTTATCTTTGAGTTCAGTTGCACCGTAAATGTGCGACGAAGTACTCGGATTTAAGTAATCGTACATTCTCAAAACTGAACAGTGCGATTTAATGTTGCTCATCTCAGTTTCTGTTCTAGCCATCTTAACAAAGCGATCTGAAAAACTTAAAGCATTTGTTCAGAAGATGGTTTTCAACTTTATTTGATGTATATTGCTAAAATTGAAACTGAGTTATTGCAACTCAATTAGCTTTATTTCCATTCTTTTGGCATACCTTTTTAACATTACTTCTGTATATAACTTCTTCACGTCGCTTTAGTAGTACAACGGATAAGGCCCTGGACTTGGGTGCGGACGACGTCAGGTAGACGGTTTGAGTTCTATTCCCGGTAAGTCCTTTTTGTAAGTGATTTATGATAGCAGCCTATGTAGGCAAGCGACTGTTCATTTTACTCATTTTTGAGTATATGTCCTTTTCAAAAATGAAACTTATGCATTCTGAGCTATGATAAGAAGCAAATGTAATCAAACATTAGTACATTTTACTTATTACCTTACTTATTACATACCTTAAGTACCTATTGTTAACAGTGTATACAGTCTAATAGCAGTTAAACCTGAATTTCCTTCTGATGGACAAAACCAAGATGGATAGATTAATCTTTGTTTCAATAAAGACTGTTAAAAGTGGCAATACCAGAATAGTGAAAGCACATTCGGTTTTATTTTTATATTTTCATTTATTACGATAATTGTATAACTTTAAAGAAATAAATTAAAACTTCCATTAAAGTTAAACTTTCGATTTGGTACTTATAGTTCGTTATGTAAAATTTTAATACAAAAATGTGTTATTACATAGCATAAAATGTGTTATAAAATATTATTTGGGATCATAATGAAACATTCCACTAACCTCCATCAAACTTGCGTGCCAGCATAATTTTACTCAATTTTGATAACATTTTAACTATTTATGCGGAGCTCATATTTAGCAAATTCAAGAATCATAAAATTTTCTTCCATGGAATTTTTTAAGAGATTCATTTTATTCACATTCAAGCATGTATATCATTCAATATCAAATGCCTTTCTATTATCTGATTTTGACAATACACCTACTTATTGTCTCGTCATAGTACACAATTAATTTCCGTTGAATATATATCTATTTATTATCTTTATATCTATTTAAGAAATTTTGTTCATTGATGAATATCCTGAGCAAACTATTAGACACATCGGCAAATATTATATACATGTTTTTGTCTCTTGGGGATCTTGGAGTCAGTTGACATAAGAAATATTACTATGTTACATTTATATCTCGAAAAATTATTTCATAAACATTTTTTGATTTGCTGGTACTAGTGGCGTAAGATCTGCTATGGTTACACTGCACTAAACACTAGGCAAGGTTAAAAAGTATAAAATTAGTAGTTCTGGAAACAGTAAACTTCGCAACCAAAAGAAAAACATGTGTCGATTCTAAAGACTTAAAAGGACATTCTTGCCATATTTCAAGAAAATCGAACAACGCGTTTGGTAGTGACTGATTAACAAACACACAAGCATGCATACATACGAAGTGCCGAAAGGTTGAATTAAAACACGATCTCAATATTGGTCGGTCAATGATTTCGTCATAAAATTATTATATACAGGTAATTCCGTGAACAGTAAATCTCGCAAACAAAAAAAATCTTTAAAAAATAATAACCGTATACGTTGATTTTATTGACACTTCAAGGAGCATTATTGCCCACTTTGAAGAAAATAGAACAAAGCGTTTGGTCGTGACTGCGTAACAAACATATGACGAAAGGTCGCGTTAAATTAGAGACCTCGCTATCGTTCGGTCAGTAAAATTTATTAAATCAAAGAAAAGAAAACAATTTCGGTTTAAAAACGAAATAATTGGCGATTGTGGGACTGGACAAAATGCGTTGAGTTGCAAGTTTGTTAAGGTATTCCCCAAACAATAATATATTTATTAAGGAATTCAGAAATACATTTTTTTAATATTTTTAGAACATCTTTTTCTGAACAATAATCAAAGATAAAAATACATTTAAAAATATATATATATATATAAATTTTTTTGCGTTTTTAAGCTTAAATAAACTTTTTCAAAAAACAATACCCCTCCTTCAATTTTTAATATTTTTTGAAATTTTTTAATTGATTACATAACGTTAAAGTATGTACTATAGACGCATGAATAGACTTTTGCAGATTTGGGTTCGAATAGTTTTCAAAAACTTATTTCAATTTCAAAACCTAAAAAATATTCAAATTTTTATGTATAATAATTCATTAAAAAATCATTTATAATTTAATTTCGCAAATTTATTCATACGTTTATAAAACAAATATTAGAGCTTCAAAAACTATGAACAGTTTAGTTTTAAATTAATTAGTTACAAAGCCTTAGCTTTTTATACTTGACCAAAATGTTATAAAAATATTTTGAGTAAATGACGATTGTTGCAGACGAAAAGTGTGTAGAAAGTTGATAAATGGTATATAAGCATTTAAAAAACCATATGTTATGTTTCTTTTATATTTCTAAAATTTTGTACACTCCTGTTTAAGTATGTATAGCATTGTATTATGAAGGAAAAAAATAGCCATTTTTTCGGAATTTGGGCCTTGGGTCTTCCTTCAGCACACTGACATTGGCAAATTCACTCACTGTAATTAATATTTATCGCATTTAACTGTTTGTTTTTAATAAGGGCAAAAAAAAAACATGTCTTATTTTACAAATGGCAATATAATATAATAACTCTGAGTATATATATTATAGACGCTGCTACTAAAACAATAAAACCATTCTAGATATCATGCAGAATATATTTATTATAACATAAAATATCTAGCAATAAAATCTCTATCCATTTTGCTACCATCTATTTCAATAAATTCCGCCCACCTTCAAACAAAAGCACACAATTTCTAAGCAGATCAATGTTTTTTCCCTCTCCACAGGTTGGACTTTCTTTTTCTCTGGTATTTATCACCGATAGCAACAGCTGAATCCGAGCATTAAACATGAAAACATTTATTCTCCTGCCCCACACACATCATCGATTTGAATTTTTTCTTTGGGATTTTTTTTTATTTATTTAAATCGAATTATAAATTCAAACTCTCCCTCCCTTCTTTAAGGGATCACAAATCACGGCGGTGCCAATGCCAAATCGGTGCGCCCACCCCATGCTCCTCTCGATAGTTTTTGCATGGTAATGTGCCGGCTAGATTTGGCGATTTTTAGCTAATTTGGCAAAAGTGTTAGTGGTTGGTATTGGAAATAGTATTTTATACATTTTGTATTTTTTTTTAGTAAGTAAATAAGGATCGATGATGGCCAAAACTTAAGGGCGTCGGACACAGCATCTGGTAGCAATCTGGTAATTGAAGGGTTGTCAGAATATTTCAAGAATTTACACATACACGTTAAATCTACATCACTCCAGCATGCGATGAGTGGGATTCCGTCTCAGGTATTATCCTCATGATATGACCATGATTCTTCAAAATTACAAAGCAGTGTTCCAGAGTCTTTACTTCGGAACAGTTACGGAACCGTCATCTGACCATGGTTTCAAAAAACCGAGGCAGTATTCTCGGGTCTCTTCTTCGACATAGATCCCAAACTGTCGCCAATAGCCCACTGTGTAGTTCTAATGCGATGTCATTTAACCAACTGGAGCGGCATCAATAGTCCACTGACCATGGTTTCAAAAAACCGAGACAGTATTCTCGGGTCTCTCCTTCGACAAAGACCCCAAACTGTCACCAATAGCCCACTGTGTATCTCTAATGCGATGTTAATTAACCAACTGAAGCGGCATCAATTGTCTGCTGACCATGGTGTTTCAAAAAACCGAGGCAGTATTCTCGGGTCTCTCCTTCGACATAGACCCTAAACCTTTGTTATAGCCTACTGTCCAGCTCTAGTACGACGTTAATTAACAAACTTAAGCGGCATCAATAATCCACTGACCAAGGTTTCAAAAAACCGAGGCAGCATTCTCGGGTCTCTCCTTCCACATAGACCCCAAACCTTTGTCATAGCCCACTGTGCAGCTCTAGTGCTATGTTTATTAACCATCCAACCGAACCGGCATCAATAGTTCACTGTATAGCACTTGCGCGACGCTTACTAACCAACCAATGAAATAAATTTTATATTTAAAACTAGTTTTAACTTTTAAATTTTGTTGAAGTATAAATATCGTTTAGTATTCGTTAAAAGATGACATCTGGTTATGGAAGAAGCTCCTTTATTTTTTTCTTTTGATGTCAGTAGAAACTTCTGTACTAAATTTAATTATTGTAGTATTATTCGGGATTTTGAATATTTTTTTCAGGAACATTAACACCAACATTCACAAATATAAGTGACTAGCTGTTATTCGCGATTCCGCACACATTGAAAAATAACACTTTAAATTTGTTAATGTCCAGGGAATATTAAAATTAACTTTTCACTTTTCTAAATTCAATTGAGTGAGGAAAATATCACAAATTAGTGATAGATTAATTACATAATTAATTGAATTAATTTTTTAAAAAAATCCTGTAAAATTTATTAAATTTGTTGTTGCATTTTTCTAGTGTTGCAGCGTTCTAGTACAACAACCTATACTTAATATAGGCTGCGCTCTATGCCTGTAAAACCATTCACTGAATTTTCTTATGCAGGTTTTGATATTAGCAGCAACAAGCCAACAGAAACGAACTAACGAATAACTTTTTTTCTTTAATTATATATGATACACGATTCCTTATTAGAACTCATTGCACTCAATAACGGGATAATATGCAAACTTTACCTCAAAAATATATTTTCATAACTCATTTCTTAACAGTAAATAAATAATAAAACTTAAACAATATACATTTACATAAGTTGGTTAAAAAATATTAACTAGAAACGGACTACTTCTGAAGTTGGCGATTGTTGAACATAATTTGGCGATTTTAAGTTTTTACTTGGCTGATGTATGAATGCATTTTTACTCGATTGCATCACAAAGAATAATCAATGCGAGGAATAAAAGATGTAGCGACTGCGATCGGCATTTCAGTCCTCCTTTTTTGTGTTTTTGTGACCAAAGATGGAGTGGTATTTTTTGTGTGCATGTTCTGTTATTTTAAATTCAATTCTCTTGCGTTTTTTGGTTTCGAATTTCAATGTGTGAGGGTTGTTTTGATTTATTTCTTTGTTATGTTTTAGTTTTTATTGGAGGGATGGCGCCAACGAAGAATTCCAATGTCCATTTGCTGAATCACGGAATTTTATTTCGAAATTGATGTGTTCCGCCATTTGACTGAGAGAAATATTCTATTCATCATAAAGTTGCATGAATACTATTTCCGAAACATCAGTAATTAACTGTGGAAAAGAATAACATAAAAATTAAAAAAACTTAATTAAAACTTAAAAATAACACTTACATTAGTAAACATTAATATTAATATTAAACCGTCTATAAACATTTACATTTAATATAACTTTAAGCGTGATCGTATATAATAAACTTGCTAACATTGCGTTGTGATTTTAACAATTACAAGGGAAACCAGAGCCCCAAATCCTAATTTTTTTTATTAATGAATTCAGAAATACCATTTTTTTTTACATTATTAGAACATCTTTTTCTGAACAATAATAAAAAAAATCTATTTATTTTTTATTTTTTGCGTTTTTTAGTTTAAATATACTTTTTTATTAAAAACACAACTGATCCTTCAATTTTTAATGTTTTTACAATTTTTTAATTGATTAAATAACATTAAGCTATGTACTACAGACGTATTAATGGACTCTTGTAGATTTTTATTTGAATAGTTTTTAAAAACTTATTTTAAGTTCAAAACCTAAAAAATATTCAAACTTTTAAGTTTAATATTTCGTAAAAAAATAATTTATAACTTTATATTTTAATTTGAAAAAGCTTTTCATACGTTCATAAAACAAATATTAAAGCTTCAAAAACTATTATCAGTTTAGTTTTTAGTTAACTAGTTACAAAGTCTTAGCATTTAAACGTGACCAAAATTAAAAAAATTTTTTTGAGTAAATGACGATTGTTGTAGACGAAAATTATGGAGATAGAGGACAAATGGTATATAAACATCTAAAAACGCATAGGTTTCGTTTATTGTTTTGAAATTTTGTGCACACCTTCATAAGTATGTATAGCATCGATTTATGAAGCAAAAAAAAATTGCAATTTATTTTGAAATTTGGGGCTTGGGTCTCCCTTAAACTACCTGAAACGTGGATTTTCCTGTTGGGGGAAGAGGCATAACATGCAGAAACTTTAACTAAATTAATGCAAGGAAACTATTACATCTTCATTATGTGCAAATTTATTGTTATTGCGAGAATATTTGATTGCTTGACTCACCAGTGGCTTCTGGAAAAAAGGGTGACAGTAGGTCATCTAGTACTCCAAGTAATCAATATCTAGTAATCAACTCTCCAACAGGAGAGTGTATTTTTACGCAGGTTACATAAAAATTTCGAAGATTTTTTAGTTAAAAGCTGGAGCGTGAGAGTTCGTCTAAGTAGTTGAGAGCTTGAGTCGATCCCGTTGGCCGGCTGTGCAGCGTTCTGGTCAGGGGGAGAAAGGACCGCTCCTCTGTATTATCCAAGGAGGCCCATGGAATAAGCAGGGGTTAAAATCTGAGGGGCGGTCCTTTCGCCCCCTTGGTGTTAACCCCTGCTTATTCCATTGGCCGCCTTGGATAATCTCATTTCGTCGGCTTGCCCATAATTTGGTAATTCGTCGGAAACCGTCGATTGGACCTGGCGAGGTGAGAGGGGCACATATATTACACTTTATGGCTCCAAAATCCCAAAAATTTGGACTCTCTTTGTCGAATTCTTTCGTTTCAACCGTTTTATGGTGGGCCCAGAATGTAATATTCTAAGACTCGTGGCGCCTTGTTTGCGCGGGAAAAGGTGGGGTGGCAAATATTTGAACATTGGCTCACCACCAGGTCCGTCGCACCACGGGGGTACCCCCCCCCCCCCAATAATCTGGAAACCCTGAAAGTTGGGTATTTCAACTTCTAAAAACCCTGAGGAAAATTTATGCATGTAGAAAATTAATATTATTAACAAATTAAAGCTAGAGAAGAATAGAAATTGCCCAACTTGTAAGATTCCATTTAAATGAGACCTCGTAACGGACACTGCATTAGAATATGGGTGCAACAAATCAATGATTGTGAGAGAACTGTTTAATATTACATAAAATATATATGTAAAAAAGATGAAAAATGTCGATAAGTTGGAACCGGGAATTTTTATCACTGTTGAGTTGGGAATTTCAAATCGTTAAGTTAGGAAATTTCTTGTTTCGATCCCCCCAAAATAGTTTTTGTGTAACGGCAATGCTCACCACAGTAGAAATTCAATTAATAAATTAAACTATTTAATATTAAAAAAAAATTAAATATGAATGGTTGGTTTGCTACAAGTTCGAAATTTCAATATTTTGCGCCCCCTTCATGTTTTATAGATAATTCGAATTCTCCGATAATGTCAAAATCGTAATTTACTTAGGTATACAATTTGTTTTCTACTTTACGAAACTATCACACACATTCAGCGAAACTTTTAACCCTTTTGCGATAGAGAGGCACTACTTGGTTTACACCATTTTATACACCCGTAAATTTTTAACCGAGCTAAGAAAATAAAGCGCAGCTGTTTTCCGGGAGAAGGCTAGCGGCAGGGTGAGAAGGGTTAATCCCCCTAGCACTTATGGTTTTTTTTATATCATAACTGTTTTACCAATAATTTCAAAGTTTTTTTTAAAGGGGGAGGGAGGGAGGAAGGGAGGGAGGGGTGGCGGGCTTACCGTTTTTTACTTTTATAAAGTTGTTTTGGGGATATCAGTTCTTTTTTACAACCCATGTGGAGAATTTGGAGATTTTTTTTTCCCGTGTCATTAGTTAAATCCGATAATTCAAGAAAAAATTAATCACACGCGCCGTATTAAAAAGCTCGAGTGAGAATATGATGCAGCAGTCACCTCGCTTACCCCACTCCTGCTTTCACACTGTTGAATTTGTGACGCCACTCACTTTATCTAACTTAGCAAACAATGGGGTTGCTATATGTATTACGTTATTATCTTCCCCCCGCGAAGAACAAATAGGTAAAATATTCAATAATGTTAATTATTTGAAATGATTATATCTTCATTAATAATTGCCCAAGTGAAATGATAATTTTTTGCATCGAATAAAAACAATTTTTATCTTTCAGTAAGTATAATTTTTATTTTGTAGAGCGTATTATTTACCCATACTTTTAACTTTTATTAAGCCGTTCTAAAGCACAATTTGCTGTGGCGACAGGACAGTGGAATGACTTCATGTTTGGGTATTAATTGCCTTTTGGCGAGAGTTTTGGCTTTTAGGATTTAATTACTTTTTAGATATAATTATTTATTAATAATATATTTTATAAATAATTATTACTATAAAATAAACATAACAAAAGGAGCTAGTGATGCTATAAAGCTATCAGCTATTAATCAAAAGAATCGGTTGAATAATGTAGTGTCTAGCAAGTCTGAACAAATTTAGGTTCATAATTTGAAAAAAGGGACAAATCGACTAACTTTACGCAAATTAAAAAACCCCATATCTTCGTTGATTTTCAATTAAAAAAAATACTTTTGTATTAACTTAAAGGTTGCACTAATACGGTTCTACCAATACTAGTTTTATTTTTTTTACCACGAAATGTAGTTCGGGTTCTGGAATATGTTTTACGGAGCGGCTTAACATTAGGTGTTGTGCAGAGTTTAATAAGTTTAGTGCCGCCGGGCGTTCGTTTCTTGTTGGCTGCTTTGGCGAGGTGGTGTTATTTCTTCTTTTTTGGCTTAGCGTTGCGAACCCGACCGGGTCGCTTGATTTGAGTTTAGTTGTACACATATTACGGTTTGTATAAATAATTAAAGGAATAAGTGCGGTTGTGTGTGACGTCATAATAGGAATGTAGCAAAAATGGCTACTATTAAGGCAATGGAAACTTTGAAGATTCTTCGATATTTAATTTAAAAATAAAGAACCGTACATTTATTAATAGGTACTAAGTAAAACTTACTTTTTACATAAAAATAAATAATATTTTTAACACTTGCGTAAACTCTTTACTGGTGTAAGCAGAATGTATATTTTTATTCGGGTGCTTTATAACATTTTGAATATTTATATTATATCTAAATTCATTAAATTAAAAAAATCTTCGTTACTCTACAAATTAAAAAAGCAAAACTCAAAAACGAACCCCCATTGCAAGATTAAAATTAAATGTACTTTTTGCACAGAAAACCGAACTGACTGTTAGAAACAAGAAATCACTTTTAATATTCACCAGAAAAATTAAAAGTTTTTTTTTCCCATTCTTAACGACCCATTCGCCATAACTTTAATATAAAAACACCGCAGATTAAAAAAAAAAACGGCAAAAAATTAACGATCTTGTTCATTTCAATAAAAAAAAAGTAACAAAGAACAATGAATTTATGAAAGAAAAAAAAGCTTCTAAGCCCCTTTTATGAAATTATATGATTTAGTGGAGTCAGGTTTCTCTTTCTTATTTTGTGATGCAATAATGTTGCGTATCCCCACGGTTTGGGGTCGCCTGTGGAGAAGGAAGAGGGCTCTTGTTAACATCAAGCTTGGTCGTGCATGCTGCTCGCCACTTAGGAGCAGCGGTGCCACTTTTGGCTTGAAATGGACAATTTGGGTATTTTTATTATGCAGTGCTAATTTTTTTTTATTTGTAACGTTTCTAAAATTATCTATAGGGGGGTGTTAGGATAAAGTGGTTTATGTGTTTTAGTTGTCACCATGTTTTACTTTTATTGGAATTTTTTGTGTGAACATTTACCGGTTTTGAACATTTATTGAATTAGACATATTAGTTGTTACGGAGGACCCAAGACTTATCTAGACAGCGTAACAAAACTTTAAATTCGTCAATTAAACATTTTTCATAAAATAGGCAAAATATATCATAAAATACATAACATATATCATAAAACACATGAAGTATATGATAAAATACATGAAATATATAATAAAATACATGAAATATCCCATAAAATACATGAAATATATATATAATATATACGTAAAATAGCATAAAATAAACAAAATATATCATAAAATACATAACGTATATCATAAAATACATAACGTATATCATAAAATACATGAACTCTATAATAAAATACACAAATATATCATAAAATACATAAAATATATTATAAAATACACGTGAAATATATCATTAAATACATAACAAATATCATAAAATACATGAAATCTATAATAAAATACGCAATATATCATAAAATACGCAATATATCATAAAATTCATATAATATATAATATAAAATACACGTGAAATATATCATGAAATGCATAACGTATATCATAAAATACATAATACATAAAACACATTAATATATAATAAAATACGTAAAATAGCATAAAATACACATAATATATAATAAAATACCCATCACATATGAAAAATAGCAACATTACAAAGGGTTGATAACAAGGTACATTACAATTAAAAATTTAGGAACTAAATATATAAAACTGTTGCAAAAAATTTCTTTGTTATAAGTAGGTGTATTTCTAAAACTGTTCGTTACCTAACCTCTAGTTTATAAAACCTGTTCTGTAGTTATACCATTAAAGAATAAAAATCATTTACGTAGAGTTTTATTATAGTTAAAAAAATCGGGTTAAGTAAATGTTCTTATTTACAATTTAAAATTCGATGAAACCTACTGGTAACCTGGTTTCCAATACAATAACTCCAAGAAAAATAGCATGATTGAGATACATTTATTTTTGCTTCATTATTAACTAAATTAGACTCTAATGCGTGTAAAATTTTCTAATAAAGAAAAACAAATAGAGAAAGATTAAAAATTGAGGATCCTTAAAAAAAATAAGGATATTAAAAATTGAGGGTCTTCGAAATCAGACGTCTTCCTCGGGCTGAGCCACGTCGTATTTTTTAGTTCTGTGTTAATTGGAAGTTAATATTTTTTTTATTCGTTTATCTATGATACAGTTTCCTACCTAAAAATTCACTTTTTAACCAACTTAATCGCACCAACAAATGCCAGAAAGCGCGAAAATGAAGAGGTTGTTAATTCTACTGTTATGTATTTTTTGTTTTTTAATGTATGCTAACGCATGATGTTTGTTCTAATTCAGATATTTTGATAATTATTTTTTTTGTTGGATATTGCAAAAAACATTCGGTTATTCGAAATTAATTTAACTATCCAGAATTCTAAAATAACCACACAGCTTTAAAAATATTGTCCGATTTCGAAAATTATTTTATTGTTATATAGCAAAAATCCACTTTGGAAAACTAGGCTTGTAAAAAGTGGTTATACAGCTTTTATTTATCTAGAAATTTTGATTAACTGAACTTTTTTGAAAACCATTTCTCAAATTTTAAACTATTTTACGCCAAAATATATTTTATGCGTAAATATATTTATGTACTATATAAATACCTAATTACTTTGATTTTCTAATGTAAATGCCTAATTACATTGATGTACTATCATAATTGTATATTTACTTTGATGGTCTGGTATAATTGTAAAATTTCATTGATGTACTAATATAAATGTATAATTATATTACTGCACTAATATAAATGCTTAATTATTTTGATGTAACTATATAAATGCCTAATTCCATTAATGTACTAATATAAATGCATAAATACATTGATGTACTATATAAATGGCAAATTACTTTGTTGTTCTAATATAAATGCCTAACTACATTGATATACCAGCATAATTGCATATTTTCTCTGATATATTAATTTAATTGCTTAATTACATTAATGTACTAATAAAAATGCTTAATTAATGTAATGTACTAATATAAATGCGTATATACATTGATGTACTGTATAAATGCCTAATTATTTTGATGTCATAATATAAATGTCTAATTACATTGATGTACTAGTGCAATTGTATATTTACTTTGCAGTAATAGTATAATTACCTAATTACATTGGTGTACTAATATAAATGTCTAATTGCATTGATGAACAAATATAAATTTCATAATTACATTGATTTACTAGCATAATTGCTTGTTTACTGTGATGTACTAGTATACTTGCCTAATTACATTGATGTACTAATATAAATGTATAATTACATTACTGTACTAATATAAATGCTTACTTATTTTGATGTAATAATCTAAATAAATAATTCCGTTAATGTACTAATATAAATGCATAAATACATTGATGTACTATATAAATGCCAAATTACTTTGTTGTTCTAATATAAATGCCTAACTACATTGATATACTAGCATAATTGCATATTTTCTCCGATGTATTAATATAATTGCCTAATTACATTAATGTACTAATATAAATGTCTAATTATTTTGATAAACTTATATAAATGCCTAATTACATTGATGTACAATCATAATTGCATATTTATTTTGATGTATTAGTATAATTGCCTAATTACATTCATGAACTAATATCAATGCCTAATTATATTAATGTACTAATATACATGCCTAATTATTATGATGTTCTAATTTAAATGCTTAACTCTATTGATCTACTAATATAAATGCTTAATGGCAGCGATGTAACTTACATTGGATGTCACAATACAATTTCATAATAAACAATTAAATCATATATTGTTTTGTTCGCTTTACTGGAATAGTTCAAAGCTTCTAAGAATGGAAATTTCTATTAAAAAACCCTGTCAGAAATTCTATAACGAAACTTATAATTTTAACAGCCTATAGCTATATCTCAGAGACATACGACACTATGTAAATTTTTTGCCGATTTTCAGATTAAAATTGACATATTATGTGATTTACACTCACTTTACAGAGGTATAAAACACTATCCACTATACCGGAGATATTTTTTTTTAAAGAACTCTATGTTCATATACACCTACAGTCATATAAAACTTTGATAAGCTCTCCTTTAAAGCAATAAAAATTGACTTAGTGTTCTATACTACCGATGTATATATACACCTTTCAGGTAAATAATTTCTTTAGAGACATTGAAAAAATTGGCGAATATTTTCTTATTGGCGTTTTTTCAAAGCATCCTGATTAGCAACCCTATTTAAGGGTGGCCTTCAGATCCGACTGCCATAAACAGGAGAAAAACAGGAGAAAAAAGGAGAAAAAAAATGTCCGGGATGGCGGGAGGTTATAATTTAATTGTTGTTGGGAACCTTTTAATGTTGCGCAATTTGTTATGTTCCAGTGTCAGGGATTAGCTTTGTTAAGCTCTCACGGGGAACACTGGCGCAAAGTGCTGGACTCTTACACAAGTGAAGAGAAATCCGATTTCGCTAGATTTCGTGTTTGTGAATTTATGAGAAATTTTCTACAAACTTATGCTTTAGTGTGGGTTAACAGGTGTGATGAATTATTTATATTTTTTCGTTTGTGTCAAAATAAATCAACTTGTGGATTGGATAATACAGAGTTAATTATAAAATTTTAGTTAAACCTGTGCATAATATACATAGTTAACTATACAATTTGAGTTAAACCTATTCATAATATACATAGTTAACTATACAATTTGAGTTAAACCTATGCATAATATACATAGTTAACTATACAATTTGAGTTAAACCTATGCATAATATACATAGTTAACTATACAATTTGAGTTAAACCTATGCATAATATACATAGTTAACTATACAATTTGAGTTAAACATATGCATAATATACATAGTTAACTATACAATTTGAGTTAAACCTATGCATAATATACATAGTTAACTATACAATTTGAGTTAAACCTATGCATAATATACATAGTTAACTATACAATTTGAGTTAAACCTATGCATAATATACATTGTTAACTATACAATTTGAGTTAAACCTATGCATAATATACATAGTTAACTATACAATTTGAGTTAAACCTATGCATAATATACATAGTTAACTATACAATTTGAGTTAAACCTATGCATAATATACATTGTTAACTATACAATTTGAGTTAAACCTATGCATAATATACATAGTTAACTATACAATTTGAGTTAAACCTATGCATAATATACATAGTTAACTATACAATTTGAGTTAAACCTATGCATAATATACATAGTTAACTATACAATTTGAGTTAAACCTATGCATAATATACATAGTTAACTATACAATTTGAGTTAAACCTATGCATAATATACATAGTTAACTATACAATTTGAGTTAAACATATGCATAATATACATAGTTAACTATACAATTTGAGTTAAACCTATGCATAATATACATAGTTAACTATACAATTTGAGTTAAACCTATGCATAATATACATAGTTAACTATACAATTTGAGTTAAACCTATGCATAATATACATTGTTAACTATACAATTTGAGTTAAACCTATGCATAATATACATAGTTAACTATACAATTTGAGTTAAACCTATGCATAATATACATAGTTAACTATACAATTTGAGTTAAACCTATGCATAGTATAAAGATTTAACTATATCTATAACAATAAAACAAAGTGTATGTGTTTGTTTATTGCAAAGCGCATACATCCTCATCGTATAAAAGAATAAAAATGTGTATATCGAAGCTATTCCTCCTTAAGATGTGTGCCTGAGTCTCGGAATTTTAAAATTTCAGTTAGTTTCTTAAATGAAATTTGTAACATTTAATGGGAGACCCAAACCCCAAACTCCGAAAAAATTGCTAATTTTTTTCATGAAACGACTTTACACATTCTTAAAATGTGCACAAAATTTCAAAATACCAAAAAGAAAGAACATATATGTTTGTTTATATGTTTATATACCATTTATCATCTTTCTACCTACATTTCGTTTGCAACATTTGTCATTTGCTGAAAATATTTATATTTAAAATTTGGTCACGTTTAAATGCTAAACTTTGTAAAAAAAAATAACTTAAAACTAAATTGTTAATAGTTTTTAAAACTTTAACATTTTGTTTTTATAAACGTATAAGCAACTTTTTTAAATTAAGTTATGAATTATTTTTTTACGAATAAATAAACATAAAAAATTGAATATTTTTTTAGATTGTGAACTGAAATTTGATTTTTGAAAACAATTAAAACACAAATCTGCAAAAGTCCAATCATACGTCTGTAGTAACTACTTTGATGTTATTTAGTCAAATTATTTTTTTAAAAACACATTATATAGAAACATTTCTTAATCGCCTGGGCCTTTAATTAAGATCCAAAAAGCATAATATTTACTTAAAATCCATACCAAATTTAAAATTTCTAATAGCGCTACCCAATTTTCACTCAATATTTAGAATCAACGACAAAATTTATTGTTGAATATCAATTTCCAAGTCAAATAGTGTTTTTTAATTATGAGTAAGAAAAGTTTAAAACTCGTAATGTTAAATGAATTTCTTAAAATTTTAATCATAGCTATCGAAATAGCAAGTTTATTAATCTGATATTTTTATCAGTGTTACTTCTAAACGATAGAAACAAAATACACTAATTGTCATTGCTTTTAAATATTTTAGTTTTCAATTCTATTTAAATTAGGATATTAATATTTAAATAAATCATGAATAGCAACTATGCTATATTTTAATAGTAATGGATTCAGAAAAACGCTTTACATGTACATGTAAAATTTCGTGGTTTTCTTACTAGTAGTTTTTTTTATCTTAAAATGTTCATCAACTTCATCATGTCAGGGACCATACGCAAATTTAAAATCGACATTTCTTAAAAGAAATCTTCGGCAATATTGCGGTTTATCTGAGCTGTGAATGCGTTGGTATAAAATGTTTAATTCTTATAAATATTTCGTGTGATTAAAAACTCGTGGATATATATTGTCAAATTACATAAACTCGAAAATAATATATAATAATAATGAATGAAAAGAAATACAAAGTTAGTTCGTTTAGAGCAAAAAAGCATTTCTAAAAAAAATAACTTACTCATTCTTTTAATTTAGGATTGACCATTTACTATTGTATAGCTTGATTTAATCCCATAGGCTGTAAATTCAGTAATCTATGATAATAAAATAAAGTACCTGTTTTTGGTCCTGTAAATTTATATAAAAGCATTGTTCTTCATCAAGATATACACCTATAGCTTGGATTTGTAAAATTCCGCTAATTTTTAAAAAAATGATTTTAACAATTTTAGAAATATTGCAAAGAGAAACGTCTTAAAAGGTATTTCCAATACCCATAAAGTTTCTGTGTAGCTTAGATGATAGCGCACTGGACTTTGGGACGACAGATTGCTGGTTCAAGTCTCGACAGGGACAATTAATTTTGTTTATGTATAATCCTCATATGGGTTCCTCAGCAGCGCGGGGCCAATCAACTAGTTGTAAGTATTTTTATGATATTCCAAAAAAAAAGAAAGAAAATGTTAGTGTTAACAAATTAACTTCCCAACTATTATTTGATAGTCTATATAACTGGAAATTTTAATTTGTTCTAAAAAATATATTTCTAAATCGATAACAGATTCTTAGCATTACGGAAACAACACATATATCAGATTTTCTTAATTTCAAAATGTTACAAAAAACCGTCAGACTGTATAACGTGAGTCGGAAGATGAAACGAAGAACCTAGGTTCTCGCCGAAACTTTCTACCAGCGTCTTTCATTTCATAGACTGACTCTACTTTGTTAAAGTATGGAGGTAGCTCCTCACATGGGAATGATATATATTATTTAACATATCCGTATGTAACTGTAAGATATTAGCGAACATTTAAATGATTATTTTGAGGTTGTAGAATATTTCTGCGTTATCAAAAGTAGGTGTTGTTATTGAACATTTTAAAGTTGGATCGTATTTTAATATGAAGACAGCACGCTATGAAAATAATTTGCATATAATTGTATGGTAGATTTCAGTCCCTACAAAATGGTATAATAAGATTACGCCTACGACACTGTCCAAAAACCAAGGGGTAGTTCATTTTTTATTTCACCCATTGTATCATTCAATTGTCTTATTCTTAATGAATTAGTCAAATTTATCTTTAAATATTATACTAAATATACAACACACGGTTATACCCAGCTAAGAATTTTCTGCAAAATATCTTCAAAAAAATCTGTAGTTATTTGGCACCGAAGAAAAAAATTTTGTGGATTAATTTCTACAGAAAATTTGCAGATTTTGTCTTCAAAAAATCCATAGATTTTTCCTTCAGTCCCAAATAACTACATATTTCTACAGGAAATGGGCAAATATTTTTCTTCAAATAATCTGTAGATTTGTTCTGCAGTCCTAAATAACTACAGATTTCTACAGAAAATGGGCAAATAATTATCTTGAAATAATCTGTAGGTTTTTTCTACAGTCCCAAATAACTACAGATTTCTACAGAAAATGGGCAAATATTTTTCTTCAAATAATCTGTAGATTTGTTCTGCAGTCCTAAATAACTACAGATTTCTACAGAAAATGGGCAAATAATTATCTTGAAATAATCTGTAGGTTTTTTCTACAGTCCCAAATAACTACAGATTTCTACAGAAAATGGGCAAATATTTTTCTTCAAATAATCTGTAGATTTGTTCTGCAGTCCTAAATAACTACAGATTTCTACAGAAAATGGGCAAATAATTATCTTGAAATAATCTGTAGGTTTTTTCTACAGTCCCAAATAACTACAGATTTCTACAGAAAATGGGCAAATATTTTTCTTCAAATAATCTGTAGATTTGTTCTGCAGTCCTAAATAACTACAGATTTCTACAGAAAATGGGCAAATAATTATCTTGAAATAATCTGTAGGTTTTTTCTACAGTCCCAAATAACTACAGATTTCTACAGAAAATGGGCAAATATTTTTCTTCAAATAATCTGTAGATTTGTTCTGCAGTCCTAAATAACTACAGATTTCTACAGAAAATGGGCAAATAATTATCTTGAAATAATCTGTAGGTTTTTTCTACAGTCCCAAATAACTACAGATTTCTACAGAAAATGGGCAAATATTTTTCTTCAAATAATCTGTAGATTTGTTCTGCAGTCCTAATAACTACAGATTTCTACAGAAAATGGACAAATAATTATCTTGAAGTAATCTGTAGGTTTTTTCTACAGTCCCAAATAACTACAGATTTCTACAGGAAATGGGCAAATATTTTTCTTCAAATAATCTGTAGATTTGTTCTGCAGTCCTAAATAACTACAGATTTCTACAGAAAATGGGCAAATAATTATCTTTAAATAATCTGTAGGTTTTTTCTACAGTCCCAAATAACTACAGATTTCTACAGAAAATGGGCAAATAATTATCTTGAAATAATCTGTAGGTTTTTTCTACAGTCCCAAATAACTACAGATTTCTACAGAAAATAGGCAACTAATTATCTTGAAATAATCTGTAGATTTTTTCTACAGTCCCAAATAACTACAGATTTCTAAAGAAAATGGGCAAATAATTATCTTGAAATAATCTGTAGATTTTTTCTACAGTCTCAAATAACTACAGATATCTACAGAAATTGAGCCGAAATTTTTCTTCAAATAATCTGTAGATATTTTACAGATTTCTGTACATTTCCTAAAAAAATATATCAAAATATCATTTATTTTTGCAATATTGGTTGATAACGGAATAATTTATTCATCTCACATCATTTTAAGTTATTTAATAACAATTACCCATGGCGGCCATTACTTTAAAATCAAATCATGCTATCGCTTGAAAAAACCGACCAAGACTTCCCAGCTCAATTCAGTTCTCTTCAAAAACTTTTTCATTAAATTTCCCACTTCCGCCCACCGTATTACCGAGAAAAATATCATTTATACTCCGCCCCTGCCAAACCGAAGGACATTTTTTTATTCCCTTTACCTTTCATTTGGGTTTAACTTCCCCCCATTTCTTTAAATGCAATTCTTTAAAACGCAGGAATTTTTCTTCCATTCCGATGTTGGTTTCTCATCGAATGTCATTATCATATTCATATATTCAAATGATTTACCATTTATTACGTATTCTATCCCCGCATGCCCCGGCAAACATTTTAGAAAGAAATATTTGATATTTATTGCGGATGCGAAAAAAAGGAATTTTTTGTAATTTTTTTTTTATCGTTTATCTTTTTTTTTGAAAAAATGCCGGTGGTGCTTTGAAACATTTATTTAAATTTAAATATTTTGGAGGACTAAAAATTGTATAGAATTTTGTTCAGTAATTTTTGAATCATAGTAGTTGATTAGAAAATAAGTTTTAAGTTTTAGAATAATATTAGTTGATTAGAAAATAAGTTATACATTTTCAAATAATATTAGTTGATTAGAAAATAAGTTATACATTTACGAATAATATTAGTTGATTAGAAAATATGTAGGTGTTTTAGCAAATAAATGAACACACGAGGGTAGACATGACATTATTGAAATATATTTAAACTTTAGGTTCAAGCTAAGATAATATTTAAAACGGAACATTTAAGTGGGTTCCTACGATATTGACCCACTGGGACGAAACACGACCGATCAAATGAAGATTGTAAACAAGAATGATTAGGTTGTTGCCACCACTAAGTTACAAGTTATATGCATGGGTTGTTCTATTACAAACAAGCAGGGGTGATGGGAAAATGGGCATTGATATCCTACAAAATAAGTTATAAATTTAAGAATAATATTAGTTGATTAGAAAATAAGTTATAAATTTTAGAATAACAGTAGTTGATTAGAAATTAAGTTTAACATTTCGAATAATATTATTTGATTAGAAATTAAGTTTAACATTTCGAATAATATTAGTTGATTAGAAAATAATTCATACATTTTAGAATAATATAAAGTTATTGTTATCTGATGTGTAAACCATTTGTTAACCTACTGCAGCTCACACGATTTTTGCAATTGTAAAGTCATTTTCCCAGTTTGGAAATTTAAATAAATTTTCCTGGACATGCTATTTTTTATAAATTACAAAAATATACATATCGTAAAATTTTGTAGTTTTATTAATTTAAAAAATGAGTACATTTCTAGAAAAATTGGAGATCAGCGGACGTATATGTACGACTTTAAGCGTGAGGTTAAATACTCCTGAAATTTAAATAATCCTCAATGAACTGTGGTCCAAATATCGTGGATGATAGTGTACCGAGCTTGTATTCGAAAGGTTGACAACTTCATTGGTATAGTTTATTAAAAAAAAACATCTGACGCGTATAGAAGACTGGTGTTAGTTAAATCTGTCATGCTCAAAATTCTCACGCCTATATAATATATGTGGGGTACCTAATGAGATGCAGTTTTCATCATCTGAATATGACTCACAAATGCGATTCAGTGTTCTCGGGTGTTTCCTTTGTGATTAAATCCGAACCGTCACCAATAGCCTACTGTGAACCTGTAACGTTAATACAACCACCAATGATTTCTATAATGGTTTTTCTTAAAATTTTACAACTATTTAATGTAATATATTTTTCCAGTTAAAGCCATCTATTTTAAAAATAAATTCTAACATTTCCGAACAAAATAATAGGGACAGCTGAAAAATTTTCAAAATGGAAATTTTTTCAAAATTGAAAATTTTTCAAAATTGAAAATTTTTCAAAATTAAAAAAATTTCAAAATTGAAAATTTTTCAAAATTAAAAAATTTTCAAAATTGAAAAAAAAATTTAATTGGAAAATATTTGTTACATTTAATTTATCAATATCTCGCAACAGGTAGACAAATTGATAAGGAAAAATCATATTTTTAACAAATAATACAATAACAATCAATGCAATTGCCTGTTCTTTTTAATTTTACCAGTATGAATGTTATAAAGGATAATAATTGTTTTACAAAGGGTTTTGTCAAGTTTTACATACTCTTTCCACAGCTTTTTTTAGTTATTATTTGTTAATGTAGCACTTGCTTTTTCGAACATTACACGTACAAGTATTCCCCATAAGTTTTCTGTTGAATTGTTATTGGTGCTTTTTGACAGCAACTTCGGACTATTGGAATTATTAGACTTTGTTTATATGAAACTATAACCATAATTTTGTCGAATCAGGGCAGTAGACGGTTGAATTTTATTGCAGAAATAAATAATCACCATTTGTGCACTGCTGAAAAAGTTACTTAATGTATTTGAATGTTTAATGTGTATGAAGCTTATCATAGATCCAAGGCGTGGACACCGCCTTTGATTGTTTAAAATAATATCTTGTTTTTTCATGCAGTCTGGTTACAATTATTGTTAGTAAATAATGCGTTGTAATAATCTTGACCCTTTAAATTTTAATTTTATTGATTTGCTAATTGAATTAGAAATAGTGATGATTTTAAAACGTCTTGTCACTTTTCTCAAATTGCTTGTGTCTATGACATATATTTATACATTGTTAAAAATAGTAATTCAAAAATAAGCTTATCATGGTTCCAAATACATAACTTTCATTTTTAAAAAAGACTTGTCTCAAAAATGCGTAAAAATGAATAAAAATAGCAGTAGGTTGCCTACATAGGCTATCACTTTCCATAAACATCAACAATTGCATCTTAAATTACCGGGAATCGAACCCATGTCTGCAGCACCCTTGTCCAAGTCTTATCCGTTAAGTTATCAAGGCGACGCAAAGAAATTATAAACAGAAGTAATCTTAGAAATGTGTGGCAAAAAAATGGGAAGTAAGATAATTGAATTGTAATAACTCAGTTCACATTTAAGCAATCGACATCACATAGTGTGGAAAACCATTTTCTGAACAAAAATTTTATGTTTATTTGGTGGCTTTGTTAAGATTTCTTGAACAGAAGCTGCTTCGAGCAAGAATGGACTGTAGTAGGGCGAATATGACGTCATAATCATGAAACCAACATCTCAGACCGAATGGCCTCGGGCACATGACTTCTTTTCAAAATTATTAATTAAAAAGTGGTCGCGATTGGCTGATAAATTGGGAAATGTATAACAGTGAAAATTTATGAATGGAATGACGTAATTAACCACGTGTCTGAGGTTGTTGTTGGCCTCACTTTGATGTTAGCGAGATTATAACATTATTTTTTCTCTACAATGAAGGATCCGTGCTCGAAGAGAAGCTGCGATTAGCAATATTAAACCACACTGCTCATTTTTTCGAAAGCACGGTTGCTTAAATTTGAGTACGTCATTGCTTATTTATGATACAATTGTACTTAAAAAAACAAGTGCGTCCATGTACACATTTTCAAGCAAAAATTTTTTTGCAGTGCACAAGTGAGTGTTTTACACATTGCAAGTGCATTATATGTTTGTGTCAAACTATGACATAAAAACATTTATTTGATAAACAAGAACACTTTTTCAAAACCTGAAACCAAAAAAAATTTTAATAAATGTGATTGCCCCTCTATTCATTTAACTAAAAAGGCCGAACGACAAACCAATTTATCACCATCAAACAACTGATATCACCCAAATACCCCACCGTGGACAGTAAAACGAAAATCCCGAACATAATTTAACAGCGAGGGAAATAAACACCATAAAAATCCCTTTCTCTGAAGACATAAAAACATTGCCTTCTTCCAAAACCCACCAAAGAATGATTCCCAAAATCGTTTGGAAAAGGGGTGGTCCTCGGACTTTGATGAATTATTCGCTATCGTATTTCGAAATTGAACTTTCCTCTCCCGTTATACCCAGGCAAAGACCACTTCTTCTTCCGTAATATATATCTCGAGACATAAATACATCTACGTATATATAGATCGGGAAAATGCATTTTAAATCAAAAGTCGTTTCATCTGAGTTCAATGTTTTTCAATACAGAGAATTCCCTTTTTTGTGTGTGTGTGGGGATATAAAGTTAGAGATCTGCGTTGTGACTGCCAATGATATTTTTAAAGGTTTCTTACTCTTTTTGGGGAATTTGTGCACTCACTAGGGGTTTTCAATTTTAATAAAATGTTTTTTGTTTGTGAGCAACAATGCACAATGAATTCATCAAGTTATAAAAATTTTCTAACAAAATATTTGTCATTATAAGAACAATTCATCACACTAAAAATAAGTACTTCAAAATAAGTACTTAAAAATAAGTACTCAAAAATAAGTGCATAAAATAAGTACTTAAAATAAGTACTTAAAATAAGTACTTAAAATAAGTACTCAAAAATAAGTACTCATAAATAAGTCCTCAAAAATAAGTCCTCAAAAATAAGTACTTTACAAAAAGTACTCAAAAATTAGTACTTAAAAATAAGTACTCAAAAATAAGTATTCAAAAATAAGTACTTTACAAAAAGTACTCAAAAATTAGTACTCAAACATTAGTACTTAAAAATTAGTACTCAAACATTAGTACTTAAAAATAAGTACTCAAAAATAAGGACTTAAAAATAAGTACTTAAAATAAGTACTTAAAATAAGTACTTAAAAATAAGTACTCAAAAATAAGGACTTAAAAATAAGTACTTAAAATAAGTACTTAAAAATAAGTACTTACAAATAAGTTCTTATAAATAAGTACTCAAAAATAAGTACTTAACAAAAAGTACTCAAAAATTAGTACTCAAAAATAAGTTCTCAAAAATAAGTAAAATATATTGATAATATATTGCATTCGATGCTTATCATAGCTCCGAATACATATTTTTAATTTTTAAAAAAGACATGTACTCAAAAATGTGTACAATGAATAACAAGAGCAGTTGCTTGCCTCTGCATAGGCTGCATAATCACTTTCAATAAATTTCAATAATTACAATTGAGACTTACCGGGAATCTAAACCAGGTCTGCAGCACCCTTGTCTGCAGTCTTATCCTTTAATCTATCAAGGCGACGCAAATAAGTTATAAACAGAAGTAATGTTAAAAAGGTGTGCCAAAAAATTGGGAGAAAGATAATTGAATTGTAATAACTCAGTTCACATTTAAGCAAGGAAATCAAACCCAGATGCTCAGGCACTGCATTCATGTGTCTTAACCGTTGTACTACCAGGCAGATGCAAAGAAGTAAAATTAAAAAGGTGCGCCAAAAGAATGGAAAGTCAGATGATTAAGTTGTAATAACTCAGTTTCCATTCAAGAAATCGACATTCAATAATGTGGAAAACCATCTTCTGAACAATTATTTTAAGTTTGCCAGGTGTCGTTAAGATGGCTTGAACAGAAGCTAAGACTAACAATATTAAATTGCATTGCCCATTTTTAAGAAAGTACTGCTATTTAAATTTGATTTAGTCATAGTTTATGAATGATTTATGAGTAATTTATGAATGCAGCATAAATACAACAGCCTCTGATTTATTTATTCATTTTTACTCATTGTACTCATTTCTGAGTAGTTGTTTTTTTCAAAAGAGAAACTTAGGCATGGAGCCATGATTAGCATCGAATGTACTCAAAATTGAGGTAATGTTACTTATTTTTGAGTACCCAATTTTAACAGTGCTCATATGAATTTTAGTGTAACATTTCTGCTTAAGAATGGTAAGAAATAGTCACTTTTCTATCCAAATTAATTTCACATACGTTTATTGAAATCTTAAGTAGTCAACTCGTCTCTCACTTTAATTTGAGCAGTCTCACATTCGATTATAACTGGATTAAAAGTGTTAAATAAGTCAGCGTATGTCCAAAATTTGACTTAGATATATGAGTTAGAGGTGTGTATTAATGGCCAACCTGGTTACCTTTGCCCATTTTTTTTCTATTACAGTCGGTTTTTATTTTATAACCGTAGTTCCCCTGGAGTTATGAGGTTTTTCGAAATATATAAAAAACAGTTTTAAGAGCTAATTAAAATGTATGCCTTTTTAGCGTAATATATTGAAAACAATTAGAATAATTTAGTAAATAAGCACCAAAAACCATTACTTGTAATTCTTAACAATTGTCTTTAAAACTTGGGTTAGAGATAATGTCACTCCTTATATTCAATGACAATCATATATATTTTTCTATTGTATAGTTCCTTTTCACGTTACTTACAAGCGGCGAATCTTAACAAGTAGGGTATAAAAAGTAAAAGAATTTCCGGTGCACTGGCAAATCTTACGTTCTTCTCATAGATATCAACGGTAAGACATAGGTAGATATCAACAATTTAAATAACGCGATTAAAATAAGTAAATCATAAAAAATATTTACAAGATTTAGTTAAAACGTGCCATTGTAGTATAGTCGGGATAGCATTTGGGACTTCAAAACAATAGGTCGCGAGTTCGAATCGCGATGGACAATAATATTTTTTTTTAATGTATAGGCTTTAACGGTTCCTCAGCGAAGCATGGCCAAACAAATAGCATTTCTTTAATACCCCATAATTTTCATTCCTTTTTTCACACTGCCGTTTCGTTTTCAGTTGGATACAAAGTCGCCATTGCTACATTCGTGACCGAAAAGAATACAAAACTCATTTAAACATAAGACCTCACTATATGAGCCCTTTATGTAATATCCTTTGATCCAAACTACACAGAATCCCAGGGTCATTCCTCGATAGAGCAACACACACAAAAAAAAAGAACATTCCAAGAGAGAAAAAAAAAATCCCAGCAGCTCTACAGCACTAAAGGGTCATTTTCGAAGAGACAAATCCTTCTCCTCGAAAAAAGTTCTTTTTTTCTTTCTCTCCGGGATCTTTTTTGACAGTGGAAGAAGTAGGGATAAAGAAAATGGGGTCGTTCTATTTTTTTTCCAAGCCCCCCCCCCCCTCTTTTACAACGGCGATCACCCCCCCCCCCCACTTCTCCATCCTTAGATATATCGTTCGATATCATTTTGGGGCTCTGCCAGACAGCCCCCTGTGCTTTTTTTCACCCTTCCTTCACTTAAAATGGCAACAGGAGAACGTTTTCTCACACCCCTTGGCGCTGTCCCCAGAATGTGTCGAGCAGAATTCCAGCCCCCCCTCCTTCTTTTCTTGCACCCCTTAACTTCAGAACAACAAGTTATTATTTTATACGAGGGGGATCGATTGATAGAGAGGGTGGGCAGACGATTTTTTATGTAGGGAGGAGGAATCGTGAATTCCAAAGAAGGCCTCCTCATCATCGGGTGATGGAGTATCGTTTATATGCCAAACGATATTTTAAATACAGCAAAATATTAATGTCGTCAGTATAGGTTAGCATGCCTTATCTTCAGATATCTTGTCTTTGTGTAACACTAGAACAAATTGGTTAACATTATAAATAATACAGTCGCACTGTGGGGGAAATGGTACATAATAACACTTGTTCTATAGAGTAAATATGTTTCAAAACAATTAGAGACAACTCATTTCTGTATGTCTGTATATTTTCGTTAAAAGTACTAACACTAGTAGCACTTCAAAGTCCAGATGTCTATACAATTTTTTTATCACGTTTCGAAATACAAATTGCTTTAAATATTATTTTTATATTTCACTATATTTATATTATTTTTCATTTTCAATATTATTTTTATATTAAATATTATTTTTTGAAAATTTCACAATTGTTTAATATAAAGTTTATACAGTTGTGAAATTTTCTCTGTGATGTATATATCAAATATATTTTTTTGCACACAGTAATACCACTAATAACACTTTAAAATTCAGATGTTCATTCTTTTTATCAAGCCTCAAAATGCAAGTTTGGTTTAATATTATTTGTGAATATCTTATATGAACATATATTGTTGTACACAAGTTGTAACAAATATAGAAATGTTTACAAAAATACCAAATATACTTTATGAAATTTAAATTTCAAAGTGGTTTCGCTGTTCTTTAGAAAATAATCTTATATGATATATCATTAGCTGAAGCTATGTTATACAAACATGATAGAACAAATACTATGATTATTTTCCTTTAATTGTCATAGAATATTTCTCATGCAATTATTAGCAATGAAAGTCTAACATGTATATGAGTACAGTATACATGTCTATGGCTCACTATTTACTATTAATGATTAAGGATTATTACCTTTAAATTAGGTGTAAAAACTGATGGCCTTTTATTTATATTTTGTTATGTGTTAAAAAAAGATTCATTTTCATTAAAAATTTACTATACATAATATTTTATAGATTTTTTTCAATAATGATAATGTATTAAAAGTACATATATTATTAAAAAAATATGCATATTGTTTATTTTCATGTGTATGTTCATGCATTTTTAGGTAAGACATTGAGTTTGAATTTTGTAGATTTATTACTTATCTTTCAATTTTCATATACGACTTTTCATTAAAATAAAAGTCTTTTCACAACACATTTTGAATAATTTGCCAAAATATAATTTGTCTTTCAATATATGCCTAAGAAGTACACATAATGCTAGAGGGAAGTATATACAATAAAATAATTCGGATATTTCATACTTTGCTCTAAAATGCCGAACATTTTATACAAATTTCTACCCGTCTCTTCTCTCCATGCATTGTTGGAAACATTTCGTCCTACTGTACAACTCCCTAACTCCGTAGGCAGATTAACGCATTACATTAAATGATGTATATATATTTAAAAACATTTTAAAAATTAAAAAAAAAGGTTTTTAAACGAAACGTTAAGGGTGTTGTTACGCGTACAAGCAAGAATACTTAGCTATTTTATTTCATTTAGGTTTTATTGCGTGTCAATATGTAAAAATAATTTTCATATATCCATCCTCAGTAGAAAGCTCAATACGTTTGAAACGCTTATGGGTTTGGAATGGTGCGCTGAATGTTCCGTTAATGGTTTAAAAAAAAAATTACAAATAAAATGTCTTGTTTTGATGTTAAATGTACAATTAACATAGCGTATCTATCTTATTTCTTTTAGGATTTATTTTGTCCCAAAATTGTAAATATAATTTTAAACACTCTGTACTACACTGTTACAAATTTCAGTTCAACGTTGCACCATATCTAGGTGTTCTGTTGCAGCTTCAGCCATATAATGGTCAAACTAGGTTGAACCTTGATCCTTGATCGAGAATAGCGCAGCTTTCATAAAAAAATGGTGCAATCTCTTAATATACAACCGAAACCTTCGCTAAAACTACAAACCGGATAATCCCTTCAAACCTCTTGCATTACAGACCCGGTTGTTAAGTTGGATTGCTAATTCGATCCTGTGCGGTGGACTTGACAAAAAAAAGTAAAATAGTAGTGATCTTCCGATCGGAAAGTTGCCGGGTTCGCTACAAAAATACTATAAAATCGTCCTGAACATTCAACAAATTATAAGGGCGAAAACTCTAATGTTATATCGAAAACTCGAATTTTGGTTCAACGTTTCACCATAAAATAGTGCAGCGAAAATATGAGTTTTGGTGCAACGTCACACCGTAAAATGCCGAAACTAAGAACAAAATGTTGGTTGCAGCTAAATGGGTACCAAATTTTAGTGCAAGGTTATAATAATTTTTAACAGTGTATTGCGACGATATATATTACATTTACATTCGGGCATTTGCTCTCTCACAAGCCATATAGAGAAATTCCATATAACCCAATAAGACAGAAACTTCTTCACCCAAAACGCAAAGACAGTAAGTGTCGAAAGACACTACCGCAGTTATCCATCTCAAATCAGGCGCAAGCAGCAGACAAACAACAAAACCCAAGAGTCGGACAGCGGCGATCAAATAAAAATAAATCGACTGCCCCATTGCAGGGATAACCCCCGCCGATTCCGGAGTCCGCCATTCATTCTCCATTATGCCAGAAACAGAGGGGGGGGGGGGAGGGGGGGGGGGGGGGCAACAAAAACTAAAAACAAAATGGCGGACACCAGCCATCAGGAAATAGGGAGCCACAAAAGTGGCCGATGAAAAATGATGGACCAAGTTTGATGATTTGTCCCCCTTATTTCGGTACCGTTTTCTTCTTCTTTTCTTCTTCTTTTTCTTCTTTTTTTTTGCTGTTCTATTGCTATTATACACCGTAGGAAATTGACCGGAAGGGCTTGTATGGCCGCTGACCATTGGTGTGTGGGTGTCCACTGGACAGGAAATTATTTTAAAAAAGGTTCCATCCTTTCCCCCTCTTCATACCTCAAACAAAATGGCCGACTTATGAAGACGTTCGAAATAGTTTTGATTTGTTTTTTTGTTTAGTCGCATAGTTGAGATTTTATTGATATTTTAATGTTACATTTGAGGTGTTTTAATTTGTGGAATTGTTCTGATCAATTAGGAATTTGTGTCAAATATTCAAACAAAAATAATTTACTACTTTCGTTTTAATAGATTTAGTGTATAAATTCTTTTGAACGATTTAAAAAAAAAATCCTCAAACAAAATGGCCGACTTATGGAGACGTTCGAAATAGTTTTGATTTTTTTTGTTTAGTCGCATAGTTGAGATTTTATTGATATTTTAATGTTACCTTTGAGGTGTTTTAATTTGTGGAATTGTTCTGATCAATTAGGAATTTGTGTCAAATATTCAAACACAAATAATTTACTACTTTCGTTTTAATACTTTTAGCGTATAAATTCTTTTGAACGATTTTTTAATAAAATAGTTTTGAAATACTTATGGAATATCCTCAATTTATTATTTAAATGATTCCATTTTATATTTTTATTAATTTTTAAAAAATTGAGGAAACGAGATTACATTATTTATGAAAATTTTATTTTGTATCTTTAAATTTGAAGTGTAATTTTAACGTTTTATGCGTTGTATATTTTAGTTTAAATTTGGTTATGAAACAATATTAAAAAAATATAAATATAGTTACGATTTTAAAATTTTATATTTGAGTTGCTACAACGCTTTATTGTAGGTCAAAACTCACATACCCTGCTGGGTGTACCTTCAAAATTGCATTTCCCTTTTCCCCCTCTGCTACCGATTGTAACAGCTGTTACGAAAGTTTTTGTGCATGCTATTGACTGGGAAAACTTAAACTTCGATATTAAATTTCTGTTTTCCTTTCATGGTGCACTTTAAAAGTATAAAACTATACCTAAAACGATATATTGTAGCTGTATAACTCTTGGTAAGATCGGGTAGAACATACTCTTTGATTTGTTATTCGGGTTTAGCTCCACAATATTGTAGACAAAGATTTAGTTTTTATTCAAAGATAATTGATATTTTTTTACAAACATATTTATTTATCTGTAGTAGTGTCCTGGACTCAAACTATTTAAATGTAGACTTTGATTTTTTTTAAGTGGAACTTGTTTAACACTAAACCTACCGACATGTCAACCTAATCCTACCATGAGAGGTCAAATGTGCGTTTCAAAAACAAAATATGTATCTTAATATAGAAATAGATTTTAGCCAATTGGATAGTAAACAAAATATTTTTTTTATTTAGAAAAGTTTATTTACATTTATGCATTATAAGAACATTTTTTTTACAAATTATACTATTTTGTATTGCACATTTTTCGTTGCCGTCAGCGCCGCCTGTCGCAGTCGGTCAGCACCCCTGCCGCCTGGTTGGACCGAAGCGGTCTGTACAGCGCTGCCTAGTTGGCCGGCAGGACGCTTGGTGCCCATATGGCTGGTTGGTTTTGGTATGGTTTGATTAAAAAACGTCGCACTAGACCTGCACAGTGTTCTATTGGTGACAATTCGGGGCCTATCTCGAAGGAAAAACCCGGGAACGATGCCTCGTATTTTTGAACCATGGTCAGATGACGAGGAAACACCTAAACTGACGCCCAACGCCTTCAATAGACGTCGGGACTTTGGACCCCGATCAGATGTATCGTGCACCAGTCCCCCCAGATGGCTGGATTACCACAACCAGGTAGATCCACAATTACATTGTGGACTAGTAAAACAATTTCAAGAGTGCGCTTTCCGAAGAATATAGTCGTAAATAACAAGAATTGTTCAAATGGTCGAATAACCGCTCGTGGTAGACTAGACATGCTATGATTTTTTTTTCGGAAAGTGAAGAATAAAGAAAGTTGTGAATATTGAAAAATGGTTTGTATGTATATTATAGGAGAAGTCATTAAGTTACATGGCGATACAGTAACGTTGAATACAGGGAATTCTAAACGAAATTTCAAAAACGGTCATTTGACCGCGCGTGCTAGGTTTAGTGTTAACGAGTCAAGTAAATCTGAATGACCTCGACACATAATTCAAACATGAAACGAAACGACATTAACACGAAAATCAAACATGACACGGAAGAATGCACATGCGTACTATTCAACACACACTAGAAAAAACGTCCATACACACTACAAAAAACGGCAAAAAATTGCAAATATTTTTTTTCTCTTTAATGTTCCACTCTTCATTATCTTCCCGGTGACATCAATATTTTATAAATATTTCAAAAACTTTTTTTATTTTCAAAGTGTTATTTTAGGGACCTTTTGTATTATCTTCTAAACTCACTTCTGAAGAATTTTATTTTTACCATAAGACGCTTCATTCCTAATATAATAACTGAAGTTTCCTTAAACGTTTTTTAAAAAAATATGTTTCCATTCCTTTATATTTGTTGTGGAATGTTAAGGATCGCAATCTTAAAGAATTGTTAAAAAATAATTTTCAGTATAATTTTAAAGTTAATAAATTTTAAAACAAAATGTAATTTTGATTGGTAACACATTGTCTTAAAAAGCACTTTAAATGTTACAACCATTTTGGAGGTTCATACCATTAAGAAGGATACTATGAATAATTTCCCACAAAAATTATGCTTCTAGATCAATTACAACTTCTGTAATCATGTTTGAAAAAATATGGTAATTAACCAATAAAATACTAATTACCAAATTAGAATTTAACTTTTTTCAGAGTATTTTTATGAATCATAATGAATATTAAAGTGTTTTAATACATGATAAAACCGGATTTTAAAGCTATAATTAAAACAAAAATGTTCAAGTGTCTACGTACACCTTAATGAAGACGGAAGAAAATTAATTTTAACAGTGCACTATGGGAATGAAGCAGACAATTTTCTCTGGAGTTTTTGAAATGAAACTCTTTCAACGAGACTAGTTTGTTAGCTTTAAAATTAGTGCTCATAATAGACGAGTAAAATAACACACATATTTTTTTAAACTTTAAATATTTAATTTTATTAGGTAAAACCTGCATGGAAACAAGTATGTTTTAATGGTTTACTTCTGTGTCTTTCTGAATTCAAGTGAATTTTCTTTTGGTATTTTATTGCAGAATAATTTATTTGCTCAATTCCAAAACTCGTTACATCCAATAAATCGAGATTTTGCACAATTGTGTTCGTTGAATCAACCTCTGTGTGGACCGTATGACAAATATGCAAAACAATTATAATTTTTTAAAAAATATCTTCAAAAATCCGATATTTCTGCAAACCTCTTTAAATCCGATTGCCGCGTATACCCGTTTAATCTGTTCGATTAAACCTGCGCTAAAACTTGTTATATTATCACCTGTAAATTCTTGGTGCACCTGGATTGGATGCAAAACTAGTTATATCCTCTCATTTTTCCCCTGTTAGTTTAAATATTTTCAGATTCCTAAAATATTTTTCCTCTTATTTTTATGTAAGAGAATGGCTGCACTGTTTAAAAATATTTTTGAATATTGCGGCACAATTTAATAAATCCTACATACTGCAGAAAAACTCAGTAATTCCAAACACAAGTATCAAGTAATGCAAAAACTATACTTAATTCAGAAAAAGCAATTAACTCAAAAATTAAACTTTACAAAAAAAATGTAACTTGTAAAATAATATCTGAACGGCGCTGAATGAGTTTTAACAAATGGACGACTCAATTCTAGGTAAATTTTAAATTTAATAAATTTCTAACAACAGTTGGTTTTTAACGAAAAATTAAATTAGTTTTAAGTTTTTTTTTATATTATTCAATTACGTCATCTGACCATGGTTCAAAAATACGAGGCATCGTCCCCGTGGTCTCCTTCGAGATAGACTCTGAACCGTCGCCAATAGCCCACTGTGCAGCTCTAGTGCGACGTTAATTAAAACAAACCAATATTATTCAATTAAAAAATGTACATTAATGACAATAGCAATCTAAATAATCCCATAAGAAGAACATATAGTCTTTTCTAAGTTCGTTATTTTGATAAAAATTTGATACACAGTAACATGGTAAAAACACATATTTACTTTATCCCAATGCAACACATTGCAACTATAATATATTATAATACCATCCCAACTTCTCCCACCACGCCCAATCGACAACAAACACAAACACTTCGAAATATAATCTCCCACAACGTAATTCCAAAGTCTTCCTTGTTTGAAAAAACAAACAAAAAAAACAAAAAAGAATAAGCTGGCCACTCCACAAACCCTTAACCCTGGTCACGAATCACCACAGGAGCATCCGGAAGAATACACAAAAAGCCTAGAGAGAAAACCCACAAACAGAAACAAAACACCTCCTCTTTAAGAAACATCCCCTGACGTCATAACAACTCGCCTCATTTCATTTATAGATTCCTAAAAACAACACGGCAGAAACGGGAACACAAAACACAAAAAAAACGGGGAGGATATAGAGAAAGAAACAAACGGGAGAATATAGAGAAGAGAAACAAACTCTGAATAATACAGAAGAAAAAAAGGAAAGGAATGATCAGAATTCTAGAGGGCGCCTTGATAACTGGTTCCCGCGGTTCAAATCCCACCGGTGTCGGTTAACTGTTGAGGAGGGATTTAGGAAACCCTCCCGTCCCGCATTTGGGATAAACCATCACACCCTCTCCGCATCCCTCTGCTCTCCATCTTCTCTATCCTTCATTCTCTTCCGTTTTCGCGTGAAGATGACTCTAGTTGAACTATGAAATTACCACATTGGGATGCTTTTTTTTGTTGGGTCGGCTCGCGCTGAATACTAAGATGGGGGTTTTGGTGTTGGGTGGGCTTTTTTTTTCTCACTCTTGTTGGGGCTGCGATGTGGTTGAAATTTTGAAATGGTTTAATGTGAGAGTGTGCCAAAAATTGTGTGAAAATTTAACAGTATTACCAGTGTGGGTTATAGTAACTAAAATTTAGTACATACTAGCTTGGAAATTCGTGGCGGGATATTTGGCGTAAAATTTATCAATATAATAGAGAATGGGTTATAGTAACTAAAATTAGTACATACTAGCTGGAGTCCGTTGTTGGGGAATTCATGGCAAGATATGTGGCATAAAATTTAACTATACAACAGATAGTAGGTTATCGTAACTAAAATTAGTACATACGAGCTTGGAAATTCATGGCGAGATATTTGGCGTAAAATTTAACAATATAATAGGGAATGGGTTATAGGAACTAAAATTAATACGTACTAGCTGGGGTAACGTTTCTGAGGAATTCGTGGCGAGTTATTTAGCGTAAAATTTAACAATATAATAGAGAGTGAGCTATAATAACTAAAATTAGTAATACTAGCTGGAGTAAGTTGTTGGGGAATTCGTGGAAATATATTCGAGAGGCCAACGTCGTGACTCGAACCTGATACCTTCTGCTTCGATGTCCCTCGCGCTACTAACTGCTCTACAGGCTACAAAATAACGTTCTAGCTAGTTCTTGGATATATATATTTAAATTGTTTCTTTATGCATTAATTATTTTTAACGCATTTTTACCAAACCGTTGCCATTGATGAGATGAACGTACGATTCGTCAGTGCTGCGGGAAATTCTCTTTCTTTATTTCCCTCACGTGTCCAGATTCCGTCACATGTAAGAAATGTAAAAGGCACTTATACTATAGAAATATTATATGAGAATAACTAAATATTTATTGTGACGTATTCATGGCTTGAGTGACTTAACTTCCTAGATTGAATTTCGTCGCTAAGCAGCAGCTTTTGCTAAAGCTGTTAAATCCGTGATTTGAAGTTAATTGTTTGTGAATAACATCGACGGTAAGTTAGCATTTCAATTACGTCTTATTAAAATAACAAATATAATAGTTTTTTCAAACGACTTACAACACAATATATATGGATAAAGAAAATTAACAATTATCAGCATTTCAAAACAATTGTTCCCCTTGAAACAATAGATAGCACAATTAAAAAATTATCAAACTTTTAGAACTGCCCGAAAGTTTGACTGCATGGTTATCATTCAAATTTAAAAACCTCTTTTGTCATTTATGGAAGTTGTCATAATCGATCTTGATGACAGTTTCTATTGACTAATGGAATTAATATACATTTTAAGTTGACAGTTTCTGACGAGTATTATTAATAAACGGAAATATTATAGAATGCATTTTTTCATCGGTGTCATTTATGCTTGTCATTTAATCGATATTGTGATTATATTTTCTAATTTGAGATGGTATATTGAAAAATTATCATTGGAATTTAAAGTATGTTATTTTAATATTAATTTGCATTTCTTTTAGTGAAGTAAGTTTAGAAATAGAATATCAGACTTATTGTTTTAAATTCGTAATTATTAGTATACAGTAAGTGCTGGGTGGTGATTAAAAAATCAGTTATACATTTCATAGGCATCCATAGCTTAAACTAATGAACAGAACTTAAATCAAATTTCAAATTAAAAGTAATATAAGCATAAGAGAAAAATTCTGCAAACAAAAATTCTACTAAAAAAGCAAACAATAAGGGGGGGTTTTGGCACTGTCCAAGCAGAAACTCAGCAAAAAACGTCTGCACTCCTTCTTAAAAATAATTCGCAAAATTTTGCGATTATTTGAAACATCTTCTGCAAGAATCTGCAGAAAATGCACAAACGATTTCTTATTCACCATTACATATTTTTTAATGTCGAATTTTGCAAATTTTGGCAGCCTTTTTAAAGAAAGAATGTAGATTTCTGTTATTATAAAAATTATATAATATAGACAGCTCGCCCCCCCCCCACATACACTGTTGAAAATAGAAATTCAAAACTAAGTAAAATGCACTCATTTTTGATTACATTCGATGCTTATCATAGCTCCGAATACATAAGTTTATTTTTTAAAAAGACATGTAATCAAAAATTAGTAGAATGTGTAAAAATGAATAAAAATAGCACAGAAGCTTGCCTACATAGGCTGCCTTTAAAAATACCTTTTAATAAATGCCAACATCTTAGACTTACCGGCAATCGAACCCAGATTCGCAGCACAGCTGTCCACAGTCTTATCCGTTCAGGTATAAAGGACATGCTATGAAGTTATAAACATAAGTAATCTTAAAAAGTTGTGGCAAAAAAATGGGAAGTAAGATAATTGAATTGTAATAACTCAGTTTCCAATTAAGCAATCGACATTAAATAATGTCAAAAACCATCTTCTGAACAAATATTTTAAGTTTGTCAGGTCGCTTTGTTAAGATGGCTTGAACTGAAGCTGATATTACCAATATTAAATCACACTATTCATGTTTGCGATTTTTTAAATTTCAGTATGTCATGGCTCATTTGCGATACAATTGTAATTAAAAAAAATTACGTGCATTTATTCATTCTTAAGCACTTTTTTTTACAGTGTGCAATATACTTAATATGGAATTTGGTGTAAATTTGTTGATTAGTTTTAGTTACAAATGTATCTAAACACAGGTGAACTTATTTAAAATCCTCATTTATATTAGTTTTAAGATCGTTGTCCACAAAAGTACGCAGAACCCTAATTATTATTTCTATTGGGATAGTAAAAATCTGTTTCTGATTATTATAACTGTGGACCAGACAGATTTTCGAATTGTGCTTCTAATAACATATTAAAACTCTGAAACATTAAAAAAAAAACACCCACACAATCATCCATTACTTATCAACATACAGCGAGGGTATCATTCTTTAGCAACCACACCCAGACCATCCTAGAAATCGACGGGGTGGCAAACACACAATAAATCAGTTTAAAAACGCACTTAAAACAAAATGAGCAAAATAGAAGAGGGGAGGGGGAAGCACTCAAAATGGTTCCCCCCCTCCCCTAAATTCCTCCCTGCTGCTGCCATCCATGAAAACATAAGTTTTCATTCCAGAGCTAATTCGATTGCTTAGAGTTAGAAACAGATTTGGAAGCGAATTAACTCGGCTAAAAGCACCAAGGGAAAAAAAATTATAAATATCGTTTGTAGGGAGGGGACATGACAGATATGGACGTTAGTTGGATACCAGCACAAGTGCTGAAGGTACGCGCGCGCAAATCGCTTAAGTCCTGGGGGGATATTTATGAAGCAAAGAATGCGGAGTTTTCGTTTTCGCGCCAAATGATGTTTTATCGCAACAAGTGGAATGAATTACTTTGATTTTTAGGAGTGGTGCTTATTGGAGAATCGGGTTGATTGTGGGTGGTGGGGTAGGGGTGCTTTTAAGCCTGCTGATGCATATTTTATCGCGGATTGGATCGTTTGGTGGATGTCACATAATTCCTGTTTAAAATCTTGATCGTTTCGCGGGAAATAGCCCATCCGGGTATTTCGTGTTTGGAATGATGGTATTGGGTGTTTGGATTAACGGATGATTGGTTTGGTAATATTTTTTAATCATTTTCAATCTGTGACACTACCTGTTGTTTAATTATGTAAAATCAATATTTCTTATATTATAAAATAAGTTTTGATGTTTAGGGAATTTTGGAGTGGCAACCAATAGCCGAATCAATACCAACATTTGGATACGTACTAATCAAAGTATGCAAGCAACAATTTTTAAAAAATTACATAACTCAGGGTGGCAACATAACCTGGAAAACCGGGAAATCAGGGAATTATCATGGACATTTTTAATTCTGGAAAATTCAGGGAATTTTTCAAAAATTCACAAAAAAATCAGGGACATTTTCAAATTTGGATCAATAAAACGGCAATTATCGTATATTATGCCTTCTATTCTTGGTAATTTAGTTGTCAATATTTCCTTTTAGTTCTGAAAAAGAATTTTAAAAAAGCATTTTTATGCGCATTTTCATATTTTCAGTTTTATTTTTGTAAAAACGTGAACCAGTCATGGATAGAGAAGCAAAAACAAAGTGCATTGGACCTTGAATTGTAAGAAATATGTGAGGGGCTAATGAATATGTGATTTATTGAAGATTGGAATAGGAAATATGAAGCTTATAAAACCTTTAAAATTATCTGCAACAGAAATAATTTGAAAAAACTTGCTTCTTTTGTACTATTTGCTTCCAGAGAGAATTTTTAAGTAATATTGTACCTGTCGCAATTGCATAATTTGTGTTGTATTCCTAAGATATTATTTTAACTGTCAATAAGTATTGCTTATAATTTTCCATTTATAATGCAATAAATTTGTTTGATCATTGTAGTAAGGATACTTTGTTTCCATAAAAAAACATGTATTGCAACATTTCTTAATGTAATTGTAAAATCATGGAAATTTTTGTGACACCATCATGGAAATCAGGAAAATATCATGGAACTTTTAATATTCCAGAATGTTGTTGCCCCCCTTGTAATTGTCAGGGGTGGATCTACGATTGGTTCTCAGGAGAGGTAATTATTAGTGAAACATTTTATAATATTGAGAGGTTATTCAATGGTATTTTTTTGCATATTTTGCACATTTTTCTCAATGTAACAAATTTCTCTCAAGGTTATCAAATTGTATACATCTTTATTAGTGATAATACAAAATTATTAGACATTATAAGTAATTGATATTTAACATAAATATTTGCAGATCTTTTAAATCACTTGTATAATTATAGTGATAATACTTCTTAATTATTTATTCTCACGTCGATTTTATTGTCTGGATAATTGGTTAAATTAGTAGATCTACGCAATGGGAAATCAGTGGCGGTTTGGGATCTATACCGATAAAAAGATCATGACTGTAGAAAAGACTGAACAATTTAAGGTATGATCATATTACAATGACAACACCTGAGCTGCTACCCCACTTTAGAAACTTAGCAATACAAGTAACGCAAAAACATTTAAATTACGGATATTTAAAGTGCACTAGATCCCTCTGTTGTGTAACAGAATTGTTCGTCATACTACTTGGACCTTTCATCCCATACTCTCGTGTCGAGAAGTTCCAGGCTGTCTCATTATGCGCCCTCTCAAAATAGTTGAATACAGGGATTTACAAAGAATCCAGACTTCAGGGAGACAGTAGTGCCCCAAACTTAAATGATGTGGACATTTCGTCTGTCGATTACCAATGAACGTGCTAGATAAGAGGTCCAATGAGGGCCAAGCCGACAACATACAAATTGCCCGTATTAACCAATGGACATTTGTTTCTGGACCCAAGAGGCGGACCAAAGACCCCTCCGATAACACTTTGTTACACATCCCAATTATCATCGACTTTGATACTGTTAATATCTACGAGCATGAATGAACTTTAGTAGAGCGAATATGACGTCATAATCGTGAAACCGACATCTCAGACCAAATAGCTTCAGACACGTGATTTCTTTTAAAAATTATGAATTAAAAAATACCCGCGATTGGCTGATGAATTGGGAAATGTGTAACATTGAAGACTTATGAATGGAATGACGTAATTAACCACGTATCTGAGGCCATACATGTTGGCCTCACTTTGATGTTAGCGAGATTATAACATTGTTTTCTCTACTATGAAGGATACTATGAAGGTTAATATCAAAATAGACGTTTTGAGAGTTTGTTCCCTCTCCTCTGACGGAAAGATCGGAGTGAGACATATGCACCTCACGACAACTAATTAATAAGTGTTAATTTAAGCAATCTTAACTTCCATTCAACACATCTATATCCCAATTTTCTGGTGAGCCTTATCCTAACCTTGTATCTTTGCATAAAAGTATATCACGTTAAATTGATTAATGTCTTGTCTAAGTATTTCTAGTTTGATTAAATTAGATGTGTTCAGCATATTATGATAACTACCCAAGATAAGAAGTTAACGTTCCGGGTTAAATACTATTAAATTCACAACGCATGACAATTATTATATACGATCTACATAGCCTTGATGTTAATCTTATAGAAGAATCATCTTAGATTATTAAACCTCTCTACACGGTCGTGCGTTCGGCTTTGCTTGTGAAAGTTGTAGAATGGAGCGCCAGCTCAAGTATCGTGGGTATCATATGTCTGTGGCTTTAAATTAGGAGGTTATATTTCTAAAAGTTTTTGAAAATGTAAATTTCTTACAAAAGTGATTGTGCGTTAATTTTTCAGATTAGTTCAATTAAAATTCCTCTTAAAACTAAAAAAAAATCAATAATTTAAAGTGTAAGTTTAAATAGTGTATTAAGGACATTTTTTCTTAATGTTCTTTCCTTAACTTATATATACACCAATATTAATAATATTATAATTTTACAGATATACACATAAAAACCAAAAGGTAATGTTTAAAAAATATACTTTAATTTCACAAAAAATGAAACTTAAAGGATATGAAGATTCATGATAAAATTGCACATGGCTAAAATTCAGCAAATCTAAAAGCAGTACAATGTTACATTTACTCAACTATATACCTATCCACCTGTTTCTATATCCTGTAATACAATAAATACTTACATAAAGCCAGATAAATGCAATGTAAAAAATACAATATATTTACAAAACCGCATGTACAGTCTATACCGTTTTCGTGGATCCAATAAAATATAAATATTGTATATACAACAAAGAAGGTTCGCTTGGAACCGTGGAGCCCATATTAAATCTTTCATGGTCTAAATTTCTCATGAGGCCTCCGTGGCCGAGTGGATAAAGGCGTCAGCTGGGAATCAAAGGGTTCCTGGTTCGATCCTGTGTGACGGACTTGACTAAGAAAAGTAAAAGAGTAGTGGTCTCGTGATCGGAGGATTGCCAAATTCACTACAAAATACTAGTAATGTCGTCCAGAACATCCATAAAAATTTTCGGAGTGTATACGGTGCACGACAAAACTGATCGGGGTCCAAAGTCCCGATGTCTATTGAGGGCCTTGGGTTCCAGTTCAGGTGTTTCCTCGTCATCTGACCATGGTTCAAAAATACGAGGCATCGTTCCCGGGTCTTTCATTGAAGATATGCCCCGAACCGTCGCCAATAGCCTACTGTGCAGCTATAGTGCGACGTTATTGTAACGAAACCAAACCAAACTAAAGCTATGTGTACACGAGCGAGAAAACTCGCGCGATATCCGTGCGAGAAACTCGCTTGGCCGTTTCCACGAGCAGCGCGAATTTCCTCGCCGAAAGTCGTTTGCGATTTTCTATCCGCTGGAACTCGCAGAGCTGTGTACACGGCGCAATTTGCTCGCGCGCGAACGGAATGGATCGTTTCGGCCGAGAAAGGCAGCGGCAATTGTGATTGAAAAGGGAAATTCGATAGACATTTATTGTTATACTAATTTGTTCAGTCTTTTTTTTATATGTGTTTATAGGGTGTGAGGGAAATTAACCTTTTTTTAATTTAGAAATTTATATATTAATAATAAAATTAACTCGAATATAATCTGAAATATATAAATAATTATTTAATATAACGTTTTCATTTTCAAAATTAGGAAACGTATTGGAAGTAATATATTTTCATTTAAAAAAAATAGGGAACGTGTCGCAAATAATGCTTTCATTTGAAAAAATTAGAAAACATATCGAAAAAAATGTTTTTATTTTAAAAAACACATTGGGAAGTCTTCATACACGCTGACGTTTCATGTACTTCACCTCTACATTCATGCAAGATGCAAAGTGTGCAACAAACAAATTAATGAAAAGAACCTTTTTACGCACTTTTCTTATTTCCATTGTTTTTAAAAAGCAATTGTGCTAAATTTCGCAAATCCACATTGCTTTTAAAAAATTCCTCTACATTTCGGAAATATCTTGTTTTATTTTAGTGTTTGAATTCGAAACTCACACTGGAAAAAAAACTCATACATGCAAAAAGTGCGCAACAAACAATTTAAGAAAAAGAACCTTTTTTTAAGCATTGCCTTTTGTCCCCATTATTTTTAAAAAGCAATCCTACTAAATTTCGGAAATATCTTGTTTTAGTATTTGAATTCGAAATATCACACTGGAGAAAAACATACATACAAAGTGTGCAACACACAATTTCCGGAAAAAAACATTTTTACTCACTTCCTAATTTCCATTATTTTAAAAAAGCAATCCTGATAAATTTCGGGAATCCACATTGCTTCTAAAAAATCCCCCTACATTTCGGAAATATCTTGTTTTATTAGTATTTGAATTCGAAAATCACACTGGTGCGCAACAAACAATTTACTGAAAAAAATCTTTTTGTATACAGGCACTTTCCCCATATCGCTTTTATAAAGCAATTCTACTTAACGTATTTTAATAACTTTCGCCCCAGAGGTGGCGCCACTGGGGGTGCTGGGGGGGGCTGTAGCCCCCCTGTCGGGCAAGGCAAGCCCCCCCATCGGGCAATATTATGAAGTTCGTCGGGGGAAAAATGTTATTTTAATTGTTAAGACCAAATATTTTTTAAACATTGAATCACATTTAATTTTTTTAATGAAAAGGATCTAGGTCATAATTCCGACGGATAAAATCCCGACACACCGAAATCTCGACACCAAAGGCCCATCGTGGCTGAATATTTAGAGGCTCGAACCGATGAGCGCGAGTTTGATACTGAACATGCATGTTTGGGAAGCGACATACAGCAATTTGGTTATCAGATAGTTGTAAAATTCGTTCCTTTCGCAACCAAAATGTGTCCCCTATTTATAAGGCTGGTACACGTTAAATCTTATCGTGGTCCAAACTGCGGACCCCTATTGAATGCGTCGGGTGTCAGATTTCAGGTGTTGAACTCGTCATCTGACCATAGTTCAAATATACGAGGCAATGTTGTTGGGTCTTTCTTTCGAGATAGATTACCAATATCCCACTGTGTATCTCCAGTTCGTCGTCAATTCAACCAATCAAACCGACAAGCCAAAATGTAAATATTAAATTTTTGGCTTAAAATTTCAGTGTTCATGTTATAGTTTTTTTACACAAGATTTAGTACTCTTATATAGTGTTCCACTACACGTATACTAGAAATATTTTTAATTACATTATTTTACGCATATTGAATAATAAAACCGCCCAAAATTGTCACACTTAAATTCATTTTCAAAAGCGTTAACATTAAAATTTTAATATTATACTAAATCATAAACTAAGATTAAATAATTGAAACACACGATATTTGACCACACATATCATTGATATAGTGCCAAAGAAAACAATTGGAATTAAAAAGGGAGAATGTAGTGGAAAGTTTGAATGAATATGATAAGTGTTTATTTTTTTAAATAACTTTTTGCGAATTAGTAATTTGATTTAAATTCATTTTAAAATATCATATTATTAAAACCGCGTTAAGATAATATTATTAAAATCCTTTCTTTTAAGTAGGTTATCAATAATAATTTCAAAGACATTTTTATTAATACTAATATTTTGAATTTGGTTTGTCGAGATTTCGGCCAATGGTCAGTTATAATTATAAGTTTCATAATTAAATATTTATAATTATATAGTAAGTTTATTATGAAATATAAGTATATAATATTCTTAAAATAATACGTTAATGTAGCTAATTGAAAGTAATACCCAGTAAATACAAGATAACCTGATATAAATATGTTGATTCTGATGTATTTCGATTTCAACGTCTCCACTGCTGTTGCATTTTTTCCTTTCCACACTAATAATTCACTCATCAAAAGTTAACACGGCATTTTCTAATATACAATATCACAGTTAAAATATTCTAAGAATGAAATTCACGGAGACTCAGAAGACTTCAAAAGAGGGTCACTTAGTTCGGCGTCAAATTGTCAAAGAAATTCAAGTTTAAAATGTATAAATATTAATATTTTAACTTTAAAACATACTTTTACTTTCGAATAATTAAAACGAAAGTAAACAATTCTTAAAATTTTGTAGATTACTGCAGGGTACTATTCGCAGCTGTTGTTTAAGTTTAAAAATGCTATTCTTAAAACTATATTATATAGAATATTACGTTCGTTATTTATTAAATTAAGTACACTTAGTGGCAGTGACCTTTGATTTATGAAATATAATTAATATTATTATATTTTTATAAAGAGGAAGGCTATTTTATTAATTTCATCGGTAAAATTTACTGCCAATGCTTGAGTCAAATACTTGTAACATAGGACCTGAGCAAAAATACATTTTAAAGCTACAGCTGAGAACACCACGTTGCATTCAAATATCGGAAAGAAAAAAAAGAAAGAAAGAAAGAACCTAGTTTTTTTTCACACAAAAGGGACGATGTAGAATTTATGCTGGGGGCAACCTAACTCCCCTGGACCTCCATGGGGAGTGGTGAGTCGTAAAACTGTAAATTGCAACTTTCCTTACAGCTAAAAAGTATTGCCTGCTCGTTCCTGCGTTCTTAGAACTTTGCGACTGGATGGGGGGGTCTGTGCCTTTTGGTCCTGGGGACATATGCACCATTCACTCCGTGCTTCCATTGTATGGCGCTTGCCATTCCTTTTCATTGACCAAAGAAGCCACTGTGAATCGGAGAACGAGACGATAGACATTGTCAGATTAGTTGCAATTGGAACAAGCCAGCGTTTACTTAGGATTTCGGAACTAAAACTGGCGCAAATATATGAAGTGGATGGCGGATTGAAAAATAAAGTGTGTTGCTGAAAACTTTCGATTCCGAGATGTACGTTATTAACGATTTAAAAAAAAAATCCATGAAAGCCAGAAATACTCTTTAGTTGTCCAGCTGAAAGTACTGATCATCGGAATGCATTTGGGGTAGCGTTCAAGATACTACAGCATGGTGAGTTTTTTTTTATTATTATTCTCCTCAAAATATAGCCTTTCTTCTTTTTTTTATTCGTATAATACGAACTAAGTTAATTAAAAAAAATTAACTTATCTTCTTTCTACTATGGTTTAGGTTTATGCAGTAAGTAGTTCGGATAGTACTAAAATATCAAAACACATAAAACTCATACTTATTGATTTTGGACCAGAATAATTTTTAAAAATTCAACCTGACATACTAGCCGTGTTTATAATTCCTATACAAAGTACTACTATTCATCACCAATGCATATAAATAACATAAAATATTATAGGCATTTACTCTCAAACGTTTACTAAACTATTTACAATTTGGTTTAATACTTGATTTTTGACGTGAAACACCTTTAAAATGACCTAGTACTGGGAGTATCAGGATTGAACACTATATATATTACTCTTTAGGATTATCCATTCCAACACTTCCATTTCGTAAAAAATATAACTATTTACATAAATTTGTTCTTGTTCTATAAGAAATTTGCCGCCAATGCGTGTAAAATAAGGTAATGATGCGAAGCGTGTACGGAGCGTGGATGGGAAACACTGCGTCAGGCGAAACAGTTAGTTTAACTTCATTTTACTGGATATGTTCTTGTTGGCGACTCTTTCCTATTTTTTATAATATTTGTTAAAATGACGTGAATCTTTCTGAAAGTGCTACAACAAAAGCCACATCGAATTTTTTTTAGGATGAAATAATTTTATATGCACAATTTACGTCGAGGATACTTGCCCCCCCGTCGGGGAAAGTCAGCCCCCCCGTCGGGCAATTCCTGGCGCCACCACTGTTTCGCCCGATTACTATCCAATCCTAATTCTGAAAGTTTTACATATAAATTTATGCACATACAGTTCTCTAAACAAACACTGAATACGGCCGCCATTATTGAAATCTCGCACAGTGTTCTCCAGACAAGTTCCAAACAGTTGGAACCGAGCGAGAAAAGTTGCGCGACCTGTTTACACGGGTTTCTTTTTCACCTCGCGCGCTCTCGCTGAGAGAGGCGAAAACTCGGCGCGATAGGGCTCGCAACGCCGTGTACACGTGCGAGATTGCAAATCGCATGAAACTCGCGCAACTTTTCTCGCTCGTGTACACAGGCCTTTAAATGTCTCACGCCTATACAAGATATTTGGGGTGCCAGTTTATGTGTTGTTCTTTTCACCTGACTATAGTTTGCAATTTAGAAGCAGTGTTTCTCTAGGGATAGATCCCGAAAGGTCAGCCATAGACCATAGTGTAGGTCTAGTGCGATGTACCAAAAGGGAGTGAAGTAGTGGGGCAAAGAATGGCAAGACGCTAAATTAAACTATTATTCTTATTTTAGCCAACTATTTTAATTCATGTCCCTATTCCATTTATTTTATTTCAAACAATTATCAGTGAACTGAAAACGAAACGTCGAACTAAGATGACATACTCCAAACCATGAACTAATAATATACATCACAAAACCATCCAGTCAACCAATCCGCCTAAAAAAACAGCCCTCACCGGTCAGCTATGGCAAAGCCCCCCCCCCCCCCCCAAAATCTACAATCAGGTCACGCCGATCCCCCCATCCATGCAGGTGGCTGTATAAATAAAAAAAGCGCCAAAAATACCAAGAATAAGCCATACCCTTAAAAGAGAATAATAAAAAAAAGACGCCAACGGATAGACAGAAAAAAGAAGCCAGCGTACTAAAGCCATCAGCATTGAGGCGGAAACAAATGCCGCCAAGCATTGTAATTAGAACCTTTTTGGCTGGGAAAACCGATGGCCGCCTATGAATCTTTCATGTGCGATCGGGGCTTTTTCCAATACATTAAACCGCCATCTTCTTTGGCTGCTCTATCCGTACGCGATGATCGAGCTGGAGGGTCTTGTGGTCTTGGAAATAAAGGGGTTTCAGCGGTTTTTTATGAGATTTGGGGTGAATATTCAATGGAGACTGCAGCGGTCTTGCGCATTTACATTTAATTTGATGTATTTTTGACGTTAGTGAAATGTCTTTTTAATCAGCTGTATTAGGGTTCAGAATAAAAATACCATGTTTTGATTTTCGGGTGACTCATTCTCATATTATAACTCCGTTACAAATAGCTCGATTGACATTAACTTGATTCCGTTTGATAAGAAAATAAAATATAATACGTGGTATAAATTGAAATAAAGAAAACCATGGAACAGGCATGGACGGGGGCTAAAATCATCAGGCGCAATTTCTTTTTTTTTAGATTTGGGGTGAATATTCAATTGGGATTGATCAGTTCTATACATTTACATCGAATTTGATGTATTTTTGACGTTAGTGAAATGTCTTTTTAATCAGCTGTATTAGGGTTCAGAATAAAAATACCATGTTTTGATTTTAGGGTGACTCATTCTCATATTATAACTCCGTTACAAATAGCTCGATTGACATTAACTTGATTCCGTTTGATAAGAAAATAAAATATAATGCGTGGTATAAATTGAAATAAAGAAAACCATGGAACAGGCATGGAAGGGGGCTCAAATCATCAGGCGCAATTTCTTTTTTTTTAGATTTGGGGTGAATATTCAATTGGGATTGATCAGTTCTATACATTTACATCGAATTTGATGTATTTTTGACGTTAGTGAAATGTCTTTTTAATCAGCTGTATTAGGGTTCAGAATAAAAATACCATGTTTTGATTTTAGGGTGACTCATTCTCATATTATAACTCCGTTACAAATAGCTCGATTGACATTAACTTGATTCCGTTTGATAAGAAAATAAAATATAATGCGTGGTATAAATTGAAATAAAGAAAACCATGGAACAGGCATGGAAGGGGGCTCAAATCATCAGGCGCAATGTCCTTTTTTTAGATTTGGGGTGAATATTCAATGGGGATTGATCAGTCTTATACATTTACATCGAATTTGATGTATTTTTGACGTTAGTAAAATGTCTTTTTAATCAGCTGTATTAGGTTTCAGGATCGAAATGCCAGGTTTTGATTTTAGGATGTCTCATTCTCATACTGTAACTCCGTTGCAAATAGCTCGATTGACATTAACTTGATCCCGTTTGATAAGAAAATAAAGTATAATGAGTGCTATAACTTGAAATAAAGAAAAAAATGGAACAGGCGTGGATAGGGGCTCAAATCATCAGGCGCAATGTATTTTTTTTAATTTTAAGATTTGGGGCGAATATTCAATGGGGACTGGATCACACTTGTGCATTTACATTTAATTTTATGTATTATTGACGTTATTGAAATGTCTTTTTAATCAGCTGTATCAGGGTTGAAATGCCATGTTTTGATTTTAGGGTGTCTCATTCTCATACTGTAATTCCGTTACAAATAGCTCGATTGACATTAACTTGATACCGTTTGATAAGAAAATAAAATATAAAGTGTGATATAAATTGAAATAAAGAAAACGATGGAACAGGCGTAAATAGGAGCAGGCGCAATGTCTTATTTATTTATGAGATTTGGAGTGAATATTCAATGGGGACTAGATCAGTTTTATACATTGACATTTAATTTGATGTATTTTTGACATTAGTGAAATGTATTTTTAATCAGCTGTATTAGGCTTTAGGAACGAATTGCCATGTTTTGATTTTAGGGTGTCTCATTCTCATACTGTAACTCCATTACAAATAGCTCGATTGACATTACCTAGATCCCGTTTGATAAGAAAATAAAATATAAGGCGTGATATAAATTGAAATAAAGAAAACCATGGAACAGGCGTGGATGGGAATTCAAATCATCAGGCGCATTGTTTTTTTTATGTTTGAGATTTGGGGTGAATATTCAATACAGTCTTATACATTTGCATATAATTTGATGTATTTTTGACATTAGTGAAATGTATTTTTAATCAGATGTATTAGGCTTTAGGAACGAATTGCCATGTTTTGATTTTAGGGTGTCTCATTCTCATACTGTAACTCCATTACAAATAGCTCGATTGACATTACCTAGATCCCGTTTGATAAGAAAATAAAATATAAGGCGTGATATAAATTGAAATAAAGAAAACCATGGAAAAGGCGTGGATGGGAATTCAAATCATCAGGCGCATTGTTTTTTTTATGTTTGAGATTTGGGGTGAATATTCAATACAGTCTTATACATTTGCATATAATTTGATGTATTTTTGACGTTAGTGAAATGTCTTTTTAATAAGCTGTATTAGGTTTCAGGATAGAAATGCCATGTTTTCATTTTAGAGTGACTCATTTTTAAATTGCTCGGTTGATATAACTTTCATCCTGTTTGATAAAGAATTAAAAGTAAATGAGTGTTATTACTTAAAATAAAGCAAACAACGTAACAGGCGCGGATGGGGGGTTCAAATCACCAGACGCAATGTCTTGTTTAAATTTCTTCTGTTAGTGATGTTTTCCATGATGACTAATATAATTTAAAATTTGCCAGCTCAGTTCCTATTTCCTGCTGAAAGGACATTTTATGTAAAAATTCTATTGGACATTCTCCGATACATCCACGCCCATTTTTTTTATGAGATTTTAAGTGAATATTCGATGTAGACTCAGTTGGTCTTACTAATTTCAATTTTAATGAATGTATAAATAATTTAACGTAATTTTTTAATAAAAAAATGGAAGAATTTGGCTATAATACTATATTTTACACACATGTATCGTATTCATATATAAGTAGTCCAATTACAAAAAAAACTATTAACATTTAGCTATTGTTAACACAATTTTTTTTATAAAAATAAAGAACATATGTATAAAAAAAATCACTAAAAATACTCCGATTTAAAAAAAATTATAATTTAATTTTAATTTTGACATATTTTGTTTTGCAATTGGAATAAGGATTTAACCGCCGCCATCTTGTTATATTTCATTTTTTATTTTAGCAAAAAAACTATACCCACATTTAAACCAATCATAAATCAGTTCCTAAATGTTTTTGTTTCTGATTGGTGACTCAATACACGAATTAGAAGCATAAACCATTAATAAACATTTTATTGGAATTTGCTTGTCTCTAAACATTATTTTTGGTAAATCGACACATTTCTGTGACCGTTGGTCCTTTTTCAGATTCAAATTTTTAATTGAACAATAATTTCGCCATACTAATACGGAAGACACAAAGACTAGTTAATTGCAAAGGTCAGTGACGACCATTTTTAAATTGTTTAACCCACTTTAGGTATTCGATAACGTGCAAACTTTTTATTCTGTTGGTCAGCAAACCAAGTCAAGGAAAAATCGTTAAACAAACTGTTGTTGCAATTGGTGCCCTGTTAAGCTAGGTTTTGTAGTAAATCGACATATATGGGTAAATTGTTGAAATTTTCAAAACTGTGCCCAATTAGTAAAGGTCAAATAAAAAATTGCCCGGTTTGTGGATTTTTTTTTATTTTGCATCTGTGTTCTAACCCTGACCGTTACAAACGTATTTTTGCGTCCTTGTATCTCTAGTTTTTTTCAGCAATACACAATTTTTTTAAATTCATAAAAATGTTTTATTTTCTAATATTTTCCAAACTTTTTTTTATTGGGGTATAAATTTAAAGCCATTTATTTAGGAACAAACAATTAAAAAAAACATATGAATTAATTTAAATATCATTTAACTTTCTAACAAAGAAAACACGTTTACAACTTGGTTAATTTTCTGAACGGTCAGAGGGTTAATTGCCAAATGCGAGTTTTTCGCGCTATTACATTTCGATTTGAATTTTTTTATCACCCTTGTACATTTCGTTTTTCGGACCTCTGTGGCCGAGTGGTTAAAGGCGTCAGCTGGGAATCCCAGGATTCATAGTTCGGGACTAGGCGATGGACTTCACAAAGAAAAGTAAAAATGTAGTGATATTGCGATCCGAGGGTTGCCAACTTCGCTACCAAAACACTAAAATGTCGCCCAGAACATCCACAAAAATTAACGGCGTGTATACGGGACTGGTGCACGATAATGCTGATAGGGGTTCAAAGTCCCGATGTCTATTGAAGGCGTTGGGTGCCAGCTCAGGTGTTTCCTCGTCATCTTACCATGCTTCAAAATTACGAGGCATCGTTGCCTGGTCTTTCCTTCGAGATAGGCCCCGAACCGTCGCCAATAGCCCACTTTTCAGCTCTAGTGCGACGTTAATTAATCATACCAAACCGTTTCTCGAGCTAAAATTTTAATTTTTTCGGTCCTCCCTAGCACGAATCGCCGGTGTACCGGGAAATTATCGAATATCCAACAAATTATACAGGCGTGTATACGGGACTGGTGCACGATAAATGTGATCGGGGTCCAAAGTCCCGACGTCTATTGAAGGAGTTGGGTCCCAGTTCAGGTGTTTCCTCGTCATCTGACCATGGTTCTAAAATAACGAGGTGCATGTATGAATGAATGTGTGTGTGAATGTGTATGTGTTCTCGGGTCTTTCCTTCGAGATAGACCCCGAACCGTCGCCAATAGCCCACTGTGCAGCTCTAGTGCGACGTTATTTAACCAAACCAAACCATTTAACTTTCTAACAAAGAAAACAAGTTTGCAAATTAGTTAATTTTATGAACGGTAAGAGGGCTAATTACCAAATGCAAGTTTTTCGCGCTATTACATTTCGATTTGACTTCGTTTATGGTTGGTTTTGTTAATTAACGTCGCACTAGAGCTGCACAGTGGGCTATTGGCGACGGTTCGGGGTCAATCTCGAAGGAAAGACCCGGGAACACATACACATTCACACACACATTCATTCATAACTGCACTTCGTTATTTTAGAACCATGGTCAGATGACGAGGAAACACCTGAACTGGCACCCAACGCCTTCAATAGACGTCGGGACTTTGGACCCCGATCAGATTTATCGTGTACCAGTCCCGTATACACGCCAGTATAATTTGTTGGATATTCTGGACGACTTTCTAGTATTTTTGTAGTGAAGCTGGCAACCCTCCGATCGCAATATCACTACTTTTTTACTTTTCTATGTCAAGTCCATTTTCCGGATTCGAACCACCAATCCTCCGATTAGTAGCTGAACGCCTTACCAACTGAGCAACTGGGGCTCTGAATTCGTTTATCATCCTATTATATTTTGTTTTTCGAGCTAACATTTTCATTTTTTCGGTTCTCCGTAGTAGGAACACTGATCTCTAACTGTAACTTCTGGATAGGGCAAGACATTTTGTTGACTTGAAGCCGATATGGAGGCCGCCATGATGGGGCACACTTTTCTTGATACCGCTATATTTCGTATATTTTTCATGTTAAAATACGCCGACATATATTATTTTAGGGTAAGTTTTTTTTAATTTTATTTTTAAACCCATTTTAAATGTAATCTGCTATTAAAATAGGAAGTAATTTGCAAGTCAAAGTAGAAGTAGTTAAAAAGCAAGAGCAAAAACTATCTGTTTGGCAATATAAAAGTTAATTCTATAAGAAGAAAATATAATATTTAAATATATTTAATACTTCTACAATGCTTTGATAATAAAAAAACCCACTAAATCATTTTTTTAAACATGTCGGGGCACCGTATGGCAGCTTTCAATTGGTTTCAACGCGCCCGTAGAGGAAACCAAGTTTGAGCCTTCCAGCAGTTACAGTTAGAGTTCAGTGAGTAGGAATCGCCGATATACCGGGAAATAAAATTTCTTATGAAGTCTCACTTGTAAAGATCCGTCACGTGTTAGAAGCACAAATGGGATCCACACTATAGAAATCCTATGTATGATATACCATAAGCAATGCAAAGTGACAAAACAAGATTAGTTTCCAAACACCCTCCTCCACGGAAGGAACGGATCTCCCATTAGCAAGTGCACAGAATCAAAATTGCACCTCTACATCAACCCTACCCCTATCCGCCAAAAGATAATTCCAGAAAGTAGCTCCCAGATTAAGAATTCCATCAGTGGTCGGGCAGTCACGCCGGCAATAATGAACGAGCGTTTCTGTGAGTTTTGCTAAACGAACTGGCAACGGCAGAGCACACCTAACTGAATCAGCCGAACGCAACAAGCGAGGACGGCTCCCTTAATTCCTGTAAACCAATCAGAACGCTTCCAGCGCGGCAGGGACTAATGACAGGAGCGGGACTGCCGGCGACAACTAGAAATTCGTTTACCTGCGGAAATCGTCACGTGTTGGTTGCGGGGGGGAAATCTCAGTTGGCCACTTTGGAAAAATCTGGCAACTCATTTTCGATTCTGTTGCGGGAGTTTGCGGGTTAGGACCACGGCAATCAGAAATTCTGAAATTAGCGGAACGGGCTCGTTTCTAAGTGTGTGTATTGCATCGTGTTGGGTTTGAATGATTCTGTGGAAAAATGGGATATATAAACGGGGTAGCTATTCAAAAATTATGACGAGGGGAGGGACTCAACTAGTTCCATTCCATAATATAAACGATAATTATCACTTTACTAATTAATAATTAACAATTATTTGTTAATTATCAATAGTTTGTTAATTATTAAGAGTTTAATTACCTAGTTAATTGCAGACCCCCAGTTGCTCAGTTGGTAAGGCGTTCAGCTACTAATCAGAGGATTGGTGGTTCGAATCCGTGCAATGGACTTGACATAGAAAAGTAAAAAAGTAGTGATCTTGCGATCGGAGGGTTGCCAGCTTCGCTACAAAAATACTAGAAAGTCGTCCAGAATATCCAACAAATTATACTGGCGTGTATACGGGACTGGTGCACCATAAATCTGATCGTGGTCCAAAGTCCCGACGTCTATTGAAGGCGTTGGGTGCCAGTTCAGGTGTTTGCTCGTCATCTGACCATGGTTCTAAAATAACGAGTTCATGTATGAATGTGTGTATGAATGCGTGTGTGAATGTGTATGTGTTTCCGGGTCTTTCCTTCGAGATTGACCCCGAACCGTCGCCAATAGCCCACTGTGCAGCTCTAGTGCGACTTTAATTAACAAAACCAAACCAAACCAACCTAGTTATTTGCATGCATTTTCTTAAGAAATTAAAAAAATTATATTTTGTATTATTTAAAATTACAATTGACCCTTTGAATACTGAATTGTTTGAAGATTTTTATGCCCATGGGACGGATTTGGTGAGGTGCAATTGATCCCATTCTTGACCGACCCTACAACAAATTGTTTGCGATCAACGGCCACTGGCGGGGGTGCCGCAATCATCAACCCCTGCTTCTTAAATTCAGATGACGAGACAGACTCGTTCACCGTAACTTCGCCCGAGTAAGCAGATGACGAGTCTCACTCGTCAAATGTACCCAGAGGGTTAACATCATTTTCATTAAATGTATGAAATATAATTTTATGAGAAAAAAATTATTTTGAGAAAGTAGTAGAAAATTTGGACTTGTAATTTCAAGGGGCTCGCGGGGCTTAAACCACCATAGCCCGTTACAAAGCAAATTGTATTGTACTTTTAAGTATTACTAGTATGTTTGGGTACCAGCAAACTCTTTTGATTGGTTGACATTATTGGATATCAAAGGGGATCTTAACCTTTACGAATAGATAACATGTGTCCCATAGATTTTACGAGGGGCTTGGGACAATTTTGACCACGATGGGGGTAAGAGTTTTTAAAACACGGGGGTCTAAAAAACCTGTTTCCGACAGAATAGGTAATTACATGGTTTCGGACATGTGACGCTTGACTAAGGGTTTCTAGAGATTGTCTTTAACTAGGCTTTTCAGTTTTTCAACCCCCCCAAGTGACCCTACCCCCATATGCGAATCTACCCGCTTTGAGGATGAATTTGTTAACGATCCATCCGTCATACAGTTATACGCCTCCTATTTTAAGGAAAGTCGTCCTTCCACAATGCTTTAAGAACTCTTTGGCCCATCACTCAAAGCGGCATTTTCTCCCCTCATTTAGGAGTTAGGCCAGATGCAGGACAACTGTTCTTTAACGGAGCCTACGTGAAAAGGGTGATACAGTTCCTTAGCAACTACTCGTTACATGTGCTATTGTATTAAATAGATACACTGGCTTTCAATATAGTACACTCAAACCTGTTTTTGTGCGGTCTTTTTTTGTGCGGTTTATTTTGTGCGGCATATGAACATTTCAATCAAATTGGAACATAATTGATTATCTGGCTACCGAGACATATACAAGCGTCTAGTGAAACAACAGTCGTCCCAAAAACTGATCACCGAACACATGGTAACTGAAAAAAATCAACTCTAAACGATAGTGCGAGGTAGTATCTTCAAGTGACGAAAGAGATTTTGAGCCAAATTCGTTCGCGTTTTGTCAGACTACGAAGGATAATGGTTATACGTTTTGAAAAGTTTTGTATGTATAAAATAAGTAAATAAAATATTTAAAAATGTTCGCATGTGTATTTTCTAAATCAGATTCCAAAAGGTTTGGCGAGATTACAAGTAGCTGTCAAGTCTTGTGTCTTGATTTCGTTTAAAAAAGCAATTCCTAGTTATTTCGTAAGGTTTTGAGTTATTTTCTATGTAAGACTTTTTTTATACGGTCCCTATCCACCGCATAAAAAAAATTTAATTGTGTTGCGAAAACTATTTTTTATAGCTACTCGTAAAGTTTTGTGTACATTTTTTATGCGTTTTTTATGCGGTCCCTATCCACCGCACAAAAACAGGTTTGAGTGTATATATATATATTTTTACTTATGCACAATTATGTAAATCAATAGTATATATTCTTACTCATACTTAGGAATGGTACAATTACAAACAGCTCAGAAATACATGTCTCAAAAACCTGTCGTAACTTTATCGTCTGAAGTTTTCAGGAAAATGCAAAAAATGTAAAGTATATTTTTTCCTTAAAGTACTTTGGTACTAAAGTACTTTCCCTTAGGTACTTTGAATATTAAAAAATGTAAATTATATATAGATATTAATTTTTATTATTTTAATTATAAACGAACTTCCAAAGAATACCCAAACGCATTTGGTTTGAAAACTATTTCAGCATCAAATTTTTTATGACTTTAAAATTTATGAGTATTACTAGAAAAAATGGAAATCCACCAAATAGTCATTAAAAGTCAAACTTGAGGGTTAATATAAGAAAGCCATACGACATTATTGGCTTAATAAAAGACATATTATGAAATTCATTATTTTCAGGGGATTAATTTGACTTTAGGTAAAATTAACTTATAAGTCTTGGCGTAATCAAATGATAAAAGAACGTATGTGTACTTGTTTAATTTCATCATAAATTAAGTACAAATCAATTTTAATTTAAAAAATTTTAATGACACCTCAAAAGCAAAAGTCAAAATTGATATATGCGATTTTTGGCTTAAAAAATATATTATATCTTGTTCATTTTTTTGGTAAGGCGATTTAATTATTGCCCTGGTGTCCTATCCCTTATCAGAACACGCAATTTTGATAGCAATTAATAAATCACTTTTCTAATATTTATAATTAATTTAGAATGAATTTAATCTTTTAATAACAATGAAAATAGAATGAAAGGTTTAGTCGAATTTACTTAATGTAAAACTTGCCAATATATTTAGAAGCTATGACACACTTTCGCCAAAGGCAGATTGCCAAAGTGTAGTCCTGTAATACTCGAAGGATAGCTCTCTCCGCTTATGGCTTGGCGAAACTATTTTATTTTGAGAGCATCCATTTAAAATTTATGTTTCCTCAATTTTATAACCATATATAGTCAAACCTAATTAGAAAAAAATACACAAGTTATGAATTTTTAATGTAGTTTTAAAACATTTAAAAAATATCAAAATATAAATGCATGTAAATAACTTAAATAATGCCATGTTTGTGTTTATAATTTACCATTTGTATTACACTGGGCCAAATGTATTACAATTAATTTTCCATTTGTATTACACTGGGCCAAATGTATTACAATTGATTTACTATTTGTATTACAATGGGCCAATTGTATTACAATTAATTTACCATTTGTATTACAATATGTTTTAAAATATTTAAAAATATTAAAAAAAAAAAAATATTTTAAATAATATTTTTTTAAATATTAAAAAAAAAATTTAAAAAAATATTTAAAAAAAAAATTTAAAAAAATATTTTTAAAAATATTTAAATTTTTTTTTTTTTAAATATTTAAAAAAATTTTAAAAAAAATATTAAAAAAAATATTAAAAAAATGCATGTAAATAACTTAAATAATACCATGTTTGTTCTTACAATTTACCATTTGTATTACACTGGGCCAAATGTATAACAATTAATTCACCATTTGTATTACAATGGGCCAATTGTATTACAATTAATTTACTATCTGTATTACAATAGGTTTTAAAACATTAAAAATATATATAAAAAATACATGTAAATAACTTAAATAATGTCATGTATGTGTTTATAATTTACCATTTGTATTACACTGGGCCAAATGTTTTACAATTAATTTACCATTTGTATTACAATTAATTTACCATTTGTATTACAATGGGTTTTAAAATATTAAAAAAAATATTAAAAAAATAAATGCATGTAAATAACTTAAATAATGCCATGTTTGTGCTTACAATTTACCATTTGTATGACACTGGGCCAAATGTATAACAATTAATTTACCATTTGTATTACAATGGACCAATTGTATTACAATTAATTTACTATTTGTATTACAATAGGTTTTAAAACATTAAAAATATATAAAAATAAATAAATACATGTAAATAACTTAAATAATGTCATGTATGTGTTTATAATATACCATTTGTATGACAATGGGCCAAAGGCAGACTGGCTGTACTATACCGTCTACATGTGACCATTTAGATGGTGTACACACAATAACTATAATACGGCATATATTGTTTAGGAAAATGAATCGTAAGTAGTTCTCAAAAACTACATTAAAAAATGCGTGATCTAAATATAAGACTACTTTATATCGAATAGATATGTGCAAATTTTAAATTGAAATTTTTATGAATTTTTATGAACATTTTCAAAATTGCAGATTTTTGTTAAAAAGTGAATTATAGAACCCCCAGAAAATTTTCCGCGAATTTCATACATGCATTTTTTTATACTTCTTGATGGTTTATACTAGTTAAATAATGAAGCTTATTGGTAAAATATGTATTTCAATTCGGATAAATATGTTCTATGATTTTGCTTTGTTTACATGGTTTAGATAAGCCGATTGGTCACCTCGCCCTAATTCATTCGTTGAAATCAGTTTTGAGGAGCGTTACCCATCCTATAATTAATTGGAACCACACTATTGGTATTTGTTATAACCGCTTACTTTTATGTAAAAAAAACAGTGGAATATTTTTTGAGCATGTCTAGAGCATAATAGTTCAGGTTAAAAATAAATGTATATTCTCTATAGACATATATTTTTCACTGCAAATAAAGGTACTTAAAACGAGTACTTGAATCTATTCGATTTTCTTTGAGTGCAATTGCAGCGTAAATAAGCGACGACGCACTCAAATTTAATCAACCGCAAAAGTGGGGAGTGTGATTTGAAATTGCAGCTTCTGTTCAAGCTATCTTGACAAAAGAACCTGACAAACTTAAAATAGCTATTCATAAAATGGTTTTACTCATTATTTGACATCGATTTCTTAAATAGAAACTGAGTTATTACAATTCAATGATCTTATTTCCCATTCTTTAGGCTCACCTTTAAACATTTATTCTGTTTATAAATTATTCACGTCACCTTGGTAGTACAACGGATAACGCGTTAGGCTGCGATGCCTGAGGATCTGTGCTCTATGCCCGGTAAGTCTTGGTTGCAATTGTCAATATTTATTGAAAGTGATTTAACAAGGCATCCCATGTAGGCTAGCATCTGCTCTTTTTACTCATTGTACTCATTTTTGAGTATATTTCTTTTTCAAAATGAAGCTTATGTATTCGGATTTATAATAAGCATCGAATGTATTCAAAAATGAGTATATTTTACTTATTTTTCAGTACCTATTTTTAACAGTGTATAATATGACACAACCTGTACTCGCAACAACCCTTCATCGTAAATGCCAAACGATATTTCCCCACACCACTGTCCCCCCAAACGATCCCCACACGCACAAACGACCCACCTCCATTTAGCACGGTCTAATGAACGCGAATGGAGAAGAGTTGAATTGTTTCAGGAAAAGGCTCGCCAGGTAGATACATATACCTCGCCTTGACACTTATTATGAACCGTGGGGTGGCAGTGGTCGTTCTGCTCGAAATGGGGGGGGGGATGGTTTTGGAAACGTGGTCGAATTAAAGAAGCTGCTTCGGGAGGATGTTTCTTACAATTATGTCCGTTTGCATACCAGAAAACGATTTGTTTTGAGGACGTGTACCCTTTTGTCCTTACACATAATATAAAAGCTCATAAATAATCCCTACTTTAAAATGTTTTTCAAATATAAAGCTTTTACAAGTACTTTCGAAATCCTTCCCTGTTGAAAATAGATTCTCAAAAATATGTAAAATGTACTAATTTTTTTATTACATTCGATGTTTATCTTGGCTCTGAATACATTGGTTTCGATTTTGAAAAATACATGTACTCAAAAATAAGCACAAATGATAAAAAAAAAAAGCAGATAGCCTAGATAGGCTGCCTTCATTAATCACTTCCAATAAATATAAAATATTTCAATCAATACTAACTGGGAATAGAACCTATGTCATCAGGCACCGCAATCCAGTGCCTTATTCGTTAAGCAAGTAGGATGAGGTAAATAAGTTATAAATAGAAAAAAATTTAAAAAGGTGTGCCAAAAGAATGGGAAGTAAGATAATTCAGTTGTAATATATCGGTTTCCATTTAAGCAATCGACATCAAATAATGTAGAAAACCATCTTCTGAACAAATATTTTAAGCGTGGTAGGTCTCTTTGCTAAGATGGCTTGAACAGAAGCTGAGATTAGTAGTATTAAATCACACTGCTCATTTTCGAGAAATTACGATTACTTAAATTTGAGTAAGTCATCGTTCATTTACGATGCAATTGCACTTAAAGAAACACGAGTATACTATTTTTTAAGTACCTTTTCTTGCAGTGTGTATTTTGTCCTTTTGGTTGTTTTTTGCGTCGTGCTATTAAAATACTCATTGGACTCGAGTGGAGAGTATCTTTACCAAATTAACGACCTGTTACGTTTTTACCTGTTTTTTTAAACTGTACGAAAACTGCATGTTTATAAAGGGAAAAAAAGCTTTTATTTTTATTTGCTTTTACTTTATCTAATTACATTTAAAAGATCAATTGGGTTATTAACATATTTTACAAACCAATTGCACTCCAAGTATATATATGATATTTGCGTTCTTTTGACATAGTAGTTATTTATCGTTCTGATCTTTATTTACAGACTGTTTTTTACGGTAAATAAAAACATCATAATTTATTTTTGATATGCAAGATAACAAGTTAAAAAAAATATCAATGTTTTTTAAACACAATATTATGCTGTTCTCGTTATTTTAACCCTTCGCACTCCGCTCAGGCGCAAACAGAACGACCAGTTCTTTGGTTCCCTGTCCTTTAAAATGAACTTGCGTTTAAAAAAAAACATGATCTTTTTTCAACTTGTTGTCTTGCAGATCCAAAATAGATTATGCTTTTGTTTTCCTCTAAGAGCAAAAAAAATACGGGGAAAAGAACATAAAGAGGAATAACGGTTCCGTAAAAAGAACGCAACACGCAAAGTGTTCTTGGAGTGCAAAGGGTTAAGTCATCAAAATAACGACGAGTTATTTTCTCGGTGTTCTTCAAAATGAACGTGAACAACACATTATTGAGTTAAAAAAATTATTATCCCACAAAAACTTTAATATAAATAACGTTCGTCATCTAGAAGCACCGAGCTAGTAATTTAAAAGTTTCTTCAGATTAAAATTACTCGCAACCATTGATTGTTTTCAAACATTCCACAATTGTCATAAACAATTTGCTCTTTGCACTCCGTTGGCACTCGTTCTTTTGGTTCCCTGTTTTTTAAAATAAATTAGAACAGCATGATCTTGTGTTTAAAAAACATCGATATTTTTTTCAACTCTTTTTTTTTTTGTAGATCCAAAACAGATTAGGTTTCTTTCTTCTATAAGCATAACAAATTCTAGGGAAAAGAACATAAGGATGAATAACTGTTCCGTAGAAAGAACGGAAAACCAAAGAATTCTTGGAGTGCAAAGGGTTAAATATATCTTTTGTATACTGGTATTAATATTTAGCATCACACATAATATTTTTATTTTTATAATTATCCATCCTTAAAGTAAATAGAACATTCTAAAGAATACCTTTTTAAAATGAACAAGTACAGAAAGTAATTGTTCTATAAAAATAACGCATATTATATACGTGATATTTGAGTGCAAAAGGTTAATTTTCAGTGATTTCTGCGACCTATTTTGGGTGAGCAGGTGTTTAGGGAATTGGGCTGATAAATGCAGATTTGAAACTTATTTAACTTGTCCATATAAAATAAAATATTTCATGAATTTTTATTTATTATTTAGATATATGAAATTTCGGAAAACGCCTATGTGTTTTGAAAGTAAGAATTTAAGGGGATTGGAAAAAACGAATTCTTCAAAATATTGTTTTGGGGATTTTTACATAATTTTTTTTCTTGATGAGCTACCTTTAAAAGGACATATTAATTTTATTTTTACTACAATTCAAAAGTAATAAAATATATTGTTTACTCTTTTTAACAGGTAATATTTGTCTTCTTTAAATCCATTTTTCTCAAAAGAAGTTATAAAACAGAATGCTTGTTTAAGAGGTGTGCCAAAAGAATGGAAATTAATGTAATTGAGTTGTAATTACTCAGTCTCTAGTAAAGCAATCGACATCAGATAACGTGAAAAACCATCTTTGTGGACGCTTTTAAGTTTGACAGATTATTAAGATGGCTTGAACAGAAACTTGGATTAATAATATGGAACCCCACTGCTCATTTTTGAGAAAGAACGTTTGCTTAAATTTGAGTGCGTCGTCGCTCATTTACGATGCAATTATACTCAAAGAAAAACTAGTAGGTTCACATACTCATTTTTAAGTACATTTTTATACAGTGTTCTATATTGAAATATGTTTTTTATAAATTACTTTTAGGAATGTGTTGAAAATATAAAATACTCAAACTTACATTTTTGATATAAAAAAATACGTGTTAAAAACAAATGTCTTAATATTTACAAAGTTATTGGTCCGTCGAACTACTATCCAATGCTCTCCTCGCGCAAGAATTACTTTCCCCCACTTTGTTATTACAAAGTTACATTCGGATCCATCCCAAAGCAATCGCCACAAGTTAGTCCACAGGTAGGAATGAGTCATCAGTTCCCGATTATCCCGGGGCTCCATCCATACCAGGGAAAAAAGAGAAGAAGTTCTTTCGGGGGCTCAATCAACTTCCCCAAAGAGAAAAACCACTTCGATTTGCCTGAGATAAATACCCTACTCATCCCGAACACTATTAGTCCCCCTGCGCTCATTCCAACTTCTGTAGGAACACATAGTTCCCCTTAATATTCCACTTTGCTTTTTCGGGGGGGAGGAGAAGAAGAAAAGAAGAAGACGCGGAGGGGGGAAAAAAAGAAGAAACAACAAGTCGAAATTGGAACGGGCGTGCCGCTTTCTTAATCTAAGTAAAAGTGAAACGACAGAAACAACGGAAAAGGGAAAAAGAATGGAACTAAAATAGGGAAAAAAGATTTCTTCCATCCCTTTTCCCCTCACGCCGTTCTTTTCCGCCCTAGAACCACTTTCACTTAAGCGCGGAACAATGATACAGAGAGGTGAACTCTAAAAAAAAAAATCTTCCATCCCAAAAAGGCTGCCCATTTCTAGAGTAAATTAAAGACATGTATCATGACCAGGACTACCAGTGTGTCCTGTAATTGAACTGGTTTTGCCTGGAGAAGGGCTGCAAATAATAACGGGAAATAATAAAAGAAATCTTGCGACATTTAGTCGAGGAGAAATGTATCTGTGTTACCAAAGCTAGGGATTGCCTGCCATTTAGTCAACGGACAAGGGAAATGTCAATTTGCAGCCAAATAATTAAGTTTTTCGCCAATAAAAGGTTAACAATAAAGAATGGGAAGGGGAGTTATTTAGCTTATTGACATTGGCTGGCGGCGTTCTGTTGCCATTTCTTTTGTCGAAGATTGGAGGTCACTTAGGGATATTGATGCTTTCGTTTGGAGACATCTTTAATTAATTTCTCATCAGTAAGATAATTATCGTTAGTGAAATTACCGTTAGCTAATGTGATTTTATTAGTATTCGTATTTGTTTCATTTCTTCTTTGGGCTAACGAAATCTTGTTTAAGTATCACTATGTAAGGAAAGTGGCCATAGTATTGTATAATAGTATTATTCAGCGAAGTTATTTATAAAAAGATATAATAAATTATTATTAAAATACGGAAAATAGGAATTTAAAAAAGTGTAAATTTAAATTAAATATAAATTTAAATACATTTCATATTATTAAACTTAAGCTTTGATCTTTTTAAAAAAAAAAAAAAAAAAACTTGGTTGAATGGAGTATATTTCAGCTAAAAATTAATTTTTTGGTGATTTAATTCAAGTCCAAGTCGATTTGTTAGAGAATACATAAAAAATATGAAAAATACATCAAAACTTCAATATGAAAACTGGAAAAGAAGAATTATTTACCAATATTCATAGATTTTTGTATACAAATAATTTTTTTTAATACATTCAAAGGAATATATTGGAAGCAATTGACCTTATTTAGCTTTTCTTTAAAGATTTGCAAAGTGGGTAAAATAGGTAACCGATTTATAAATGCTAAATAATAAGACATTCGAAAAAATTTAACATTTTTCAAAAACACAAAAAAAAAGTATATTTAACACATTTAGAAGACAATATATTTAACATTCTCGTCTCGATTAGTTCAAAAAGACAGTAACCATGAACGCCGGTAATTATTTACATGCATCAATTTATTTTAGTTAAACTATTTTTTTACTAGACTACAAGAAACTATAAAATACTAGAAACTAAACTAAACGACGATCCGCCTACCTGTAGGAATCGAAAAGACTTCAAAGAAAATCCCAACCGGTATTTCTTACTGGTGTCGGCGTTTTAGGGTTAATATTATCTGTATGTATATAAAATATGTTACATATTTCTTTTTTTTAAAAAACTGTCAACCAGAAAAATACATTTTGATAGCAAAACGATTTTTATTTGATTTAATCGTTACCACAAAACATATATTTTTAAATATGGTAAATACGGCACAGATTCTTAAAGCAAAATAAACCTCAAATTGTGCTAGCAAGTGTTCTTGTTAGAAGATTATAAATAATAAAAAATTCGATTTTTAGAAATAGCAGATTACAACTTGCTTTTACAAACATTATTACAAAGCCTCTTAATAATCAAATATACCGATTGTTTGATAATTGGTAGTTTTATTTATTTATTTTTATCAATTTACTAATTTGACTAAATATTTTTTTTACAATGTTTTTTTACACGAAACACATTCTATAATTTCCACTAGTTACCTCCCCCCCCCATTTTAATCCATCTATGAATCGAAGTAGGTTACATTAAAACAAATTTAAATATATTTAACAACTCAGAATTAGGTTAAAAAAACGCTTATGTTTTCCAAACATTTTCATAATCTTTTTAACAATTGTTATATCACAATTTTTTTCGTATAAAAATGGGTATTTAAATTTGGTAAAACCGCCTTTTTTAATCAATTCCCACACTTTACCCTAACATAGAAACATGAATAAACGTTTATTGAATGTTTATTACATTTTAATAGGTTTTTTCACACATTATTAAAAAAACTATTAAAATTGAAATACCCATAAATACGTTATTCGACTTATACCATATTAATTCTTTAGTATTAAGAAAAATCAAAAAATATGTTTCAAATCTAAAAACATTGAAAATAACTAAATATATCCAATTGGAATAAAAAAATAGTATCTGGCTGATATCGTGCGATTTTTGTTAAGCAAATATTGAATCCAGAAATATTTTTTTTATTATACTCAATCACTTTGCCGAAAGTAAATATCCCAAAAACGCAACATTATTTGATTAATATTTGTTTTACTAGAGTGTTATAGTTTTTTATATTACATTAGTGCATGGATGTATTACAAGATTTTTACTGCATATTTTCGTTCTCCGTGAAAATGAAGGACGATCAATTTCTGTAGGTAGGTAATACAATATTTTCAAACTTATTAGAAAAGGTCAGATTCTCACAATATGATTAAGAGTTTTGGCGTACATTATCTATTCTGTTTACCTTTTTTTTAAAAAAGGTTATTTTATTTTTTCCTTTTTTTAAAAAAGGTTATTTTATTTTTTCCTTTTTCATTTTTTATTTAACATGGGACTTCGCACCCTGCTTATTCACTAAGAAATGCAAGTAACAATTTGTGGTCACATTTTGTCTGTACAATGTATATTGAAATACAATTCTTATCCATGCCAATAAATTCTGGGTGAAAGAAATGTCATTGTTGTATAATCTTTATTCAACAATGGAAATATTTTGAAATCGGATAAATTGTTTTAAAAAAATCCGATTAATCGCTATTTCCGAATATATAACAGCCGGATAACCGACTATTTTTTTTGCAGTTTTTGCCAAAATGGATTTGTTTCTATCCAACAAAAAATAATTTTCGAAATCGGATGATACTTTTTTTTCAAACAGTCCGGTTAATTGAGAATTCCGTATAGTTAAATGCCGGATAACCAGATATTTTTTTCAAATGATGCATATCTGAATGAGAACAGAAATCTTGCGGGAATATACATAAAAAAATATTTATATAACAGTCGAATTGATAATCTCCCTCCTTATGCGCGCGATTTGGCGGTTTTAAATTAAAGTTTCTGGCGGTTTTGATTGGCGCGCTATTCAGTCGGTTAAAAATATTTTATAATTTCCGTATCAAAAGACATGTCAACATTGTGAAAATGTTGTAAGATACTACAAATAAGAAAATAATTAAAATATACATATTTATTCTTACAAATAATTAAAACAAATGTTTCATTATTATGATCTTGCTATCTTCGATCAAACAAAATGATTGCAAATGCTTAGAAAAGGAAACTGCTTTTATTTGCATAAAACAATTATTTAGCTTTAAGCTTTAGAGCTTAATTTACTTGTGTCTTATTCACGTACGAAATATACAAAGGTTAGTAACATTGTACTTTAAAAGTAATATTGTTACTAACAAGAAAGTCAAGAATCTTCAGGATAGGCTGATTTTTCAATTATTATTTTTCTCGCCAAATGAGATTATATCTCTGCAACATCGTTTAAAACCAGGAAGGGTTACATTAATATAAATTATACTTAATGAAACTTCAGAGCTTTATGTATTCCTATATTATATCATGTATTTTAACAGTGCAAATAAGGGACTTTTTTTTATCATTTTTTTTTTAAATTTTGAACGAGAATATTATTGCAATTCATTTATAAGATTTAGAACTTGTGTGACAGCATCGAATCAACCACAGCCACGTGTTAACGCTTCACGGCATCAACCACTGTCACGTGATAACGCTTCACGGGCATCTCAATCATTCGTTCCTCCGTCCGACTCACTGAAAGGGGAGGGGGGTACAGTGAGGTTCACTACATCTACCCGATACTCCCGCTTAGGCGAGAGTGATCACTTTGGCCTGACTGGCAGAGTATCGGCGTAGCAAGCCGAAGTTCCTCGGTTGGATATCGAGTGTAGTCAAGTTGTCTTACTGCTACAAATCAATTAGAATGCGTTCTTTACGCCAAATACTCCATACCTAGTGTAGTTTATTTTTTACTAATATTATGTTTAAAATACTAAATGCTGATGTTACATAATACATTTTAAATATTTCTAAATGGTGAGGGCATAAATGTACTTTCAGGAAATAAGTAGAGAACCTTAAAAGTTAAAAAATAGCTTTCACATATAAATTTATAGGTTTTTTAATATTATAGTAAAACAAGAATACTTGAAAGGAAGTATCCCCTCAAATTATAAATTGACCAAGCATTAAATAATTTATTATAAATATACTTATATTGATATAAAGTATAATATATTTTGATAACAGTATGATATATTAACCATTAACAGTTTTATTATACATCTGAAAACTTTAAATCGGTTTTTCTCAGTGTTCATTTATTTTCTGCATCTAAAATGCTAAGGTTTATTTTTGTAATAAAAATATAGCTTCAATTTTTTTGTGTAAATGTTATGGATGTATTTTTGATATAATTGGGCATGGAATAAGATCTTGGATATATGGTTATATATTTATAAAATTTCAGACATAAAATTTATGATTTTTTTTGGAGGGATTTTGAGAAGAAATAATATTTTATAAAATATAATTTTAGTATCATCTACTATTCCCTGCTCACTTTTGTTTAATATATTTCAAGAAATGTAAAAAGAAAATTTACTGATAAAAATTTAAAACTCGGAAAGTAATTGGAAATTAAAAAAAACTAAATTTTTTATTTAAGAAAACTATTTATTCTGAACATATTAAGAAACTAATAAGAAATTTTTTGACAATTTTGTCATTAATTGTTTATTCAAGTATCATGTATCCAACATTTTATTGAAAATATTTTAAATAAAAAAAAGTTTTAAAAGGGTAGTTGTTTCGTTGAATAACAAATAATAGTGCTACTGATATTCTTTTAAAATTCAATTGATTTATAAATTATAATATTATTTATTCAACAGTTTGTTGTAAATGAAAAATTGCCAAAATAAAATTATTGCCTAATGTCGTGTGGAGAATAATATTATTACACAATCAATCCAAATATTCGAGCTATATTAGAAAAGAAGTTAATAAAACTAATTATACACCCATTGAAATAGTTACTGTGGTAATAAAAGTAAAATTGGGAGCATAAAGTAACTGGATTAGTTAGACAATAGTAGCTAAGCAACTACAAAGTCGAAAGACTCGTATAGTTGTTAAAGTAGTACAATGGTTAAATATTATGTCGTAAGTTAAAGAATCGAACACCCAATCACTGATGGTTATTACTGACTATAAAAAATACACTATTAAAAGATAATTATTTATTTAAAGTTATATTGTAAAATACTAAAAACTGAAAGAGAACTTTATAAAAATTATAATAAATTAATTAAATTTAGATAAATAAGTATAGTCAAATTTCCATATTTATTTCAGATTCATACACTTACATAGCAAACATCAGATGACTCTGTGTAGCTTCTATATATGAAGTCTGCTGTATATATAAGTGTTCAGGAGATGTGATAAATTTAAACCAATGGGTTATCGTCGCACATGAATGGATAACACTTTATTAACCTTTTCACATGGGCTCCATAACAGAAAAGTTACGGATAAAAGTTCCACTCTAAAGATAAAAGTTTGCCAGGGGAATTTTTAAATGCAAAGGTGGGGGGGGGACATTTCGCTTTGAGAAGTGGGAAAAAGAGCTCTCAAAGTTTTGTGGAAGATGATTTGCTTTACAATAAGAGGTGTGTAACTGTATGGCGGAGGGATCGCTAACAATCCTTACTCAAAACTCGCAGATTCGAGGTAGGACCATTCAAAGTGTCAAAATACTGAAAAACGCAATCGAAAAAGATCAGTAGAAACCATTATCGAAACGTCACCTGTCTGAACAGGTGTAGTTACTTGTTATGCTGCAAACAGCATATTTCAGACAACACGTTTTTTAAAAAAATTTACCCTTTACCATGGATCAACACAAATCAAATGTTAACAGGTTACATTGGAGAAGTGCAGCTCAAATCTTTATTGAAGAAAATAAAGGGAAGATATGTGACGAAAAAAATATTATAGCTTTAAAATACATAAAACTCGTTATAGTAAATAGGATAAAGAATGAATATTAAATAAATGCGTTACAGTTAATTGAAATTTAGATTACTTTTATTACACAAATTAATAAAATTAAGAATAATAATAATAAAAAAATTTAAATAAAAAAAAATTGGAAATTGTAATAGGGCCTCCTTATATAAAAGTAATACAACAAGGAGAAATCGCAACACTCTTACAATTTATGCAAATCGCATTTCCCAGCCAACCGCAAAAAGAAATCCCCCTTCCCCCCGCTCCTGTGGCGTCCGCTCAAAATCAGGGTTAGGGAGCGCGGGGAGGACCTACTGGGAGCGGCGGAGTTATTATTCGTCAAGTGACAGAATCACTGTCACAGGACACTTGCCCCGTGACAGACGACCTGGGATGAATAAGAGGAGGGGGTGGGGGGGCAGAATGGACTTCCATTAATCCCCCACCCCCTGCTCTGCCACCGCAACCTCCGATGGGTCACGTGACCATTTTATAATTAGCCTCACGTGCCCTCCCACTCTGCTTCTGATGTTCCAAGTTGGCGATTATTCGCCCGTTTGGCAATACTTCATATTTGACTTTTAAATTGGATGAAAATGACAAAGAAAATTGTTTGCAATGAATGTGTTTATTTGAAGTATATAATTAATATTACTTTATTTCTGCGAGTGATATATTGACTGATATTAGTCAATATATGTAACGCATTGCGTTTTGCATTCACCCGGAATCGAATCCGGGACATGTTACGTCGATACTTTAAACATCGAGCTAAAAAAAATACTCCAGCCCGAGTAAAAGTATAGGGTATTTAAAGTGACTACCACATTACCCTCACTCAGAGAGTCATACATGGGTACGAATAAAAAGCACCTATGAAGTGTATCATGTGGGTGAAGATAAGCAGGTCTGTGTGAAGACTGTGGTGTGGTAGAGGCTATGTTCAGGCCAGGTCACCAATGTAGCGCAATGCGTTTTGCAAGTCTAATGTGTTACAGGAAAAACAACTTTCAGAGAATTGAAAAAAAATATGAGTTTCATGAAATTTCCGTTGGAGAAACAAGAAATATAGAAGAAGTTAATCTCAGAATCAAACTCGGAACGTTCGGAATGCTACGCCGATATTTTAACAGTAGAGCTAAAGTAATTACTCGATCCAGAGAGAAAGTAAAGAATATTTGAAGTGGCCATCACATATATGTTATGGACCATCGAAAATTTATTAAATAATGTATAAAATATCATAAAAGACTTCTCCAATACTTTTGATAATTGCCAATAGTGTGCCAAACATACATAATTCTTTTATCACATATTGATAGAAATGGAGATTTTTTTTGGGGTTGGAGAGCGTTTGTACGGCTCAACAAAGCTCATTACAGATATGAAAAAAATTAAATTAACATCCTTGTCCGAAATTCTATTCCATTTGTATACTTTATCTATTCAATATAAAGATTATGCAACAAAACATCAATAGTGCTAATATATAACACACATTTTCCAAAACTATATATGACTATAACTTCATGGAATACAAAATTTAAACTAAATATAATGCATTCAGAAATATCTTTTTGTGGTAGTATATATGAACTCTGATAAAGTATTTTATATTTTGTTTCGTTAGTAAGAAATAAATCATTAAATTTTTATTTTATCCATTTTTTTTTAATAATCATAAGTTTGTTTTCCATTAATATATTATACTTAGTTAATATATTACTATTATTTGCTAAAATATAACTTATTTTTATAATAATATACAGTTGAAGTATCCGGTACAATTGGGACCAGATCCCATCCGGATTATCGAATATCCGGACAATTGGATAAGTCACAAAATAAGGTTATTTTTTAGTTAAATTAATAGTAATTTAATTTAATGACAGTAAAAAACAATATCATTCACCGATAAGAAACTTTTAAAATGATGAATGCTCTGCTTTATTTCATTCGGATAACTTAAGTTCGGATAACTGAAGTTCGGATAATTGGAGATCGGATAACTGAAGTTCGGATAATTGGAGTTCGGATAACTGAAGTTCGGATAACTGAAGTTCGGATAACTGAAGTTGGGATAACTGAAGTTCGGATAACTGAAGTTCGGATAACTGAAGTTCGGATAATTAGATTTCGGATAACTGAAGTTCGGATAACTGAAGTTCGGATAACTGGAGTTCGGATAACTGAAGTTTGGATAACTGAAGTTCGGATAACTGAACTTCGAATAATTGGAGTTCCACAGTATATTGCCTGAGGGAAGTTTATTGAAGCAAATTCAACATACACATATACAAATTGTCTAAAAATGGAAAATACTTTACAGAAGTTTTACAATTTTTATGTAATATATTATAATATATTTACACGAAAAAACTGTAACACCCTTTTAAATACCCTAAATTAGATAAATGGTAAAAAAATTATGGAGAAAAATAAATCGCCAATACAAGGCATTTGGCGTGTTTCCTTCTAAATTGGCGGCATTGAAAAATCTTTAAACAGTAACCATTCACACACCGTATAGGGGGGGGTTGTGTAAAAGATAAGGTGCACAGTAAGGTCAAGGGAACTATTTGATGTCTCTTTTCAGAGAATGCATACTCAGAGAGACGACAGTGTTAAACGGTCCCTGGGGGGTTGCGGGTACTTTGGAGGGGGGTACTGTGGCGACTTTCCTTTCTCGGTCTTTCATTATGAATGCGAATCAGCTTTGATGCCTCGCTCACTGCTTAATTTGTAAAGACACTGTTTGACAGCACGCAGTGAGGAGTGCAAATTGCGAAAGCTCTTTCGTGATTGGGAAAGTGGGGATTTTTATAATGTTATTTATATGTTTGATACAGTGTGATAATAATTTATAAGTTATATTTAGCATCGAAGTATTATTAGTTAATATTTAAATATGGATAATTGTGCGGTGAAATTGTGAGTTTTTTCTACTGAAAATTGTTTTAATTTATGTTTACAATGTATGTAAATTTTAAATATTTATATTTCCAATCTTGTGAATATACGGGGCCAATCTGTCCATCTACCTTCCAGCCTGCCGGCCTGCCTGTATATATATATATATATATATATATATATATATATATATATATATATATATATATATATATATATATATATATATATATATGTATGTATGTGTAGTGTTTATCATTTAGATGGGGCAATCGTTAGTTATTAGATAGGTTCAAGGAGTATGATATCAAACAAAGGCTGAGTTCACATCTTTTTAAATATTAATAACAACCGAAAAATTATTGAATGATTTAAAAATGTAATGCATATTCATTTTTATAACCATTTTTTTAAATAATGCTGCGACGTGCTCAAAATTTAAAAACGATCTACCACATTTCAAAATGCAACAAGTCACTTTCTATTGGAACGCAATCTCACAATTCCACTATTGCTTATTAAAGCACATAACGAAAGTCCCAAACAAAACTCACAATCAAAACCCAAAACAAAAAAAAATCAATCCTAAAACCATCGGAATTCCATGACGAGAATGAATCGATCTCTGTAATCGACGGAAGCCCAATCGACCACATCCAGAATAATTCCTCAATTACGAATCGATTCCAACAGTTACAACCGCCCGCCCAGCCTTGAACGTCTACCAGAAAAGCGCCCTAACAAACTCCTATAATCCTCATACACGGGAAAACGATCCTCCAGCTCCAGTTATTTCCATCACTTGGACTCGGTTTTGGAGATTGGAGAAAAATTGAAATAAAAATCGATGCCGGAGAGGATCAAGTAAATTGCATCGGATAACATGCCTGGGGAGATTGAAAAGTAACTGCGATTTTCGGGATTTGTTTGTTTTGTTGGTGCCCCACCCCCATCGCGTCTATCTTGTTATTCGACAGGGGGGAGGCATTAAACCGATATTGCCGTGGGATTGAGGCATCCTGATATAAATGGATAGGTTATTTTTAACTCATTTGTTTTGTGGGTTTTTAAGCCCCATCTCTTTTTTCCTTCTCTAACCATCCTTCTTTCTTCCTGCCTCTCCATCTCTCTCCTTTCCTCCTGCTCTCTCCTTATATTTCCCTATATTCCTCTCCCTTCTGCCATATCTCCTACTCTATGCATTTTTCTCTCTTTCTCTCTTGTTCTCTCCCTCTCTCTTCTACCATATCTACCTCTCTATGGCTTTTTCAAGGATGTCCAACGTGTCGGTATGATGATGACAAAGGCTCAATAACACACTACATTTACAACTGTGCAGAGTTTGAACACATTAGATTTAACACCTTTCCACTTAACTTTCCAGCAGTCCCGCTCTCTAAACTTTTACTCACAAAGGTACATATAACTTTCCTGCAGCACATCATAACATCTCTCTTAGACAAGATGGGTATCTAAAGTAAACTTAGCTCTAGGAACTTCAACATTTCGTAGAGGTCACGAACTTTTTGACCCTCAGACAATTAACGTTGCGTAGTTCACTGGATCACCCGGCAGTTATTGGTACGCCAAATGCCCATGATGAGATATGAACGCTACAGAAAGCCTACCTCAACGATTGTGTTTCAATTATCTGCCATGGGTTTTTTGCTTTTATTTTTTTTACATTTTTATATGTTTCTTTTTATTTATTTAATTATTTATTTTTGCTTTTACATCATTTGTGAGGGGAATGTTCCACAAATAGAGAAAACACTTGTATATTGTAACATCTCAAAATTTGTTTAAACCTCTGAGTGTGGTGCTCAAAAAATTATTATTCTGTCAGATAATAAGAAGTACAAAATGTATGAAGAAAATTCTACTGTAAACTCACAAACTGTAAAATTCTGTAAAGCATGCATATTATAGAAAATAATAAAGTTGGCGTTTGGTGGTGGTTCCGTGGGGGGTGGCCTTGCTCTGCTGGCCGAACCTGCGGTTCCATATACCCGTATATCCTTCGGGAGATGTCCGGTACATACGTCTATTTCATATCTACCTCTCTATGCCTTCGTCTTTCTTCCTATCGCTTCCACTCTCCTCCTATATCCATCTCCCTTCTACCATATCTCCCTCTCTATGCATTCTTCTCTCTTTTTCTCTCCCTCTCCCTTCAACCATATCTCCCTCTTCATGCGTGCTTCTGTCTTTATATCTCTTCCACTGTCCTTCTCTATCCCTCTATATCCCTATATCCCTCTCCCTTCTACCATAACTCCCTCCCTATGCATTATTATTTCTTTCTATCTTTCCCAATGTGCTTCTCTATCCCTCTCTCCATCTCTATCTCGATATTCCTCTCCCTTCTACCATATCACCCTCTCCCTCCATCCTTCTATCTTCCTATCTCTCTCGCTCTCCTCCTCTCTCGCTCTCTCCTCCTCTATCTTCATACCTCTCTTCCTTCCACCATATCTCCCTCCCTCTCTATTTTTATATCTATTTCCCTTTATCTCTCCCTCTCCTTCTCTCTATCTATTTTTATATACCTTCCCATGTCGTTTGTCACTCTCTATATCTCCCTCTCTATCATTACTTCCCTCTATATCTCCCTTTCTCTCTTCTACTCTTTCTCTCTCTCTCCCTCATTATATGATCTTCCATCTCTTGTCTCCATCTCTCTATCCATGCCGTTTTTCCCTCACGCACCATCTGTCCGTTTTTCCCTCTCCTCCCTTATATCTTTCTCTCAATTTCCATCTATATCTCCCTTTATTTCCCTCTATCTTTCTTTCTTTCTTTCTCTCTATCTACTTTCTATCTTCTTCTTTCTCACTCTCTCTCTCCCTCCTTCTATATCTATGTTCCCTCTCTCTCTGTCTGAAGGTATTCTGTTAATAAAGTTCGATGATATTTCATTTAGAAGAATAATGTAAGCGTTTCGCAAAAAAAATAACTTTAAGTATATTTCTAAAAAAATATTTTTTATGAAATTTTTTAAAAATAGATGTTGATATATGTGCATTTAAAGTTTAAATATGTAAAAAAAATGTTAGATCATTAAATTAATTGTTTTTTTTAAATGCATAAGATACTACTTAGTCATTGTTATTAATTGCATTATAACATTTTGAAATGTTTCCGAAGTTCCTAAATATTAAAAATGTTATGTAAGTCAAAAAATATTGTAAAATGTTATAATTAATATGCTAACAATGACCAAGTAGTTGTGTTATGTGCGCAAAACCAGTTCAATTTAGATTAATAACAGGTTTTATTTTGTTTTTGACATTTAGTTCTTTATTTGCATATATATCAAAATATTTATTTTTCAAATTCTTCACAGAGATAAACACCTATTGTTTTTTAAAAGTAGACATACATTTATTTATCTTTTGTCATACAATTAGAATATTCTGTTACACAAACAGCGAGGTTTTTTTTAATAACTAGTATTGTTTTTTTTAAGTACAGTTAAGTTGAAAATGCATAATTTCGGAAATATTTTATGAAAGTCAAACATTTTTCTCAAAATGTTTTCACTATTAAAACTATTATTATTCTTTTCCCAACTATATACTCTTAATAACTAAAAATTTTCAAAACTTAAAAATTAAAAAAATAATAATCAATTTTAAAAACTTTCCTTAATTACAAATTTTAAGTAATTGCCAGTACAACAATTAATTTTTACAGAATATTGCTATTATTAGGGTACTTTATTTGAAACGATAAATTTAACTATTGTAACAGGCGAACTAAAAAAAGTAGAAATTGACCAACATATATACCTACATTAAGATGAGGTTTTCTAAACTTCAAATACTAATCGTTTTTTTAAAATTCGTAGATTTTTTGAAATTTAACATGCGTTTTCTTCAATATATAAACTATGGTATAATGAAATAAAAAAAATCGGGGTGCCTATGGATCAACTTTAAGTTTGTTAATTTTTTAAACAAAATTGAATATCTTTGTGTATAAATTATAATTACGCTTTTTTTACGTTGTATTTTAATTTAGTTATTCTAACAACGTTATAGAAGAAAATTAAAAAGAGAATATTGTAGAATTTCAAAATTTCCGACGAACAAACACGAAAAATTTGACGTATAGGATTTCTGCGTAATTTTGATGACAGTTGGAAATACAATTCAATTACAGGCAAAACAACAAACGAAAAACTTGACGTATAGGATTTCTACGTAATTTTGATGACCGTTGGAAATACAATTCAATTACAGGCAAAACATTACGGTACATTTTAAGAAAGTTTGATATCCCAACAAAGCAAGTGCCATTATCCAGGTAAGCTATCGTATTTGTTTTCGGAAAATTAAGAATATCTGCTATATAAAGGAAATTATATTATATAATCATACAACTATTTTTTTAATATTGTATTTTTATACAATTCACAACTGACAAAAAATAAAAAAGTTATCCAACAGTATGTATACAACGCAGTGTGACAATTAATATTCCACTAAACAATTTCTCCATAGTGTATCGTTACCGCAACAATCAGAAATTACAAGCTGCGACGTGACCTAAGGAATATTCAGTCAGCTGTGTTAATCTTTGTCCTATAAATTAATGTTACATACGCATAATAGTATAATATATTCAGACAATTGTAGACTATAGTGAATGTTTTGCGCATCCGAGAGACCAGAATTCTAGTTTACTGAGATTTAATGGTTAGATTAACATTGCCTACTATGATAATGACATGAATGTGGGATTGTCCAAGTCTTGTGTTGTATAGATAATGTACTTACAATTATCTATATATTTTTATGGGTAGTATAATAAGACAGTATATGGAGCAGTTTCGCATGTTAGTTTTTTTTTCTACTTTTAAATTAAAAATAAATTGTAAATTGTTATCCAGTTATTATAACTTAATATACTGTATTCTCCGATTTATAATGGTACCATTTATAATGATACCTGGTACCAATTTATTTTAAATTTAATCCAAGAACACTGTAAACTAAAGTTGTTTCAAAAGGTGTACATGAACGTACTTATTTTTTTAGTAAGATTGCATCGTAAATGAATGATAACACAATCAAATTTAAGTAATCGTAATTTCTCGAAAATGAGCAGTGTGATTTAATACTGCTAATCTTAGCTTCTGTGCAAGCCATCTTGACAAAGCGACCTGACACACTTAAAACAGTTGTTCAGAAGATGTTTTTCAACATTATTTGATGTCGATTTATTAAATGGAAACTGATTTATTATAACTAAATAATAAAAATCCACCGAGCTATATTTCAGATTAAAAACAATCTTAATTGGCTTTTGCTTGAAATATTTGAAAAATATACAGGTTGCTTTTTTGGATATATTTTTAATAATTTGTGGTTGCAACCTAGTTAATAATCAACTATTTTTATTTGAAGTATATTTTAATGGAAAAACATAAATGATAACAAATTATAATTTTAGGTCATATACAATTTTTATATTGTCAGTTCTGCGTTCAGCGCTATTGATATATTTACACAATAATATTGTAATAAAATATATAAAAGGTAAATGCACTTTAAGTTAATGCATTTTATTTATGGTTACAGTTCTAAGCTAAAGTAAATTTTAAAGTTTAAGTACACTTTATTTAACCTTAAGGTTTAAAGTATACAATAACAAATATTTCCCATTACACATATGAAAACCAATTTCTTCCCAACCAGAAATATATAATGGAGAACTGAAACACTAAATACGCTATCTTACATGTCACAAACATTTTACACAACATTAAAAAAATATCCAAATATATTTCATTGCCTTTAAAAATAGTTCAATTTTTTCTGAATCTAACGACGCAAACTTATATTTCTACGATAAGTAGGACACATTATATTTTGCAAATCAATATTGAGCTTTGGTACAAGATTTCCAGAATACGTTGCTTTCAACAAATTTTTCTCAGTGATGACTTTTATTTCGTTTGGTCAAATTTTACATTATATGAAATTAGACGTATTTGATAAAACTGCACTAATTTTTTTCAGTGTAGTTTCAAACATATTACTTTAATTTGTTCTTAGGAATTTGTAATGTATACGTTATATATCTTTAGTATTTTTTAAAAATACTTTGGTAAGTGAAAATAGTGATTTTTTAAAAAAAAGTATTTATAAAAAAAATTATGTTGTAAATGATAAATATCTGTAACTACAGTTTGTTAAACACCTTCTTTTGTTTATAAAAAAATACATAACAATCGAATCTATACCCTCTCGACTTGGCGCGTGATTTGGCGGTTTAATTTAAAAATTTTGGCGGTTTTATTTTGGAATTTTGGTTAGCGCGCTGTTCAGTCGGTTAAAAATAGAAATGTTTTTTTCATCGGAAAATGTTTTTTTAATTATATCAAAAATAAGAATGGTCAGTTTTTGTAATTCTTTTTAGTTATATTTTTTAAAAAATTGTTGAACGTATTATTATATTAATTTGCTTTGGACGCATATTCGAAAACATTATAATGAAATCTGCAAAATTAAACTAAAACCATTTTCAACACCATTTTCTATATGTTGAAACTCTCTTTTAATCCATTTCGCTGTCTACGCTAAAGTAGAAAAGCCATTTTTCAGAGTTTTGGCCTATTTTTTTTTAATTTGTAACTCCTTAGCGCTTATGGTCATGATATCACGTCTAGAGATTTCCAGTTTGTCTTCCAATACACCTAATTTTTAAATTCATAATTTTTTTTTCATTTTAACATATTTTTAATTTAAAGTTTTGTGTTAAAACACATGCCGCCATCTCTTTAAGGGAGACCTGGGACCCAAATCTTAATTTGTTTATTAATTAATTCAGAAATACCAGTTTTTATATTATTAGGACATCTTCTTCTGAACAATATTCAAAAACAAAAATATATTAAAATTTTTTTTGCGTTTTTTAAGTTCAAATAGTCTTTTTTTTTAAAAACACTACTCCCCCTTCAATTGTTAATGTTTTTAAATTTTTTTAATAGATTTAAAAAAAGGCGAATCATTTACTGCAGACTTCTGAATAGCGTTTTGTAGATTTGGGTTTTAATAGTTTTCAAAAACTTTTTTTTTAATTTCAGAACTTAAAAAAATATTCAATTTTTTATGTCTAATAAATAGTAAAAAAATAATTTATAACTTAATTTAAAAAACGCTATTTATACGTTTATAAAACAAATATTAGAATTAAAAAAAACTATTAACAGTTTAGTTTTAAGTTAATTAGTTACAAAGCCTTAGCAATTTAATCGTGATCAAAATGTAAAAAAATAATATTTTTAGTAAATGACGATTGTTGTAGACGAAAAGTGTGTAGAAATTTTATAAATGGCATATAAACATCTAAAACAACATATGTTCTGTTTATTTCATTGTTTTGAAGTTTTGTGCACACTATAACTGTTTTAGATTCGTAACGGCTTGTCTCTCAGGGACATGCTATCACATCTAGAGATCTCCAGTTTGCCTGCCAATACAGCCTATTTTTAAACTTTGAAATTATCTATTTTACAATATTCTTAATTTAAAGTATTGCGTTAAAACCCATCCCATCTCTTTAAATAATATAACATAGCATGCCCAGGAAAAACTATTAAAATGTCCAAGCAGGTGATGCAAGTGAATATAACTTTACAAATGAAAAATTCACGTGGGCGTCATGAAATGTAGTATACTAGTTGATTCTTTTATCAATGTATTTTGGCCTAAATGTACTTTGGTTTTTGACACTTATTATACGATATATTAATATAGATTAACATTACTATATATCAATATTTACATTAAGGTATTTTTAAAAATTTTTTTAAATAATTTCACTGCTTTGATTATTTTTTTTAATAAATACATATTCCATCAATGAACCAATTGTATTCCAACCCCACACAAAACTTAACCCTATCCCCCTAAAACTCCCCCTCAAAAAAACCTTTCCTTCCGACTAATAATGCAAGCCCCCGCATCAGAGCAAAATAAATCAGCCTCACCAAAAAGACCTTCTGCAACTGATCATTTGTGTTGGAGCACTCAATTAATTTCGTCTTGACAGCCAGAGATCTCACCCCCTTCCTTGTGTGGCCACCTTTTTTCTTATCCTTTTCCTATTTCTCCCCACTTTTTTGTTTCTTTTTTTCTTACTCCCCCCTGAAGGATAGCAGCACAAACTTCTCCCACTATACCTATTTATTTTACGCCCCCTCCCCCCTGTAGTGTTTTGTGCAATTGTCAAGGGTTTTCGCCTCCCCCCCCTCCCCCTCCTTCACCTTCCTTCCATTGAAGATCGATAAACGACTCTTCAAAAGGACTAACAGGTAGTTTTCCTTCAAGCAAAATGCCCCAAAAAGTCTCGATTTTTTTTTTTAAGAATTGGGGGATTATGTACAAAGTGAAAGTTTGCTTGATTGTTTGTAAGGGATATATGTCAGATCTATATTTAAAAAAAATATTTATTTCTTGTATATGGAGAATGAAATGTATCCATACAGTTTCTTTTAATAACAGTTACATGTGGCATTAACTGAGTACATATACAGTGGAACTCTAATTATCCGAACTCCAGTTATCCGGATCAAACAACGCGGATCGACAATTATCCAATCCTGGATCGACTTGAGATAAAAATTGAATCAGCAAAATCAACATTTTAGAAGTTTCTTATCGGTGAATGGCATCGTTTTTAATAGTCATGCATTACATAGTACATTACAAAACAAAGCAAAATTCGTGTTTTTACTAAGAATATATTTGTTTCGTGAATTATCCAATTACCCGGGTATTCGATTATCCGGATGGAATCTGGTCCAAATGATTCGGATAATTGGAGTTCTACTGTATTACAATTTACCAATAAATAACATCCAACACATCGAAAGTAAGATAAAGATGGACAGTAAACAAAATAATTGATATCGTGAATATCTACAAAGCAAAGATTACAAGTCTACAAAGTAAATAAATACAAATGTACATAATACATGTTAGATATAGAACAAAATGACAATATAAAGTATATGTTTATATAGCCAAAGGACTAAACGTATTGAATGACTATTAATCTATAAAAAAGTTTTTTTTTATATTTTTATGAATAATTTATTTTCCAGATTGCCAGCTGTGCTTGCAACTGTAATCCTATAAAAGCAAAACGATACATTAATAGAAAACACCGTATCCAAATATTAAGTGTGTTGTAGTAGTTTAGAAAGAATTGAGGGGTTTGTTCTAAAAAGGAGGTAGCTCCAATTATTCAAGTTTGCAGAAAGCCAAAAAAAACGTTTGAAAATTCAAAATTCCTAGTTGTGTGAAGATATTCTTTTTGATCAATCTTCTTAATTGTTCCTACATATTATATCAGTATTTTCACTCAAAAATATACCTTCCAGGTGACGTGGCACATGTTGGATTGCTGGAGCTTCCTCTTTCTTGCAACCACATAGATGTTCTGTCTACCTCTATGAAAAATATTTTTAAAAAAAATACAATTTATTATAATATTATTTTATTTAAAGAAAACTTGAATTGAAATATAGTATATAACTTGGCTCTAAAAGCAGAAAATTACATTTTTAATCATCACACTCCCCCTCTGTAACGTCTGACTCATCTGCTGCGTTGTCTGGTCTATTGAGTAACGCGAGAACTAACGATTAGAGCTACATCTTTCTGGCACTAAACGAACAAGTTTTTTTTACCACAATATAGTACAAGTAACTCTAAATTCCCCTAGGTTCGAGCTACATCCTTTTTGTAGCAAACCCTTCAATTGGCAAACATTAGAAGTAGTTTACAATTTGCAACTTACATTTATGAATATAAAATGAAACGACACATGTACGGAAAATACCGTATCCAAACATTGGGCGTGTATTAGTTTAGCTAAGAATTTTGCAAACAATAGAAGAAGAATATTACAACTTTTAAAAACTTGGATTTACGGTTGCTTTTTTTCAACTGAACTCCACTGAAGGAGAAACGACATTTACAGACACCACCGAAGTGATTAGTTGCAATTACTTTATCAAGAAATTGGTGGAACAATCCAAATCTTAGCCTAGCTTTATAGTTGCTTTATTACAACTGAACTGCTACACAAGTAAAACGAAACGACTTGTACAGAATACAATATACATTGTTAAAAATTATTACGACCTTGCACCAAAATTTGGTACTCATTTAGCTGCAGCCCACAATTGGTGTTTAGTTTCACCGTTTTACAGAGCTACCACGAATTTCATTTAGTACTGAAAAGTTGCACCAAAACTCATAACGTTGCATAAAACTCAAAATTCGAGTTTTCTTGGTATTTTAGTAGTAATATTTTTGCAACGAAGCCGGCGACCCTCCGATCTCAAAATAATAACATTTTTACTTTTCTTTGTCAAGTCTACCGATCGGGCGCGAACTAGGAATCCTCTGATTCATAGCCGAACGCCTTTATCCACTGGGTCACGGAGGCCCTTGTTTGTCGTTGTCTTTCTTGGAGGGGATCCCTGGGCTTGTTGATGTAGCGATAAGGAAACTTTCGGTTGAAGTTAAAGAGGTTGAGCAGATTTTCGGTGAAGCCTCCCCTTCTTTTCGATACAGGATTTTTGGTTCAACCTTGATTCCACCATAATATGGTGTAATTTGCTGCAGACCCCTGTTTTGCACCAAGATATGACGCATGGTTGATCAGTGTACCCAAACCCTGGACATGTATTAGTGTATCATAATCGACAAGCAAAAGAAACCTTTTACTGAAATAAACTTAACTTCGTTGTTGCTGTCTTGTAACTGAACTGCTATGAACGTAAAACGAAGTGTACAGAAAATACTATAGTTTCATATCAGTTTAGCTTAGATTTGGCGATATATAGAAACATTTCACAGTAGTCAAAAATACCTTTACTGTTGTTTTCTTACAACTAAACTGCTACAAAATTAAAACGACTTGTACAGGATAACAAACTAAATAATTTGGTTATTTATTGTTGAAGTAATATATCATTGACGTTTGTCAATTTTCATTGAAAGGTTTTAAATACTTGTAATATAAAATTATGCGAATGTAAAACAACAATTCTAATTTCATAAGTGTTCGGTTAAGGCTATCCGCGCAATAACAACAATTGCATTTCACCTTTTAATCAAATAAACAACTAAAAATGACGCACCAACTTCTTTTGATTATTTATATTGTATACAACTTTGGGCTTCCATGTCCCAGATTTCTTTATCGCCAAAGTAAACATGAAAAATCGCCAAACTCGGAATACCACAATTCATACAAAATCCCCAAATTGTCGATTATTTCCCAAAACTGTTAGTCCAGTAGTGAACGAAAATACATGTTGTGCAAATAAAAAGTTGCTCACTGCAGTTGCAGATTGAGTGTATCAACTGCGTGCAACTAAATAGTTCAGTTGCATGATCGATAGTTGCCAGTGTGTGGCAACCCCAAATATTAGCCAAGGACATATTTATTTCACAGTTAACTGACCCGCATGTTTGCCTTTTTACAACGTGAAAGCTACCACAGTGAAACAACATTTACAGAAAATAACTTGCATAAACATTTGACAGATATTATTTTGCCTTCGTACTGGCGATCGGTCGAAACCTTTTCTGTAGTAATTTCCCTGTGATGGTAATTTCTTTCAACTGCGATTCACTATTAAAGAAAGCACTATACAAAAAAATAATGTATCCAAACTTGTTGTCATTATTTTGTTTGATCATTCCCCGCTAGTCAATTAACACCAACTCCGTGTAAACCAAATGCGTATTTCAATTGAAAATTTAAAACTTCAAAGAGTAATCATTCATTTTAATTATAAATATGTTAATTGTATTAGTTTGAACTATGTTTAGAAACAATTCTTGTTTTGATAACATACACATCACTATATTTTTTTATATAACAAAAGGGTGATTGTGTATAAAGAGTCACCCATAAAAGGGTTGCCAGCTTTTTCCTTATAAGCTAATTAACATTTTTTTATACGAATCGCCAAAGATAAAAACTAAATTACTACATTACAGTGGAAAAAAAAATAAAAGAATTAGGAATCTTTAACTAGCATTATGTATATGATCCTTTTGTCCTAAAATTTTTCGTTAAAATAATAGCAATCGTATTTACGATTATTTTAGAACGTTAATTAATTCTATATGCAAATTTATTACTTTAAAAGGAACTATATAAAAACTTCAAGTTTTATGGTCGAAAGTTACAACGCATTGTAAAACTTATAAATTTCGTATGAATAAATAATTTTCTCATCAGCCGATCAGAATACATCGTACATCCATTCCATTGCTACCTCTATAAGATATGTTGCATAGTTGAAAATTTATCTATTGACAGTATTGCATTATTATAATTGTTTTATTGAGAAATTAATAGGCTTAAGTGAATTACGGAGTGATAAGGGGGGTGGGGGAGGGTTGGTTGGTTGTTAGAAATTTCATGTAAACAGTTATCTTCCCCTTGTTTCGATTTTGAAACACTTTTTAAAAAATGTAGCTTTAGTAAAATAAAAGAAATATAAACTCTTCTTTCGTTGACCACTCAGGATATCATATACACCCCTAGAAATTTTGCTTTATTTTCAAAAGTTTACACGCATTCGTGCCTAATTTCCACTTGTACGATACCTACTTACTGTCAATACCGCTACTTGCAATGGATATAGTTATGGATCACAGTAAAACGGTATTTATCTCTATAACCCATGTTACTCATTTTAAGATGTTTTAGTTTTTTTATAATTTACGATTTTTTACAAAATTAATAATAATAATATTAAATAAAAATCTTAACAACCAACATATCGTTAGCTAAAACCACAATCGTTGTATATTCCCATAAGATTTCGAATTTGAAACCACCTTTACATTGATACCAATATACCCTTTTGTGAAAAATAGACATGCACATATTGTGATTTTAATCCATCAATGTATCCCTAAGTAGTCTCTGTTTCAATATGGATACACCCCCCTACGAAAAGTGCACATCCCTTTGGGTGTTTGCGCGCGTAAAGAGCACAGTGTGACGTTTCTAATTCCTTCTTTTTAAAAGCTATTTCTTTTGTTCTTCCGAGCGTCCTTTTTCATCCCCGAATATATACATACATTTCTTTTATTTGATCGTCTGCTTCTTCCTCCCTCTTCTCGCAGACGACTCCGCCCTTTTACCATCCCTCTCTTGCACTCACACCCTCAGAACCTTTAAGTAAAAAGAACAAAAAATATACGTATAAAAGGAACGATTTCAAGTTTTATTATTTCTCCTCTTTCCAGAAAAAAAATCAGCCCACTTAGTCAATCATCCTCCGGGATGCCACAAGGGACGGTGTGGAAATTAACTTTGATCTCATGGAGATGATCCTAAAAAAAGAAAAGTTTTTCGAGTTCAAGTTTTCAACAGTTTAATTGGCCGAAAAAATATTTATTTATCCAAAATGGGCAATTAGATTGAGAGGTTTGATTATTTTATTGCTTTTTTATGTTGTTGAATGTGTAAGTTGCTGTTTGATTAATCTTGAACTTTGAGCTTGTTTTTGTCTTTGACATAAAGTTGAGATGGAGAGTCATTGAGATAGGTTGTTTCAAAAGATTTTTTGTTTATTTTCTATGTCAAAAAGTTCGCAAAATATTTCGTATCTATTTATTAACTCCAACGTTTGGGAAATCAAGTAAACATTCTTATTCCTTAAAATTGTAACTTTTTTTAAATTGTGTATTTATACTTAAAGTTTTTAAATTTTATACACTTGTTTTAAATTAAAAACTTAAGCATTATTATTATATCTTTTCATAAATGTACCTACATATTTTGTTATCTGCATTAAGAGTAGGTTAAAGGAAAAACGAGTTTTACAGAAAAATAAAGCAAGTATATTTTTGTGTGTTCGTTTTTATTTATTTGTTTGTTGGTATATTTGTGTGTTGGTATATTTGTTTGTTGGTTTATTTGTTTGTTTGCAGGTTTCTTTCTTTCTTTCTTTATTTGTTTGTTTGTTTGTTTATTTATTAATTTATTTATGTTTTTTTTTGTTTGTTTGTTTGTTTGTTTATTTATTTATTTATTTATTTATTTATTTATTTATTTATTTATTTATTTATTTATTTATTTATTTATTTATTTATTTATCGATATGTCCATTTATTTATTTGGTTACATGTTTACTTGTTTGCTATTTTTTTAGTTAGCTTGTTAATGTAAACTCTTTTACGAATTGCCTAAATGCAAATAAGATTTTTGTATCATCAGGTACAGTAATTTTTAAAATATGATAAAGACTCAAAATGCGTTATCTAAATATAAATAAATTAAACAAGAGGTCACTCAGAAACAAAATTAGATATATCCACGAGAATTAAAGTTGATACAGATGAAAAATCAGATATCAAGCAAACATGATTTTGAGCGTCAGCGTACGTCATTTCTGATCAAAATGTGGCTATGGTGGAATTTGCTTCTTGAACAAACACAAAGATTGCGACGCCTCCAGTTGCAATACCAGCCAAATCTTTCAATCCGTTGCGAAACACGTTATGTGAAAATGAGAATTGAGATTATAAATTAATCAGTAACAACAAAAAATATTATCGTATTAACAATAGAAATTTTTAGCGATTTACTCAATAAGCTTTTCATGCATATAACTGATTTTGCATCTGGGGAACTCGTATCTATAAAGTTAATAACTTAGTAAATGTTTTTGTTAATATTAGAAAATATTTGTACTGAAAATCAAATAGTTTTCTGTCGTTTTTTTATTGATAAATTTTTTTATACAAGGTTTCAATTATCATAGCTATGGAATTGAACCAAAAACTCTAAATTTACACTAACAAAATGTTACGAAAAATAAAGAAAAATATTACGCTCATTTCAAAGCAACCTGTTAACGATAAAGTTATTGAATTACAGTTACAAAAAACCCGCTTTGATTTGAAAAACGAAAATGACCTATGCACAAACAAGCATTTATTTTACATCCATTGCGATAAAAACTCAAGTGACATAAAAACATAATATGAAAAATATCTTAAAAGGAAATAAACATAAATTTTCTCTTTAAAAAAAACTCAAAATCTAGACATCAAGAAATGGGACCCATTTATAAAAAACTCGATTCTCTTGCAATAAAGATTCCAAATGTATCAACGCAAACTCACTTCTTACTGAGTAATTGACCACTTAAGAGTAAAACAGTTCTAAGAAAGGCAAAGAAGTAACTTAAGGGATTAGACCTTCTAATTAAAATGAAGGAATTGTAGGGAATTCTTTTTAAATGTATCTTTGAGATGTTTAGAAGATCTCTTTTTATAAGTAAAGGAAATAATGAGTGGAAAGGCGGTATAGGAATTTTAATTTTTTTATGTTCTTTTTTTTCTTCTTTTTCTTTAAATGCATTCAATGAGATTTGGTAATCAGTTTAAGTGGCCAGGAGTTAATGTTGAAAGAGATTTTGGGAAGTTTGAATTTAAAGCGATCTTTTTTTAGCTAATTGTGTTCCGTCATTTGAACTAAGTCTTCATGGAAGTTCGAATTCGAGTTTTTTTTTTACTGCTTTTATATTAGATAAAATGTTTATTTGGGTTGTGAAGTGAATTTAAAGTATTTGATGTGCAAATCAGAGATAAATATTGGATCAAAACGTTTTCCTAAACGATAATAAAATAATTTTTTCAATTTGGATAACATGTGAACTTTTTTTTTAATCTTTTTTAGTTAAATTGAGCCTACCTTACTTTTCATTTTTTTTGTCATTTATTTTTTCAATCTATCTTTTTTATCTTAAAATAACATTTTTAAGTTTTACAGTTATATATATATATATATATATATTTAAAAAAATTCCCATACTTTATTTCGTTTATTATGCCTGGTGTATAAAGCTATTCCCAATTTTGAATTACGAACAAAAACCCGGATTACTTATTGTCCCTTATACGGGTTACTTTATCCCGCATACGGGTTATTTTGTTCCACATACGGAGTACTTTGTACAACACATGGGTTACTTTGCCTCTCACACGGGTTATTTTCTCTCACTTAATGGTTACTTTGTCGCTTAAATCGCAGTCTGGCTTAAATCGCCGCTTACTATACAAACACCTAAATCACACAGCTTGTGTTACACATGGTTCACTCATAACAATATATGTATATATATATATATATATATATATATATATATATATATATATATATATATATATATATATATATATATATATATATATATATATATATATATAATAGGCAGCACACCGATGACCATACGGTCGTCTGCTGTTATAGGCACAATAAAAAGTCACAACTTAATTTCTTTGCTGAAAACTCTCTGCGTACTCTTAGGCGACTGTGTCCTTTTATCGTCCCGTACACTACCGTACATACGGGTTTAGTTGGCTCTGCGGTATTACTTTATCGTAAACAAACAAACAAATGAGTGAACCATGCGTAATACAAACTGAATGATTTAGGTTTGCATAGTAACCGGCGATTTAAGCCAGATAGCAGTACTATTTAGTCAAGTTTACATTAAAAAAGTTCTAATATTTGCCGCTGAGTTCGACAAAGTAACCCTTAAGCGATAGAAGTAACCTTTATGTTGGATAAAGTAACCCGTGTGCGGGGCAAAGTAACCCGTATGTGGAACAAAATAACCCGTATGCGGGATAAAGTAGTAGCCCGTATGTTGTTCAAAGTACTCCGAGTGGGGGACAAAGTAGCCCGTATGCGGGATAAAGTAACCCGTATGTGGGACAATAATTTGGAATAACATTTTTTGTAAATTAAATCAACGATACCCTGTTTTATTTATGATTTAAATTACATTTATTAGTTGATTTATTTAAACGGATTAAACTAATTTAATTAAAAAAATATGTAACAATTTTAATTAAATCCATTTTAAAATTCACATATAATTATTAGACTTATGCGATGATGACATTCTGCAATAAATGATAGTTTTACCATTTTGTATCATTCCTACCAATAATTGATATTTTTGAATTAATCGATATTTCCAATTAATTTATTTTTTTGATATATCAATACTTTATGATTATAATGAGTACAATATTATTAAGTAAAGACAATGATTTAAACCTTAAATCGATTTGATAGGAACTCCACTTTTTGTATTCAAATCAATGGATAGCGCAATTTCCCGCAATTTTTCCACTTATTTTTAAAAATATAGATACTTTGCTGTTTTTGTAAAATAATTTCTATCTTATGTTCGCTGATAAACAAATTCTTCTGGAATTGATTTTTGGCATCTCGAGTGTCCTACTGGACTTCCAAGTGAATTTTAAAATAATCGTCGAACCGACTAATGGTCAAATCGATTAACCGTAAAATCGATTAATCGCCAAATCTATTAATCGATTAATCATCAAATAAAAAACGACAAAATCGAAATCGCGATGATTGTTTCACTTTCGGAATTTTGATATATATCGAATGATCACTTTATCCTATCAATCATTTTTGTATATTGTTTAACTTCAACAAAACTGCCTATTAATAAATATGAGTAATATTTTCCCATTCACAACGTAATATTTTCCCAACCATAATACTAAATTCATACCAATCCACATCCTTCCAAATCCAGTTCAACCTCACTTTAATCCCATGCATCGGAAAGATCAACCCACAGCCGTATATAAATAACGCATTCTATTTGACTCCCCCCGTTACAGTCAAAGACAAACTGTTGTTTCCAATAATAAAATTTAAAGGCAGGAACCAGAAGAAGAAAAAAAAATATTCACATGATGGATAGTCGCCCAAAACAATCTTTGAAATTGTTTGAGATAAACTGGAAACGCAATTTATGAATTGCCATCTTACATTTTATTTTGACGAAGGGGTATTTCTAAGAGGGAGTTGGCAACAGCGGTTTTGTTTTTGTGAAATTAAATAGAAGTGACTTCAACTCGGTTTTAGAATTCAGATCAAATACTACTGTCGAGAAGTTAGGGGAAGGATGATTCATTACCGATATTCTGTTATTTTATGTTTTAAGAATAGTTGAATGGGTGCTGCTTTTTTTGCGGTTATTTTTTTGTATCATTGGTCATATTATATCGGAATTGGTTCGGGTTGCATCAGCATTATTGCATTTGTTTTATTCCCAGTAGACCTGTGGAGCCGGAGTTTCAAAGTTATTGGATTTGTAAAATTATTAAAAGAGGTATTCATTTTATTATTTATGCAATACATTTTCCGTTCATTTGTTATTTTTGTTTGGTTATAAGTATATAGATTTCAATCTAAGTATGTTATTATTAAAAAAAAATTATATATGTAGACCGCAAAACGCATACTTGCTCTGCGTATAAAATGCTGAAAAAATATATTCATCCTCAAAATATGCACCCCTAAGTCTTGGATATGTAAAATTATTTTGTTTACAAATATTACATAAGGAAACATCTTAAAAAAATATGTTTAAAGTTCTGGAACATGCCTTTGTAACTTAGTCGGTATAGCGTGAGACTTCTAAATAGTGTGGGTTCGATTCCCAACGGTAGAAACTCAATTTTTTTATATGTATAGGCCTTAACGTGTTCCCCAGCAGCGCGGGGCCAAACAGTTTTAAGTATGTTTCAAAATGCCTATATTATTGAAATAAAATAGTTTTGCAATATTAAAAAAAAGTTTACCAACTCATTGCACAGTTATAGTATTTTGTATTTATAAGTATTCTTTATAAGTATATTTTAAGTATATTTATTAGTGTTTTATAAATAAATTTTAATTATATTTGTAAGTATATTTTAAGATTGTTTATAAGCATATCTTAAGTATGTTTATAGATATTTTATCAGTGTATTTAATTATACTTCTAAGTATTTTATCATTATATTTTAAGTATATTTATAAGTATATTTTAAGATTGTTTATAAGCATATCTTAAGTATGTGTATAGATATTTTATCAGTATATTTATAAGTATTTTATCAGTATATTTTAAATATATTTACATGCATTTTTATAAGTACATTTTAAGTATATTTATAAGTATATTTTAAGTATATTTATAAGTATTTCTTAAGTATGTTTATAAGTATTTTATCAGTATTTTATCAGTATATTTCAGGTATATTTATATGTATTTTAATAAGTATATTTTAAGTATATTTTAAGTATATTTATAAGTATATTTATAAGTATATTTATAAGAATATTTTAAGTATATTTATTAGTATATTCTAAATATGTTTATAAGTATTTTAGCAGTATATTTTAGTTATATTTATATGTATATTTATAAGTATTTTATAAGTATATTTTAAGATTGTATATAAGTATATCTTAAGTATATTTATAAGTATTATATTAGTATATTTTACTTATATTTATAAGTATTTTTATAAGTATTTGATCAGTATATTTTAATTATATTTTAATTATATTTTAAGTATTTTTATAAGTATTTTATAAGTATATTTTAAATATATTTATAAGTATATTTTAAGTATATTTATAAGTATATTTATAAGTATATTTTAAGTATATTTATAAGTATGTTTTAAGTATATTTATAAGTATTTTTATAAGTATATTTATGAGTATAGTCATATGTTTATGTTTCATAATTATGCACATAAGTTGAAATAATGATATTTAATGAGGATTCTTATGTATTCAAATTTAAAAGTTTGGTCATGTATATCAGATACTCTTTATAAATATATATATTGAATGTTGACAAAAAAATAGATTTATTTTACAAATATGAGGCTATAATCGGAGGAAATTAATTCATATAAAAGTTATAGTTCGTTTTCAGTTTATAAAGGTATTTATTTTGGAATGGATTAATAACCAAATTTCTCAAAACAATCTAAATGAATAAATTAAAATTTATTTTTTAAATAAATTTCCCATTATTCTCTATTTTTGTTCACTTTGTTTCTTTAATAATATTGCATTGTAATTGTTCCAGACGACATCAGTTTTACTGAGAAGCTAACAGGTGTAGTAGTGTCTGTACAACAGGTATAATTTTTTCTCTCCAAAATATAGACAAGCCCGAGTTAGTGATAGTAGCATATATTGCTTAATGTCATTTACAACACGTATGTGTTATTTATTTGACTACTTATACTTATTTAAGTATATTTGAGTATATTGATAATTTTGAATACACATTTCAAAGTATGTGAATATTTAAATTTATTGTGCCGATTCTACTCTTAAAGAAACTACTTTTAAAGTTGTTTTCTCAAGAATATGGATTTAATTTTTAACGTATTTATTTAATTGGGTGTTTTATTAATTTATGAATGATTTTCTTCTAATAAAAATATAAATTCGTTTTATTTAAATTAGAAGTATTCTTATTCATTAAAAATACCCTTATGAATCAGCAGTATTTTTATGAGTTATAAATACTCTTATTGTTTTCTACATTAGAAGTATTCATCTGCATTAAAAATATTATTATGCATCAGAAGTATTAATATGCATTTATAATTTTCTTAGTATTCTAATTTTCTTCTACACATTATATGTATTCTTATGTATTAGTAATACTCTTATGCATCAGAAGTATTTTAATGCATTATAGTTATTCGTATTGTCTTCAACACATTATAAGTATTCGTATGTATTAGTAATACTCTTATGCATCAGAATATTTTTATGCATTAGAAGTATTCTAATTTTCTTCTACACATTATAAGTATTCTTATATATTAGTAGTACTCATATGCATCAGAAGTATTTTTATCCATTAGAAGTATTCTTATTGTCTTCTACAATTTAGGTATTTTATGCATTATAATTTTTTTTATTTCTTAAAAGAATACATTTGCATCAATGCATCAGAAGTATGCTCATACACTAGAAATATTCTTATGGTCTTCCACATTAAAATAAATCTTATGCATTAGGAGTATTTTTGCATTAGAAGTATTTTTATGCAGCAGACATATTTTAATGCATTAAAAGTTTTCTATATTATAAGTATGTGTATGCATTATAAGTATTATTATGTATTAGAAATAGACTTACGCATTAGAAATATTCTGATACATAAGATATATTCTTATTTTCTTCTACATTATAAGTATTTTATGCATTAGAAGTAGAATATGCTAATTAGAATAGAAATATGCTTATGCATTAGAAGTATACTTGCACATTAGATATATTTTTATTTACTTCTACATTAAAAGTATTCTTATGCATTAGAAGCATTTTCTGTATTAGAAGTACGGTAATGCGTCATAAGTATTTTTATGCATTCAAATTAGTCTTATGAATCATAAGTATTTTTATGAATAAGAAATATTCTTATTTATAAAATCATTAGTAGTATTTCCATTTTTTCAATGTGAAAACACAACGTTATCTGCATGACGTATACAACTTAAAAACTAAAATTCAAGAGGCAAGAAAATTCCACAAAATTCTAATGTATTTCAAAGCATTTATTGCAGAAAATGAGCAGGTAATTACATAACGAATAACTATAATCGTTAGTTGTATTTATGATGTAAATGTATATATAAGTAATGCATCTTTTCTGCACAAGCAGAGGCAAAGATTCATATAAGCGGTTGTACGAACTTTTTTTACCGTTTCAGAGAAGATTCAAACATCTTCCTTTATGTACACACAATACGTCATTATTATTGCTATTATTATTGATATTACAAACATTATAATTGATACAAAGCTTTATGTAAATGTTCGGTAAACCATAAACCTTTATATTATTCCAACAATCCAACCAATCACAACGTGGTACAGCTTTGGGATGTACGTATAAAATCCGAACAACAACGTACATCTATGGGCAAGTAAATCCAGACGGATAGTGACGTCACTAGACCTGACGAAAAAATGTTATTTAGCCTTATATTTGATTTTTTTTCCAATTTATTTGCGTCCAAATGTACGTTGTTGTTCAAATATTATATCATAACAATCGTTATTTTGATCAAAGAATAAGGATTGGAAAATTCCATAGTAATATTTGATAAAACATTTTTTTAAAAGAAAGGTCTAGGAAAATAATTATGATTTTTCTTACAGAGTGACTGAGGAAAAACGATACTCAAAGTTACGTCTAAAATATACATACTCAATAATATACGTTTACGTTTTTTTTGTAGAACATTCACCGTTCATTTCATTCACACCTTTAACAATAAAAGTACATCGCTGGAGCTATCATAAGTATATGGAATTTCATTGTTTTTCCCCTAGACCCCTCAAATATAATAAATTGAAAAATAAATATACACATATAAATATTTAAATATAGTTATATGTTATAGCCTGTTTACAGAATATAGAGCTTTAATGATTTAATATATGCTCGATTTTTGAATGGTTCATATCATGATTGTGTTGTCAGAATACACATATTAAATAACAAAACATAGTATTTTAGACAATTCCAAATGTTTGAAAGGATTTGTATTTAGTAATTATCAGGTTTTTATGATTGGAGTTACGTAAAATATCATAAACGTGTACAAATAAGCATATAATTAGACAAATGCGAAAGCAAAAACCACATGTCACCAGTGTTAATATTTGTATTTTTTTACAACTTTTATATAGTCTATTGTGTAAGACAATCCGAAAAGACAGAAAAAGCTCAAAAACATCAAACAGGTTTCTTTTTAATATTATATTGCTAATATGAACTGATGTTAAGCGAAATTTTTAATTTTACTTATTTAATTTGTCGAGCTCAACTTATATTCTTTTTTGTCTTATTAAAAATTGTCGGTTGCCAATCAAACCATTATTAAATTATGTAAAATTAGTTTACGTATTAAATATTAGATAATCATACAATTATTTTCTATTTAATATATACGAAAAGCTAATATGATAATAGGTTGCAATGTTCGAATATTGGTTATAAAATAAGTGATTGTATTGGGTATCCCTTTCAACTAAAAACAAGTAGCTTATGTGGTTTGAGCTCTTTTGAAATTAAAATCTGTAACAAAAATTAAATTGCATATCATAAAAGTCTATTAATATCAAAACAATAAAGTATACAATACAGATTCACAAATTAGCTATACAAGGTATTTTTTTCAATTTCCTAAAACTATAATCATTATTTTTACCCTATCAAGGTATTTCACTAAAAAAAATCATCATCGACTACTTGCACCATTTATTCAAACTTTGATAGTCAACTTCAGTGCAAAAGACCTTCAACTGTATGTATAAAGAAGGTGAGTATCAATTAGGTCGTTCCTAGTTAACGGTGCCGTCGCCAAATTGGACGATTTTCGCGCAAATTTGTCAACCAACCATCAAACTAACACTATTCACCTGCAAGAGCAAACCCATAAAGTGAAAATAATTCTATTTTGTGTCAGTTACCATAGAAACGAACGATATCACTCAAATTCAAGAGTGGAATTTAGAAGATATATCAATAGCGTGGGTTTTCTCCTGCCGGTCACATAGTGTGAATTATCGTGTCGGTTGCCAATACAATTCATTTATAGACCAGATGTTAAACCTTCCGTACCGTTAAATGGAAACTAGCTAATATATTATTGCGTTATTAATTATTTTCTAAAAATTATTTCATCTACGAGCGATTCTAGAAAAATTAAGGTTTTGATATATATGTATTATCAGAGAAGACATATCTTCATTCGTTAAAATAGTTACAAAAATCTATCACTTCGTGCCTACAGGTTCGTTAACCTTTTCGTCGCCAACTCCAGAAGATGAGCTCGAAACTTATTATTTAGTTTCGAGTCTCTTGTCTTCTTATTATTGCTTTATGATACACTTATTGCTCTAGTTCTATATTATTGCTTTTATACAATGGCTCTCCGCCATTTTTGCTACTCCTAGCATTAAAAGGCATCTATCTTCTATTCGTTTCTTTACAGTGGAATGATTTACATTGCGGAATGTCGTTGTGACATCACTGTTCATGGCGAGCAGTGGTGGATACCTCCATTCATTCAATTTTATGTTAATTAAGTCACACTGTAGGGTTCTATTCTCTTATTTGTATTTGGCGATCATTTTACGGCTTTGATTTTGTTTTAAAATTTATCACAAGAATCATGTATTTAAATATACAGACTATATGACCAACTGTAAAAACTAAAATTTCCCTTTTATTTTAAATTGTATAATTAGCTTTGTTAAAGGTTTGCAAGAAATTTTATATTTGTGTAATCCTGAAAATTTCTGTCGATTTAATAATTTAGGTAAATCTTTTAGTATAATATATTTTGCATAAGTTGATGAATATTTCTGCGCATTTAGTTCCATTTTATAAAAGATAAAACTATTGTGATATTTTTTACTCTACATAATATTTTCATCTAAGAGAGTTTTCCCGTCTAAAATTTTGAAACATTTTTAAACTTTTAAATTTTGTGGAATGATTTAATATTAAATGTATAGTATAATTGTTTTCTTTTTAAACATAACTATTTTTTTCATTCTTAACGCCTTCAATTAACAACTCCTCAGAAAGTCAATAATCTTATACATTATATCATATTGCTACTTTAAGTTACGATCTAATAATTGTCATTTATATAATTTCACTGATTAACAATCATTAAGAAATCAAGTTATTTTGATTAACATCTGTGTTTACAGATGATTTGATTGTCAACCTATGATTGATTTTGATCAATTGATTGTTGAGTAATATAAAAAACTTCTTAATGTATTTTTATTAACAACTTTTCTAGTTATAAAGTATGTATTTCACTCGCTCCGTATATATACCCATTAAAAATTGACTTATTTATTTATAAATAATTCTGGTTTGAGTGTAAAGTATCCAACACTGCTCCGTATTACACTACATACCTCCCTATATTCGCTGTATCACACTTCCACGCATATCGCACCCTTACTTTGAGCTACAAATGTACAATGTATATATATATTTATGCACAAATACACAGTATATTATTGCTTTAATTAATTAGAAAAATTATTCTTTAGCTTTCGACAAAAACACGTTTTTCTTAACAAACTACTTCATTTGCATAGATCGTTATTGGCAATCATGTAAATCAGTACAAAAGGAGGAAAATAAAAATTTACAAATTAACGTTGATTAAAATATCGGTAATGTATATTTGAATATTGTCATTAAAATTTACTGATTGGTTTAATTATAAATAATTACTTGTATAAATTAATTACAAAATTATATAATATGCTTGCAAGAGTAAGATATTTGTTTAGATTGAATTATTTATTACGTATATAATATTTATACGCATATTTGTTGTAATAAAAAAATTGAATATAAATTAAAATATTTTTGATCTTTCATGAAAGTTATTTGTTTTATTAATTCAATATAGCAATTGTTTGATATCATAGTATACTCTAAAAATAATAATTTTATCCCTAATTTATTATTATTTATCTGCTTGTCTAAATTATTCAATTTTATAAAAAATACGAAATTTTATAAAGAGAAAAATATGAATATTATTATAATTATTATTTTCAATAAACAATTAAATTAATAAATTCGTCAAATCGTTTAATTTATTCGAATTTTAGATCTTACCACTGCAAAGCATATTATATTTCAAACATCAAAAGATACAAATTAAAGATACATTTATACAAATTGAAACTTGCATAAAAAACTAGAATAACTAATATTCCTACTGTAACGAAAATGAATATTAAATTTAAAATAATCTGATACAAAGTAAATCAAAATAAATTATCATATAATACACCTTAGAACACATAGGATATTATTTATAACTAACGTTATTCAAATTACTTATATCAAGCAATTGAAAATTAATAAAAGTATAAATATATTTGTAATAAATAATATCATCCGGATGACTTATTTTCAAGCAAATCAAAACAAAATGACTAGTAGTATAAAGTCCTTAATATATATAGGATATCACCAATAAATTATATCACCAGAATTATAAACATAAAATAAATCAAAATGACTAGCAGTATAAAGTCCTTAATATATAGGATATTACAAATAAATTATATCACCAGAATTATAAACATAAAATAAATCAAAATTACTAGTAGTGTAAAGTCCTTAATATATATAAGATATTACCAACACTTTACATCACCCGAATAAGAAACATAATAAAATAAATCAAAATGACTAGTAGGGTTAAGTCCTTAATATACATAGTATACCAATAACTTATATCACCCGAATAACAAACATAATATAAATCAAAATGACTAGTAGTGCTGAATACTTAATGTACAAAATGTACAAATACAACTACCAATAACTTATATCACCCGAATAAAACAACGACAAATATATTACAACTTTACATATTGTAAAAATGACTTACAAAACTATTTGCAGGTAGTCTACAATATATTACATGATTTAGATTTTCCAATAAAGTAGCACAGTGTAGGATTTTTTAACATGATAACTGCTAAAGATTATATTTTTTTGTGTAGTTATTGATTGACAATTTTTCTTGCATTTCCTATGCTGAAGCGCATCAGGAAAGTAATAAGTTATTGCTTAGGGTGCCCGGCACAGTTCCGTACGAAAAATCATTTTTCAAATACTACACTCTAAGTACTCTTATATAGGTATATCATAAATAATATCAATGTCCTATTATGAAGGTAAAAAGTATAAAAAGTATGGTAGTAGTAAGATGAGTATATTTAATAACAATTGCTGAAAGTAATAGCAAAATAACAATAGAACATTTAGAGTGGGGGATGTTATTTAAAATAATTATACTATTAATTAAAATTTGCAGTTTTTTGTAATGAATCATAGAACATTATTAATTACAATTACGTATTCTGATAACATATATAACTATTAATTGTTGAGAGTAAACACCAATTAAATAAATAGGTATATTGTAATTTTATATATAAAGTTAAAAAAAATACGTATCGTACTGGCTTAACTTGTTTTTATTAAAATTTTAAATAATTTGAATTATTTTGATATTATATTATTCATTATCATTATTATATTTTTATTATTAATATTATATTATTCATTATCATTATTATATTTTTATTATTAATATTATATTATTCATTATCATTATTATATTTTTATTATTAATATTATATTATTCATTATCATTATTATAATTTTATTATTAATATTATCTTATTCATTATCATTATTATATTTTTATTATTAATATTATCTTATTCATTATCATTATTATATTTTTATTATTAATATTATATTATTCATTATCATTATTATATTTTTATTATTAATATTATATTATTCATTATCATTATAATATTATTATTATTAATATTATATTATTCATTATCATTATTATATTATTATTAATAATATTATATTATTATTATATTAAGTTTAGCAGTACATTAAAATTCCATACAATCATTGAGAAAAAGTGAATAATATTATAATTTAATATTTGTTTATTAAAACTGAAAACTTTAAAATAGACTTTTACGATCGATTGTATATTATCGATAAAAGCAATTATAATATCATATCATATTTTATAAAATCGGAGGGCGGAAAAACTGCATGTATACAACTAAAGATTAAAAAAAAACAGGTATACAATATTTTTTTTTAAATTAACATTAAATTACATTTCTTGTTATATCAAACGAAATAAAACCGTACATGACACAAATTACGTTTTAGTTTATGTTGTTTCAAAGTTATTGTTGTTTAGAGTTTGTATTTTAATTGAACGTTATTGTTCTATTTAGAAGAAACGTTTCGATACCACATGGTGTGAATTTTGGAATCGTCGAGAAGCTCACGCGCGTTTTACACATTCGTGTAGAATAGGCCTTAAGTTGTCATTGTTCCTGCATGAAACTTTATTATTCTGATGTAAATAATTATGAAAAAATTGCATTCATTTAATTAAAAAATGTGTATGACAAGCATAATTTGTTATTAGTTGATTTTTTTTACCTTCATAATATATACTATTCAAATGTTTACAAAACAATTAATTCAACCACGTAACAATTATTTACAAATATACATGTATTTTAAACTTCAAAAATAGTTTGTTTGTGACAAGTACTAACACCCAATCGATAACAAAGAAAACTAAATATTGTTTTTGAATTCAAAACTATTCATGACTACAGCTATTTTTTTAAAATCAGCAGTTAGAAAAGCAAAACAAAAGTAATAACAATTTCAAGGATAACATATGAGTTATCAGTTATCATGGTTTGTTAGTTTATGGCTTATTACTATCATTTAAATATACTACGTGAAATCTGATAAATTCTTAGACAGCTATGAGAACATGTTAGATGATTATTTTTATGCATTAGATATTGCAAGAAATTCCCTACATTTGAAGTGTTTTAAAGCGAAGTCGAGAATTCGTTGCATATTTCCTGATTGATCTTTTAATATTTGAAAAAGAAAAGCATTGGGACATTATGAATTCTATGTACAATATATTTTCGTTGATTCGAATCCATTTGCATACAAGAGAAAATTATTGCTAAAATCATTGGAAAATGCGAATGCTTACGTTTCACATAGGCAAATACGTATTTCAAATATTCCATTTCGCTCTGACCTGGCTGTCCTGTAATTGTCCTAAAATAAAAATAGTCTATTCGTTGTAGCTGTACACAGTGAAGTATCCTTCAGTGGCGAATCAACAGTTGCGGCGTGACTTTAGATTAGTAGTAGTAGGCACTGTATCAGTTGTATGGTTCGGTACATGTTATGCGATTGTAAAAACTGTACCTGGATTCTTAATCTTTGTCGTTTAGTGTTATTTAGTGTCGTTTGTATCACATTTCGTTGTCAAAAGCCGACTTTGAAACATTTGATAAATTTGTGTTCTTCTTGGGCATGGTCAGTTCTTCAGATACCGGATTTATAATTTTAATAAAAGATAAATGTATCTCAATTTTGGTTTCACAAAAATAAATTTATATACTTGTATTTGGTATGGGGGATTCATTACTTGAAAGCATTTATTAATAGCTTATAAACAGTCAGATTACGATAAGCACAATATCACAATAATTATTCACTAATGAATTGAAGGGGTTAATGGTCAAAATGGCTTACATAATGACAAAATGCTAATGCGGGTGCAACATATTTGTGTAAACAAACTGATGTTGCCATTCTGTGAAGAGAAAAACAGCGTTTTTCAATCGCCGCGTAAGATATATTTGGATGGGACATAAACTGTCTACGTACACTAATTTTCTTTGAACCATTTTTTTAAATATGATTTTTATTTCCGGTGAAAGATGAACCATTAACTTTTTTGTAGTGTTAAGTTCAGAACTAAAAGATTCCTTATGTTTTAAAAATTATCAATATCCATAAACAATATCTCGAATAGATTGTTATTACTTTGGGTATATGATTGTGTGCAAAGTTATTGCTTTCAAGTACAAATAATCTGTTGCTTATTTTCTATTATTTAGCTGTATCTAAGGACAATTATATTATAAATACAACATTTATCCAACACATTATTAATTAATAAATAATTAATGCCAAATAATTAATTTTCTTTTACATTAACGGAATTATTTTGATTTCAATTTAGACCCTACCCAAGAAGAACACTCCCTCATCAAATCGTTTGGTTTGCATATTTTCACTCGCAGACCCCATCGGAATGTCATCAGGGCGTCTGCGTGGCGCCTATCTCCAGGAGATCGGACGAATTGTCGCTGTGCTCGAAGACGTGCTGACACGCCGACGAGGAATCGTCGTTCCCGGAGTCGTCCTTCGGCGCCCCCCCGTCTTTGAAGCACGACGACTCGTAGTGCTTGTTGAGGTAGGACTTGAGGGCGAAGGACTTGTTGCAGCGGGCGCACGCGTAGTGCTTGAAGGCCGAGTGCGTCTGCATGTGCGCCCTCAGGTTGGACCTGTCCGCGAAGGCCTTCCCGCAGTGGGCGCACCCGAAGGGCTTTTCGCCCGTGTGCGACCTCATGTGGCCCTGCAGCAGCCAGGGCCGCGAGAAGGCCTTCCCGCACACGGCACACTTGTGCGAGAGGGAGTGGGTGAGCAGGTGCATGGCCAGCGCCGGCATCGACACGTACACCTTGCCGCAGGTGTCGCACTTCTTGGCCTGCTGCGAGTCCGGGGAGCGGTGGGTCTGCTTGTGCCGCGACAGGTTGGAGGAGGTGGCGTAGTGCTTGCCGCACTCGCCGCACGTGTAGCGGGGGCGGTCCGCCAACGGCACGGGCGCGACGGAATCGTCTGCAGCCGCCTCTTCAGTCTTTTTGAGGTTTTTCCGCCGCCTCGACCTCCCGTCCGTGATGAAGAACGCCTCGTAGGTGTAACCCACCGTCACGGAGGCGGGGGACTGCGGGACCGAGGAGGTCTCGGGTTCGAGTCCCCCGTAGAGGAAGTGGGGGGTGGCGCGGGCGTCGTCGCTGCTGACGTCGCTGGCGCTGGCGTCGCTGAGGCTGCCCGAGGGGCTCGGGCCGGATCGTTCGAGGGCGATCACGCGGTGCTTCTGGGTCGTCTGGGACGGGACGAGGGGGGTGATGGTTTCCCCCGTCGTCGTCTTGATCTCGATGTCGCCCACCAGGTCGTCGCCGACGACTTTGTCGATGTAGACGAAGTCGCGAGACGTCTCTGGGGAAGATAGGTCGTATACATAACCTGGAATAAAAGAAAGAAAATATGAAATTTGTGCACGTGTGTACACTCTAAAAACAAGGTACTTAAAATTAAGTACCTGAACATACTCATTATTCTTTTAGTACAATTGCATCGTAAATGAGCGACGGCGTAATCAGATTTAAGCAACCGTGCTTTCTTTAAAACGATCAGTGTTATTTAATATTGCTAATATAAGTTTCTGTTCAAGCCATGTTCACAAAGCGACCTGACAAAGTTAAAATAGTTGTTCTGAATGTGGTTTTCCAAATTATATGATGTCGATTGCTGAAAGAGAAACTGAATTATAATAACCCAATTATGTTACTTTCCATTATTTTGGAACACTGTTTAAATAAGTCTTATGTTAATAATCTATTCACGTTGCCTGGTAGTGCAACGGATGAGGAACTGGACTGCGGTGCCTGAGAGTTTGGGTTCGATTCCCGGTAAGTATTGGTTGTAATTGTTGATATTTATTGAAAGTGATTTATGAAGGCAACCTGTGTAGGCTAACATCTGCTATTTTCATTCATATTGCTTATTTTTGAGTACATGTATTTTTCAACTGATGTATTCAGAGCTATAATAAGCATAGCATATAAGACACATTAATAAATTTTAATTATTTTTGAGTACATACTTTTAACATTTTACTGCTAACTAACTGTAGGTGCTGAAAGTAATACTCGTGTAAGTCAAAGTCAGATTTATTGCACTTTTCAACCAGTTGCGTTTAGTAACCCAGGATTAACTTTATATATCTCTTCATGAAATTAAAATTTTCCGTAATATTATGCACCTTATTCTGTCTGTGATGAACTAGTTATAAAATAGGAGTAATTGTAAGTTGGATTTCTGTTGACAAAGGATGTAGTATAGAAAGCTTTGGTTTTTTCCATTTGTCATTCAATTACACATCCATACGAGCTAACGGTTGTTTAATACAGCTCATGTTTTGTACACATGTTTTGTTAGTGGCTTAAAATTGCCACGCAGTAATCGTGGGTCTTTTGACATTCATTTCGAGTACGTGTCAATAGCCCGTTGTGTAATGTAGTGTTGTTAACTAAGTAAACAAATTAACTTTTTTCCCAAACTAGGAAGAGCGCTAACGCGCAACATGTTACTATGAGAATACTTAAATACGAAGAAACGGGATAATAGACTCCGTACGAGAAACATAAACCTTTGCTCCTTTGCCGTTTTACAGCAAGTTCTTTTCCTCACAAGAAGTGTAAGAAGTCGCCTAACTTGGCGAGGTTTTATTAGGTTTTTACTGGATTTCAGGGTGTTAAACAAGTGTGTGCCACTCTCACCCAATGAGAGCACTCCAATCGGAGTTTTATCAGGGAAAGGAAAGGACATCTGAGAGCCACCAGACGATTCTAAAATAAGGTGTGAATGTATTTTCTTTCTATGTTTTCAGATCAAATTACTTTATGCGCTCAAATTCATTTACAAATGATTAGAAAATTAAATGTAAACCAAAGTTATTACTATATAAATAATTCGTTGAAAGTATTGTGTTAAAATCTTCGGACATGGATCCTTCATAGTAGAGAACACATAATGTTATAATCTCGCTAACATCAAAGTGAGGCCAACATGTATGGCCTCAGACACATGGTTAATTATGTCATTCCATTCATAAATTGTCACTGTTCCACATTTCCCAATTCATCAGCCAATCGCGAGTATTTTTTAATTCATCATTTTGAAGAGAAGTCACGTGTCTGAGGCCATTCGGTCTGAGATGTTGGTTTCCCGATTATGACGTCATATTTGCTTTACTACAGTCCATTCATGCTCGAAGGTTAAAATAAAGACATTGATTCCAAATATTTTCATAACATGCCTCCTATTATCTTCCGTAATACTCTGTCATATAATATATGTTTTGGTTGTAATATTTTTTATTTGGAGCAACTTAATTTAGTTAATGTTTAATACGTTTAAAATCTAAAAATCATATATTTTCGCTATTGTAATGATTTTATAACTACAATAACATAAACCAACCCGTAATATGGTTACTCTGACCAGTTAGTAAAGTAGTTTTCTCTGCAGAATACTTTACATGATTTTCCAATACATATAATTTTTATGTAGTTTTTAATTTGCATTATTTCGATCGATTTATCTTCTAAAATTCATCCCAACGCTTCAGATTTTAAAAAGATTCCAACGTAGAATATTTTATAAATTTAAAGTATAAGTGCGTTGTTGGAATAGCATGTAATCCATTGACGACTATAGTAATCCAAAACACTTAAAGGGTTTAATTACAGTTACATTCGAAGAATCAAGAAAGACAACAATAAAGTAACATTTACGTTTTACTTTAATACAATATCTTATGCGATTTTGGTTCTAAAACTGAATAAGACACTGTAAACATTTCAATTTATTTGATTGCAAAATTTATGCGTTGATTGATAAAATTATTAACATACTAGAACAATTCAATGCTCAAATTTAATATATTACAACTTAATTTAGTTTTAGAAAAAAATCGTATTTTTAAAATTCAAGTTTTTTTTTCGTTTGGTAATATAAAAATATAATAAAGTAGCCGTTAATGTATTACGTAACGTACTCTTAGGAGAAGAAAGTCAAGCGTGGCCATGGTATAAAATAAGGAAAGAGTGTCTCAGTAGTTGCGCCACTTAGTAAAAATTAAAAAAAAACGTAAGTTTTGATTGCTAAATTTGGATATAAGTAACTTTTCATAGACATTAAGATTTATCTAATTGGAATGTTGGGTAAAATACACAGAGAGTAAGTTTTAATGATTGTTTAGTTACAGCAAAAATGTGTGGCATGGGGTAAGAATAAAGCAACAGTGCGTGCGACAAGATTCTACGAGGGGGTAAAATAGAATTAAGAAAAGCGTGACGTAATAAATGAAAGCCCCTTTAGGTGAATTTAAATGGTTTTTAATTTTATTATACGAATAAACTTTTTCAAATAGACATTACTATTAATAAAATATTAAACGTCTAAAATAAATTAATGAAACAGTTACACATATCTAACAATAACAGTTCTAATTCGTATATTTAAAATTATGTCAATTTTTGAGTCAATAAAACAATTTAAATGCTACATAAAATATAATTCATTTATTTCAATTGCTAAGTATTAAATATTTAAGACGTTTGTATATGTTAGTTAGAAAACTCTCCAGAAAATTATTTTAATTTTAAAATAAGACTAAATAACTAAATGTTAATTATATGGTATCAAATCATACATTTAATCAGTGGATTTGTAATAAAAAATATTAAGAGTTGGTTCCATTTTATACAATTATTTTTAAAGCAATTTATTCTAATAAGTATTATAAGAAATATGAAATTAAAATATTTAATTATATCGCAAAGCATTTTTCAATAATATCAGACAATAATGAGTTAGAATATTCTGACAACAACAATGAGTAACAATAACAATAATGAGTTAGAATTTTCTGTGTTTAATTGAATTGTATGCGATATACAGACAGCCGTATTCAATAACAGCAGCTATATTTAACTTTGTTAAAATGCAGAAAGTTCAATTACAACTTTTTTACTTAAGTAAAAAATCACTATTTAAAATAAAGAGTATAATTCAATAATAAGAAAAGTAATAAATATTACAAGTAAGTCTGAAGATAAAATTATAATTGATGAATTGAAACTTCTGAAGTAAATCCAGAAAAAAAAAACTGAAGTAATAATATGATTGTTTATTTTGAATATTCTAACTTAGTTTAAGTAATAATGGTATCACTAATGAAAACAGAAGTATATTGCTTCCTGTGGAATAATATTATAGAAGCTTGTCAGAGCGAATTTATAGATATAAATACGAATTATTCACTTTGAAAACAGTTAATTAATGGAAAAAGTTAAAAAATAAACCATTAATTATGGTAACATATACGTAAATTTTGGAGCACTCGCAATAGACGTCGGAAAGTTATTATCGTGCCCTGGAATAATGTAAATTTATTATAGAAAAGCTAGTTTATATAAAAAAAAATTAGTATGGATAAATATAAATATTTATATAAAAAGTCAAAAGTACACTATTATTTTTTATACATGTAAAGATTCGAAGAAACGCAAAATATATATTTATATTTTTAACTGCATTCATTTTTTTTAATTATTTATTTAATAGACTCTACATTTCATGTGAGAAAATAAATTAATGTTGTGTACATGCCCACGTCAAAGGTTTAATCTATTACAGTTTATAAAAACAAATTGCAGGAATAAATATGAATAATTTATTACAGAAACCCTCTAAGTATACTTTTCAAATTTTCGGGAAACAAAAAAAATCTGTATATTGTTTATATTAATATATATTTAAGGTCATAATAAAGTTAAAATATTACTTGACATTTTCTCGAAGTCAATGTCGCTCGTGATTAAATTATAATATTATGTAGTTTCTACTTTTTTAAGAAAAATTACAAAATTTGTGGAAATAGTGGGCTTTTGCAATAAAATACCTTTTTACAGTAAAAATGTAAATTTATAAATTTTTTTGGCAGTAGACGTTATTGACAAAATAGCACACTGCAAAAAAAGGCGGTACTTAAAAATGTGTACTTGGTTGCACACACTGGTTTTTCTTTAAGTACAATTGCATCGTAAATGAGCGGCGACGTACTCAAATTTAAGTAATAGTACTTTCTCAAAAATGAGCAGTTTGATTTAATATTGTAAATCTCAGCTTCTGTTCCAGCCGTCTTAACAAAGCTACCCAGCAAACTTAAAATAGTTGTTCAGAAGATGGTTTTCCACATTATTTGATGCCGATTGCTTAAATGGAAACCGAGTTAGTATAACTTAATTATCTTACTTTCCATTCTTTTGGTCCACCTTTTTAACATTACTTTTTTTTATAACTTCTTCAAGTAGCCCAGGTAATTTAACGGATAAGATTCTGGACAACGGTGTCTGCAAATCTGGGTTCGATTCATGGTATTTCTTGGTTGTAATTGTCGATATTGATTGAAAGTGATTAGATTAATGAAGTCAGCCTATGTAGGCTAGCATTTGCTCTTTTTACTATTGTCCTCATTTTTAAGTGCATATCTTTTTCAAAATTGAAACTTATGTATTTGGAGCCACGATAAGCATCCAATATACTCAAAAATAAGTATATTTTACTTTGTTTGAAGTACCTATTTTTAAGAGTGTATTTACTGTTTTATAAGTGATTGAATGTACTAATAAAGTTAAGAGTATGACAAAATATAAAATATTCTTGAAATTAGTACAAAACTGTGAATTGATTAAACTAAAACCTCTGTCAGTTTTCTGTAATAATTTTCTATATGGGATAGTTTAGACATTCAAAGAAACGTACTATCGTGAAACGAAATATTTCTTTGCAAATATTGGACATTTCTTTAAATCACTAACTAAGAAATAACATTTTATTTGAAATCACTTACATAAATAGTCACATAATTTTTATAAATAATTGTTGGAAAAATACAAACCAAGTTTTAATTTTCCAAGTTTTAATTTAACTTATTGAAGTAACCAATTTCAAAATGAGATATGTCTAAAACTAATTGAGCCAACAGAAATTTACAAATCACTAAAGAAAAAGTATTAGTTTGCCTGAAAGTATTTTTTTTACATGTAAAATATGTTCTGACATCACAAAAAACAATTGAAGGGATAAATGAGTGAAGTAAGTATATAGCAAAATGTGAGTTTGGAAATATTTGATTTTATAAATTTTCATTGCGTATTGCGTTGTCGTCACATTCTTCCTACATGGCAATAGTATTCCTGTATCCCTGCTAATAACACTTCTACAGTGCTGCTGTGAGTGTCGAGAAACAGGCTAAGTAGCTCCTTCATCCACTTACACATTTTATTGAGGATTATTCAAATAATTTGGTAGTTTTTATGTATGCTTCAAAATGAATTACATTTGCGTAAATATTAAATATAAAATAAATAATATTGAACCTAAAACTCTGCAAATAAAACAATTTATTATCATTATCGCTATTTTGGAAGATGTTCAATACATTCATGACATCAACATTGCAATATATCCAGCACTAAAAACAAATATGGTCTTGGAAAATAGGCACTTAGTTCCCTTTTACATTGTTATATTTATACAATGTAAATTATGCAACGCTCCAATCCTTGCAATCTAATCAAAGCCAATCCCCTACACAATAAACCGACCGCTACATTGTTATCTCTAGCGTTAAGAAGATGCACCCCAATACGTCATCCAAACATCAATTCCCTAAAAATGACTTCCTAAAATATTCAAAACCCTCCATGATCATCAGGCAAATGCCCTGAAAAAATTAACCCCAGCGTCTAGGTAGAGCAAAGCTCCATCACCTAAATGGCCGATTATTATCCAATCATTATGCAGTCCTCGGCGTGCTATATTAATCACAGCGCTGCTCGGTACATGCAGAGCTGCCAGATGTGCAGTTCCAAGATCGCCAAATTTGTGAAAATGTTCGCCAAATTTTCGAGAAAATTTCACGTTCTTTAAATATTGGAAAATTAGTGTGATTTTAATAAAAATAAAAGATTTTTTTTGCTTGAAATTTAATCGTTTCCAGATAATTTACATTTATTTGTTTTTTCAATTATTATTTTTGGTTTTAAATTTTTAAATTGTTAGGGATTTCTTTGTATAATAGGTGGCATTCTTAGAAATAGGTTTTTGCCGTTACAGGTTCTTTTTTTTTGACATAAATACGTCTTTAACATTTGTCAAGGTACAATGGTTATTAACAGAAACATGATCTGAGTTGTTATTTTAAAGCCGTAAATCACAGAAGTAATCAGCCTGTGAAGATAAATGAGTTATAATTGGGAAGAAGAAGTTGGGTTGCTTCTACCAGACCAGTCATTAATCCACTTTTATCTTTGTAACGCATGTGGGGTGGAGGAAAGGGCAATAAGTGTAATTTAGGGTATAATATATTATGTTTAACCGCTGCAACTTCACTTTTGATTGAAGAGTCGTGGCGAATTCGCGATTAAGAAAGTGATGTGTTCCAAATTTCTATTTGACTAGATGACAGTTAAAACCGTTTGTGTGAAAATTGCTTTCAATGGAAGTTGATGATTTGTCGAAGATTTCGCTACGTAGCCCAAATTTCAATTGCCATTGCAGCATAGAAAACTTATAAGTTTAAAGAGCAGTTCAAAACGAACCAAATTGTGCCTAAAAGTCTAAACTTATGTTCAAACAGAACTGGATATTACAAAAAAACAAATACTGGATATTACAAAAAAAAAATCAAGTATAAGCAGCCAAGGGAAAACTTGCAACATAATTTTTTTTCAATTTACTGAACGAAAATTCAAAAGTTTCACGTGTACCAAAATTTAAAAACATGGAGAGGATGTATATTTAAAGATACACTTCAAGTTTATATTACTCAAATTTTTGACATTTCTTTCTAGTGGTCACTTACAGTTCAAACCTTTCTATAATTTGGCACGTACATTAAAAATACATATTTGTCACTAACATAAATCATTGTGACCTATATTCAATAAAATTGTATACAATATTTTTTTCCATGTTTTACAAAATATATTTAATCATGATTGAAACAAGGAAGGGGGGCGAGGAAGCAGAAAATATTGATTTTTTTTCGAAATTCTTATAAAGTATGGATCGTTTGGTGGCGTATGCTGAAGCTTACGCGATGTACCAGCTGAGGAGTTGTCTTCGTCATCTGACATCGTTCCACATAATTATGCAATATTATCGGGACTTTCCTTCGAGATAGATCCCTATCCATCCTCAATAGTTCATTACGTATGTCTAGTTCAACCACAATTCAATCTATCAACAAACCTTTAAATTTGTTTAAAATTCATTTATATCTCCAAAATTGTCGATTTGTCGCCAATCCTGGCACCCCTGCTCTCATGTGCGAAAGAGCTTGTCGAATGAATAGCCTTGCCTTCGGCCGGCATGTTGCGATGCTTAACGCTTCGATTCCTGCAGCAGGTTTTGTCGATGCTTCCTCGCTCCACTTGGCCCCTTCCACTGGACGCGCGCTTTCGAAGGGGCTATTTTTGCGCCCTAAAAGGGCATGCGAAGATGATTCATTGTTGCGATCGCGGAGTCTGTTATTACATCCATAAAATGTTTGAGTAATGTAACAAGTTTCTGGTAGAGAGGGGTTTCTGTTGAATGGATTTTTAGGAAGTTTTTTTTTTGTGTGTAAAATTGTATTGATCAGGGACGCAAAAAGTTATACTGAAAAATTAAGTATATATCTATTATGGTGATTTAGAAGAAATATTTGGAATATTCGGAAAAAAGAGTACCTGGAAAATTTGGAAGGTATATTCGAAATTGATATTTGGAATTTTCGTATGACTATTTGAAAAACTACCATCAAATTTTTAGAACATTAAACAAAAGATAATATAAGGACATTAAAAAAAATTAACATATTTGAAAATTTTTCATAATAAATATTAATAATCGGAAAAATAATATTTCGAATATTCATAAAAAATATTTTATATTTGACATATTTTTTTGGAATATTCATAATGAATATTTTGTATACTCGGAAAAAGTATTTTGGATATTTAGAACGAATATTTTGAAATATTCATAACGAATATTGTGAATATTCATAACGAATATCGTAAATATTCATAACGAATATTGTGAATATTTAGAGCGAAAATATTTCGGATATTCAGAACGCATATTTTGAAATATCCATAAAGAATATTCTTAACGAATATTGTGTGTGAATATTTAGAACGAAAATATTTTGGATATTCTGGCGGAATATTTTAAATTTTCAAAACAATATTGTGATTATTTAAAACGAATTTTGGGAATATTTATAACGAATATTGTGAATATTCAGAAAGAATATTGTGAATATTCAGAAAGAATATTGTGAATATTCAGAAAGAATATTGTGAATATTCAGAAAGAATATTGTGAATATTCAGAAAGAATATTGTGAATATTCAGAAAGAATATTGTGAATATTCAGAAAGAATATTGTGAATATTCAGAAAGAATATTGTGAATATTCAGAAAGAATATTGTGAATATTCAGAAAGAATATTGTGAATATTCAGAAAGAATATTGTGAATATTCAGAAAGAATATTGTGAATATTCAGAAAGAATATTGTGAATATTCAGAAAGAATATTGTGAATATTCAGAAAGAATATTGTGAATATTCAGAAAGAATATTGTGAATATTCAGAAAGAATATTGTGAATATTCAGAAAGAATATTGTGAATATTCAGAAAGAATATTGTGAATATTCAGAAAGAATATTGTGAATATTCAGAAAGAATATTGTGAATATTCAGAAAGAATATTGTGAATATTCAGAAAGAATATTGTGAATATTCAGAAAGAATATTGTGAATATTCAGAAAGAATATTGTGAATATTCAGAAAGAATTTTGTGAATATTCAGAAAGAATATTGTGAATATTCAGAAAGAATATTGTGAATATTCAGAAAGAATATTGTGAATATTCAGAAAGAATATTGTGAATATTCAGAAAGAATATTGTGAATATTCAGAAAGAATATTGTGAATATTCAGAACGAAAATACTTTGGATATTCAGAAATAATATTTTGAAATATTCAGAAAAAATCTTTGAATATTTAAAATAATTTTAGGAAAAATAGTAAAACACATGTTTTGAAACTTTTCAAATTTTCAAATTTTTTTTTTAAATTAACTCAATGTATGTTTTGATATCTAAGAAACCGCATATAAATACTTCGCTAACATACAATAATTTAAATCACAATAAGATTAAAATAGACAATATATTCTATAACATACACAATGTGATTTATAAAGTTTACATTTTATAGTCACGTGTATGCATTTTTTTTAATTTTCACATATGGGAAAATTCAATAAATTCATTATTTAAGAAATATACATTTTATTACTAATGTATTGTTTATAATATATTACTTCATCTGTATACGCAATTATTTAGGTCTTAATTTCGATAGATTTATGGAAATTGTAAAAAAAAAATGAAGTGAAAAATAATTAACCAAGCTAGTGACTTGGAATGACCGTAACACGGAAATCAAACTTGAAACGGACTAATAAGTGGCGCATTTGAATAGGTGTTAGTCAATGTTTATGAGTTAGCTGTCGTGTGCTTCGTATTTTTGTTCGGTTTATTCTTTAAAATAATATGATAATGGAGACGGAAAAATATTCACTACAAACGTACACTGTATGCTGCACACAATTTTAAAGAATAAACCGAACAAAAATACGTGATGCGTATTTTTGTTCGGTTTATTCTTTAAAATAATATGATAATGGAGACGGAAAAATATTCACTACAAACGTACACTGTATGCTGCACACAATTTTAAAGAATAAACCGAACAAAAATACGTGCTGCGTATTTTCGTTCGGTTTATTCTTTAAAATAATATGATAATGGAGACGGAAAAATATTCACTACAAACGTACACTGTATGCTGCACACAATTTTAAAGAATAAACCGAACAAAAATACGTGCTGCGTATTTTTGTTCGGTTTATTCTTTAAAATAATATGATAATGGAGACGGAAAAATATTCACTACAAACGTACACTGTATGCTGCACACAATTTTAAAGAATAAACCGAACAAAAATACGTGCTGCGTATTTTTGTTCGGTTTATTCTTTAAAATAATATGATAATGGAGACGGAAAAATATTCACTACAAACGTACACTGTATGCTACACACAATTTTAAAGAATAAACCAAACAAAAATACGTGCTGCGTATTTTTGTTCGGTTTATTCTTTAAAATAACATGATAATGGAGACGGAAAAATATTCACTACAAACGTACACTGTATGCTGCACACAATTTTAAAGAATAAACCGAACAAAAATACGTGCTGCGTATTTTCGTTCGGTTTATTCTTTAAAATAATATGATAATGGAGACGGAAAAATATTCACTACAAACGTACACTTATGTGTGTGCAGCATACAGTTTACTGCAACTAAAATTCGAGTATGCCCAGTCCCACTGTAAAATTCAAAAGTCTTTATTTAATACTTTCAATTCGATACAAATAAAGAGCTAATTTAGTTTTTACCATTTCCTTGTTAATTAGTTTGATACGCATTTACGACCAAACGCGTTGTTCGATTTTCTTCTAATTTGTCATGAGTGTTGCTTGAAGTCATTAAACATGACGTATATATATTTTTTAATTAAATGTTTTTGGGGGTCACGAGGTCTACTGTTTTCAAGAACTAATAATAATATATCGGAATTGAATTGAATATATTGAAAAACATATTGAAATATCAAATAATTTTAATAATAAAAAAGTATGCATATGTTAGGGAAAATTGGAAAGCAATAAATTAATATACAGGCTTGTGATGCGCAGTTGGTTTAAAGTAGAGGGCATTGATTCCAGGTTAAAAAGTCCATCATTGATCTTCTGTTATATGTGCGTATTGTATGAAAATATATCAAGATAGGAAATTGCTACGTTAACCTAATTTGGAACACATGTTACAGCAGTATATGGATCGTAAAAATAAGATTATGTTCGTTCGATTATATAGCGGGCGGGAGAGCCATTGATCGATTTTGATATTATAGAACCTTTTTTAAATAATACTCCAACGCTATTCTTTAAAAATGCTATGTGATTGTTTTTATTTTTGCATAGATGTGACATTAGTAAAATCCAAAAATATTGTTTACGATATTCAAGTTTTTTGTGTTAGTTATGCTATCAGGAATCAAAGTTAAAATGCTAACAATACACTGTAAAAAAATACTTAACAATGAATACCTGAACCTACTCGTTCTTCTTTGAGTACAATGCATCGTCAATGAGCGATGACGTACTGAAATTTAAGTAATCGTACTTTCTCAAAATGAGTAGTGTGATTTAATATTGCTATTCCCAGCTTTTGTTCAAGCCATCTTAGACTTAACCTGACTAACCTAACGATTAATCTGACACACTTAAAATAGTTGTTCAGAAGATGGTTTTCCGCATTATGTGTTGTCGATTGCTTAAATGGAAATTTAGTTATTACAACTTTATAATCTTACTTCCCATTCTTTTGGCAACTTCTTCATGTCGCATTGGTAAGACAACGAGCTGCGGTGCCAAATGATAAGGGTTCTATTCCCGGTAAGTCTTGGTTGTAATTGGTGAAGTTTATTGATTTGTAAAGGCAGCCCATGTAGGCTAGCATTTTTTATTCGTTGTGCTTATTTTTGAGTATACGTCTTATTCAAAACTGCAACATGTATTCGGAAAAGTTCCCTTGATAAGCATCGAATTTAATCAAAAATGAGTATATTATACTTATATTTTGAGTACTTATCTATAACAGTTTACTTTTACCACTTTTAGATCTCAATATTCATCCGAAATTCCACAAGCATAGAAAAACATACTATTGAAATTTGATCTTACTATAAATATCATTTATAATAATCCACTTTTGACTATTACAAACGATTATATTTTGCGGAAGAGGGGGGCGAGGGACTTTCTCGATTTTTTTTCTCAAACCCCCCATAAATCCGGACCCGTTAACTTGTAACACCGAAACAAACTCTCCATAAATCTCTTCTACTGAGCATGGAGCACAGTTTAGGTTTCCACCGAAAAAGGAAACAAAAGAAATAAAATAAAAAAAAAACAAAAAAGAGAAAATCAAGAGAATAGGGGGGAGGAGCAGCGAGGCGTGAAGCCCGGGCAGGCGAGAGATGGACACAGAGAATTGAAGTGAAGCGAGACGCCCCTCGTTCGAAAGGCAGAGGTCGCGAATCGAACGACTACAGTATCCCAACCCACCAACCCCTAGGACTGCTGAAGCTGGATGTTTGAAGTCGCCAAAAATATCGCCAATTTGAAACATGAAAGCAAGTAGCGTTAAACAATTAAAAGTACGCAACCAACAACTCAAGTTAATAACAGTGAGAATATGAGAAATAAATTTTAAGCTTTATTGATGAGTTAAAAACATCTATTCAAAATTAAGCAAAATGTACTCATTTTTGAATACATTCGATGCTTATCATGGCTCCGAATACATAAGTTTCAATTCTGAAAAAGACAAGTACTTAAAAATGAGTGCAATGGGTAAAAATGAATGAAAAGGACAGATTCTTGCCTACATAGGCTGCCTTCATAAATCACTTTCAATAAATATCTACAATTCTAACCAAGATTTACCGGGAATCGAACCCACATCCGCAGACATTGCTATCCATTGGCTTATCCGTTAAGCTACCAGGGTAAAATAATTGAGTTGTACTAACTTAGTTTCCATTTAACCAATCGATATCAAATAACGTGGAAAACAATCTTCTATACAACTATTTTAAGTTTGTCATGTCGCTTTGTAAAGATAGCTTGACCAGAAGCTCAGATTAGCAATATTTTGCAATCACACTGCTCATTTTTGAGAACGTACGATTACTTAAATGTGAGTATATCCTCGCTCATTTACACGTAATTGTACTCAAAGGAAAACGGGAACGTTCATGTACTCATTTTTTAAACACATTTATTTTACAGTGCAATGTAATGTTTAAACTTCAAACAGGTATATCATAAGGTAGAGTTTAAGTATTATGAATGAGATGAATTGAATATAACATTTACAAAACTCATTGTTTGTCCCCCCCGTTGCTGGAGAACCCGTGGCGAGAAATTTGATTAGTCTCTATCGAGACTCGAACCTGCGACCTATTTTTATGAACAACTACGCAACAAAAGCAGGTTCTAGTTGAATATTGTAAATATTTTTTCAGGTGTTTCTACATGCAATATATATTTTAAACGACCCGTTGATATCAATGAGATGAATGTACGGTTCCTCAGTGCTCCAAGAAATTATCTTTCTTTTGAAACCTCACTTATTATGATTCGATACATGTAAAAGGTATCAACGCTATAGAAACAATATATATTTAATGATATGATATATATGATAATCTTTATGGATTATTTGATTTTTAAAATTCATAAATACAGGAATTAAACTTCTACTATGTAATTTCTTTAACAACAGTAAATTGAATACCACGTTCGAATGCAAGTTTAAATGCACGGATTTGAAATAATGTATGGAATTAATACATTATATCTAAATTACGAGTATTTCAAATAATATTTTATGTATTATATAATTTGCATTCCGTCAAATGAAAACCAATGTTTACAAAACAAATTATAATATAAATATCAAACGTAAAAAAACCCATCTGCGTTTTCGTTTACTAATCTAAGGAAAAAGAAATATGAATTTTTAAGTACTTATCTAAGAAAAAAAATTGGCGTTCTAAGGTAAGAAAAAATTCAATATTCAATGAGAAAATGTGCAAAACACTTGCAAAGCTGAAATTTCTTTACAAAATTAAAATTTTTTTAAAAAAATTCATGAATATATTTTTTTTAATAAAGCCCTTATGTGGACCCAAAACTATTTTAATAAAACACAGTCTTTATTGTATGTAAAATATTTTAATGGAAAGAATTTCATCCTGTTTTGAGAAAAATGCATTATAATCGCCAAATTAGGCAATTTTTCGCCAAACACGGCAACACCTCCCCAACCTTTCAGAGCAACAATAAGTGGCCAGATTCCTATATTTTTATTTTTGTGTCTAGAATCTGGAACGAAGTATTAATTGAATCGGTCAATCCTAGAACGAGCTCTGTGATTGATTTCTGATGGTTAAATCCAACAGCAATTCAATCCGGATAATTGGGACATGTGGAATGTGAGATAATGAACGGTTAATCGATTTAACGGGATTTCAATCATTTAACTTAGAAAAGTCATTTGAATTGTTTTCTTTTGGAATTTAATTTAGTTGATATTGTAAGTATTTAGTGAAGTTCCTGATTCAATAACCAAACAAAATTAAAAGTGTAAGTATGTGAAAGAGGTATGTAATATTTTACAACAAAAAAATGAGTTATTGCCATGGGTGAATGATTATGCATTAACATATTATGCAATAACATCAACAATTGAAATGATTAGAAAATGCTGTAAATAATACTTAGTATATATTTATCGACATGATCGCAGGAGTTAGGGTGTGCAACGTCAATCTCAGTATGCGAATCAGCTGCAAATTTAATTTCTAAAAAAACTATGATATTCAAATTCAAATTAAAGTATTTAGAATGTCATATATATTTGTAGAATATTGCTCTTTTTCTTAAGATCCCTGTTTTGCGTGTAATTGAATGTTTTAAAACTATTTATTTAAGCATATAGTTTTGGCATCATAAGTACCTTAACACGCTCGTGGCCTTCGAGCGTGAATGGACAGTAGTAGAGCAAATATGACGTCATCATCGTGATGCAAACATCTCAAGTTTGCTTTATTAATGTCGCACTAGAGCTGCACAGTGGGCTATTGGCGATGGTTCGGGGCCTATCCCGAAGGAAAGGCCCGGGAACGATGCTTCGTATTTTTGAACCATGGTCAGATAACTACGACAACACCTGAGCTGACACCCAACGCCTTCAATAGAAGTCAGGACTTTGGACCCCGATCAGATTTATCGTGCACCAGTCCCGTATACACGCCGTTAATTTTTTGTGGATGTTCTGGGCGACATTCTAACATTTTGGTAGCGAAATTGGCAACCCTCCGCTCGCAATATCACTACTTTTTACTATTCTTTAGTCTAGTCCATTGCAAGCTTTTGAACCGGGGACCCTTGGATTCCCAACTGATGCCTTAATCCACTCGGTCACGGAGGCCGCAAACATCTCAGACCTGATGGCACCAGACACGTGACTTCCTTTCAAAATTTATGAATGAGAAAACCTTCGCGATTCACTTGTGATTTGGAAATAATAGTAGATGTGTTACTACATGAAGTACATGATATTTTAAGGAATGAACTAGAATTTTTTTATGAATGGACGACGTAGTAAACCACGTGTCTAAGGCCATACATGTTGGCATCGCTTTGATTTTAGCGAGATTATAACCTTACCGAGATTATAACCTGTTCTCTACTATGAGGGATCCATGCTCGAAGTTCGTGGCCGAACATGTACAAGCGCGTGATAGGTTCTTCAGAATAATACGTTAAATGCAACGGCAGACAACGTGTTAAATGGCATTTCATTAGCAAAGCTGTACACGGACAATTGTATTCAAAGTAATGGTACTTGATGACTCCACAGATTATAAAAGCATTCCAATTATTTGCGCGAACATTTTCGAATTAAACTTTAAAAGGAACAAGAACAATTTCTAGTTCGAAATGTGATTAAATTACCCAAAATACCACCAAAGTTTGATGTCTGCCCATGCTCCGTGATATCCAACGTAATTAAAATACTTTTATACAACTGGGCATAGTTCGACTCAAGAACGAAATTCTGCATTTATCTTTCTAATAGCACGAATTATCTTTATTTGTTCTTAGGACTGTGCATCTTCCCGAAACTTCTATAAATAGGCAATTTGTCTTCTCAAACCCTCTTTCCAATTAGTTGGGATTCTGCGTGCTGCAATGTCAATAATCGCAAGAATGTGCTAAATTAAAATGGAGTTAAACAATCAACAAATCGATTTCAAGAATGCTTTTGTTTCTTTGGTAAATGGAATGGGTGATTGCGAGAACGTTTGTTGTTAGTCGATTAATTTATGATTTATTATGTGTTATGGTGTTTTACAGGGATTATGTAAATTAAAAGGTTTCCTGTCATTATTAACCCTTTGAACTAAAGCGGCGACTCTGAGTCAACAAAAATAACAGCTTGTTATTTCGTCGATGCTCGTGAACGAGAACTGCGTGTTCTTGAAAAAAAAACGTTCTATATTCAGTTAGATTGTTCTTTTAAAAATATTTCATCACTTTGATATTAACATATTTCGTTATCCCTTTGCACTCCAGTGTCGACTTTAAGTCACCAAAATAACGACGTGTTATTTTATCTCTGTTCTTCAAATTAACCCTTTGCACTCCGATGTCGCCTCTCAGGCGCCAACATAACGAACAGTTCTTTTGTTTCCCTGTTCTTTAAAATAAACGAGAACAGCATGATATTGTGTTTAGAACATCAGCCTTTTTTTCAACTTGTTCTCTTGCAAATACAAAACAGATTAGGACTTTTTTTCATTTATGAGTATGAAAAAAATCTGTGTAAAAGAACGTAAAGAGGAATAACTGTTCCATAGAAAGAACACAAATCGCAAAATGTTCTTGGAGTGCAAAGGGTTAAAAAAAACAGTATATCATTTAGTTTAACTCTTTGCAATCCAAGAACTCTTTGCAATTTCAGTTCTTTCTACGGAACAGTTATTCGTCCTTATGATCTTTTCCCTAGAATGTGTTATGCTTATAGAAAAATGAAACTTAATTTGTTTTGGATCTGCACAAGAACGAGTTGAAAAAATAATCGATGTTTTTTAAACACAAGATCATGCTGTTCTCGTTTATTTTAAAGAACAGGGAACCACAAGAACGGGCCGTTATGTTGTCGCCTGAGCGGCGCCAACGGAGTGCAAAGGGTTAAGTCACCAAAATAACGACCTGTTATTTTTCTCTGTTCTTCAAAATGAAATAAAACAGTATATTCTGGAGTTTAACAAATTATTCTATCACAATCATCTCGAAGCATCAAGTTTGTTGGTGATCTAAAAATTTGATTGAAATTCCACACCCCCCCCCCCTTTTTTTAAATGCTTGACACTTACAATAAAAAGAAATAAATACATGTTTGGTATAATGAGATTAACATTCAGCTCCACCCGAAACGTAAAAAGAACACGCTAAAGAACACATCGTTAAAATAACAGATACGACACATTGTAACTGTTCCATAAAAGGAATGTAAATATAAAACATGTTTCTGGAGTAAAAGAGTTACATTACTTAAGGGGGTCCGATACCCAAAATTCGCAAAAAAAGTCATTTTTTTTTTATATTTAAAAAATAATATTCAAACTTATCTTAATAACTCACAAAAAACTGCTTCAAAAAATTCCTATTACTTTTTTAGTTATGAATGTTTTAATGATGTGTTCCTATAACATAGTTGTATCATATGTAAACTTTAGAAGCAAATATCTCTGTTCGTGGTTTTGAAATTTAATGAACACTAAAAATGCTAAGGCTTTTTTACTATTATACTTAAAATCATAATTTTTGTGTGTATAGCAAGATAAATATATTTTAAATAGATGTATGCATTCAGATTTCCTATTTTTACCATAATTTGTTTTTTAAAACCACTTAAAATGGAATTTTATTTTTTTTCATCAATTTTTTTTCCAAAATTTCTAATATATTTTATTTTTTTAAAGTGATGTATCTGAATCAAAATTTGAATGCATACATCTATTGACATATGATTCAAGATCTTAAATAAAAAAAATTGCTGCAAAATATTGAAAAACAAAAAAGGAGTAGGAATTTTAAAACTGTTAAAAAATTTACTAAAATTTTAATTTAAAAATAAATGTGCAATTTAAAAAAAAAATTGAGCGTCTTAAAATGGTTTTTTATGCATATTTAGAAAGAGAAAAAAAATTGGATTGTACAAGTATAAAAATAAAAAAAAAAATGTCGAAGGTATCGGACCCCCTTAAGCACCATTAAACGGCAATTATTATACGGTTTGTTTTGTACAACACAGTTCTAATTAGCATTTAATGTAGATTAATTAAGGAAACTGTGGACGATTAAAATGTCCGAAACGGTTCACTTTCGTGTTTTATTATACAATTGAATACTTTGTGACCGAATGCGTATACGTTTATTTTCTGTACTTGTGTATATGATTCCGATTGGTTATAATTTCCTTCGAGTATAGATCATTTGTAGTAGAGGAGTCATGACGTCACTCTCGCTAACATCAACGTGAAGCCAACGTGTGTGGCCTCAGACACGTGGTTAATTACGTTATTCCATTCATAAATTTTCACTGTTACACATTTACCAATTCATTAGCCAATCGCGAGTATTTTTTAATTCATAATTTTGAAGAGATTTTGAAGAGATAGGGGCCTTTCGCTCTGAGATGTGGGTTTCACGATTATGACCTCATATTCTCTCTACTATAGGCCATTCCTGCTCTAAGATCATTTCACTTTCATCTAGCATTTTTGTTTTGTGTATACTTTTTTGGAGTCAATATTATGGAAGTGAAAATCTTACCAATCATATGCACAAGAAAAGAAGATGTTCTTAAGCACTTTTGGTACTAAATTCTTAGCCCTCTGGAGCATAGTGTCGCATATATGCGGCACAACTTTAAAATGACCGCTAGTGGCATCTACTGAGTTTTATGTTAACCATTATAATATTGTCACGTAGGTAACCATGTGCCTAGTTCTTATAACCGCCGCCAGGTCACTTATCTTTATAAAAATGATTTGGATACTGAATGAAACTGGCTCGTGAAGGTGAAGTTTCTGATGATTGTTTTATTACTTATAAGTATAATCTGGCTCTACAAAAAATCCTAGCTAATACTAGAGGTATGTAGACTGCATTTAAATTTATTTTCATTATGTTTTGAAGATTATTTTAGTAATTACACATGGTCTTGCATATACGCTATACAATGGTTTTAATTAATTATTTAATTAAACAGGCACTATGATTTTTTTTGTATATTTGTCAATGGTCCAAGGGCAAAGAAAAACAAAACAAAACTTTCATTACTATAAGAAAAATTCATGCAATAGAGAGTTACATTAAAGACGTGGGTTTAAAAACAAGGAGCATTAATTGTTTTCTTATTTACATTTATTCTTCTAAAACAAATATATTCTACCGATCAGTGCAAGAACCAGGCAGCTGTAAGCAATGGCTATAGATATAAAGTCAAATGAGCTGTATTTTGTATTGAATGATGCAAGAAACTTTCAGTGTTTTTAGTCTATCATGAGCAATTTTGAATTCATGTGCAAACAGTTTTGTCTGGTTAGTTGACTGAACGTCATACAGTTAGCTAGGGTTAGTTACCTAGCCTTAGAATCTTAGCTACAGTTAGCTAGGATTATATTGGAGACGATTCGAGGTCTTCTCGAATGAAAGACCCGGGAACAATACTTCGTATTTATAAACCATGGTCATATGACATGGATAAAACTTGGGCTCACATCCGGTCTGACGAGACTTCAACTGGCGTCAGGATCTTTGAGATATCATATTTAACATGCATTAGTTTCTTATATACGGAGCATATTTTTTGGTCGTGAACAGAACAAATTTGACAAATCTACGATTACCAAATCACTGCACACATGCAAGAGATCAAACCTTCGCCCGTCGGATGCTTGCCCGAGCCTTTAACAATTCGCCCATCGCAAGTCCCTGTTATTTCTGAGTACTGAACATAAAACAATAATGCTTTGAATATAGAAAAAAAATTAAATATTGGAATATAAATAAAATAAAAATAAATGTTTTTTTCATTATTTTGGCTATTAGAGTTTACTTTTTAAATTCGAATGCATTTTATTGTCATTGTGTGCTCGTTTATTCTTTGAAAATATCATATTTCTTAAAGTACATAAATAAGTATTTTGTGCGATTATTCCATGAGAATTTATTAAATAAGAGGAAATCATATTTTTTTATATTTTTTAACGCATTTTTCGGACGCAGACGGTTGTAACCCTCTCAAATGAATGAACATCTAGGATTCGCCAGATTAAATAAACATTTATCTTAACACACTCGCAACTCTCTTATAAATTCATCTTTTTTTACACATACAACACAAGATCTTTATTTACTATTTATAACATCACAAAAAGTAAAAACTCTTTAAATCTTTTTCTTCGCAAATCCATATCCCCCCCCCCCCCCCTCAAACCTCGGCGTGTTTATCTTTATTTATCGAGTTTAAAGCTCAAAACCTCAGAGCCATGTCATCCCTTTTGAAAAAAATCCGATTTTTTTTGCGAGGAACTATATTCCTACGCGAGTGCCATAGCCCCAGCGCAGTGACGTACACCTAGCAAATGCGCTTCGACGTATACACTCTTCTTTTTTTTTCATATATAAATGACGTTGCAGCCGTACTTCGGAGGCGTGACATTCGGCTTCGAGTGGTGATCCATCTCTTCTTTTTTCTTCTTTTCTTCTTTTTTTTATATTATCCATCTTTTTCGAATGCAACCTGTGGATGGGGAGTATAAGAAAAAAAAGAACGAAAGTAAAAAAAAAAATGGCACCGATGGAACGTATTGATCAGCGTGGGCCTTCTGCCAGAAGTCGCGGCGGAGGGATTTCTTGATGACTTCTCTCTTCCTTTTGGCTGAAATTGACTAACGGTCTTCTTATTCTTATTTCTTTCTTTTGGTGTATTGGTATTACATTACCGGAGTACAGGAGTACAGGGACGAAAGGCATTAACGTTATTATGTAGCTTTCATACAAAGTGTTCTTGGTTGTTGCAAGCCATGATAAGACGTGTGCGGTTGTTTACCACTTTTGGTCACCTTTTCTTTTCTTACCAGAGATGAATAAATTATATTATTTGTCTAATATAATCTCTTAAGGGCGCACAAGATGTTCAGAATGTTTTTGTTTTACTCGGGAATCATAATTGTATTCAATAATTAATTGTAGATTATATTATCAACCAATTTAAATAATTTGTTTTGCATAACATACTAAAAATATTAGTTACATGAAAATAATTTTATAATGATGAAAAAACTAATACTTATTTTCTTAAAGTATGATATTAAAAAGTATATAATTATTTAATTTTTAAGAAAGTGGAATAAATGGCGTGAAAAAAAATAAAATACAGTTTTTAGACTATTTGTATAATTTTAAGTGTAAACGATTCAGAAGATATTTCCCTATAACGCAGACCTAAAAATAAATATCAAGTACGTTTTTAATTATATTTTTTTCAAACAACTTTTTTAACAAAATTAATCCAATTTTCCATTATGTTAAAATATAATTAAAATATATTTAATATTTTTTTTGGCTTGCGTTATAGTGCGTACAACGCGTTTTGAATATTTTGCAATTAAAACTGTGCAAATATTTTATAAACAATTTTAATTATTGTGCGCGCAATTTAAATACACTTTTTTAATTATATACATTTTAATATACCACTTAAGAAATTAAATATTTTTTTAACATTCTAAAACTTATTGTTTTGTTCTGTTTTATGCAAAAGATATTATTTAAATTAGTTGATAATATAAGTTGTGCTTTTAGCCAAATATATTGCACAAATTTATAAGAACAAACATACCAGATACACTTTTAGTCATTACTGACAAATAGTAAATATACGCATTCATGTATACTTATTTAATGCTGATTTAATGTATCATAAATCTATGTATACTCCTCACCATCACAACATCGCTTAGTGTCGTTAAAAAAAATTGAAATTCTAAACCAGCAAAGCAAATTACTTTTCAAGTATAATTTACACAAAAAAACCTCACAGAAACCCACACAAGTAACCCTCCACAAAACTCACAGTAACTCCATAATTACAACTTCACCCCCACAAACAAAAAACCCCCCAACACCGGTGGTACTTAGCGGAATTCCGCACGACGAAATAAAACGACGCATTTACAACTTAAATACGACCACTTACGACCACCCACCCCCCACAGAACTCTCGGGGTGCAATTAGAAAAATATTACGGGGCAGGGGGTGTACACGAGCAGGAAAAAAAACACCTCAACCCCGCATCAGACTTAAGAATCGGGCAACAGTTGAAAAGGCCCCCCAAATGTGGTAGTCATAATAATAAATATAATGGAGGCAAAATTATGCGCATAATAAACATGCGTTTCAATTTAGCATGGCCGCCGTGTGTCTGGGATGAAGTACGGTTGGGTAGAAAACTTTCTTAAGTAGGTAGCCTGAAATAAAATATCGGGTGGGCCCAGCAGAGTGGAGAACTCGTAATAGAGTCGGTTGCTTTAAGAAAAGGGGAGGAGGGAATTTTTTCGCGCGCTTTTCCACTATGAAGCACGTTTCAGATCGGGGCTATTAAATAATGTTTATTTACTGAAGTTTAAATAATTATGCGAAAGTGAGATTTTGCTTTTTGGGAGTTTAGTGTGGGTGTAATTAGGTGGATATTTATGTGGGCGCTGTTAGAGATTATTGCTTTCTTAAATGTGTTCTTGTTTTTTTTTTTCAAGTATCCGAAATGCAAAGTATGTGTGTGGTATTCAAGTATTTAATATTTGTGTCATAATGTAATTGAGTCCCCCACCCACATTGGAGAATTTATATCATCTTTATTCATACAACTTAGTTGACTAAACCAAATTATATACGTATAATTGAATTATATATGTATATGAAGATTTTAATAGTTAAATTAATAAATGATTTTCAATAGAGAAGGTTCCAATATAACTAAAACTGTATTCAGGATATATTAGACAATACGACAAATAAATGTATAGTTTCATATTCAAAAAGCAATAAATGGAAAATTATGGATTAAAATTCAATAAATTTAGAAATTTGGACATTCAATAAAATCATTCGTAAATAACTAAAGAACTACACTGTTAAAAATTATTACGACCTCGCACCAAACTTTGGTGCCCATTTAGCTGCAACCAATATTTAGTACATAGTTTCACCATTTTACGGTGCTACCACAGAGGGTTTAGTGGTGAAACGTTGCACCAAAACTCATAACGTTGTATAAAACTCAAAATTCGAGTTTTTTTAGTATTTTAGTAATAGAATTTTTGTAGCGAAGATGCCGACGCTCCTATTGCACGACCACACCTTTTTACTTTTCTTTGTAAATGTCACCGAACGGGCTCGAACTATGAGTCCTCTGATTCATAGCTGAACTCCTTTATCCACTGGGCCACATAGGCCCTTGTTCGTCGTTGTCTTTCTTAAAGGGGATCCCTTTCAGTTGCAGTTAAAGAAAAAGAACCAATTATTGATGAAACCTCCGCTTTTTTCCTATAAAAGAATTTTGGTTCAATGCAGATTTCACCATAATATGGCGTAAATTGTGCTGCAGAGCACCAAAAATATGGTGGAACTTGAAATGAAATTTTTAACAGTGTAGAAAACAAAAACAAAAATTGTAATTTTTGACCGATTTTTGTTTTTCTTAGTGTGTATGTACCATCTTAAAGGTTTGTTTTAAAAAAAATACATTAAAGAATTATTGCATATAAAATAATAAAATTTCAATGTGTCTATTACCAACGTTTATCTTATATATAAAGCTGAAATCTCCAAAATCTGTCCGGATGTTGGTTTGTTTGTTTGTTTGTCAGTACAAAATAAGCTCCTCAACTACACAACGCAGAGCTTTGAAATTCACAGAATAGTTAGTTCAAAAAATAAGAATTTTAACGTGACTATTTTCGAGTCTCTACGATGTTCCATTCGAATGTTATGACATTTCTTAGCGTACGTCAGCAAAGTTTCTCGAAGTGGCAACAGTAAAATCAGTTAAAATCAACGGAGAAAAGCGAAAATATAATATAAAATAATTATGAATCAATTAGAATGCCAATATTTACACGAAATACTCCATAACTACACAACGTAGCTTTATGAAATGTACAGAGCACTTTACTTGAAAAATTAGACGTTTTTTGAGATAATTTTTAAGTTTATACGATGTTCCATTCGTTTATTATAACTATTTTAATCTATTCAATTGACTTAACATAGATGATGACATCGTTTGATATTTTAAAGAATTTTCTTTTCGTTATCTTCAGTATAAAAATGACGTTATAAGTTTGGTTTGATTTAATAATTACTGAAAATATCCGCACATTAGGCTTTTTGCTACAATACGGATTATTGCAAAAATTAAAATAACTAGAATTTTACCGTACGGAAATGGTTTATAGTTGTTTTGTGTCTTTCGTTTTGTTTGAATGCAGGTTAATTCTAACTATATTTGATTGTCTAAGATCGAACTTTTAGAACAATACTTTCATAATGCGAGTAATTTGTGTATGAACGTTAATTTAATTTATTTGAAAAATATTTTATGCAAGTACTTCTTGTTAATGCTCGAAGCTTAGTTTCACTTTGCATTTTCAACTCTATATGACTTTTTAATATTATTAAAAGAATAAAATTCCGCTGATACCAACTGCTAATTGAGATTTTTTTTTATTTAATGGGCAAAATAATATTTCCTTTTAAAACATTAAATGGCAAACATTAAGAATGAAATTTAGAATTATTTAACGTAGATGGTGAGATTATAATATTTAACCGTTTGCTAAATAATTACATATGTCGCCAAGTTATAAAAGTTTATTCTTTGGATAAATTACGTTTTGGCTTTAATTTGCTATGGAAACTTACTAAATATTTATATGACAGGTATTTTTCGATTCGAATGCAATAACAATTGCATCACAAATTAAAAATTTAGGAAAAAATGGTTTAACAAAATGAGTAAATACCGAATTTTTAATACATTGATATTGAAATAAAAAAAAATTCTTAAAATTAAAATAGGTGGTTATTCTACAGTAATAATAGCATTCATTGAAATTCTTTAAAACATGGACATTTGGACATAGTAAAGGAAAGTTGTGTAGTATTTTAAAACATACTATTTTTGGTTGAGTATTTATACCAGCAGGCTGTTAATTTTATTCTCACTTTTACTAAGAATTTGAGGTAGTTTATTCGCAAAAAACGTTTAGGTTTATTATGGCTGTAGTACATTTTTATGTTTTGTATTACTGAGGTTAAAAATGCAAACTACTAATTAGATACACAAGTTGTTGTTCGAAGATATTGCAAAGATGTAGCCTAAACGATACATTGGAACGGGCCTTTGGAAATAGTCAAATCAAATTACAATACTGGGAAAAGGGAAATTCGGAATATTTTTAAAGTTAAATCATGAGGGTACACGATCAAATTTCTTAATTTGGTCATCTTTAAAAAAAATTGTTATCTGTTTTTGCTGCCTTTTCACTTCCATGCGGCTTCAGAATATTTCAATATCGAGATTGATTCAGAAGTTTCATTAAAATCCACGCTTGAAGTTAATGCTTTAAAACTCCAATTTAATGAAAACCTTCTTGATGAAATTAAAAAAAAAAATACAAAAATGAAGATCATAGCGTTTTGCTTATTATTTAAGTTAATATTTTTTTCCTTAGATAAAAAAAAATCATAGTTTTATGTAAATACTTATTCCTATAAAACACCTGTTATAATGCACATTATCTTTCAATGATGGTGACAACAGTAATTAAAATTTCATCGATTAAAGGAAGCACTGAAAATTAAAATATAATTATAGTCATTTCCCGAATAAATTGCGGCATCCGTGTTTAAAAAAATCGGGTATGTACAGACCGCGCTGTATTAGGCTTTACTCGATACAAGGCTGAGAGGGGGGGGGGGGGGTATAAATGTCCAACATGGTTGAAACGGCCTACCTTCCTTTACACGATGGTTTGTCAAGATGGTATAAGATTACATATTTATACAGATAGGCTGATTCCACATTGAATTAACAATAGCGATACACTCCTCATGCAACTATGTTCCGAAACTACCCATACCGAAAGAAAATTCCTAATAATTTCTAAAAGTATTTTTGTGCAGGAATGTTTAATTTTTAAAACTCCATACCTTATGAGAGATAAACTTGAAATTATAAGATTTTTATCGGTGGGTGTATTAGTAACCAAGTAGTATAGATATATTTTTACTTTTTTAACTTCTAATTTATTAAAAATAAAAATATTTTAAATTATAAAAAACATTTTTATAATTTTTTTAAGGAGGAATTATAAAATGGTATATGCGATTTTCCCTGGGAAGAAGGGAAATGTATATGTTTTCTGTCATTTGTCGTTAGTTTATTTATCACCGTGCGAAGAACGGGTAATTTTGCTAGTAATACATAATTGTTGTATATTGTTTCGGACTTATGCAAATGAGCTGTATAAACGATAACCGTAAACATCCGGTTCTATATATATATATATATTTAATAACATCAATCATGAAACAAACACACATAATAAGTCATACATAATCCTGGGGCGCGCTTAAAGCTGCATTAACACAAGGAACTGCAATATTTATTTAAATCAATTTGAGTGAAAAGTTTATCCAGCCGTGAGTTGAACCCGGGACCCCTCGTTTAGCGTACAAGTGCTCTACCACTGAGCTATCCGGGTGACACCAACCTTCAGAAACCTTTCACTCAGAACACAGATCAGAAGAGTAGACACATACAGACACACTACATAACACGAACTCCTAATTCATGTGTTTGTGTATGTGTTTGTTTCATGATTGATGTTATTAAATATATTCATGGTTCCTTGTGTAAATGCAGCTGTAAGCGCTTCACAGGAGTTCGTGTTATGAAGTGTGTATGTATGAAAGGTTTCTGAAGGTTGGTGTCACCCGGATAGCTCAGTGGTAGAGCACTTGTACGCTAAACGAGGGGTCCCGGGTTCAACTCCCGGCTGGATAAACTTTTCACTCAAATTGATTTAAATATATATATATATATATATATAGTAACTGTGTGACGCAGGGAGAGCGAATCCTTTCGTTAACTTTATGTTTTTAAGTTTGTCGTTTATGTTTAATAAAGTATTGTAATCTTCCACTACGTAATAGTCTATTATTTGACTAACAATAATCAATACATTCTCGTACAAATAAACGTATAATATTACACAAACCTTACCATCTACTAAACCCCAATAAACTCCACAAACTAATCCTACTCACCAGACATATCAAAGATACATGTCAGAAAACAACCCCAAAACAACCCATCCCACGCTACACCCGGAATCACGAAAAAGAATCACCCAAAACAAGACGAGTGAGCAAACCATTTTGCGAGAGGCGTCATTAGCTCATCCCCCCCACTCCCCCCGGGTGAACAAATCACCCAAATGCCTCTGGGGAACCCCCTCTCACCCCCCACCCTCAGGAGGAACCCCCCGGACGATCAACAAGTGAGGGTGCGTGGGTGGATCGAATCCAATCGGAGCAGGGGTAGATCGAATCCTTCTTCTGGGTGCGTAAGTCCATCAAGATCCTTTTTGGGTCATTAGTGGGACCTTGGAGATGGAGGGGGGGGGGGGGCTTTGTTGCTGGGTTGGTGTGTGGAAGATACTGGGATTTTGGGACTTGGTTTGTAAGAGTAACTTATTTTGGGATGGTAAACTGTTAAGAATAGGTACTCAAAAATAAGTAAAATGTTCTCACTTTGAGTACATTTGATGCTCCGATTAATTGGTTTGGTTTGGTTTTGGTTTTGGTTAATTAACGTCGCACTAGAGCTGCACAGTGGGCTATTGGCGACGGTTCGGGGTCTGTCTCGAATAAAGGAAAGACCCGGGAACACACACACATTCACACACACATTCATACATGCACCTCGTTATTTTAGAACCATGGTCATATGACGTGGAAACACACCTGAACTGACACCCAACGCCTTCAATAGACTAATGTGTCTAGACTCTGTGTAACTAATGTTTCCAATGTGTTTCTCTTCATAATTGTTTAAAATATTTTAAATGACGTAACAAAGTATGCACCGAAAATATTAAATAAACATCGATACTGTGGAAATAGCTCTACAATTGCAAACATTGCTTGATCGTCAGTGGGTTATTGTATCAATTATACTTCTTGTATAATTTCAAGAAAAAAGCAGTCTATTATATATTTACAGCTGTAAGACTATGAATTTGTAAGTATGTAAGTGATATTACAAATTTTATAAGCATGTTTTTAACGCGTTTCATTTTTGTAAACAAGTAAATAAACAAACTTCCGAAGTTATAAACCGAAAAATAATGTATCCAACTTAATTGACTTAATCCATAAGAAAATGTTGTTGAGGAATTTTGTCGGGTATTAAGCATTCCCTTTCATTTTGGAACCGAATAAAAAGAACATTATACTTTGGATTGACTCCAAATATATGACATGAGAAATAATGTATCCAAGAGTCTGTCTCCATATACCAACAAAACTATTTTGGTGGAGTTTTGTAATACATTAGAATTTCTCTTTTGTTGGAATTTTTATAAAAAAGTGGAAGAATTACCATATTCTATGTGTATTTTTTTAATTTTTGAGAGCTTAAGATTCTGCGACGTTTTGCTGTTCGAAAGTTTAAAATATATTTGTTATTTTCTTCCATAAGTCTTTTTTTTAAAGAATAAATAGGTTTGAAATGATAGCCTACAAGTAAAAGTTTCAAAAAAATTTATCATATGTTGACTAAATATTTACAATGCTATTGATTTTTACTATTGTGCATTTTTGTTAATAGAAGTTTTGTCCAACTGGAATATTTATTTAGTTTATTATAAACTATTTTTTAACACTATACTTATTTTTTACATGTAATGTTTCTATATTCCTGTAAGGTAAGAAAATATGAATAAAGGCAAATTTTGCATAATAAAAACATGATTGTAACGGACGATCAGCCGAAAAACAGATTTAAAGCTACTGAATCTGTTTCACGCTCACAAACATCCTTTAACGAACAACATACAACGTATAAAGCCTGTCCGAAATCCAAAAGAGTGTCACTCACATGAGTCACGCCTCAAATCTTGCAGCTGTCTCGACACACAACCTAACTAGTTCTTTTTTAAATAATAACTTCTCTAATTTTTCTCAATTATCAATCAATCGTTTGTGTATGCATATACACTAAAACCTGTTTTTGTGCGGTGGATAAGGACCGCATAAAAAAAACCATAAAAAAAATTCGAACAAACCTTCACGAGTAACTATAAAAAATAGTTTGAGCAACACAATTAATTTTTTTTATGTGGTGGATAGGGACCGCATAAAAAAAGTCTCACATAGAAAATAACTCAAAACCTTACAAAAATAAATATAAATTGTTTTTTTAAACGAAATCAAGACACGAGGCTTGACAGCTACTTGGAATCTCGCCAAACCTTTTGGAATCTGATTTAGAAAATACACATGCGAACATTTTTAAATATTTTATTTACATATGTACTTAATTTACACATACAAAACTTTTCAAAACGTATAACCATTATCCTTCGTAGTCTGACAATACGCAAACTTGGTTCAAAATCGCTTTCGTCACTTGAAGATACTACCTCGCACTCGTTTAGAGTTGACCTTTTTTCAGTTACCATATTGTCAGTAATCAGTTTTTGCGACGACTGTTGTTTCACTAGACGCTTGTATATGTCTCGGTAGCCATATAATCAATTATGTTCCACTTTGACTGAAATTTTCATATACCGCACAAAAAAAATCGCATAAAAAAAGTCGCACAAAAAAAATCGCACAAAAAAAGACAGCACAAAAACAGGTTTGAGTGTACAAGTAAAAATATCTTAACCTAATTTTTGCATTAACTTATTTTTCTGTGAACTAATCATTTTTAAGTGTTAATTCCTCCTATTTATTATAAGAAAAATTATTAGAGCCTTCATTTATGCGCATATATCGGAATTTAGTATAAAAAATTCTGTTTATTTTGGTAATGTCATAGTTAATGATTTAGGCTACTTACAATGAATGAAAAGTGAATGTTTGTCTAAGACTTTGTATAGAGCCGAAATATCAATCTAAAATTTAATTTCGCCATAAGAAATATAAATGATTCAAAAGTACACTTCAAGAAGAACAAAATGATATAAAAATATCTAAACTTACGACAAGTGTGGGGAGATGTAGAACCTTACTGAAGACGCAACAAGGACAATTAAAAAAACAGGATCGGCTACAAATAATTCTTTAAATAAATCTAACGTTACAGTGAACACTGTGCTTACTCAATTTCTTCTATAACGATTTGTTAAATAAATGTTTGGGTCGGATAGTTTATCTTGTCCTTAAAAGCAAAGAATAAAATTTTTCAGGGAGAATCTTTCCAAAATCGTTACACCATTACACTCCATAGGTATTACCAAATCCCATACGTATTTGCAAACAATCGATTAACCCATCATTGAACTTAAATCGATTGCTATCATAGTAACAAACGGAACTTCTAGAACCTTCCGCAGTAAGAATACGAAACTTTTATCCGTTGAATCTCACACACCATCAAAAAAAATCTTTGAAATTACACCAGGGCAGCTCTAAAAATTTCCAGGACGTCGAAGGGATGATTATAGTAATTACTTATTGGCGAATCATCAAATCAGGATGATGGTAACCCCAATAGTTTTCTGCCTTAATGATACCCTCGATAATGATTTCCTACTAATGATATTCAAGGCTTTTTTTAATTACTTTAAATCCCATCAGAGCTTAACTCACCTGGCACTTAATTATGATGCAGAGATGCATGACTTCATCATTAATGATGGCGCATGTTACGTGTCACGGGCACTATGGTGTGTACAGTCAAGTGAAATGATGTTCTGTAGTTAATGCTAATAAAATACATTAAATTTAAGATATTGTTTAATTTAAGGTATGTGACGCATATTTTGGTATTATTTATATTGGAGTAAAATTCTAAAAACTACTCAAATGGTTTATTAACTAATAAGCCTTTCTTAACTAAAAGCCTTTTCTTCGGGATATATACAGAAGAAAAGACCTGCAAACACTACATTGCGATATTCAAATTTTAAAGCATAGTTATATGACGATGTTAACCTTTAATCCATATACATATTCTTGTAATCTAGCCAAGATCTATATTCTAGGGCTTCCAGCGGTCTAGTGGATAAAGGTATTTAGACTGTAATCAGAGGTTTGCTAGTTCGAACCCGTGCGATGGACTTGACAAAGAAAAGTAAAACAAAAATTAGTGATCTTGCGACCGGAGAGTTTTTCAGCTTCGCTACAAAAATACTAGAAAGTCGTCCAGAACATAAAACAAATTATACTGGCGTGTGTACGGGACTGTGCACAATAAATTTAATCGGGGTCCAATTACCTGACGCCTATTGAGATTGCATCGTGTGCAAACTCAGGTGCTGTCCTCGTCATCTGACCATGGTTCAAAAATACGAGGCATCGCTCCTGCGTCTTTCCTTCGAGATAGGCCCCGAACCGTCTCTTATAGCCCACTATGCAGCTCTAGTGTGACGATATATAATCAAAACCAAACCCAAAAAAAGATATAAAGTAGTAGAGTTGTAGTATAAGATATAAACTGAAAATATATATATATATATAAAAACGCAGCACAAAAAAATGGATAACGTGAGAAGAAATGTGATATATTTGTAGTGCCACACCTTGTTATGTAAAAAACAACTTGATGCAATTATTACTGTTCAGAATAAAACTATTACTATTGTTAACATTTGCACCTTTGAGGGAATATGCAAGTAAACCAGTACACATTTAAAACACTAAGTGAGTTACATTTATGTTATTTTACCTAATATTTTTATATGTATTACAATTTTTAATGCTAATAAGATTTATAAATATCAAAATAAAGTGTAATAGCTGAACCTCAGAGCTAGACGATCCTAAGTCATATTTGGACAAGGAGAGGGAAATAACTAAATCTATCTGACATTGCAAAGCATTGAAATTGGGCTTTTACAGCTTTTTCTAAAGGCTTACAGATAATTTTTGGGTGAATCTTGCTGGCACTATTCGAAAGAAACAACGAACTTCAAAGAAATAATCTGCAATAAAACAAAAATCGCCAAATATTGACTACTCAGGAGCCCCGTATGTCTCTCAGGTACAGTTATACTAAATACAAAAACACTAGAAATTGTAAGGTGAAATGAAAATATAACTGTCAGAAAAAAATAATTACTTCACAAGTTTCCAGTATATTTTTATATTTATACTAAATAATTAAACTCATAATTTAAAAAATATATAAAGCAATCATAAGTATTCAAAATATACTGAATTGTACACTTCTTTTGTATCACACTGTAACGTAAAGTACAGGTATCTGTGTTTAAAATATTCTGGAACATTACAACTGTTCTTTATGTATTTCGAAAAAAGAAAAATTGTCTAGCATACTTTGCAAAATTCGGTCATCCGTCATGTGCCATAAAACTTGGAACGCATCCATATTGGAATTTTTCTTATTATTTTACTTGGTGTCTTTGAGCCTATATTCTTTAAATTCTCTGCCGGTACGTTCTGGTACAAACTGCAGTGCTTGGCATTTTTTTTGTTTCAAAGAATTATAACATACTTACAGTATAACTCTAATTATTCGGATCAAATGGGATCATATCCCATCCGGATAAACGAATATATGGATAATTGGAGATAAATCATGGAAAAAGGGTTATTTCGTATTAAAAAAAAGAATGTTGCCTTAGTTTGAAATGCAATTTAAGGAATATTAAAAATAATATCATTCACCGATAAGAAATTTATAAAATGTGGATTTATTTTTTTACCAAACGATCCGGATCTGGATAATTAGCGATCCGATTTTTTGATTCGGGTAACTGGCGTTCGAATAATTGGAGTTCTACTTTATTTATTTTATAAATGAGAATTTTAAATATTATTTAAAGAACAACCACTCAAGACATGCTCTCTGCAAAATTTCTGAAATATTAGATTATTATGTGACGGAATTCCCCTCCAAAATTTATATCAAATTAAACTATTTTATCCATCCAAAACACACATTGTTCCGTTGAAAATAACTTACAAAGATTGGAATAAGTACAATATTTTGCATTTAGGGAAAGTTGAGTTTGATTCAATGCATTTAGGAAAAGTTGTATGCGTTTAAATCCAGTGACTTTTCCTAAATGTTTGGAATGTTTGATACTTAATTTTTAAATAACAAAGCATTTAAAGTGAAAAGTTATAGAATGGCAAAGTAAAACTCGAATGCTCTTTTTTTGTCCGTATATATTAAAAAAATGTATATTATAAACTTTTATGATTTTATTTTTTGTTTCTCTTACTATATACAATCTCTATTATTTCTTAGTGTAAAATCGCCTATTAATCTTCTTGGCGTTGATCTTGGCGTTTCAGTAAGTAGGGATTTTAAATGGGGACACCATTGTGGGACAGCCAGTAAGAAGGCGAATAGAATGCTGGGATTTATTAAAAGAAATGTATCATCTAAATCGAAGGACGTAATTTTACCACTATATAGGAGTTTGACTAGGCCCCATTTAGAGTATGCAGTACAATTCTGGTCACCTTATCTCAAAAAGGATATTGATTTATTAGAACGGGTTCAACATAGAGCTACAAAATTGATTCAGGGTACTTCAGGAATGAATTATGAAGAAAGGCTTAGAACTTTAAATATGTATACACTCGAGGAGAGAAGGATTAGAGGGGATCTTATTCAGTTATTCAAATTTATGAAATTGGGAGATGTGGCGGGATTAGAATTTAATATTGCCAATGTGACTAGAGGTCATGGATTTAAATTATACAAGTCACAGCTTAATCGGGATGTTAGAAAGCATTATTTTTTAATAGGGTTATTGACAAATGGAATGGTTTGCCTGAGTATGTTGTTAATTCTTCAGGGGTGATTGGTTTTAAAAAACAATTGGATCGGCATTGGGGAATCGTGAGGATGATGGATTGACAGGACCAACCTTGCTGGGCCTAGAGCCTGTAGTTGGTCGACATTATTTGTATTTGTATTTGTATTTGTATTTGTAATATTGTTAATTTGTTGTCCATATATATTCCAAGTGTACGCCTAAAATATGAATTACGGTTGGTTGAAATTACATCGCACTATAGCTGCATAGTGGACTACGGTTCAGAGCCAAAAGAAACGCCAGGAACATGGCCTCGTAATGGCCAGGTGACCAATACTACACATGTACTGATATCTTACATACCTTACATATAAGCATATATTTTTAACCATTACAGATTTTTGATGTGCGATATTTCTCTCTATTCTCGTCTGAGGTTTTAGTTTATTGGTTGAACAAGAATATTACTATCATCCCTACGATCACAGGCTTGCTACTCCTCTACCAGAGATGGTATTCGAACTCACAACCTACCGATTATTAGTAAAACACTATACGTCTGGGTTACTTCTGCGATACCGTTGGCACTCGGTGCGGCTTTAAAATTTATAGAGCATTAAAGAGCTTGCTAAAATTATTTATATCGTCATCTGACGATGTTAAAAAAATACGAAGCAATGCTCCCGGATTTATTTTATAAGTCGTTACTAATGGCTTAACGTGCAGCTCTAATGAGACGTTGATTTAACCAACCAATCAAAACGACTTAAATACCAAAATTGAATACGTTGGTGCAAAACTCAGACACCTCCATTTATTCCTGATTTATACTTTTATACTTATTCCTATAAAAAAAAAAATCTTGTACAATAACAATATAGCTCAAAGCAATGAATATATAAATATAAAGGAAGAGGAGCAGTGCTATTCTATTATATAATGCAAAAAACGTGCAGTGTGTTTCGTTATTCCTGACCAATTTTTAATACTGGAGCTATCTGGGTTTTAACGCCTACGTCTTCAATTGAAACAGACAGATATTATCATATATAAAACATCAACGTACATTTGAAGTAAAAAGTTGATGTGTTGCAAAATAAATTGAAATGGTTCATAATAAAGTCGCATATGGAGTTATTGTTTCGTATCCATTACAATTTCCAATATTTCACTGTGTGGAATTCCCGACGCTATCTCGAATCTGCTGTCCAGATACGTTTCAAGCATATATATAAAATATGAATCACATCTAGGGGAACATAAATGATAAAAGCAATGCTTTAAAAATGCAACAGAAATGGTAACAGATGTTTCGAAAAACAGGGCGAACCCCATCCATATGCACCTCCCTGAATTATTCAAACGAGTGGCGGTTTCTCAAATTGTGTTGCCCACTTTTGCTTCTAAATTTTATGTATCGTCTGCGTGTGACGTCACTGGCGAATGAATAAAATAGGACTTGTGGAATGCGCAAAAAACACCAAACGATGTTAGGAGGGAAATTCCGGTGAGGAATGAATTTGAATTCGAATCTTTAGAAAAGTAAATGGGTGTATTTATTCGCGTTTAAATGCTTATACTAAATCTTGTGGATTTAACTTACTTTGTCCGTGAGTGAAAATATGTGTGTAGGTATAAATAAATAAAGTAATATGTTTATACCCCCCCTCCCACACACACACATGACTATTTTGTATTTTATGTTATTATTGAATAATAGTCTGGTTAGCAGGATACATGCTAGGATTATAGAATTTCGAGTTATCATTCATACGAAGGCATGGTTATCTATATATATAAATGCGAAAAGCCCCACTCATTCACTCATCACTAATTCTTCAACTTCCCGTATACCTATGGAGAAGAAATTTGGCAAAGTTGTTCCTTATACCTTAAATAGGAAAAGTAAGCTATTTTTGTTTTGATCGAACGTATTTAAGGGGTGCAAAACCCCTTTATAGATGTTCGTAGCGACGTTGGGTATCTCCATATCTAAAAAACCTAGAGTGCTGAAATTTGGAGCACATATTTATCTTGGGCCGCAGAGGTACAATACGAAAGGATTTTTAAAAATTCGAACTCGAACTGTTAATAAAACGATTTTTTAAAAACCTTTCCATAGGATTAACATGGATAACATGTAAAAATGCAATATTTCAAGATTGAAACAATGAAAAATTTTAATAGTATGTAAACTATGAGGAGCATTCTGATTGGCTAATGACTAAATATCGCTAAAATGTCGTCAAATAAATAAGAAATACTGCCAAATAAATAAAAATGTCGCCTTTCTTATAAAAGTTATTATTACACAATTATCAGATTTGTTCATCTTTAAATTTATAGGATGTTACTAAAGGTTAAAAAAATGGATGTTAATCAATGGGAGTAACGTATATATATATACATATTATTGTACAGCCAACTTCTCCATAATATCAATATTTCCAGTTCTTGCGGGACCTTGCTAATAAAATTACAAATTGGAACTTTTAATACTTTATTTTGTTCCCCCTGATGGGCGACAAATTAAGAATATTTTTTATTTAGCTTATAATTATTATATTTGTATATATTTTGTAACTTATTTACTTCCCTTGCGTAGAACGGGTATTTCAGCTAGTCATCCATATATGGGAAATGACACTGTTAAATGTATCATTTAATGGTGGCTGGAAAGCTATTCATTTTTGGGAAATAGTGTCCTAATTCAAGTGTTACCCTCGTTATCTTACTATTGTCACAAAAGTCGTTTATTAGCATGTTAAATCTATCATGGTACAAATGTACTCATGCTGGTAGAGATTTGAAGTCCGAAAAGCGGGATGCATAATCAGCAGTGTATACGCTGTTTAAACTAGGTACTCAAAAAAAAGTAAACTGTATTCATTTTTGAATACATTCGATGCTTACTATGACTCCGAATACATAAGTTAAAATTTAGAAAAATACATGATTTTTAAAAATGAGTACAATGAGTGAAAATAAGCATATGCTAGCCTACATAGGTTGTATTCATAAATCCCTTTCAATAAATACCAACAATTACATTCAAGAATTACCGGTAATCAAACGCAGATCCTCTGATACCGCAGTCCAAAGCCTTATCCGTTAAGCTTCCAGCGTGACGTAAAGAAATTATACACTGAAGAAATGTTAAAAAGGTGTGCCAAAAAAATAGAAAGTAGGATAATTGAGTTGCAATAACTCGGTTTCTGACGTTAATTTAACTAACCACGATGTCGTCAATAGCTGAGTGGACAACTCTAGAGAGACGTTAATTCAACTTCCTACGACGTCATCAATAGCTCAGTGGAAATCTCTAAAGCGACGTTAATCCAATACTAACCAATACCGTCAATAACTCAATGGACAACTATAGAGCGACGATAATTCAACTGACCACGACGCCTTCAATAGGTCAGTGGGCAAGTCTAGAGATACGTTAATCCAACTAACCACGGCGTCATAAATAGTTCAGTGGTCAACTCTAGTGCGACGTTAATTCAACTTCCCACGACGTCATCAATAGCTCAGTGGTCAACTCTAGAGCGACGTTAATTCAACTGACCACGGCGTCATCAATAGCTCAGTGAACAACTCTAGAGCAACGGTAATTCATCTAACCACGACGTCATCAATTACTCAGTGGACAATACTAGAGCGACGTTAATTCAACTATCCGTAACGCCATCAATAGCGAAGTAGACAATGCTAGAGAGACGTTAATTCAACTGACCACGAATTCATCAACAACTGAAGGAACAACTCTTAAGCGACGTTAATTCAACTAACCACTATGTCATCAATAGCTCAGTGGACAACACTAGAGCGACGTTAATTCAACTATCCACAACAATATCAATAGCTCAGTGAACAATTCTTGAGATCCAACTGACCACGAAGTCATCAATAGCTCATTAGACAACTCTAAAGCGACGTTAATTCAACTAACAACGACGTCATCAATTTCTCAGTGAACAACACTAGAGAGACATTAATTCAACTATCCAAAACGTCATCAATAGCTAAGTGGAAACTTTTTGAGCGACGTTAATTCGACTGACCACGAAATCATCAATAGCTCCGAGGACAACTTAGAGATATATTATTCAACTATCCAAAACGGCATCAATAGCTCAAGGAACATTTCTAGAGATACGTTAATTCAACTGACCACGAAGTCATTAACAGCTCAGTGGACAACTTTAGAGCGACATCAATTCAACTAACCACGACATATTTTAAATCAATACTATATCGATTATACCAATCTCAAGTTGACCAGCTATAACTATAATAAAGAGCCTCACAGAAATAGCACTCTTGCTCAGATGAGTAATAGCCACAACTCCGTCGATTCCTCATACAGAATCTCATTAGGCGTTAAAGAGTGCAAAAAATTGCATTCAATTACCTTAAGAGCCGGGCCCTAAACGACCGCTTTAATTTCACACTTTTTGTTCCGGAAAATTATTTCTTTAGAAAGCTCTTTTCTAAACGTTTTTCGCGTTTGCTGGGGCCCTTTTTAGTAATTAGAGAAAATGCTTCTGGAAAAATAGGGGTTTAGTTTTATCTGTTGCATGTAAATTCCCAGGCTACAAAACGGAGAGTAAAAATATTTTGCGCTTCTTCCATTATTTGGGTAATGAAATAAATGCTGAAGACCCACAATGGATGAATTCCAACGCATTAGAGTGAGAATTTTTTGTGCACAAAAACGCACAATAATACGATATGTAATACTGACTTCGTAGCTCAGTGCTGCATTGAAGAACGTGGTTTCCTTTGTTACTTCTCATTGGATTTTAAAAATATCAGAATTTTAGGATAATTGGCTGGCTCAATCAACTTTGCTCGACACTGACAAAGAAATGGCTTTTTTTATTTTGAAGTTTAAAAATTTATTGCATTTAATCTTTAAAATATCTGAATTTTCACTTCATGTTTAAAAAAAAAATTTCGAAGGTTTTTCGACGGTGTTTTACAGTTTTTATGAAGTATATTAAAACAAAAACCTTTAATTTCAAAGATCTTCATAAGTTTTCCTGCATATAAGCTACAAGTTCAAAATTTCGATTAAGGTTTTATGCTGACTGGTTTTGGTGAAATATCTCAAAGAAAGGACCCAGGAACACTGGCCCGTATTTTTTAACTATGATCAGACCTCAACAGCCGTCAGAACATTGAAACTATATAATAACATTCAATCTCTATTTGATTGAACTATCACATTGAAGCCCTTCAGATTGAAGCCCTTCACCCACGCCGGTTTTGAACGGCTTTTGTAATTTAAGACCAAATCTGGAACCCACTATTACAGCTTTACTTTGATCAGTTCCGCTATGATTCGAACATACAGATACGATTGGATAATGTTCCTCAGGGCTACAGATCCCCTTTCTAGGCCAACATTCATGCGATATCTTCAGATGGTCACCCTCCCTAGTCTTGGCCGCACCCCATGATACTTTACTTCGGTGATCTAATGAGAACCGGTATATTCATCATAGTATGGTAGTTGGCATGGCAACCCTAAAATACCCAAATTCCATGCATCTAACATAAAGTGAATTAAAAACACTGCAATATTAAGGGGATAGCATCTGAATTGACATCCCACACTCCAACCTTTATTCCACAATCAAAGTATTTTAAGACAATATAAATGTGATCATGTGTCTACGCTTTCTAAACAATGAGTCTTCAGATGAATTTACAAGGAATTAAACCACGAGCCCCAATATTTTATCATTATGCTTTATCAATAAAAAATCAAGGAAATGTGTCCCCTTATCTGATTTGCAGATTAATCTGTAACAAGTTGAAAGTACTTGAAGAAACAAAACTAAACTTTAAATTTAAAACATTCATGTGCACTCAATTTGCGAGACAAAACTGATGTACTATTAATTAATTATTAGAGGTACATTAAAAATATGCATTCTACTTAAAGTTGACATCTCACAAAACGAACAACATCACACACGGAAACCTCAAAAGAAATAAATAAAACTGGTGTTGTGTAATATATACTTCATCAAGCCCACTGAAGCACAGGGTTACAGCGATGGAAAATTTTCTATGAAAATACAACTATGTTTTAAATAGTTTTGTTTAAAATGGTATTGTAAGCATGTGAATACCTATACATGACAGACATACCCATTTTATTTATTTACATGAAAATTTAACTACCTTATAATAACTTCTATTACTTATTGTTACGTAAATATGTGGGAATTTCCTTATATGTTTTTTTATAAATTATTTAAAATTTCTATCGATTTATAAGATATGTGCTATTGTGGATTATTTATACACGGTTAGAAAATAAATAATAGAAAGCTGCATAATTTATAATGCATTTTTTTTAAATCCGTTGTTGATTAAATAATACTCCTAATATGTTCATACTCCTAACAAGTTGCCATATAGCGCTTGCTTCAGTAAATATTCAGTAAAGTAAAAATCATCGAAGACTAGCTAATCAACAACCTTATTTACATTTCATCCATACATTTTTATAAAATAATTCAATACATAAATCGTTTCTTTTAATATTTTATGTTATTAAAGTCATGAAAAAAGTTTTAAATTAACATAAAATAAAATTATTTTAGTAATAAGTATTGTTTATGTAGAAATATATCTATAAAACCTCGCTGAAAAAGTAGCAGCCTTTCAGCAACTGCATATTTATCGAGATAAAAAAAAATACGTATTTTTGTTTGCAATTCCTTTGCATTATTTTCATTTACATATTTTGTTTTGTATATTTCCACTTTTATATATTTTCATTAACTATTATCATTTTCTTTATAACTGATTCAAAAAATGCAATTTCTAATAAATGAAGAACATTTTATTAATAATTTTATATTTCAAATACTAAAATCTTTAATCAAACCATTTAACTTCTACATTTGGCCCCAATAATATATACGGGTAAATAAAAACTTGTTTTATATAGACAATAAGTAAATGTAATATTTTCAGGCATTTAAAATAATTTTATCTGTTATACACGTCTAATGAAATTAAAATGTGCAAATAACAGTGTATATTTTTAGACCATTTTAACAAATAATATCATGTATATTATTTTGTCCTTGATTTTTACCAGTGATATCGTGTAAGTTATTGTAAAACGATATAAGACTTCATTGACAACTAAATATATAATAATCAAGGGTAATAATAAAAAACTTGAAATATGATCTAAAAATCGTTAGCGCTTCTATATTTTTCCTCTACTAAAAAAATAAAGAAATTTGATATTCATTATTTTTCTAAATCGAACATTTGATATAAAAATATAAATAACTGTAGTGAATAATTTATGAATATATTAAAAAAAATAATTGTATTTAAAATAGTTTCGTATAAAATTGCGTCATTATTTAAAAATTATTGCGTACTTTAATTAAAAACAATGAATAAGTATTTGTCATAAAATCTTAGTTTTATTAATTTGTTTAAAGTAATAATTATTAATATAAAATATAGTAAAATGTTTGATATATATTTAAACACAGATGGTATTTTAATATAATAACATTGCTTAGAATTGCTATTATCTTTATATTAAGATATTTTAATAATGCTTTGAATAATATATATTTTTCTAATTAATTTAAAGTTAATTGATATGATATGCACCACAAAGCATGAAATATTTTAAAGTGTTACACACGTTTAAAAAGTAGATGTTTATCAGTCAGTTGGATCTTTATTTCGACTAATGTAATGTGGGTTTAAAATGTATCAGGTTATTTTATATTTTACGGTACAGCAAGCATTAGGCAAAGCATAACGATTAATTAAAATTATATAAACGTTAAATAAACACAGATGATTCAAATACATGGTCAGTTATCGAAATGTTATTTTTGTTAGTTTAAATATAAACAAAATAACAAGTTCAAAACTGTAAAAAAATTAAATTGCTTAAAATTCAAGAACTATTTGAATTTGACATTTAATTAAAATACAAATTACTTAATAAAACAATCAATTATAAATTATAATTTTAATTTTATTTAGAGTAATAAATGTTTGAGTAAATCTAATTACATTTGCACAATAGTTCGATGTTTTTAACATAAAGTTTTTGTTTATATTATTTTCCCAGTGAATTATAAGTATATGAAACTAAATATGGATTTTAATTTATTTCTACATTTTTAATTTCCTAAACTTACTATATTACAGTATTGGATAATATGTAGGTAATTTATAACAGACTAATATTTTTTTTAATAATTATTTTTATTATTACATTATATGCTTTAAAATAAAACTTTGAATAATAGGTATTTCAAACAAAAAAAAAATATTTATATAATATAATATTTATATAATAATTATTATTATGAAACAACATAAGGGAAAATAGCCTGTATCAAGTGTTACCTTTTTTTAATCAAACATTAAAATCTAACTGATTGTTTGATTTTTAAAAGCCACGTGTACTATATATACTAAAAGTCGTATTTCTTAAAATCATAAAATGTGTTAGAAATAATAACTTAATTATCTTGTGCACAAACAAACCTAACAAATTACATGTGTAACTTGTCCACTAGAGTGTAGTGTTAGTTGTTGTTTATATAAATAATTTTAAATAGTTAAAAAACACGATCGGATCAATTGAATTTAAAGTATAAATACATATTTTCAATTACTTATTCAATTTAATTATGTTAAAGTGGACGAACAAATAACAAAGTAGGATTTATACTCAAAATCCCTTACATGGCTTACAAAAGGATATATATTGACTATAGTTTTTCGTCAAATATAAAATTATATGGTATTGTGGGTGCGATCAACGACAAAATACGTATTTTTTAAGCAAATGTAAATTTGCTACTTATTATAAATAAATTATATTTAACAAATAAATACTGCATTAACATAGGGTTTACGTAACTATGTTGAGTTTCAAGTCATTTGGATTAGATTTAATCTAAAAGATCAATTTGGAGATATAACATTACCTGTGTTGCAAGGAACAACTACAGTAACAAGCTGAGTTAGTTGAATAAAAAACTTGTAAATGTGACATCATAAAAACTATATAAATGTACAATAGTCATTCCAGAAAATACAAATATTGACGACCAACAACAGCCTCAAGGCCTAAGTGCTTGATCCACTTTAGCAACTCCTAACTGTTTCCCAATAAATATCTAACTTCTTCTTAAAATCAATTTCTCCTGTAGAATTTACAATACAATTTGTCAATTATCCTATTATAAAAATATTGCTCTCTGCCTTTCCGATTAAAATGTAATTTTGTTTAATATGATCACATCATGGCCTAACTTCCAATCACTCAAATTAAAATTTAAACATTCGATATCCACATGTTTAATACATTTGAACAGTTAAACTTAATATCTTCTAAATTTTTGTATCATTCAAAGAATACATATTCAAAATTCTTAATCTTTGCTGCTTAATTCCTGCCTGAAACAACTCGCACATTTTAATAGCCATGCGCTGAAATTTCTCTAGTAAATTATTGTATTTTTTTTAAATATAGTGACTGAAACTGTACAGTATACTCTAGATGAGAAATGGAGATATGTACCACCTGGCGGATACAAACGTGTACATCCGTTCGAGTATCTACAGTTTTTCCAGCAGTATACAAAATATAAAAGTTGGGAAAAAATCTCTTTTTTGAAATATTTTTCCAAATTAAAGCATTTGGGGATCTTTTTTGAAAACAGTCTCTACTGATATAATTTTTGAAAGAATATTTAAAAAAAATGGAATGTGTTGGAATTATAAATAAATTTTTTCTGCAGTGAACACAAACATACAGATTCGAAATTTTGCTTATCTGTCAGAGGGTTACGAAATAAGAAAAAGATAAAAAAATAAGTATTCATAGTTCGTGTGTTTGTGAAAATGTATAACATCGAACAATATATAATCAGACAATGCCATAAAAAGTGTAGAATTGAGCAATATCAAAGCCAATATTTTTGTAAAAAAATAAATGTGTTGGAAATATAAACTAAAGTTTCCTGCAGTGAAAACTAACATACAGATTCGAAATGTTGCTTATCTGTCAGAGGGTTAAGAAATAAGTACTCATAGTTTATGTATTTGTGAAAATGTATAACATCGAACAATATATAATCGGAAAATGCCATAAAAAGATGTAGACTCGAGTAATATCTATCACATTATTTTTTGTAAAAAAAGGAATGCGTCGGAAATATAAATTAAAGTTTTCTGCAGTGAAAACAAACATACATATTCGAATTTTTAATTATCTGTCAGAGGATAAAGAAATAAGTACTCATAGTGCATGTGTTTGTGAAAATATATTACATCGAACAATGTATAATCAGACAATGTCATGAAAAGTGTAGAATCCACTAATATCTTCCACAATACTTTTATAAAAAAAGGAATATGTTGGAAATATAAATTAATGTTATCTGCAGTGAAAATAAACATACAGATCCAAACTTTTGATTATTTGTCAAAGGGTTTAGAAATTAGAAAATGATCGAAAAATAAGTACTCATAGTTGATATGTTTGGGAAAATGCATAACATCGAACAATATATAATCGGGCAATGTCATAAAAAATGTAGAATTGAGCAATATCTACCACAATATTTTTTGTAAAAAAAGAAATGTGTTGGAAATATAAATTAAAGTGTTCTGCAGTGAAAACTAACATACATATTCGAATTTTTAATTATCTGTCAGAGGGTTAAGAAATAAGAAAATGATCGAAAAATAAGTACTCATAGTTCGTGAGTTTGCGAAAATGTATAACACCGAACAATACATCATCGGACAATGGTATATAAAGTTTAGAATCGAGTTATATATATCACAATATTTTTTGTAAAAGAAAGAATGCGTTGGAAATATAAATTAAAGTTTTCTGCAGTGAAAACAATTGTGCAGATTCCAAATTTTGCTTTCTGTCAGAAAGTTAAGGAATAAGTACTCATAGTTCATGTGTTTGTAAAAATGTATAGCATCGAACAATGTCATAAAAAGTGTAGAATCGAGTAATAACAATCACAATATTTTTTGTAAAAGAAAGAATGCGTGGGAAATATAAATTAAAGTTTTCTGCAGTGAAAACAAACATACAGACCCGAAATTTTGATTATCTGTCAGAGGGTTAAGAAATAAGAAAATGGTCGAAGAATAAGTACTCATAGTTCGTGTGTTTGCGAAAACGTATAACATCGAACATTTTTATAAAAAAGTGTAGCATCGAGTAATATAATCTACCCCAAAATGAAAACAAATAGCATTTAGCACTCACCGTTTGTGTATCGCACCGCAAGACAATGATGCGGTGGCGACATTCCGGGGGCCGTCGCCCCCTCCGTGGGGCTATCCGGGGGGCCCTGCCCCCTGTAGGGGGGCCACCTCCCCCCGTGGTGGTGGTCCACGGGGTACTTCGCCGCTGCTTTCTTGACCAGGAACGAGCGAGGCATGGCGACAGCCGCATCAAACCTCCACCTCCGACCCTCTACTCCCGCGGCATCGTTTATCCGGGGAACAGAAACGGGAAAAAGAAAACAGGAGTGAGAGAGGAGACCGGAGGAATCCCGTTTTCTCCAGGCGGTCGGGGGAGTAGCAGACGATATTGGAGATTCCGCAGACGACAGTTGACGATCCGGGGGGTGTCGAGCGAGTGAGGGTTGCTCTCGCTCCCGGAGATGGGAGGTGGGGGAGGGGGGAGAGGTGGGGAGGGTGTTCCAGGTGGTGGCGCCCTCTATGTCGGAAGCTGGGGAGGTGTGGGGGGGGGGAGCGGATGAGGATAATTTCACAGAGGGTGGATTGGTTATTGGGAGAAGGTTTGTTACAAGCATCAGAGTATGCTGTAGAAGTTCCCTGGATTTACAATAATTAATGAAAATGTACAGGATTTTAAATATTTACATGTTTCAAGCAACGTCCGAGGATAATAATTTAATTTATGTTATGAATTTATATGATGAATTAACAAATGTAATTATGGATTAATTTATATTATGAATTAATATTATGAATTAACAAATTTAATTATGAATTAATTTATAGTATGATTTAATTTATATTATGAAGTAATTTATATTAGATATTAATTTTTAATATGAATAAATTTATATTATTAATTAATTTATATTATGAATTAATTTAAATTATGAATTAATTTATATAATAAATTAATTTATATTATGAAATAATTTATATTATGAATAAACAAATGTAATTATGGATTAATTTATATTATGGATTAATTTATATTATGAATTAATTTATATTATAAAATAATTTATATTATGAATAAACAAATGTAAGTATCGATTAATTTATATTATGGATTAATTTATATTATGAATTAATTTATATTATGAAATAATTTATATTATAAATTAATTTATATTAGGGATTAATTTATATTACGAATTAATTTATATTATCAATTAATTTATATTATCAATTAATTTATATTATCAAATAAATTATATTATCTATTAATTTATATTATCAACTAATTTATATTATGGATTAATTTATATTATTAATTTCTTTATATTATGAATTAATTTATATTATTAATTAATTTATATTATGAACTAATTTATTTTATGAACTAATTTATATTTTGAATTAATTTAAATTATGTATTAATTTATATTATGGATTAATTTATATTACGGATTTATTTATATTATGAATTAATTTATATTATAAATTAATTTTTATTATGAATTAATTTATATTATGAAGTAATTTATATTATGAAGTAATTTATATTATGAAGTAATTTATATTATGAAGTAATTTATATTATGAAGTAATTTATATTATGATTCACACTCATACTTAAAAAAAACATTTGAATTTCTAAAGTAAATTGTAATAAAATATATTTTTTGTATGCAAATTTGCTTTAAACATTTTTTTTTTGTTAAGAGAGACCCGAATTAAGAATGTTTTTGAATAAAACGATGATGCGATATATATGAAAGTGTGCACAAAATTTCAAACTAGAAGAAGAAACAGAACTTACGTTTTTTTATATGTTTATTTACCACTTATCATCTGCCTACCTACTTTTCGTCTGAAACATTCAAACAAACGTCAAAAAAGTCATTTCAATTGCCATGTTAGCAATATGCAAAAGTAATATATAATTTTAAAGGTATGAATTAATATGTAAAATCTTAAAAACGATATTTAGAAGAAATTGCTGTTCCGACTCCCCTTATGAGAACGGGTGAATTATTTTAAGGTGAATCAGAGGCATATATTTTTGCAGTTGTACCTCTTTGCAGACCTTCGCTTTAGGATCAACCCCCGAATATATCAAATCACATACATTTAAACTCACAAAAAAAAAACTGAGTTGAAATTTGTTTCCAATATCAACCATTGTGGTATTTTTTTAAATGATACATCTACATCTATTAAAATATTAAAAATTATTGTACATAAAACGCATGTTTTTATATTTTTCACACACAATTTTATACACAATTTTTATATTTTTCTCGCCGTTCAGAGGGTTAAATTTTTCTTACATGATATGTTCTTAATTTATAGGGAAATTCTCTCCGGGGCTTCAAGTGCCTTGACATCTATTTATTTTGTGATCATATGCAACTATTAAATTTTAATTGCGTACATTTATTTCTTATTGGTCAACAGAAGACACGTTTTTGACATATGGCAATTCCATATTTCAAATCAAGTGACACCTAGAGTCTAGGTGTCTTTTGAGTTTTCTTTTAACTAGAATAGTATTTTATTTTAAAGGTATTTTTTATATGCTTTTTCATTGCGTTTAAGGTAACTAGTAATTATCTATAGACACTATATACCCCATTGCTAATTTATAACTCCTTCAATTACTTTGAAACTATAAAACTATAAAAAATGTTAACCTAATTTTGTTGTAAACATGTAAATTAAACATTTATAATGTTTACATGGGCATTCATTTTTAAATATTTGGTCAAGTTGTTTATTAATGATTTTTTTCACACAAAAAAAAACCAACACATTTCATAACATTTAAAGCTAAATAAATAGCTCTTTTATGTATTACTAAACACCCAAGTTAATGTAGATATGTATGTGTTTAAATTTTTATTTTAGTTATTATAGTGTTTTATATTATAGTTGTGCATCGAATATAAAAAATATAGTTTTAGGATATTGGAGTTTTAAGTACAGACTAATTATTCCTTTAAGTAAAGGCTTAAAATAAACATATCATTTCAATCAATATATCATTGCAATCCATGTATCATTGCAATCAATGTATCATTGCAATCAATATACACATTGCAATTAATATACCATTGTAATGTCATTGCAATTCACAGAAAAGCTGCTGTATTAAACAAAACAAATTTAAAAATCAACTTTACCAGGTTGTAAATCCTGGGTTTTATAAACATAGTGTAGGACATTTTTTTTGTAATAACATTTTTTATATGAGGTATTCTTTATAACTAGTACTAAAGTATTGCAATTGTATTAAAAAATCTTTAAATTCCATAGAAAAATTTTAATCTTGGGGGGGGGGGGGGGGCACAACCTTTAAAGTTTACACATTCTCCTAAGACAAATAAGGCAGGTCTAACTGCTTTTTTCGCAGGGTTCAAAATTCTATTTAATTATTAGGGGTATCTCGTGGAACAGTGAAGTTGTAGTGTTAAATTGGGAATATGATGAGGTATAAAAGTAGAAATAGGATGGTTGTATTAGGTAATGTTTACACGGCTTTCAATTGCATATATCATAATACCATAAAGACACAAAGACTTATATATTTTGAAAAAATCTACAGAGTTTTAAAAAAAATGTGTATCATATTTCGTTTTAAGTATGAAAGATTTTGCTATGATCGAATGTGATAAAATTGAGGATCGTTGTTTTTAGGTTTGTTTATGCGGCGCCTATTGGCGAATGCTGCTAAACGCCGGGATTCAGAGAGAGGGAAAGAGAGAGAGATGTCTTACATCATTGAGTGAGTAAGGAATGCCCTGAGTTACAAAGAATTGCACAATAGATGGTGCCATCGATGAGAAAGTTGGGAATCACAAAGGATTATCGTGACCATATAAGAATAGGAGTAAGGTTGTTGGAAAAATAGCTCAGAAGAATGCAGTGTGATTTGCGTGACTTCGATGCGCAGTTAAAACTGAATAGCAATTTCAAAGATGATCATGGGAAGAGAGAAGTGATTTAGGAGTGGATCAGAAAATAAGGGTTAAAATTTTCATTTTATTCGAATTCTAACTTTTCAACCCCATTCTGCTAGGCTGTTATAGGTTTTGCAAGCATTATTCTTTTATGAATTAGTCTGTATTCAAACGCGCCTCTAGACTAAAAAGTTACTTTCTTTTATTTAGAGCATTTACTTGCAAAAATATTGAAAGACAGCAACAGTTGTATTTTAAGGTCACCAATCAAAAATATGTTTGTGCGAAGTGGACTGTATTTTAAATGTGATTGAAGCAAAGAACGACTGAAAACATACACTTCCTGAACCTTTAAAGCTGGTAAATGTTTTTCAGAATTATGAAAAGGAACGTTTTTGAAAACCAAACTGATTGAATTCCGAAGAAAAAACAAGAATAATATATCTTAGCAACTTCCTAGCGACCAATTAGTGTTGCCACTCAATCTTACAAAACAATAAATAAACTGAACAACGATGCTGCCAACACAGTTTAACAAAATTGTAACATCGGTCGGAGCATATAACACTATAATACACGGAAATATAAATTACTCAACATACAAAAAAAATCAAATAAAAATAACGTTAAAATACAACGGGTATATTCTTTAAAACAATTTTGTGAAACTAAATACGCAAGGCAAATCGTGTCTGCGTTTCCCGTGAGATAGCTGGAATGAATAATAATCAATTCTCTACGCAACTCTTTGCAGGAGAGAGAAAATTAATCTTGAAAGCAAATTTTTGCTAGTTAGGCAGGAAAAACTTTTGTGGAGCTGCGTCAAACTCCAGACAGGTGTCAGGTGTAATCTGGCACCTAAACAAGGTTTGGCGCTCTGGCTTTCTGAGAAAACCTCTCCCAACTTATTGTCAGGTCTCAAGACCATATCATTTGTTATTCTGCTGGCTTTGTTGGAAAAGTTTCGGCCCAACAGGTTAAAAGAGTAATGAATGGTTCTTGGTTAAATTTGATTGCAAACCATAAGGGCGGTTTTTAATTTACTACATTTAAATTTGTGTTAATATGTTTTTTTTAGAAAAATAAACATAAACTTCCTGAATATTAAATGCTGGAAAATGTTTTACATGGACCGTGACACTACGTCCAGATTTATCCAGTGTTTCCAGCAATGTACCCTCACTTTATATAGACATACAGACAGACAGATCATATCAGATCAGACATATCAGATAAGATCAGACAGATAAGATCAGACTGACCAGATCAGATAGAATAGATAGAATAGATACCTACAAAGAGCTAGGCGCGAGTTTTAGTCGTTGTTTACACTGAGCATGAGTTGTCACTTGGATTATGTTGTATAATATTTTATTGGATGCTGAATATAAAATTTTATTTAAATAAAACTTATTAAAAACTGAGTTAAGATTTTGAGGGTTCAAGGGCAAAAGCACTTTACAAATTTGTTTTTCGAAAATAAGATATCAATGGCATTTGTAGCTTTCAAGGAGTACTATCGTCATGTGTATTTATTTTTGTGTTAGGAAGCCGTATAAAATCAAAAATTTCGGTATGTATGAAGGAAAGCCACATTACTCCACACACTTTCAAATTCTTTCTCAATATATATTTATGCTCTGTAAAGAGGTTTAACCGTGAAAATTTCAATTTTTTCCAATGGAAAATAAATACATTGGAAATTATTTTAAAATATAGTAGGACATGTAAAAGATTAATAGAAGTAATACTGTGATAGAACCGTTTTTTTATTATAATTTTAAAAACCTATAGCTTCTCATGTATGCAATAACTTTTATGACACACTCCTAGATCAATTACAGCTTTCGTAATCTTGTTTGAAAAAATACGCAAATAGATAATAAAAATCCAATTATCTAATTATCGTTGGACTTTTCTCAAAGTTTTTTTTAATATTAATATTGTTCTTAAATCATAAGATGATCTAGAAAAAAATATTTTTATTTCTTTATCAGCAATCTCCATTATTATTTTACTTAACCTTCCATTATAAAGATCCGCCCATCGTCATTTTCTTATTTTATAGACATACATAACATTCTGATCTTTTGGTTATTTAGTGTAGCTATTTTATAATAAAAACTAATTTATAATTATTTTATAATAAAAACTAATTTATAATTATTTTATAATAAAAACTAATGTAAGGCGTTATAATTTTAATTCCTAATACAAACCAACAGAGCTAGTAATAGTGCAGACAGTGGCAAGCGACTTTGTTGTTCCAGCAAGGAACCAGGTTCGTCCAGGCAAGCAAACTAATATACATGCGTGACTTTGTGTACAAATATTGAATTAGGTGGCGATTGGCTGAAACGAGTTTTTCGGAACAGCTTGTAGTAGAAATCGAAAAAAAAAGGATTTCTGGCGCAATTATAACAATGGACAAAATGATGTCTATTATTTGTAATTTGTAATATTTGATTTAAAATTCTCAATTGAAAATTCTCGATTTTTCCCGCGATTTCACTATTACGTATATTTTTTTTTACCTGGACTAATATGGCCGATCGTATTAATTAATTTCTTCCAAATATCAAAACATTAGGTGATCACGTGATTGTCACTCTACGAGCTATGTGTACATAAACCAACTATTTTTCACTAAAATTAATTGTAAATACTTCTAGATTGATCAAATCGGTTTCCATAGAATATTCCATAAGATAATTGAGTTGTAATAACTCAGTTCCCTTGTAAGCAATGGACATTAAATAATGTGGAAAACTATATTCTGAAGAACTATTTTAAGTTTGTCATGTTTCCTTAAGATCACTTGAACAGAAACTGAGATTATCTAAATTAAATCACACTGCTTATTTTTGAGAAAGCGATTACTTAAATTTGAGTACATCATAGCTCCTTTATGATGCAATTGTTCTCAAAGAAAAACGAGTATGTTTAGGTACTCATTTTTAAGTACCTTATTTTTTACAGTGTAGCCTCAAGTCCGTAAACTGTCTTCTCCAATCCAGAAGTTACAGTTAGAGATCAGTGCTATTTTCTCATTCAAAGTAACACCAATTTACATCCAGCTCTTCATCCCCAACATCCCAGTTACCATGGCAACCGCTAAAAATCAGCGTCCCCGAGATAAATACAGACATCGGAAACCTATATACATTTAAAGGAGGACTTTCCTTCGTCGCTGAGGATAACGACGGTGTGACATCTTCGTCTTCCTTCTTCTTCTGCTCGGGACAGGTGTTGGCGACGTCTTTGTTGTCACTTGTAGCTGCACGATGACGATTAATCGATGCGGAGGAAACGATTCGGTGGGAAGTGAAGGCCTATTAGGAGAGATATCTTGGGATGGGGGTGTGGGTGACGTTTTGTCGAAAATGGATTTCTTGTGTTGGGAGTTTGGTGTAATGTGTGATATTGAGTGTGGTGGGTTATTATTTTGTAACTTCAATTAAATAAGATTTTTTTTATTGTTTAAATATATTTATTGAAAAAAAATTAAGTATTTGTTGCTGAGGTTTCTTTATTCTATTTTTAAAATTTGATCTATATTTAAAAAATATTCATTTATTTTTAAAAGAGAAAAGTTTTTTTGACATGAACAAGTCCTTAAAATAGTTCGGGACAGTTCATCGACAAAAACGTAAACGGCATGAAAAGTGTAGGTATTCCAAATCCCCATAACTATAGGCAAATTCGTTTTAAGGGGAGAAATAACCTACCATCGTGTAGTGGAAATCAAGTTACATCGATAAAGTTTATCATTAATCCACCCTTCATTTGATTTTTGCACGGGGACAAAATAAGTCATATAACGGGCATGCTCTTAAGGAGACTCGGTACCCTAAAACCGACAAATATTCTATTTTTGGTGTTTTTATTTTATATTAAACTTTGATTTACGTTTCCATTGATGTGTTATTTGTGTTTTAAACCATACTAAAAGTATTAAAATTTTTATTAAAAAAATTGTAAACAAGCAATTTGACCAGGTACTTTAAAGTTTTAACTGATTTACCTCAAAATTATGCATTTTGAACTTTTATGCACCTTTTTTATAAAATTACTATATATATATATATATATATATATATATATATATATATATATATATATATATATATATATATATATATATATATATATATATATATATATATATATATATATATATATATATATATATATATATATATATATATATATATATATATATATATATATATATATATATATATATATATATATATATATATATATATATATATATATATATATATATATATATATATATATATATATATATATATATATAGACACATTGTTTCTTGCATATTAAAGCACAGTACCTACAGATACTGTGGTTAACATATATTATAAGTTTGCTACAATTTTTTATACTGCAAAACCTATTTAATAAACCTTGTTTTTGGGAAAAATGTGTTGGCAATACAAATACAAATACAAATACAAATACAAATATTGACGACCAACAACAGGCTCAAGGCCCAACAAGGTTGGTCCATCTAGTACCTCTTAACTATCCCCCAATGCATATATAACTTCTTCTTAAAATCCGTTACTCCTTTACAATTAACAATATTCACTGGCAAGTCATTCCATTTGTCTATTACCCTATTATAGAAATAGTGTTTTCTCCCTTCCCGATTAAAATGGGATTTGTTTAACTTAAACCCATGACCTCTCGTTCTATCACTCATATTAAAATCTAAACCCTCCACATCTCCTTGTTTGATAAATTTGAATAGTTGAATCAAATCTCCCCTAACCCTTTTTTCTTCCAGAGTATACATATTCAAATTTCTTAATCTATCTTCATAATTCATGCCCGAAAACCCTTGAAACATTTTAGTAGCCCTGTGCTGAATATTCTCTAACAATGCAATGTCTTTTTTAAGATATGGTGACCAGAACTGTACAGCATACTCAAGATGTGGCCTTACTAAACCTCTGTACAATGGCAAGATAATATCCTTAGATTTTGATGAAACACTTTTCCTGATGTACCCCAACATTCTATTAGCTTTTTTGATAGCCACTGTACATTGATGACTCATTTTAAAATCCTCATTTACCAACACACCCAGATCGCTTACAATCTCACTATTTTTGATTTCTGCACCCTGTAAAACATATGCAGCCTTACTATTTTTGATACCCATGTGCAACACTTGACATTTACTGATATTAAAAGACATACCCCATTTAACAGCCCATTCTGATATTTTTGTTAAATCACCTTGTAATTGCTCTATTTGTTCCCCAGAATTCACAGTCCCCATAATTTTTAAATCATCTGCAAAGATGCTGACCTTGCTCCCAATCTCCCAACTAATATCATCAATAAAAATAATAAATAAAAGTGGACCTAACACAGAACCCTGTGGCACTCCACTTTTAACTTCTGCCCACTGAGAGTAATTACCTTTAATTTGTACCCGCTGACACCTACCAATTAACCAATTCCTTATCCATTGTAAAATTTCACCCCCAATCCCTAACCTTTTCAACTTGAACAGCAATGCCTCGTGGGGAACTTTATCAAATGCTTTCTGGAAATCAATGTATACTACATCTACACTGTTCCTTTTATCTAATTATTCAGTAACCCTATCGTAGAATTTTAAAAGATTTGTTGTACAAGATCTTCCTTTCCTAAATCCATACTGATTATCTGACAGCAAGCTCTCCGATTCCAAAAATGATATGATGCTGTTTTTAATTAATGTTTCAAAAATCTTACATAACACTGATGTTAAACTAACCGGTCTGTAATTACCAGGTTCACATTTTGCCCCTTTTTTAAAAAGCGGAGTGACATTTGCTAATTTCCAGTCTATTGGTACATTACCCGAATTATGGTAACACTTTTTTTTAGTATTTAATCCTTTTTACTTTCAAAAATTATAACTATCGTTTTGTATACAGGAGCTATTAAATGATTTTGTAAAGTTTCAAGCATCTAAGTTTAGAAGTTTCCGAGAAAAGATACATCGAAATTAAAAATGTATAGTTCTCAGATAAATCCATTAAAGTTTAAAATCTTTGGTAAATCGCTTATTTGCAATTTTTTTTAAATAAATTTAAAATACTTCTAGTGCGACTAGAAATAAAAATTGCACATCAATGGAAAAATAAAAAGTAAAATGTTATCATAAAATAAAAATATAACATTGAATTTTAGTTAGTTATTGTAGGGTACTTAGTTCTTTTCAGATTTAATGTTATAAATCACAATTCGTAGCGGTAATTTTCACACTAGTGTGTAAACTTATGCTTAGATTAAAATGCTTAATTGTCAAAGATTTTGATATGATGATAAAATATCAACCTAAAGTCCAATTACGAAATAATATTACATATTTTATATTAAAAATAGTGGCATATATCTCCGTCCATGTATGCCTGTTTTCTTTAAATAAGTTAAATGCATCTATTGGAAATATAAATAAAATTATTTTACATTAGTAATAACTTTACAAATTCGATATTTTCTTCTCTGGCCTGAGTGATCAACATACATTAAAAAACTATGTGGAATTTCAATGCCGACATTGAAGATGTTTTGAAGCTTTAAATATACATACATTTTGTTTTTGATTCCTTCTTTTAGCTTCTCTTTTAAAACTTTTGGATTATGATAGTTACTTTATAAGCATGTCATACAAATATTGGAGATAAAATGGTCATTATTATCGAATTGTATTAAGTTTAACTATAGTTTAAGTTTATTGAATAAAATAACATTTTTAAGAACGCTGGTGAAACTTCTGGTGAAAGTTAATAAATTACATAAATCAGTTTTCTTTTTTCCTTTGGATATAAATATAAACATGTTAAAGTTATAAAATAATCTTAGAAATACGTTTTTATAAAATACAAGTATCTAAACGAAATAAATTGAAGATTAGTTATTTCCATTTTTTCAAAAAAGCAAGTTTATATTAATATAAAACTTATATATATATATATATATATATATATATATATATATATATATATATATATATATATATATATATATATATATATATATATATATATATATATATACATATATATCGGGTACGCGACGTTGCGTGGAGGGCATTACGCAGAGTTCTGGCTGCTTTCATCACCGTTGCTACCCCTGGTGGTTTTATTAAGAAGTTGTTTTTGCCTTAAGGGTTAGGAATTGGGATGGTTTTTCAAAATCTAATGTATAGAGTGACTTGCCTCTTGTTTTGGAGATCAAGTGTGAAAAATGTCAAGCTCGGAATGAAATTGTAGATTTATATAAAAAAGAAACCCACAAACGCACTTCTTTATATACAGATATCTCTTTTATATACACAATTTAATCGAACCTATATACTTCTCCAGAATAACCTACTCCCTTTACCAACACATCACATGCAATACACTATGTCCAAAATCAATACTCCCTCTCATTTAATCGACAAGCAACACACTCTCTCCACATCACCTGTTCGGCTTCCCTTTCTCGCCAAACTACAGGAAGGAAGCCAAGACTGACGTCCGAAGCAACAAACAGACAAGAACTAACAAAACGGAAGCGAGACGCAGCAACAGAGATGATAGGTCATTAAATCTAATTGGCAGAGGACCTCGGCCGCGCTGTCCTGGATTAGCCATGACACCTGTCCACTGGTACTGGCCTAAAGGATTAATGCCAACCTTGGCGCCTTTTCCGGAAGGGCGTAATCCTCTTAGAAGGACTTGGCGACGAAGAAAGATGGCTATTGCGTTTAGAGAGAATTGGAGTTTCGACTAACTAGCGTGTGAATTTTTTTTTTTTGTAAGTTTGGAAAGAAGTTTTTTTGATGATCGGGGGGGAAAAATGTACGAGACTTTGTAGCGAAAGAAGTTTTTTATATCCACTTAAAAATTTTCGCCGTAAAAAGAAAGTAGGGAAGGAAGTTGGGTATAGCCTGAGTTCCGTAGACTTTAAAAACTGTGATGAGGTTAATTTACAGTCATTTTAATACAATTGTTTTCAGTGTCGCATTATTTTTTTCACTACAAGATTCGTGGCAAAACAAAAATTCACTGTTAAAAATAGGTTTTCAAAAATAAGTAAAATATACTCATTTTTGAATACAATCAGTACTAATCATAGCTCCGAATACATAAGTTTATTTTTGAAAAAGACATATACTCAAAAATTATTACAATGAGTAAAAATGAATAAAAATAGCAATTGCTTGCATACAGATATTTCATAAATCATTTTCAATAAATATCGACAATTACAACCAAGACTCACCGAGAATCAAACCCAGATTCACGAGCACCACAGTTCAGTGCCTTATCCGTGGTACTACTTGAGCGACGTAAATAAGTTATACATAGAAGACATGTTAAAAAGGTATACCAAGTGAATGTGAATTAAAAAAAATTAATTGTAATAACTCAATTTCCATTTCAGCAACCGCCATAAAATGATGTAGATAACCAATTTCTGAACAACCATTTTAGGTTTGTCAGGTCGCTTTGCTATAATGACTTGACGAGAAACTGAGATTAGTAATATTAAATCACGCTGATCATTTGTGAGAATGTACGGTTGTTCAAATTTGAGTACGTCATCGCTCATTTAAGGAAAAACGAGAAGATTCAAGAACTCATTTTTACGTACAATCCTGTCAAGTACAATTCTGTTTTATGAGTTATTTACAGTGAATATTGCATTTCAGCCAGAAACCCGACAAGCCGCATTAAATGGTATGTTGAGAGTGAATGTAAAATTCAATCGTCTCTTGACGGGTACTGAAATAGCAGAAATTGCGGACTTTTTTTAATAAACCCGAATCTTATATGAAACACAAATTGTTTTATGCAGAACCCTGTTAACTATCATTCCGTCATGTCAATTTAAATTTAATTTTTTTTAATTTTTACAATAAAAATGTATTTTATTTTAGAAACTCTCTAAGTGTAATTAAAACAAGTAAAGAATGAATATTATAATTTAATTACAGACAGCATCCACTTCGACAGAAGATGCTAACTAATACCCTAAATTCTTTAAACCAATATCTATTTTAATATCAAACTTAAAATATTTTTCTTTGTTTCCCGAAAACTTTAAATTGTACACTTATCAGCCTCTGAAATAAACTCATCATATGACCATGGTTCAAAAATACGAGGCATCGTTCCCGGGTCTTTCCTTCATGGCCCCGAACCGTCGAAGGCCTCCTTGGTCGAGGGCAATAAGGCGTCAGGGGGAATCCGAGGATTCCTGGTTCGAACCTGTGCGACGGACTATACTAAGAATAGGAAGAAAAAAAGTAGTGATATTGCGATCGGAGGGATGACAATTTCGCTACCAAAATACTAGAATGCCGTCCAGAACATCCACACAAAATTAACGGCGTGTATACGGAACTGGGGCGCGATAAATCTGATCGCGGTCCAAAGTCCCGACGTCTATTGAAGTCGTTGGGTGCCAGCTCAGGTGTTGTCCTCTTCATCTGACCATGGTTCAAAAATCAGAGGCATCGTACCCGGGTCTTTCCTTCGAGATAGACCCCGAACCGTTACCAAAAGCCCACCTATGTAGCTCCAGTGCGACGTTTTTAACCAAACCCGAACCGACGCCAATAATTCACTGTACATCTCTAGTACGACATTAATTAATCAAGCCAAACCTCTGTAATAAACTATTCAATTCTAGTGCGGCCTTTATTCAATCAAGTAACCAAAAATATTGCAGCTTTCAAATAATATTAATCATATATCCAATGCAATATTTCCCACGCCACGAAACATTTCTTCGACCCCTTTTGCACAACATGCCCAAAACCCACTAATCCCCCCCAATCCCCCGAAAAAAGGTGTCATCCCCTTGCATTCTTCCTCCCCCCCAACCTTTCACGAAACCAAAAGGTAGGCTCCCCCGTAGAGGGAGTGTCGCGTGGTGTAAGTGGCCACGTGTCCACATCCATTAGCCGCACAATGCGTTCCCACGCGTAGGGCCCGCCAACTGTTGACTACAGCACGCAGAGGGTGGGCCAGGATTCAATGGAGGACATCTTTTATCGGTGATTGGAGGTGTTGGTTCGATGGTATTTGTTTGGGTTGTTTATTTTTTTTCTGAGGTGTTTAATTTTAGGTTATATATTTAAAACCGTGGTTTGTAAGGCTTTTTATGTGTATTGAGTAAAATTAATATGTTTAATTTGAGTTTATGTATATAAAATCGAGGTTTGGTTTGGTTAATAACGTCGCACTAGAGCTGTTCAGTGGGCTATGTGAGGCGGTTCGGGGATTATATCAAAGGAAAGACCCGGGAACGATTTCTCGTATTTTTGAACCATGGTCAGATGACGAGGAAACACCTGAACTGGCACCCAACGCCTACAAAAGACGTCGTTACTTTGAACCCTATCAGGTTTGGTTTGGTTAATTAACGTCGCACAAGAGCTGCACAGTGGGTTCGGGGTCTATCTAGAAGGAAAGACCCGGGAACACATACACATTCACATATACATTCATACATACACCTCGTTATTTTAGAACCATGGTCAAATGACGAGGACACACCTGAACTGGCACCCGCCGCCTTCAATAGACGTCAGGACTTTGGACCCCGATCAGATGTATCGTGCACCAGTCCCGTATACACGTCGATAATTTTTGTGGATGTTCTGGACGACTTTTCTAGTATTTTGTAGCGAAGCTGGAAACCCTCCGATCACAAGATCACTACTTTTTTATTTTTCTTTGTCAAGTCCGTGGCACATGATAAAACTAGGAATCTTCTGATCCCCAGTTGACGCCTTTATCCACTGAGCCACGGAGGCCCCTAAATCGAGGTTTGTAAGTCTTTTTTATGCGTTTTGAGTAAGATTAAGATGCTTAAATTAAGGTTATCTATTTAAAATCGAGAATTATAATAGTTTTTTATGTGTTTTGAAAATAAAATTATGGGATTGATTTAAGGTTATGCATTTATAATCGAGGCTTGTAAGAATTGTTTATGTGTTTTGAGTAAGACAAAGAGATGCTTAATTTAAGGTTATACGTTTAAAATCAAGGGGTTTTTTACGGGTTATTCATGTGTTTTGAGTAATATTATGATGTTTAACTTATGGTTATGTATATAAAATCGAAGTTTGTACGAATTGTTTATGTGTTTTAAATAAGATAAATATACTTAATTTATGGTTATGTATTTAGGACCGACTTTTTTTGCGGGTTGTTTATGTGTTTGAGTAAGATTAATATGCTTAAATTAAGGTTATTTGTTTAAAATCGAGGTTTACAGTGTTAGTTTTTGTGCTTTGAGTAAGATTAAAATGCTTATTAAAAAATTATGTATTTATAGCCGAGGTTTGTAATTGTAGTTAATGTGTTTTAAGTTGCTTAATTTAAGGTTATATATATTTAAAATTGAGGTTTGTATGTGTTGTTTATATGTTTCAAGAACGATCAGAAGTTGCTTAACTTAAGGTTATGTATATAAAATCAAATGTTACACATGCTGTTTATATGTTTTGAGTAAAAGAAGGATGCTTAATTTAAGGTTATGTATTTAAAATCGAGTTGTATACGGGTTGTTTATGTATTTGAGTACAATAAGGATGCTTAATTTAAAGTTATGTATTTAAAATCGAGATTTGTCCGGACTGTTTATGTGTTTTGAGTACTATTACGATGTTTAATTTAAAGTTATGTATTTAAAATCGAGATTTGTCAGGACTGTTTATGTGTTTTGAGTACTATTACGATGTTTAATTTTAGGTTTATGTATTTAAAATCGATGTTATTTTAAGTGAATACATTGTTAAAATCTGTTTCAATACGTTTATCAGCAGATAATTGCATGATAGTCTTGGGCGATATTTTGATATATATCAAAATCCCGGAAGGAAAATGTGATTTAACGATGAATTGATTTAACGAACGTTGTGGAAAAATCTCGAAGAATCTTTTCATACGAAAACCCTTGTTAAGAAATATTTGGCAATGTAGGAGTCAAGTGTTTCCTCAGAAAAGATCCACAGTACAGGTTGAAATGCTGGAAATAGACAATGGGCAGCAATGATGCTCCCAAATGTCGAATTTTTTAAATTTCAGCACACAATTCAGAAAATATACGTCAGTTTGATATATTTAATTTTTGTTTTTGATTTATTTAATATTTCTTATTTTTCTTCTTTATATATATTATCTTTATATAAAAATATTATTATTGTAAAAAAATAGTTATATATCAAACTTATTGATATATTGTAAATATTAATATTAAAAGCTTAAAAAAATGCGTTTTTTTGTTCAGTACCCTTTATTATTCAGAACCCTCAGTTTAACAATTTTGATAAAGATTTTATGCAAATTTTATTTTGCTGTTTTTTCAAATATACAGGATATTTTATAGCTTATGGTATTTTACTTAAAGTCAGCCATTCAAAATACAACAAGCATCCATATTAACCTTTTAGTGGTCGGCGTCGTATCTCATATGTTCAGCACTGCCGTGTCATAGGGTATTTAGTAAATCGTACGCTCCAGACATTGGGCAGGGTAGAACAAGACCTATAGAAGAGACAATTATGAATAAAAATGGAGTACAATAAAAAATATTCTCGAAATAAATGCAACGGAAATTCATGAAAAAGATGTTAACTAATCGAACATCAATCGATCTAAGTTAAATTCCATATTCAGTATGAATACATATATACCGTACCATTTATACGACCTCATCAATAATAAGAATATTTATTCTTATTCAATAAAATGTCCAGTACAAATCAGAAAGAGACAGCGACTCCCCAAACCCGCAATTTTGAAATCGTCTGTTTAAAATGGAAAAGAGGATTTGGGACTATTCTTCAGGATTTGTACAAATCAACATAGGAAACCAATAACATGGCTTTAACACAGAAGACGAACTGCATCGCTCCCCGAAGTTTATCGTTGTAAATGCTGAATCCCATTCGGCAAATCCGCGCAGTTTTTAAGATTGCTCGAATTTGAATTATGGCGCATGCGCAGTTACATGTTTCTCTCCATTGGCTTTATAGTAACTCAGATTACGCTGAAATGCGATATATAAAAATAGATTTCAGTGTAAATTGGAACAAATTAAAAGAAGAAAGTAAAATATCAAAGTATTGACCAAGGTAAAGTTTATCGTCTTTTAAATTAATTGTATTAGTATTTTAATTTGATCAAATTTGATGTACATTTCTATATTCAGTTATTTGTTATGTATGTGGCAACTGACAAACATTAATGTAGTAAAAAGTATATATAACCGTAACTGTGGTTATAACGATGTTTTTATTTTTGTTTTGTTATTTTGTGCACGCAAAAATATCGAGACAAACGATCGGTAGGTTAAAATCTTAAACATGTTTGATTAAATATAACACAATTTTAAGGTTTTTGGTTTATTCCCTCCCCTTGCGTTTGAATAACAGAGTAAAAAAATACTACAACTATACATCAAAATAAATATATTGGTTTACACAAGTCTGTTCATGTGAATGTTATTTTAATGACATTTTAGTATCAATATGCTTCCGTGATGTTAAATATATTTACCATTTTACCTTAATGAATATGCTTGATATTTAAGTTATTTTTATAGAACAGTTACTTCTAATTTCGTGTTTTTTTTAAATATGTATTATTTACTTAACGCGATCTTTTAACGTTTAAGATGGATAATTGTAAAAATAAAAAAAAATTGTGTGTGAAGGAAGATGACCGGATTGAGATCTTGAAAAAAAAGAAAACCTGTCTTTATTCAGAGCCTACATTACAATAAAATATCACATTGCAATATTCTCAAATCAATACTTATAATTTAAGTATCAGTATACCAAACATATATTTAGTAGTTTAGGAAATTTTTCAAATGTTTTTAAAGCAGAACGGGTTGAGAAGAAATTCAATCTGAAGAAAATTTTAGATCACCAACACACTTTGGGCTTCTAGATATCAAAAATAATGTATGATAAAGTTTGTGGGGCAGTAACTTTTTAAATTCAAGAATATGTTGTTCTCTTTCATTCTAATTTGGTTTGGTTGGATAGTTTGGTTAATTGGTTTGGTTAATTAACGTCGCACTAGAGCTACACAGTGGGCTATTGGCGACGGTTCGGGGTCTATCTCGAAGGAAAGAAACGGGTACACATACACATTCACTCACACACATTCATACATGCACCTCGTTATTTTAGAACCATGATCAGGTGACGAGGAAACGCCTGAACTGGCACCCAACGCCTTCAATAGACGTCGGGACTTTGGACCCCGATCAGATGTATCGTGCACCAGTCCCGTATACACGCCGTTAATTTTTCCGGATGTTCTGGACGACATTTGTAGTATTTTGTAGCGAAGCTGGCAGACCTCCAATCACAAGATTACTACTTTTTTTTACTTTTCTTTGTCAAGTCCATCGACTAAGATCGAACCAGGAATCTTCGTATTCCCAGCTGACTCTATCATTCTGAAGTACAGAGAAAATATATATAACACGTCGCTAATTGGTTGAGCCACACTCAAGTTCCAAGGATTAGTGAAATATGTTGATACCCATGCGATGTCATACTTTTAAGTGGGTCAGATAATAAAACAACCTTTGTTTTCGATTACATTCAAGAACATGCAATTAATTTTAATTTAGAAGAGCAGGTAACAAAATAACAGCTCGTTATTTTGGTGACTGAGAATCACCACTCAAATCCAAAGGATTAAAGTCTGACAAAGTTTGGTAACTGTTAAAATAAATATTGTTATCGTATATGTCACGGACATACTTGAACCGAAACAACACTCGTTTAACAGTTAAACCCAATCCCAAACAAATCAAACCACCAAACAAACAGCCCATATCTCAAAAGTGTCTCTCAATATCCCATGGCTGACACCTCCAGAGCAGAACACTGCAGCTGTTGAATAAACTGAAGATAAGAGAAGGACTTGATGGCGTATAGCAGCACATCGAACTGTTGATACCAATATCGACTTTACTCCCCCCCCCCCTCCCACAGCGCCCTCTCCAACTCTCTATCTCTCTATGCCTTCCTCTTTCTATGTCTTCCTTCGTCGATATCAGAGTCCAATATCTTAACACTCTGAGTCCGAAGAGGGAAAAAAGGGAAAAAAAGAAGGGAATTTTGTGTGTCCCTTGGAGACACCTGAACGAAACGGGCCACTTCATTTTCTGGCTTACTTCAGTCTCTCTTTCTGTCTTCTTTTTTTTTATATTTTTGTGTTCTTTTTTTTATCTGTCTGTTCTTTGTGTTTTTTGTTTGGGTGAGTGGGTGATGGGGGGGGGGGGGAAGGGGGATGGTTCTTGGCGTTCTTTCGGTGTCTTTTTGTTGGATGTCATGAGGATTGAAGTTTCTTGTTGGTAGTGCAACTAGTGGGGATTTGGGAATATTAACGTTGTAAATGCTTGTTAACTAGCTAGCTGGTTTGCTTGTCTTCTTAGCAGCTTATGTATGATTTTGAAATTAAGTGTTATTCGAATGCTGGTGGTATTACATTTTTTATATACAAAACATATATTTAATTTGAATAATTTTAGTAGCATTTTTATACAAATATATGAACTTATTACCAGTGTGTATTTCAATTGATTGGTAGCTATATTTTTTAGTGTATAATTATATCAGTAAAACAATTCTTTTCATGTGGTGTTTGCTTTCAAAGTCAAAGCAGCATTATTTAAAAAGTTGCGCTTTACTTATACCTAAATGTGGATGCCTACACATTTAGGTATAGAAGGAAATGAGGCGGCCGATGAATTGGCAAAACAGGCTAGGAATTTAAATTACGATACCTTCAGCGCTGTCACCTTAGATGATACAAATGCTGTCACCAGGCACAGACTTAGAGATCAACATATCGGAATGGACCATCAGGTCTGCGTGATCAATGCGGATAGGAAAATTGCCTGAACTATTGCCAGACTGAAAACTCGACACCTGAGAGGTATGAAAATAAATATTGATGGAACCAGGACTTACAGAATTTGTCCGAGAGAAGGACTAACTCCAGAACATATTTTCAACTGTCCTGCGATACTGGCGACTTTGCAGGGCATAGAGGACTTCCCTTTTCAGCGAGAACTTTCTAGTGAAAAGATTGTAGATCTGGCTAGGGCAGTAATAACAGCACATGGTTCAATTCGACTTTTTTATGGACACAGCATCAGCCAACCAACATTATTCAAATCCGAATAATAAACTATAAAAAAATTACGCAAAAATTACTGGCATTTAAACGTAACAAAATTCTTTAATAATGAAACCAATTTATTTTTGTAGACTATTTTCAAAATGTTCACAAATATGAGAATATATTATTCGATATTTTGAATATTTTTATGAAGTTTAAAACCTCATATACCAAATAGAATTTCAAAAGAGTAAGACTTTAGATGATTAGTTGTTTCAGATTATTATACAGAAATAAATCGCCAAATTAAATGTAATATTTACATTTATTACATTAGAATATTGTTCTCTAAATCTCTATTTTGACATAAAATAAACGCCTTTTAAAACTGTATATTTGAAGTCCTGATTACAATGAATATGTGCATACTAAAGAATTATATACTGTTAAATATTTATGTTTGTTAACAAACATAAACTGCAGCGTTAATAATTTATGTTTTCAGAAACACGCATTTTTAAGTAGCGTAACTTGGGGTTGCTTGGACCTTGGATGGTTGTTTGAATTGTATTTTAAAATATTGATTTAAATCACTCAAGCATATTTCTATTTCTTGGTTTCATAATTTTATACTTGAAAATTCATATTCAAATAATTTCCCAAACGACTTTTCCGAGCCCCTTTAAAATCCAATTACAAATATCGTTCTCTTAATCCAACCCCCAACCCATTCCCGAATACCATTTAAAACTGGATTTATCACAGTAATCCCATTTTTTAAAAAGAGAAAAACATACACAAAAAAAAAAGCCAAATTTCATTCACATTCCTCTCGCCTTGCGCCATACCAACACCACTACAGCACCACCCCGCTATTCCCAGCACGTCTCTTTCCCGGCAACCCTGGCGATGGTGATGACTATTTAACTCTTTTGGCGCGAAAGAGAAGTGGGGGAAGACGATTAAGGGATCCGGTAATGAATACAATTAGCGTTAATGAAGCATCCAAAAACAGTCCCCTATTTAATTACTATGCATGATTCGACCGGACGCACAATGCAGCCCTGACGAGAAGGGCTGCCGGAATACGGGAGCGCATCTATTTATTTGTGGGGGGCGATACTCGGATTTCATCGCCAAGGGTATTAGCAACTGGTTAAGGGTCTATAATGCTATACCAGTTGTTATATCTAAAAGTGTAAGAAACGGTGTCACTTTCTTTGGATTTTGGTTTGGTTTGGTTAATTGAAGTCGCACTAGAGTTGCACAGTGGGCTATTGGCGACGGTTTGGGGTCTATCTCGAAGGAAAGACCCGGGAACACATACACACACACATTCATACATGCACCTCGTTATTTTAGAACCATGGTCAGATGACGAGGAAACACCTGAACTGGCACCCAACGCCTTCAATAGACGTCGGGACTTTGGACCCCAATCAGATTTATCGTGCACCAGTCCCGTATACACGCCGTTAATTTTTGCGGATGTTCTGGACGACTTTTCTAGTATTTTGTAGCGAAGCCGACAACCCTCCGATCAAAAGATCACTACTTTTCTACTTTTCTTTGTCAAGTCACTCGCCTAGGACCAAACCAGGTATCCCCGAATTCCCAGCTGTCGCCTTTAACCGCTCGGCCACCACTTTCTTTGGAAACAAGAAAATAAAATATTTTAGTCGCCATTATTAAATTCAGATAATTAACATATACCTATATCCATAACTAATAGCCTATAGTGCAGCTTTACTGCAAATTCCTGAACTAATTTCTTTTGCCCTATGTTTAATCCTTTCTAAGAAATCAATATTTTTTTTGAATAGGAGATCGTATATGTATTGTTATTATAAAGATGGTGCCTAACAATTTCCTATACAAGGGCAATATTATATCCTCATATTTAGGGGATACATTCCTTTTTATAACTACCAACATTCTATTCGCCTTTTTACTAGTTATCCTACATTTACATCCCATTGTCAAACCCCCAATTAAGTTTTCAAGTTTCAAAGCTTAAGTATGTGTTCAAGGCCAATAAAAATATTAATTAAGTATGAAATTATAAATTAGTTAAATATTTTATTTTTCTAAAAATATCTAAATTATTAGGTTCTAAATATATATGAATTAAGTATGGGGAATATACGATTTTTTTTCAGTTTTGTGGATTTCTGAAAAAAAAAAATTCATTTATTTATACAAAGTTTATTAACATAATCACATGTTCAACCATGAAAAGAATAGAATTTTTTAAATAAAATTTACAAAAAATGTAAGCTATTGTTTTCGAAATAAAACAAAATATATTATCAGAAAAGCTAAATTTTGCATTTTTATATGTACAAAAAATTGTTTAACCTATTGTATTTACAAAATTTTTTTATTGGTAAAATATTGAAAATAATTCAATAATTTCAGTTGGTTCTCTATTATTTTAAATAACACTAAAAATATATAATTTATACATTACTAATCTTTAAAAACAAATTAAAGTAATCTATTAGAAAGAATGTGTGCATTTTTCCCTAAAAGGTCTGAACTTATACAATTTTAAAATCGATAACACATGGCAAAATCGTTACAGACTAAAATTAGCTCGAAGTTACAAATTCAAGCAGTTTTGTACCAAAGCTCAATATTTATTCCAAAAACTATTGAGTTGTACTTAACGTAGAAATATTATTTTCGCGTCTTTAGATTCTATTTTTTTAAAATTTAGTTTAAATCAATAAAATATTTTAGGGGATTTTTGACGATTTTGTGTCTAAGACATGCCTCTTCAGACATGCAGAGAAAACACATTACAAAATTGATATATTGCTCTTCCCTCAGTGCCTGGAAGCAGAAACGTGGCGATGTGCGTCGTACGTCGCAGATTTTATTAAATGTCTGCTGACAAATCTTTTGCAAAAATATGTAATAAGAATTTTTTTTATGTTTACACTACATTAGAACCTTTTCTGCAGATTTTCTCTATGATTGCTGATATTCTATCTTCAATCGTTGCTGTTATACTGTATAATGACAGGTATACCAATAGTTATATAGTAAATTAAATTGAAGACAAATCTTACTCATTAAAATGTTGTCGCAGACTGTTAAGAAATTTTCTACTATTGGGCGGGCCTCAGTGGAACATATTACATCAAGCCATTTCATTGTATGCTTTTTCAACTCATCTTCGAATGAACAATAGAAGATGCCTCGCCAATCCCTGGCAACCCCGCCCACCCGAAGCACTGAAACGTCCGTGGAAACAAAAGGTGACTTTAAAACATTTAAAACTAATCACAGAAGGCGAATACGGCTTGTATCGAAAAGGCGGGGGGGAGGAGAGGAAACTAGAAGAATGAAAGCCGGCCCATTTACGTAATGGTCTTAAATTCAGCTCCTTTATTCGAATAAATTGCCGATCTTGTTAAAAGGATGTCTAATTCCCCGCGCGCCTTTATTCGGGAAAGGCCTTTACGGGGGGGGAAGGGGGGGGGGGGCAGTTTCAATTTCCGACAATGGCTGCCTTTAGTTACACCTCGTTCAGTTCAGGAATTTCCCCTTGCTTCCAAAGTACCAAAAGGAGCGATGCAGGGTAATAGGTTTCTCTGCAGTAAATTGCGAGGAGGTCTGGTCGTGCGGTACTGGGGTATCGGAAGCACTGGGTATAATCGGATATTGATATTTGAGTTTGGGAGATTGTCGTGGGTGTCGAGGAGTTGTGATGATTGTAAGTGAGATCTTGTCTCTGGGAATAGTGCCCATGGAAGACGGAATAATAAAGGATCCGGGTGTTAAATTGAAGCTTTTATTGCGACTGCATCGTTGTTACATAATGTTGGTAGGTACAGACTTCACCGTACCGTGAGATTTGGATTGTGAAAATTTTGTACGTGCTTGGACTGTTCTTTTTGGCTTCATCGGTAACCTCTGCACTACCAAAAATATCGGTTCAACTTTGTACCATATCTTGGTGCCTTGGTATTTAGGTTTAACCAAAAATCATTGATCGAGAATAACGCATATTTTAACAAAAATTGTGCAATCTCCTAAACTGTTCCTTTGGGCTTCATGGGTAACCTCTGACTGTTCAATTTTGGAATGGTCAGAGTTCGGGCTGTTTCTTTTGGCTAAATCGGTAAACTCTGCACTGTTAAAAATTTCAGTTCAACTTTGCACCATATCTTGGTGCCTTTGATATCTAGGTTGATCCAAAAATCATTGATCGAGAATAACGCAGCTTTAACAAAAAAGGGCGCAATCTCCTAAACTGCAACAGAATCGTTCCCTGAATCTACAAACTGGGGAATCCCCTCAATCATCTTGCATTAGGGGCCCGGTTGCCAGTGAATAAAGGCGTTTAGCTGGTAATCAAAGGATTGCTAGTTCTATCCAGTGCGGCGGATTTGAAAAATAAAAGTTGTGATCTTGCGATAGGAGGGCTGCCAGCTTCGTTACAAAAATACAAGTAAATCGTCCAGAACAAACAATAAATCTAACCGGAGTTTCACCATAATATTTGGTTCAACGTTTTACCATTAAAAGGGGGAGCGAAAACGCGATATTTGATTCAACGCAACACCATAAAATGGTGAAGCGGAAATATAAATTTTGGTGCGACGTTCCACTAATTGGTGTCCGTGGTAGCACCATAAAATTGTGAAACTAAGCACCAAACAATGGTTGCAGCTAAATGGGTACCAAATTTTGATGCGGGATCGAACTAAACTTTAAACAGTGTAGATTCATTTCTGTTGACATACGTTTGAAGTTATAAGTATCATTTTATTTGATATAAACTGTTCTTTCATGCAGTTTTAATTTCATATGCCGCAATTGAATTTTAGTGGGATATTTCGGCTTCATAGTAAAATTTTCTGGAAACCGTCACTTTCAATTTCACACAGTTTTCACAAAAATCTCTCAACTAATCAAACAGAGGTGTAAAACTTGTCATCTGCTTCAATTTCAAGACATACACATCATGATACGTCGCAACAGATCGACTCGTTGGTTAGAACTGAATTAGTTAAGACGTTAAAAGAAGCCAGAATATGCTCAAAAGTTGACTTATCCCCCCACCCCCTTCATGAAAAGGTCAGAGAGAGCGGGGGCTGGAATAATGGTCAGTCTGGCCCCTGCACATCTTCTTGTATACCTGGGTATGCCATTTATCAATGTTAGTTTATTTATTATTTAATTATTTATAATAATTTATAATAGCTTATCAATTTAGATAATTTCTTTTTCACAAAGTAGAACAAAACATTACCTATAATGTAAATAGTTTTAATGTATAAAGACATGTATTTAATTAATTAAAGTATGATATTTAAATATATATATATCTATATATATAAATGCGAAAAACCCACTCATCACTCATCACTAATTCTCCAACTTCCCGTATACCTATGAAGATGAAATTTGGCAAATTTGTTCCTTATACCTTAAATAGGAAAAGTAAGCTATTTTTGTTCCGATCGAACGGATTTAAGGGGTTGTAAAACCCCTTTTTCGAAACTTCTCCATAGGATTAACATGGAGAACATGTAACAATGCAAAATATAAAATTTAAACAATGGAAATTTTTAATATTATGTAACGTACGAGGAGCATTCTGATTGGCTGATGACTAAATATCGCCAAAATATCGCCAAATAACTAAAAACTGTCGCCAAATAACTAAAAACTGTCGCCAAATTAATAAACTTCGCCAAATAAATTAAAATTTCACCGAATGAATAAAACATTTCGCCAAATTAATAAAATATCGCCAAATGAACTAAAATATGATCATATATGTAAAAATAATATAAAAACCGGCCCGTCGCACCGGGGGGGATTTAACTGTGAAAAAGAAAACAAAACGAAAAATGCTACGACCAAAAGTGCAAGCCATACGAAAAATATATTATCAAACTGAAGAGAAGTATACAGTATGAATAATATAAAGGTTCAAGACAGGAAGCCCATCGCTAAATAAAAGTTTGTAATTTAGCCTCCGTGCACTCAGTTAGTTTTGTGTTATCCATTATTTATTAGTTTACCTGCCGAGAGGCCAGTTATGTTACCACTCTACCTGTGAGTGAAGTTCTGTAATCTATATATATAAAAACATCGCCAAATGAACTAAAATATGAACACATATGTAAAAATACCATAAAAATGGCGAAATTAGTGTCAAAAAATGATAAAATGTATGTCAAAATGGTGAAAATATGATTGGGTAACAGGATATTCCGTACTACATCAGCTATGAAAATTAAATTTGGCGTGGAGGTACACTTTAAGCCAAAATTGCTCACTAAGAAATGATTTTCAAAAATTCGAACTGTAAATGCCAAAAGTAAAAATCCTCGCCACTTATCCACTGACTCATTACTATTTCTTTTATTTTCTGTATACCTATGAAGATGAAATTTGGCAAATTTGTTACTTATACCTTAAATAGGAAAAGTAAGCTATTTTTGTACCGATCTAACGTATTTAAGGGAGTGTTCAATGAGACAGTGGGATTTTTTGTACGGACCGTTAGTTTTGGACAATTTGGATAGTTTTAGAATTGTTAAACTCCACATACTGATAGGGTTTACCGAACAAAGTAAAACTTCTCGAATGTTAATCAACGGGAATATCATTTATTTGTCAGCATTGTTTTATCGCCAACTTCTCCATGTTATAAAGTTTTCAGTTCCAGCTAGAACTTGCTAATAAAATTTATTTAATTTGTTTGGGTTCGTTATTTTATTTATCTTCTGATGGGTGAGGAATTAAGATTATTTTTCATCCGCTTAAATATGTTTTACTTGTACCTCTTTTGCGAGTTATTTTCTTCCCGTGCATAGAACTTAAAATTCAAAACTGAACCAGTGTTCACGTTCCCAGTGAGTAAGCGTCTTCTTCTATCTACTGGCGGGCCTCGGGCGTGGCCTGGTTGGAAAAGCGGGAATTACTTCTCAATGAATTACTTTCTTGACAAACGAATTTATTTATATCATGTTAATTATCGCGTTAACTGTGAAGTGAAAAAGGAGAAACAAAAATAGCTTACTTTTCCTATTTAAGGTATAAGGAACAAATTTGCCAAATTTCATCTTCACAGGTATACGGGAAGTTGGAGAATTAGTGATGAGTGATGAGTGGGTTTTTCGCATTTATTGGCTGAGATTACAAATTGGCTGAGAATGTTTTTAACGGAACATTAGTTTTTAAAACTTCGAAATTCTTTAGACTCTTAAAATTTTGCGTACTGATATGGTTTACTATAAAAACAAGGGAAAAAATCTGAAAATCTAGATTTTGGTAAAGGAACCTTTTAAAATCATTTTCGTTTTTTTCTTCTTAATATTCCTGCCAATTTCAATAACGAAATTACAAATTTTGACGTAGGTGTCTAATAAATTTTTTTGGAGATAGTTATTATTATCAATTACAAGAGTTGTTTATCTTTAAACTTCTGAGCTGTTACTGTAGGTAAAAATATGGATGTTAATCAACTGGAGTGCAGTATGTATATCCATAGTATTTTACAGCCAACTTCTCCATATTATCAATTTTTCAAGTTCTTGCGGGACCTTGCTAATAAAATTTCGTTACATATTGGAACTTTTAATTCGGTTCCATCTGATATGGGACAAATTAAGAATATTATTTATTTAGCTAATAATTATTGTATTTGTATCTATTTTGTAACTTATTTCTTTCCCGTGCGTAGAACGGGTATTTCAGCTAGTATATATATAATTATTTAATTTTCAAAAGTGTATTATCTTGCGTGCGCAATAATTATAAACGATCTTAGAATACTTTTGTAAAATGTTGATTGCCTAATATTTAGAAGACTTTAAGTTTAACTACACATACATCAAACAGAAAAAATAGGAAATATGTTTTTAATTATATATTTCCAAACAAATTTTTAACAAAATGGATAAATTTAATTGTTGTATACTTTTTAATGTCATACTTTAAAAAACGAAATACATTATTTTCGACATTATAAAACTGATAACATATAACTAATGTTTTGTTTTATTTTGCAAAAGAATTAGTTTAAAATGATTGAAAATATTAGTCGCGATTATTTCTCAAAAATAACTATGTTTCTTGAAGGAAAAACCACATTCGGAACATTATACAGCTTTTAAGCTATTACTGAAAGACACATTTTATCTTAAACTTTGAAGAACGGTTCCTTTCTGAATAACCACAAACAATTAATAAAACACAAAAAGACCGTTGCCAGCCGTACTGACCTTAAAACACACCAAAAAGGCGAACTGTTGCCAGACACAGAACCGTAATTACATTCCAATCAGAAAATGACGAGTGGGCCCTAAATTCTTGTCCCTCCGCGAAGAAATCAGCGCTGGGCGGCATGTTCGGGGCAGGGATTATTCGAGTGGAAAACATTCGCGTGCAGATAATCATTCCCTCCGCAGATTTCCGATATTCCCTCTGTCACGAAACCAACATTCTCACACAGAACTTCGAGAAATGAAACCACGAGATTTCTACCTTAGTAAGAGAAAAATAAGAGAGCGTGCGCACTTTTAACAAGTTTTCTTTTGTCTTCGAGAGAGTGGAGTTAAAGCGGGACACGTGGTTTTTCACTTATCTCCATTCGAAATAACAGTTTTTGGGTTTTTTATTTTATGTTCTGAAGTTAAAAAGTTTAGTTTGAATTGCATTATCTCCGGCGCGGGGAAGAATATGGGTGATATATTCGAACCGAAATTTCACAAGGCGTGGAATGAAGCTCTTATTAAAGAAAATAAAGTAGGTGTTTTCGTATATTTCTATGTTTTTTTAGATGACCCACATGATAGTAATAGACGTTTGGCATTCATATAAAAGCTGCCAAATAGTATGTTAAACTCACAATCTAAGCCTTTTCGGTTCGTACACCTTATCTAAATGTTTGGTATAATATTTTTTACTATATGAATCTCAAACGTTAGTTTGGGAGAACTGGAATATTTTTGAACAATATTTTTATCAATCGCGCATCATAAATTTAAATTTTCATAGGTTATCTTTCACCTATTTACTCTGATAAATTTAACAGATTCTGAATATCTTGGCGATATTTTTGCGTTACGTTATCTTTATAGAAGCAGCATGGTTGCATGCTGTAATTTTTTTAGAAATAATTCCTTATTTATATGATCTTAAAAGTTGTTTTACCCGATTAACGATTTGTTTAACTTATTTGATATATCAAGTAAAAGAATTTTGACAAAAGACGGTTTACAGGTATTCTGTCTTATCTTACAAACTATGTTAACTGTAAATTTGTTAATGATATTTGTTGTTACAAAAATATATATCTTATTGCTTAATGTAAATCCTATTTTGTTCAATTTAAGTATAAGAGAAAAAAGGGACACACTCTGCCAAAACATTTTTATGTTTGTAATTCTTAAATGAACTAATTTATATTTCTACAGAATTAGAAATTTAAAACAAAAAGCTTACTGAACACTTTCGTGTCAAAGTGTGGATATATCGTAAAATCATTATTTCTGCAAATTTCACAAACACTACATTAAACATGAATTGAAGATAACCACTTTACAAGAATCGCATTGGGCTAACAAATGTAAATAAAATCTTTCTTGGCGACAGTGATTTGCATGCCTTGGCGAAGTAACCCTTATGATTAAGTTTATTTTACTTCAGTTCGCTATACACAAATATTGAATCAATAAAATATGTTTTGATTATCTTATATTTCACGTTATATTACACAACTAGCTATTTAACTCCGAATTGATGAAGACCCCATAAAGGCATATACATTTATAGAAAAACTTCAATGACTCACGTCGAGACTCGAACCCGCAATTTTTTGTTTCTAGGTCACACACACTAGCAACTATGCTACAAAGGCATGCTTAAACTATATCTTGGATATAAGATTTAATATATGTATGTGTGTCAAATGTGTTTAAATTGTTAAAATCCTTTAAAAATTAAATATAATTTTATAATTCCGGTTACCTCAAGTACAGATCTATAGGATTAATTGTGTTTATATATAAATTTCAACCTTTTATACACAGGGGAAGCATGCGTTTTGCGATCGCAAAAAAAAATTGTTTTATTGTTATAGATAAAATATTGCGCCTCGTAATCATTTCAGATCCGATTGAAATGGTATCAAGACTATGATGCGAAGGTCGCCAAAGACGCCGATGATGTTTCCGATGAAGACGCCGAAGAAGATTTGGCGTGCACTTGCAAAGACAAAGGAATCTCGCCAAAAGAGATGGACTGGCCAAGAAATGGAGCCACCGGTACCGCCACCATTATAAGAGTGGCTGATACTAAGTCCATGATGAGGCCGCCATCTTCAGTGCTCAAGAGCAAACTGTTTGAAGGTGAGTGCATGTGCAATCCTTAAATAATTGATATTATAACCACATTTCTACTGAATACCCATTTTACCCCACTTGTTGTTAAAAAATGATAAAACTAACGGTACTTTGGGATTATCCCGTCGACCTGTCAACGCTCACCAAATCCTTTGGCGCTAGTTTTTCCATCAAAGTTTTTTCCAAAATAAACATTGTAAACACAATAAATTTATCAAATCATAATAATAAATAAATAATAATAACCATATATATTATTATATAAATCATTTCGGCGGCCAAAAATACCTATTGGCTGCTACCTTTTGGCGATAATATCGTGTTTGGCGATAATATTGGGTTTGGCGAAAATGGTCGACGGGATAATCCCAAGGTACCAAACTAACAATTTAAAATTAAAAAAAAGCATGAAATATATTCAATGATGTTGTCAAGGAACCCAATACACCAAATTTTTATAAAGATAACTTTATAAAAAGTGAAAAATAGCTTTGAATAAAACATTTTTATTCTCCTATCCATTTTACCCTTTCAGTCTCAGAACTTAGATATTCATAACTGATTCATAACTGATATATATAACTGATTCACTGATCTGCAATTGTAACCTCTGGTTTGAGCAAGGCATTTTGTTTACTTTTGGCTGGTATTTTTTTCCCTTTGAAACAATGTTTAATGCATTCTGTTTTTAAATAGAAAGCAATTCAAAAGTCAAAATATTTTACAAAACTATATTTTTGGTAATATAAAAATTAATTCTATAAGTAAAAAATACAATATCTATACACATTTAACATTTCTTCAATTCTATAAAATTAAAAACACCACTGAATCACTTAAAAAATATTTATGAAAACCAGTATGGCTGCTTTCAAATGTCTTTCACCCTTAAAGAAAATATATTTGAGCCTTACAGAATGTTCAAGTTTCCAGTGAACTAATTGAATTAAAGAAAAAACAGTTATTTCATTATTGAAAATGTATGAATTCTTATCAGTGGATTTTGTGATTATTAATTATAAAATGTGGGATTTTGTATAATTGCATTATTTTTAATATTACTCTTTATTCTTATATTACTTTTTAATATAAATTTAGATTTTATATTTCCCCACATATAGGAACCGGGCACGAGGGCAAAGGACGCTTGGAGTACTTGAAGAAGCGCTCGGAGCACGACCCTTCGGACAAATTCCGCAGTCGAGTTTGCACATCGTGGGATTACGGATGGAAACAAGACGAAGAAAATGAACTGAGTTGTTGTATATCTCCAAACAGATGTGACATTAAGAAGAGAGCTTTCTACAGACCATAGTCGCTTCAGAAAGAATCAACAGAAACAATTTTAAATATTTAATTGAATTTACGTTGAAAATGAGTTAAATTTACAAAAAAAAATCGGGAAACATGTTATTTCTCTTGGACTTTGATTTATGTATAATTTTCACTGATATTCATAACAATACTGAAATTAGAAGTTATTGTATTTTGAAATTGAAGTTGTTAAATGAACTGTAAAATTTGGTGCATTAAATATCCAGACATTCCTATATGTGTTGATCGTTGTTTATAAGCAATTGCTGACGTTGGCTTATTTTAATGTAATATCATATTTTGAATGTAAAAGAAATTAAATAGTATTTTATATTGAAGATTATTGTAAACAATCCGAACCATCAAAATTCTAAATAGGATAAAACGGACATGATTTAATTTACAAATAAAATAATAAAAAAAAGTAAAAAGAACAGACTAATTTCTCTTTTTAAATTCTGCATAACAGAATTATTGATTTGGTTATATTAGGAATTGTGTTACAAAAATGTAATATAATATCTTAATTTTTAGTTTGGTATTCCAATTGGAGAACTTTTGTCCGCTTTTATAGAAAATTTATCATTATTAGTCTTTTGAAGTAATATTTTCCTTTAATATGCAGATACTTCTTTTTATTAAAGCAACCCAAAACAATCACATTAAAAACACTTTTAAGAGGATTCGCATTTTATAGTTTTCTTTATATTTTGTAGATATAATTATAATTTTTTTTCTACATATGTATGCAAAGAATATCAACGTAACTACATGGTCAAACATTAAAAAAAAATCTTTAAATAAAATACCTTTTTTTGTATAAGTCAAGAATTTTTTTTTTTAAAAAACATATTTTTACCTTTTTACAAACAAAAGAATGTGCTTAACAAACTGTTGTCACATATTTTTGATATTTGCAAAAGATTTTTGTGAAATATATACGAAACAAAATCCCTAATTTAACTGGTCAAACTACTTAAAAAATACTAAATAACTTCTAATCGATATATTACTAATCTCTAAAGTCAAATTAAAAGAATATATTCAAAAATACATTGCAGCAATTTTAGAGCGGTTTCTTCAAATATATCAAAACTTACATCAATTTAAACTTGACCAAATATGACAAAAGTCATCACTTAGGAAAATGATTTCAAAGTTATGTATTCATACAGTTTTGCACCAAAGCTTAATATTAATTCGAAAAGATAATTAGTTGTACTTTATGTAGAGATATAATGTTGGTGTCGTTCGATTGAAAATAAAATGAATTATTTTTTTAAATAAAAAAAAATGCCTTTTGATATTTTTGATGATAATAATCCCCTTATCCCCATAATATCTATTAAGGGGATCCTTAATAGATATTAAGGGGTAAGGGTATCCTTATCCCCTTAATAGTTTATCAGTTACCTAATACCCATAATGAACCATTTTACGGCTCTTACAATCAATGAATTATTTTAACAAGCAAGGAATCAAATGAAAGATAATTTTCAAAAGCACTGATGATTTGTACGTTCATATCATAAATATCAACGGATTGTTTAAAATTATGTTAAAAATAGTTATTATATAAAAACATGTCTAAAAATTATTTGCAACATATAGCTCGAACCAAAACTCATTAGTGATGTAGTTGGTATAGCTCGGAATTTTAGATCGGTAGGTCGCGAGTTCGAACCCTATCGTGAGTCATTCGTTTCTTTTATGTATATGCATTAACGAGTTCCCCACACTGTAAAAAATGTGTTTAAAAGTGAGTACATGAACGTACTCATTTTTCTTTGAGTACAATTGCACCGTAAATGAGCGATGACGTACTCAAATTTAACTAATCGTATTTTTGCAAAAATGAGCAGTATTATTTAATATTGCTAATCTCAGCTTCTGTTCAAGACATCTTAACAAAGTGTCCTGTCAAGCATAAAATAATTGTTCAGAAGATGGTTTTGAACATTATTTGACGCCGATTGGTTACTTATAGCAAATCTAAGTTATTACAACTCAATTATTTTGCTTCTCATTCTTTTGGCACCCACTTTTTACCATTGCTTATGTTTATTATTTCTTCACGTCAACCTGGTAGTTTTACGGATAAGGCTCCGGACAGCGGTTCATGAATGTCTTGGTTCGATTCCCGGTAAGTCTTGGTTGTAATTGTTGATATTTATTGAACCTGATTTATGACGACGGCCTATGACGGCAAACAGATAATCTTTTTATTTATTTTTAGCCATTGTACTCATTTTTATGTACATGTCTTTTTCAAAATTGAAACTTATGTATTTGGAGCCATGATAAGCATCGAACGTATTCAAAAATGAGTACATTTTACTTATTTTTGAATACCTATTTTTAACAGTGCAGAAGCTAGAGAGAGTGTTATTTCTGAGAAACACGTTTTGAATGTTTTATCCTATAAAAACACAGTTTGGAAACAAATACTTCTGCGCATGTGCAGTAAGCACTACTCCTCACAGGGGTTAAAGGTAGGGTTACGTATCCACCCCCACACAGCAGACGATCCCCCTGATAAGCATCTCCGCTCATCCCGCAATAAACGTTCTCAACTGGGGCGCGTGCAAACGATTTCCCCACACACCTCATCGAGACCCAGAGGGGGAGGGATGACGCACGGGGGCTCTGACTCACCCCTCTATCAGCAGCTAGCATGCAGCACGTGGTGCAGGATGCAACAGCTGGTTGGAGGTGGGAGAAGTGATGCTGGTTCAGGAATTGGGAGATCGCCAAGTTGAAGGGAAAAAATCGCCAAATTCAAATTTGTATTGTGAAATAGACAAATGAAAGTTAATAAAATAAAAAAAATTAAAATTTTATTAATTAATTAAAATTTGTTTTGCAATTTAATTGTAAAAATCTCAAATTTTATTTGTGGACTTGATTGAACGTTAAATAAATATTTTAAAATGTAACAAAAACAAATTGCATGAAAAATTACTTAAATATGATTGACTTAAAATTCGAATTTAATTTAATACCAATTTATGTAGGTAACATGTAAAGCAAACCCCAATTGTTCCGCACAATCACTTTAAAAAAACTTATGCAGATTTTAGTCGACACTTACATTTGGAGGTTGACTTATGTCAAATAGGTTATATATATATATATATATATATATATATATATATATATATATATATATATATATATAGTGTACATTAATCGGAAATATAAAAAGTCAAGTATTTTGTCAAGAAAACAACTTTACAATTTTGCTCTTTCAAACCGTTCAGATGCCTAGTGAAATATCGAGAGAAACCTTATTTCATTAATTTCCTTCTTCAAGAACAAAACTATAAGGGGATACAACTATTGTTAAATCTATAATTTTTATTATTCGTATTGCTCATATTTTAATGTGAAACGTCTTTTAAATAAGAAACACATGAACCACCATGTTATTATTTTTAAGTGATTCATTCTGACCGCATAACTCCGTTACAGATAGCACAATTCACATAAACTGAGTCAAGATGACCAATCCCCATTAAGCAATCTGATGTAATGACGTTTCACGCAAAACCCATCTAACAACAGGTAATTTATTTTGGAAAGCAATATCTCTACTACCCTCTATTATTTTCATAATTGGTTTATTAATTTTGTTCAGATAAAACATCAGTAATGAATAGTGTAGGCCAAATATTAATTAAAATATCACACATTAGCATTTAAAATATCACTAATTAATATTCGAAATAGGACAATTATTAATTAAAATATCACACATTAGCATTTAAAATATCACTAATTAATATTCGAAATAGCACAATTATTAATTAAAATATCACCAATTAATATTGGGGACATGACAATTAGTATTTAAAATATCCCCAATTAGCATTTAAAACCTCCTCAATTAGTATTTAAAATATAGCCCATTGATATTTAAAAAAATATAAATAATATCAGAAATATCGCCAATTAAAATTCATGTATCGCCAATTAATATTTATCAATCGCCAATAATTTTTCATGTATGGGTAATTAACATTTATCAATCGCAAATTAGTATTTATGTATCGACAATTAATAAATAAATATTTATATTTCACTAATTAATATTTATCAAACGCTAATTAATATTCATGTATCGCCAATTAATATTTATGTATCGGCCATTAATATTTATCAAACACTAATTATATATGTATCGACGATTATCATTTATAAATTGTCATTTTATAATTATATATCGTATTAATATTTCTAAAATCTTCACAAAATAATTCAGATGCCGCCAATATTGGCGATTTTTTTTCGAACATGAAATCACAGAGCGGGTGTCAGAAGGCAGTGGGGTGAAACAACGAAAAAATCGTCAGTGTTTCCAATTTCATATTCTGTGTGTGTGTTTTTTATTTCGTTTCCCACCCCCCGAGTGTTTACCGTGGGGGGACGTGTTCGTGATTGGGTGTCAGGTGTATAATTTTTTTTCTGTGTCCGTGCGTGAGAGAGGACTGATTTTTTTCAATAGTTTGTGCAAATATAAGGGTAGGGAGGAAATAAATAGAGTAAAGGGCATTGTTACAAAAACTATGGTTTTAGTCATATTGAATAATTACTAAACTATTACTGGTAATTAGTATACTGTTAGATTAGTTTAAGTTGTTAGATCAAGATAGAGAGGCCATCAAAATAAGGAATTTGTAAATTTCTTGGACTTAATATGAATATTGGTCTGATTCCATCTATTAGTTTTAGCTACAGGCGCATCTAAACCAGATAGTTGTAATATTAAATAGAGAGCGCCTTCAATACCAGACTCTCGTAAGGCCGCGTTGTCAACATTGAAAAGAAATACCAACATCACGTGGTTACAGTGCTGCCACATTTGGCGTTCAGACATCTGCAGGAGTTTCAAATTTGGCGCACTTTTTTTTTTTTGGTGATAAGGAGGTCTATCCATATTCAACTTCTTAACATATATGTACGTATTTACTTATTTTCAAATAATATGCGCTAAATATTTCCTCTTCATTAACGAAACGAAAATATTTTATTTGTGTTCAATACTCAAAGAAGCGAAACTCTTTATATTTCACAGGTTTTATTGTTTATATTTTCTTATTGATGTATACAAAATAACAATTGAAATAACTTCAGCTTATGGTAATTTTTTTACATAAAAACGAAATGCAATTATTTAAAAACTACAAAGTCAGAAAAATCTCCTTCATAAATCTGTTAAACTCCCTTAAATTGTGCTACTCGTTAAAAAAAACGATATTTAAATACAAAATTAAACCCAAACCATATTACAATACTTCGATCACGTTTAGTTCTTAAAGTCGCCAAGGCCTGCCAAGTAATATTGGCGCATGAATGAATTGGCATTTCCACATATCATGTGATTTCAATGATGGACACACGGAAATCAGCATTTTTGTTCCTCTATTTGTATCATTACTCTATGATCTAAACAGGTGAACTTAATTTGTGGATATTCTGTATAAAATGTTCTATTATCTTTTCTAAACAAAAAAAAAGTTTTTTTTTTAAAAAAAAGAAGTTTTTTTTAAAAAAAAAGAAGTTTTTTTTAGAATTTGTTTTTTTGTTGGCAACTTTTTACTTCAGCCCGGCGAAAATTAAAAAAAAAAAATATTCTGTAAAATTATTATTAAATTACAGGTTTAGATTTTTGGAATTTACTTTAAGGCGATATAGACTATTACTTTTTGAAAAATAAAGTTTCTGTAAACAAGAAAAATCATAATTTGTTTCTAATTTTTCAGAACATCCCACATTTAACAGTAACTACAATCCGTTCTTGTATAATGCCAATTCTTTAAGAAAATTACATAGTTTTCAATCAAAAATTAAAATACCGATTTTAAAAAAAGAAACCTCCCCAATTTACATATTCAATACCTTTGCTTTATTAACCAACTGAACAGCCCGCCAACCAAAACTCCAAAATAACACCGCCAGAAATTTTAAATTAAAACCGCCCAATCCGACAAGGAGATAGATTATCAATTCGACTGTTATGCATTTTTTTTAGTTTTTTTACACGTTATGGCTTAAAATTACGAAGTTGTTTTCCCCGTATTTTATTTAGGATAAATAGATAACCGTGGATAAGGGTCCTTCGAGTAGATCTAGGGCGACGTTATTTCAATCAACTAATCAATGCATTTTCAATAAACTTTTTCAAAATTCGCTTTTAGAAATACACATGCTTTTTAAGTAACAATAAAAAATAAATAAGGGGCAATGCACCAAACCAGACTTCATAAGTTACTTTAGAGTGGAAGGCTTAGTTTTTCCATTTCACCGATATATCGATGTCAAGTAAACAAGTGAGTAGAGCTACTTGTTGAAGACTAAACCAATGAGAAACACGGAAAGAAAAACTTACCTGTTGTCATTTTGGGGAAGATTCATAACTTATATGAAACTATTACTAAATGTACGAAGTAATATGTTAGTTTTCACCGTATGTTGATTGAAAATCTAACGAAATTATGTCACCGATTCAAATTTGCTCATGATTGTAAAATATAAAACGCAAGTTAAATAGAGAAACTATTTGGAAATGCGTTGCAAAACATGTTATGCAAGTAATGCGCAGAGTTGTCAATTTAAACTGTAATCATATTTGGCGACATTAATTTTGACCACTTGGCGTGTATTTTCCCCTTATTATTTAACCTTTTTTGTACTAAATGGAACAAAAGTTGTCTAATGGAACAAAAACTGTACATACATGTATATAATTTTAAACCGAATTTAAATCTTATATTACCGTGTATTTTGAATAGAGTATTTACATTGAAAAAGTGCCCATTACAACCATTCAGACAAGTGGCACTAAACGAAGAATCCCGTTGCCAAACACCAAATACTTATCTCCAACCTACATCGTCTGCGTTAACTAACGAGGCAATGCAACACCCCGCGAACACGTGTTCTCAACAAGTTCGTATGACAGGCAGCGTGTGCCTTGTGCAATCTGCACCCTTCCAATCCGCGATTCGTTCCGAAATGGGGGGGGGGGAGGAGATGGGGTAGGAAGAATGAATCCAGGGAGAGGGGAATAGGGAGTGTCGGGATTTCCCTGAGATTTCGGCTGCAAAACTGCGATTGAAGGATTAAAATTGACAGTTCGTGAGATCGTCTGATGAATGGGCCCGTATAGCTGCAGACGACAACTGATAATTATCTAATGGGGGGTTTGGGGGGGAGAGAGAGGGGGTGGAGGGTTTAGCAGAAATTGGTTACGGTTACAGATAGGATTTTTTTAAATGGGGATTTGGAGGGTTTTTTTTCTGAAAAACTGATCCCTGTATGACAGAGGGATCGTTTGTTTCGGTTTTGAAGTGAAGTTGCAATTATTTTGTTATGATTAATGGTTGTTTCTTTTGTTGCGTTCCTCTGGGTTCTTTGTTGTTTGTTGCTGTATATAATAGTAGAAATAAAGTATTATATTTTGGGACGCATGAGACCCAATGCATTGTGAATAATGCATGTTCTCCTATAAAAAAAACGTTGATATTTTTCAAAAAAATTAGAAGCCTGGTAAATGATTCGATTAAATATTTAGTCAAACTAAAGAAATTAATTTTGTTGTTTTTTCACGAAATTTAGTTCGACAAAAGCCAATACGATTTCAAATATAAACGGTTCAACTCCAATTAGGGATCTCTTGGTTAGCAGTTACGCACGCTATTGACCGTGGTTTGACTTTGCTCTCAAGAATTCTACATAATAATAAAATTACCCTTCAAAACTCAAGTGATATGTACACAAATTTAGGAGAATGGTTTCACTTAGCACTCAAAACTTACACATAATAATAGAATTGCTTTTCAAAAAACAAGTGTATTATACAAACATTTAGGAAGATGGTTTGACTTTGCACTCAAGATTTCAACGTAATAATAGAATTGCTTTTCAAAAATCATGTGATAATTGACACAAATTTAGGAAGATGGTCTGACTTTGCATCCAAGATATATATAGAAATATACACAAATGGACACAAATTCAATTGATGAGGAGCAGAGCAATGCTCCTAATATAGTACGTCTTCCGCTCCTAGTGGGCATCACACCCCAAGATTCAACCCCAATCGAACAAGTAAGGCCTTTACAGCTAAATATCGTTAGAATGGGATTTTTTTGTGATAAGGAGGCATCTCGTGTGTCCTCCCCCCCCCCACCCCGCCCCACACCCCCATCTTCTTCTTTTAGGTGGACAATGGAGATGAGGGCACAAAGCCGTGGGATCAACAGGCAATATCGACATTTTTTCTCAGGATCAAGAACTTTTTTTCTTGATGCGTTTTTTTTTGTGTGGAACTTTTTGTGCCGGATAATGGGATCCGGGAATTGCCCCAAAGTGCAGACTCGAGTGGTTGGAACCCCAGCAAAAAAAATATTTTAAAATTGTGAAATTAAATGTTTTCTCAGAAAAACAAAAATTATAAAAAATAAAAGATTTTTTTTAAAGTTTATAATTTTTACACATAAAACCCTTTTAAAAAAACATCTGAAATTTCCGTTCATAAGTTTTCATGCTTCAAAGTTGTTTTTTTCATGTTTATTTTTACAGATTTTATAAAAAAACTTGAAACAAATTTTTTAATTAATACATTTAAAAAAAACTGTTGTTGACCTGCATAAAACCAACAATTTTAGAATTTTTATAAGAGCATTTTTTTTCTCTTGATCAGGAACTTTTTCTTGGTGCGTCCTTTTTTTGTGGAAATTTTTGTGCCGGATAATGGGATCCGGAAATTGCCCCAAAGTGCTGATTCGAGTGGCAGGAATCCAACAAAAAAAACCTTCGAAATTGTGAAATTAAAGATTTTATCAAATATATATATTTTTTTAAATGAAAGTTTTTTTTTTAAAGTTTTTAATTTTCCCACATGCAACCTTCTACAAAAAAATCAGCGAATTCTTTTTACAAATTTTAACGCTTCATAATTGATTTTTTAGAGTTTTTAGAAAATTATATAAAGATAATTTGAAACTAAAATTTTAATTAAAAGATTTATAAAAAAAAATGTAGTTGACCTGCATTAAACCTACAATTTTAGAATTTTTATAAGATAATTTTTTTCTCTTGATCAGGAACTTTTTCTTGTGGAAGTTTTTGTGGCGTCTTGCATAAAACATATTTTTTTTTAAAATTTGATAAAGGTTTGATTGGCATTTTTTTGCTGGGGACCACGGAAGTTTGTAAGAAATTCGTGCATGGTTCATTTAGTTTTGGGTATCATAACAAATGTTTAAAAATGTGAAAGGTGTAAGTATGTAATAACGGAAATGGGTAAACCCCATTTAATCAATATATATACCTTTTCAAATACAGCGATATTCATTGGAATTATTAATTTCAAGGTTGTACTAGTAATAGTCCTAAATATACCAGTATATATCTAAAGAATGCGAATTTGTCAATTGAAAGAATGGCAATTGACAGTATTGTGCACTCATATATGCGTTTTCCATAAGGATTCTGAATCAGTAAAAACAAATCCCCCAAAAATTATTTCCAAAACCCATCCACAGATGATATAGAATTTTTCATTCACACTATATGTCCGCCCCATGATATGTAATGTCGCTTGTTGGGTTTCTGTAATAAACGCAATATCCTTTGTAAAAAATAAACCCATTAAACGGAACACTAATTAATGGGATTGTTCACACTATTATGTGTTTACTACATGAGCTTCTGATTCCGAAAATAAAAATCGAATAAAATGTCGCTTGTTGGGTTTCTGTAATAAACGCAATATACATTGTAAAAAAAATAACCCATTAAACGGAACACTAATTAATGGGATTGTGCACACTATTATGTGTTTACTACATGAGCTTCTGATTCCGAAAATAAAAATCGAATAACATGTCGCTAGTTGGGTTTCTGTAATAAACGCAATAACCATTGTAGAGAATAACCCATTAAACGGAACACTAATTAATGGGATTGTGCACACTATTATGTGTTTACTATATGAGATTTTGATTACGAAAATGAAAATCGAATAACATGTTGCTTGTTGTGTTTCTGTAATAAACGCAATATCCTTTGTAAAAAATAAATCCATTAAACGGAACACTAATTAATGGGATTGTCCACACTATTAACTGTTTACTATATGAGGTTCTGATTCCGAAAATAAAAATCGAATAACATGTCGCTTGTTGGGTTTCTGTAATAAACGCAATATCCATTGTAGAGAATAACCCATTAAACGGAACACTAATTAATTGGATTGTGCACATTATTATGTATTTACTATATGAGATTTTGATTACGAAAATAAAAATCGAATAAAATGTAACTTGTCGGGTTTCTGTAATAAGCGCAATATCCATTGTAAAAAATAAACCCACTAAACGGAACACTAATTAATGGGATTGTGCACACTATTATGTATTTACTTTATGAGATTCTGATTTCGAAAATAAAAATCGAATAAAATGTAACTTGTCGGGTTTCTGTAATAAGCGCAATATCCATTAATAAACCCACTAAAAAGAACACTAATTAAAGGAATTGTGCACACTATTATGTGTTTACTATATGAGATTTTGATTACGAAAATAAAAATCGAATAAAATGTAACTTGTCGGGTTTCTGTAATAAGCGCAATATCCATTGTAAAAAATAAACCCACTAAACGGAACACTAATTAATGGGATTGTGCACACTATTATGTATTTACTTTATGAGATTCTGATTTCGAAAATAAAAATCGAATAAAATGTAACTTGTCGGGTTTCTGTAATAAGCGCAATATCCATTAATAAACCCACTAAACAGAACACTAATTAAAGGAATTGTGCACACTATTATGTGTTTACTATATGAGATTTTGATTACGAAAATAAAAATCGAATAAAATGTAACTTGTCGGGTTTCTGTAATAAGCGCAATATCCATTGTAAAAAATAAACCCAGTAAACGGAACACTAATTAATGGGATTGTCCACACTATTATGTGTTTACTATATGAGATTCTGATTCCGAAAATAAAAATCGAACATGTCGATTGTTGGGTTTCTGTAATAAACGCAATATCCTTTGTAAAAAATAAACCCATTAAACGGAACACTAATTTATGGGATTGTGCACACTATTATGTATTTACTATATGAGATTTTGATTCCGAAAATAAAAATCGAATAACATGTCGTTTGTTGGGTTTCTGTAATAAACGTAATATACATTGTAAAAATAATCCATTAAAAGGAACACTAATTAATGGGATTGTGCACTGTACCGTTTGATTCGGGTTTTAAAATTAAAAGACAGTAACTACTACCAGATGTTGTGATAGATACCAGGAACGTAATAGATAAAAGGTACAACATGATCGAAATAGAGGACTGATTGGTATGGTAAAAATAATCAAAGATCCGATTAAAGAAATAACATATTTATTAAACGGAACACTAATTAATGGGATTGTGCACACTATTATGTATTTACTTTATGAGATATTGATTTCCAAAATAAAAATCGAATAAAATGTCAGTTGACGGGTTTCTGAAATGAACAATTCAAATGCCGTTCATAACAGCTAAAATTGAAATGATAGTTCTTATCGCAATTTGTCCATGCCCCCCACAAAACCCCCGACAAAATGCTACCAATATGATCCCGCTATCCCAATGTGCGCGTCCATCGCAGCGTGAATGGAAAGAGCTCAACTGGTGCATTCCGTTGACTCGCAGCAAATCAACAGCTGATACTCGGACAATAACAACAACAACAGCATCAGCTGACAGAAGAAAAAAAGGGGGCTGAGGGATTACGCCCCGACTGAAGGGCTATCCCTTTTACGGAAAGAGATGCCCCTGCACAATATTAGGGGGATTTCCTATAATGATTGTATTATTCTTGCGAGAAGTTGTTATGGTATGTGGTAAGGCTGTTCTGATGACATTTGGTGAAGGGAATAGATCAATAATGGAATTGCTTATTAAGGGTTCTTCACTGAGGATCTAGATAGTTCAAAAATGGGTTTTGTGGAAAAGTTTTAATATAGTATTCACATGCAGTTGAAATATAATTAGTAAATCGGTTAATAATTTTCTATAAAATATTTCACTAACTACTAATTTAGTTTTTAAATGACTCATGAAAAAGTCATTTCATAATGGTACGTTTATTTAAGGTCCTAACCTCTCCGTTAGGATATACAGTATTTCCTTTAACAACCATACGTGGGATACAGAGAATATACACATATAATGGTTGTACATGCCATTTGAAGTGATACACATTAGTGAAAATCGAGCAACACGCTCTGAGTTTGTTGCACATATCTCAGGTGTTAACATGAGATTTGTCTCTATGCGGGGTACATACCTCTCAGTTTCGTATATAAAAACTTATAATCTAACTAAAAATCTAACATAAAAAGGAAAAAAGAAAAAGTTATTAATGGTAAAGCATACAACTCCTTCCAGGATGACACATCGAACTGTTGGTAGGGACTCACCTTTACAATTGTATATAATTTGTGATTTCCTTTTGGCAGGACGATCGGCACTATCATCCTAAATTTTTGAGTTGGCTTCTTTCATGGAATCAGTACTGTGAGAAAGCTCACGATTAGATGATCCTAAGATCATGTTGGCTAATCTGGAACCAGTGAAATCAGGAAGGCGAAATCTGGTGAGCGATGCGTTATCAGTATCGATACTGCTAATACTTGGTCTTCGTGTGGAGGTGTCGGTTGAAAAACTAATTTGGCCGTTGTGATCAAAAGACGGACTACGTGGAGGACTTCTATATTTGTTTTCGTCTTTGTCTTCCTCCAAGATTGTCTCCATTGTAATAAATTCAGATTCTTCTAAATTGACATCCAAATCAATCGCTGATCCCAGATGAGGCTGTGTTCGTAAATTGAAAGATGATTTCGTGTAAGGCAATTGCGGTTCTACATCATCCCAAAACAGATCTTTCACAAGACGAGGATTGCTTTGGTGCATCACATCCACCACATAAGAAAATTGTAAGTTTCTATCTAAACACCAATTAAGTTCAAAATCATCGTCGTCTTCTCCAAATGGATTGGTAAGTTGTTCTGCTACCTTTAGCCATCCCATGTAGAAGAAAAACTGCAACAACGTAAAGACAGGAACGTAAAGGTCAATCTCATAACCAGGATATCCTTTCCCTGGGTCCAGGTATTGACGACCCATCACAGTTGCAATAAAGTATGTATATATTGCCAATGTTACTACCTGGGTATAAACCAGTGGAGTGCTGATCCAATCGTAGCTGAAGAGAAGTCCACAATTACCTTGAAACGTGTGCATTTCATCAAGCACATGCTTAAATAGTACGTCATCCTTTATTCGACCTTCCCGTCTTGCCCTTGCAGCAAGAGAGCCAAACCTAAAAAAATAAGTTTAAACATTCCAACATCAAATTTGTTACGAGAATTTGACAATTCATAATTTTACTACTTATCAGAACTAAACTGTGTAAAACCCACGTTGGGTTCCACTGGTGTTTTTGACAACTTTAATTTTTAAAACACTCTTCTAGTTCAAAACGTATACAAAACCAACGTCCCGCAGGCAGGGCGTAGTCACTGGTGGAAAGCAAGCCATCCAAGCCATCTTAACAAAACAACCTGGCAAGCCTAAAACAGTTGTGCTGTTCAGAAGATTGTTTTCAACAGCATTTGATGCCAATTGCTTAAATGAAACTGAGTTATTACAACTCAATTATCTTACTTCTCTTTCTTTTGGTACACCTTTTAAACAAGTCTTCTGTTTGTAACTTAATCAAGTCGCTCTGGTCCTGATAAGGAACTGGATTGCGGTGCCTTAGGATATGCGTTGACTTACTTACTTATACACTTTACTTATTTTTGATTACCTAGTTTTAACAGTGTACGCTGCGTCCTTCCTGAAGGACGTTGTATGTCCTATCACTATAAGCTATAATTCCAACCAAGTACTAGTTCTTTCTGCATACTCTTCCACCAACCAACACATATTCTTCAAGCGCAACACTCGACCGTAGAATACCACGATTACCCTTATCAATATCACAACGGAAAACCATTCCATTCCTTGGAAAAAAACCATCGCCTGTTGATCAAACTATCTAATTAGCAGTTAACGTCAGCTCAAATGAAGTATAAACCCACCTCTTGTAATGAATCTAGCCACCAAGAACCTTCCATAAAAGCTATTAAGCCGCACACTTAAGTGTCCCCCCAAAAAAGACGATGCCCACAGAACATTAAATCTCCGTATTATCGCGGAGTAACGAATCGCTCGCAGTTCACATAAAAGCAGTTAGAAAGGCGATTTTTCTAATTTTAAAAACCCCTCTTAAGTGTTTTAATCTCGCTGATGATGGCACCTGTAGTGTATATTCATTATCATTATCCCCGGCGATAATGAAGGGTTTTCGGTGTTGGGCGCGCTGTTGATTTTTATGGGAAGGTTCTTGGTTGTGATTTTAAAAATGTAATGGGTGTAGGGAGGTGATTTTGTGGAAGATCGGGAAAACTAGTAGAAGTGTAGGTGTCATTTGAATGGTTTGGTTTAAAATGATATAAACTAGCTTTAATAGCGTTTCTATCCACAAAAACTGACACATTAACTTGTAAAAAAGTGAAAAGTGTTTATAATTTTATGCAAAATGGCAGAAAAAGTGGTTGTTTATGCGTTATACACCATAACAAACATATATTTTTTTTTCCAAGTTTATGACCTAGTTACTGAAAGGACTTTTAAATCTCATCCACGATGCAAACCAAGCTGGAATTTTAATACATTTGTTGAAAGTTGTTTTTGTTGCGATTGAATTTGAAGATTGTAGTTTTTGTCAAAAGTTGAAGACATTTGTTCTAAAACTCCTGATCAATTCAATGATTGCACGATAAAATGCTTGTCGAAGTAAGAGGTAATAATAATGTATGTGTTTACTAAAACAGAATGGGAATCAAAGTAATTGTATCTGAAGTAGGTATCAAGAAAAACAATACCTTAACACTGGAACGACGAAGTGGGTCAATTTGACCCAAATCAAATTTCGTTTCTGTTTTTCTCAAAAACTTACCGGCCGAATTAATTGAAATTCCTTGACTTTTCCTAAAGTCATGCATATAACAGCCTGAAAAAATATTATTCGTCTGGCAGTTATTATAGTTGGTGTTTTTAACACTTATACCTAGAACGACTGAATGGGTCATTTTGACCCAAACACCCTTTTACTATACAGAAAGCAGATAACAACGATTTATAGAACTAAAACACATTGCACCCATGTCGTGCGCATTCGGCTTGACTCATCCAGAGGGTGAGTGACCTTGACCTATATATATAATGTCACTGGTCGAACAATATTGGATTTTCATTCGTTCAAACTGTTTTTATATGAGAAAAAGCGCAGATGGCATTTTTTTCCCTGATGGAGACAGGACTGCATCTGAATAAGTACAGATAGGATAATGCTTGAGTAAAATGTCTCGGAAACTTACTGTTAGCGAAGCATTAGAATACTTTCAACAGTTGTCGGAAAATGAATCCGAAAACTGTAGAAATAAAGAGTTTGCTTCTAGGGATGAAGAATTTGTGCCTTCAAATACTAAAAGTTTATCTTCAGATAATGATGGCAATTAATCTGATTCTTGCGAATTACCTATTGCATGTAGTAGAAATGAAAACGTTTTTAGTGCAAACAACCAAGAAATCAAGGTTTCATACATAACAGTTGATGAGCAACTGTTTCCTACAAAATCCAGATGTCGATTTACACAGTACATGGCTAACAAACCAGATAAATTTGGAATTAAGTTCTGGCTTACAGCTGATGTTGATACTAAATACATAATAAATGGCTTTCCATATTTAGGTAAAGATGAGCGTCTTGCAAATCTAGAACTCGCCAAACACGTCGTTTTACGTTTAGTGAAACCTTTTGAAAACTAAGGAAGAAACGTCACCACTGATAACTTTTTCACAACACTGAAACTATCGGAAATTTTAAAAGCAAAGAACACCAGTTTGATAGGTAGTGTAAGGTGGAATCGAAAGGTTTTGCCTGAAATAGTGAAAACAAATGAAGACATAATTGTCGAAACATTGTTACTGAAACATAATGATAGTACAACTACTATGACAGTTTACCAAGGGAAAAATAATAAGAATGTCATGTTACTCAGTTCATTTTACCCCACAGTTTATGTTGACGATAACGGGCCAAAAAAATTTCCATAGACAATGTGGTTTTACAATTCTACAAAATTCAGTGTAGATGTTGCTGTCAAATGCACGAAAATACTTGGTGAAGGCAGCATCGAGAAGGTGACCAGTGCCCGTCTTCAAAAATGTTCTAGACCTTGCTTGAATAAATTCCTGGATTTTGTATAAAAGAGTTATCGGTAAAAGCTTTCGAGGCGAAAATTTATCCAACAACTTATTGATGAGCTTCGCCATCCTTATATTGAGCCTACTCGTAAAAAGAATAATTCAGATTTACAATAACAAGTAAGTACCATCAACATCAACATCAGTAGGACGCAAAAGAGTTCGAAGTCAAGTTTCTAAGTGTGTAAACAAAACAGTTGATATTTGTTCCGATGTGTAACAAGTGCACAAATTACGTAAAAAAGGTTGCCGCAACTTTGTGTAGTATATGTACGAACACTTTCCTGATAATAACTTTTAAATAAAGAATAAAAAATTTACACATCAATGACAAAATGCCTCAAAAAAGTTCAAATTGAATATAGTGTAAACAGTTTTTAAACATAATTTTTTGTTTATTTTTAAGGTTTATAATTTAAATATTCTATTTTGTACTCTTAATATTACTGTCAATGATATAATTGTCATTACTGAAAAAAAAAGTTATATTTTTAAAACTTAAACATGGATTTTTGTACTGTGGGTCAATTTGACCCATCCCGTCGTTCTAGGTATACCGAAACTGCCGTCGTTCTAGTGTTAAAGTAATACTTCGTATAAGTCACAAAAAATTATGTCTGCCAATTTTTTCAATTCTTGCCTCTCATTGGTTTAATATACATCAAGTAGACGGTCGTCCACTTATTTACGTGACACCAATATTGATGTGGGAAATGGAAACTTTTTTCACGCCAAAGTTGTCAATGAAACTAACTTGGCGAGTGCCCTCTTGTTCTTTAGGTTTACCAAAAAGACATCAAACTTTACCAAGGTGAAAGTTTAAAGTTACGGTTGTTGAAAGTTAAAGTTACCAAAGTTTAAGTGTCACCCTCTTCATTTGAATATGCTTTAAAATTAACGAGGCCATGTTTCCGGGTCTTTCCTTCGCTCTGGGTAGTCGTAGGCAAGGTGGCCCAGTAGTAAAAGTATCCGACTACCAATCGGAGGATTACAAGTTCGAATATCTACGTGGACTTGACAAGTTAAACTGTAGCGATCTGTTAAACTAAGTGTTGCTAGATTCGTTCCTATATTAAACAATTGTCTAAAATTATCCACAATTTTTATTGGCGTGTATAAGGTTGGTTTGGTTAATTAACGTCGCACTAGAGCTGCACAGTGGGCTATTGGCGACGGTTCGGGGTCTATCTCGAAAAAAGGAAAGACCCGGGAACACATACACATTCACACACACACATTCATTCATGCACATCGATATTTTAGAACCTTGGTCAAATGACGAGGAAACACCTGAACTGGCACCCAACGCCTTCAATAGATGTCGGGACTTTGGACACCGATCAGATTTATCGTGCACCAGTCCCGTATACACGCCGTCATTTTTGCGGATGTTCTGGACGACTTTTCTAGTATTTTGTAGCGAAGATGGCAACCCTCCGATCACAACATCAATACTTTTTTTACTTTTCTTTGTTAAGTCTACGGCCTAGGATCGAACCAAGAATCTTCATATTCCCAGCTGACGCCTTTAACCGCTCGGCCACGGAGGCCGGCTTGTATAAGGAACTGGTGCACGATAAATCTGATCATAGTCCAATGTCCCGACGCCTATTGAGGTTGCGTTTGGTGCCAGTTCAAGTATTATCCTCAACATCTGACAATGGTTGAATAAAAGATAGACCACTAACCGTCTCCAACAGCACACTGTGCAGCTCTAGAAAAGCCTAGTACTTTCCAACAAAACGCAGATTTCTTATTCCAGTACATACCTCCCTGACCAACACACGTATTTCCAAATATCCAATACAAACTCCCATCCAAATTTAAGAACGGGAATAAAACCCCTGCCCGCTTGACCATCGATTTCCAAACTAAAAAAAAAGGGGGGCATCTTGTTGCTGAAACTGGAAAGAAAAGGAGGAGGTATAAAAAGGAAAATCCCATACTTCTCCACGCAAACTGAAAGGGGGGGGGGGGGTAAAAGAAGGGGCATTTCGGAAGTGCCCCCCCCCCCCCCCTACCCCTCCCGGGCAGCGGAGATATCCCAGTGCAACAAGAGGATTATTCCACCAAATTAGTTGTCTCCGGGCTAGACGGACCCGATGGGACCCAAGAGAGGGTACCCGGGTTTCTCTTTAAGGCATTTGGCGAGAAGGGAAGGGTTGCAATGGCGCCAAGGAGGACTTGTTTTGTGATTGTTAGAGGAAAATAGTAATACATTAGCATTTAAAGGGTGGTTGAATTAGCGTTGTATTACAGCTGCACAGTACTATTGACACATTCCTTGAATGCTTAGAATTGAGAGCGTTATTTCTGAGAGGGTATTGTCATGTATGTATTGGCAACGGGTCTCTCCTGAAGGAAAGATCCCAGAACATAGCCCCGTAATTTTGGACTGATGACCAAATTACGAAGACAACATCTAAGCTCCCACGCAATCTAGGCCTCCGTCGCCGAGCGGTTAAAGGCGTCAGCTGGGAATTCGAGGATTTCTGGTTCGATCCTAGGCGATGGACTTGACAAAGAAAAGTAAAAAAAGTAGTGATCTTGTGATCGGAGGGTTGCCAGCTTCGCTACAAAAATACTAGAAAAGTCGTTCAGAACATCCGCAAAAATTAACGGCGTGTATACTGGACTGATGCACGATAAATCTGATCGGGGTCCAAAGTCCTGACGTTTATTGAAGACTTTGGGCGCCAGTTTAGGTGTTTCCTCGTCATCTGACTATGGTCCTAAAATAACGAGATGCATGTATGAATGTGTGTGTGAATGTGTTCCAGAGACTTTCCTTCGAGATAGACCCCGAACCGTCGCCAATAGCCCACTGTGCAGCTCTAGTGCGACGTTATTTAACTAAACCAAACCCACGCAATCTAACATAGGCGTGATGACTTTTGAACACGACGGGTTTAACGTGCATAAGTTCCCTATAACAAGGCGGATTATGTTTGGTGTATGAAAAGAGCGCATCTAGCAACCCTCCGATTACTAGATCAATACACACATGTTTCGAACCCAACGATAAAATGTTTTGGTTCTTAGTACGATGCCTTCAACCATTCGGCCATCCACCAGCCTTGCACTAAATCGAGGTTTGAGAATACAAACAAAAAATATCAAATTTTTTGGTTTTGAGTTATTATTACATGTAGATAAATCTTGACGAGCTTTATTAAAACGCAAAAAAATCTCTTGACTATCGAACCTGCAAATAAGCATATACATTTTAATTTATTAAAAAATCAACACGCTAAACGCATTTCTTAAAAACAAACATGCAGTTCCCTGGTCTGCTTATATTTTCAGTTTTCCAAACAGTCCTACAAGGTTTGAGTGGTAGAATTAATGTACCACTAAAGTTGTGTAATGAGCTATTGTTGACACAAAAAAAGGAAAACTTAAAAATACCTAGTAGCACTTCAACTTTATTTTCAACCACCGTCAGACTAGGACCACTGAGCTAACATCCAATTTTTGGTAAAACTTAAGTATAAAGGATTACTTCGCCAAATCAATTTTTCATTGCCAACTCCATTGTGAAAAACTTTAGGATACCATTTCTAACACACTGGCAAAATTCAAGTCGCAAGTAATGCGCTTCTGTTGCCAAATTGAATTGAAATCGTATTTGGCGACATTGATTTAGGCACTTTGGCAGAATTAACTGTAGAATCTTAAGTTTAATTTCAATCTCTAAACTTTTACACCACAAACAACGTAAAGAACTGAGATACGACAGTCATAACATATTCCGGTAATCTACGCAGTAAGCTTCCTTTGGACCTAATTTGAATTGTACAGTGCTATTTCAAATTATATAACGTGCTAGGCATTCTTAATATTATATTATTATCTGTAAATTTATGGATTATAGGAATTAATAGTTTAAATTTATGAGTTCATCCAAAAGCAAAGATAAAATTATTTAAAAAAAAATGAACTCCTATATTTTTAACACTGTTGACTGTGGTTTTGGCTATATTCCTATATGCTATGTATTGATCAAATTGTGCAAACAAGTTATTCTTTAAATTAGATTTTTTTTTAATTCCTTAAATAATTTATTAATACATAGCTGAATAAACATTGAAATGAAATAATCAACTAAATATACTTTCATTTCTTACAACACTAGCTATCAAAACATAATTTCAAATTTTTGCGACTACATTTAAAAATGATCAACTTAAAATTGTCCGATGATTCATTAACCGGCATTATAACGTTCTTATGCTTTTCAGTCCTGTTTCTCATCCTTCGAATTTCCAGAATTTTCACCGGCATCCTTTGTTCTAGAATTAAACACACCGCCCACGCAACGGCCTGTTGATACAGTAGCTGACCCATATAACTTGATGACAATTGGGTTCCACACGCGTTCCATTTCTTTCTGTTTCCTTTCGATCTCTTCTTTTGTGGCATTCTGATTGGACTCTAGCCATTTCAGTGCGTCATCCACAACCTCTATCGATTTCTTTTTTTCTTTTTCTGAAATCACGTCTTTGAATTTCTCGTCTTCTACAGTATATTTGATACCGAAAGCGTAGGTTTCCAGAGCGTTTCTGGCGTTGACCTTGGCTCTCTGTTTCGCGTCCTCTTCCTTGAATTTTTCCGCGTCCTTGATCATTTTCTCAATTTCCTCTGCCGAAAGCCTTCCCTTTTCGTTTCTAATGGTGATCTCGCTGTGTTTTCTAGTACTAAGATCCACAGCCGAGATATTCATGATTCCGTTGGTATCGACATCGAATGAGACTTTGATTTGTGGGATACCTCTCGGAGCAGGCGGAATCCCGACCAAACTGAAATTTCCCAGCAAATTGTTGTCTTCGGTCATCGGACGTTCGCCCTCAAACACCTGGATAAAAACACCTGGTTGGTTGTCGCAGTGGGTCGTGAAGATCTTCTCGTTCTTGATCGGAATGGTGCTGTTTCGCTTGATCAGGACTGTCATCACCCCACCTGCTGTCTCGATACCCAGGGACAGCGGTGTTACATCCAGCAGCAAGAGATCTTTGACTTCCTGAGATTCGTCTCCACTTATAATGGCAGCCTGAATAGCTGCACCGTAAGCCACAGCCTCGTCCGGATTAATGCTGTGATTGAGCTTCTTACCATCGAAGAAGTCTTCGAGAAGTTTCTGGACTTTCGGTATTCGCGATGAGCCTCCCACCAGAACAATCTCGTGCAGTTGGGATTTATCTATTTTGGCATCTTTGATGGCTTTCTTGACTTGTTCCAATGTTTTACGGAAAAGATCGATATTTAGTTCCTCGAATCGAGCACGGCTTATTTTAGAACTGAAATCAATGCCATCAAAGAGTGAATCAACTTCGATGGTCTCTTCGGTGCTTGAAGACAGCGCCCTCTTGAGGCTTTCACACGCATTCCTCAGCCTTCTCAAAGATTTCTCATTAGACGTCAAATCCTTGTTGTGCTTCTTCTCAAATTCCTTGCAGAAGTGTTCCACCAGACGACTGTCGAAGTCTTCACCGCCCAAATGCGTGTCACCGGCTGTGGACTTGACCTCGAACACCCCTCCACAGATGATCAGTATGGAGACATCAAAGGTTCCGCCACCTAAATCGAATATCAACACATTTCGTTCCTCGGTGTCACCTTTTCTGTCCAGGCCGTAGGCAATAGCTGCAGCCGTTGGTTCGTTGACGATGCGTTGGACGTCGAGTCCAGCGATTTTCCCAGCGTCTTTAGTGGCCTGCCTCTGCGAATCGTTGAAATAAGCAGGAACTGTAACAACCGCTTTGGTGACAGTCTTCCCAAGAAAAGCTTCAGCAATTTCTTTCATTTTAGACAACACCATCGAGGATATCTCTTCCGGATCGAATCTCTTGGTGGCACCTTTGTACTCCACTTCAATCTTCGGCTTGCCATCGTCGTCCACGACCGTGAAAGGCCAGTGCTTAACGTCGGATTGGACAGTGGGGTCGTCGAAACGTCTTCCAATGAGTCTTTTGGCATCGAAAACGGTGTTGTTTGGGTTTTTGGCGACTTGTGCCTTCGCGGCGTCGCCAATCAATCGCTGGCTGTCGGTGAAGGCCACATAGCTGGGAGTCACTCTGTTTCCCTGGTCGTTGGCGATGATTTCGACTTTCCCGTGTTGGTAAACAGCGACGCAGGAATAAGTGGTTCCTAAATCTATTCCAATAACTGGATCCAAATCCATTTCGGTAGAAGAAAATGAATTATTTATCAAAAACTGAAAAGTACTGATTGGAACTAAACTTATGAAGCTGATTTGAATTGATACTTAGTAATGTTGCCATCATTGATTTTGTATTTCAGTTAAATAATTATTTCGTCTACCAATATTAAGTTACACGTGCTAAAAATGATAAAAACATACGCTAACAAATATAATTGTAATATTCTTGAAAATTTTAATTTAATTTAGAGGAAAATTTATTGCAATGTTAGGAAATAAAAGTCATACATTTATATTATCCAATTATCATGGCAATAACGTAGTAATACATTCACGTGTATTTATTTTATTTGTAGTTTTTAATAATGCATGTTTTGGATTGTCAATTTGATGGTTTGTTAAATTATCTCGGAAAATTGCACACACATAAATATTAAGGAGCCACAATAACATTTAACATTTTTTTTTTTAGTTTTTGAACCAAAGTTTCAGTGTGCATTAATGAAATTTATATATGAAAACATTATTTCACCGAAAAATTCTATAATTTTTTTAATTTAAAACTTTTTCAATTTTGTAAAACTTTTTATAAAACGTGAATTTTTTTAAATATGAATATTTTCTACCAAAATTTTTCTAATACCTTTTGAACTATAATACATTGTAATTGGCAAAAAAATTTTCTTTACTACATGTATTTCATATATACTAGGAGGCTCCGCCCCCTGCGTCGCTAACGCTCCGCCAACCCACGGAGGATTGCTACGCAATCCTCATAGGTTTGCTTCGCAAACCACTTCTCGCTTCGCTCGGTAAAAGGTAGGACACAATAACAATGTGTCCTAGTAACAATACATTTTTAATTATATTACTAAAAACATTAGAAGTTGAAATTGTAAATTTAAATTAATATTCATCTTGGCATCACTACATTTTTACGCCATGTAAGTCAATATAAAATCAATTAAACTAATTTCTTTTTAATTACAAATGAAAACAATGGTACCACTGGCAAGCCTACCATTATTTATTTATTTTCCACGTAATTTCCTCACCTTTCCCGCGTTTTAGTTAAATTTCTAACATTATTGGTAGTTATTTTGGCCATAAATGACGTTAAGCTTACCATAAAGCTTGCCTACCAGAGGTGTGTAATTTACTGAGTTTTTACGTCATAAAAATGAAGCTCATAGAAATCTAGTTTTAAAAATCGCCAACAGATGGCGCCACCCTTATTTTTCCTTCATTGAAAGTTGGGAAAAGCGTTTTTTAAAACTTCTATTTTTTAATTTATAAGGCTTATATTCTTCCTAATTTAAGCTAATTATTTACCAATGAATTGAAGGGGTTAATCGTCAAAATGGCTTACATAATGGCAAAATAAAAATGCGGGCGCAACAGAATTTTGTAAACAAACAAACTGTTGCCACTCAGCATACAGAAAAACAGCGTTTTTCAATCACCGCGTAAGAGAAATATATATAAAGATGTACATATTTATTTATAATAACAATATTCCTTGAAAACTCAATTTTTGTAACTTTAGTATTTTTTAAAAAAAAAACTACTACTCATAGAATTTATTCACATGCCAAATTTTAATATTCACATATTTTACAATATGCTTAAACATTATACATTTCTTCGTAAATATTATCAATAAATCAATTGTCTCTTCGCAAAACTTAATATAAAAGAAAATTTAACGCTGAGAAAAAACGATTTAAATTTTCCGTTCTTTTAAAAATATAATACATAATCCAGCATAAAATTTCAAATAACTTATTAAAATATATAGATACAGTTATAGAATTTTCCATATACATTTAGGTGATTCCAAACTATAATTTTAGCAAAAAAAAATTAGAATTTAATAAATTGTTTGGATTGATGTGTCCTCTTAGTCCACATGACTTTGATTGCAGATCATGGACTTATTAACGACCCGTCGGCGCCGTGTGCCATCTAAGGTGCTCTCCGCGTCATTTGACCATTGTTCAAAAATACGAGTCATTGTTCCCGAGACTTCCGTTCGAGATACGTCACGAACCGTCGCCAATAGCCCACAGTGTAGCTTTAGTGCGACGTTAATTAACCATACCAAACCGAAATACTATATTGCTGGCTGCTAGCTAATTCCATTTATGAGCACAATGTAGAAAGGAAAAACTTCCTGCCAAAACATGCTACTATTTGCAGCATACTAATTTTAAAATTCATATAAATAAACAAAAACTACATATTAAATAGTAACCCTTTCATATGAATAAATTGATAAATTTTCCGTGATTTTTTAAAAGAACTACAATGTATTTAAACTCGCCAACCGTGCGAGGAACATCGCCAACCATCTGCATGTCGGATGTCGATACCGATAAAGAAGCAAAACAAGCCTTGCAAGAGAGGGGTGGTCCAGCATAAATAGACGTTCTATGGGGCTAGAAAATGCGACAGGTGTTTATAGAAATCTCCAGGGAGCTGGCAAAAGAAGAGGACCTGTTTTGGCTCTCTTCTCTTGGGAAATTGCGATTGGTCGCCAGTGTCCTTCGATTCGCGAAGCAGGGAAGACTTCCATAAAATAGAGATAAAATCCTCGAAAAAGGAGCCTTTTGTTCGGCATATCCAATGGTAGGCGAGAGTTTTTTTTGTTCTAGAAGAAAATCCGAACTTGTTGCCGGGATTGTCTTTCGGGCGATAATTATCGTTTGCAGTTTATGAAAATAACCGATTGGCACATTTCAATGATCTTTGCTTATTCAGGGTCATTCATAGTAATTTACTAATAATTCATGGCTAAAAATAACACAATTCGCTGAAGGCGGAGACTACGGATTTAGCAGCCGTAACAAAATTTAACTGGCAAAAAAAATTAATGGAAAACCCGTTACTCTTTAAGCCAATCCTTCATCAGCAATCTAGGCTCAGATGTTCTGATCACTTCTAGTTTTTCAATAATGTCACATTGTGCAATATTTTTTTCTTTTTAAATTAAAAATATTAAATTTTCTTTTTCTTTTTGCCCTTGGACCGTTGAAAAAATATTCAAAAAATCCTAAGTGCCTATTTAATAAAATAATTCATTAAAACAGTCCTATAACCTATATACAACATCACGTGTAATTAATAAAATAATTTCCAAAAAGTATAAAAATATAGTTAAATACAATCTACATACCTCTGGTATTAGCGAAGATTTTTTTTACAGCTAGATTATACATATAAGTAATAAAACAATCTTCGAAAAATTCACCGTCACCAGCCAGTTTGAGAACAACAGACATCGCAGCATCTGATTTCCTTTATCCCAATCATTTTTATAAAGGTAAATGGCCTATAGTGGGGGTTATAATAAATATGGACATAGCTTCCTACGTGACAACACTATAATATTTAACATAAAACTCAATAGATGCAACTACCGGTCATTTTAAAGTTATCTAGCATATGTTATATTATGCATCAGAGGGTTAAGAGTGAATCGCTTGAATTTCGTTGCCAAGCAGCTTTCACTACGACTGAATCCCAGTCATAAGAGTTATGTGGTTTGTGAATTAAGCTGATGATATTGTACTATTGATTTAATATTATTGTTTCATAGTTTTATTGTTTCAGATTTTTCAGTTACTTGCCATCATATTCACTGTCCAGGATCCAGGGCATTCAGAATTTGACGCAAAACCTTGACTTTGGCGAATTCCACCTGTTTGTTTGATTGAGTACTCTAAGAAAATACACTCTAAGAAAAAACTTATAAATAAGTTTTTTCTTAGAGTTTATTTATCTGTAAGAAAAAAATAGACTTATATATGAGTACCTGAACCTACTCCTTTTTCTTTGAGTACAATTGCATTGTGCATGAGCGATGACGTACTTAAATTTAATTAACCGTATTTTCTCAAACAAGATAATTGTGATTTTATATTGATAATCTTTTCTTCTGTGTTTAAACCATCTTAACAAAGCATCCTGCAAACTTAGTATAGTTGTTCAGATGATGGTTTTCCACATTATTTGAGGACGATTGCTTAAATAGAAACTGAGTTATTACAATTAAATCATCTTACTATCCATTCTTTTGGCACATCTTTTTAACATTTATTCTATTTATAACTTATTGTGTCAGTTAGTACAACGGATGACACACTGAGACAACGGATGAGACTAAGGTGCTTGTGATTCCCGGTAAGCCTCGGTTGTAATTGTGGATATTTATTGAAAATTATTGATGAAGACAGCCTATGTAACCCAACTAGTACTCTTTTTATTGATTTTTACTTATTGTATTCATTTTTGAGTACATGTATTTTTCAGAAACGTAACTTATGTATTTGAAGCTATGATAAGCATTATCTTGCCATTGTACAGAGGTTTAGTAAGGCCACATCTTGAGTATGCTGTACAGTTCTGGTCACCATATCTTAAAAAAGACATTACATTGTTAGAGAAAATTCAGCACAGGGCTACTAAAATGGTTCAAGGGTTCTCAGGCATGAATTATGAAGATAGATTAAGAAATTTGAATATGTATACTCTGAAAGAAAGAAGGGTTAGGGGAGATTTGATTCAACTATTCAAATTTATCAAACAAGGAGATGTGGAGGGTTTAGATTTTAATATGAGTGATAGAACGAGAGGTCATGGGTTTAAGTTAAACAAATCCCATTTTAATCGGGAAGGAAGAAAACACTATTTCTATAATAGGGTAATAGACAAATGGAACAACTTGCCAGTGAATATTGTTAATTGTAAAGGAGTAACGGATTTTAAGAAGAAGTTAGATATGCATTGGGGGATAGTTAAGAGGTACTAGATGGACCAACCTTGTTGGGCCTTGAGCCTGTTGTTGGTCGTCAATATTTGTATTTGTATTTGTATTTGAATGTAATCAAAAATGAGTACATTTTACTTATTTTTGAATACCTATTTTTAACAGTATAGTGCCTCAAATAAGTGGAATTTCTTTCAAGCCAAATTGCATAATATTTCGCAGTTTTATTCTTAAATCTGATGATACCCCCCGTACGTGCAACAGTTTTCTGTGCCTATCCATTATAACCACGTCCTCTGAGCTCCATAAATCTTTATCTCTAATGGTCTCGTCGACACATGGATTGGGAAAAAAATCATCATCTTCAAAGAGGGGATGAATATCTGCAAACTCCTGAAAGTGAAGTAGTTAATTTACCACCCACCTCCTCTCCCTTTTGCAATCCTGGCAAGAAAAAAATCAGTGTTGTAAAAAAACTACCGTCAGTCTTCCTTATCTAACATTCTAGAGGGAAGTCTACGGTTGCTATAATTTCGAAATCGCCAAGTTGAGGAAACCGTAGCCAGTTTATCCAATGAACTTCATGTATTTGTATAAAGCAATTCCTCTAAAAAAACTTTTTTCGAATAGTTTAATTCACTTTAAATTTAAAAGTAAATATGTAAGAAATTGCGAATTTTTAAAAAAAAATTTGTTACTGGAACATTTTAAAATTCGCCAAAAGGGTGATTTCTCGCCATACATGACATAACTTCTCCAAATAGGAGATAAAAAAAATCGGTGCGATTTGCATTGGGTGGGCCTTATCGGAATCCGAATCCTGCAACAATGCCTCGTGGAAGGTATTGTTCGTCCAACAATGCTCTCTAACAATGGGCCTCTGATTATAAAGTTGGGTGGGGGTGGGTTTTTTTGTTGACCCTGGGCGCGTGACTTAACTGCAACCGTGCGGGGGTTGCTGGGAAACAGTGCCACTAACTGATAAAGACAACCAGACTGGAAAAGTTACAATGTCAGGGAGTGATATATGGGGAGGATCGGGATCTCCACAATGCTATTTTTGTATTCTAGGCTGCTCCCGTAATTTTATTTTTGGCGTGAATACGTATATAAAATCTGTACCTGGTACCTTACGGCAAATAACGTATACTAAAAAAAAATACCCGGTGAACCCTTATAAAATACAGAAGTAAATGACATATCATCGTGTAGAGAAAGGTTAGACGTTTTGAAAATGCTGATTATTAACCCATTCCGTTCTCTGACCTTTGTATTACGTGGATAGAAAGTTTCGACCTACTGTAGTATATGATTCCACCACATAACTCCACGTTTAATCATATTTTGGGGGAAATGACATGCCATTGTGTTAAGGAAGGTGGGACGCGTTGACCAAGCTGATTATTAACCTATTCCGCCTTCTGATCTTCCATGTGGAAGGGAATGCCTCCATTGGCTGAATTTTGCTGTTTCGTCCTATACCTCTATGGTTAACCAGCCTTTCGGGATAAATTACCTACTACCCAATAGATGAAGTTTGACCGCGTCAACCAGGTTGGCCTTTATTGTCAAGAAATTTTGTATGGGAAAGATTGTAGATATCTTAAACATTTTTTTTTATAGTCTGCCTTATCCAGGCAAGTTTTACTTCCTCTCAGGAAAAATTCGACCACTGAAACGTTATTACAGATGTTTCAGATGAAACCAACAAAAATGTCAGCTTAAAATTATAAAATTGAAGGTCTTACAAAAAGAAATAAAAAAGCGAAAACTGTTTTTTTTTGAAATTTGCACAAAACTTTTTTAAAAATACGGTATTTTCTCTTCAATAATGTCAATTTTTCAAAATAGAAAGTTTTTACTGATTTTTATGAAGATTAGAGATTAATTATATTAAAGCAAAACCTTTAAATTTAATATATCTTTAAAAAAAAATACAAGTTTTTCTGCACAAAATCTTCTATTTCACAATGTTGATGAAGGTTTTATGTTAAAATTTTTTGTTGAATTGATATTTTAGCTAGACAGCAATTTTTACATTGTTTAGTTCTTAACGAAATCATTAATATCCAAATTTTAATTAATTCTCTTGATAAAATACCCCCCAAAATCTCGCCAAGACCTCATCTCACAATACCATTTATCTGAATACCGAGAATACGACACTTTAAGAGTCACCGATGTCATTTTCTAAGCAACTAGTTCCTGGCAACTTTCGCAACCAAGAGTGATGCCACCCCGCCAACACTAATGACTGTGGGATTAAGGTCGGGCATTAGCACCTTTGAAAATGGAAGAGGAGGCATCTGCGGGCGTGCGGTTGGAAGTTCATAAACGTCACTCGGCCAATTAGCTCTCTAATCCACCTCATCTCGCGCTCTGATTCGCTACTTTTAGAGGGGATGAAGTCCTGCTTGTAGTGAAATATTAGTGTGTTGGTGAGAATTTGGCGGTTGTTTGCATGATATTTTGTAAAAGATGGTATTGTATTTAATAAAATAGCAGACAATCAGCATGTGCATTTAATAAAATAGGAGACAATTATCATGTGTATTTAATAAAATAACTTACTTATTGTCTTCTATTTCATTAAATACAATCCTGTTGCGATTAATGTTCTGTAGTTAGTTTTAAATGTATTTATATTAAAATTATTCGGGATCAAGACGTAATATTATTTTGGGTATTTTTAGTTATCATTTTGATATACATTTTTGGAATTTTATAACATTAAAAATGATACTACGAGTAATTTCAAACAAAAATATACTTCAGAATCAATTGCGTTTGAATAACCATGCTAATTAGCTAATAAAATTTTTATTATCTAATTAGCATTATACTTTATTCTAGTTTTTTTATGAATCATGATGAATATTAAAGTGTTTTCATATATAAAAAAAACTATATTTTTCAAACTATAATATTAAAAAACGTTCAAGTGTGTACGTAAATCTTAATTTTCAAAATTACTGAAACTTGATAATATTTATATAGGTACAACATTATTTAAAAACTTTACATGCTAGAAACATTTTACGATTTCATAACATTAAGAACGATACTACGAGTAATTTCCAACAAATATTATGCTTCTGAATCAATTACAACTTATGTAATTGTGTCTGAAAAAACATGCAAATTAGCTAATACAATGCAAATTATCTCATTTGCACGTCAAATATTCAGATATTTCTTTTTTGAATCGTCTTAAAAATTAAAGAGTTTTGTATATGAAAAAATTAAATTTTTAAAAGCATAATTAAAAAATACATGTGTGCACCTACACCTTACGTTGAATTATATTAATAGTTGTAAATATTGAATTTAACACATTTTTGGAGGAATTTTTAAATTATAATAAAAAAAAAGTATTCAATGGAAATTTACATTTTTGGTACTGAAAACACCATACAATCAATTAAAAACTGCATATTTGAGGAATACAATTCAAAAGTAATATATATATATATATATATATATATATATATATATATATACTCGCTTTTTAATGCAATTGCATCGTAAATAAGCAATGGCGTACTCAAATTTAAGAAGTCGTACTTCCTCAAAAATGAGCAGTGTAATTTTATATAGCTAATCTGAGCTACTGTTCAAGTCATCTTAACAAAGCAACCTGCCAAACTTAAAAAAGTTGTTCAAATGATGTTTTTTCCCATTATTTGATGTCGATTGCTTAAATGGAAACTGATTTATTACAACTCAATTATCTTACTTCCCATTCTTTTGACACACCTTTTTAACTTTTCTTCTATTTATGACTTCTTCACGTCGCCCTGGTAGTACAACGGACAATGCAATAGACTGTGGTATGTGACTGAGAATCTGCGTTCGATCCTCGATAAGTCCTTATTGTAAATTTTGATATTTATCGAAAGTGATTTATAAAGACAACCTATAAAGTTAAGCAACTGCTCTTTTTATAGATATTACTCATTTTTGAGTACATGTCTTTTTAAAAAAATAAATCTTATGTATTAGGAGCATTTAGTTGAGTGGATGGAATACAATCGACAACTGTAGATCTCCTCTGCGGCTCTTCCCTAGCAGGATTCGGTAACAAAAATAAACTAACTGTGGCTGTAGGAGCTATAATAAACATCGAGTGTATTAAGAAATGAGTACATTTTACTTTTTTTTTAGTACCTATTTTCAATAGTGTGGGACACCTATTTTTGGGTTTCGATACTTCAGTTGCTCACCATTTTTCATACAATGCAAGTTTTGGAGTGGTACTTCTTATTTTAAATAAACGTTTTAAAAGTTTTGAATCTCAGGCTCCCTAAATGCAATTCATTTTAACTTTAAAGAACCAAGAATCTATACCCATCTGCCTCCCCCCCCTTGAAAAAAAACCCAACTTCCTTCACTTTAAAAGAATGAAGTCCATTCCCTTAGAAAGAAGCAGCAAGTAAAAGAAGAAGAAGAAGTAACAGATACGAGAAGTTTTAGGGACATTTGTTGAACTTTATGGATCTTCGGGGAGCAACGAAAGAAGAGCGTAGAAATCCGAGAAAGTCCCCTGGGACGGAGCGGAGCTGTCAAATTCATTTAGTTGAGTGGATGGACTACAATCGACAACTGTAGATCTCCGCTGCGGCTCTTCCCTAGCAGGATTCGGCGACAAAAATAAACTAACTGTGGCTGTAACTGATGTCGAGATGTGTTGATTGAAATACTGTTCTAAATTGACTTGTTGGAGTGTGTTTTTTGGGTTTGTTTGGCAGTAAATTGGGTGATTGGATTGGGTGTTAGATTAATTACATGATGAATGGGGGTAGGACAGTCTTAAGGAAATAAATACCACTTGGCTAGTAAGATTTAAATATAAGAAAAAATATTTATTGTGAAGTACGTTTTTTACAGACTTATGTTAAGTACTTGGTAAATAATTTGTTGTGCACTGTAGAAAAATGTACTTTAAAATGAGTACATGAGCCTAATTATTTTTCTTTGAGTACAATTGCAGCATCGTAAATTGGCGATGACGTACTTAAATTTAAGTAACCATACTTTCTCAAAAATGAGCTGTGTGATTTTATATTGATAACATCAGTTTCTGTTCAAGCCATCTTAACAAAGTGGCCGGACATTTTTAGAGTAGTTAGTTGTTCAGAAGACGTTTTTCCCCATTATTTGAAGTCGATTGCTGAAATGGAAACTGAATTATTACACTGTAGAAAAGAGTACACAAAAATGAGTATCTGAACATACTCGTTTTTCTTTGAGCACAATTGCAACGTAAATGAGAGATGATACGTTCTCAAATTTAAGTAAAAGTACTTTCTCAAAAATGAACAGTGCGGTATAATATTGCAAATTTCAGCTTATGTTCAAGCCATCTTAACAAAGTGACCTGACAAATTTCAAATCGTTGTTCAGAAGGTGGTTTTCAACATTATTTGATGATAAATGGATACTGATTTATTACATTTAAAATTATTTCACTTTCCATTCTTTTGGCACACCTTTTTAACATTTCATCTGTTTATAACTTATTCACTTCGACCTGGTAGTACAACGGATAAGGCACTGGACTGCCATCCCAAATGACCTAGGTTCGGTTCCCGGTAAGTCTTAATTGTAATTGAAAGTGATTTATGTAGGCTAGCATCTGCTCTTTTTTATCATTTGTACCTAATGTACTGTTTAGTCTTTTTTAAAATTGAAACTTTATAAAATTTGTTTTAAAATGAATCTTATATATAAAGCTGAAATCTCCAAAATCTGTCCGGATGTTGGTTTGTTTGTTTGTTTGTTTGTTTGTCAGTACAGAATAGGCTCCGTAACTACAAAACGGAGAGCTTTGAAATTAACAGAATACTTAATTCAAAAAATAAGAATTTTAACGCGACTATTTTCAAGTCTCTACGATGTTCCATTCGAATTTTATGGCATTTTTTAGCGTACGTCAGCAAAGTTTCACGAAGTGGCAACAGTAAAATCAGTTAAAATCAACGGAGAAAAGCGAACATGTAATATAAAATAATTATAAACCAATTAGAATACCGATATTTACACAGAATATTCCATAACTACAAAGCGTAACTTTATAAAATTTATAGAGTATTTTACTTCAAAAATTAGACATTTTTTGTAATAAATTTTAAGTTTGTACGATATTCCATTCGTATGTTATAAGTATTTTAATGTATTCCATTGACTTAACATGGACGAAAATATCGTATGAAATTTAAAATAAAATTTTTCTTTATTGACACTGTAAAAGGACGTCATCGGTTTTGTTTGATTTAATAATTATTGAAAAACGTCTGCACATTGGGCTTTTTGTTACAATACGGATTCACTCAAAAATTAAAACAACTAGAATTTTATATTAGGGAAATGGTTTAGAATTGTTTTAAAATGTTAAAATTGTATTATTTTTTTTGTTTTGTTTGTATACAAGTTAATTGTAAATATATTTAATTATCTTCGATCGAACTTTTAGAAAAATACTTCCAAAATGCATTTGGCATTTGGAAATAGTCAAATCAAAATTGCAATACTGGGAACAGGGAAATTCGGAATGTTTTGAAAGTTAAATCATTTAAGTTCTTTATCAAATTTCTTAATTTGTTCTGCTTTAAAAAATTATGTTAAGCGGTCTGTTTCTGCTGTTTTTTTCACTTCCATACAGCTTCAGAACATCTCGATATCGAAATTGATTTAGAAGTTTCATTAAAATTCACGCTTAAAGTTATTCCTTTAAAACAGCAATTTAAAGAAACCCTCCTTGATGAAATTATTTTTAAAAATAATATAAAAATGAAGATCATAGCGCTTTGTTTATTATTTTATTTAATATTTTTTTCCTTAGATAAAAAAAATCATAGCTTTATGTAAATACTTATTCATATAAAATACCTGTTATAATGCACATTATCTTTAAATAATGATGAAAACAGTAATTAAAATTTCATCGATTAAAGTAAGCACTGTAAACTAAAATATAATTATAGTCATTTCCCAAATAAATTGCGGCATCCGTGTTAAAAAGAATCGATTATGTACAGACCGCGCTGTATTGGGCCCCTACTCTGTACAAGGTTGAGAGGGGGAGATAATAAATGGCCTACAATGATTGAAACGGCCTTCCTTCCTTTACACGATGGTATGTCATTTAGGCTAATTCCAAGTTGAGTTAATTATAGCGGTACACTTATTTTTACCTAGTACAAACGCAAAAAGGGGGATGGCTTAAAAATCGGCATGTACGAAACGTCTGACTTTCGTCTACACAATAGTATATTATTTATACCCATCAACTTATTCCACTTGGAGTTAAGGATTTTAAAAACGTCTATTTTTATTATGGTATTTAATGTAACTATGTATACCCATACCGAAAAGAAATACCTATTAATTTCTAAAAGTATTTTTGTGCAGTAATGTTTAATTTTTAAAATTCCATATCTTATGAGAGATAAAACTAAAAATTATTCGATTTTTATCGGTGTTTTAACAACCAAGTAGTATAGAGATAATTTTACTTTTTTTAACTTCTAATTTATTAAACATAAAAATATTTTAAATTATAAACGAAAAGCTTTATCAGTTTTTAAAGAGGAATTCTAAAATGGTATATGCGATTTTCCCAGGCAGTAGAGGAAATGTATATATTTTCAGTTATTTGTCGTTATTTTAGTTATCTCCGTGCGAAGAACGGGTACTTTTGCTAGTAAATTCATAAAAATGAAATGAGCTTTTAAAGAAAAACTGTAATTTTTTATAGATTAAAAAAAAAATTTAATTGATAGTCACTTAGATTGCATAAAAAAATCCTTTTTATTTTGGTAGAAAATATTTTAAAAAATAAATAAATAAAACAATTATCTTTAAGAGCTCATTTTAGTGTAACCTTTGGTATATGTACAGCATATATAAAAAAATTGTACATATATAATAAAAAGTTTTTGTAAAAAGGTACACCGAACACAAAAATTAACACATTGAGATTAATGGATTCGAAAAAACAAATGTTACCTGTTAACGTAAGTTTCAAATATATCTTATTATGTTTTAGTACTTTCCAATTGGAGTAAAAGTATTATTTAATTTTAAAGGTAGTTAATTGGATGTGCAAGATATAAGATGTGCAAAAGTATAAATTATTATTTTTATAAATCAAAAATATTTTTTATTCCCGTTTTATTTTTTTTAGAAACATTATTATAAATTTTATGAAAATAATTATTAACTGTACTTATTCGCTATTATTTTTGAAACTATAAGATTCACTCTTTTGAATAAGAGTAAATTTTATTTTCAATTTATCAATTCAGTTTCAACGGTTTGGTAGGAACAAAATGGTGACGTTTTACTATAAGTTTGATGTATAAACTGAATTATCGAATTTTACTGCTAAAACGTTAACTTTCTAAGTAGTCTAACTTAAAAACTCCGCAGTCATTCATTAGTAATATTACAAAAATAAATACGTCTAGGCAAGTAATATTAAAATACAAATTCAATGTTTTATTTTAATATATGTATAATGTATATACTGATTACCTTACTGTTCGGGGTCAAAGAGCTAGTAATGTAATTAAAATAGGTATATAATGCTAATAAAAATGCATTCATATATATACTAGTTCCCCAGCAACGCAGAGCCGAACAGCTAGTAATATAACAAAAATGCATTCATATATATACTAGTTCCCCAGCAACGCAGAGCCGAACAGCTAGTAATATAACAAAAATGCATTCATATATATACTAGTTCCCCAGCAACGCAGAGCCGAACAGCTAGTAATATAACAAAAATTTTATTAAAATGTACAGATAATGTTATGAAAAAGTCATTAACGTTATTAAAAGCCAATAATGTTATTAAAATACCATAATGTTATTAAAATACCGTAATGTTATTAAAATACCATAATGTTATTAAAATACCATAATGTTATTAAAAACGCATTAATGTTATTAAATGCATTATATGTTATTAAATGCATTATATGTTATTAAATGCATAAATGTTAATAACATGCATTAATGTTATTAAAAACGCGTTAATGTTATTAAAATACATTATTGTTATTAAAATACATTATTGTTATTAAAACACATTACTGTTATTAAAATGCATTAACGTTATTAAAATGCATTAATGTTATTAAAATGCATTAATGTTATTAAAATGCATTAATGTTATTAAAATGCATTAATGTTATTAAAATGCATTAACGTTATTAAAATGCATTAATGTAATTAACATTCATAAATGTTATTAAAAACGCATTAATGTTATTAAAATGTATTAATGTTATTAAAATGCATTAATGTTATTAAAACGCATTAATGTATATGCTTGTTCCCCAACCGTGTGGGCTCAAATAGCTAGTAATGTAATAATAATGTAACTAAAAAGGTTATAATGTTTTTAAAAATGAAATCAAAATTAACATAATGTAATTAAAAGTAATACAAATTTCACTACGAATTATTTTCCAACTCTTTTACAAACGCGAACTTTGTATGTCGTAATAAAATAATCATCTTTAGTAAAGTAGAAAAAAAAATGGGGTCAAAAACGCGATGTTCCCACTGCAACTCTAATTAACGTGATGAGCGACCTCGCGTCTCACGCAGGTTACTTTCATCCATCTCTTCCGCTATTTGCGTCATCATAAAAGATATTTACAATCTCCACACAAGACAAAAAAAACATCCTTTGGAGGCAACGAAAAAACACGACGTTTTACGCTTAACTAAAAAAGGATTTAAAACTCCCTCTCTTGACAGGGCCGATCCGCGCTTGCCCCTTGTTTGAACAAAGTTAAGTTTGTTCTCTTTGCTTTTTGGACGGCTAAAAAAAAAATAACTCTTACGCGTCATTTCATTGAATGGCCCATGGAAAAATGATCCTTCAGTCTAAAAATAACTTTTTTGTTCGTCCACTCTTTTTCTGCGACTGGGCCTGTGTCATTTTCTTTTATGGGGGGAAAAGCAAAGAATGACTGGGCAACTAATTACTTTTTCTCAGTGTCAAAACTTTTAGGGCAAACGTCCGATTTCCTTGGGTATTTGATTATAATTACTGTAATTAGCGCGATCTTCAGAAGAAGAAGACGACGGAACAGAACCAAGAAAAAGAAGACCACTAACTCTAAAAAAAAAAAAAGAACAAATGCCTAAAAACGTTTTTAATGAAATTGATGAGGCGATTTCTACTTTGGCGATAATTAAATTTAATTAAGCACCAGGTCGTTACATTAATCAACGTTTGAATTCGATATATTTTATACTTTTTTTTTACTTCACTCTCTTTCTTTGGAAACCTTTTCGTTTTGGGCCGTTTCTCCCTTTGAATAATTGAGTTGGGTTTGTGCAACAATAAAAAAAAATCGTCCCTCGTTATTTCTTGCTTAGGGGGACGAGGACGAAGACGACGTAACGAAGGTAGTTGATGGTCACGTGTTGATCGTTTGTCGTAAGCGACGATTAAGAACAAACTGTTCTTGGGGTTTTTTTGTGAGAGGGGGCGTCTGAATACCGGATCTTGAGGGTGCTTATACGTCAATTAAGACGCAGGCTAATTGGGGGACATCTTTCTTGGGCGCAAAAAACCAGATGTATTTCTTTTAATTACCGATTTCAGAAGAATCGGTTGTGTCGTTAGCGCCCGTATCAAGCGAACCGATGAATGTTTTCGAATATTTAAATCTAACGAATCATCACTAATTGAAATAATCGGTTTTTATTTGGCAGGAGTTATTAAAATAAATGAAAGATTTTTATATTTCGATATATTATGTGCTATAACGGTGCAAAAAATCAGCTAGTTACAAACCGCACCGTTCAATGTTAAAAAATTCAGTTCAACGATGTATCATACCTTGGTGCAAAACACAGGTTTGCAGCAAATGACACCATATTATGGTGAAATCCAAGTTGAACCAAAAATTCTTTATCAGAAAAAAGAAGAGGTTTCACCGATAATTGGTTTAACTTCTTTAACTGCAACCGAACGTCGCTACATCAACAAGCCGGGGAATCCTCTTCACGAAAGGCAACGACGAACAAGGGCCTCCGTGGTCCAGTGGATAAAGAAGTTCAGCTATAAATCAGAGGATTTCTAATTCGAGCCTTGAGACCTCCGTGGTCGAGCGGTTAAAGGCGTTCAGCCACTAATCCGAGGATTGGTGGTTCGAACCCGTGCGGTGGACTTGACAAAGAAAAGTAAAAAAGTAGTGATCTTGTGATCGAAGGGTTGCCAGCTTCGCTACAAAAATACTAGAAAAGTCGTCCAGAACATCCGCAAAAATTAACTTCGTGTATACGGGACTGGTGCACGATACATCTGATCGGGGTCCGAAGTCCCGACGTCTATTGAAGGCGTTGGGTGCCAGTTCAGTTGTTTCCTCGTCACCTGACCATGGTTCTAAAATAACGAGGTACATGCATGAATGTGTGTGTGAATGTGTATGTGTTCCCGGGTCTTTCCTTCGAGAGATGATAAGCATAGAATATATTAAAAAATGAGTACATTTAGCCTATTTATGAGTACTTATTTTTAACAGTGTATGTTATGGGTGTTAAATATTTATATAATATGTGGGCTTTGGAGAGAAGCTGTAAGTTTGGGCTTCACAGTCCTATTCGGTAATTTTAAACATTTCAACTTTAAAAAATAGTTCAATAATTTAAAAAATGAATTCATAAACTTTTTCGATGCAAAACAATGATAATTTCTGGTTTTTAGAAAACAGCTGACATGTACAAATCAAATCCTAGAACTGTTTTCCTCATTTATAATAAGTTTAATATTCCACAAATATAAAATCCTCAGGAACAAAAGGACATGTTAACCCCATTAGACAGCATACTCTTATTATATATATATATATATATATATATATATATATATATATATATATATATATATATATATATATATATATATATATATATATATATATATATATATATATATATATATATATATATATATATATATATATATATATATATATATATATATATATATATATATATATATATATATATATATATATATATATATATATATATATATATATATATATATATATATATATATATATATATATATATATATATATATATATATATATATATATATCGAATCTACGCAGCAACATAATGTCAAACTAAAGGTAATAACGATGAAAATTCAAAATCTTATCAATAACGAATATTTTAGTTTTAAAAACTATATATTTTTAATAAATTTATATTATGCAAATTGTGCATATATTACTGTCCATCGTGGTCCAATGTCATTATTCCTATTTATGTTTTGTGGCTTGTCAGCTCAGGTATTGTCCTCTTTACCAGACCATGATTACGAGGCAGTGTTCCCGGGTCTATCCTCCGACATAGATCCCAGGCAATGGCCATTGTGAAGCGCTGGTGCGAATTTATTTCAACTAACTAATCATATTTGTGGACGTAAGGAACTATTTATTATTCAAAAAATTTCCATTATCTTAAAATCCGAAAATGAATACAATGTATATACACATCATCAAAAAGAGATTCCTTAATTTCCAAACTAAAAAGAATAATGGTACTTGTGTCGGTAAATGACGCTGGGTCACCGGTGTGTCTCCACTATATATGATATAGCCTAATATCATATAAAATAGAGACGCACTATATATGATATTAGGCTATATCCTATATCATGTTATATTAATATGGCTATATCATATTAATTTTCAGGCTATGCATGATATCAAGGCACGTAATGAACTAAATATTTTAAAAATGTTTCACGTTATCTTAAAATCTGAAAATTAATACAATGTATATACACATCTTCAAAAAAAGATTCCTTAATTTTCAATCTAAAATGAATAATGGTACTTGTGTCGGTAAATGACGCTGGGCCACCAGTGTGCCTTCACGGTATCTGATATCAATGCATGTAAGGAACTAAATATTATTCAAAATGTTTCCCAATATCTTAAAACCTGAAAATGAATAATATATATATATATATATATATATATATATATATATATATATATATATATATATATATATATATATATATATATATATATATATATATATATATATATATATATATATATATATATATATATATATATATATATATATATATATATATATATATACACATCTGCAAATTATTTCCAAACTAAAAAGAATAATGGTACTTGTGTCCGTAAATGACGCTGGGCCACCAGTGTGCCTTCACCATATCTGATATCAAGGAACGTAAGGAAGTAAATATTATTGAAAATGTTTCATGTTATAAGAAAATTTGAAAATGAATACAATATATATACACATCTACAAAAATATTTTCCTTAATTTCCAAACTAAAAAGAAAAATGGTACTTCTGTCGGCAAATGACGCTGGGCCACCAGTGTGCCTTCACCGTATTTGATATCAAGTCGATCAAGTGTTATCCATCACCGGACCGTAAATGGCAAATCTGGTGATGCCAACAGAAAGGGGAGGGGGAGTAGGGTCTCCCTTTCAAAATCCCTCTGGCCATAATCGATCTTTCAAAATCTAAAGCAAGTGTTAGGAAAGCGACCTTCTTCTTATACATCTTGATCATTTTCAACTCGATTTATATGTAAAAAAAGGTTAGATGACTATGAACATTAAAATAGGCAATTTTATGTTATTACAATTTTGGAAGGTTTTAAGTTATTAAAATGATTTTACATATTTACAGGTGTATAAACTTCTACAATAACATTTTAACAAATCCACAATTTATATATAATGTTTTTGCAATTTTATAAATTTATTATTTTTTTGTCAGTGCATATCGTAAATTCAGTGCCATAACTAGATAACTCCATAGTAATTTTAAGGTATTACATATTCGTTCATTCTTGAAGTATTCACCCGTAGATATATTGTGGGGTGAGTTCTTCAATTCGGTACTTATATATAATATTTTAAAGTCTCTATGATGTTAACTAGTTATAGCACTAACCCAACGATATGTTAACACCTTGTTAATACACTTTTGCGGGTCTTTAATTTATACATGATTCATTATAATTTTTAAAAGCCTATAATTGTATGTTATTGGATGTTTACAAGTCTTGTATATATATATATATATATATATATATATATATATATATATATATATATATATATATATATATATATATATATATATATATATATATATATATATATATATATATATATATATATATATATATATATATATATATATATATATACATATATATATATATACATATATGTATATATATATATATATATATATATATATATATATATATATATATATATATATATATATATATATATATATATATATATATATATATATATATATATATATATATATATATATATATATATATATATATTAATTATTATAATCTTTAAATTACAGTAGTCTATAAGTTAATAATTTATTTTACAAATAAAAAAGTTAAATATATGTCATCACATTTTACAGAACTTTAAATTAACTATTTGTTATTACATTTCAATAAGTTAACTCTTGGTTATTTCATTTTCACAAGACTCAAAATTAACTATAAGTTTTTGCATTTTCAAACTTGTAAGTTTTTTTTATGTTATTTTATGTTTATGTACAAGGCAATAAATTATTGTATTTTACAAACACATAAATTAATGTTATGTTATAAATAAAATAACGCTATTTTTTAAAAAAATTCTATATAATACCAAAATCATATTAAATATTATAAGCTATTTTAGGAAATGCTGGAAATTTAAAAGTATAAAACTGCAGAATATTTTTGAATTTATTAATAAATTATGTTAGTACAACAATATATCTTATATTTAATTACAGATATTTATCGCAGAAGCACATTCCCTTTTTTAATTCCATAATTCAATATGTTTTAATATTTCCATTTGGATCAATCCATAATTTTGATTTGAAAACATACATTAGAATAATATTGTACGCATTTTATCCGAACTACAATCCGAAAGTAACAATGCCTTCAAAAAACCCAATACCTAGCTTAAAAGATGCTTCAGAACAATTGAAGGGAATAATACGCAATCAAATGGATAAACACAAATCCAATATCTTAATTTAAAAATAGTGGAATTTTAAATGAACAACAACCCAATTCCTTTCTTTCAAATTCTTTATCAAATTCCTAGAAAACAGAAACTTAACGGAATTTAAATTAGATCATTTCTATATTTCTATTTTAATAAAAATATTTCTTTATAGATTTTTCCTAAATACGCAATTTAGAGAGTTGTTTTTAGTCAAGAAGAAGTGAAAGTATTGATGTAATCCCCCACAGTTCTTTTCAACTCTTTTCTTAGAAATAAAAGACATTTTTTTTTTGCAAAAAAAAAAAAAAAAAAGAACGAGTCTACTTTCAGTGAGAAATTCAGTGGTTTGTTTCACAATTTCCGATATCCGACCCATTGTAAATTTAATTAGAATTTTGATTCTTGAAAATGAGGGGAAGAAAAAAAAAGAAGGAAAGGAACCCCCAACCTTAAGATTAGAAATACTTCTTCTTCTTCCAACTCTTTCAAAATACACATCTCAATAAAGAAAATTAAAATTCCGGCGACAAAAATCTCTTTATTTTTATTCCTGTGTCACAATTTATTTTTTTCACTGGGGTTTATTATTCGCAAAACGCAAGAATTAAATTACTCCTTATATAAAGAAAAGGCGACGCCATTTTTTCTATCTACTTTTTTTTATTTTTCTACTTCAAAAGACAACTAATTATGGGGACTCGTCAGTTGATAGCAGGGAAGGGGGAGAAATAATATGAGAGAAAAAATGGATAAAATGAAAGATTTTACAAAAAGCCATTGCGACTGAAAGGGTCGATATGTAATTACAGTCCAGAGTTAGAAACTTAAAACTTTTTTTTTTTTAGTTTGTTAAAAATGAGAAGATATTTTAGTTGAAAAAAGTTTCAGTGTACTTCTTGTTAACTTGTTACAACACTGGAGTATTGTTTTAATTTTGGGTTTTTAGGAATATGATGAAAAGTTTGTGTTTTTAGCGGGATTCACGCTATATAATGTTTGTCGTTTTGTAAAGCAAACTTGTCAAGGATATGACATCACTTGGAATTCTTTAAAACACGAGGGCGTTTTTTAAAGTAATTAACCTTCTTTTTGCAACAAAAAAAATATTTTATTTATTTATTACACAGTTGTTTTTTAGTATGTAGTATTCATACACAAATTTAATATTTTTTTTTTGTTATTTGAGATTTTGCTTACAAAGTTGGTGTATCGCTGATTAAATTTTACTAATTTATTTAGTTATTAATTTGCTTGTTTATTTTTTTCACATGTATTCATTATTAATATTTATAATTATTTATTTATATTATTTTTTTTTTTAGTTTTACGTTCTCTTGCATTTTATTCGTAAAATGCATACAGTACCACTAAATTATTTGCCCCTAAATAAACGCTTTTTGATAAGAAACGCCCTTTACAAAAATTACAAAAAATCATTTATGAAAAATATCCTATAAAACATTTATTTATTTGTTTGTTTGTCTATTTGTTTGTTTATTTATTTATGTATTTAGTCATTCATTCATTAATTAATTCATCTATTTATTTATCTATCTATCTATATTTCTATCTATCTGTCTGTCTGTCTGTCTGTCTGTCTGTCTGTCTGTCTGTCTGTCTGTCTGTCTGTCTGTCTGTCTGTCTGTCTGTCCGTCCGTCCATCCATCCATCCATCCATCCATCCATCCATCCTCGTTTTTTCTGGATTGGTACTCGATGTGGGGCTCAATGTCGGCTCATTGTTGTTCCAGATATTGTAGCAATTTTACCCCGCTCAGTGCAGAAAATTTACAAAGTTGAAGTTAAAAAAACGTAAAATAAGTATTAAAAAATCTAATCTACTATCACTGATGCTCCAAATGATGTACTTATTAAAATACATACCTGCCTGCAGTTAAATATTTGTTGATTTTCAAAGGCGTATAAAAGTTTACACATAAACTAGAAACCTGACAACATGAGGTTGAAAACAAGCCGGGATACCTTTGGACGTCACTCCAAATTACAGTTTTAAAAAGCAGAATATACGGGCTGATTCTATAGCAGTGATTGCGTTCCAATTCGAAACGCATGGCAATAAAATGAACTTTGAAAGCCAAAAATTACTCACTGTCCCAAAGTTGCATCCTCAGACCCAAAGTTACCCCGTTCAAAAGTAACCTTAAATTATCTTTAATATAATTAAATGGAAGAAGTCTACCCTGTAAAAAAAAGTACTTAAAAATGAGTACTTGAAACGAATTCGTTTTTCTTTGAGTGCAATTGCATCATAAATGACATTATCAGCAATGACAAAATTTAATAATAATAACTTTAAACATTATCGTTCAATTCTTTATAAGTTATATTCATTTATCTCGCAAACCAACTGCAGTTTTAAAACAAATGTTTTCGCATTACTAATTCAAAGGGTGCAGTACAGAGAAAAAGTATTTTTACGTTCCCTTTATTTTCTATTTGCATGCGAGCGAGTAAGAAATATCGCCATAGCAGATATCGCTGTTCCTATTCATCACTCAGCCAATAAAGACGTCACGGCTTCCCCCCCCCCCTCCCTCCCCCCCAGTCCCCGGACCCTTTCAAATGCTTTGGTCTCTGAAAAGTAATGGTTGACGTTCGCGCACTTTTTTTTTCCTTTTCCCCCTTTTCCATCTACAAAACGTGTCGTTTCTCTGTCGCCTGAACCATTTTAGAAAAATCACTTGGTTGAAGAAATTCCACGAATGGGCGCTCTTAAAATTTATAATCGTTCTCTGGCTTTTTTTTTGTTTACCGCTCTTTGGAATCTATTAGAATATATTTTTAGATTCTATTATCTTTTACAAATAGTGTACAGTTAAAGTTTCGTTCTAACAGTTTCTAAATGTGTGTATATTATTAATTAACACTGATATGATAACAGTTGTAAAGCAAAAATCGTATATTTTAAACTGTACATCATATATTGCTTTTGTTATAATTATACTTTTTATTTAATTTTTTAAGTATTAAACTGTGACAAAAGGTATTTAAATTTGAGAATTTGAACTTTCTAGTTTTTCTTTGAGTAAAATTGCATGGTAAATGAGCGATGACGTACTCAAATTTATGTAACCGTACTTTTGCAAAAATGATAAGAATGATTTAATATTGTTAATATCAGCTTCTACTTAAATGACAGAACACATTTCAAATAGTTGCTCAGAAGATGGTTTTCTACACTATTTTATGTCGATTCCTTAAATGGAAACTGAATTATTCCAATTCAATTAAATAATTTCCACTCTTTTGGCGCACATTTTTAACATTACTTCTGTTTATAACTTCTTCACGTTGTCCTAGAAGCTTAACAAATACGGCTCTGGACAGCGGTGCTTGAAGATGTAGAATCGATTCCTGGTAAGTCTTCGTTGTAATTGTCGATATTTATTGAAAGTTATTTATGAAGGCAGCCTATGCAGGTCTGCTCTATTTTAGAAGACCTATTTTTAACAGTGTATTATCTAAAAGTGTTCGGATAACAGTTATAGAGCGAAAATCGTACATTCTACACTGTGCACTATACATTGCGTTATTAAAATTATACTTCTTTGTTTAATTGTTTCGGTATTACCTAAAGTAAGGAAGTGTTTTATTAAAACTATCGAAAAATTATTTCCAAAAAAATTTAAATCCTTTGAGATTTTACACATGAATTGTTAAAGACATAGGCCGTTATATAAATAACGTTTATTCAAATAATAACAACTCACAAAAATAAATTACAAATTTATTAATAATTCTTAAATTCTAAACATCTAGAATTCGATTGAAATCAAATTTATAGAGTTGTCTCAAAGACAACTTTTCACAATAACTATCAGTAATTTAAAAAAATATCACCAATTTAAACCGAGACCAATTAAACCACATGCACCGCAGCCCAGTGCTTCATCCGTTGTACTACCAGGGCGACGTGAAGAAGTTTTAAGCAGAAAAAAATTTAAAAAGGTTGCCAAAACAATGTGAAGTAAGAAAATTGAGTTGTAATAACTCAGTTTCCATTTAAGTAATAAGCATCAAATAATATGTCAAACCATCTTCTGAACAACTTTTTTAAGTTTGTCAGGTCGCTTTGTTAAGATGGCTTAAACAGAAGCTGGCATTAGCAATATTAAATCACACTGCTCATTTTTGAGAAAACACTATTACTTAAATTTGAGTAGGTCATCGCTCATCTACAATGCAGTTGCACTCAAAGAAAACGAATAGGTTCAGGTACTCTTTTTAAGTAATTTTTTTACAGTGATTGTTTAAAAATATTAAAAATAAAATCTGTAAAGTAAAATCAAGCAACAACTAAATATCAAAACTATAAAAGTTGATTAACAAAAATCACTTGCCACTAAGTTAACTACTTGATATTAAATAACTTTATTAGTGCTTTAATTGTCACACATTAGTTAATTTAATAAGTGTGAGTAATATGCAAAATTATATTTATTCTCAGTAATTTGGTTAATCGCCAATTCATATATATCCCTAACTTTTTAAGAAATATCCTCAATATATCCACAAACACGTGTAGTCTTTAGAGAATTATCTTCACAGCCCGATTTCACAAGTACAGATATCCTCAGGCGCCATTACGATAGCACGGAGCTCATAATGAAGCTTTCATTGCCACCGCTTAAAAACAAAACTGTTTGTTCCCTTCCCATAATTCAACAGCATTCGTGACCAGGCGCCGAAATCGAGTAGGGTTTTACTGTTTCTGCACCGGCCTTTAGGCGTAGTCAAACAATCGTCTGCTCCTGTGTCAACAGAGGCCTTTGCCTTTTTTATGCTCAACAAGTATGCAAATTAGAAAACAGGGAGAAACGTTAATATTTATTTTGTTGTCTCTCTTGCGACTTTTAGCGAGCTTGGCGATCGTTTTGGGGTGGAAGGGTGTTGGGGGAGTTTTCATAAATTCTGACTCTTTTCGGAGAATGGTTGGCGATTATTGTTATTGGGGGAGACCTGTTTGGGGAGGGTTTGGGATATTGCTTTGGTTCTTGGCGAGGTTTGTTTGCAAAGGAAGGCAATGGTTAGAAAGAATGGACGTATTAAATTTGAATATTATAAAACATATTAAATATTTTATATGTTTAGTAATTTAGGTGCTATAAAGTACTTTATTATAATATATAGAAACAATAATATATAATTTTACCTTTATAAAAATGTCCGTTAAAGTAAAGAATAAGAAGAATAAGGAGCAATTTCACTTAGTCGCCAAACTAATATCGCCAATTATAATTTCCGTTCAAATTGGCAACCTAGCAAAAATCTTACTTGCATAATATCTTTCTTCTACACGTATGAGCAAATAGCCCCATAATATATTTTACAAGCGTGCGAAAATTCGAATACAAATAAATATTTCCTTAGTTTTCCCAATATCCATTTTGTGATTAGTTATTACCATAATTTTACCATTAAATATTTCGTAATAATTTTGTATTTCTTATATTTAGTAATAGTATTGCATAAGTTCTAAACCATCGCCAAAATGACATCAGGTAAGTGTTCTATTCCGTATTTTTGATTGGCTAAATGTACATACAGCAAGTTGATCTATCCATTTGTTTACCTAACATCGATATATCGGGGTTGGAAATGGAAATCTAGGCCTGCGATGCCAAATTTGTCGATAAAAAATTATTTAGTGGAGTGCCTCCTTATTTTGCAGTTTTATCAAAATTTAAAATGAAAAATACCTCTTACAGCTTAGAGACCACAGGTGGTCATTGAGAGAGTTATAAATGGCCCTTGAAGCCATAGTTCAATTCATAGATGTCTTAACTTCACTTTGTTAATAACAGGTGTTGCCTGATTTGCAGTCCTTTATATTCTAAAAACATTAAACTTAAAAAAAAAAAATATGCTAATAAAGGAACAAAATTGTATCCTTATTTTTTTAAACTCTTGCATGTGCTTGATTCGATTATTAATAGCAATTCACCAGAAATGAGTTTGGTATTATTACATAGATAAAGCATACAACATTAATTGTAGACTTTTGTGTTAATTAATAAACTTATTTAGTGTGATTCGAAAGTGATGGCTTGTGACTCACCGAATTTTAGAACAGGTAGTCTGTGGTCATCTATATGTTGGTAACTGGTAACCACAGGTGTGCAATGAAATATTAGATATGGTCATATTTCACTTATAATCCCCAAACACATCAAACCAAACCAAACCAACCACCAAAACTGTCACTCCAACAATACAGTCACGATTCCGATTCAGACAATGATCGCCATCGACAACTTCCCCTCCCCCCCCCCTACTCCTCCCTCACAAAAGCACAACAGCACTTAAGCACCACCACCCAAAGTTGCCGGGTCCGTCACAAAAGCAGCCCCCTCCCCCCCCCCCCTCCATTCCCAATCTAGCCAAACTTAATTTGCTAGGTGATCACGGACGGTACAATGTACACGCTGGATATTGCAGACGAAGAAAATAAGTAGTACGGAAACGAGGGTTCTACGGACTTCGAATCGATCCCCCCCCCCTCCCGACGTATCAGATCTTTATCCGCTGATCAAATTATGAGATTCACGATTCACGGAGCTCGCTGATACCCTTCATTGAACAGCTCGTTCTGTTGGGGGTAGCGTTTCGATTCTACGACTCCCCCCCCCCTTTTCTCTCTCCTCCCACGCACAAAAGACCCTCCCCCCCCTTCCCGTCCTTTTCTAGATGTGTTCTTGCTTCACTGATTTGGAAACTCCCGCGCAACAGGAATACAATTTTTATTAGTGTTGCTGTTGTTTTTTGCGGTGGGGTGTAGATTTTTTTTTATTATTGTTGGTGTCTGTTTTTATCGGATTTTTTTTTTTTTGAAATCCGTTTATTAGATGCCTTTGTGGCTGTTGGAATGATAAAGAAAAACAATCGTTTTTTTTTTATTCTATTGACGTGTCTCGGTGTTTGTGACTGATTAATTGATTAAGAGATCCTGTTCAGGTGTAATTTTTGTATATTATCACTACATAAATACCCATACTTCGTACAGGATTAGTTAAAACGAAGAAGCAAAATTATTATTATCTCCTATCCAAGTCCAAAATTGTATTCATCAGTTTAGAGTTTAGAAGTTTCCTTTTGTTTATATGATGAGTAGTTTAAAATAAAAAATTAACGAATATTGACTATTTAATAACTGATATATATATATATATATATATATATATATATATATATATATATATATATATATATATATATATATATATATATATAATATGAACAATCTTACTCGTTCTGCATTTACTTACGCAAAAAAAAAACTTAAAACTTACCGATAACCCTGAGACATTGATGCAATATGCCATACTATAACTGATATTAGGTTAATTTTATTAGTATGAGACATCCCATTATTCTTTGTTCTCAATTATTGTTTTCCTGTGAGCAGCGTCATACCACAGAAAAACAACATTTACAGAAACTAATGTCACGTAAAGACTTGTAACTTACCAATAACTTTAAGGTATTGAAGACAAGTAAGCAATTTAATATTTTCTTAACTGATATTCTATTAAGTTTAATACTATGAACCGTCACATTATTCTATGTGCCAGAATTGTTTTTCTGGGAACAATCTAATACAGCATAACAAACAAAGACTTAAAAATGTGGAATAACTTTAAGGTATTGACTGTAAGAATTATGTACTTCTAAAATTGATGTCAAATTTGTATGAGAAATCAAATTTTTCTATGGGTCGGAATTATTGCTTTCCTGTGAACAATGTTATACCACAGAAAAAAAACATTTAGAGAAACTAATACCACGTAAAAACAGCACATACCAACAGTTTTATTGCATTCATGACACGTAAGCATTTTACCATTCTATAACTGATATCATTTTGAGTTTAATACTATGAGCCATCACATTATTCTATGAGTCGGAAGTATTGTTTTCCTGTGAGCAATGTCATATAATAGAAAACATTTACAGAAACTAATGTCTCGTAAAGACTTAAAACTTTGCAATAAATTTAAAGTATTCAAGGCAAGTAAGCATTGTACCATAATATAACTGATATCATATTAAATTTAATACTACGAGCCATCGCATTATTCTATGTGTCCGAAATATAGCTTTGTTGTGAACAATGTCAAACCCCAGAAAAGAAATATTTACAGAAACAAATGTCTCGTAAAGACTTAAAACTTAGCAATAAATTTAAAGTATTCAAGGCAAGTAAGCATTGTACCATTATATAAATTATATTCTATTAAGTTTAATACTATGAGCCATCACATTATTATATTATCAGAATAGTAGTTTTCCAGTGCACAGTGTCATACCACAGAAAAACAACATTTACAGAATCTAATTCACGTAAATACCTAAAACTTAGCAATAACTTTTAGATATTAATGGCAAGTAAGCATTTTACCATTATATAACTGATAACATATTAAATTTTAATATTACGAGTCATCGCATTATTTCATGTCAAAATTGTAGCTTTCCTGTGAACAATGTCGTACCCCAGAAAAGCACCATTTACAGACACTATGGTACCCTGGCACGGTACCTTTAACTCTTTTAAGACAAGGGCGCCCGAAACAACCCAACGCTCAATGTATTTTTCAAGGATTTTCAAAAATATAGTCCCCATAGGGTTTATAATATTAGCCAATGCATTATACTAAATTAGAATGTATTTTTCCCGTTAACAATGTAATACTGCAGAAAATTCTTATTTACAGAAACTAATGGCATGTTGTTACATCACATTATTTAAAACTTAACGATTTTTTCTTTGTTAACTCCACCATAGGATGGAAAAAAAATATTTATAGAAACTATTGCCATACGTTTAAAATTTTGAATCGTAACATAATCCTAAATCAAAACTTTTGTTTTCATTATAACAATAAACGGCAGAAAACCTATATTTACTAAAAGTAATGTCAGTGCACGTTTCATACTATGAACCATCGTTTTATCCTAAATAAGAATGACCTTTTTCTTCTGAACAATGTATTATTTCAGAAAACCACATTACCACATTTATGAAAACTAATATCATGTTACTATTTTTAAAAATATAGACCATCGCATTATCCTAATTAAGAATTATTGTTTTCTTCTGAACAATGTATTACCTCAGAAAACCACATTTATGAAAACTCATATCATGTTACAACGTTTAAAACTATAAACCATCGTATTATCATAAACAAGAATTACTGTTTTCTTCTGAACAATGTATTTTCTCAGAAAATCAAAATTATGGAAACTAATATCCTGTTAAAACGTTTAATACTATAAACCATCGCATTATTGTCTAACATTAAAATACCTTGGAAAAACATTTATGTAAAATAATATCATGGAGCGACATTTAATGCTATGAACTCTCGCATTATCTTAAATCCTGATTACTGTTTTTTTTCTGAACAAGGTAATACCGCAAAATAACAACATTTACAGAAATTAATAACGTTATGCTCATCACATAATCAAAATATTAAAAATAAAGTTTTCCTGTGAACAATGTAACAATAAATAAACAATATTTGCAGTTATAAAGTTTCAATAATTAATCTCAACTTGATACAACTTGATCTTAAAAATGATATAATTATTTTAATATATTTAAATGCTATTCATATTTTAATCAAATAATATATTTCCATAGTTTTCAAACACTTAAATTTTTTTTATTGACTTAATTTAAATGTAAGAGTATGAATTTAATTAATTACATTTCTGTTAAACAAAGATAAGTTATTTTCGTTTATACTGATTCGATAATTCATCATAATTTGATAAAAGGCATATTTTTAAAAAAATATATTAATTTGTAATTTATTAAAATAATATTCTTATTTTAAACAAATAATCATTTCCATAGTTTGCATACTCTTAATTTTTATTATTTGCTTTGTCTCAACTGTAATTGGAGGAATTTAATTAAGTAAAATTATATCGTATTAAAATACAAATACAACGTTAAAATACGCAATAAAAATACATTAAATCTGGACATGTTTCGGGAGATACATCTCCCTTCATCAGTGTCCAGATTTGGATTTCATCTCCGAAACAATGTCCATATTTAACGGATTTTTATTGCGTATTTTAACGTTGTATTTGTATTTTAATATTCTTAACGCAATGTTCTATAAGATGAGTTTTTATCTTAAACTTATATTGAACTACTATACATTATTTGCATTTATATATTTTCAAATTTATTTTATAATTTTTCATAATAATTATTTTCTAAAAAATTGTATCCTTGTATAATACATTTAAACACAAACATGTAGAAGAAATAGTGTTTTTTTCATAGTATTCATCGACTAATGTTTTATAAAGTTAAATTTATTCTGCGTTTTGAAATTGAAAATATTTCCAACGAAAAAAAATAGTAACTAACAAATATCGATAAATAAAAAATTATCCTTGTTTAAATACCTTTATGATTTTTTAACACCTATGAAATTACTTAATTAAATTAACAGAAATATATGTGTTCAAATAACAGAGTTTTAATTTTTTTAAGTAAAAGTGTATTTAAATATGATTTAATAAAAGGAATCTAAACGAGATACTTTTACTACCTCCCCTAACCATTCTATTTCAATTTGTGACTGTCCCCTTAAGATCCCCTGAATCAAAGGAAAAGGGAGCGATGACAGAAGCGACCAATTAGCGAAGGACACGTAACGAAGTTGGGTCGCAGAATCAGCCACAAATTATTGCTAAACTCGTTTTAGGATTCCTTATTCTTTCGCCCACGACATTAAAGGGAGAAAGGGGAGAACAGGGAAAAAGAAACTTTAATTTGTCCCTATTTATTAGCCTCTTTATCTCGTACTGTTGCTTTTGTAAATTTTTAGGTACATCTTTTACCATGTGGCTTTTGAATGTAAAATGGTTCTTTTTTTTAATTTTTAACGTGTCCTACACATATAAAAAAAATATTGTAGAAAAAAATTAGAATCTCCTGGTGGTCTGAAGGAAATAGTATTAAGAGGATATAGTACAGGATGCAAAATGAACGTTATGGTTTAAATGCTTTATATATTTTTTATTTTTGAATAAATTGTTAATATTATTTTGTCAAAATACAGCATATGAATGGAGAATATTGTTAACTTAAACGTAAAAAAGTACGTCTCGCAGGTGTCGCTTCGCAAAGTCGGTCTCTTTCCAACACATGTTGCATGACTTTTTGCAAAATTTCAGGGGTTATGCCACGGATTTCATTGAGAATATTGTTTTTTAGTTATTGGTTCCTTACTGAACTTTCTTACTGAAAAGTCCTAAACAGACGATTTATTTTTGGCACTGAGGGTCCAGTCCGCAAATTATAATATCGACGTTATGCACGCTGCGTCAGAATAACTGAGTTTCCGTGTGAAAAATTAAATTAAATGATTTTTGCTTGTTGTTCTATTGTGAACTGTTCTATTTCAATTTCCCCAAGCCTTCTTTACATAATTCTGAAGAAAAAGAAAAAATGCAATATTAAATAAAAAAAAAAGTTATAAAGCATATAAACCGCCCTGATGTTTTCAAAGGTGAAATTGATAGGTATTTTATAATTATTTTGAATTGAATAATTAATTGGTTTTTAATATTTATTAATGATATTTTTGGAACCTAAATTATTGAATATTTGCTTTATTAATATATTATTATAAATTAAATCATTGTTTGATTGTTATTTTTTTAATAATTTGATATACAAGTCAATGCTAAAAAATACCTGATAGAGTTCATCGTCCGAAAGATTACTTATTAACTAAACACTTGGAAAATTTTTCAAAGCAGGTAGCAGTTTCTTCCCGTGCAACGCCAGGCTTCACAAAATAAAATTTAAAATGAATCATCTGATGTTAAAGAAAAAAAACAATGCCAAAGTTACAAAGTTACTTTCAATTTAAGAGTGTTTGATTTATATTTCTAATAGTTGATTTATAAATATAAAAATATAATGATATATTATTATTAAACAATAATTAATATATTAATATTAATATAATAATTAATATATTAATATTAATATAATAATTAATATATTAATATTAATATAATAATTAATATATTAATATTAATATAATAATTAATATATTAATATTAATATAATAATTAATATATTAATATTAATATAATAATTAATATATTAATATTAATATAATAATTAATATATTAATATTAATATAATAATTAATATATTAATATTAATATAATAATTAATATATTAATATTAATATAATAATTAATATATTAATATTAATATAATAATTAATATATTAATATTAATATAATAATTAATATATTAATATTAATATAATAATTAATATATTAATATTAATATAATAATTAATATATTAATATTAATATAATAATTAATATATTAATATTAATATAATAATTAATATATTAATAACTTGTTAATATAGAAAGAAGTTTTTCAAATTAATAATAATTTGCATTGGTTGGTTAACTGGGGACGCATGTATAAATATATTCGTCATTAGTATCCATATCAGTGACGCACTTATAAAATCATCATAATTTTTTTTTATGTTGTAAAGGTAAAGGTTAGATACAGGTAATTAGAAAAACATAATCGATTCCTGAAGTTTAAAGTTAAAAAAATTAGCATTGTAATGCAAAAAGGAAAATGCATTCTTTTAAAAAAGTTACAAGTTCGTCGAAATTAAAAAAAAAACACAGATTTTATAAAGGAACAACAAGATGAACAACATGTACGTTTCATGAAGGTTGTTATATAGCTTTAATAAGGTTTGGATAAATTTTCGGATTTTTTTTTTTTTTTGGGGGGGGGGGTGAAACATATATAAGCGTTTTTTGGGGACTGAAATGACCTTAAAATATATAAAAACAATTCCTACCAAAAACCGATGACTTCATATCAACCAATGATTTTCTTGTAGGAATCGAAAGGAATAGAAACTAAAAAAATCACTGTCCGCCAACTTATTCCCGACATATTATAAACACGATAAAAAACGGATAACACTGGATAAAAAAAAAATGTAAAAATGATGTCTCTGTTGCATTACTTTTGACAATACAAAAGAGTGCGGGGGGATAGCGTGGGGGGGATGGTGACGTCGTATATCACGTGGTATTGAATCCATGGGGTGGGGGGATACACGGCATCCTATTCGTCACGTGATAAATCCCGGTCGTTCTTTAATGGAGCTGAATCTGCAAGTGTAGTAATAACCGTAAATTTTATGAAAAGAGACAATAAAAAAGGAAAAGTTTGATGAATGCTTTGGAATTGACGATATTTTGTTATTTTTTTGCGTGTTTATTTCTTTATTCTCGGGGGGGATGTCGATTTATTCTATCGCCCTGGCGTCAAACATTTTTTGGCGGGAAAAAAGTAAGTGTTTTATGTTTCAGATAACGCTTATGGTGTTTGCTATCTTTATTCACTGGTTTTTTGGTTTTGGGAGAAATTTGGAATATTTCGGGATGGTTTAAATGGGATTGTGGGATGATTTATTTTCGTGCAATTATGTGCATTTGGTTGTTTAAAGCACTTTAGTATATTAGTATATATAAATATATGTATTTTATTGCCTGGAAACGACATGTTATCATAGAATACGCAAATCAAAAGTACAATCTTAAGTGCACGTTTAGTAAATATTGAAATGTGTTTCACTGCTAAAACGACGTTGAAGATATAAGGTTCATAGTTTTTAAACAATAAAATCATATTTAAAAAAAAAAAAAAGGAAAACCGACAATAAAAGAAAAATGCATTAAAAAGTAAAAAAAAAAATATTTTTTAATATTACGAACAAGTTGAAAACAATTAATTATTTAATATCAATTTTATTCGTATTACAAGTTTTTGAAGTTGATGTCAGTTTACAAAAACCATACACAAATTTTGACGCCAATTTCAAAACTTTGAAATAAGTATAAAATTAATTATAAATATTTCCATATTGTGAACTTGTTCGTAAAAAGTATTTTGTACGTTTTAGAGCATTTCTCTTCAAATCGCTCTTCCTTTTAACCGATTAAACAGCCCGCCAACCAAATCTCCAAAATAAAATCGCCAGAAACTTTAAGGGGGTCCGATACCTTCGACATTTTTTTTTTATTTTTATACTTGTACAATCCAATTTTTTTTCTCTTTCTAAATATGCATAAAAAACCATTTTAAGACGCTCAATTTTTTTTCAATTGCACATTTATTTTTAAATTAAAATTTTAGTAAATTTTTTAACAATTTTAAAATTCCTACTCCTTTTTTGTTTTTCAATATTTTGAAGCAATTTTTTTTATTTAAGATCTTGAATAATATATAAATATATGTATGCATTCAAATTTTGATTCAGATACATCACTTTAAAAAAATAAAATATATTAGAAATTTTTGAAAAAAAATAAAATTCCATTTTAAGTGGTTTTAAAAAACAAATTATGGTAAAAATAGGAAATCTGAATGCATACATCTATTTAAAATATATTTATCTTGCTATACATACAAAAATTATGATTTTAAGTATAATAGTAAAAAAGCCTTAGCATTTTTAGTGTTCATTAAATTTCAAAACCACGAACAGAGATATTTGCTTTTAAAGTTTACATATGATACAACTATGTTATAGGAACACATCATTAAAACATTCATAGCTAAAAAAGTAATAGGAATTTTTTGAAGCAATTTTTTGTGAGTTATTAAGATAAGTTTGAATATTATTTTTTAAATATAAAAAAAAAATGACTTTTTTTGCGAATTTTGGGTATCGGACCCCCTTAAATTAAAACCGCCAAATCACGCGCCAAGGCGAGAGGTTATCAATTCGACTGTTATGTATTTTTTCAAAAAGATTACTTTATTTCATATATGCTTATTGCGGGGTAATTAAATAATAAATAATTAAATTTTTTCAACTCATTCGTAAAATTAAAAATTATATTTTACTTTTTTGCGCATTGTCCTTAAAGTTGGTATTCATTTTTTATTATTTAATACCCTAGAAAATTAGTGTATTATCACTAATATGATTCATTTTTGCTATGATTGGGTTGTGATTTATATCGAAATAGAGATGCATTGGCGATTAAAATTTATTTTTATCACTCGCCAAATGACAAGGACAATTTACTACGATATTTTTAACGTTTGACAGTCCCCTATGCTTGGGAAAAGTTTTGTCGAACGACAAAGAACGGTATTTGCAATCCTCCGCTTACGAGTTCTCTGCACTCGCAAGACGAGATTTGAGCCTACAACCCTGCATTTATGAAAAAAGGAGAGAGTCGTTTTAAAACTTCATGAAATTTTTTCTATAATTTTTTTTTTTTTAAATATTTATTTGGATCTATTTAAAACAAATCACATCAGACTTGGACAAAAACTAAACACATAGCGATCGAAAATGAGTATAAATAATTTATGTTGATGCGCATGATTACAAAAACCGCTTTCCGCCAATTAACTTTAAACTTATTACACACTAGCAATATGGCCCGGCGTTTCTCGTGGTCACTTTGCACAGTAAGAGCTGAGCGATTTTGTCTTGTCAGCGTAGCCATCGCATATCACTTTCTGTGCACTGTGAAAAATAAACTTTATCAAAATCCAGATTTACTTTGAATATTACCCAGATTTACTTTGAGTATTTTTTGAAATACCTAAATATATTTTTATGTTCACAACTTTACATGCTATTGCGACTACTATTTAAACTGATGTTTTTGTAAAAATTTCTTTTTGTGAAATAAAAATTCCTAAATTTTTTTTAAATTGCATATTTTTTGTATAAAAATTAACTATTTAGTAACAATAAACCCTTGTAGAAAAATTTCACATTCATTAGTTTTATTATTGGCGACGCAATAATATATCAAAGAAAAAATATTGCATTCTTCCAAATCGAAATAATGTATCGTATTTGTTGAAGTTTTTTTTTGTGACAATTGGCGACCGAAGTCTATATATCCGTTTTTCAACATAATTTCATGTTGGTCAATACTTACGGAAAATATTTCTTATAAAAATTAATTATCAATTATTCATTTTTGAATTCCAATATCTTTTTGAGGTGAAAATTTAAAAATAAGCTACATGGAGGTATAAATATAGAAAACCTTAAGTTAAACTTTTTGGGTAGCCCATTTTAACACCATAGTAATATTCCACTCCGTAACAAATAGCAATCTTGTCATAAAGTTAAGTTGTTCGGAAAATGAATACACATGGCGTCAGTCGAAAGAGCTGGTTTATCTTCCTCCTTCGGTTGGCGAGGTTTTTGTTAATGACGTTAATTTGTTATTTAGACACTAATTTCGCCATTGTGATGATATTTTTTAAATATAAGACCTCTATTTTAGCTCATTTTGCAACATTTTTATTCATTTGGCGACATTTTTAATTCATTTGGTAATATTTGGCGACATTTTTAATCCATTTGGCGACATTTTTAATTCATTTTGAACATTTTTAATTCATTTAGCGACATTTAAAAATTTATATGGCAACATTTGGCGACATTTTTATTTATTTGGCAATATTTGGCGACATTTTTAAATTCATTTGGAAACATTTGATAACATTTTTAATATATTTGGCAATATTTGGCGACATTTTTAATTCGTTTGGCGACATTTTTAAATCATTTGGCGACATTTACTTATCAGCCAATCAAAATGAATCGTTTATTCCAGTGATTCCAGTAAGGTGATTTTTAACAAAAATATTATGAAGGGAAGATCGAGATGTAAATTTCCCATAGGAATAATGTTAGTAAAATGGAAAAAAGTTCTATAACTTTTGAATGGTTGCAGATATCCACATGAAACAAAGTGCAGATTTTAAACTAAGAAAATATTGTTCAAAAGGTGCAAGTTTCATAAAAATCCGTGCAGTAGTTTTTGAGTTAAATCCGGACAAACAGACAGACAGACAGACAAAAAAATTTTAAATATGATTTTCTGAATCAGTGTATCCTAATTCGTGTAGAAAACTCAAAATGAGGGGTTTTGTTCGATTCCACAGACAGACACTCTATTCTTATATATAAGTATTGATATTCACTTACCAAATAATCATACACTAACCTCAAAAAATATTTTTAGCAGACACATATTTGATAAAAAATAATATATCATTAAAATAATTTCCAAAATTTAAAATTTTGATTTCTTAAAAATGCTTTTCGATATATATATATATATATATATATATATATATATATATATATATATATATATATATATATATATAATCAGAAAGTTGACCGAATTCTTCACAGTGACGCCATTTGATTGTTTTAGTAAGCAATCACTTCTGCTAATTAAGGGATTGGATGAGGTGGTCTTTCCAAATCTCATGTAGACACTGAACTTCCTCTAATTTTGAAGGTCAAGTGAGAAAATTTATATTAATTTTATCATATTGACAATAATTTCGCCATTTTGCTAATATTTTTCAATATATATGACCAAATTTTAGTTCGTTTGGCGACATTTGTAATCATTTTACGACATTGTGTATTCACTAGTCTACATTTTTACCCTTTTGTTCGTAATTTAAACCCATTTGGTGACACTTATATTCATCTAGCGACATTTTGGCAGGTGTATTGTCGATATTTCCACATCATCCAATCAGAATGCATCGGTTATCCATCCTCATCTGCTACCTATTTAAGATACGTTGCATTCTTACCATGTAAAAAATTCCATTATTGTATTACTTACTATAAATAGGTTTTATTAAGAAGTCAATTGGATTAAACGAGTTAAAGGGTAGGGCTATTTGTTCGAAATTTCATGTAGACGATGACCTTCACCTGTGACGGTCAAGGTCAAGTGTGCAAAATTTTATCAAGATTGGAATAAAACTGTAGATTTGTATAAAGTACACAATCATATACGAAAACATTCTTCTATATACATATGTAGATTTTTATTAAGGAGAATCGACCAGAGTTAATACAAAACAATGTCACCGAAAGAATTAGAGCTTGAGTTGTTCGCATGTGGATTCAGTGCTGCAAGACAAAATACCACACACACACTTACAAAGAGATTCAAAGTGTAGTAGGATTCTTCTAAATGTTTTATTTGTGTATATTTATTTTTATCAGAGAAGAACTTTGTCATATAGAAATGCGATTTTACTCGTATAATAGGAATTAAAAGCAATAACTTTGGCAAATAAGTCCTTATTTTTACTACTCTTTACTACTCAATATAAAGTAATGAAAAATGAAGAGTTGATTTCGATTTAAAAGACAGTTTTCACTGCTTTTAAGTTATGTTTCTATTAAATTCTTTAATGTGGCAGTGAAGAAAATAACATTAAAGAACGAATAGTCGAATTCAGAACGAATTTGATTTCAATACTAGGAAAACAAAAAAAATTAAATCGAGTATTTCAATGGGAAGACATTTTAGAAAGAGAACTTTGCAAATATTTAACTTAAAATTGGTTTGATTAATAACGCACTAGAGCTGCACAGTGGACTATTGGCGACGGTTCGGGAATTATCTCGAAGGAAAGACCCGGGAACGATGCCTTATATTTTTGAACTATGGTCAGATGACGACGACAACACATGAGCTGGCACCGACAGAACCTCAATAAGAGTCAGAGCATTGAACCCCGATCATATTTATCGTGCTCCAGTACCTTATACACGTCAGTTGCTCCGGACGACTTTTTAGTATTTTTGTAGCGAAGCTGGAAACCCTCCGATAGTAAGTTCACTACTTGTTTAATATTCTTTGTCAAGTCCACCGCGCGGCTCGAACTATTAATCTTCTAATTACTTTAGAATAATGGTACATTGGTACATAATGGAGGTACATAATAATAATGGTACGTAATGGAGGTACATTTAACTTTAGAATAATTCTGTAATACGAATTATATTCATTTCATGTATCGGAAATTTTGTGCCTCCAGTGGCCCAGTGGATAAAGGCGTTCAGCTAGTAATCAGAGGATTGGTAGTTCGAAACCGTGCGATGGATTTGACAAAGCAAAGTAGAAAAGTAGTTATCTTGCGATCGGAGGGTTGCATCTTTACTACCAAAATACTAGAAAGTCGTCCAGAGCAGTCAACAAATTATTCTGGCGTGTATACGGGACTGGTGCACGATAAATATGATGGGGTCCAATGTCCTGACGCCTATTGCGGTTGCGTCGGAAGCCAGCTCAGGTGTTGTCCTCGTTATTTGACCATGATATAAAAAATACGAGGCATCGTTCCCGGGTCTTTTCTTTGAGATGGGCCCCGAACCGTCTTTAATTGCCCACTGTGCAGCTCTATTGCGACATTAATTAACCAAACCAAACCAAGCATTGCAAATTTCCCGCACGGTGTCTATTAATGTACAAAAGGTTCGCCTCATCTCTCAAGATACCCGAATCCACCAAAGCCTCCGTGGCCGAGTGGATTAAGGAATCAGCTGGGAATCCAAAGGGTCCCCGGTTCGAAACTTTGCGGACTAGACTGAAGAATAGTAAAAAGTAGTGATATTGCAATCAGAGGGTTACCAACTTCGCTACCAAAAGTATAAAATGTCGTCCAGAACATGCACAAAAAATTAAAGGTACATGATACATCTGATCGGAGTCCAAAGTCCCGGCATCTATTGAAGGCGTTGGGTGCCAGCTCTGGTGTTGTCCTCGTCATCTGACCATGATTTAAATAATACGAGGCATCGTTCCCGGGCCTTTTCTTCGAAATGTACCCTGAACCTTCTTCAATCGCCAACTGTGCAGCTCTAGTGTGACGTACGTTAACCAAACCAAACCAAGAATCGGAAATTTCTCACACGGTGTCTATTAATGTACAAAAGGTTCGCCTGATCTCTCAAGGTACCCGAATCCACCAAGGCCTCCGTGGCCGAGTGGATTATGGCGTCAGCTGGGAATCCAAAGGGTCCCCGGTTCGAAACTTTGCGCGGACTAGACTAAAGAATAGTAAAAAGTAGTGATATTACAATCGGAGGGTTACCAACCCCTCTACCAAAATACTTGAATTTCGTCCAGAACATCCACAAAAATTAACGGCGTGTATACGGGACTGGTGCATGATACATCTGATCGGGTTCCAAAGTCCCGACGTCTATTGCAGGCGTTGAGTGCCAGTTCAGGTGTTGCCCTCGCCATTTGACCATGGTTCAAAAATACGAGGCATCGTTCCCGGGTCTTTCCTTCGAGATAGGCTCCAAACCGTCTTCAATTGCCCACTTTGCAGCTCTATTGCGACGTTAATTAACTAAACCAAACCAAGCATTGCAAATTTCCCACACGGTGTCTATTAATGTACAAAAGGTTCGCCTCATCTCTCAAGATACCCGAATACACCAAAGCCTCCGTGGCCGAGTGGATTAAGGCATCAGCTGGGAATCCAAAGGGTCCCCGGTTCGAAACTTTGCGCGGACTAGACTGAAGAATAGTAAAAAGTAGTGATATTGCAATCGGAGGGTTACCAACTTCGCTACCAAAAGTATAAAATGTCGTCCAGAACGTGCACAAAAAATTAACGGCGTGTATACGGGACTGGTGCACGATACATCTGATCGGGTTCCAAAGTCCCGACGTCTATTTAAGGCGTTGGGTGCCAGTTCAGGTGATGTCCTCATCATCTGACCATGATTTAAATAATACGATGCATCGTTCCCTTGTCTTTTCTTCGAGATGGGCCCCAAACCGTCGCCAATAGCCCACTGTGCAGCTCTATTGTTACGTTTATTAACAAAACCAAGCATCGGAAATTTCCCACACGATTTCTATTAATGTACAAAAGGTTCATTTCATCTCCCAAGGTACCCGGATCCACCACTTGCTACGTCACTGCCAACTTACAAGGTAAGTTTTTTGGTTTGGTTTGGTTTTGGTTAATTAACGTCGCACTAGAGCTGCACAGTGGGCTATTGGCGACGGTTCGGGGTCAATCTCGAAGGAAAGACCCGGGAACACATACACATTCACACACACACACATTCATACACACATTCATACATGCACCTCGTTATTTTAGAACCATGGTCAGATGACGAGGAAACACCTGAACTGGCACCCAACGCCTTCAATAGACGTCGGGACTTTGGACCCCGATCAGATTTATCGTGCACCAGTCCCGTATACACGCCAGTATAATTTGTTGGATATTCTGGACGACTTTCTAGTAATTTTTGTAGTGATGCTGGCAACTCTCCGATCGCAAGATCACTACTTTTTTACTCTTACAAGGTAAGATAAAAGACACCAATACACCTTTCGCTAAAAATGCAACACGTGTCTTAACAAAACATACAAGACTAAGAAGAAATGAAGCAAAAAATACATAAAATAACAAGGTCTGGGTAAAGAAGAAAAAAAAACAAAAAGAAAAAGATATAGAAAAGCCAAAGGGGAAGTAAAACCGATGAATCGGCGTTATTGTTAGTTTTGCTCTCATAGGGTTGTCATTTTCTTTTCTAACCGGATGTGATCGGTAGCATAGTGCACTTCCGGAAATTACGGGGTTGGCTTGACGTCTGCTCACTTTTCTCCACTTGATCGATCTTTTTCTGAGGGTTTGGCGAGCATCGGGAATTGATTTTGGCGAGGCTGCCTGATTGGCTGAATTCGATATTACTTGTTGGGGCAGGGAAAAAAAAAGTTTCGGGAATTTATCATTGTTGGCGTTCGTAATGCAACAGTTTGATGGATTGGCGTAGGTATCGTCAATATGTGTATATTAAGAATGTTTGTTTAAATTAAAATAAAATATATGGAGATAAGCATAATTGAATTTGAAACAAATAATGTATTTTTATAATATATTCATATATTTATTAATATAAGAAGTTCGTTCTTCACACATGGATTAAATAAAACGATATACTAAAAAAAATAGTAAAACAATTATTCTCTAAACCAAGGTCTAACAATGCATATTTTAATTTAGATTTTCACCTCCTAATTTTTTTTAATATTTTCAATTTTAAAATGTAACCATTATTAGTGTGTAATGAAGCATAACTTAAAAATGAGTTAAAGCGTATTATTATAATGTTTACTCATTTTATACTAAAGAAATAGTTTGTAAATATTTAATATGATAAACATATATTCATAATTTATTTTAAAGTATTTTATAGTTGCCAACATCTTATGATTTTATAAGGAATTTAATTATATTTAATTTTAAATATACATTTAAAAAATAGCTTCTAAAACAGTTATAAATTCATTAAAAAATCAACGGAATTTTAAAATTCTGAGTCTTAGGTGCACATCTAAATGATAAATAGTTGTTATATATATATTTTTAGTCTTTGATCTGAAGAAGAAGTAGATTTTTTGTGTGCCACAGACACACGGCTAGACACTTTTTTAAAAATAAATATTTGTTTGCGATGGTTGAAAAAGTTAGGAAGTTGAAAGTTATTCTTCCTTTCTTTCTCTCTTTCTATCAAGCTACGCTCTCTCTCTCTTTCTTTCTCTCTTTCTCTCTTACTGTCGTTCTCCCTATCTTTCTTTATATCTTTCTCTATCACTCTCTTTCTCCCTATCTTTCTTTATCTCTTTCTCTCTGCCTCACATTCTTTTTCTTTTTCTCTCTTTCTCCCTCTCTTTCATTATCTCTTTCTCACTCACTCTCTTTCTCCCTCTCTTTCTTTACCTCTTTCTCTCTCACTTTCTTTCTACCTCTCTTCCTTCATCTTTTTCTATATCTCTATCTTTCTCCCTCTCTTTATCTCTATATCTCCTTCTCCCTCTCTTTCTTTATATTTTTCTCTATCACTCTCTTTTCCCCTCTCTTTCTTTATCTCTTTCTCTATCACTCTTTTTCTCCCTCTCTCTTTAACAACGTAATGAAATCGGTAACTCAATTTACTTAGCACTTGAGCTGCACAATGGCGACAGTTTGGAGTCCCTAAGTTGGTTAAATTTTAGTAATTAAGGAACCGATAGTTCTGGTTTTTAAAACAATCCACAGAAAGAGTTGTGTAATATTTTGGAGCACCTGTATATGTGTAATTAAATAATTCATCATTAATGTTATCTATACTTTGCTTTGTAGCGTGCGATTGGCGACATTTAAGTTGCTCACTTCCCAGCAAAGGAAGCCAATATCAATATTCTTACAACCATACCGCACAAGACCGCCGTGAATAGGGCGAACCTATATTTGCAAAAAAAAAAGTCTCAGAATGTGGATTTCGGAACCAAAAGATCACCCAAACAAAGAGAGAGCACAACATATAGAGTTTGGGGTGGAAAAATCTCGAACGACAACAATGGGAATTCCAGCCAGAAAAAGGGACGCCAAATTCTCGTTTTTACAGAAAACGAAAATAAACGGAGTCGGAGGTGTGCTGAGGAAAATACAGCGCCAAAAAAGAAACGAAAATAGAATAAGATTGTTGAATGGAGGAGTGTGAGAATGATTTTTTTTTCTTTTTGTCTGGATATTTCTAGAGATTTTCTATAACTTTCTTAATTCTTAAATAGCAATATTGCAGTGGCTTGGATAACGTTTTGAAATGTCAGAAATTGAAATATAAATGTTTGTTAGTAGTAACTGTTTATATTATTTTAACTAAATTTAAATTATGGTTATACACTGTAAAGAATTTACTTAAAAATGAGTACCTGAACATATTCGTTTTTCTTTTTATACAATTATTGCATCATAAATGAGCGATGACGTACTTGAATTTAAGTAACAGTACTTTCTCAAATAAGAGCAGTGGGATTTAATATTGCTTTTTTCAGTTTCTGTTCACACCATTTTAGCAAAGCAATCTGACAAACATAAAATAGCTGTTCAGAAGATGGTCTTCCACATTATTTCAATTCAATTGCGTAAATGGAAACTGAGTTATTACAACTCAATTATCTTATTTCCCATTCTTTTGGCACACCTTTTTAACATTTATTACGTTTATAACTTCTTAATGTCGTCCTACTAGTACAACGGATAAGAACGGATAAGGCACTAGACTGCAGTGCCTGAAGATCTGGGTTAGATTCCCGGTAAGTCTTGGTTGTAATTGTTGACATTTATTGAAAGTGGTTTATGAAGGCAAGGAACTGCTCCTTTTAATCTTTTTACAAATTTTACTCATTTTTTTATTACATGTCTTTTTCAAAAATGAAACGTTTGTATTCGGAGGTATGATAAATATCGAATGTACTGAAAAATGAGTAAAATTTACTTATTTTTGAGTACCTTTTTTAAACAGTATAATATCAAATAACTTTATTATTTTTCTTTTAGTTACTAGGAGTTTTCATTTCCCCATCGTTTATTCTCTGCTCCGCCTTACCCCCCGCCCCCACCGGGGGATCTTGCTGCGTGAAAACATTTTTTCTCATACGAACCATTTCTAGGAAAAACAATAAGCATTTTTTAAAAATACATTGAAAACATTAAAAAAATCACACTATTTTTTCTAACTTATTATTAGAAAAGACAATTTATGTAGCTACTATAACTAAACAAATATAATGTGTAGTGTATTATGTAATTAAAAAACATAATATGTAGTGTATTATGTAATTAATAAACATTATGTGTAGTGTATTATGTTGTTAAAAAACATAATGTATAATATAGTGTATTAGTTTATACCTATGTAAGGGTTACTTCATATACCCGATACTCTGAATTGGGATGAAGTTATTACTTTCACCTGATCGGTAGAGTATCGGCGTAATGTCTTCAGTTCGATTCCAAGTGACAGTCAAAAATTACATAACACTACACTACAAATTAAATATAAGGAGAATAAGTTTTTGAATTATTTTTATATGCTAGTAAAAGGTTAGAATAACTAACTAAATATAAACATAAAGAAGCAAATTAAAATTTGATAAAAAATATTTTTTATTCTCAACATTTTTATTGAACGGATACACTTTTACCATAAATGTAAATTTACTGTGTTAATTAACTTTTATACATTCACGATGCTAAGAATTGATATAAATATTTTTTTCTCACATTTAACAAATTACGCAATCTCATGAAAAAGCAATAACATGTTCCGAATGCAACATATCGTATGTCATATATTCGATTACAAGAAACCCATTTTTACCCGTGCTTTGTTTCCATTCAACAACAGTCCATTCAATAAATTAAATTAAGCACAGCAAATTCACCTTCAGATGCTCGAGCAATCCCATTTTTAAGCTAGGCAATTAATTCCCCATAACATTCCCTATCCCAATCGGACAGGGATAATAACTCTCGAACGGGCTATATTTTCCCTTTTTTCATTGCTACGCGCACAATCGGGCATTCTATTCGAAATGGGACAAGCAAATGGGGTTGAAAAACAGTGCACTAAATGCAACAAATATTGCAAAAAAAACGAACGAAAACATTCCTTTTCATTTGTTTCTTCGATTGAAAATGCTTACTTAATAAACATGGAAGACTAGGGAGGGAGTATGTTGATGCGAAGCGGAAGCGAAGTCGTACGCTTAAAATGCGCATATTTATTAGCTTTTCCCTTTGCGCTGTTATTTTATTTTGGGGATTTTGTGTTGTTTCTGCTGCTATCACTCTGTATCTTTTCCCTTGTCGTAGGGAATTTCGTTTTGTGTTTTCTTCGCATAAGATGCAAAGTGTAAGTACTTGTCAGAATGTGTTTGTCGTTAATATGCGTCTGATTTTCGACGAAATTTGGAGACTTGCTGAATGTTTTTTTTTAATTTATGGTTATTGTAGGGTGTTTTTATTTATGTGTGAAGCATTTATTCTCTAAAATTAAATTTTTTATTTTAAAATAAATTAAATTACATTCGTTGTAAAAAGCATTTAAAAGTTTCCTTCATACATTAATGTTTTATTTGCCCTTTAAAGTTAAAATTGAACAATGAACTTTTTAAACCAATTCTTGGAACAATGAACAGACCAAGAATGGCTTATATTTAGGGCAACGTCAGTTTTTTTAACTAAAGAGACAAAGTACCATCTAAACTTTTTTTATTTTCGACTTTTTTAATAAAAGTTTTAATGCATATTATTTACATTTATGTAACAAAACAATATTTCAAACAAAAATTCTATAATTTTTTTTAATGTAAACTTTTAAGTTTTTTAAACATTTGTGTTAAACGCTATATTTTTTCGTTAAAACTTTTTCTCTGATCCTTTAGGCTGTAATACATAAGAGTTGGCATTAAAATGTTGTATACTACATGTATTTGATTTTTATTTATCTTTAAATTTTATTGAAATATAAAAAGTTTGAAACAATTTTGAAAATATATATAGAATATTTTAGAACAAATTTTGTAGAATGATAAATATTAGCTTAATAACAATTGTTCTAAGTGCATTGGTTAATACTACTTAATTCTATCATTATAAGAAAACTATTCAGCGAAATGCAAATAGGACTGCAGAAGTATTGCTTGAATTTTTTAACAGTAGTTCAAAACAATATTATCGTCGTAACTATTTCAGATATTTTTTTCTTTGTTTTAGAGAGCTATAATATTATATTAAACTTGTAAAAAAGTGGAGTAAAATATTAAATAGGACCTTATTTCATGTTGATATATTGATTTATTAGTAAATGATTTTTTTTAATAATGTCATGTTCAAAATCAACAACAACAAACTAAGATCTAGGTTTAGTAATTCAAAAACTCTTTATAAGTTAAATATTAAATTTACCATTGTATTTAACAACTGCATGTCATGGCAGTAGTAATTTTAATTACAACCTCCTATTTGCTATTGTAAATAGGAGGTTGTAATTACAATGACTACTGTCATGACATGCAGTTGTTAAATACAATGGTAAATTTCAGATTTTACTTACAAAGAGTAAAGTATCTATACCTAATCTATGAAAATTAGAAATTGTCTGTATCGTGCTAGTAAAATGCCAGAGACCCAATAAAAAAACGATATTATTTTTAATGAGACCTGTATTAAACATTTGTGAAACGTTCTTGAAATATATATGTTGTTCCAAATACCATTGTAAAACATGCATCTTTTTTTTAAGTTTTAAATTTGCTTCCATAAAACTTTTCAATCTGCATATAAAACATATTTCAATGTTAAATTTCAGCAAAAAACCTTCAATTCCATAACCATCATGAAGGTTTTTTGCGGATTTTTTTTTTGGCTGGTGTAATATATAAAAAGGTTGCTAATAGAGGCTAATAGAGTTATACGATCATGTAGATATGAAATTTTTTAAATGTATTTTCCAATGCAGGCTGTAAATAAACATACATTACAAGTGTGATGGTCACTTGAAATACCTAATAGTTTTTCTCGGGCTCAATTAATTACTTTAGCTGAACACTTTTATTATTGACATAGCATGTACAAGGTCCCCGCTTCAATTCCTAGCGTCCACCAAAACGCACAGAGCTGCAGCGGTAATCAGGACTGAACACAACTTCTTCCATCGCAGTTTTCATAGCAACATACATTTCTTCACTAACGTGATACACTTCTGTTCATTCATTCATTTCCTGACTGAGAAGGGGTTACTGTGGTGGTCACTTCAAATATCCGATACTTTTTTCTCTCGAACTAGAGTAGTTATTTAGATTGACTGTAAGTATCTTAGAATCAAGCGCAGCATCCCAAGTTCAATTCCAGATTCTGTCAAACGAACAGTGCTACATAATAATTAAAGATACGCTATTAGAAATAAAATATAGCCAATCACGTTAACTCCATTGTTATGCAAACTAACAATCCATTTAACCGATTATTCGATCATCCGCACCCTACCCCACCCAAGTGAATCAAATAAAGCAATCCGCTGAAGTTATATATGCACACATAATCCGGAAAGAAAATTTCCAGCAGCAGGAATTTGACTCGTAAATTCTCCTTAACGGCCTAATAAAGCAGACGATAAAGGGGTGTACGGAATGACCCCTTGACGTCACAGGGTCGGTCGTCACTGTGAAATATACGTGCTCCGAATGCAGGGGTCGGTGTGCTTTATGACTCTAACTGTTGCCCGCGCGGTGTGTTTGACGGGCGGAAAAGAGGGTGGGGGGGATACAGATGTGCTACTGCTGGCTTTATTTATTTATAAGTTAGGAGAAAGGGTTAGACAGGATTGAGTTGTAAGAAAATAAAGAATAAAATTGGGTTATTTTAGAATTTTGAAATATATTTTTAAATTATAATTGATATATCAATGAATTATATGATATCAAGTTGATCGTCTAATATTTATATAGAAAATTATAAAAATATAATAAAATTAAGGGGTTATAGGGCATACTTTACTTTTTTCTTAATTTTCTTAAATTTCATGACATGTTTGTTTACATATGTGTGTAAAGCATATTAACGTAATAACATGTTCAAACATTTATAAAAATTATTTTTTTTAAATAAAATTTACAAAATAGTGAGCTTTTAATTTTTGATGTTGGTCAAAAATTTATATTCAGAAAAACAATAATCTTTATAAACAAAAGAATATATTTATTAACAAACAATTTTTACAAATTATAGTTATTGAAAAAAATTTTCTTCAAATAATTGAAAAAAAAACATATTTACTCTTATTTATCAATTTATTGTTTAAAAATACTTAAAAAAACTCCAAAGAGAAATTGGAGTAGTATGTTTGAAAATATACAGTAGAAACATTGGTGGTGTTTGTTTAAATAGATCTGATGCAATATAATGTTTCAATAAATTGATTCAATATATAGATTCAATATATTGATTCAATATATTGATTCAATATATAGATTCAATATATAGATTCAATATATTGATTCAATATATAGATTTAATATATAGATTCAATATATTAATTCTTAAAAATTAATTAGTTGTACGTAACCCATAACATAAATATAAGTTTTGTGTCGTTTGATTCAAAATAAAATTAACTATTTTTAGCAAAATAAAGTATTTTTATATATTTCTGATGGTTTTGTGTCCCATACCCATTTAATATTTTTGATTTATGCAGTCTTTTACAAATTATATGCCGTCAACCTATTCTTCACCAAACAAGCTTACGGGCTTATTCACATCTTTAAAATGTAATTGTTTTGCTACAAAAAGTTCATCACATGTTCACTATAACGGCTCGAGGTATTTCAGCAATAGAGTATGGAGATAGTATAATAATTTGGAATATGTATACTTTGGAAGGGAGAAGGGTTAAGGGAGATTTGATTCAACTAATCAAATTTATTAAACAGGGGGATACCGAGGTTTTGTATTTTAATATGAGTGATAGAACGAGTAGTTACGGATTAAATTAACCAAATATAAATAAAGCTCTGATATAAGATGGTAGTCTTGCCATTTCTGATTTCTAATATATTCAAAACAATTAAATGATTAAACTTTATATTTAATATGATGGGCTACCTTAACATCATATAAGCATTTGAAAAAAGTGAACAATATTTACAAAAAGTGAAAAATATTTGCAAAAGTGAACAATATTTGCAAAAAGTGAAAAATATTTCCAAAAAGTTATCAATAGTTGCAAAAAGTGAACAATATTTGCAAAATTCCTATTACAGTTACTGCTATCGATCATCAATAAACCTAATGTGTTGTTATGTACACTAAATAACGTCAGATTGCTGCAATAGGACCATCCATTCAAAAAATCTTTAAATAGTAAAACCTATTTCATACAAAAAAAAACATTTCTAGGACCTTTCCTAGGAAATCGTTCCCCAATAACGATCCTACGACGTTACGACGACGTCGAACCGACATCAAATTTCCGACTCTTGCGGTTTAAACCAGATTAAAGCAGGGGAAGCCATCTTTAGCGCCGAATCAGGAGGACCGATTCAATCAGATTGCGGATTTGGAAAGGAGGGAAGGGAGGGGGGCTACGGAATAATTCCGATCACCCCCTCCCCCTTTTCGAACTTTAATTTCAATCCATCGCTAAAGCCCCGTCTTCCGAATACCAAGTGCAGTTACAGTTAACGGGATGGTTAGGTGGGAGGGGGGGGGGGGGGCGGCTCACTGTAATTATCGTAATGTAATGGTGGAATGGGTTGGGGGGGGGAGGGGGGGTCATCGGACAAAAGGTCTTCTGGTATACGAGGCACGTTGTTTGAAGGCTTTCCTCGTGTTGGAAATCGTCTGCGATTGGGCTTCGTAAGTGGGTTTAGGCAGAATTGGATTTCGTTTATGTTACGCCGATGACGCTTTCTGGTAAAGGATTTTGATGGTTTCTCCTGTTGATGAGGTTTGGACAGAGACACTAATATTGATATGGGAATGTCGAAGATGTTAGGGAAGTGATAACGTTATTATTTTTATCTTTTTAGTTTCTGTATACAGTAATTTGTGCTTAAGTTTTATATTTTTGGGTCAAGAATTTCGATTTTTTGGTTTTACAACATGTGTATTTCTTTAACTTTCGGAATTTGGTAAGGTTACACCACATCTGCAAAAATGGGAAACATATATTTTACGAAAGATTCTGACAAACCGAGTTGCACAAAATGTTATCCTTCACACAAATTTATGAATAAGTTTAAATGAAACACTTTGTCTGATTTTTGAAAAGCAAATCGGAATTTTTTTTATCACCTACAAAGATTTGATGCGACTACATTTCATATTACTTTAATAGAACATTTATTAGAGAACATCGTTACCCAAAAAGTATGTATTTTTTTTTATTGTTTTTAGCCTAATGTTAGCCTAATTTTTATTGACCAAGACAAATATTTGTCAGTTGGGCTATTTGTTACACAATAGTTCCCCCCAAGGGCTTAACAAGATGTTTCAATCCTGATATCTCATGTAGATTCATGTATAAAAATGCAAAAAAAATTACAATTCATGTCAAACATTGAACTCTGATGAGCACGTGACCTCTCCAGAAGCGTGGGATCCTGTTGTCGCATACCCAATCAGGGGTCGCATACCCCTGATTGGATCACAGTGGCACCATAATTCTTTTAAAATATAGTTATGTTTAATATTTTATATTTCTGCTTGCATATTGTTTTTTTTTAAATTTTAATTTGCATATTACATCACTTAAATCAACTTCAAATTGCCCACAGAACTACCTTATTTTGTTAATCTAAAACACATTTTATCCCACTGTAAAAAAAATTACAAATATTGGAATATGTACAAGAATCCTCCCATGGGCTCGAGTAATTACTGTAGCCCGATAGGTAAAGTATCGGTGTAGCATGCACAACGCCCCGGGTTTGATTCCGGGTAACAGTAACGCGCTACACTGGTGACTTTCGGACTGCGAATCACCGCAACCTTCGAACAATCACTTTCATCTCGATTCAACTACCACAACTTCAAGCATTGCATACGTCATAACATTTCACGGGCATCAAACATCCGTTCTTACGTCCGACTCACTGAAAGGAGTACAGCAGTAGTTACTTCGTATACCCGTTACTCCCATTTGGGTTCGAGTAATTACTTTAGCCCGATCGGTAGAGTAAATGCGTAGCATGCACAACGTCCCGGGTTCGATTCCGGATAACAGCCAAGCTCACAGCGTTGCACTTACTTTTCATTTGGGAGGCAGAGCTTTGCGCTATGTAACCAGACTTATTATTAACTTTATTATTATAGATTTTGCATAGTTATAGCTAAGTATGGGATTAACAAACAAACACTTGTAACTCCACCTCGATTCAACAACCACAAATTCAATCCCGGCCCACGGTATAACACGTCACGTGTATTAACCACTGTTCACGTGATAGCACTTCACGGGCATCAGACATTCGTTCTTACATCCGACACACTGAGAATGGATGCTGGGGTGGTCATGCCCGTTACTGTATGTATTCTGTACCCGTTACTGTACCCGTTACTGTGCACCCGTTACTGTATTACTGTATGTACTGTATGTATATGCCCGATACTGTCACATGATACAATACCATCCCTTTGACATATCATGATACACGTCCATCTCTCAACATGTTAGGAATATAAACCGAAATAAACCTCAACATCCCCGCCCAAACTCTCTTCTCATCCAAATCCCCTCATCCTCTCTAAAAAAACCAGCAGTCAACTTTTCACATAAAAATTTCATCCCCCTTCCCCTCTACCCCCTACGCTTATTAAGTTACAGGACCCGGAGTTGCCCACGGGGCCCAATCGACGACACAACCAGATGCTTTGCTTTTCTCGTTCTCCTCTCTCTTGGAAGGAGGATAAAAAATAAAGACGAGGACAAAAAGGAAGGACATAGAGCAGTGATGGAAAAGCAAAGAATGAAAATTGCGTCTCCGGGCAATGTCCGACAAGACTTGTTACGTGATCAGCACTTGCCCTCGACAGGTGATATTGCGCCCCCAAGACCCAGCAGGAGGGGAGCCTCTCAACTCGTACCCTGGCACCTGAGACTCCTTTTTGCCTCTCCCTCTCTCTTTGAAACCGAGATTGTCAGGTGTGGGGTTGTCTTTTTTGAATGGTTTATCACTTGTTTGGCGCCAGGTTGTTGGCGCCTTTCAATTTTTTTTTAATATATTTAAGTTTAAATTAATTTATGTGGGATAAGTAATCTTATAATTGAGGTCTGAAAATAATGGTATAAATTTAAATTGTTGGGTTTTTGATTCATGCGACAGTTTATGTTTAGTAAGATGGAAGTTTAAATAACAACTGAACAATTGCCTACAATGTACACATTTTTAAGTGCATCCAATGCTTACGTACAAACCCAGACCCGTGCCCTCTTTGTCCCTTCCCCGAGGGGAAGGAGCTCAGACCCATGAGTGTTTTGAATAGCACGGGCCGGGATAAAATGGTCAACCCAGCACTCGGAAAAGCCCAGCCGAGGGGGGGGGGGGGGGGGGGCATTCGATGTTTATAACAGCTCCAAATACATAAGTTTCAATTTTGACAAATATATGTACTCAAAAATGAGTACAATGTGTAAAACTAAATAAAAACAGCATATGCTTGCCTTCATAGGCTGCCTTCAAAAAGCTATTTTAATAAATATCAACAATTACAACCTATACTTACGAGGAATCGACCCCAGGTAGTCAGGCACCACAGTACAAAGCCTTATCCGTTAAACCGCCAGGGCAATAATAAGAAATTATAAACAGAATGAATATTAAAAAAAGTTGTCATTTTTAATTACCTTTCTTTAGCTGTGAAGTTTTGTATTTCGCTTCACTAATTTATCTATATTGAATTTAATTAGCCATATTTTTAAAAATGATTATTTTTAGAGTGAGAAATAATAATTAATGTGACAAAAAAGCTGTATGATATGAATAGGAAATTTCCTGCAGATATTTTTTAAGAATGTTCGTTCAAGTTTGGAAATTGCTCACACACACTTTATATATATATATATTTTTGCTTCAGCGTTATTACAATATACTTTTTCTTATGAAATAGTATATTTCAATATCAATGCGATATACCAAAGGAGTGGTAAATAGCAATTAAAAAAATTATTCAGGATATCCATTTGAAATTTTTAGCACTTTAAAACTTTGATATTTATGAGTTGAAATTATAATTAGTCACTGGTCCATGCAATTTTCTTTCTTTTGATACCTCATGTGTTACAATTTATTACATCTAAAGGGCGAAAAAAGTAACTCTACAATAGAAATAATATGTACTAGCATGCCCAAGCAATAGCCATCACATGACACCCTACCCCTTCCAACACACACACACCCATTCGTAAAAGTCAAAATATGAAAACAAGTTTAATGGTTTGCACGCATTAAAAAAAAATTGGTATTGATATTTCTGAGATGAAAGTGCGATTCGTCAGTGGTCCATAAAATTCTCTTTCTTTTAAAACCTCATGTGTAAAAGTGAGTTGCGTCCAAATAAAAGGGACTTTTACAACAGAATTAATATATATATTTAACTTATATATATTATTTATATTATATATATATATATATATATATATATATATATATATATATATATATATATATATATATATATATATATATATATATATATATATATATATATATATATATATATATATATATATATATATATATATATATATATATATACTAGCTGAAATACCCGTTCTACGCACGGGAAGGAAATAAGTTACAAAATTGATACAAATACAATATTATAGCGAAATAAATATTTTCTTAATTTCTTACCCATTAAGGGGTACCACAGTGTTAAAAGTTCCAATTTGTAACGAAATTTTATTAGAAAGGTCATGCAAGAACTGGAAAGATTAATAATATGGAGAAGTTGGCTATGCAATAACGTGGATATATGTATACCTTACTCCCGTTGATTAACATCCATATTTTAACCTTTAACTCATATATTTTTAATAATAATTATCTCCGAAAAACTTTTATTAAACAACTATGTCAACATTTGTCGTTAAGTTTCAAAAATTGGCGAGAATATGAAAAGTAAAAAAAAAAAATGATTTTAAATTCAAGATTTTCATATTTTTTCTAATGTGCGGTATAGCCTATCAATATGCAGAAGGGCGGGGGGGGGGGGGGGTCGAGGGGGAGTGGGGATGGAGAACCAGCATTTTTTTTTCGGATATCCCCCGCACTTTTTTAATATTAAACTTTTTAAAATAAAAAAAATATTCACAATCAAATTTTTTATTGCATTTCCATACTAAATTTTTTTTTAAAAAATTCGAAACCCTAACCCCTACAGGCTACTACAGACAATGGACGTAAATTTATTCACCCTCTGACACTTGCACCATGTGGGGGAGGAGTCCACAACAACAGGTTTCGATTCCGCCCACATAACTCATCGTATAGGCATACCATCATATAAAGAAAGGTAGGCCGCATCGACCAAGGCAATTATTAACCCATTCCGCCCTCTGACCTTTGTACCCCGTAACGGGAATGTCGCCCTTAACTGCAGGCGATTTCGTTCTCATTACTCCCCGGGAAATCGTGCTATTGGCGATTAATGACATACCGTCGTATAGGATAGCGAGTCGCGTCGATCAGGTCGTTTGTTAACCGATTTTTCCCTCTGATCTTTATACCGCATTAAGGGAACCCCAATCATTCTACGGGAAATCAGTCTTCGTGGATAAATGACATAACATTGAGTAGAAAGGTAGGCTGCGTCAACCAGATTGACCATTTATACTCTCTGCCACTGACATTCCTACCACATGGGGTTCAAAGTATTCATGAACCAATTATTACGGTACAGTGTGGCTTGTACCTATTGTCCAGGGCCCGATAGCTTACTTTTTCTATGTCCATTTTGTACGACTGGCCCGCCCGAAGGCATACAGCGAGATGTTTCACAGAAACTGAAGTTTCGACAACCGTGAAGGCAACCCAGCCCAACCGAGAAGACGCCGGCGAACACCCGGACCATGAACCCGAGCGAACCGTGCTGCGAACCAACATCCACGGGCGACAACGTGTTTTAAAATCTGAACTCAACTGAAAGATTTGCTACTTTGCCTTTATAACTTTATTACAGAGCTTAACAGAACTTCACTCACAGGTAGAGTGGTAACATAACTCTCGGCAGACAAAGTAATAAATAATGGATAACACAAAACTAACTGAGTGCACGGAGGCTAAATTACAAACTTTTATTTAGCGATGGGCTTCCTGTCTTGAACCTTTATATTATTCATACTGTATACTTCTCTTCAGTTTGATAATATATTTTTCGTATGGCTTGCACTTTTGGTCGTAGCATTTTTCGTTTTGTTTTCTTTTTCACAGTTAAATCCCCCCCGGTGCGACGGGCCGGTTTTTATATTATTTTTACATATATGATCATATTTTAGTTCATTTGGCGATATTTTATTAATTTGGCGAAATGTTTTATTCATTCGGTGAAATTTTAATTTATTTGGCGAAGTTTATTAATTTGGCGACAGTTTTTAGTTATTTGGCGACAGTTTTTAGTTATTTGGCGACATTTTGGCGATATTTAGTCATCAGCCAATCAGAATGCTCCTCGTACGTTACATAATATTAAAAATTTCCATTGTTTAAATTTTATATTTTGCATTGTTACATGTTCTCCATGTTAATCCTATGGAGAAGTTTCGAAAAAGGGGTTTTACAACCCCTTAAATCCGTTCGATCGGAACAAAAATAGCTTACTTTTCCTATTTAAGGTATAAGGAACAAATTTGCCAAATTTCATCTTCATAGGTATACGGGAAGTTGGAGAATTAGTGATGAGTGATGAGGGGGTTTTTCGCATTTATATATATAGATATATATATATATATATATATATATATATATATATATATATATATATATATATATATATATATATATATATATATATATATATATATATGTAAGATATTTTATAACCCGTCTCTCCACTATAAAATTATACCATGACTTTAATTAACTTCCTTTAACTTTGTATATCGCCCCTTTTCCCAGTACCAAAGCATTTACTCTCAAGAGGCAATATCCCACACTTAGATTTCGGGTGGGTCACCATTACACATGTGACTACGTTCCCTCCCAAACCACTTCAAAATCCAAACCTAAACCTATAAATGCGAACTAAAAGTAGATTAGCCAATCAGAGGTGTCCAGGGTGAATTCTTCTTCTCATAATCGCCATCTTGAAATACAGCCTTTGTTTGAGATCATCCTCCTTGAACCTATATAATAACTAACGACTGCACCCATCTAAATGATAAACACTATATATATATATATATATATATATTTATTAAATAGATAGGAGGAAGGGTTCGAATTCTCATGTGGACCTCTTGTTTTGATTTCCTTCCTCTTGTTTTGAAGGTCATGTGTGCAAAATTTATTAAAACTCGGAATAAAACGGTAAATTTGTATAGAACCGAACAAATAAACCACCCACATACACTTTATATTTTTATATATATATATATATATATATATATATATATATATATATATATATATAATATACAAATGTTACATATTCCAAAACTGTTGAGAGATTAATTTTTAAAAATATAAAAATGACTTTTCATTGCGGAATTTTAGAAAATTGGCTATATTTTTTTCAGATTTGGCGACACATTTGGCAACCCCACCGATCGTCCACTTGCGAGTGAAACCCTCCAGGGATTACCAGATTTAATCAGAGTAGAAGGACAGACCCAAGAAATTGCCTGACGGCTAAAAATCTACCAATCGGAAAAAAAAGTAGGAGGAGGTCCACAGATAAAACTGCTAGATTTAAAGAGGCTTTCCTCATTGTCACATTTCTCTGATAAATGACCAAAAACTTGTTTTCTATCTCTAAAATCCCCAATTGTTCTTTCTCTAAAATCCCCCCCCCCCCCATCCCCATTTGATCAAGTTAAAGTAAAAATAATGCCATTTCGTGTTGGAATGAGGTTTAGACTTTCATTAAGATTTGGGAATGGAGAAAAAAAAATGTTGGTGGAAAGCCCAAAGCGACAGGTGTCGGTACAGAGGAAATAAATTGTTCTTCTTTTGTGGGTGGATGGGGCCAGAATTTTTTTTTCTTCCTGCAGATTGTTGCTTGGATTGTTGAATTTAATAGTTATATAAGAATGGGAAGGATAGAATTGTAGAATAATGTAACGTTTTTGATGTTTTTTGATGATTTTTGATGTTATTGTAGGCTGTGATGGTCTTGTCGAAAAAGTTCCGAAGCTCAGTAAAGGAAAGACATGGAGGGGGGAAGGTGAATTTGAGGATATGGATGCCGCAGTCTTTTTTAACCGTGCATTACTCGCGCTCCTAAATACAAGGTTAATCGAATTGCAGGTGAGACAAATTGAAAAGATTCTTACTGGAAATATTTCACTTAATATTACACTATAAAAAATTGCTTAAAAATGAGTACATGGACGTTCTCGTTTTTCTTTGAGTACAATTGCATCGTAAATAAGCGATGGCGTACTCAAATTTAAGTAATCTTACTTTCGCAAATATGGTTTAATATCACCAATATATTAGTGTCTGTCTGTCTTCATGTATTGATGAAAGAGGACCTATGCATATTCCATTTTATTTATTTTGTTCATGACCATGATTCCATAACAACAGTAAAAATCTATATTAACTTACCATGAAATTAGTTTTGAGTTATATGCTGGGCTTTATTTCATACAATTCTCCATACAAAATGTTTTACAAAAATAAATTTCATGTATATGCTGGACGACTTTTCGTGCAATATATATATATATATATATATATATATATATATACATATATATATATATATATATATATATATATATATATATATATATATATATATACATATATATATATATATATATATATATATATATATATATATATATATATATATATATATATATATATATATATATATATATATACATATATATATATATATATATATATATATATATATATATATATATATATACATATATATATACATATATATATATATATATATATATATATATATATATATATATATATATATATATATATATATATATATATATATATATATATATATATATATATATATATATATATATATATATGTATATATATATATATATATATATATATATATATATATATATATATATATATATATATATATATATATATATATATATATATATATATATATATATATATATATATATATATATATATATATATATATATATATATATATATATATATATATATATATATATATATATATATATATATATATATATATATGTATATATATATATATATTAAACTCATTCTCAATAAAAACTATTCAAATTGCGATTTTTTAAATACTTATAGCGCTATCTGTATATTTAATTTTTCTATGTTCAACATTTTACTGTTCGTTTTACTTTTTTAACGTATCAAATATGAATTGTGGGTTGTTTGTTAAATAAGTACTTTTTTTTTAATTTATGTTACGTTTTAAAACTTTTACTATGCTAGTTTTCAGTATCTGTAGTAAAAAACCTTTTTTTTTTATTACAAAACGCTTTTAAAATTATACTTGGATCATAAAACTTTACAATTCAAATTTAACTCATGTCCATATATCGAGTATATGTGAAACTGGACTTGCATATTTTTTCTGAATACGACAATCCATTTTAAAAGTCAAGTCAGTAATTAATAATTTATAAAAGTTAATAAGGAGTCTACATTTATATTGAAAACTTAGATAGCGACAAGAGGAAATGAATATCTTTGATAGACGGTTCCCAGAGGGCACTACGAAGTTATTCTATTTTTATTGTATACTTACTGTTTTAGCTAATTAAATATATAAATAAATTATGCATTAAAATAAAAGTAATATAATACGTTAAGTGACGCCATTAGCTTTCGAAAAATACTTCTCAATAGAATCCGTTGAATATTGTATTCTCTATCTTGTTCTAAACATTTGTGTTTCATAATTTGAAAGAAAGTGGCATATCGGATAATGTTTCGAAAAATAAAAAAAGCAATATTCGTTGAGTTTCTATTAAAGATTTTATTCATGTATTAATTAAAAGTTGCACTGATACAGTTCTATCATTACTGGTTTTATTTTATTTACTAGATTTAATTTGAGTTCAAGAACATGTTTCAAGAAAGTGGCTTTCCCCATTTTAACATAGGAAGTTGGTCAGAGTATATATGAAGTAGTCCGGACTAGCGTTCATTTTTTATTGGGTGATTTGTAGAGTTGGGTTATTTCTTCTTTATCGGCTTGGTGTTGCAATTATGATCATATCTCATGAACGAAAAAAGATTACACTTATTACTTAATTAATTTATTTTACACAGAAATCACACCCCGCTTAAAAAAGTGACATAAGTTTGAAAAAAATGGCAATTTTGAGGTTATGTCACTGAAAAATATGTATGAGGTGCATATGTAATTCGATAATAGAATATACCGCCATAAATACTTACCTGAAATTTAAAAGAAGTTTTTACTATTATTAATTATAAATGTATTAAGTTGATTTTTCTCAAATGCTGCATTTTTTAAATATGTTACTTTATTGCAGGAGTGCAAAACAGGAAATTTGAATTTATAAAACAAATTAACAAACACTCATTTCATCCAACAACCAAGGTCACACAAAGTAACTCCAATCAACCGCATGCAAACACCCCCGCCTTCCCTCTAAGGCATCATTAGCGAAACTCGTAAAAAAATTATCTAATTCATAATCCCACTTCATACAAACTTTCACAGCTCGTAAAAACCAACCCAGCCACAATTTGCATACACCCAACATACACACATACATTCATTCGAACACATAATAATGGATTTCTTATAATCGGATAAGAAACCAGAGGGGGGGGGGGGTAAATTCCCAAATGACCCCCCCCCCCCAACAAACTAAGTAATTATTTTTACTAAAAATAAACTTCATTAAACGCGCGCCGGGAAGACGCTATAAACGAATTATATCGCGGCGTTGGGTCAACTTTTTCCGCGCTGTTTGACAAAGAAGCGTTTCTTAATTAGCGGTTCTGCTAATTAACTTAAGTTCGAAGTCATACGGGAGGTAGGAAGTCATGCGTGAAATCGTCTTCTTAAGAGTCCCGCTCCTCTGATGGGGAAAAAGAATAAGGGAATAAATAGGGAAGCATGTTTCGTTTCCCTTTATTTTATCCCTGGTGGTTTTAAATTTTTAAATTTTGTGTGATTTTTTTTTTATTCGTTGGATGACTTGTCGCGTCGTTTTGGGGTGCTGGGTAGGTGGTGGTTCGGTGCTGGGGGGGTTATGTGGATGTCGGTTACAGTGGGACCTGTTGACTGGAGGGATTTTGATGGGTGTTCAATTTGACAATAGTTGAATTACTTGCATTTATTTTAAACTAGCTGTATGGTCTGACGTTGCCAAGGAAGAGTGTTAGCCGATTTCTTGACAGTGGTGCTATCTGGTAGTTTTAGTATATAGTCAAGTTTTATTAAATAGATCGGAGGAAGTTTTCGAATTATCATGTGGACCTCTTGTTTTGATTTCCTTAATCTTGTTTTGAAGGTCATGCGTGGAAAATTTAATCAAACTCGAAATGAAACGGTAAATTTGTATATAAAAAAAAAAAAACATACACTTTTCTTTGTACACACAGACACACACACACACACACACACACACACACACACACACACACACACATATATATATATATATATATATATATATATATATATATATATATATATATATATATATATATATATATATATATATATATATATATATATATATATATATATATATTCGTGCGAACCAGGATATCACGGTACTATTTACATTATTAGGGAAATAAATGTGCATATATTACATTAACATGTTTTGAATACGATGTTAAATTTAGTTGTGAAACGCTCGTCGTATATAATATTTTGTTTGTATGTTGCAAAAACCCAACACCAACATGATCGCTTTTGGGCAATATGTGTCTCATCGCAGTAAAACAACTTTTACAGATATCCTACAGCAATTTCGCTTACTTTCTTTATTAAAGAATAATTTTTTTTTTAAATTATTATACATCAATAAATATTTTATAATTATTAAACTAACATTAATTTCATAATGTTTAAACTAACATTAATTTCATAATGTTTAAACTAACATTAATTTCATAATGTTTAAACTAACATTAATTTCATAATTATTACACTAAACTAAATTTCATAATTACAAAACTAACCTCATTTTTATAATTAATAAACTAAAGGTAACTTGATAATTTAATTAAATCAGCAATAACTTTATATTTATTAAACTAATAATATATTCAGAGTTATGAAACCAACAAAAATGTTATAATTATTAAACTAACATTAAATTTATTACTAATTTTTTTAAATATTTTGATAATAATTAAACCAAAAATAGTTTTATAACAACTATTCTAAATATAATAAGTTTATAATTACAAAACTGATATCAATTTAATAACTAACACAAATTTCATAATTAGTAAACATTTATATTTTTAGAAATATTAATTTGTTACAGTTTTTGTAAATTAGCCATATCCAATAATAATATAAAACATAAATATTAAAATAAAAGTGAATTTTATTAAATATTTTATAATATTTACACTATACTTTTTTTTACATGCATTGGCAAATATATTTATGATTAATTGTATTTGCAACAAATTATTTAGAACATTGTTACCTCAATTTAAATATTTTCTTTTCAAAAGCAGATTGGGATAGGGCCATTCAAATAAGTTTACATTTCTTCAAATTAAATTAGAAACAAAAGACTTGTATTTAATTTTCTTTAAATTAATGTAAAAAATAAACATTTCCAGTTCATAATAATAGGTAAACACTTACGTCAAAAATACGCAGGTCTAGGAAATCTAAATTAATTTTATGTTACAATAAAACATTCGAAATCCTCAAACTTCCACTTTCCCTATCCTAAGCAAATTTACAATTCAAATAAAAGCCTACCATTCACAGATTTAATATGCAAATATATGAAGACCTCCGAAAGATTTTCTTCTTATTTTCTGAGGAGGCAAATTTTTAATCGAAAACAACAGGTCCCACACCTACCCGCCCTTAACATAATAATAATAATAAAACCAAAAGTGGCGGTGCTTAAAACAATTACCGCCAAATAATCCCGAATTCCGCGCCAGATAAAAAAAATACTAAACCTTTTATATGTATTTTGTTATTTTATCCCATTTCCTTTTCCATTCTATGTGGTCCCTTCCTTCAACCGCGCTTAAAAGGTTTAAAGCAAAAATAAAAACCTCATAGTGGATGAAATTTAAAATACAAAGATAAAAGAAGGAAGAATATAAAGAGAGGAAAAAAGGAGGTGGCAACACTGACTGGGACCCCCCCCCCCCTCCTCCTCCCCATGAGACGTTGAATAATACATGAGCTTTAAACTTTTTAATCACATTTATAGCTTTCATTGAAAGGCCCCTATCGTACAAGTGGAATTAACATCTCCACTAAAAGCCTACCGGTTAGGGTAAGCTGAGATCGGAGGGTTGCCAGAGGAGCTTGGCGACTGAGTAGGCGACAACACTTTTTCACTTTCTATTACTTTATGTGATTATCATAGTAAAGAATGTATTATTTTCATGTCAAAATTTAAATGTATTGTTTCTGACGTTCCTATTGATGCACACTTGCGTCAAGAATAAAATGGGTTATTTTTCTGTTCTACGTGTAATGACCATAGCTCATTATAATATATATTAACTTATGTTAAATTAAGATACTTACAAGTTTGTAACCAAAACATTAATCGTTTCTTAAAGAAATTTTAACCTTATTATAATTGATATACGAATACAAAATGGATAAAGTGGTGAAATATATTAAAAATAAATTTATTTTTCTATAAGTTATCTTTTAAAAATTATCTTTGTAACATTATATACCATTCTTAAACTAAATATTAATAATAAATTTAATACTAGTATTAATATTAGTTTTAAAAATAAATGCCATTAACATTTTACGAAACTTACTTTAGCTTTAAAAACGTTATGAACACATTCGTGCTAGGTGAAATAGTTACATATATCCAATCATCTAATATACATTTAATATTGCATTGTTAAAGAAGAAAGACTTATTTATAAGATTATCATTTTTAATATATAATATAGCTTAGTTACTTTATATTAAGTACTGCTTCGCTGTCACTCATTTTTAAGTTAGAGGGTTATGGGATATTTCTACCTGAAATACAATTAATATTTTTTTGCCAATCAATATTAATGTTTGGTACAAAATTGCCTGAATACGTAACTTTGAACTTAGTTTGACGAGTGAAATTATGTAGTGACTTTTTTCAAATATATTTTGCAAAAAAATTATATATGTTCTAATGTTTGCAAATTTTGATCATGTCATTATATTAATATACTTTGCACATGTGTGTAGAAAAAAATATAATGATATCTACAAAATAAAAGAAAATAATTATATGAGTCCTATACCCATTAATTACACTAAATTTTTGTACTTGTTAATGAAGTACTATTTATTAATTGAGCATGAATTTCGTAAATTTCAAAGATAAATACACACTAAGGTCTACTTATTTTACTACAAAAAGATTAAACAATATTTCATGATGTTTAAAAATGTGAAAAATCCTATTAAGACAATTCTTAAAAACAATTTATACTGTGCATATTTAAAAGGAAACAAGGTTTCATTTTCACATAATTAGTTAAAAGAAATAATTCTATTACAAATGAAAAGTTTTAGTATTGATGTATTAAACTTAGAATAACACAATCAGCTAACTATACTCGGAGACAACCTAAGTTGGGCCTAAAGCAATTGAATATTTCAAAAATATCACAGCTTCCGCTTCAGGTTCAACTTAGGTTGTCCCCGTGTATAGTTGTAAAACAATAAAACAAATTCAATTATAATATAAATACAGTAGAACTCTAATTATATGGATTAATTGTATAATATCCGGATAAATACATAACTCACGAAAAAGGGTAATTTCTTAGTAAGAAACACATTTTACAGAAGCATAGATTTTTTTTTAAATAAGTGTAATACAAATTTACTGCACTACAAGTTTAATTTAGTAGAATCTAAGTAAATAATAAGGAATTTTGTTGATTTTTTTAAAGCAATCCAGATAATTGGATATCCGGATAATTGACAATACGGATAATTGGAGTCCGGTAATATGAGTTCTACTGTATTTATTTACATGATTTTTGTATTTGAGTAAATTATTTTGAGCAGTGTAATGTTTCCAAAATCGGGATACAGTGCCAACATTGGCATCCCTTCTCCCTCTACCTGATGGAACACACAAGAAGAGGTTTTTCAGGGACTTTTATACTCCACTGTCCTCTTCCTTCTTTCTCCTCTTCCATCCATTCATTCAGGGTAGAACTGGTAATTCACTGCAGTGTCGACTCTATTCATTTCACGGACCGTCGCCTGCTGAACTGAAGTGAATGGAAGATATTCCAAGACACCCACCCCCTACCCGCACCCCCCTCATGGGAAAGCGAATAAGTACTCCAACTTCGACTACCAAGTCCTAAAGCACCCTGGCTCTTTAAAAACAAGAAAAACGGATTCTTTTCTTGCTTGAGCACTGTTATTGGTCAGTTCAAATACGTAAGAGGGGGCTTATTTGCATTCTCATTGGCTGGCTTTGGTTGCAGATGTGGTCTGGGCTTTTAATATATCAGTTTTTCTCAACCGTGGCAAGTGGCACTTGGGTCGCTGCGGATGTTTCAAGGCTTCGAAACCGTAGAAGGGTTGCAAGAAATAAAAAGGGTTGAAGACATGTATATGCAATGGGTTTTTATACATCCAAGCGTTTGTTTAGGCCTAGCAGAACGTAGCTTATTGAACAGCAGTGATTCGTGTAGCGTATGCAAATGGCTCCGTCCCTGCTTCCCTTGCAATTACGCTCCGCAACCATTCGTTTGTACAAACGTTTTAAAGCTGTGGAACTGTGAATGCACTGAAGTCATAAAAAAAAGGGTTGGGAGTTTATGAATATTAAAAAAATGCCGGTTTTAAAAATGTGGGGCATGTAAAAGTTATTAGACTGCTTCGGCTTGTGTGTAATAAATATTTACAAGAACACTTTGAAGTCTAAAACGTAAAATGTCTTCTTTTAAAAAGGGGTGAGTGAACAAGTAAATTTATGTGTAGAATATTTTGTATATTAAAAAAGCTATTGGGGAGGGTAAGCCGTAAAATCAACGAACCGATGTACTTTACGAAATATTTTTAAGTAACATAAATGAGTAGTGCAGATGGAACAACAGCTATATGCACTAAACGGCTTTTGAGTACATTCCAAAACATTGTCAAAACTCAGCTATTGTTATTACAATAATAATTTTATTTTGCAAAAATGAAGAAAAATATAACGATGTTTCTATAAAATGTGCATGTACTCGGACTACTGAATAATTAAAATTTAAATTTTAATTTTCAGATTTTTTTTCTTTTGTAACTGGATGAAGGCTTTAAACTGGTTTTGATCCTGGATGTGTTGCCATTTTCTAAAATGTCCAAGAAACAAAAATCACTATATCCACATTCCGGGCAATCAGAAATCAAACTACCGTTGATGATCACGTTCAAGTCCCCGCCCCCCCCCCCCCCACCAAACTATTCCATTTTCATAAAATCATAAAAGTTAATCACATCTACTCATTCATAAATGGCAGCATTATCAACGGTTTGTTTAGGAAACACGTTTAAGGGGGTCCGATACCCAAAATTCGCAAAAACAGTCATTTTTTTTTTATATTTTAAAAATAATAATCAAACTTATCTTAATAACTCACAAAAAACTGCTTCAAAAAATTCCTATTACTTTTTTAGTTATGAATGTTTTAATGATGTGTTCCTATAACATAGTTGTATCATATGTAAACTTTAAAAGCAAATATCTCTGTTCGTGGTTTTGAAATTTAATGAACACTAAAAATGCTAAGGTTTTTTTACTATTATACTTAAAATCATAATTTTTGTGTGTATAGCAAGATAAATATATTTTAAATAGATGTATGCATTCAGATTTCCTATTTTTACCCTAATTTGTTTTTTAAAACCATTTAAAATGGAATTTTATTTTTTTTCGTCAATTTTTTTTCCAAAATTTCTAATATATTTTATTTTTTTAAAGTGATGTATCTGAATCAAACTTTGAATGCATACATCTATTTACATATTATTCAAGATCTTAAATAAAAAAAATTGCTTCAAAATATTGAAAAACAAAAAAGGAGTAGAAATTTTAAAATTGTTAAAAAATTTACTAAAATTTTAATTTAAAAATAAATGTGCAATTTAAAAAAAAAATTGAGCGTCTTAAAATGGTTTTTTATGCATATTTAGAAAGAGAAAAAAAATTAGATTGTACAAGTATAAAAATAAAAAAAAAATGTCGAAGGTATCGTACCCCCTCCCCTTAATTGAAATATTTTAATCACAGCTAATGTTGATACGATTCATCACTGCTCCTGAAAATGTTATCTATTTTGATAACTCATATGTTAAGGTGCGTTTCGTATTTTAGTCGTAAAAGGGATCTTTACTAGAGAAATACTATATATATATATATATGACTCACCCTTATCTAAGAATATTACTCATGAATGAAGTCAATTTTGAAATTCGTTGAAAAAAATTGGTTTTTTGAGAATTTTGATTATTCAAGTGAAGAACTTATTTTACATTCACTTTAATGTTTTGCTTGACGAAATTGAAAATTGAGATTATGTTATTACAACTCAAACTCTCCTTTGCCAATGTAGAACTTAGACTGTTCATTTTGAACTTCCTTAAATTTATGATCTTCTTTTAAATTTAACTCTCTTAACTGCACTTAAGAACTAAGCTAATTATTAAAGATGATACTGTAATTCTCTTATAGAAATTTCGCTTGAAGATAATCTTAATAATTCAATAAAATTTTTACGTTTATTCATATTGATTTATTCAGCTAGTTCATTTGAACTTTAACACTACATCTACCGACGACATTTCATGTATACCTAATCCTACCATGAGCGGTCAAATGACCGCTTCAAAAAAAATATGTATCTTAATATAGATAGAGATTTTAGCCAATTAGATAGTAAACAAAATATATTTTTTTCTATTTAGAAAAGTTTTATTTACATTTAAGCGTTTTCAGCACATTTTTTACAAATTACAGTATTTTGTAATGCACATTTTCCGTTGGCGTCAGCGCTGCTTGCCGTGAATCGGTCTGCATCCGTGCCGCCTGGTTGGGCCGACGCGTTGTACAGCGTTACCTGGTGACCCCGCAGGACGCTTGGTACCCAGATGACTGGATTACCACAACACTGTAGATCCACAATTACATTGTGGACTCCTAAAACAATTTCAGGAGTGCGCTTTCAAAAGAATATAGTCGTAAATAACATGAATTGTTCAAATCGGCAAATGGCCGCTCGTGGTAGACTAGATATGCTATTATTTTTATTTCGGAAAGTAAAGAATAAAGAAAGTTGTGAATATGGAAAAATGGTTTGCATGTATATTATAGAAAAAGTCAATAAGTTACATGGCGATACAGTAACGTTGTATACAAGAAATTCTAAACGAAATCTCAAAAACGGACATTTGACCGTGCGTGGTAGGTTTAGTGTTAAATTACTTATTATTTTTTTATTTGATATATTTTTCTTTAATAATCACGTTTTTATTTTATATGATCAGATAACTTTTCTTTTAACTTACTTTGAAGCTTTACTTTATTTTTATATTTATGATTATTTTCGTAAAATTCAATTACTCTATATTCAGATTTATTTTTTAATAATCATTATGTCTTTCTTGGTTTTCTGTTCTGGTTGTCCGTCTTGGCCTTTGTCCTGGCATAATTGGGAGTTTTGTTTTGAGTAGTGAGTGATTGGAATGGATGTTATACATTTAATATTTAATTTAAAATTTTCGGCTTACATACTCAGATTGCATTTCACATGAAGATAATATAGTCATCATGGAGCCAGGCACCTCGTAGTAAATGATATCGTAGTCTAAGAGTATTCTTTCCTAACACAAAGTTTCAAAATACCGAGCTTCAGGAAACGAAATATCCTATTTTCCACGAATAAATTGTAGAGGGAAACTCGAGTAAAGCGGTCAAAATCCGTGGCTAAAAGCATTTAAATTGACCGTTATCCACCGGCCACTTGATCTAAATCCACTGTGCCTGGAGTGACCATCGGAATACTAACTAAGGCTATTTCCCCCCCTCTTTCGTCTCTTTTGACACGTTGCTTTTAGCCAACTGGAACGGTGGTTTATATTTCGAATATCGCGTTGTCCATTTTCACTGAATTGATTTATGTGAAATAAGATTCTTATTTCATGTAACGTTTCAACATATATTTTTTAAATACTCATTTTGAAACAATGTTGTTAAGAAATAATTTTGTCTTAATGTCGTTAAATCCATATGAAGTCGTGATGTTTTTAAATTCTAATTAAGTAACACTAGTTAAGATTTAATGTTGTCACAACGTTTTTAATAACAATGTTTTATAATTTTCATTAATAATATTGTCATAATGTTATTATTAAAATATTTTCCAGTGCTAATTTTAATGTTGTAGGAATGTTGGTATTACATATTGTTTTACAATGTAAAGTAGTAAATGCTGTCACAATGTTTCTAGTAATAATGTTGTCACAATGTTTTAATAATAATGTTGTTGCAATTTATTTAATAATATTGTTCTTTAATGTAAAGTATGAAGAATGCTACAATGTTGCTAGTAATAAATTATTACAATGTAAAATAATAATGATGTCACAATTTTGTTAAGTAATAAGGTTATAAATTTTTTTTTGTAAAAAAGTTTTCACAATCCTGTTAAGTAATAATGTTTTTCCAATGTTGTTAAGTAATAATGTTGTCAAAATGTTGTTAAATAATAACGTTGTCACAATTTTTCTAGTAATATTGTTGTCACAATGTTTCTAGTGATAATGGTGTCACAATAATTATAGTAATAATGTTGTAACAATGTTTCTAGTAATAATGTTGTAACAATGTTTCTAGTAATAATGTTTTTACAATGTTGTTATTAATATTGTTTTACAGTGTAAAGTATTAATGGTGTCACAATTTTTCTAGTAATAACTTTTTACAATGTGAGTAATAATTGCGTCACAATCTTGTTAATTAATAATCTTATCAAAATTGTGTTGGTAATAATGTTTCCCCAATGTTGTTAAGTATTAATATTGTTAAATAATAATGTTGTCACAATGTTGAAAGTAATTATGTTGCTACCGAATATCGAATTTAAAATAAGTTATAGTTTCATTTTATTAATAATAATATTTGGTTCATTGAGTTAACGTAGTACTAGATCTAAGAAATGATTTATTTTCAACGGCTTGGTGCCTCTCCTTATGGAAAGAGACATGGTAACACCGCCCTGTAATTTTTAGTCAAGTTCAGATGATGTGGACAATATATGTACTATTACACTTCTTTTTAAACTTTCGACTTCGACGTGAAACCACACTAATCAGCACTAAATTACACTAGGCGGTAGGTATTCACTTTTCCTGCGATCGCACTTCCCTTTGATCGAACTCAAGACCCTCCAATCTCAGGTGACCTTATAACGTACCTTATTATTTACATAAAAATGTATGCATATTTTATTTTCAAATAAAATCTTTATTTTATATACAAAAGGAAAAATATCTGATAAAAATATTGAGCCCTGTAATTAAACAATAAATATTAGCGTTTCTTAAATTATAAAACCGCATTACATTTAAAAGATGAATGCAACACCAACTAATTATTCACGATTATGCTTTTTTCAAAAAATTACTAAAAGTCTTTCAAGATTCACTTGACTACAACGTCCAATCCAGTAAAATCCCATATCTTTGAATGGTTCAAACTTTCCTATCCATCTCATCCATCCAGCAATCCTCAATCCGATAGGGCCAGTTGCCTTTAAAGATTGGGCCCCATTCCTCGTTTCCTACCAAACCCCAACAATTATTACCCCTGGAGATACAGAAGCAGCCAGGGGGCATCGAAATGACCCGATTCAGGGACACGGCCCCACGGGCCATTCCTGCCGATTCAATCACCATAAAGGCCCCCTTCATGGGTCGTAGGACATCAAAGGTTTTGTAGGGACACTTTTGCCAGAAGAGGGTCGCTTTAGTGCCGGTGAGTGTCATTCCTAGGTGCGTGTATTGGGGTTGTTTGGGGTATCTGAAACAAAGGCCGAAGATAAGTTTAAGAAAAGTACATTTTTATTATTGTTAATAATTTTTCTGATGTGAGTGAATATTTTTTTCATTTAGCATTTATGTGGTACCTAGTATAAATAGTATAATAGTAGCTAGTAGTAATAGTATAGTACCTACTATAAATAGCATAATATAACGTAGTATAGTATAGTACCTAGTATAAATTATGCCTATTATAGTACCTAATAATAATAGTATAATGTCTAGTATAAATAGTACCTAGTATAAATAGTATTATAGTACCTAGTATAAATTGTATAGTAGTACCTAATATTAATAGCATAGTACATATTATAAATAGTACCTAGTTTAGGGCCTAGCAGTAATATTATAGTATCTAGTAGTAATAGTGCAGTACCTAGTATAGTACCTAGTAGTAATAGTACAGTACCTAGTATAGTACCTAGTACCTGTTTTAACAATAAAAACTAATAAAATTGATTTATATAATAAAAAATATCCGGTTAGTTAAGAATTATGAATTTCCAATTTTGTCATTTGAATGTTATAATAAATTAAATTATGTCTTATAAAAAAACAAACACAAAGGATTATCGCAATCATTTCCTTGAGTTTTCTTAAAACTATTAAATACTACTATATTTAAAATATATTTTTTAAAAACTACTTATATTTTTTAATTATAATTTTTTTAAATATTAATTTTTTAATTTTTTTTAAAGTATTATATTTTTTAATTATAATTTTTTTAAGTATTACATTTTTAATTATTAAATTTTTAATTATTAAATTTTTAATTATTAAATTTTCAATTATTAATTTTTTAATTATTAATTTTTAAATTATTAAATTTTTAATTATTAAATTTTTAATTATTAAATTTTTAATTATTAAATTTTTAATTATTAAATTTTTAATTATTAAATTTTTAATTATTAAATTTTTAATTATTAAATTTTTAATTATTAAATTTTTAATTATTAAATTTTTAATTATTAAATTTTCAATTATTAAATTTTAAATTATTAAATTTTTAATTATTAAATTTTTAATTATTAAATTTTTAATTATTTAAATTTTTAATTACATTTAGATTTAAGAGGCCGTACGTTTATTATATCTCGCATACTAGAGGTGAAGGTGGTATCATGCATCGGTGTGACATGGTGTTAGTTGTTGCTTGACGTAGCGGAACTTTGAAGAAAAACGCTAAACTTTCTTTCACAAACTTTGAAATGAATCGTCATTTTATGTAAATTGCTATCTTTCTAGGGGGATGTTCTATAAAATAATTATCATTTTTAAAACTGCAAAATTTTTAACAAATTTGAATAAAAAAATATTGTTTGTAGAATTTTGTAATGGATGTGCTTTAGCATCCCTAGAAACCTTATGGAATCTCCCTATGGATAAATCATTTATTCGAATTGACTGATTCCAAATAGAGATAAATGGTTTGAAATATTAACACTGGACCCGGACCCCCTTTAATGACGTATTCAGGTCGAAAATTATTCCGGTGAACCCTCTCTGACGCTCATTGACGTGTTATTACGTCAACGGATCTCCAGTTTTTCCGTCAATGCACTAAATTTTTAAATTCATGAAAAAAACTACATTTTTAATCTAATTTTTTTAGGTGTACTTTGAAAGCTATTTCATTACCATTAATTAAAATATTGTTAAAAAAATAAAATTGCACGCCCAAAAAAAAATTATTTAAACTTCCAAACCAGTGAAAACAACTTTACCATTTTCAAAATCACGTGAGCGTCGATGGGTTGGTTAATCAACGTTGCAGAGTGACGGTTTTAGGAATTTGTTGCATTGGATTTAAAGTGGAGGCGTATCATGCCAAGCAATACATATTTATTAAAATAGCAAAATTAGAAAGTAATAGGTTGATTATCGAACAAAAACCTCCTATTTTGTCCGCGCGATTTTAGAGAATAAAGTATGGTAATTTTTTAATTGAACATTCTGTAGCGAAGATAGTAAATTTAAATAACCCCGACACAGACGTCAAACATGGAAAGGAATGATCTCGACACGAAAATCACACATAAAACGGAAGGATGAGAAGCGCATGCGTAGAGGTCAACTACAAGTTTCAGTCGGTGTCGATGCGTCAGCTGTTGCGTGCTGCGTGCTTTTGTACGGTTTATTCGTTAAAACAATACATTTGTGAAGACTAAAAAAGTTTAACTTTAACCGTGCGATTATATTGGAGAGGCTCACAGTTTTCAGTTTTGTATATTTTTCAAATATATACAAACTGCATTGTACTGCTAGAAAATTAAAATTCTGCTTCATAGCTAATTTTTTATCAAAAATTGTTATTAGAATTTTTAAAAACTAAGTTCGGAATAAATAAATATATGCAAAAAATACTTACCATATGCGTACCAATGTTGTATTTTCCATGGGCAACAATAATGATCGAAAGTAGTTGAAAGAATATATGAACACTTAAATATAAATTTTATAATGAAATATGTTAATCAAATCTACAAATGTGTTTATAAGAATATTATTTTATTATAAAATAGTTAATAATAACTTTAAAAGAACTAAAAAACAGTATTTTAATTTTTGTTCCTTCTTTTTTTTAATATTATTTACTTGAACTGGAACTGAATGTTTTCGTAACTGATAACTCCGTATTAATGAAAATGAAATAAAATATTCTAAACCATTAACAGTATTATGATAACGTATTTGGACATTGCTTTCCTTCGTTCCAAGGTCACACCACAAAAAGAAGGTAATAAATGGACAGAGAATGAAGAAAAGCTCCAAAAAAGACAAAATTTATATTTAATTCTGGGCACGGGTCCCCGATTAAAGGGGATTGGGCAAAAACGGGAAGGGGGGGACAGTTTCCGGTCAACAGGGGAGGTCCAAACGACCGCCGGAAGTAGCGATCCTAAGCGTCTCCTTTTGGCCCTGGATACTTTGGAAGCAGTGCCACCAGGAATGACAAAATATCGCAAAGTTGGCGATATTAAAAAATAATGTGTTTTTTTTTGCTTGAATACTTTTATCAAATTTGCATAAGATACCTCAACGAGTCGCATACTAAAAAATGACACCCGAGAAATTCTTATAACTCAGCAGCGTGTAATCAGCCAATGAGGATATATCACATACCATCGTGTTCCGGAAAGTGAAACGTTTTGAACAGGACGATTATTAATGATATTCTGACGTCTATTCCACTTAGAAGTGGAGTGTCGTTCAACTGCATTATACTATTCCTGGGTCATTACGACTCCTACTATTTTGGGGTTTATATATAAAATACAATTTTTACTACTATTTTGGGGTTAGATATAAGATATTATTTTTACTAATATTTGGGGGTTAGTATAATATACTATTTGTACTACTATTTTGGGGTTAGATATAATAAACTAGTTTTACTACTATTTTGGGGTTAAGTATAATATACTATTTTTACTACTATTTTGGAGTTAAGTGTAAGAAACTATTTTTACTAATATTTTGGGAATAGATGCAAGATTCTATTTTATTACTATTTAGGGGTTAGATATAAGGTACAATTTTTACATCTATTTTGCGGTTAGATAATTTTATATGTCGCGTATTATAGATATAAAACACTAACAAGAAACAAAAAAATAAGCATATCACGCTGTTTTTCTGATACCTGAAATGTGTATGACAATGTGTGCTTTTAACCTATCTAACATTTAAAGTTTTTATTTTACAATAATATGCAATAAAAGTTTCTTAAAATCATATATTTGCGTTAATATAGACGTTGGTACAATATTCTTAGAAAACAACGTACATTTTAGAAACTACACCACTACACTTATGTAAATGTCAAAATTATATTAAAAAAATGTAAATACGCAATTATCCATCGCATGTTTGGCGATATTTGTATTATTTTGGCGCACAATCCCATATTTCCGGCAGTCCTGATCGGAAGCTTCGGGGATATTTCCTCAAAACGTCGAGTGTGCTTTGATTCCAAAATGAGAGGAAAAAGAATATTAGGCATGATACATTAAAGAAAAAATGTCGCTTAATGCAGGAACCGAATCTAGCGCAACACGGATGAAAAACAAAATATGAAAATAATGGTATATTTAATTTCTTGGAATGTAGAGCGCATGGAACGGAGTTATAACCTTGACGATTGTTGCATAATACATTATGGTTCAACATTTTTTTAAACCTAAAATTGCGTCAAAGTAATATTTTTGTTTCATAAAATAATTTGAGTGTGTTTTCGTTAATATATTAATATCATTTTCCGTTGAAATTCAGCTGCAAACACATGATTTTCACAAAATTGTTATGATAAACCAAAAAATCGGTGGTTTCTACAATTGTTGTTTATTTATTTATTTCCTATTATCGTATTTTTTAAAGTTTTATTTCAATTACCGAAAACAATTAAATAAATTAAAACTCAACTAAGTTAATTAATTAGATTAAAAAATGTTTTAAATGATCAATCATATGCGGTCATTAAAAAAATTAAAGTCTTTATTTAAAATAATTTAAAAAAGGTAATTGAAAATAAAAACATATTCAAAAGCGATAAAGTAATATATGTAAGGATATGTATGTAAAATCTTAAAACTAAGTGACATAAATTTGAAAAAAATTTGTTTTCAATTTTTATATTTAACTTTTGACACTTATAAAATCAAGTATCACTGAAGCAAGTGCATTTGCGGTTGTATACGATCGCTACGATTGTCAGAGCAATACATTTAATTATGCTAAATAAAATACTTCCTTATCAGTTTTAAGATCCACGATATCAATTCCTATTTCATATAACATAAAATATAAAACCAGTATTGTACAGTAAAAAACTTAAGGGAAACCCGAGCCCCAAATCCGAATTTGCTTATTAATTAATTCAGAAATACAATTTTTTTTATATTATTAGAACATCTTTTTTAAACAATAATCAATAACAAAAATATATTTAAAAAAATTATTTTTGTTATTTTTTGCATTTTTTAAGCTTAAAAAGACTTTTTTTAAAAACATTACTCCTCTTTCAATTTTTAATGTTTTTAAATTTTTTTAATTGATTAAATAACGCCAAAGTACATACTACAAACGTATGAATAGACTTTTGCATATTTGTGTTTTAATTGTTTTAAAAAACTCATTTGAAGTTTAAAACCCCAAAAATATTAAAATTTTTAAGTTTAATAATTTGTAAAAAAATACTTTATAACTTAATTAAAAAAAACTATACATGAGTTTATAAAACAAATATTAGAGCTTCAAAAACTATTGATAGTTTAGTTTTAAGTTAACAATTTACAAAGCCTTAGCATTTTAAACCTGACCAAAATTAAAAAACTATATTTTGACTAAATAACGATTGTTTCAGACGAAAAGTATGTAGAAAGATGATAAATGGTATATAAACATCTGAAAAATTTTGTTTCTCAATATGTTTTGAAATTTTGTACACACCTTTTTAAGTACGTTTTGAATCGTTTTATGAAGAAAAAAAATTTAGCAATTTTTCTGGATTTTGGGGCTCGGGCCCCCCTCAATTCTACTAAAAAACTTGCATATGATATATAACTACCACAAAAATCTTGAAAAATCTATTCCAAATTAACGGAATGTGGTTTAAAAAAAACACAAATAATACTTATAAGTAAAAAATAAAAACTTCAATTCCACTTCTCTATTTCAAATTCCAAAACACAAAACCATATATCTTTTTTTTGCAATCCAACTCACCCGAATCCAAGCCAGACTCTCCATCTTGCGCAAAAGCAACCCCTAAATAACGCATCAATGATTTTCATCGCCTTCTCTACATCCAAAAACCCCTACTTAGAGAAACAAAACGGGGGCCCTAATGCAACAGCGAACCCAAGGAACTCTGCAGTGTCATTCTCGGCCAGTTGTCTCTGCGCTGCAACCTGCAATTACCGTGTTACGTTGTAATCTTCCCGGTTCGTCGGACAGCCAGATTATTATTGGATTGAAGCACCCCCTCCCCCTACACACGTGCCCTGTGTTCTTTGCCGTTGCCTCGTCTGAAAGGGGGGTGGTAATTAGCGAAGATACCCCGCTGACGGGACTGCTGCAATTGGGGTTATTACTAGTTTTCAAGAATAGTAGAAAATGGGGGCAGAAGGGGGTATGGGTTTAAGGGTATGTTAGTGTGATAGGATTTGTTATGTCGCTGATTTTCGAAATTTTGTGATTTAGTAATACTACAAAATAGTTGCAAACTATTGGGTGATGGTCATTGTTTGTCTGTTTTACACATACATTCAATCATTTTTATTATATTTTGTTTGTAGTAGCGAAGTAGTTGGACAAAAATAATGTTTTACAACCTGTTCTTGGGGCACTCGTTAAGGCATATACATTAAAAAATTGATTGGTCTTTCCGCGACTATTGCTTCGAGGTAAAGCACAGACTAAACTAAAACATCCATGCTAAATTTAAGAAATACTTCTTAAATATGTTTTATTATTCAATAATTCTTTTAACGCATTTTAAACACATCGTTGATATGTTTTAGATAAAGCTGCTCCAGGATTTTTTTTTATATTTCGCTTGCCAATTTCTGAGGTTTAATTATAACTGTTTTTGTTGAGAAGTTTAGTTACACAAGTTCACAGGACATTTTATAAATATATAACATATTATCTAGCACAATAAAGATCATTTTACAACATGCTATATATTCCAATTTTGTTATAAACTTAATATGATTAAACAAAATATGAAATATCGTATTTCAACGATTTTTTATACATCCATTATACAGGGTATCAAAGAATTATCTTTGCAATATTAACATGCAATAAAACCTAAATGAAATAAGATAGCTAATTTATGTTACATGTACATGTAATAGCAACACAAGAAGTTTTATTTGTATGGAGTAAAAAATTAAAAAAAAAAAACGGTTTATTAATAAAATTTTACGTGTTGCTGTTATGTGTACAAGCAACATATCTTAACTATCTTATTCCTTAAAGGTTTTATTGCGTGTTAATTTTGAAATATATAATTTTTATATACCCATGTTGAGGTGAAAACGCAGTGAGTTAATGCTTTATTTGTAAGTTAATGGTTTTGAAACGGTGCGTTTAATTTAACCTGTATGCAAATCAAACTGAATGTGTTGCTATTACATGTACGAGAAACGTAACTTAGCTATCTTATTTATCGCGTGTCAAAGTTATGCATGTAATTCTTTGACACCCTGCATGCAAATAAAACTTTATGTGTTGCTGTTACATGTACGAACAACATAACTCTGCTATCTTATTTATTCCGTGTCAAAATTGTATAGATAATTCTTTAACACCCTGCATACAAATAAAACTCCATTTGTTGCTATTACATGTACGAACAACGTAACTCAGTTATCTTATTTCTTCCGTGTCAAAGTTGTACAGATTAACACCCTACATACAAATAAAACTTCATGTGCTGCTGTTACAAGTACAAGCAACATAACTTAGCTATCTTATTTCTTGCGTGTCAAAGTTGTACAGATAATTCTTTAACACCCTACACACAAAAAAACTTCATATGCTGCTGTTACAAATACAAGCAACATAACTTAGCTATCTTATTTCTTGCGTGTCAAAGTTGTACAAATAATTCTTTAACACCCTACATACAAAAATACTTCATATGTTGATGTTATAAGTACAAGCAACATAACTTAACTATCTTATTTCTTCCGTGTCAAAGTTGTACAGATAATTCTTTAACACCCTACATACAAAAAAACTTCATATGTCGATGTTACAAGTACAAGCAACATAACTCAGCTATCTTATTTCTTGCGTGTCAAAGTTGTACAGAAAATTCTTTAACACCCACCCTACATACAAAAAACTTCATATGTCGATGTTACAAGTACAAGCAACATAACTCAGCTATATTATTTCTTCCGCGACAAAGTTGTACAAATAATTCTTTAACACTCCACATACAAATAAAATTTCATTTGTTGCTGTTACAAGTGCAAGCAACGTAACTCAGCTATCTTATTTATTCTGTGACAAAGTTGAACAGATGCTTGTACGTTGCTTGAACAAGTACAAGCAACGTAAATATTTTATTTCGTCCGTGTCAAAGTTGTGCAGATGCTTGTACGTTTCTTGAACAAGTACAAGCAACGTAACTCAGATATCTTATTTCTTCCGTGTCGAAGTTGTACAAATAATTCTTTAACACCCTGCATACAAATAAAACTTCATGTGTTGATTATATGTACGAGCAACGTAACTCAGGTAATTTATTTCTTCCATGTCAAAGTTGTACAGATAATTACCGTACACATAAATATACAAGTAAAGCTTCATGTGTTGCTTGTATAAGTACAAGCAACGTAACTACTCAGCTCTCGTATTTGTTCCGTGTCAAAGTTGTACAGATAATTCTTTAACACCCTGCATTTAATGCGAAAACGTGTTTAATATGTGTTCTTCCGCACTAATTCCCATCTTAATGCCCATTTAATTCAAAAACAATTTATTCAAATGCAAGTAGCAAATAACAAAGTCCGCCATGCGGGGATTATATCGATTCTATCGGAACAACCGAACGGAAGGCAATAATTTCCTTTAGGCACATTCTCGACAAAACTTGAATACTTATTTTCGTTAATACCAATTTCCTTCACGGAAGTTCCAGAATAATAAAAAAAATAAGAACGAAAACAATAAATAACTTATTCCTTGAGAATTGACGCGATTCTAATTATTCCGCGCCGTTTCACGGCCACCGTTGCAATATTCGCTTCGATTTATATGGAATTTTTGGGAAAGGAAAAGGGGGGGGGGGGGTAAATGAAATGGCGGAAAGAGGTACGAATTGAAGGAAAAGAACAATGCAAAAAAAAATATCGTCTGCAGTTATACGCTACATTTATTAAAATCGAAGTTCGTTCGTTGCGCCTAAGTAAACAAAGGCAATTCGTAACTTTCGAATTTTTGCTTTGTAGCAGTGGGAGAGTATGAGGAAGATGGGGGTTGTAAAAAATAGCAATCGATGTAGTTGTGCTCGTAGATGTGGTAAATTACCTATTTATTTAAAAGAATCCGGAAGATCAATCGAATATCCATTAATTACACGTTCACACGACGTCTCGCGAGTGCTGTAATAGGGGTCGTCTCCAAATTGCAGTAATTATAAGGTTTTTTATGACAACTTCCGATTTACCATTTATCTTAATGCCTTCTTATGTTAAGATTCATGGAAAATTTTAATATTCTCTCCGATATTTTTTATCCTAGTATTCTCGTATAAATTATCTTGACTGTTTCAGTTTTATAAGCATGACATAAAGTTATTTTACACTTGGAATTCGCATGCTGATAATAAAAAGTACAGGGCAAAGGTCATCCGTAAGTACTGTTGTATATTAAAAAAATCTTAATAATGGATTTTTAAGAACTGTTCTTTTTGCGTCACTTTATAATTTTCTGCTTGTAGTTCCGGCTGTACTGTCATAAGGAAAGACAAACTTATATATGATTTGTAAATGAGAGTCCTACCGGCAATAGTCTTCGTCCTGCTGGAAGGACATAGCACTTCTGCCGTTAAAGTTCATGTGACTTTAAAAACTAATGTTAATTTAAGTATAATTCAGTATGTATATGTTTACGGAAAAGTGCACGATTTCAGCCAAAGTATGAAAAAAACAACGTATATTTTAATATATTATATACTTTGCATAAGCATTCTACTGAATTCCCATGGACTTCTCTTTATAACTTAATACAATAATTACATAAATGTAGAGTAACATCGCTTTGGTGCGAGACATAGAATAATGTGAGACCTATTATTGCCCAACAAATGATATTTTCAGAAACTCATTTTTTTTTTATTTCGACAATGTTTAAGTTTTGGCACTAAGCAACTGAAATTTTAACATCTTTACCAAACTTTTTACAATTATATATTTATGTTTAACTTGAAAACTAACTGAAAACCTAACTTTCTGGGATGTATATGACAACGGGAAATCTAACGAGATATAAATTGCTTACATAATAAATTTATATTTGTGTTTAAGCACCCTTCTTTATTAAAATACAAATACACTGTAAATACGCAATAAAAATCTGTATAATCCGGACATGACAACCTTCTTTAGTTCACTAGTGAATAGTGTAGCATATATGCTACACAACTTTCAAATGACCGCTAGTTGCATCTATTGGGTTTGAGGTTAACTATTATAGTACTGTCATGTATGGGGACCATGTGCCTAGTTCGAATAACCGCTGCAGTATCCTTTTTTTTTATAAAAATGATTGTGATAAAGGCAAGCAGTTGCTTCGAGGTCTGTTGTTCTAAAACTGGCTCGTAAAGGTGAAGTTTTCGAACATTGTGTTATTACTTATAAGTAAAATCTGATTCTACAAAAAATCTTAGCTAATACCAGTGGTAAGTAGATTGTATTTAACTGTATTTTCATACTTTTTGAAAATTAGTTGAGTAATTACACATGATGTTGCATATACGCTACAAAACGGTTTTTGAGAATTATTTAATTAAATAAGCACTTAGGATTTTTTTGTATATCTTTTAAGATGTCCAGGGGCAAAAAGAAAAGAAAAAAATATTTCATTAAAAAAGAAAAACCATGCACTAGAGGGTTAAAACTATATTGTCTATAAGGGTTGGCATATGTTTCGATTAGAATTAATGGTCATCGAAATTTAACTGGTTGATCAGTAGACCAGTTATTCTGCCTTCAAGAATCCAAAGGGAAGCAGTAAACGGGGCTTCGAATCAATGGAGGAAATTTTTTTAAACGCGTGTAAAACCGTTGATAGACTTCAAATGTTGTATTCAAGGAAGTTTTATAAAGAAATTATATCTCAAGAAGGAAGTCTTGTAAAAATCGACTGAATAAACTCTTTTGATATTTTGGATATACACAAATTCACTTACATTATCGCATGGTTCATGCAAGAATTCTTGCACGGGCATAATAGTCATATATACTATTTCAGTGTTAAATATCCCTTTTACGGCTCTTACACACACCGAATCGTAACAAGTGAGGAATCAAAAGAAAGATAATTTCTCGGACCAGTGACACATTTTATTTTCTGAACGCTGGAACCCCAGAAAGAATGCAAAAAATATTTCAAAAAATTAAAACTGAATTTTACGGGCAAACAGCATTTCTTGGCAACAACTTTATCTTTAGAAAATTCATCCGTTGTCTTGGAAAATCCTTTATGTATTTAAAAGATATGGAATTGGACCTCGCTTTTTAAAACTTTGAATGCATTCTATGTACGTGACGCTATTCCTTGAGAAATATCATTTTCAAAATGGTAATTTTACGAATGGCAATAATAGTCGACATCTTGGCGATGAAATCTTCTACACTAACACAGCGCAAAATAAAAAATAGTTTTAATTGAGGTAATCGTAAAAAGTGTAATGTGTTTTTAAAATTATTGACTTTTGTAATTTCTAAAAATTGGAAATCAACTATGAAGTTGATATGTATAGCTTTTTATGCAGGGAGCGTGTTTATTTTATTTCATTACGTTTACGAAAGGTACTATATAAATTTTTAAACGCGTATTAGCTTTGGTGAGCTTGGAATTTTTCCGTACAAAGTTTTTAAATTTTATATGCATAATTTAACCCATATCTAAGAATTATGCAAAATGTTATTTTAGGATTACCTTTAAAATCGGATATTATTTAATTCAATATTTTGAAAAAATTCATTATGCCTAAAAACCAACTTAGTAAAAACATTTTGTATGAAAGGGTTTCCAAAAGTCATATTATAAAGGAAAATGTCACATTTTTAAAAGTAATGCCAATTGAACAGACAATAAGAATCGTTTGATTTTTAAAGGGGATTCCAGTTATGGTTTTCCTACGTAGAAGTTTCGTTTTAAAATCGAGCGATTAATAGAGAGCAAAATATAATATAAGATACTTTATAACTCAGTTAGTTGTTCAATAGGCGCTCTCTTTGGAAGGTAGTTCGAAATTATTTGTTTCATGTCTATAAATTATTGCGATTCGAAAGAAAATGAAATGCATGTTTTGTCATTGTGGTACGTAAAGATGTTGAGATAATGAGCAAATGAAATTTTCGAGGGAAGCCGATTTTTAATTGGTATAAATATTTACATTTAAAAGTCCATTAAAAGTAAATTGCATAACATAAACTATTCAAAAATAATGTTTCATACCAAATGTGGTCCTGTCTAAAAATATATGTTATTTTAATTTAAATACAATTAATAAACTAAGACCCAAATCAACAGCTAAATCAAATATATTTTGTCATCTAATTGATTGGAGTATAAACGTTGATATCTCTTAAACCAATTTCGCAGACTTAATTTAATTATATACGTTTACTTTATTGAATAGTAATGAATTGTTTGTTAATTAAAGTAATATCGTTTTGTTTAGGGTGTAGAAACTTAGTTTTCAAAGTTAACCTGTAATTGGAACAGCCTGGATATACCTGTTGCATATATTTTTCATATTTGCCATATAATTGTACACAAAACCTTTGTATTACTAAAAAGTACTAAAAATAATAATTTTAAAGTAAGCAAATTTAAGAACCAGTCCTTTTAACCACACACATTTGACATTTAACTAACGATATGTTGAGTAATTGGGACAAGTACGCCAAAAGTTGTAAAATTATCTAATTTTATAATTTGCATGAGTTTTTAATCTTTTAAGTAAGCTTTCAAAATTCCAGAATTGTATTTATATTTTTAATAAGTTATTCGAGATTTTATTCTGTAGTGTAAGATGTATTATGCTTTTTAAGGACGAAAACTTTAAACATATTTATTTCGGAGTTTGTTTTCTTTGGTATTGAGATTTTCTAGAAGCTAAAGCATTTTTATTATTAATGGAAAATGTATACATGTTTAAGCATATTAAATTAATATTGTCAAATATATGTATATTATAAATTAGCATGCAAATTAGCTCTATTATTATTAACTTTAAAAAAAAATAAGTATAAAAATTTTAATGTGGAAAATTGTGAGTTATTATGAATAATTATTTATATAAAAACAAATACAACAAATACAATTAAACAAAAAGTGTAATGCCAATTCTTATGTAATATTCTATAAAGGATTTGAGAAAAAAATTGGGTGAAAAAATATGAATATTCAATGAAAAAGCCTTAGCGTCTAAAAAAAATAAAAAAAATGCTTTAAATTTGAAAAAATAAAATATATATTTATATATGAAATTTTTATATCAAATAGAGTTATCTTATATAAATTTAAATAAATATACATTAAATTTTTTTTCAAAAAGTCAAAAATAAGTAAAAATTTGGGTAGTACCATCGCCCCTTAACATTTCATTTTTATACAAAAAATTCTTCAATTTGTACACGACCCCCTCCCCCCATCCCAAAAGAACGCCCTAAGCTGTTGCTTTCTCTCCCACCCAATGAAAAGCAAGGGTCACCTCAGGGGAAAGCGGGGGCGTCTGCACGTGACGACCCCTGTTTTTGATCATTAATTTCTCGCATGCAGATTAGTCCTGGGTAATCAACTCCAGCTCTGAGGTGTCCGAAAGAATTTGAAACATGCCCCTCCCCCCCCCCTCTTCATTTCACTTCCTCCAAACCCCTTCGGCCAAATATTCGACACATTTTTTTATCGTTGCACTCGGGAAGAAAATTTTGGGGATTTTTTTTTGGTTCGTCGTCTCTTCAATTTTGTAATCGAAAAGGCGCTTCGACCCTTATTTGTTAGCTTCCAGCTATGCATGCGTTTAATAGTGTCTTCTTCCCCGCCTCCGTTCCCTCGCCACCTCCATCCACCTCCGTGATTTGAATTTAATTTCTATGAGGAATTTCGCGCGTCATTAAGCGAGCTTTATTGACATGAGGAACCGTGATGGGGGGAGGGGGGGGGGTTATGCTCTCGAAGCCTTTTTTTCTTCCTTTTCGTTTTTTGATGAGGTATGAAAAATTTGGGATTCGTAGTAAAATTTTAGTTGTTTCATACGATCTTCCTTTATAGAGAAAATGTTAGAATTTCTTTGTAATGTAAAATATTTATTTATAATAATCCACATGCCACACTGTAAAAATGTACTTACAAATGAGAAACCACATGCCACACTGTAAAAATGTACTTACAAATGAGAAACCACATGCCACAATGTAAAAATGTACTTACAAATGAGTATCCACATGCCACACTGTAAAAATGTACTTACAAATGAGTATCCACATGCCACAATGTAAAAATGTACTTACAAATGAGTATCCACATGCCACACTGTAAAAATGTACTTACAAATGAGTATCCACATGCCACACTGTAAAAATGTACTTACAAATGAGTATCCACATGCCACACTGTAAAAATGTACTTACAAATGAGTATCCACATGCCACACTGTAAAAATGTACTTACAAATGAGTATCCACATGCCACACTGTAAAAATCTACTTACAAATGAGTATCCACATGCCACAATGTAAAAATGTACTTACAAATGAGTATCCACATGCCACACTGTAAAAATGTACTTACAAATGAGTATCCACATGCCACACTGTAAAAATCTACTTACAAATGAGTATCCACATGCCACACTGTAAAAATCTACTTACAAATGAGTATCCACATGCCACAATGTAAAAATGTACTTACAAATGAGTATCCACATGCCACACTGTAAAAATCTACTTACAAATGAGTATCCACATGCCACACTGTAAAAATGTACTTACAAATGAGTATCCACATGCCACACTGTAAAAATGTACTTACAAATGAGTATCCACATGCCACACTGTAAAAATCTACTTACAAATGAGTATCCACATGCCACACTGTAAAAATCTACTTACAAATGAGTATCCACATGCTACACTGTAAAAATGTACTTACAAATGAGTATCCACATGCCACACTGTAAAAATGTACTTACAAATGAGTATCCACATGCCACACTGTAAAAATCTACTTACAAATGAGTATCCACATGCCACACTGTAAAAATCTACTTACAAATGAGTATCCACATGCCACACTGTAAAAATGTACTTACAAATGAGTATCCACATGCCACACTGTAAAAATCTACTTACAAATGAGTATCCACATGCCACACTGTAAAAATCTACTTACAAATGAGTATCCACAGGCCACAATGTAAAAATCTACTTACAAATGAGTATCCACATGCCACACTGTAAAAATGTACTTACAAATGAGTATCCACATGCCACACTGTAAAAATGTACTTACAAATGAGTATCCACATGCCACACTGTAAAAATGTACTTACAAATGAGTATCTACATGCCACACTGTAAAAATGTACTTACAAATGAGTATCCACATGCCACACTGTAAAAATCTACTTACAAATGAGTATCCACATGCCACACTGTAAAAATCTACTTACAAATGAGTATCCACATGCCACACTGTAAAAATCTACTTACAAATGAGTATCCACATGCCACACTGTAAAAATCTACTTACAAATGAGTATCCACATGCCACACTGTAAAAATGTACTTACAAATGAGTATCCACATGCCACACTGTAAAAATCTACTTACAAATGAGTATCCACATGCCACAATGTAAAAATCTACTTACAAATGAGTATCCACATGCCACACTGTAAAAATCTACTTACAAATGAGTATCCACATGCCACACTGTAAAAATGTACTTACAAATGAGTATCCACATGCCACACTGTAAAAATGTACTTACAAATGAGTATCCACATGCCACAATGTAAAAATGTACTTACAAATGAGTATCCACATGCCACAATGTAAAAATGTACTTACAAATGAGTATCCACATGCCACACTGTAAAAATCTACTTACAAATGAGTATCCACATGCCACAATGTAAAAATGTACTTACAAATGAGTATCCACATGCCACACTGTAAAAATGTACTTACAAATGAGTATCCACATGCCACAATGTAAAAATGTACTTACAAATGAGTATCCACATGCCACACTGTAAAAATGTACTTACAAATGAGTATCCACATGCCACACTGTAAAAATCTACTTACAAATGAGTATCCACATGCCACACTGTAAAAATGTACTTACAAATGAGTATCCACATGCCACACTGTAAAAATGTACTTACAAATGAGTATCCACATGCCACACTGTAAAAATGTACTTACAAATGAGTATCCACATGTCACAATGTAAAAATGTACTTACAAATGAGTATCCACATGCCACACTGTAAAAATGTACTTACAAATGAGTATCCACATGCCACACTGTAAAAATGTACTTACAAATGAGTATCCACATGCCACAATGTAAAAATGTACTTACAAATGAGTATCCACATGCCACAATGTAAAAATGTACTTACAAATGAGTATCCACATGCCACACTGTAAAAATCTACTTACAAATGAGTATCCACATGCCACAATGTAAAAATGTACTTACAAATGAGTATCCACATGCCACACTGTAAAAATGTACTTACAAATGAGTATCCACATGCCACAATGTAAAAATGTACTTACAAATGAGTATCCACATGCCACACTGTAAAAATCTACTTACAAATGAGTATCCACATGCCACACTGTAAAAATCTACTTACAAATGAGTATCCACATGCCACACTGTAAAAATGTACTTACAAATGAGTATCCACATGCCACACTGTAAAAATGTACTTACAAATGAGTATCCACATGCCACACTGTAAAAATGTACTTACAAATGAGTATCCACATGCCACAATGTAAAAATGTACTTACAAATGAGTATCCACATGCCACAATGTAAAAATGTACTTACAAATGAGTATCCACATGCCACAATGTAAAAATGTACTTACAAATGAGTATCCACATGCCACAATGTAAAACAAGGGTAATTAAAATGAGTACCTGAACCTTCCATTTTTTTAGTATAATTTAATGGCAAAAGAGCGATGGCATACTCAAATTATAGTAATCACAGTTTCTCAAAAATGGGGAATGTGATTTTATATTGCTAATGTCATCAGCTTCTGTTTAAGCCATCTTAACAAAGCGACCTGACACACATAAAATAGTTGTTCAGAAGTTGATTTTCCACATTCCTGGATGTATGAAAAATTTGGGATTTGTAGTAAAATGTGTTGTTTCATGCGATCTTCCTTTATAGTGGAAATGTTTAAAGTTCTTTGTTATGTAAAATATGTAATTACAATTTATCCACAGGCCATACTGTAAAACTAGGGGGGTAATTAAAAAGGAGTACCAGAACCTGTTCGATTTTATTTGAGTATAATTGCATCGTAAATGTGCGATGGCGTAATCAAATTTTAGCAATCACACTTTCTCAAAAATAGGCAGTGTGATTTAATATTGCTAACCTCAGCTTCGGTTCAATCCGTCTTAACAAAGCAACCTGACAAACTTAAAATAGTTGTTCAGAAGTTGATTTTACACATTACTTGATTTTTTATTTCATCCTGAAGTCACCCTGCAGATAATTCTAACAATGGAAGATCACACAGAAAAATACCAACCACATATTGTAATTTATTAATAAAGCATCCCACAGCAGACTCCAACATTAGAAGATTTTTAGATATTTTAGTGTCAAAATTATAAATATATATGAAAATTTTCGCGCAGTTCCCAATTCCGGGTCATAATTTTCTAATTAATATTTCTACAAATAACTCGAGCATTATATGATTATTTTATTTGTCAAAAAATTTACAAGTATATATATATATATATATATATATATATATATATATATATATATATATATATATATACCCATAATATCATCTTGAAGATACTTCTACCAATGGCAGATCGCGCAGAACATTATCAATATTATGTCACAATTTATTAAATAATCATTCTACAGATGACTTCAGCATTACAATGACATATTAAATAAAATAATATTTAATATTTCATATGTCAGAAAATGAACAAGTACATATCAAAATATTTTTCATCATCCCATGGAATCACATTGCAAATGATTCTAACAATGGCCGATCACGCAGGAAATTCCCAATCACGGACCATATTTTATTAAAAAAGCATTCTACAGATGATAATATAGATTACCCATTAGAAGATTATTACATATGGAACCAAATTAACAATATATCAAAATATTTTATGATTTCCCACAGCATCACCCTACAGAGGATTCCAACAACGTCAGATCACGCACAAAATTACCAATAACCTCTTCTTGGATGGAAGACATTATTGATTGCCCCCCGAGTTGGCAGAAATCACCATCCGAGACAAAATGATTACAAGAGGGAGGAGGAGAAGACACTGATTTCTTCTCCAGCAGCAGACACGAAAGCCGAGCAGTCAACCAGCCTATAAGCAAGGCAGACCGAGTGATTTACGATGTTCCGGGCATTACGTATCGGATCGCTATTTATTACAAAGATACTGCTACTGTTGCTGCCTTCAAATGGTTTGTTTATGACTCGGGAAGGGGAGGTATAGGTATCCATTTTCTTAAAGGAGACCCGAGCCCTAAATTCCCCAAAAAATTGCACATTTGTTTTCTTTATAAAATTATGCTATACATACTTAACAAGGTGTGTAAAAAATTTCAGAAAAACAAACAAACAGAACATATGTTTTTTTTAGATGTTTATATACCATTTATCATCTATTTACACACTTTTCGTCTGCAACAATCGTCATTTATACAAAATATTTTTTTTTACATTTTGGTCACGTTTAAAATGCTAAGGTTTTGTAACTAATGTACTTAAAACTAAACTGCTAATAGTTTTTGAGGCTCTAATATTTGTTTTATAAACGTATCAATAGCTTTTTTAAATTTAGTTAGAAATAATTTTTTGAATACTATTAAAACCTCAAATATGCAAAAGTCTATTTCTACGTCTGTAGTACATACATTGCCGTTATTTAATCAATTAAAAATTTTAAAAACATTATTAATTAAAGGAGGAGAATTATTTAAAAAAAATATTTAAGCTTAAACAATCCAAAAAATAACAAACGTATTTTTTTTAAATCTATTTTTGTTTTTGATTATTATTCAGAAAAATATTTTCTAATAATATAAAAAAATTATATTTCTGAATTCATTAATAAACAAATTAGGAGATGGGACTCGGGTTTCTCTTAAAGGATTTGCTTGTATTTGAGGTATGTTGAACTGGGTTAGGAGTCTGTTTTCAATAAGATACTGTTTTGTTTTAATTGAGACCCGAGTCCCAAATTACAAACAAATTGCTAATTTTTTCGCATAAAACGATTATATACACACTATAAAAAAACAATATGCTTTAAAATGAGTACCTGAACCTACTCATTTTTGTTTGAGTACAATTGCATCAAAAATGGGTGATGTCGTACTCAAATTTAAGTAATCATAATTTCGCAAAAATGAGAATTATGGTTTAAAATTTCTAATATCAGCTTCTGTTCAAGCCTTCTTAATAAAGCGATCTGAAAAATTTAAAATATTTGTTCTGAAGATAGTTTTCCGCATTATTTGATGTCGAATGCTTAAATGGAAACTGCGTTATTACAACTCAATTATCTTACTTTCGATTCTTTTGACACACCTTTTCTTACATTTATTTTGTTTATAACGTCTCCAATTTGCCCTGGTAGTTTAACGGATAACACTCTGGACGCCCGTACCTGAGAATCTGGGCTCTGTGCCCGGATAGTCCTTGTTGTAATTGTTGAAATTTATTAAAAGTGATTTATGAAGACAGCATATGTAGGCAAACAACTGCTCTTTTCATTCATTTTACTCATTTTTTAGTATATGTCTTTTTCAAAAATGAAACTAATGTATTCGGAGCTATGATAACCATCGAATGTAATAAAAAGTAAGTACATTTTACTCATTTTAAGTAATTATTTTTAGCAGTGCATATTTAAAAAAAACGTGTACTAAATTTCAAAGCAGTGGAAGAAAAGAACATATGTTTTTTATATGATTATATACCATTTATCATCTGACTACCCAGTATTGGTCTGCAACGTTCGTCATTTACTTAAAATATATTTTTTTAAACTTCTGTCACCTTTAAAATGCTAAAGCTTTGTAAAACATTTACTTAATTCTAAACTGTTATAGTTTTTGAAACTTTTTATTATTTAATAAACGTATATTAATAGCTTTTTAAATTAAATTATATATATTTTTACGAATTAATGAACATTAAAATGTGAATATTTTTCAGGTTGTGAACTTAAAATAAATTTTTGAAAACAGTTTAAACTCAAATTTGCAATACTCTATTCCTACGTATGTAGCATATACTTTGAGGTTATTTAATCAATTTAAATGTTTTAAAATATTAAAAACCTAATGAGGGCAGTGTTTTTTTTTAAAAAGCATTTGTTGGCTTAAAAATATCAAAAACAATAAATATATATATTTTTAAATATTACTTTTTTCTTTGATCATTATTCTAAAAAAAATTTTCTAATAATACAAAAAATATATTATTTCGGAATTTATTATTACAAATATTAGTCAGGTCTCTCTTAAGTTTTTTTGTTGTTGTTAAATTCATGTAGGTACACTCCTCACTGTACAGTAATTTTCGATACGTGAATACTTTGTACCTACGCCTGCTCCTTCTTGCGTCTTTGGTAAACTTCAATATCGACGCTCTTTTTGTAAGATGATCTTGTTATTATTTTGTTCGCCTTGACCTGCTACATTAACTGGGTTAAGTTTCCTACGCCGCAGTAGATCTTTAGAGGGATATTTTTGGCTTCATAGTAAAATCTTCAACAAATCGTCCCCTTCGACACCACACAATTGACTCACAAATATATTAAACTGTAAACGTTATAAATGAAATTATATAAATAGCTGTATTCTTTATATTAAGCACATACTCGCCATGATCCGCCGATCAGAACTAAAATTACAGCGATTAAACGGTCAGAATATGCCCAAAATTGAAATCCTTTACCCTCCTACGTGGTTAAAAAGACATGCGGGACATGAGTGAATAACTTGTAATATGCGGCTCATTTTACTCTACACGATAGTAGGTCATTTATTTTCATAGGTTGATTCCCCCTGAAGTTATAAAGCTTTGAAATGTTATTTTTTTATGGCAATTAAGTTTCTGACAATGTACCCGTATTGATTTTAAAGGTGTATTTTCTTCAGAAATAAAACTTTTTATGCTTGGTTGTTTGAATGAACGTCACTCTAAAGCTACACAATGGGCTATAGCGACGGTTCGGGATCTATCCTGAAAGGAAGACCGAAGAACACTGTCTCGTAATTTTGAACGTTTGTGTGATGACGACGCCAAAACCAATAATATGAATTGATCAGTTTTAGAAAAAAAAATCATAGTTTTTTTTATCTTAAACATAATATTTTTTTAATTCAATTCTGAGGTTTATAAACTTGCTTGTAAATATTTGTATTGTTTATTGTATTTGAAAATTATCACCTGCCACTATAATTGTGGTTCATATTAATTTAGGAATATCTGATGTATTGACATTATTTTTATGTTTTATCCGCAAACCTTTTTTTTATTTCATTTAAAACATTATCTTTATATTCCAATGAATTAAGAAAATTGCATCTATTTTGTTATCAAAATATATTCTTCTCCATGTCAGTTTTTAAAAATATGTTGCAGTTCATATTTTGCAATTACGATTTGTACTTTATAATTTTCAAAATTTATATTTTGGTAGTAAATTGCAATTTTTTTTTTTGATTTACGTTATATTTTTCCGAATTTCCATTTCTTTAACATTAATAATTCAATTGTCCATTTTTTTCCCTTTGCAAATAAAAAAAAGCCGAATAAAATATATTTTTTTCAATGGATTGCTCTAATTTTTTTCATTCCTGGGTATTCTCTTCTATATAAAAACCAGGAATATTGGTAAATAATTCTACTTTTCAAGTTTATATATAAGGAAGTTTTCATGTATCAAACTATAACAAGGTTTTTTTTAATACGCAAACAAATAGATTTTTAAAATTGAATTAAATCGCCAAGAGTATTAAATGTTTGGTGCAATTTACTCCATTAAATAAATTATTATTAAAAAAATAATAAGATTAAAACATAAGTTTAAGATTGTGCAATTTATATTTAATTTCAAAATAAACATTTTACCCATTTCCCCTCTTTGTATTTACCCTATACAAATTGGCATATGTGTTTTAGTTATATGTTTTATATTTATTTTTTACTATTCCGTTATACTATATACGTTTTGCTCATTTCTATTGACATATTGATATGCTTAGCGTCCCATAAGCCGTGTTAGCCCGTAAGTCAAATGTTAATCCAATTGGACTTAAGCTGTAACACGGCTTAAGCGACGAAATGTCATAAAGAGCAGCTGTGATATTACCCTAGGTTAGGTTCGGAGAGGTTCCATATTGTCTTGCAAATTAATAAAAATAATAAACATATTTAAAAACAATTCAAAATCGTTTCATTAATTAAAATATCTTAATATTAATTTTAAAGTTAATTAAGTTTCAGGAAATGTAATCCTAATTATTAGTTTGTGATTATTTTTTAAACAAGAAGAACAATTAGATAAACAAAACTGTCTATGGTATACAAGAGCATCACATGATAAACCTTTCATAGATAAAACATGCCTAAAAAAGTGTCTATAGATCCAAGCTCATTACAACCGAAAGTGGCTTCAGAACAGAAACGAAACCGGAACTCGCCTGTCACGTGACAACCCCCCCCCCCCCCATCGCTAACAACCCACCTTCCGTCATCCATCCAATCAGCACTTGCCACGTAATTAATAACACCATACTCCCACCTTTGTCCGACAAAAAATAATCACAATAAAAAACAAAAACCGAAAAAAAAACCTAGACAAAAGCAGCGTAATTGCAACTCACATCTTCTAATGCAAGTGGTACCCGATACCTAGGAGGGTCAAAAACGAACAAGTTGAGGCGTGTGCAAGAATGATTATGGTAATAAATTTAATGAATGCCTTCGCTAATTGCTAGGCGGCCTATACCTACCCCCCGTCTACTTTCCTTTTCAGCAGCCCATTGTTCGGGCCCCCCTTCTCCACTGTGGAAGTGTATCACAGGCTATAAATACTAATTAATCTTAGAGTCGAGCTGAAAGAAATAATATTTTCTGGTAATTGACTGGAAAGAGAGAATTTATTTTCACTATGGATGTATGGATACCATTGCATCTTGTAGATTAATATTATTTGATTGGATTGGTTCGGATATTGAATGGTTCTTGTCGAATATTACTGTGATGATTTGATTGGATTTTTTTATTAGAATGAAATAAAATGGGAGAGAAAGGGTAATTGATAAATTTCAATCAAAAGGAGATGTGGGCAAAAAATTAGATTTCTATGAGACGCGTTTTGAAATTGAAATTTATTTTTCCCTTTCCGCAAATTATATATTTTTAACGAATTGCATTTTGCTTTATTTGGTATTTAAAATGTTTTTATTTGTAAAATTGAAAATGTAATTGGTGTGTTGAATGGAAAATGTAAAATAATTGGATGGGTTTTTATTTCATTCAAAAATTGCTTTCTCAATTTTCCAGAACATTTTTAAAAAAAGCACATTTTATTATGAAAAACGGATGCCAGTTAGCGCAGCCTCCACCGTACCGTAAAACTGTTTTTCTTGAATAGTTTGTACGCGGGCACACTCGGCCTGCTCCTTCTTGCGCCTCTGGTAAGCTCTATATATCTTTGACTTCATCATACATTTAGCCTTCTTGGAATCATTTTGTTCTCTTAGACCTTACCTTTCACCTAAACCTTTGTTCGATTCCCGGTAAGCCTAAGGTGTAATTTGAAAATGTAACTTATTGTAAGTGATTTATGAAGACAGCCTATGTAGGCAATCTACTGCTTTTTAATTCATTTTTACTCATGTTTGAGTACATGTCTTTTTAAAAACTGAAATTTATGGATTCGGAGCTATGATAAGCATCAAATGTAATCATAAATAAGTACATTTTACTTATTTTTGAATACCTACTTTTAACAGGGTACAGAGCTACCAATAAGATTCATTCACAGAGTTGACGAAATTTTATGGTCATACCGTAGCCCTTACGCTTATCCCAAATGCTTAAATGTACGGTCACAGTTTCTTTGATAGGGTCCTTTATTAATATCTGCTATAATTTGCTACACTGTTACTCTCTAATTATCTCTGACAAACCTGGACACTCTTATTTTTCCAGCATTTAGTATCTGTTAACAACCACAGGCAGCACGTTGGGGTTTAAATACTCTCAGTAAAGGTGCCCTTGACAATTTCTTAAATATATAGATACTTTGCTGATGTTCACACCGTAACTCCGAGAACACACAGTCATCTGTCGTTTACAGTCCGTCAAATCTCGTTTTTATACACACTTGTCCCAAAAATCAACTGTTATACTAACGTTGTGCACTGAAACGCCTTAGTAAATCAAGTATGTATTCTTGGCCATGACGATTACAGAGAAGGTTAACATGTCTTTTAAAATACAAATACAACGTTAAAATACGCAATAAAAATCCCTCCAATCTGGACATGTTTCGGGAGATACATCTCCCTTCATCAGCAGAAAATGAAAAGTCTGTGTGCACAATAAAATGAAAGTAAACCCAGAATTGAAAGTATTGCCAAATAACAAAAACTATCTCCATCGGTTGGGGTTAACTACAGTATGCCAAAGGGAAATACTGGGAATTAACTCCAAATGATTGAGATAGCTTTTGTTTTTTGTTCTTTGGCAACACTTTCAATTATAGGTTTATTTCTATTTTATCGCACACACAGACTTTTCATTTTCTGCTGATGAAGGGAGATGTATCTCCCGAAACATGTCCAGATTGGATCGAATTTTATTGCGTATTTTAGCGTTGTATTTGTATTTTAAAATTCTTAACGCAATGTTCTATAAGGAGAGTTTTTATCTTAACGTGAATTTTATCTAAACTTCTTAGAACAAAACACTTCTATTAACATTGTAAGAAAGCAAATTATTAATGTTTCTTCTACTATCGCAGTATGACGTCATACAATGCAAATACAGATAATTTAAATAAAAACGTCAGGTGGTCATAATACTTTGCCCACACAGAGAAAAAAACACACACTACATTTATATTTTGAAAAAAATTGTAAAATTAAAATTTAATAAAATCCAAAATTTATTTTAAAGTTTTATTTACTGTACAATATATCTTTTGACAAAAAATCATTTAAATATACAGCAAGAAAAATTGTCTGCCATAAACCAATTTTCACTTTTCACATAAGTTTGCACAAAATATTCTGATTTAAGAAATGATGCTTACAAAAACTGGTAACTAATAAGAACTCCAATAATAACATTCGGAATTTTAAAAAAAAATTAGTTCTCAAAATTATATTAGTCCACCTCTTTCAAACTTTGGAAAGTCATTTATTTCCCTCTTTTCAGTGCATCCACATTCATTGTTAGGATCCCTAAGAAATAAAAATAAACTTTAATTATTTTGAAACAACATATAATAATAAAAAAAACTTCCTTCTGGTTTACTGAAACTTTCCTAAATCACCAGTTATATATTTTAAATCTACTCCAGTTAACACTGCTTATTTTCTATAAGCAGTGTTAACTGGAGTAGATTTAAAATATATAACTGGTGATTTAGGCAAGTTCTTGGGCCTACAACTTTCACTTGGTCTGAAAAAATAAAATATACATAATTATATTTAAGTAATAAAACATAAATATATTAATTTATTAAACATAAATATAACTATTAAACATAAATATAATTATTAAACATAAATATAATTATTAAACATAAATATAATTATTAAACATAAATATAATTATTAAACATAAAGATAATTATTAAACATAAATATAATTGTTAAACATAAATATAATTATTAAACATAAATATAATTATTAAACATAAATATAATTATTAAACATAAATATAATTATTAAACATAAATATAATTATTAAACATAAATATAATTATTAAACATAAATATAATTATTAAACATAAATATATGTAATTAATAAAACTTACATATATTTTATTAATAAAACATAAATATATTTAATTAATAAAACATAAATATATTTAATTAATAAAACATAAATATATTTAATTAATAAAACTTACATATATTTTATTAATAAAACATAAATATATTTAATTAATAAAACATAAATATATTTAATTAATTAAACATAAAAAATGTACAACGTCCTTTCTAAATGAGGCAACGTACTGCTGGTAGGACTCGCCTTTACGATCATAAATAGAGATTTATCCTTCCTTCTGTCAGAAGGTTGGTCCTACCATCAAACAACTCAGAAAATTCTGAGTTGGCGCAAAAAAAACAGTTTAAAATGTCTAACTGTAGCATTTTACTAAAAATTCAAAAGTGTGCTTCCTAACAGAAGTAAACTGAGCTTGTAAAACACAATTTGTTTATGTCAGCACTGGAGTTTTCAACAACTTCATATTTTAATTCAAAATAAAACTAAAACGGACATCCTATTGGCTGGATACTGCCTTTGATGGGAAGCCATGTCCAAAACAGTTCTATTATTTACCTTAAATTCAATCATTAAATTCATTAAGTTAAATAAAATTATTTAATTTCTATCAGGTAAATTGTGATTTTAATTTATTTTTTTTGAATATAGTTTGTTTATAACTTCTAAAAAGTCTTGCACTTCATAAATTGAATAGTAATTATCCCTCTAAAAATTCCTGGATTAAATAACGCAATGATTTGACATTTCGGGAAAGTCTAAAATAAATTCAAATCTTGTAATGTAATAGTGACTAGCTGTTCAGTTCCTAGTTGCTTTGTAACACGTTAAAACATATACATTTTAAAAATAAAAATAAATTGACTGTCCTGTCAAGACTCGAAACCACAACCTCTTGTTCCGAAGTTGGAATTTTACAAATCCGTAACTCAGGTGACAATTTTGAAGATAGATAGTACCTGCTAAATAATTTCCAGCCTTTTCTAATCAAAGGAAGTAGGTGTTTTGCGATCCACAATACAAGCACGTTCTTTTATTATTATAGCCAGCATATAAATCATACTTATGTATCGAAGGGTAGGTTAACGTAATGTTCACTATTGAAATATTAAAAAAAATTACCTCTTGGGCCTACAACTTTCACGTTGTCTGAAAAAATAAAATATACATAATTATATTTAAATAATAAAACATAAATATATTTAAATAATAAACCATAAATATATTTAAATAATAAAACATAAATATATTTTATTAATAAAACATAAATATATTTAATTAATAAACCATAAATATATTTAATTAATTAAACATAAAAATATTTAATTAATTAAACGTAAATATATTTAATTAATAAAACATAAATATATTTAATTAATAAATATAAATATATTTAATTAATAAAATATAAATAAATTTAATTAATAAAACATAAATAGATAAAAGGATATTCATATTTATTTTATTTGAACTAGCCCGGGCGATAGTTATAGCATGAACAGCTCCCCCCCCCCTCCCACACATTCGTTGTAACTACTCATAGATGGATCTCCTTTCAAAGAATTCCACCCATAGATGGCAGCACCACCAATGTCCCACTTAAAAACTGCTTGGAAACTATTTTTAAATGCATTATTAAAACAAACCGTTAATATCTATGAAACATCAGACAAAAATGAGATTCGTCACTACTCCGGTAAATTCCCTTTTTTTATCCCTCACATGTTAAGATCCGTTGTGTGTGAGACCCGCAAAAGGGATCTTTTACTACGGAAATAATATATATGATTTATTATGTGCTTTGTATAAATTATTTTACGTTTTATGCCAAATATTATAAATTGCGCATTGTACAGAGTGATTAAGCTAATCATATAGAAACTTTTAATAACTAGTATATATTATTATTGCAATTCGGAATCAAAAGTAACGTAATGTTCGAAAATCTTCATGCGCTAAGTATACACATATAATAGACATAATTAAACTGAAATACTTGAGAGAACGCACATTCTCGGAAATGTACTTCATTCCTGTATAACTGAATATTCACAAACTATATAATTATTACAAAATATAATACTTAAGAAAGCATTTATTTAGAATAATACATGGATGCTTAATTCAATTTGTGTACCGTATCAGATAAATATTTGGTATCGGTGAAAAGAAAAGAAAACTACAAATATCGCCAAATATTTCATTAGTAATTGTGGCTTGTGTCAAAAATATAGATCGATTTTTATAAACTGTGATAGTTGAACCAAATATAGATTTCTCGATATTACCGAAATTTACATCCCAGTTTCAAAAATTTATTAGTAATAAAGCAAAGTTTTTGCTCTAAAAACAAGCTCTTTAGTTATTTTGATATTTTAGAAACGTGAAAATCTGTATTGGTAATAAGGTCTTTACAAGATTCACACTTTAAAACTATATTGTGTTTTGCTTGTGTCAAAAATATAGGTCAATTGTTATAAATGGTGATAGTTTGTACCAAATAAAGATTTCTCGATATTACTGAAATTTACATCCCAGTTTTAAAAAAATATTAGTTATAAATCAAGGAATTTTCTCTAAAACCGAGTTTTAATTAGTCTGATATTTTTAGAAACATGAAAATCTGTATTGTTAATAAAGGCTTTACAAGACTCACACCCTAAAACTATTTAGTAACTATTTCATATAATTGCATTAGGCAGTCAAAAAAATGAAGATGAAATATTTATTTTACTCACCCTCCAGCTATTGGCTGCTTGAAATCGTGTCGGGTCATAGTGGTATAAGGTGGGCGATAAGGTTTCATCAATTGATTCGGGACCTCTTCATATTCGTATGATCCTTTTCCTTTGGCTTGATCGTAACCGCCCGACTTCCACCAACCGGATTGGTTAGATTTCATATTTTCGCAAAGTGTGAATTCATTTAAACGGGTGCAGGATCTAGGTTTCATTCCCTTTTCTGATCCATGAATACCGGAATCTTCATTCCCACTACGATGTCCAGAAGTTAGAGGATCATGCCCTTGATGACCTGTTGAACGGACTCGAGTTGAATCCGGATTATCTTCCTCAGATTCTGCTGTCGGACATGCTTCTGCGCATATTGGAAGAGCAACGTACTCAGGGCCTTCGCTATGCGAGTGCCCTAAGAGTGATGGTCCATGTACAAGACCATGTCTACCACTTTGCACGTTATTGTTATCTGAGTGCGATGGACCACCGTTGCGTGAGTGGTCATTGACATCTTCGAAGCTTACTTTACGGGATGTTTCTCGGTATCTTTGGGTGTCTTTGAGCCCACGACCGCTGTCATCAGACTGACGATCTTGTATGCCTTTTGGACAACCTTTTTCATAGCTTTTGGAATGAGATTGACCTGCATCAACGTGGGCTGCAGGAGATGTTCCAGGATACATAGGATAGTTATGAAGTCTATGGTCATCACAATCAAGATAATGCATTTGAGTGTCCTTTGAACAATCTGCGCCACAGATAGGTGAGTTATAATAGTTTCCTTGATGACCAGCATTGGAAGACTGTCCTTGATCCATTCCGTTTGAGTATCCTTGCCTACCATCCTCATCAAAGGAATATTTTTGTTGTTCTGTACTGAATGTTTGATGATGGCCAGAGTCATGCTTGCAATCACCAAATTCTTCAGCGTACCCATTGCGTTTCTCAGTCTGGAAATGTACACTATCATTGCTCTTGATCCTGTCCCCTTTGCTATGTCTTTCACCATACTTCAATGGTTCAACGTGGCATATCTCTGGTGCAAAATGAACCTTCTTTCCCCCATGGTGCAAGTGGTTCGTTTCGATCGCCATCGCTGCTAAAGCCGCATTGACGCTTGTTGGATGTTTCATTTCTTGAGATTCTTTTTTCACATGGCACATAAGTGGGGTGGAGTAGCAATGCTTCTCACATTGTGGACCGTGCAATTGTTCGGCAATTACTTCCTCTTCTTCAGCATGGTATTCAGCAGGCTCGGTAGGACGTTTATGAATCTCAGTAACTGGTATTTGGCGATATGGTTTATCACACACTTCTATGACTTCGCCCGGCCCAACTGTTGTCTTTCTCCACACTTGGTAAGGCTCAGTTTGTTCGTAGCGAGACTCCCTACGTAGAATGCGGGCATGAAATTATAATGATCAAATGTCTAAAAACACTCAATTTTGATTATAAGTAAAGATAATTTTTTTAAAGAAGTAGAAAGGAATATTTAAAATTGCAAATCATGTATAATTTTTTATTTTTATCTTATTTATTTATTTTTATCTGGATAAATAAACTCAAAAACGATTATGTGTAATCTACTGAATTGATATTGATTAACTTAATAAGAAAAAGCGTGTGTTAACTTATCAACAATAAGCCGTACGAAGGTATAACGTTTAATCTCAATATTACTGTTTAAACATAAAAGTAGTTATATATTATTTTAAATTCAACAATCGAAATTGTGACTTAGAACCAGACAACTCCAGTTTTCGAAATCGTCCAGGAAAGACAAAACACACACCGTACGTTTTTGCATCGTATACTGCAAAAGTACAGCTTATTTACTTTTATACTTATAGGCGAAAAGTATACTTTATGAAATGTAACATATAAAGTGTAACTAGTAAAAAAACTATCCACATACGATTTAAACTATAAAGACTTTCCATTTACATACTAGACGAAAATTGTGTACAAAGCTTTCCATTTACATATGAAGTGTAACTTGTAAAATTCCTTTCCATTTACATACAATATTTAACTTGTAAAATAACTTCATATTTTTTTTGTTAGATGCTCACTGGGTAGAAGTTTTCCATTTACTTATGAAATGTAACTTGTAAAAATACTTTCCATTTACATGCTAATTGCAAATATGCATTCTTTTTACGAATGAAGTGTAACTTGTAAAAATGCTTTCCATTTACATACGAGATTTAACTTGTAAAATGACTTTTAATTTACATGTTAGATACAAATTGTGTAAAAATTTTCAATTTACTTATGAATTGTAACTTGCAAAATTACAATCCTTTTGCCTACGAGATTTAACATATTAATACTTTATATTTACATACTAAATGCACATTGTGTAAAAGCTTTCCATTTACATATAAAGTGTAACTTGAAAATACTTTCCATTTACATACGAGAATTAACTTGTAAAGACTTTCCATTTACATGCTAGATGCAAATCGTGTAAATGCTTTCCATTTGCACATGAAGTGTAACTTGTAAAATTACTTTCCATTTGCACATACGATATTTAACTTATAAATACTTTATATTTACATACTAAATGAAAATAGTGTAAATGTCTCCAATTTACGTATTAAGTGTAACTACAAATACAAATATTGACGACCAACAACAGGCTCAAGGCCCAACAAGGTTGGTCCATCTAGTACCTCTTAACTATCCCCCAATGAATATCTAACTTCTTCTTAAAATCCGTTACTTTTTTACAATTAACAATATTCACTGGCAAGTTGTTCCATTTGTCTATTACCCTATTATAGAAATAGTGTTTTCTCCATTCCCGATTAAAATGGGATTTGTTTAACTTAAACCCATGACCTATCGTTCTATCGCTCATATTAAAATCTAAACCCTCCACATCTCCTTGTTTGATAAATTTGAACAGCTGAATCAAAGCTTCTCTAACCCTTCTCTCTTCCAGAGTCTACATATTCAAATTTCTTAATCTATCTTCATAATTCATGCCTGAAAACCCTTGTACCATTTTAAAAAGACATACCCCATTTAACAGCCCATAGTAAAAACACTTTCTATTTTCACACGAGATTTAACTTGCAATGACTTTCCATTTACATACTAGATGCAAATCGTGTAAATGCTTTCCATTTACGTATGAGGTGTAACTTGTAAAGACTTTCTATTAAAATATGAGATGTAACTTGAAAAATACATACTCTTCATGTTTTCGGGACTCGTCACGTTGGAATCTTTTGTCATCTTCTGTAAGGTAGATGCACTGATCCATCGATTTCTTCTTTTTATCGTGAGGCATGATAATCGGAGGAGTGTAATCGTGCTGATAAGTGGTTTTATTCAAACTTGGAACTCTGAGGGATCTCCAACGATCTTTGATAATAGGATGCCAAGGTGGTAGATCTCTGAACAGACAATATACACTGTTAAAAATTTCGGTTCAACGTTGCACCATATATTGGTGCTCTGCAGCAACTTACACCATATTATGGTGCAATCTAGGTTGAACCACAATTTCTTGATCGAGAATAGCGTAGTTTTTACCGAAAAAATGGTGCAATCTCCTAAACTTCAACCGAGTACTACGCTGAATCTACAAACCGGGAAAACCCCTAACTCCTCTTGCATTAAGGGCCCGGCTGCCCAGTAGATAAAGGCGTTTAGCTGGTAATCAGATGATTTCTAGTTCGAGCCCGCGAGGTGGACTTGACAAAAACAGTAAAAGAGAGTGATCTTGTGATCGGAGGATTGCCAACTTCGCTTCAAAAACACTAGAAAATCGTCCAGAATATCCACTACGTTATACACATTATGGGATAGCAATCACTCGAATTTTGTTTCTACGTTTTACTATAAAATGGAGAAGCAAAAAATGAGTTTTAGTGCAACGTTTCACCACTAAATGGTATCTATAAAATGGTGAAACTAAGCATCAAATAATGGTTGCAGCTAAATGGGTACCTAATTTTGGTTCAAGGTCGTACTAAATTGTTAACAGTGTAGGTGTATAAATAGATGTTAATAACAAACACATAAAGTAATGCTTGAAATAAAAGTACTTGGAAAACTGGAAATACATGGACAACTTAAGCAACTTCTGTCAGAGATAAATATTGAGTACAATATTAAAAAAAAAATTGATCTTTAACCTTCTGACTGTTACAGAACCAAAAATTTTCAGAAAAAATGCTTCTTCCAAGCGTGCCTATTTGAAATGATTTCCACTCCCAAACCGTTGACCAGTATTTCCTTCCCCCTTTTAACATCCCCAGGTGGTCCGGAATGTGACCTTTGTGACCTGTCAACTGAGAAGTGTCCATTGTTAGAGTTATTCCTGCTTTCCACCTGTCCCCTACTCTTTGCCCCCCCCCCCCCTTCTTGCTCCCCGTCCCTGCTGCTTCGAGTAGAATGAGAATTTTGTAGAACTCTTTGTAAGACGGATTTACTTTATGGGGCTTCACAAATTGCAAATATATTTTATTTGCAAAAATAAAATTTTTTCAATAATTGCTGTTTTTTTATTAATTGTGGGATTTTTTGCATTTATATTTTTTCGTTATTATTTTATGTTTTTTTATTTGGTAATTACAAATATTGATTTCAGAAGAAAACAATTTTTTTAAAATAAAATTTATGTGAGTAGGAGGTTTATTTTGTTGTGAGACTTGGTTTATTCTAAACAAAATATATGACAATACATTTACGATTAAATTTTAAAGTTAACAATTAAAAAAAAATCTTTAACTAGCTAAATTTCGCGTCAACCCATTTCAAATTTACGACTGCCCAATTTTTTTCTATCATCCACAACTACCCGGATCCAGAATTTATCCCCGGGAGTGGCAAATATTGGTAAAACTTTTTGCAAATATTGGGAGGTTAGGCACAAACTTTTATTTTTTACAATGTTTTGTACAAATAAAAATAACCATTAGACTTAATAATTCCTTGTTATTAACCATTATTAAATTACTCATATAATAATGGTGTAAATAGTACAAATGGAATAACTTTTATGCCTTTTTTTAATATTATATCTGTTTTGATTAATCAAATAGAAAATAGAATAGCTATGCCGAAGTTGTCAGTGACTAATCTAAACTACAAAAATTTATTCCTACATCATAATAGCAATATTACTTGTATAATTTTCACTTTTTGTAGTGACTTTCTAAAATTCAGAATTCTTTTATGTACTCTTTTGAGAATTGAATAATTTCATTTCACTGAATCAAACGCCATTGGTTTTGTTTCAATTAATTTTTCCAAAGGAAATATTTATCAAAGATACGCGTTTATTTTTGTTTTTAAAAATTTACCTATGAAGAATTTTTATTAGGACTACAATTCTTTAGAACAGTAATTCTCAATTAGTGATCCGCAGACCACCAATTAAACTTCCGATTGTGGTTGTTTATTGTGGTTTATCTTTTCTATGTGTTTTTTTGGTAAAATTGCGTCCATATTCGTTGTAAATTTATTCATAAAAGTAAACTCATAGTGTTCGTTCTAAGAAAATAGCTAATTTTTATTATTACGCACTTTTACTATAAAAATTAAATGTTAATTACGCTTTCTGTGTTTTTATGAAATAAACTCACCTTGAAAAAAATGTACTAGTACATAAAATTTAACATTTTACATATATTTTCTTATAAAACTAATTTTTTGTAATGTTCCCAGTGAAGCTATCTTTATATTTCTATACAGCCTGTTTTTTTTTCAAATAAAGTTCCTTACTAATTTTTTTAAATTCCTTATAAGTAATCATTATCACTAATAAGGTAGTGTCTTCGAGATTCCGTAAGTAAGTGAAGTTTCAATTCATTACGACTTTGGAAGTAGACTGTTATAACGTAAATTTATAGTGCTAAATCTTACTAAGTTTAAGATTTGTATTTATCTTTTCGATTGTACTAATTAAAAGATTAATTACGCATTAATATTTCTCTGACAAATATTTCCTAAAAAAATGAGTATTTTGTTATTCACGTATAAGGCTATTTGATTTAATTCAGTTTGAATTTAATTTAAACTTATAAATTTTAATACAATTTTATTTCTTCTATCATTTAATTTATTTTGTATAAAAAATATATTTTTAGGTTTGTCTATATTTCATAAAATTGTCTTGGGTTTCAAATAAGAATATTGCATGATCATTGATTTATAATACAAATTCATAATGAGAAAATATACCATATTAAATGGAGATTATCAAAATAGAATAACAAATGATTAAAATATTTTACTCTAAAACTGAAAAAATTAGTTATCATATGCGAGAATAATTTTGAAGAATTACCGTTATAAAATGAGTTGCTTTTTATATTTATTTTATGGTATTTTTTTCCGAAATTGAATATTAGTGTTCTATTATCAAACTTATCAGTTTTAAATTTTCTTTACATTTGCTTCTGATTATAAATATAGTTTTATTACAATGAAATTTTATGTTAATAAATACTTATAATACTAAGATTTCAAATACCATGTAATGCTACTATTTATTTATGTATATTTATACACAAAATTGTTTGAACAAAATAATTTTAAAATATATTTATTGACACGATAAGAATGTCTTAATCTGACATATTAATAAGTCCTAAATGTAGCTGATTTCGTTAACAGATTGCATTATAAGTAAATAAAAAAATTACATGTACTTTATAATACTTTAGTACACTTCCTGTTGATTACATTTTGCTTTAGTGATAATTATATTCAATTATTTGAAAAGGAAAGTATGCACATTAATGAAAAAAAAACGTATTCTAACAAAATTTCAATGTATGAAAATGAAAACCAAAAGTATTGGAATGATATTAAAGTATAAAATAAAGATTCTTAAATGAAATTAGTGTTCATAGATCATTAATTGTGTGGTACATTTTAAAACAGGGTACCAAACCAAAGTCAGAACTGCGATGTGTTATGTGAATGAATTTCAGTTCTCGAAGTCATTTATATATATATCCTCATATATATATATACCCTCATAGCTTATATATATATACCCTCAAAGAAAAGCTAGTATGTATTAAGAAATTCGCTGCTTTTTCAACAAAGTGTTTTCCAAGAAAAATCCCTTTTAAACTATTCCGTGGAAAAAGGGGTGTTGATGATTGCTGTCAAACAATTTCCCTCCGTGCCCACTCCTTGAGAATGTAACAATGTCCCATTGTCCGATGCCCTCCTCTGTTCACAGTAGGATGGACGCGCAACACCCGCCCCTTCCGTGTGGTCGAGGGGGGAAAGAAGTCAGCAATTTTACGTTCGTACCTGTATTGCTACAATTTGTTTTCAAGCAAATTTACGTTTGTACCGAAGATGGCATGTAAATTGGCTCCAGCAAAATTACGTTTGTAACTGTGAGAAGGTTAAAGAAGATGGTAAAAAAAAGTTTAATACTACAATTCAGTAAATTCGTTTCGAATTCAATAAAAATAGTTTATAGTAGCGAACTAGTATATTTTAATATATTAATTTAATTAACTAAAATATATTTTTATGACCACTGTACACTAATAACTTTACCTATTTTGCAAAGGCTTTGGTCCATAATCTCTTTTGTTGATGGTCAAATCATCAAATTTAGGTTCAGGCAATTCGTAAACGAGCACTCGTCTGCCTACCTCGGTGGATTGGCCAGCGCATTCTCCTTCTCTACAGCAGAGGCAGATTCCAGGGGAGTCTTTAGTGTTCTGCAAGTGAAGAAGCTCGTATCTGTTTTGTGGGCTATCGTCAGCTTTATGATCTTTATTGGAAAATTGTACATCTAAAAAAATCGGTTAACTGGTATTTCATGCATGCGCTTAAAAGGAAGACAACACAAAAGAAATAATATGATTCAGAACAAAAATTATGCAGAGGAATGCCTTACTTTACACACATACAACAAGATATCTAAAAATTCATAATAACAAATACATTTAATGACTGATCAATGAAAGTTTAATAACAATAAATTTATTTAATAATAGGAACAAAGTACAAACTTGGAATGTTTTATAAAAAAAGTTTATTTTTCATTTAAAATAAATGTAAAAAAAATAACATATATCAATAAAATAATTGAGGGGTTTGCTGTAAAAAGGAGGTAGCTCCAATTTTTCAAGTTTGCAGAAAATCGTAAAAAAAGTTTGAAAATTCAAAATTCCAAGTTGTGTGAAGATATTCTTTTTGATCAATCTTCTTAATTGTTCCTACATCTTATGACAGTATTTTCACTCAAAAATATATCTTCCAGACGACGTGGCACATGTTGGGTGTTGTAGCTACCTCTTTCTTGTAACCAAATAGATGATTTGTCTACCTATGTGAAAAATACTACAAAAAAATACAATTTACTATAACATTATTTTATTTAAAGAAAACTTCAATTGAAATATAGCATATGACTTGGCTTTAAAAACATATATTGAATTTTTAATCATCACACTCCTCCTCTGTAACGTCCGGCTCATCTGCTGCGTTTCTGGTTGTAGTCCATCGTAGAACCACAAAATGTAAAAGAACCAAAAGCTCTACTGTTTATAAGTGCTATATAACTTTCCTGTAAGCAAAGCACGTCAGTCGTTTAACGAAAAAGGTAGGTAGCTCCAGGAGCTACCTCTATACTGCAACAAACTAATGAGGCAGCAGACAGCTCCATTTCTTGAGTGACGGGAGAACAAACGATTGGAGCTATATATTTCTGGTACAAAACGAACAAGTTTTTTTTACCACAAGATAGTACATGTAACTCCAAATTTCCCCAGTTTGGAGCTACATCCTTTTTGCAGCAAACCCTTCAATTTGAAAACTCTTGCTTTAAAAACTAAAAAAATTAAACTTTATATAACTAACTAATACTATAACTCACAAGTATTGCAAAGGATCGCTAAATGTAACATCAATGGTTCATGGAGATTCTTTGAAGACGATTTAATGAAGTGTTCTAAATTTTTCAAGCAAAAACTTACTTTTTTTACTTGATTGTGCTGCTGTGTCTGCATCACAGCAATTGGCATTGCATTTAATCTGTTCTTGACTGTAAGGTTCTTTACCATCCGCACAGTTCTGACACCGCACTCCTTCGTTACGCTCATTCATAGAGGTTTTAAAAGTTCCTAAATTGTATAAAAGTGTGAAAATTAATTTTATAAAAAAAAATTAACCGGTAAAGCTTATTTAAAGCACTTTCGGATATAACACTTTAATTCTTAAAAGTATGCCATCGTCAAGACTATTTTGGTCATATATGGCAATCGTTTCATCAGTAAATCCCTTAACTTTCAACAAATTTAGAATTTTCAAATTTTTTAACGAAAGTAATTTACTCCGATCCTTTTCAGGTGGAATCAGCTCAATTTTGGTTTTATACTTATATTGCCACGATTCGAATGAGCTGGATTGGACGAATGGTTAACGCCCCTGGCTTCAGATAAAGGGATCGGTGGTTCGAGTTTCCTCGGCGATATTTATCAGAAATAGTCCTCCTTTTGGGCGAAATAAATGTCGTGATAAAGAAAAACGACAACATAAATTTTCTAAAATAAGCGAAACATTTCCTTTACGAAATATTTCATTGGTACAGCATGAATCTGTTTAATAAAAAAGGACGAAAGGTTAACAAAAACCGTGCATGCATTCAACCAAGACTTTTTTTTGTGTAACCAAATTTGGGGGTTGGCTGTCATATATTTATTCATTGGCCAACGCATTTATTTATTGGCCGTATAAAGCATAAGCTAGGGACTCCAGTTGTCCAGTGGATAAAAGCATTCGGCTTGCAATCTGAGGATTGCGAGTCCGAGCCAGACTGAGTAGACTTGAAACAGAAAAGTAAAAATGTAGTAAGCGATCGGTGGCGATTAAGAACTTTATTCCAATTCAATTTTGTGACAACCAGGCTTCCATATATTTTGTTAAAAATGTCCAAGAAAGTGCTAAGACAAAGCATATGAATGTCAAGTACCAGTTTGTATTTGAATTTTTGAAAGACAATATTTTCATTTTGAAACTGTAACTGCATTACTAACTGCAACTTTGCTGATTTCCCTTCTAAGCCGTTATTGGAAACAAAGCTTCAATTTATGTTAAATAATATATTTTTGTAAGTTGTATTAATTATTCCTTGAAAGATGGGGCCGTTTGTTAGAGTATGATTTCATGATTGATTGTTTTTCAAGAAATTTTAAGTGTAACCGTTACTTATTTTTAACATTTTCTTTATTTATGCTAATTTATAGTTATTGATTATACAAAAAAAATTATATGATTCAGAAGAAAAAGTATGCATAGGTGCCTTGCATTACACAAAAAAAAAATATTTAAAAATTGCTAATAACATATACATGTATTGACTGCTAATAAATAATAATAAATTTATTTAATAATAGGAATAAAATACATACTTGATTACTTAAAAAACGTTTATTTTTTTATTAAAAATAAATGCAAAAAAAATATGAACATATATCAATGACATAATTTTAAAACCATTACTTTAAAAAATGAAAACATTGAAACTACATATAATCCTAAGACTCTAAATTACAAGTATTACAAAGGATTACTAAATTGAACTGCAATGGTTCATGGTGATTGTTTGAAGATGATTTGGCGAAGTCCTTTAAATATTATCAAGTAAAATTTACAATTTACTTACTTTTCTTACTTGATTGTGCTCCTGTGTCTGCATCACAGCAACTGGCATTGCATTTAATCTGTTCTTGACTGTCAGATTCTTTACCATCCGCGCAGTTCTGACACCGCACTCCTTCGGTACGCTCCATTCATAGGCGTTTCAAAAGTTCCTAAAAGTGTGTCAATTGTAACTTTATCGACACAATTTTAACCAGTAAAACTTATTTAAAGCACACTCAGAAATAACACTTTCATTTATGAGCATTCTGCCATCGTCAAGGCTACTTTCGTCATATATGACAATCGTATCTTCAGTGAATCCCTTAACTTTCGACGAAATTAGAATCGTCATTTATTTAACGACAGTAATTTACTCAGATTCCTTTCTGGTGGCATCATCTCATTTGTGTTTTTTTATACGTATGCTGTCCAATTTGAATGAGCTTTATTGACCGAAGCGCCTGACTTCAGATAAAGAGATCGATGGATCCAGTCGGTTCGCCAATAAATATTTGAAATAGTTCTGATGGTTGACGAAATAAATTTTATGAAACAAAAGTGACAACATAAATTTTCTCAGTTAAGTGAAATATTTGATTGAAGCAGCAGGCGTCAGTTTCGTCAAAGAGGACGAAATTTTAATCAAAAACGAGCATAAAGTTTAAAAGTGAGTTCACTTAAACAAGACATTTTAATGTAGCTAATTTTGGAGAGATGGCTTATATTAATGTATTGGTAAAAGCATTTATTTATTGACCATATTAAAGCAGAAGACTGCGTATGGGAAATAAATAAATACAGGGAAAGGGCAAAACATACAGCTAAAATATTAAACTAAAATATTTTTAAGTATATAAACAACGAAAAATCAGACTCAGACGTGGAATGTTGGATTTGTTTTCGATCATATCCCATTTACGAATCAGGTCAAAACAAATGGAACTGACAAGTCTTAAGTCAAGGCAACATGTGCGCAGACTGGTCTCGAAGGATGGACCTGCGTCAAGAATAGTACAAAGCTGGTAATTGGTTCGAAAAATAAAATCTATAACTTAAGATTCCTCTTTCGTCTTGTTGCCCAATCTCTCGGATCCAGCATTAAAATCACGCAATAATAGTATTTTGTATGTAAAGTTAATAACATCGTAATGTACGAATAGCGTGTGAATATTTGTATGTGGATGGAAATAAATATTAATCGCCATATGAATAGTGTTATTGTTATAAAGCTTATTCCATGAGCAATGCATGTACGGCGGGGTAGCTGTCATAGAGCACGGGCTGAAGGGTTTTACGTGTAATATCACTTCCGGAGATTATATAAATATAGGGAATACTTTTCAACGAAAGAAGGAAGAACAAAAGAAGGAAGAAACACAATTCTAACCATTCACGTCTTCTACTTGCTTTGTTGATTTCATGATTTTAGACACTTTGATGTATATTTTCTTATTCAACGAAATTAGATTTATGTCAATCGTGCTATTTGACATGGAAGTATAGTTTTGGAATGGAGCACCTCAAAACTCAACTTGATGTATTTATCCGAATACCACTTTTAGTTGCTTTTAAAGGTTCCTAACGAATAATTAACAATTATTTAAGGACTACTTAGTTGTGTTAAAATACTTCCAATGGTAAGATATTATTATGGCTTAGTTTTAAAAACTAACAACGCATGGCGTCGAAAAAATATTTCAAATATCTTTTTATCTGTTATGGTGAAAACTACAAATTGCAGCCATTGAGTTAAAAAATAATATAAATATAAGAACTGGAACAAGGACTCCCATTGGGCGACAATGTACTTTACTTTGCTTCGTGAAGGCGTACAATTTGGAAGAGATGTTGAGAAACGTTCGTCCTTGGCTATGCAGGAGTCCCACATGACGTCACAGAAATGTTCAAAACTGGTTATTTCGGTGCCTTTTGTATTCCTTTTCTTTAAGTAAGTATTGGTTTTATTTGGTTTGGTTTCGTTAAATAACGTCGCACTAGAGCTGCACAGTGGGCTATTGGCGACGATTCGGGGCCTATCTTGAAGGAAAGACCCAGGAACACATACACATTCACACACACATACATGCACCTCGTTATTTTAGAACCATGGTCAGATGACGAGGAAACACCTGAACTGGCACCCAACGCCTTCAATAGACGTCGGGACTTTGGACCCCGATCAGATGTATCGTGTACCAGTCCCGTATACACGCCAGTATAATTTGTTGGATATTCTGGACGACTTTCTAGTATTTTTGTAGCGAAGCTGGCAACTCTCCGATCGCAAGATCACTACTTTTTTACTTTTCTATGTCAAGTCCATTGCACGGATTCGAACCACCAATCCTCTGATTAGTAGCTGAACGCCTTACCAACTGAGCAATAAGTAAGTATTGAAAAACATTAAATGTGTAACATTTCATAGATTTTGAAAGACAGAAATGCGTTTTTAAATCTACTCAAACTTACGCGAAAGGATTATTTTTTCTACCTTCTCTTAAAAAGGAGTAAAGTGGTCGGGTGCTTAGTCCTCGATCCATGTGCTTATAGTTATGTTATTCTAGCTTAGTGCTTTTGCAGCAGTTTATATAGCAAATAAATTTAGGTTGCCGCCAAAAACTTGCGAAAGGGACTTGAAATTAAATATATCTAAGCATCTTCTTTATTTAAACAAGAGTTTTTAGAAGGCATATAATTTAAAATTTAAGAATTTATAGACAATTTAGAGATACATTTATTTTAATAAACAAAATAAATATACCGAAATTTTGTTATTGTTGTTGGCGATCAAAAATTGATTTGGCGGATTTTTGCTCGTTGGCATTTGGGGCCGTATAAAAGAAATGAATCGTTTAAAAGAAAATACTTAAATGACCGTTGATCTATTACACATTTGTTAGAAATAACTCACAACCATACACTTACGAAAGTAAAGTTGATACTTACAGTGTAAAAGAACGAATAAATTATATAAATCACAAGTAGAGCATAGTATACAATGAGGAACAATAATCATATGATCTCAAAACTATTTTTTCAATTCAAAACATTAAAACTACCGTTGCCAAGTATAAATTATGTAATTAAAATTAAAATTGCGAGCGATGCGTAAGAGTTTTATTATCATTAAAATTAAAAAAAAAATACCTAATAGCTTATTAAGCGAAAATTATTATAATTTACCAAAATAATTTAAATTCCTGTAACTCTGTAGTGGATGATTTTTTCTCTTTTTTTTTCAATATTTTTTTTCATTTTCTTTTTGCCCCTGGACCGCTGAAAAAATTTAAAAAAATCCAAATAATTAATTAAAACCGTTGTGTAGCATATATGCAACATCATGTGTAATTACTAAAATAATTTTCAAAAGTATGAAAATATAGTTAAGTACAATTCACTGGTATTAGCTAGGATTTTTTGCAGTGCCCTATTATACATATATGTAATAAAACAACCTTCGAAAACTTCACCGCTACAAGCCAGTTTTAGAACAACAGACCTAGCGGTGGTTATAAGAACTAGGCACCTGATTACCTATGTTAAAATACTATAATAGTTAACGTAAAACTCAATAGATGCAACTAGTGGTCATGTTAAAGTTTTGTAGTATATATGCTACATTATGCACTAGACGGTTAAATCGATTCAGTTGATCAGTAATTGTATTACAGTATATTTTATTCAAAACGAAGAATCTTTAAAACCAAAACAAACGTCAGTCAGTCAGAGAGTAAATCGCAGATAAAAGATTTTTTTTTGTAAAATTATGCATATATCAAAGGGATAATTTTGGAAATATAAAGATTTTTTTTTTTAAATTATCAAAGTAATCCTTTTTGTAAAATGCAATGTTAATTAAAAGTGAGATAAGCATTAGCTTATCGACAAGAAGCAATACTTAAGGTATAGTATACTATATAACTACATCCTGGTAAATTATTATAATTCCACGTGGAATCAGCCTATGGGGATAACTGACATGCCATCGTGTAGAGGAAGGCATTTAAAAAAGGCATATTAATAATCTATTCCGCCCTTTGTATCATGTGCAAAAGGAGTTTCGACCAACTGTAGTATACGATTCCATTCCATAACTCCACGTGAAACTATCATATGGAGATAAATGACCATCGTGAATACGAAGGTAGGACGCTTCATCCAGGTTGTTTTATCCCATTCCATCATCTGACTTTTGCACCCCGTGGGGACCAAAAGAATGTTCGAATCAAGGTTTGCAATACAGTGCGGCCTGTTCCTATCCGCATTTTTAAAATATGTTTTGAACATATTTGGAATAGCATGAGCATTTTTCTAAATACCATTATTAGGTATAATTAAAATCGCCACTTTTATAATTAATATCAAAGATGTTATTATGATTCATGGCCAAAATCTTTTGATATAAAATTATCCAAAACTATGCAAAAGTACTAAATATATTTGATTTTACAAGGCACACAGCCGTTTTTGATAAAACTATCTTAAAAACAAATTATTATAAAAATCAAATAATTATTATGAGCATATATTTTAAGCTACTAGGGGGGTAATGCTTGTCAACCCCCGGATGATCGTTAAGCAATCCTAGTTGGTTTGCTTCGCTCGATATAATGTAGGACCCAATAGTAAGGTGCCCTGGAAAATGATGAGTTTTTGGTTATAAAAATCGAATTTACATCCTCTGCAAGAATACTTGAGGCAAAATGATAGCTTTGAAGCTGATTGAGCAAATGGATTCACTTCTATCAATAAGGCGTACAATTTCTCAACGATTCCGGAGAAACATCCACTGCTTTTATTCATGCGGCAACCGCTTCAATTTAGTAGGTATCTACAATTCGATATCCAGCCTTTTTCTGTTCAGTTCCATATAAAGGAGAAACCATGTGATCAAGCAGCCCACCAATGCTTCACTCAAGTCTCCGAAGATGTCATGTCAGTAAGCTTAAAATGTAATCGTGACAGTTCTGTGAGTTTAATGTCTTCTAACTTATCACATCTTTAATTTTAACGAATGTTAAATTCATTATGTCAAAAATTCGCTGACATAAATAATCGAAACGTCGAACCGGTGTACTCAATTGCGGACGCGACGATAGGATTTGTGTAATTTTTACAAGCATGGGTTTTCTTATTCAGCGGTTTGCTTTAAGGTCATATCTCTCAGCATAAACATTGTGTGTGTTAATCAGTTGTTGCATAACACTGTCCATAAATCAATCAGAAGATTTACCAAAATCCTATAGAAAATGGGTTTATTAAATATAATTTTATTTATTTGCTTTCGATTTCCAAAAATGAATTATTTATTTAGTGAAAATCGCGTCCTTCTTTATTCTTAATGTTTTTTCCACGTTTGTAATGTACTTGAAAAAGTATGATCAGAACAGGCGTCATACATTTTTAAAAGAGTACAAAGTTTGATGTTGCTAATCCATGCAAAATAAAATTCATTTTTTTTATCACCGCTTACGAGAATTATATATCGAGAGATTTCTTAGATGCCAAACAACCATACATTCTTAAATTAGTTCTACAATTTTATTCTTAACGCTTTTATTAACAATCCTAGGATCTCTTTAGTTTTTATTCGTTTAATTTTAAAATACTGGATACACCTTCTCAAAATGTCAGATGATAGGTTTGCTAAAATTTGCTACTTAAACTTGTATAATTTATCCTTTGACTGCACAAACAATAAATTTAATTGGGCCATCTCGATAAGAAATATTTTACAAAACGCTGGTTTTTATTTTGTTTGGCTTTCGCAAGACTATAAAGTTGCTGAACATTACATTTCAACGATTGTACAAGTATACCACGACCAATACACCCAAAATGATCTTGCTTCAATGAACAATAGTATCAACCACTCACAATATAAATATATCAAAAACTCACATTTTATCGAAGACTATTTAATTTCAAATATAGATATCACTATAAAAAGAATTATTATACAAATTCGTTGCAGTCAATCGCGTATATTTTTTAAAGGAGTTGCTTTCGAAATTTTTCCTAACGAGTCCTGTAAGTTTTGTAACACAACAGAAAATGAAACCTGGGATCATGTTTTTTTAGTCTGTCCTATTTACGATGCATTCAGACAAAAATACTTATCAATTGAATCCAGTAACATTTCAACCATCCTAAAATTTTACAATAAAGAATATTTTTGTTTTTATAATTATGCAATATCTGTTTTAAAATTCCGGGAGGACTTGATCAGTGAACTTGTGCAGGAATAACAGATTTAAAACCCAATTCTAATTGTTCATGTAATTTATTTTTGTCTTTTTTTTGTATATTTGTCTCAAATTGTGTTTTAGTTGTTTTTTTGAAAATGTATTATATTGTATTTTGTGTTATCAAACTTTGTAACCGCTTTTGTTAAAATTTGTTGCCAACCTTTGTAAATGGGCTACGGCTCACTACAATAAACATATCTATCTATCTATCTATCTATATCGAGAGATTTCTTAGATGCCAAACAACCATACATTCTTAAATTAGTTCTACAATTTTATTCTTAACGCTTTTATTAACAACTCTATATCATTATTGGATAATGTATTTCCTTGTATAATTCCCCGATTGTATTTATAGCAACAAAGCTGTCATGACAAATGATACAAACTTTCTAAAGACCATTTCTTGTTGGTTACTGATACATCCTCCATTGTTCGTTAGCGGGTCAACCCCATCTCCTTTAATACATTCTCCCTCACCCAAAATCACCCCCCGCATTACCGAATACCATGTCGGGATAAAACTCTTTTATATCTTAATGCCCACCACATCAAATGGGGGGGAGGGAAGAGACATAGATAAAACTGGCAAACGCCACCAAACTCCGATGTCCGGCCGCGGACAAAAGCGATCCGGACAAAAAGAAGAATAAAAAAAAGGACATCATCCAAAGTAAATAATCGCAACCCCATGGATGGCAGATAAACAATCAGATGCGACGTTTCCACCACAAAATGGAATGTGGGGCGGGTGGTGGAGGGGTGGGTGGTGGGGCGGCAGCAAAGGGGAGCGGAGCTTCTCAATACAGATAATTCCGATGGTGTAGGGGGTGTGGTGTGGGTGGGGGTGGACGTGTCAAAAAGGACAGACCGGACACTGGGAGTGATTCATGGTGTGAAAGGCGAGACATGGGATTGGAGCGATTGGTCAGGCAGAAAGGGACCAGTTGATGACTGTTGAATAGGATGCCTCGATTAATGCAACATTTGATTTTTTATTTAGTCTAAGATAGCATAAAAGGATACGACCAGCAAAAATGTCGCAATAAAAACATTTTCAAAATTTTGAAATGAAGGTTTTATGCGGAAAAACTGGGTTTTTTGTTAAATATCAAATTAAATGTTTTTGTTTCAATATCCTTCATAAAACTTGTAAAAATCTTCAAAATTCTTTCAATATAGAAACGGTAATATACATTTTTTTAAAAAGGTCTAGGCATGAAAATTAAAAACTTTAAAAAAAAAAGTTTTATTTTTATTTTTTTCATGAAACCTTGTATTATGACCTAAATATCATGAAACTTTCAACTGCACAATTTTAATGAAGCTTTTATGATTATTATCTCTGCCGCGTTGATTTCTAGAATAAAACACGGCTCCATTTGATTCAAAACACGATACTGCATGATATCTTAAACTATTGGTTAGATAATAGATTTTATGTTTTTGATGAAAATGTTTGACGTTCTAGAAACAAAAACACATGAAGCGCAATATTTTTGATTGACAACCAGAATGTAACCTGGGGCCTTGTGTATTATGTGCCAAAAATGTAACCATCCATCCAAAGCAATTATTTGAGCCCGATATAATGTATCGTGTATTTAAGTGACTACTTACAATCCCCGTCTCAGTAATTATTGCAGATGAACAATTAAACATAACCTATGAAGCGTTTCACGTGGACAGAGAGATACTTGTTGCTGTGAAGAATATAGCGATAAAAGCTTTGTTCAAGCCGGATCACTAATGTAGAGAAGTACGCTTGACAGACTTTCGGAATCACACTTAGAGCGTTGTGACATACCACGCCGATGCTTTAATAGTAGAGCTCAATCATTTGCTGGAGCCCGAATGAAAATATCGGGTATTTTCGAAAACTATATTGGAATATATTAAAAGGAATGAATCATTCAATCATAAAGATGTAATATTGTCTTTGTGTAGGAGGCTGGTTAGGCCTTATCTAAAACATTCAGTACAATTTATATATATAAATATATATATATATATATATATATATATATATATATATATATATATATATATATATATATATATATATATATATATATATATATATATATATATATATATATATATATATATATATATATATATATATATATATATATATATATATATATATATATATATATATATATATATATATATATATATATATATATATATATATATATATATATATATATATATATAAGAGCAAGATACGCCTATTTATTTACCTGTTAAAATTTATCAAATCGCGTAATGTTGAAAGCACAGTGTGAAATTGACGGTTTCATGATAGTTTTATAAACAAATTTACAACTAAAACTACCTGTATTTTTTATGTAATAATACAATTTACTGCAACCCATGGGACTAGATGAGAATAGTACAAGTTATAAAAAACACAATGCAATCGGGAAGGTAGAAAACATTATTTTTATAGAATAATAATTTAATGGAGCAGTTTACCTGAAGAAGTGGTTAATTAGTTAGGGGTAGTTAGTTTTAAAATAAAAATATATCGGCATGTAGGGGTTTGTTGACAAGGTTCTACAAAAACTTAAAAATCCTCTTAAAAATTCTAATCTATCTGTTCGCTCTAATGGTTTGATTATTTTGCCTTATTATTGTCAGACCAGCAATAACATTTCTAAAATTCTCAGTAAATTCGTATTACGTTCTATTTTTTCGCCTATCAGTAAGATCACCTTCACACATTTTAATGACCCCCATTGACGATCTATATAACTGGGGTATATATGGTATCTCATGTCAATGTGTCATGCCATCTATCGATCTCACAAAACGAGCATGATTTTGCATTAAGGTGTACAATGACATTGTCAAACAAAAAATAAAGAAATCCTCCATTGCCAAGCATTCTTGAGAATATAATCATATATTTAATTTTTCAAACCCACATTAAATTTGCAAACCCAAATCTCCAGTCGAACATAACTTCCTGCAGGCGTTTCAGATTTTTATCGATATTGCTTCGATTGCCAATGAAACATTTGCGGTTCCGGTATTTTCCGCTTGTTCGCACACAACAGTTAACTTCAACCGGTTTTTGTTCTTTAGCAACACCTTCAATTCTGGTTTTATTTTTATTCTATTGTGCGCACAGACTTTTCAATTCTACTGATGAAGAGAGATGTGTCACCCGAAACATGTCTAGATTTTATGTATTTTATTGCGTTCTTTCAACGTTGCATTTGAATTTGAATTTATAGTAGTGTGTTGTAATTTACGGTAAATCATACGAAAATAAGTTTTTATCACAATGGGTTATGTGTTAGTAAAATGGAGTATTTTATATTATTATTACGTAGTATTTGTATTTTAATATTCTTAACGCAATGTTTTATAAGACGACTTTTTATCTCATCTTGGAATTGTTATGATGTGTTAAACGAATCATAAACGTGTGGGAGCTTTTGCAGATGGATCAGTGATTGGAACATACAAACCACGTGGTTTGAATGCACCAATCACAGAGGTTTCTGCAAAATGCGACGCATGTTTATAACGTCAGATTAGAAGGACCTTAAAGCCATTAGCTTGGTCGTAATTTTTCGTTTATATTTGAAATGACCATCATATTGTTTGTTTGTTTTGTTTTGTTAATTAACGTCGCACTAGAGCTGCACAGTGGGCTATTGGCGACGGTTCGGGGTCAATCTCGAAGGACAATCTCGAAACACATTCATACATGCACCTCGTTATTTTAGAACGAACCATGGTCAGATGACGAAGAAACACCTGAACTGGCACCCAACGCCTTCAATAGACGTCGGGACTTTGGACCCCGATCAGATGTATCGTGTACCAGTCCCGTATACACGCCAGTATAATTTGTTGGATATTCTGGACGACTTTCTAGTATTTTTGTAGCGAAGCTGGCAACTCTCCGATCGCAAGATCACTACCTTTTTACTTTTCTATGTCAAGTCCATTTCCCGGATTCGAACCACCAATCCTCTGATTAGTAGCTGAACGCCTTGCCAACTGAGCAACTGGGGCTCAATGGCCATCATATAAAAACACTTTAATTTGACCCATTGTTTATTTTTTTTTAAATAATTTTGTTACGGTTTTCATGTTCGATAAAGGGTAAAGACAACTCTTGTCATCACACAAACCAAAATTCCCCCTATTAGTTTCGCGCCTTTGAAATTTCTCGTTTGACACCCATTGTCGAACAAAAGAGGATAGGGGGGAAATCAAAGCTGTCCCCTTATGCATCCCCACGATAAACAATCCCCAGCCGTCAAAAGAGATGAGGAGTCACAATAATCTTGTCGATCAATAAGGGAGGAGGAGGGGGAGGAAGGACATTCATAATCCATGTTCGGAAACTTGTAATATCTGTCAGTCCGGTGTCTTCCGGACCCCCTTCCCCCCTTCGTACGCACGCTCCAGGTTGGAGTCCGGGTCGCATGTCCGTAGGATCTGACACGTGCTACGGATTTGCGGGTCTGTTATTTATTGATGCAGGGTCCGAAAAGGAGGTGCTTACAAGGCAATCATAAGCAGTGAGTATCATGAAGCGTTTGCATGTTGTTAGTTAGGATAGTCGCGCAATGGCAGCATTCATACATTCAGCTAAACTATTGAGTTGCACGAAGCTGGAAAACTCACATTGTATAATTTCACTGAGCAACCACAGTTATTTCTTCGGTTTGCTACTGCGTTAACGTCTTTGGCAGATGATCAAAGATGATTTTGCATGGAATGGGGCAAAATGAGTTTGGATGATTGAATTAACTTCGCACTAGAGCTTCATAGTGGGGTATTGGCGACGGTTCAGAGTCTTACTCGAAGGAAAGACCCGGGTGAACTGCTTCTTATATTTGAATCATGCAAAATTAGTTTGGCGGTTTCTCACCTTCATTTAGATCAGTGGTCGGCAAACTCATTAGTCAACGGAGCCAAATATCAACAAAACACCGATTGAAATTTCTTTCGAGAGCCACATTTTTTAAACTTAAACTATATAGGTAGATACATTGTTATTAACTTAATTAGGGAACTCCTAAGCTGGCCTTTGCTAAAATTGTCCTCAATCTTATTGAGGTGCGTTCGCTGAGGTCGACTCCCCCATCCACACTCGTCTTATATGTCGTCTATCTCCTTTCGTCCAACATCTCTATATGTCCAAACCATCTCAACATATCTTTCTCAATCATAACAATGACTAACAAGCACTAATGTGAACAATGGCCTTGAATCTCCTTTTAAAGTTTGGTTAAATCAAGTTTGTATGTCGTTGTTTTTAATTTGGGCCACGTAGTTTCAATCGCACTGTACGCCCCTGCCCGCGGTAATTTGTGAAAGAGCCACACTCAAAAGGCAGAAGAGCCGCATGTGGCTCGCTAGACGCGATTTGCCGACCACTGACTTAGACGGATGTGTATTTCGAGACTTAGCAATCCTAAGTTCATTTAGGATTGCTCATTTAGAATTGCCATTAGGACTGTTAATAATAAAAAACAAAAACATAATCGCTAACAACCCTAATTGGACCGCTTCATTATCCTGTTTTCGTATGGAAAGATTTAAAAACTTCAGGTGGTCATAATATTTTGGCCCCTCAACGTAAATGTTGATAGAAAGCTTTCCCTTTTCATGTATCGAACCACCCCCCATATCAAACACCCCCAAAACCCCACCCCACGGTCTTTAAGGTTTAAAATCCCAGCAACGTCCAGAAGCCCTAAACACACTTACCCCATCCCCCCAATTTATATAGCCGCCCGCATATGCTCGCCCCATAACTCGAATCCAGGGCGCAAGCGCCCCTTTTCCGAACATATAAATGGGGCAGTTGAAAGTCCCTACCATCGCCATTAAGGGTCGAAGGTGGCGAGCGATAAAACACAAGCCATTCCGTGCCCCAAAAATAAAAACAAAAAAAAATAGAAAGGGACCTGAAGGAAAGGAAATTGATAGACGGATAAAATCATTGCCCTGAATGGAACCAACAGGAGAAATGGGGGTAAGGGAGAGAAATAAAGGAGAAAGAAAATGGGAGAAGAAAAAAAAGGGGAGATAAATAGGGGGTGAAAAAATAGGGGCAACCAACAAGCGGTCAATCTCTGCTTCCATTAGTTTTGGTGGGTTAGATTGCCAGGGGAAGGAGCGAATTAAATAAATGGTTAATAGTAATAGTTTCCTGTGGGTGTGGGTTCGTTATTATTGTAACCAATCCCATTAATTAGGATGTTTGGCTGGATACCCAGCAAATATAGTCAGCATCTTCATCACATTTTTTAAATTGAAGGTTTTATTAAGGAATGTGGAACACACAGTTGTAGTTTTTTTTCTTAATTTACTATTTTCTCCCATAAAACTTTTTTTTAAAAAATCGGCAGTTTTCCTTTAATAATTGTAATGCTTCCCGATGGAATGTTTTTTGCTGGTTTTTGAAGGATTTTTACAAATTTCTTGAAGGAAATTGAAACACAAAATCTTTAAATTAACGGATCTTTACAAAACACATCTACAGTTTATCTTCATAAAACCTTGAATTTCATACTTGATGAAGGTTTTATGCTAACTTTCTTTGCAAAGTATCAAAAAAATGATTTTTGATTTTAATTTCAAATATGGTTGAATAATAATATAAAAATATTCATTATATATATTTTTAAAAAATGTGTTTCAATACGGCTGATGTAGAATTTTGGTAGGATTTTTTCACCTTTTCACCTTCTGACGGTTTTAGTAAGAGGTCTTTTCTACTGTAAGGGGTGGAAAGAGGGATGGTGTTTTTATTTTAAATATCATGTGAGTTGAAAGTCAAGTGCGTACAATTTTATCAGGCTCGAAATAAAAACTATATATATATATATATATATATATATATATATATATATATATATATATATATATATATATATATATATATATATATATATATATATATATATATATATATATATATATATATATATATATATATATATCGAGAGTGAGGAGATAGAGTGTGTGTATACTTTTCCGCGCTTATATATAAATACGTATTTTGTTTACAGGAAGGTTATACAGCACTTATAAACAGTAGAGTGTGTGGTTCTTTTACATTTTGTGGTTCTACGATGGACTACAACCAGACAACGCAGCAGATGAGCCGGACGTTACAGAGGGTGAGTGTGATGATTAAAAATGTAATTTACTATTTTTAAAGCCAAGTTATATGCTATATTTCTATTGAAGTTTTTTTTAAATAAAATAAATATTATAGTAAATTGCACTTTTTATTTGAGAAATAATTTTCATAGAGGTAGACAGAGTATCTATTTGGTTTCAAGAAAGAGGTAGCTCCAACTATCCAATATTTTCCACGCCATCTGGAAGATATATTTTTGAGTGAAAATACTGTCATAATATCTAGGAACAATTAAGAAGATTGATCAAAAAGAATATCTTCACACAACTTGGAATTTTGAATTTTTAAACGTTTCTTACAGTTTTCTGCAAACTTGAATAATTGGAGCTACCTCCTTTTTTCACCAAACCCCTCAATTGTAAAGTTATTTTCACGGTTTTTAAGTTTAACTATTTTTTTCCTAGGCATGCACTTATATATTTTTATCAAAATTGTATTTCATTGTTAAGAGGTCGCTTTTAAGTAAATCGTTAAAAAAATTAGATTTTAAAAATATTGTAAAACGCAGTATTTTTATGAATTAAAAAACTAGAGATCCCCGGAAGTGATATTACGTCCATGAGCGTCAGAGGGTTAATAAAATTTATGAAATATTTCCTATTAGGGCTTAATATTTCACTACTTCTGCCCTTTGAATTTCATTATTTTAAAATTATTCAAAAGAAGTATAGCGATAGCTTCGCCAATGCGGCAACCTCCATTTCTCCCTGAAAGATCCACAGTCTCGCGTGCGAAGCAACGTGCGAAAGCGCGCTCGGTGGTGTGTGCTACGACACGATGTATCTGTCTCACGCAAGCGACCGCGCCCTCTCCACGCACACCAATAGACACCGATTTACCATCCCATTTTTTTCATTATTTTTCATCCTTCCATTTATTCCCTTCAATATTTCTCTTTCTCCCTTCCCCCCATTTATTGCATAATGAATGACGCTGCGAGAGCGCCGGGGCTGCCAAAATCACAATCCAATTCTCGCCAACAATCTCCAATATCATCAAAACAAGTTTACATTTTTCAAACATCTGACCTGAATGACATTCCTTTTTTTAATAATTATATGTCATAATATAAGTGAGAAATAACATGCTCAAAATGGTAATAAATGTAAATCCCGAACAATTCATTTTCAAAATGACAAATTTATAAAAATCGCCAAACGAGCGATTTGTCGCCAAATATATCTGTACTAGGAAGGTGTTGCCTCTGATTTCGGAACATACTCCCACCTATGGATTGTTTTGATTTTAACGTGATGCGGATGAGTAAATGGTGTAGGGGGATGGGGGTGGGAGGGGAGCGAGGGATGTGTGAGAAAATACAACCCTGTCACCTGTTCACTGAAGAGGGCATCGCGTCAGGTAATCCAACAAGTTAGGTTTGTGATTGATTCTTGCCGTGTTGTTGGATGGATCAACATTGATTGTTTGTTGTTGGTGTAACCTTGAATGGAAATGCCTATTTTGCTCTTTAAATGGTTTTGTTCGTGACAATTTACGACGGGAGGAATGGAAATACATTCGGGGAATTGGGAATTATGTAGAGTTTTGTTTGAGGGATTTTATATAGTTGTATTTAAACTATTGGTTTACTGTTTGTGAGTTAACTGCAATTATTATTTATATAAAATACATTATTTGAGAATTTCTCATGCAAAAGTAGTTACCCCCTAAGCACATTTATGTTGAAAAAAAATCAAATATTTATATTAAACTCATCAAAAAGTTATTATTATTAATTATACGTTTTAGTAGATATTTGTAAAAATTAGAAAATAAACATATTAATTCGTTTACACTATACTCGGGGACAACCTAAGTTAAACCTGAAGCGGAAAGCTATGATATGTATAAATATTCAATTGCTTTAGGCTCAACTTAGGTTGTCCCCGAGTATAGTAATTCTGGGAACAATTTGGCTGCGTGACAAACATATGCCGAAAGGTCGAGTTAAAACAGAAACCTCGCTGTCGCTCGGTCAATTAACGTTTGAATGCTATTTGTCATTCCTATAGTTTTTTATTGTATATTTTTAATTTCTATATCGTCTCAAAGTAAGTTTATTGAATAATATTTACTTTATCGAAACTTCGGCATTTCAATCATAAATATTACTTTAGAGTGATTTCTTTTAATAAAAGCTTTAAAAGTAAATTAATAAAGTTTTTTAATAAATATAAAAGCAATTTATCTTATATTATCACATCCGAATATTGCTATGCATTTTTGCAATGTTATTTATAGTGATGAACATTGCAGAATTCTAAAGGCTTTTTTTTAGTTTCCATCAATGCACATGTTATTAATTTGTAAACATAAAAACCTTCAACGATAAAACATTAAATTATGTTATTTAATTCAATATTTTGAAAAAAAATCGATATATTTAAGAACATACTTAGTAAACATTTCGTTTGAAAGGGTCTACAGAAGTCCCATTAAAAAGAAAAGCGTCACACATTACAAAGTAACGCCAAGGAAAATAGCAGAGGTCAAACAGCGAGAATTCTCGCACCGACATGCTAGGAGATTATAAGTTATATTAGTTCATTAGTCTGAAATCCTGCTAGTTGATTTTGTTTAAGAGAAAACATTGAAAGAGGCATACACTTTCCCAACATGTGATTCACGTATGAATCGTATACCACATATCAACAACAACTGACCACCTGCTTTTCCATTGTATAATATTTTCTTTTTTCATATATACATACAAACATACATTCGTATTTCTCAGCAAAAATTCAATTTACCACAAACTCCCATACTTCATTTTTTCAATCGCTACAAAACCCCATTCCATCTCATAAACATCAATATGCATATACAGCATCAAAATGCAATAGTGATTCCCCCATTTCCAATATTCAACCCCCCCCCCCCAGGCACATTATCCTCCATTCCTGGAGGGCATTCCACAAGGGGTCAGTCAACAACGGACCATCCCATCCCTCACTCCGCTACAAATCGTCTGAAACCCTGCCAAACTCCTCAACACATCACCGAGGGTGGCAGAGGAGGGTGTGCTGACCCCACCCTGCAAAAACCCCTCATCGCGTGAGCAGACGATCAAAAATGGATGATGCCACCAGTCCATTGGGCGATACTTTTATCTTCTGCAGAACGATAGAAACGGGCAGGTGTTGGCCCCACAGGCAGCACTGAGGATTCTTTTTTGTTCTGTATGTAGTACTGTTTTTTTTTGTACTGGACGATATTTTTTTTCTTTTGTTTCTGTGCTCCTCTTATGCCCTTCTTTTATTCGGGGGATATATTATTTTTTTATTCGCCAAAAACCGCCAGCGTTTTATCTAAGTCAAGGCGGCGCGCCAAAAAACTTTATCGCTTAGGGCTTTGGCGAAGAGAGAAGGGGAAATTTCTCTGTATTTTTTTTATTTATTTATTTTTTTATATTTTTTTTACATCTTCTCGATTTGTTCCAAGAGGAGCGGGAAGTGGTTGTTTTTATGGTTACTTTTTTTGTTTTTCGTTCCTCATGGGGTTATTCCTGTTGTTGTTTTTTCTTGTTTGTTTTCTCCTCTGTCTCCTCCCTTTGTAGAGAAGAATTGCGATAATAAAAGTCGAAGTATTGTTTTCGCGTACGCTTATGCTGCAAGGGTTATTTCTGGTTTGACAGGTTTAAAGTCGCGAGGTTAGACTTGAGGATCAAGGTAATGGATGCTGCAGCGCTTGTCGGTTTCTGGGCAGAAGAACGCCCGAAGTAAATTTGTATTTTCAAGAACTGTCCGACGCCCAAGGTGAATTTAGATTTGTTAACTCCATCAACTAGTAGAATATATAAAACTTTACAACATATAAGGAACCAAATCATCATACTTTTTCTGTGCTGCGTTATCTGGGTAAACTTTATTGTGCTATGTTATCTAAAAAGCTATGTTATCTGGATAATCATTATATTCCTAACCCTCTGAAAGGTTGGAATAAGGGCAAAATAGTATTGTAGTTTTCTCTTAGTTATAATTTACTTTACATTTCCAATTTCCGGGGTATGATATATATATATATTAATTGTTTTTGTTATTTTAATGTGTTATCTGGGTAAACTTTATTGTGCTATGTTATCTAACAGGCTATGTTATCTGCATAATCATTATATTCTTAACCAACTGAGCGGTTTGTAAAAGGGCAAAATAGTACTGCAGTTTTCTCTTCGTTATAGTTTACTTTACATTTCCAATTTCCGGTGTATGTTATACATATTAATTTTGTTTTTGTTATTTTAATCTGGGTAAAATTTATTGTGCTGTGTTATCTAACAGGCTATGTTATCTGGATAATCATTATATTCTTAACCCTCTGAGAATTTGGAATAAGGGTAAAATAGTATTGTGGTTTTCTCTTCGTTATAGTTTACTTTACATTTCCAATTTCCGTAAAATGTAATATAATTATCTAATTATCTCAAAAAAATTAATTTTAAAATACAGATAAATTATTCAAAATAAATAATTCGATATTCTATTTTTACGATATTATAGTGAAAATAAAGGACAAGCCCTGAAGCCTATACAGGTTCATTCGGGTGACAGCTCAGGTGTTGCTCTCGTCAACTGACAATGGTTCAAATACGATTCAGCGTTCCCGAATATTTCATTCAAGATAGAACCTTCCACAATATAACACTGTGAAGCTTTAGTGAGACGTTAATTAAATAAACCAACCAGATTTTATAAAATAGTAATACATTGAATATATTTTATACATTTAGAAGGTGCTACCAAACACTGATTTTTCTTTATTTTTGTGTCCCAATTTCACATTCTTCTTTTACATGGTAAACTCGGAACATGTGTAAACTGGTTAAAGTCAAAAATATGGGAAAAGTAATGTCGAAATAATGTCGCCAAATATGATTTCAGTTCGAATTGGACTATATTATTTTCGGAACATGTGAAAACTAGTAAAAGTTAAAAGCAGCAAAAAAATTGTAGCAGCCAAAACTTTAACGCAACAGACAATTGTGGCTTCCATATCCTCCATTCCAATTGTTGCACCCCTACCCCCAACTGCTTCCAGCACTTTCCAATCCTTCCCCGACCTAAACCCCATCCAAAAGGCGTCGATATTGAAAGCAAAAGCGTCCCCGTCCAGAAAGCGATGCTTTATAACCAACAATTCCCAATAAAATACCCTCTTTTCAACTCCTTTAGAGTCCATATCGAGGGGATTACTCGAAATCTGATCCCCCCCCCCCCCCCCCAAGCGAATGCAACGTTTGACATTTTGATCGGTAAATCCTGGCCTTGGTTGCTATTGCCTTGAAGTGGGTGTATGTGTATTGTCGTAGTTCTTTTTCAATGTCATTGCGGAGCCAGTGAGATGTGAACAGTGGCGTTACGATGTTTGAGGCGCTGCTGTGTGGGTATTGCATTTTTGTCTGGATTGGTTATGGTTTAGAAGGTTATGAACTATGAGTAATGCATGTTTGATTGCTTATGTGAAGGCTCCCTTGATCATGTATGAGACCATGCAAAACAATGAGATGACGTAACAACACTGGATACGTTTCGACTATGTATGCTCAGAACGTGTGTAAACTGGTTAAAGTAAAGAATGAGGGGGAAGTCCATCAAGGCGTCAAAAATAATGTCGCCAAATATGATTTCGGTTCGAATTGCACTGTGTATCTTCGGAACATGCATAGACTGGTTAAACTCAAGAGTATAAGGGAAAGTCCGCCAAGGCGTCAAAAATAATGTCGCCAAATATGATTTCGGTTCGAATTGCACTGTGTATCTTCGGAACATGCATAGACTGGTTAAACTCAAGAATATAAGGGAAAGTCCGCCAAGGCGTCTGAAATAATGTCGCCACATATGATTTCAGTTGGAATTTGACTGTGTATGTTCGGAATATACGTAAACTGGTTAAAATCAAGAATATAACAGGAAGTCCGCCAAGGCGCCAAAATTAATGTCGCCACATATGATTTCAGTTCAAATTGCACTATGTGTGTTCAGAACGTGTGTAAACCGGTTAAAATCATGGATATAAGGGAAAGTCCGCCAAGGCGTCTGAAATAATTTCGCCACATATGATTTCAGTTGGAATTTGACTGTGTATGTTCGGAATATACGTAAACTGGTTAAAATCAAGAATATAACAGGAAGTCCGCCAAGGCGCCAAAATTAATGTCGCCACATATGATTTCAGTTCGAATTTGACTGTGTATGTTCGGAACATGCGTAAACTGCTTAAAGTCAAGAATATAAGGGGAAATCCGCCAAGGCGTCAAAAATAATGTCCCCAAATATGATTTCAGTTCGAATTGGACTATGTGTGTTCAGAACGTCTGTAAACTGGTTAAAATCAAGAATATAAGGGGAAATCCGCCAAGGCGTCAAACATAATGTTGCCAAATTTGATTTCAGTTCGAATTTGACTGTGTATGTTCGGAACATGCGTAAACTGGTTAAAGTCAAGAATATAAGGGGAAATCCGCCAAGGCGTCAAAAATAATGTCGCCAAATATGATTTCAGTTCATCGTGCGACCTTTTGCAGATAGCTCTGCGATTGGTGGATACAAATCACGAGGTTTATATACTCCAATAACAGAGCCATTTGCAAAAAATTATCTCGTTCATGTACAATGGGCCTAACGTTCTTTGAAATATCAAAGAGCGTAGTGCACAGAGGGCGCTGGCATTTGTAATTACGGGTATAAACGAATGTAACAGGTCCATAAAATACATATTGGTTACAATATAGATACTCTGGTTATGATATTTAAAAAAAAATCATTTTTTTCTTAAGAGGACTGTGCAATGTGCAGTTTGCGAATAAAAAAACTGAATATTTTTTTGTGATTATAAAAAACAGTGCAATTACAATACTATTAATTTAATGGGAATAAAATTTCGTAGACATCGAGAAAACAATATCTATCAAGATTTAATCACAATATTTTCTGCATTTAGTATACTTTTTATGAAAAAAGTTATTTTATAAAAATTTTGAACCTAATTTTAATATTGGTTTTCGATTAGAAAAAAATAACCATACTTTATTTTGAAAATATCCAACTTTTGTTTAATTTTTTACTAATATTTTCGCACACATATTTTTTATTCTAGTAAAACAATTAAAATTTAGGTTTAACATGCAGATTTTACAATAAACTAAAGGTACATATAAGTTCTTTTGATTGGAAATATACTTTTTCAAAAAAGTGTGTCAAAAGGTGGAAGAAGACCATTTCTTGAAAAACAGTAAAACATAAAATCCCTAACTCAAAATTATTTTGTTTATCTTCATGTACAAATATTTCTCAACTATTTAGTATCAGTGATTGCACGAAATATAGGATTTATTTTAAGCAATTAAATTTTGAAATAGTCACTGCTTCCAACATGGGGTGTGTCCACTTTTGCTTACATTTTAATTAAAACAATTTAAATAACCTAATACGTGATTTTTTTTCTGAAACTTAACATCAAACGATAGGTAATGGCATTATAATGCATTATAATGCCCACATGCTACAAACTGAAAATACTTTTTTTCGATCCGATAAATCTGATTTTTTGAAGGTTTGTAACGACTCTGTGCCTTTAAAATATTAGTAAACAGCCATCGCACATTTTACTTCATAAATATTTTCTTTTCGATACATTCAAAAAGCCTCCTGCAAAAACATCGCACTATTTGAAGCATATTTCTTCAATCACACCAAACGGCTCTCAGTAGGAAATGGAAATAAAAAAAAAGGTAAGCAACTATATGGACTCTCAAATACAACCCTGAATATTTTTAACTTCACCTTAACACCTGTTGGCATATTCGCACGCGTCCTTTGTGGATATTTCTTGAATTCAAAGGGACGGAAAAATCGATGTCTCGAGAATTCTTGATTTCTCCCTCAAAAAGAGAGACATTTTATTGACTGTTTGAAGTGGATGGGAGACTTAGAAGCTAAAAGTGAGGAGATTTTCTTTTCTGTACTCTGTGTAGTGTGAGTTTCGAATGTTGAATAAAGTTACTAGAAGTAACACTTTTCTGCGTTTGTCAAAAATGAATTATTTATTAATTATTATCATTTTCAATACTATTTTTAAATGTTTTTGGTTTTTTACTTATTGGCATAGGGTATAAAAATTAGCTGAGAAACACTTTCCACGCACGAGCAAAAAATAACACACATTACAGATACAAAAAACAATATCTTTAAAACAGTAGAAAATATATTGTTAATTAAGAAAATATTTTTTCTCTCCCTACATGTTCAAAAAATATAATTATTAGATTGATGGGTGGTGTTTTTTAATCCCGTGCGCAGAATGGGTACTTCAGCTAGGACAAAGATAGCCTACTTTCAATTTTTGACGTATAAAGAAAAATTCTGTTCAAATTTCATAATCCCGATTGACGAATGAGTGATGAAATAATTTTATTATAACCCCTTGTGCAAGAATGAGTATTTCGGTTTAAAGCTCGTGAAAGGGTTACTTTTTTCTTTTCAAGGTATAAGAAAAAACTATGTCAAATTTCATGTTCCTGAGTATACATTAATTTGGAAAATGAGTGACGAGTTTGTCAGTGACAAGAGCTCTTCCATATATAGAGAGATATTTATATCTATAGGTGTGACAGAGTTCTATCACATGCATCTAATTTTTATGTGATGATTGGATAATGTCCTAACCTATAATGTACAATTTGTAATATTTAGCAAAGGGGTTCAGACTGACAGGAAGGAAGAATTAGAGGGGGACCAGTTATTCAAATTTATCAAATAATTTAATATTGCCACTGTAACTAGAGGCCATGGTTTCAAATTATACAAATCGCAAATTAATCGGGACGTTAGAAAACATTATTTTTTTAATAGGATTATAGACAAATTGAATAGTTTGCCTGAATAAGTTGTAAATTATTCAGGAGTAAGTAGTTTTAAAAAGCAATTGGACAGGAATTGGGGAATCGTGAGGATGATAGATTGACAGGACCGACCTTGTTGGGTCTAGAGCCAGTACAGCCTGCCTTGGTCGACATTATTTGTATTTGTATTATATTGTATTTGTATTTGAATAACGTACACCCAGTTTCCTCTATTTTGGTCGGATTACAGAAATGGATTTCATCATCCTCTGATTGGGAAATCGGCATTCTTGCGACTGGACTATTGTGTTTCTCTTAGACACATATATTTTAAATAAATAATAATATATAAATTTCTTTTCTTTAGAAAATAATTACTTAATTTTGAATCAAACTGTATAGATGTTCATTTAGCATGCACCATCTTGTTGCTAGACAATCGCCCTCACAGCCTTAAATTTTTAACACTTTATACCACTTTTTTAGTTTGGTAAATTTGAATAGGAACACTGTCTTTAGTGAATGAAATATCTCTAAATATGACGTTCATATATGAAAATACTTCTTCATCGCCTCCATATTGTTGGGTAACCAATACCATCGACATTAGGCAATCCATCTACAGAAAGCAAACGAGAAGAAGGTTTTATATAAAAAAAGAACTCGAAAGTTAAAATAAGACACCATAAACTTTTCATTACTTTAATGACAGCGACCCAAAGAAGCTGAGATTTGAACTTTTTTTTTTAAAAAATCACATCCTTCCTTTTTTTTCATTCCTTACTCAACAGTTGCAGCGGCAGCAAGTCTGAAAACCTGCTCAAACGGTCTGATCACGTGGTGTAAGTCACAAAATCCCGAAAATGAACTAACACTATTTCCCATTACTAGGCAACTAGATCTATTAATTGGCCAAATGGTGGAGGTCCTAGCTTAATAGGTTGACCAATAATGAATTTAAAATAATTCCACTTAACATTACAGCCAATGCAAGTTGCATATTTCAAACGCTCTTATCTCAGAATTCCGTTTTGGAACTTGCTCCTAAAAGCATAAAAGTCTTCAAATGGGTATGGCACAGCAAAAAAATAAAGAAACTGGAGCTGGCCTAAAAGACGTGTCAGAAGGGAAGAGTGTTTAAATTCGCACCCTTTCCTTGGTGGAAATTCATTTACTTAAGTGAAAATAACCCCCTTTTCTGCCCTTAAAATCTTTCTTTGTGTTCTTTTTGGAGTTCTTCCTCCCCCCCTTGTGGAGGTGTGAATCTTGATGGGTGGATCAACACTGTGGAGCGAGTGGGTGATATCCGATCGTCCATTTGTTGAGGGAATGTCAACAGGGCATTTTTGGAAAGATCTTAGGGGGTTCGGTTCCAAGGAACGTTGTGAAGGTTCTGTTCAAAGGGAATGTAATACCTCGATTGCTGAATGCGAAAGATGATGTTATGTAGATTTCTTGTCTTTCATATGAGTAGCACAGATGAAATTGCGGCTATTTGAACGTTTAAATATTAAATATTGCAATTTAATGCATTGAAATATGTCTAGGTACAGTGGTCATAGACAGAGACTTTGCGCGTAAAAAAAATTGATATTTTAAAGTCCCATAACTCCATTGTGAATATTTTTTAGGGTGAGAATATGTGACCTACCAGCATGGAGTGGCGGCGATTCGGGCGGGAGGAGGAGGGTTGCCACCGCATATTTTTGGATTTGCCCTCGCACGTTTTGGGAATTTTGCCCCTTCACTTTTTTAATTTTGCACTTTAAAAAAAATCAATTTTTTTACTGCATTGCCAAACCATTTTTTTTTAAATCATACCATTATCCCTTCCAATTACTACAAACAATGGACGCAAACCCATTCTCCATTTAACATTTGTATCAAGTAAGAGGTTTTTCGGGTCAGTTTTCAATTCCGCCCTTATAACCTATGTGACAAAATGGCATACCATTATGTAAAGGAAGGTGGACGGCTGCATCGACCAGGATGATTATTAACTCCTTCTGTCCGTTGACCTTTTGTTTCAAATCAGCTTTATTGTAAAAACATAATTTTAACAAATATGTTATTAATTTTTTTTACTATCTATTTTAAGTTGTTATACTTCACAAAACAAAAGGTAGTTAGTATATATAAAACGGCAATAGTTAGTAACATTTTTATTTTAACAGTATGAAGGGTGGTCATAATTTTTACTTCTCCCCCCCCCCCCCACCAATACACACGCTTTGGTCTTTTCTCCTGCTCTTGACCCCCCCCCCCCAAAATCCCATTTTTAGCACCCAATCACTCCCACTGCCAGCATGTATAAATATCTAGCGCTTATCAAACAAGCAACAGAGAACGGGAAAACCAGCATTTTTTTTACTATATCAGTAAAAGTGTGAATTTAATATGATACTTTTAGTCATATATCTAGTTTCATCATATTTCAATTGATTTGAGAGCATTAAAGATTGTCACCTTTTTTTTGTCCTTGTTCAAAAACTGCTTTGTAGTTACTCTGTTATAGTAGTTACTCTTTTAAATTTTGTATACTACATGTACTTGATTTTATATACGGAGTAAATCATAATAACAAAAAAAAATCTTTTTTTTTAATTTGGTAATTAAAAAAAACATTCCTCAAAGAGATAATTCTCACGTTAATTCATAATAAACACATAATTTACAATATGTTTAAAAAATACTCATTTCTCCAATAATAATAATAATAAAAAATTAAGAGATTCGAAGCACTTTATATCAAGTAAATGTCCGTTCATTAAAAAACAGAATACATCATCCTGCACACATTCTCAAATAACTCATAAAACCCCGTAAATATAGTTCTAGAAATTTTGCAAGCGTATTAAAAATATTAAAAAATATTTTATTAGCAAATAAAAAAAATCGAGAATTTTACAATGTTAGGTGTACTGAGTCTCTTGAAGACGTTAACGTCTCATAACATTACCGACTTCTACATGTTATTTTGAAGAACGTAACACACGGCAGCCGACGTGTTAAAAAAAAAACTTTTTATTTTATCATTAAAATCTCTGCATTCAGTTTTTCCTAATTAATTTACCTTGACGTTAAGTTCTTTATTTCGAATTTATGATTAATATTTTAATTTTAAGTAACTAAGTACAGATTAAAGAATTTATTTTCGAACCAATTAACATTAAGTTAAACTGGATGTTCATTTAAAAATTATGTAGTATATTATTTTTATTATTATACTGAAAAATCCAATAAGTATATGTTTTTCAATATTTTTTTCATGTATAAACCGTAAATATGTATTTGTTCGAATATAAATGCAATTTTTTTTAAGTTTATAGCTTTTTTACTTAAACGTTGTTTTTAACAAATAAAGTCGTTTAAAAAAATATTGCCGTTAAAAAAATTATAATTTTTCCCCTTAAATATATTCAACAGCAGAAAATACTCAGCATAAAAAATACTTTGTGAATATGAGCGTTTTTAAATTGGGAACTAATTTCATTCCTATATTGAAGCAAAATTTCATTTAAAAACTTGTTTAATAATTAAAAAAAGTCTTTAAAATAACAGACTTGTGTCTAGCATTCTTTTCAGATTTTGAAATATACTTTACTTATATTTTTATTTTATTTTTCTTTACTATTTTATTTATTTTAGTATATTTAACTTCTAGTAATCTTCAAACCAAAAAGGGAATTTTCAATTTTCTCCTTTGAGACCGTGCTGCCATCTGGTAGCACAAAAGAAATCAGTCGCAATGACATTAGGAGTCCCATTGATCGAACATGATTTGGAGTACTATCGGTATCAAGCAAATACGAATTTTTAAAAAGTATTATAATAAAAGAATAAATAGTTAAACATACGTCTATTTGAATTTCACATTCCTACCCAGGTTTACAATGAAGATTAAAAATATTTTAAATCAAGATGTGTTAAAATAATATTGCCGAAGAACTTATATAAACTTACTTATCTTTGTGTCGTTTGAGTTTTAGGAAGAAAATGCGAGATTTACATTTAAAAAATAAATTAAAATACACAAGTATCTGTGCGGTTATTTCTATAATTATGTAAACAGTCCGTGATAGCCTAGTTGGCTCGCTCGGGAGTCATGATCGCGAGTTCAATTCCTACCACATGACTGATACGAACGTATATATCCGTGCGTATATATCTCCAGTTTTTCCGGTAGTACACATAATATAAAAGTTGATGAAGAATTTTTTTTTACAAATAATTTTCAAATTTAAAACATTAGGAGGACTTTTGAAAACCTTCTCTACTGATATAATGAAATAATTTTTTTAAAAAAGAAAATTGGAAATATAAGTTAAACTTTTCTGCAGTTCAAAAAACCCCTACATATTCATAATTGTTCTTATCCGCCAGAGGGATGAGTCTAGTTGACGAGACTGAGAATAAATTGTTGTATGATTGAACAAAATCAATTTATTGAATCAAAAATTAATTCAAAAACACAATTTGATCTGTAAATACATCATTTTGAGCGCTGTGAAATTCTAAACAATCTTCGTACCAGTAACGTTGAATTACTTTTTAAAAAAGCAATTTAATTACTTTTTAATAAGCAATTAAATTCAATTCCAAATATAAAGTGCTGTGATTACTAAATTTAACAGTTATAAAAACATTTAATCTTTATCTTTATTAAACACATTATATTTTTATATAATCAAAATAAAACGTATATTACAATAAAAACCGACATCCGTCCTAAACAAAATAGCGAAAACATAAAGCAGAGAATATGTTTTAAACTTTTAATATGTCTGCAGATTCATCTTACGTACACAAAATACCAATTCATAAGAGAAATGCAGATTTTGATAATAAATATATGATAATGGAATTCTAGAAGACTAAAATTCGACGTAAAAAAGTAGTTTGTTGCTATTACTTGATGCATGAGTAAAAGTAAAAAAAGCAAGCAACCAGAAACTTCATTCCAGTATCAAATTTAGACTTCATTGTTTACGCAGATTTTTGCCAATACTTAAAGGAGTCAAATCTAATTTTATGTATTAAATTTGTGATAGAGTATCCAAGAAATGAGAAGCAATTTCCGAATTTAAATCCACTAAAGCTGATTTTTATCGGTGAAGGTTTTTTTTAAAACGACTTTTGCAATTCTAATTTTGAGGGTAGGGTGGTTGATGGCAGTGCTTTGGCAAATGACGTAAGTCAGTTCCTTTTTATAAACTGGCAACTATCGGACATCAAACTAAACTATTTAGTTGCAACTAGATGAAAAATTTAAATTGTATTCAGCTCACATAGCAACTTTTAATTGCACAAAATATCTTTCAGTGCACCATCGCGCTGACAGCATTGGCAAATAATCAACAATTTGGCGATTTTATATGGAATGTGGTATTTTGGTGATTTTTGGCGATATGAAAAAATACAAAAATAACTTTATCTTTAATTTATTTTATAAATAAATAAAAATTATTTAATTTTTAAATACAATTTTATAACTCTGTATGCCTTTTTATAAAATTAGATATATATCCCAAAATGTATTTAAATATTTTATTTTATTAATATTTTTTAAATTAACAAAATGTATATTTTTTATAAATTTATTTTGTATAAAATACAGATTAATTAAATGAGTATGGATACAAAATCCTAAAACTTCTCAAAATATATTTTTATTCCTTTAAAAATAGTTCCTTTTATTTTAAATCTAACGACACCAAAATTATATTTCTATTTTGAGTACAACTAATATTTTGTTCGAATCAATATTAGGATTTGGTACACGACAGCTTGACATGTAACTTTAAACTCATTTTTCTTAGTAAACTCTTTTTTTATGTTTGATCAACTTTAAATTGATATACGTTCAGGTCTCTTTAAAAAAACGGTTCCAAATTCGCTACAATGTATTTTCAAAAATATTTATTTAATATGTTTTTAGGTATTAGTAATATACGCAATATGTTTTGAGTATTGTTTGGAACAAAAAGAGTTTGACCAACAATATTAGTAATTTTATTTTCAAATAAAAAATATTATTTGGCAAATAACAAAAATCAGTAATAACTGATAGTCAAACACATTCTTTTGTTTCTAAAAATGTAAAATAAAAATTAAAATGTACCAGAAAATATTTTCTTGGATTACCAATATATATATATATATATATATATATATATATATATATATATATATATATATATATATATATATATATATATATATATTCAAGGAATAACAATAAATAATATAAAATTTTCATTATGTATATTAAGAAGGTTTTAAAGATGAAATCTATAATTGTACATTTTATTGTAAAAAAATATTTTATTTAAATATATTTTAGTTGACAAAATGTTGTTATACAACATATTAATTTAATAGTCGCTGTTTCTTATCCTTTTTCTATAAAGCTTGACATAAAGTATTTTTCCTCACAATCAAAAATCTCAATATGTCGCTATCCCAGAATATTAAACTAACCCTCGCTTGTTGAAACCTCGAACACCGCCACATAACACAATCTAATGCAAAGTGCCCAAGTGCTGCCTAAATACAAAGATTTAACCCGTCCCTTAAATATAAAGTAATATAACCACATTTCCCATATCCAAAAGGGAATGCACGAACATCGAGAATACACTATATTCAAAACCCGCTAAAAATTAAATCTACTTTCTGCCATAAAAATACACCTTACTGGAAACTGATAGTGCTTACCGATATAATGTATGCAGATTTGTAAAAAGCCTTCTTGGGGTGAATATGCGATAGGGGATTGGCTGTTTTGGTATTTGTGTTTTGGTTTTCTAAAAGTTTTTGATATAATTTTGTTTTAATGGATGGAGAATGCGTGAATAGGATTTAATGTATTCGGTTTTGGATATTAATGGTAATTGTGCGGTTTGATTGAGTCAAAGGTTTTGTTTTGTGAAGTGGGGGGTCAGATTACTTTAAGTGTGAATATTCTGGTGTTTTGTTTATTGCTTTCTGTTTTGAATATGAAATAAGGGCTAATAAATGTGTTGAATTTTGTTCAGAAGTGTCTGCTGGGTTTGTATAGTTCTTATAAGCTACCATGGTAAATTATCATGTCATGGTACTTGGGACGTTATAGTAATTGTGGTGTCAAAATAAAACGTTATAAAATAACAAATATCATTGTTCGAATGTTGTTATTTTTTGATTGTTTCATACCCAGCAGAAAAAAGTAATCCTAAAACGTACATCGAAGTTGTGATTTTTTTAAAATGTTTTATAAAGGATTTTGGAACAAGAAACACTACAGTTAGTTTAAGTTATTAACTTTCTTACACAAAACCTTTTAAAAATCTGCATTTTCCCTTAAATAATTTTAATATTGAAGGTGTTTGCAGGTTTGATTAAAGGTTCTCAACAGGTTTTATGAAGGATATTGAAACAAAAACCTTTATTTTAGTAGATCTTTAAAAACATTGCAATTGAGTTTGTTTGATACTGTTTGTTAATTGATCCTATATATTGTGATTTCTAGAAAATGTTCGTTGATAGGTGACTTTTTTTAAGAAATTGTAAAAAAAAAAATTAAATAGGAAAAAGGAGGCCGTATTTATTTTTAACGTAATATTTTCTATATACTTCAACTATTTTAACATGCAAAAAAATCAGGTAGACAAATTCATCACTGTTCCGTAAGGTTTGACACGTAAATCGTCTTCTTGGTCTCTTCCTTCTTGCTTGAGGTCTCTCCTTGCAATTGTCATAGGTTTATGCTTCTTGGTATAATTTTATTTTTCGTTTTATACAAATATTTCATCCTGTTTAAGTTTACTACACCTCAATTGAACATTAGTGTGGTATTTTGGCTTTTTGGTGAAATATTTGACAAATCGCCGCTGTGCAATCCGCACACAATTTTGACGCAAATATTTTAAACTGCGAACAAGTTAAATGTAAATGAATAACTTGTTCTTTTTAGTTTAAGCATGCATTCGTCACGTTGCATTCATTACCAATGAAGTTATAGCGGTTAAACGGACCTAGATAAGATCGATTTGTAACTCAATCCCTCGTCCCATAGTTCAATGGCAGAGTGGATTTGTGGCCAACTGAGTCTATGTTGTTAAACTTCCTCTACACGATGATAGATAATTTATATAAATAAGTTTTTTTTTTCATTTTGGACTTTGAAATATCAACTCTTTTCATCTGCCAATTAAAGATCTAAGCTGACCAATTAGAAAGACATATTTACGTCAAAAGGATTTTCATAGTGATTTCAAGTAAAATGAAAGAATTAATAATCAAATGTATTGAATAGTAAATTATAATATATGTATAAATACAATAAAAATATATGTATTATTGCACCGTAAGATACTTTTTATATTTTTTTAAAACCACTGTGAGTCCATTTTAACTTAAAAAATCCTATGAAAAATTATTATTTTCTTATCACAATAGTATTGCAATATTTTTACTGTTTTAATTTGTTTAAAGCATTGAGTCTAAAATATGTTTTTTAAATGTCACGAGTAAATTAATTTTTTAAAAAGCTAATATTGCTTCCATAAAAGAATTTTGTATGTCAAGTACATGCTCATATGAAATGTGACAGATCACTTAGCATCAAATACGACCTTTTCTAAAATGAAATTGCAATAGTTTGATTTCGAAATTTAAAAAAACTCGTCAAGATTGACGATTTAGCCTTTTTAATAAACATTTTTAAACGAGTATTTCGTTGTTTTTATTAACAGTTTAAATAAAATTCGCCTAAATTACCTAATTCTATTAAAAAGTAAACTATTATAAAGTAGACAATAATTATTTTTTAAACATATTTTAAGAAAACTGGACCTACTAGTGTTCAGGAAACCACGTATTGACAACATTAAACATTAATGTTTTGAAATCGAAATATCTAAAAACAATCAATGTTATAAAATATATGTTGTTTACACTAATTTTATTTATATAAAATCATTATATAACACACATCCCTAAAAACTTTTTTACACCATTTTTCTGCTCTACAAACCCTCATCATTATTCAGCTATTTATACTTTAATCTGCCGCTTTTAAAAATGTCTAATATTGATGAGAGATGAAAAACTAAAAACATCCATAAAGAATAAAATATTTTCTCAATAAACCATCAAGAAATAATGAAAATAATAAACCATCTATCAAATTTCTGTAAGAAAATGGCAACACATGAATATTTAGCAAGCAGGACCCCCCCCCCCCCCGCCTCCCTTCTCCCTCCCGTATAAAATGCGACCGCATATTATTAAGATGAATAGACATTGCTTGAAGCTGATGTTATACTCTGTCCATTGAATAAAAAGAGATAATAATAAAATTTGAATTTACTACTATATGGGACAGTGTAAAGTTTTTATTCTTTTAGGAAGACCAACTATTTTTATTGTATTAAATTTACGATGTGTGCGATGTATGCTTGTCGTTTGGCAATAAATGAATGAAGTGGTTATAAAGTATATGAATGATTGATATGCAATTTGCCAATTATTCATTGCTATTGTCTTAACTCCAGTAAAAGTTGATTTTATTAATTAAAACGGTATAACCCTTTTGAAAATAATGCGTATCAAGTATATTTCTTAAATATTTCCCCTTTGTTTATTTAATAACTGTGCATAAAAGAATATTATATATTTTTTATTATTTGTGTGTGAATTGAAGTAAATTATTTATATATATATATATATTTATATATTTTGTTTTTCTTTAGATTTAAAATCTAACTTGAAAATATGTCAAGTAATTTGTAAAATAAATTTGGAAGAAGATGACTTATTTAGGAAGGAAATTAATTAGTTTTACTTTGTTTAAAAATGAGTATATGTGTTTAATCCATTGCTTGGGCACAGGGAAAAAACTTGCCGTCTAATGTCGAATATTTTCCTAGAAATATGAAAACAAACTTTAGCAAAGTTGATATTATTAAGAGAAGTGATTTTTTGATTTTATAGAAAGGTTTTTTTAGTGATATCTAACTACTTTCTGTTATTTTTACCTCTCAAAACTCGATTCGGTGAATCAACTGACGATTTGCTGTGAGTGAACAAATTGGCTTTCGAAAATCTTGTAAATAATTTGACGCCAATACCGCTGTTTTGAAAGAACTGCGAGTTATATAATTGTAAAAAAAACACCAACCATTTAAAAACAAGATTTTATTCTTTTTACAATTTCATAAACTGGAAAAATCTCGATGATGATTGGTATCAGTATATCTACAATAATTATTTCCAAACGTACTTTAAAGTATTAGCAAAAGGAATTCGCGCATATATAATATATAAATGTACAGGAGTATGCTGCATCTATGAGAAAATTGCAAGAGTAACTAAATATTATTTGTACAGATTTATATCTATAAATAGAATATGTTACAGTAGACGTTTACATTTGTATTGCAGTACATAGTAAACAAAAATTATTGCTATGTTTCCAGAAATAGAATTATCAATATTTATTGCTTTATGAATTACAATTATTTTCTGTGACATACAAGATTCAATTCTGCAATACTTGAAAATATATTCCCATAAAGAAACAGATTAAAAAATGAGCTGCAATTCTTATCAGAAACGTTCTTATTGCTTTATATGCAAAAATAAAAGCACTTTATTGCATATGATTTATAATATAAAATGATCTAAAACTGTAACCGTACTGAAAATCAATAGGGATGGAAAACGTAAAGCTAGTTATTTTGAATAGCTTACTAAAAATCATGAATTTTGAGTGTTGAATAATTTTTGACGTACAATTAATCGACATAAATATAAATTATTTGTACTAGGTATTTTAATTTAAAACTCTTAATATTAATTAACTACGTTTTAGGAAAATAATATCATATAATAATTTATTTTGAGAACATAACAAGTACAACCTTTCCTGAAATAAAAACATAATGGAAATGTCAATGAACATTGGCTTGCATTTCTACAGCTTGTTTTTATAGACATTATTTCATGTTTATTGCATTGTAATGGAATATATTCATTTTCTATGAAAACTGCATACAGTGACTTAAAATTGCACTTGGAATTTTTTATTCATCTTAAAAAGAGTAATCTTAAAATTTTAAAGTTATATACATATTATTGCTACGTGAAGCATTTATATTTCTAAGGAAAAATCGCATTTAGTAATAAAATATCTATGACTATTTGAAATACTGATGAATGTCTATAAATAATTTAATTATTTTTCAAACTCTCGATGTTCATAAAAAATTGTATCCTTCATTAACAAGTCATTTGTAATTTTTAAGTAGTGTTTATTGTATTTAATTAACTCAAGATATAAGATCTGGGAGAAATGATAGTTATAAAAACTATCTGACGCACTGAATTGTAGTATTGGAGAATATGAAAAGTGACTATACGATTTAATTCTTTTTGCTTGATTATAAATGAAAATAGTAAATTTAAAATCTCTAATAGATAATACAACCAAAAACAATGATAAATATGTTCTGAAAATTTAATTTGTGAATTTTCACATTATTCTTCCCATAAAAATATTTAACGTACAAAAGTGTACTTAAAAACAAAGTATTTCAATTAACAATATCACCATTGTATTTTTAAAATATAAACAACGTTAAAATGAATGTTTTCTCTCGAAGCTTTATAATTATTCTCTCGATTATTCTCTACACGGCATTCAATTTGTCTTATTTAGACCACACATTCATCTAAACTGTTGTATCACATAGTTTACTGACCAACTTTTTGGAAATCTGTATTTAAATTACTTAAACATGTTTGTAATTAACATTTATTTCCGTTATTAACTGAACTTTTTATATGGCATAAGTGAATTGCAAGGCTTGTAAAACAATTATAAATGAAATTCTTTAACCGTCTCAAGCAACAACCTCTCACAAATCACAGCTTAGTCGGATTGTTAAAAAGCATTAGTTTTTAATAGGTTTATATACCAATGAAATAGTTTGCCTGAGTATTTTTTTTTATTCTTCACGAATGGGTAGTTTTAAAAAACAATCGTTAACATTGGGGAATCATCGTGAGGATGGACTAGATTTACATGACAAACTTTGTTGGGCCTAGGGCCTGAGCCTGTAGTTGATCGATCTTATTTGTATTTAGTGATCAACAAGAACTTTGAAGTATACGAAAAAAACAATTAGTCCGGTCTTGGCGGTCTTACAAGAATGCTAAAGATTTATTGTGTGTTCTCCCGCTGTCTATAGGTATTTTTCGTTTAAATATTACACTAGTTAAAACGTTAAAAATTGAGTTGAGTAAAAGTTGAAAAAATTATCAATTAACTTTTTATAAGTGGCATTGAAAAGAAAATCCATCAAAATTAAATATGTGGATGTTCTTTTTGGTTAACTGTTGTAAGTTATTAAACTTTAGTACACAACTTAACTTTTTATTTGTTAAAAGCAAACTTAATTTGCATTATATTTTTTAATGAATACCTCTAAGCAAAGATATTATGATTTCCTTAAGATTTCAACGGTAAGTAAAAAAAAATTCACTCAGGAATTTATTTTATGTAAAACAAATATGGTTGCATTTGTATTGAATGATTACAAATTTATTTAATTTAGCTTCCTATTATATTGGATCCCAAAGCTTAAAGTTTTAATATTAATATTTTTTGCATCCTTAATTTATTCCATAATAGTAACGTGTTTATATACTAATATTAAAAAAAAATTGGAAGTTAGTTTTAAATTGGAATTTGAAAATATATAACAAAAGAATTGGCATTGAATAATGCGTTAACATAGGGATATCAAAAAGATATATTTATAAAATTACTTGTTGAGCCTACTTTTAAATCGGATCTATGTAACAAAACAAAATACAGGTTACATTGCATCCAAACTCCTTTCGATAGAAAATATTCCTTTTTCTGTCAGCCAAAACTCCACATTCTTCAAATCCCAAAATATCAACCACTGGGCGTTTTAGTATTTGAATGGATTAGACTTGGACTTAAAAGAAATTCTCAAAATAAGCTCTGGAAACAAGAAGGCAGTTGTAAAATCGACAAAAAAACGCTGTTTTCTACAACCAAAAGGGTGAATTCTAAAAAGTTCCAGTATTGATGTTAGCGTATTTTCGTTCGAAATTGAGGATTACAAAAGGATTTATGGAATTCACGGATTTTGTTTCGATATATCGATGCCTCAATGTCAGAAAGTAGGGTTGTTGCATAATGTTTCCGTTATTGAAGTCATGCAGTATTGTTTTAAGGATTTGTGTTTGATATATAACTTGGAAAATAAACTCTCTCTTAGACGATGGTTGTACTCATAGAACAAAGTTATACAAGGTCTGAATATAAGCTAAAGATAGCTTCGGATAGAATATAACAGTTTTAGTTTTCAAAGTTATAAACGCAAACTAGTAGTTAGTTTACAAGTTGAGATGATCCGTCGAGTTTCGAAACCAGATAAATCCATTTTCATAAATTTTACTGAAGATGCCAAAAGCGATTGCCAACCACGTACTTTTGGATCTAAACCACTGAACTCTAACTGTAACTGCTGGAAGGCTGAAACTTTGTTTCCTCTACTGGCGCGTTGAAACCAATTGGAAGCTGCCATACTGTGCCCCAACATTTTTTTTTTAAATGATTTAGTGGTATTTTTTATTACCAAAGCATTGTAAAAGTATTAAATATATATAAATATTATATTTTATTCTTATAGAATTAATTTTTATATTGCCAAACAGATAGTTTTTGCTCTTGCTTTTTAACTACTTCTACTTTGACTTGCAAATGACTTCCTATGTTAATAGCAAATTACATTTAAAAAGGGTTTAAAAAGAAAATAAAAAAAACTTACCCAAAAATAATATATGTCAGCGTATTTTAACATGAAAAATATACGAAATATTGCGGTATCAAGAAAAGTGTGCCCCATCATGGCGGCCTCCATATCGGCTTCAAGTCAACAAAATGTCTTGCCCTATCCAGAAGTTACAGTTAGAGATCAGTGATCTAAACCCATTACTTTGAATGTATTTTTAGACCACAGTCAGACGCTGTTGATCAATACCGCTTTGCAAGGTGGTGTAGTGCATTGAATAAAACACTGATTATTTATGGCGAAACATGGGGATATATCTGGTTTTGAAACTAGATACTTGAAATCAGAAATTTCATTTTTAATGACTATGCTTAATGCTTTAGTTTTGCTTCGATATTATGTGTTAATCATATTTTAATAAGTATTAACTATTTATTGTTATTTGTTATTTTTTGCATATTATTTAATAAAAATTTAATACGATTAAGACTATAAAAATAATGAGACTAAAGTATTTGCGTGAATTTTCCTAATTAAAATATGAAAACATATTTTATTTTTAAGTGAAAAGTATATCTTAAATAAAGTGTGTTTTCTTTAGGTAATGAATAACTTTAAAGTTTGTACCTAAATCGGTGAAAAGTCCGTGATTGCGCTGTTAATTATAAAACATTAAGAGGTTTTCGGAAAAAAAATATTTGGGACATTTAAGTTAAAAAAAAATTATAATTTTTTTTGATTAATGTATTTTAAAATATATCTTTTGTTAAAAACTTAGTGTTTTGTTGTAACTAATATCTCTAAAGGTCAAAATTGTATTTAGACGGCTTTGATTAAAAATGAAACTCATACCTAAATATTTATTATTATTACTGCTATATCAAAAATTCTGCATCGTATTCGAATTGTAGACTTTAGGTGATTTGGTACAAACTGAACTGCAATATTTAAAAAACTCAATAAATCTACTTATAACTAATGAGAGATTTACACTTGAAATTTAATACTTTAATTTCTTTCAGTTCAACTTTTGCATATTAACTTTCACAAAATCTCGAACTTTTTAATCGTATTTTTTAAGTCTATACAATTCTGAGTCTTTTAAATTACTGACTTTTGTCAAAATTCAACAAACAAAAACTAGTCGGTGACAGAACTTAACCTTGACAAAAATTGCTTTAACAACATTTAACAAAATCATTATCTTTAACAATATCAAGATATACATGATTGGCGACAATATTGCTTTACTGATTGCTACCTATTTGGACGAAATCGGTGATTTACACATACCAGATCAGATCATTTTATCGGATCTGATTACATGACTCTATTTCCAAATCGCAAGCACATGTTTTGTATACATTCTCTAAGTAGGCTTTATGTACAATTGGTCTTTAAAGTGGTTATACCAATATCAAGGACGAAGTGCATTTGAAAAAAAACCTAAGAACAATTTCAAATTTAGAACATGTGACGTATGAGCATATCTCTCAACAGAAGCTTTGTACATTTGAAAGGCTTACCATATAACGATGTTAGTTAACAATTTTGGTGATGGCATGTAAAACTAACTTACAAAGGGCTTATAAGACAATTATAGGATAGTTAATTTTAACGATGTGTAGGATTTCGTTTCGTAACGTCAATGCTTTGTGAGAAGATTTAGGCACTAATTCGTAAATGTTGAATTGAGGTATTCATTTTAAAGGCGAAAGAAGACGTACTGTGTGACCATCACGAGAAAGAACAAGGTTGGTAATTTTGAGCTTTCCAAATTAAGTGGGGAGTTAGGTTAATATGATTTTTACTATCAGTCAACGTGACTAATATACATCCTTAATTTCAAAATACCACTCCTACAATTGCGTAAATTGGTCCGTTTCTATAGCAGCCGCCCATAAATTTAGTTTAAAAGTATTCTCGTAATGGTAAAACAGTAGACACTAATCTCGCCATATCATTAAACTATTTTCAGGAACAGTAGGCAAGTTGTCAACTAGTGTACATATTTAGCTCATCGTCATATGAAGAAATAATTTTCAAAAGGGAACATTATCCTACTGGATACTCAGCAGCCATAGGGAACGCTGCCTTGCAACGAAATCCTAGTGATTCCTTTCTCAATGTGAATTGGAACAATAAAGTTAATAGCTTGAATTTCGTCACTTAGCTGCGTCCGCTACAGTTGTTGAGTCCCATCCAGTAAAAAGTTCCCTTTTGAAAATAATCTACTCGTATCGAAACAAGCACGGTGATATACTTAACATCTCGGTTAATTTCCAGTAAACGGTGCGACCGATATTTGGCGACAATTGGTAAAAGATAACGCTTACATTTTGGCAATCCTGACTGATGACCAACAGATAAGCACTTGCATGATTTATGGTAAACATAATACGTTCGACTACTCGAAGAATTGCCTGTAAACACCATCACCGACTGCTCGAAAGGGTACCAGCTGCTATCCTCAATAGTCGAAGGCCGTAGTCAGGGTGAGACCATAATTGTTCGGGCAGTAATTCTACTTAAGAGTCTGTGACATAAGCGCACGTTGAATGCGCTAAAAACTGTTGGCAAGATTGCGCCAAGGTCTTGGCGCCAATTTTCATTATCGCGCCAAGCAGCCCCGTGTACTAGGAATTTACTAACATCTTTATGTGTTAAAAACCTTTCAATTTCGCTTAAGATGACAATCTAACAGGAGAATAAAGTAGATCCGCATGAGGACATGCCCTGCAGCTATTGTGTCCTCAGCAGGAGCCTCGAGTCGGGCATCAAGGGCGGCGAGTTAGGCCGACTCATCGGCATCGTCCCTAGGACAGGGTCCTTGAGGCACGACGACTCGTAGTGCTTGTTGAGGTAGGACTTGAGGGCGAAGGACTTGTTGCAGCGGGCGCACGCGTAGTGCTTGAAGGCCGAGTGCGTCTGCATGTGCGCCCTCAGGTTGGACCTGTCCGCGAAGGCCTTCCCGCAGTGGGCGCACCCGAAGGGCTTTTCGCCCGTGTGCGACCGCATGTGGCCCTGCAGCAGCCAGGGCCGCGAGAAGGCCTTCCCGCACACGGCACACTTGTGCGAGAGGGAGTGGGTGAGCAGGTGCATGGCCAGCGCCGGCATCGACACGTACACCTTGCCGCAGGTGTCGCACTTCTTGGCCTGCTGCGAGTCCGGGGAGCGGTGGGTCTGCTTGTGCCGCGACAGGTTGGAGGAGGTGGCGTAGTGCTTGCCGCACTCGCCGCAGGTGTAGCGGGGGCGCTCGCGCACCGGGGCTTGCTCCGGGATGCCGAGGGCGTTGCGGCGTCTGGAGCGTCCGTCCGACACGAAGAAGGCGTCGTAGGTGTAGCTGACCGTCACGCCGTTGGAGAACACGTGGAACGAGGGGTCGAGGCCGCCTGAACTCACTGAGAATCGAAAGAAACAACATTAAGTTCATACTACACTATATACTTTATATATATATATATATACTTACATATACTTTACATATATGGTCAATGTACATACATCATTTTGCGAGTACTTTACTATAAGCAAACATCGCAAGTATATAAACATATAAGCTAGTAGATCGTATTTCGACACGAAAGATTGTAAGCTGCTTCTAATAGCACATATCACACATAACACATTTCTAATAACTATAGGATATCGTCGAAAGAAAAGGAAATGAGATAAAGGTCCTCAACTTTACACCCTATCTTGTCAACTAGTAAATGTTAACAAAGGTTGCATTCGATTAACCTTATTGGGTATACTTTCAGATTTATAACTTAGACTTCAACTGTAGATTCCCAGCAACAGTTAAATAAACACTTTGCATTGCACCGCGCAAATATACTGAAGTTGGTTGGTTAAAAAACGTCGCTCTTGAGTTGCACAATGGTTATTGGCGACGGTTCGGAGTTTATCTCGAATAACGTTACTCTTAAGTTGGTTAGGTGGTTGTTTGAGCTAAAGACGTACTGGACCTGTACAGTGAGTTCTATTTCAAAGAGAAGAACCGGGAACAATGCCTTGCATTTTTGACCTGGGCTGGCACCTCACGCAACCTCAATGGGCGTTAGAATAGATATAATGTGCACCAGTCCTTTGTACACGTCGATGGAAATAATGAATATTTTTAGAAAATATTGGTATTTAAGAAATAATATGGCAAACTTCTGGTCACAAAATTGCTACATATTAACTTAATCATGTCTACATCGCATTCAAACCCAGATTCCCCGATTGCTAGCCGATCGCTATACCACTGGACCTGATCTCTTATGTCTTTCGTCTGTTTCATGTCAAATTATATTGAAGGACATATTTAGTGACTACTCACCTCTTCCATTTGCGGACGGGATGGCCGGTGAGCTGGATGCCGAAGGGGGTGCGACCAGACCCGGACTGAGGCTGCTCTCTGAAACCCTGCTGCAGAATGAAGAAGCGTCGCTGATGTCCGGGGGCTCGCGACTGTCGCGGGTCCGGGAGCTGCTGAGGTCCAGCTCCTTCTCGAAGACGTCTCCGTCCCGGACAAAGGGGAACCTGTCGTAGCCCAGAAGACTCGAGGGCGGAAGGACGTCGTGAAGGTAACCTGGAACGGAAATTTGGATTTTATTTGTGAGGAACAGTTTTCTACTATTTAAGGTCGTCTGGGTTGATGTGAGTAGCGTTATTTGGGTGGAACTGTTAACAAGAACTCAGTTTTAACATAATCAATATGAGTATGGCCCATTCTACACGAACGTAATAAATGAGTGTGTCAATTATCAAACGCCTCTGTGATTGGTACATACAATACACGTGGTTTCATTGTACCAATCACACGGTGACAGTTCGGAGCCTATCTCGAAAGAAAGACCCGGAAACGATGCCTCGTATGTTTGAACCATGGTAAGATGACAAGAAAAACACCTGAGCTAGCACCCAATGCCTTCAATAAACGTCCGGTACAATTTTTAAAATTTAGAATAAGTCGTTTTATATTTTGAAATAGTGTAACGTTATACTAGGTGATAATTAATAAATTATGTGCATTGGCGGAAAAATGAAGATACGTGGCGGCGAGTTAACAACACATTTGCAACTTGCAGCATCACAGTTATAAACCAACGTCCGCGTGATCAACACTTCACGTGTATCAACGACTGTCCACGTTATCAACACATCACGGGCATCTACCACTGTCCACGTGATCATCACTTGACAGGTATCAACCACTGCCCATGTGATAACACATAGACGGGTATTATACCCAGATATTGTACTCGGTATTATCCCCTGACCGAATCACTGGGAAAGGGGTATGTGGTTGTCGCTTAAACAGCAGATCCAAATAGATTGCCATGGCGATTGGTATATCCGGATGTTAACGCATCTGACTAGCACATTGAAGGTCCCTGTTTCAACACCAGCTCAGCTTCCTTCACAAAAACTCCATGTTTCTGTGAAAAACCTGCTTTTTTTGTAAAGTAATTTTCGAAAAGTGTAATGAACCTTTATAAAATGTCTTTTTAAATATGCATTGCGAAACTTATATTTTTAAACGTATAGACACTGTTAAAAGTAGGTACCTAAAAATAAGTTTCATTTTTTAAAAAGACATGTACTCAAAAACGAGTAAAAATGAATAAAAAGAGCAGTAGCTTCCCTACATAAGCTGCCTTCATAAATCAATTTCAATAAATTTGGACAATTACAGCCATGACTTACCGGGAGACGAACCCATATCCCCATGCACCCCAGTGCACTGTCATACCAAGAAGACGTAAAGAAGTTATAAACAGAAAAAAAAATTTAAAATGTGTGCCAAAAAAATGGGAAGTAAGATAAGCATGCTGTAATAGCTCAGTTTTCATTTAATCAATCGATATAAAATAATGTGGAAAACCATCTTCTGAATAAATATTTTAAGTTTGACAGATCGCTTTCTTAATATGTCTTGAAAAGCAGATAAAATCATCAATATTAAATCACACTGCTTAATTTTGTTAAAGTACAATTACTTAAATTTGAGTACGTCATCGCTATTTACAATGCAAATTTACTGAAAAAAACCGAGTATGCCCAGGTACTCAATTTTAATAATTTTTTTACAGTGTGCATAGAGGAATGTTTTGTAGTCCCTAAGCCATTATAACCTTGATCAGGAACTTAATATTCTTTTGTTTTATTTTCCGTTAATTCTTCAGAACCACCCGTTGGATCCCCCCATGAATAATTCAAGCAACAGCCCTTTTGTCATTACAACACTTTAATCCCTTCCTTCCTTCAAGATAAGAAAAATACCCATGAATAGAAATCACAATACAACGACTTCCCTCATACATAAAAAAAAATATATACCGACAATAAAAACACAACGAATGAAAATCACAATACACCCAATAGAACAAAATATCCCTAAAAAAATCCCCGTGAAAATAAAAACCACCTTTTTTCTGGTACTTTAGCACAGCCTTGTCCCTTCAGCAAAGTATCCAAAAGGGAAGAAATGAGATAAAACAAGCAATTACGGGAAACAAATGAAAGTTAATGGCCGAGTAGGGGGGGGCGGGGAGGTTTTACCTTTTTAACGGCGTTACAAATGATCGTGCGCTCGAATGGCAATCGAAATGGTATTGAAGGGGGTTTGTTGAAATACTGGGCACGCAGAAGTCTTGAAGGGAGAACGGGAGCGAGGTTGTCTATCTCTTTCTGCAATTCGTTGTTAATATTACAGTTTGATACTGTCTAGGTGTGAGGGGCTACGTGAAAATAGGGCGAAAAAAACTTATCGTTCTCATTTTAATGCTCGTACCTTAAAGTCAGCGTTTCATTGACAAATGCTATTTAAAATGCTCGTTTATTTATAGAATATTATTCTGAAATTTTAAACAATAAATTTTTTTTAAATGTAACCGTAATTCCTCCAATTTTAACGTGAATACGTGTTAAAAATCGATATGTGTACATAATCGTACGGGGTCACAACCTAAAAATGACATTCGTAAAATCCCCATAACTACACGGGGATTCAGCCTATGGGGATAAATGACATACAATCGTTTAGTACAAAGTGAGACGCGTTGAAGCGTTTAACACAGACCTATTGATAACCCCATTCCTACCTATTACATTTGTACCACGTGTGGGGGGAAAAGTCGTTTTTGGCTGTAGTTTGCAGTTCCGACCCTATAACTCCAGAGGGAACCATCTTATAGAGATAAATAACCCACAAACGTGTAGAAGAACGTGAGCCACTTCGATCAGGTTAGTATTTTATATACTCCTTTTTTTACCATTGTACTGAGTGGGGGGGTGAGTGAAATTTCGGTAAAGGAAATTGCAGTCAGTATTTTAAATTGTAAACAATGCATATTTTAAAACCACTTTAAATTGTAAACAATGTATATTTTAAAACCGAGATTACGAATTTTTTTAGTAATTGAAATATTTCTCAAATACCCATTGCAACGAATAATATGCGATTAATGGAAAAGTTTCATACTTAAGAATATTATTTCTTGCGCACAAAGAACCTGATTTTTGGTTATAGCTCTGGCTCGAATATCCATAAAAGTAGACTTTTCTTATCACAGTAAAGTCAATTTGTTTATATCCCTCTTGAATATTTTTATTATACATGTATGAAAAAATTGCTTAGTGCAGTTATGATTCTGCTTTTTCCATTTTTACCTTAGCATTTATTTGTAGGTTATACCAAAATAAATTACAAGTAAGGCTTAAGTTCTTATTCTAAATTATATTTTGTTCAAAGTCAACACATGGCCATTAACTTGTTTTTTTTGCAAAGGGAAAAATTTTCAGATTTTATATTATTTTATAAATATAAATTATCTTTTAAACCTATGATATGAAAGACAACTTCTGACATTCGAATGGCTATGGCTCTCTTGTGGAATAAATACAACATTGCAATTAATATTCAACAGTCATCTAGTCAGATTAATATTTGACCTATCATAGCTCCTCTAACGAATATATGAAAAGAGGTATAAAGTGAGGGTTATGGGTATGATGTGAATTCAAAAAACGATAAAAACCATATAAAATAAATCATTACTTAATTATTAAAAATGTATATACCATTCCATAAATACTATCTCATAACAAAAGTCCTTCTGTGTTTAATTCTTTCCACCATCCGTATGCCACCGCGCAATCAATTTTTCAAAATAGCCGAACGTGCCTGCAACAGTATTCCATAGAAAAAAGGCTTAGCAAAGGGTACAGCAAACGACAGGGATAAAAAGGGGGGGGGGGTTAGTCCTCAACACAACCAACCATACCACGCCAAACGATTTGTGACGAATGACTCCACGGCATGAATTCCAATTCGATTTCGAAAATGGATGAAAGGTAATGTAGCCTAAGACCTTGGAATGTTCCATTCTTTTTTTTTTTTGTTCTATTTTGCGTTTTATCGAAATTGCAAGTGGAAATTATAATACACCTGTGTAATAGATTATGCCGGTGTAAAAACTGCATGCGGTCGCAATCAGGGCTAAACGGAATTCCTTGTCTGTTCTGGTCCTACGCGGTTATGTTATATAATGAGGTTGGGGGAACGGATGTCTGTACCATCAGGTGAAAATCGTGGTTGGAGCTCAACATGTATGGGGCTTTAATTTCGCCGCTTCTGTAAGCGGTGTTACCTGTCTCGGAAATGATAAGTGGGGATGGGGTTTAAATTCTTCGGTGAATATTAGTTTTATGCTTATTTGCGTAGGGATAATGATCGGTCAAGGGGTTGTCGGTGATTTTGTAAGTGATTTATGATGAAGGTCCAATTTCATTATTCCTCATTTTAATCATTTATATTTAGAGTATATTCACAGCATGTCTACTTTGAGTTTTAACTTTGGATGAGAAGGGTTCTTGTTAAACTGCTTACATAACTCTTAAAGTCTAATGCTAGTTGAAAAAATTGTACGTTGTGAAATATATATGTTAACGTAAATATTTTGGCTAGTTTAAACCACTAGGTGTTATTTTTACTAGAAGCGGGATATATCACTTAATAATACTTAACTAAACAAATTGCTTTTTTGTCCCCCAAGTTTAAATACTTACAGACAATAACAATATTTCCATTTAAAATCTTCACGTTTTTTTTAAATGTTTGCAGCTTTTTTTAATGCTGTAAGTAATTTATTCAAATTCGTTTTTTTTTCAGACTTTTTCCAAACGAAATCGATAAAATACCTTAATATAAGTTTAATAAAGTATCTTACAAATGAAAAAAAAATAAAAGGTTTTTTATTACTTTTGAACTTATCATATATAATTTTAACAAATATTTCGCTTTTCTACCTCATAATTTATTTGCTGGAAAAATTGCAGTTTACAAAATGGGACATCACGACCTGGCAGTTATTAGGATAAACATGTTTATATAGTCATGCATACGGTTATAGTTTAAGATAAAATATTAAGGAAAACTGTACCAAAAAATTCTAACATTTACGATTTTTTTTATTTGCTAAAAATGTAGTTTGGAATCTTCTAAATATACTTTATATATGTGTGTTGAAATTTTGTGGTGGATGGCAGGTATGTGTATCAATGAGCTAAAAGTTAAAATATTTTTTATCAGTGTTTGGTTTTCCTTGATTTTAAGTTTTTCGAAACGCCAATGTGTGTGTGTGTGCTTTTTTGCATTATTAATGGATATATGTATATATGTTTAGCATATATCTAAAATATGTATATTATAAAGCAGTATGTGAATTAGCTCTATGAGTTGTAGCTTTTTTTTAATTAATAAAGTCAAACATTTGGGTTTTTAAGAAAAAAACATTTTGTTATTATGAATAATTATTTAGATATTTAAAAATCAAACACATATAGTATACACAATTTTAATATCAATTTCTTTGTATTATAATTCAAAGTATAGAAGAAAAACTTATGTAAAAATTAGAAATATTTAAAAAAAAAGCCTTAATGTTCAAAATAAAAGCTGTAAAAAATACAAAACTTTAAATTGTAAAAAAAAAAAAAATACAAACAAATACGAATTTTTTTGTGAAATATTGTTCTTTTATATAAATTTAAATAATATACATTAAAATTTCGATTCAAACCCCAAAAAATATTCCTAGTGCCCTAGTTTTCATATCGAATGATATCATGCTAAAATGGATTCAACAATAGATTTCCCTCAATACATGTACTCCTCATAATTAATTGGATGGGCACGCACAGGGGGTCACATAACACCCCGGGGGGTCTATCACAAACGCCAACCAATAAGGGTTCTTTTTCAGAGGGGTAGGTCGGGATTTTAGATTGGGGGTCCCTTGTCACCGATAAGAAGGTTAGTGAAGTTGCAGCTTAAACGTGGAATTATTCCACAAGGATTCTCTTCTTTCGTGGCAGACCGACGATAACGCAGGAAAAAGGCATCTCAACCCCCTTGGGGGATTAGTGTGGAGGAAGGGTGGGAGTAGATAAGGGGGTGGACGCACAAAGATATCGATGAATTCAATCGGAACTGAACAGTGTGCATCGTTGTATGAATGAATAGAAGAAAATCATGTGTCAAATGTTGTTAATATTTTGAATATGTAATAGTATTTGTTAAGTATGTATAGTGTTCAACGCTATTAGCTATTTAGCCTGTAAAATATTTATTGTGTCATTTGTTGAGGTTATGGATAGCAGCGTATTAGGAAAAGTTGCAAATGCATTGCAACATTTAATCAACTGAGCAACTAAAAACTCATACGGCAACTGCTAGCGATTATTCAATTGCATCCAATTTAGAGCTACCAGGTCTCTGATTTCGCAGTTGTTAAAGTGAGAGTGAAAAATCCCCAAACTCATTTACCACAATTACAAGTTGTTATCGCCAAAGCAAACACGTAAAACATCATTTATACCGTAGCAATAACTTAGGCTTTAATTATAATAACACGTTAGAATTATTCCTCATTTCCAGTTAAAATCACGCCAGTTAAAATAACGTTTTTACTTATCAACAGAATAGTTCAATAAAAGTGGATATATCGCTATAATGGTGATCATCAACATAAAACACCGTTAACTTCTTGGTGGCTACATCTACATTTACTCATTGTCACTATGGTGGTACATAAATTTATCATATATGTTCCTTAAGCCAGACTCAATTTAGGATGAGCACTCTGGTCAGTTTAAATTACTTTAACATCATTCAGGTAAAGACTATATATTTGGTCTAATGTTTAATTTTGAGATTCCAGACCAGATGTTTCTAGGATAAATACAGCAGTAAAATTGTATAAGACTCCTCTTAAATTTTTTTTACAAAACTCAACATTAAAATATTAAAAAATAAAATACTGATCGATACAATTTAAAATGAAACAAATATATAGACCGAAAATATTTTTTTACCTATTTAAAATTGAAATTATACATTAAAAAAGAATATATTGTAATTTACTAAAAATGGAAACAAATATAAAAAAAATTATATAATCGAACTATGACGAAATGAATATTTAATTTTTCAATAAAAATTAAAATGATTAACTATTCACACATCAATTCAAAATAAATGTTATTGATATATTATTATAATAATTCACAATTATAATTTTTTATCATTAATTTTTATTTAACGTTTTAATTTGATTTTAAAATATATTTAAATTGTAAATAAATTCGGAATAAATATAAAAAAATTATATGTTTACATTTTGAAACATGTTTTTAATTGAAACATTATTTTAAATTGATATAAAAACCCCAAATTCTCATCAACAATGAAACTAAAACAAGCTACAATGTGAAAAGATAAAATTCCCTAACAATAAACCACACTCAAACAGGCACTCCAACAGTTCTCCCCAGCATCTTCCCTCCCCGGCATCCGCGAGCAACAGATGAGGAGGAAGAGCGAAAGAGAGAGAGAAAAGGTGCGATGAGCGCTGATTAAAGGGATTACCAGAGGCAGCGGCATCCTCCTCTTCCACATCCCTAATGCCGCGCTAACAAGGAAAGGCCCCGAGCAGCGGCTAATAAGACAGAGTCCCCCGTCTCTCTTCTCTCTTAAGCCGATGCTTTGGGAAAGGTCTCTAAACACCGCTGTGCCAATTTGCGGCGGATCGGGCTCTAAATGAATGAGGGATATGTGACACTGGCGGGGGTGGCTCATATCTGAGGGGAGAGGTGAGATTTCGGAAGGATTCTGGGTGGGATTTGGAATGTTCGAACTAATTCTGATTTTAGATGAAGTTAGTGTATTTAATTTATAAAAATGCAGGTTGGAAACAAATTATTACTTTAACTACTTAAAATTACTTAACCCTCTTCGCTCTGAGCAGTTTTTAATATGACCTTTCAGCAACTTTGAGTCATTTTTGCTATGAACTACCAGCTACTCCAGGAGTTTCACAAAGCTGCAATGTTACAATCATGGTTTGGTTTGGTTTGGTTTGGTTAAAAAACGTCGCACTAGAGCTGCACAGTTGGCTATTGGTCATGGTTCGGGCCTATCTCGAAGGAAAGACCCGGGAACGATGCCTCGTATTTTTTAACCATGTTCAGATAATGAGGACAACACCTGAGCTGGCATCCAACGCCTTCAATAGACGTCGGGACTTTGGACCCCGATCAGATTTATATTGCACCAGTCCCGTATACACGCCGTTATTTTTTTGTGGATTTTTTGGTAACCCTCCGATCGCAATATCACTACTTTTTACTATTCTTTAGTCTAGTCCATCGCAAGGTTTTGAACCGGGGACCCTTGGATTCCCAGCTGACGCCTTACTCCACTCGGCCACGGAGGCCTATGTTACAATCATGAGGCAATCAATCAATCAACTAAAGAGTGATTTTCTGTGGATGGTAAACATTGAAATATGTAAACAATATTGGCGCATTTTAGCACTTTTGGTGTTTAGTTCGTTTAGCGAAAGAAAACTCCGAAATATTTCACTGTTTAACAACGCAGATTTATGTTAAGATGTCGCCGTAGCAGAGACAACGGTGTTACCACATTTTCGTTCAATTCTCAGTGTAAAAGGTTAAAGTGCGGGATTCTGTTTTGAAAGTTTTATCTATTAAAAAAATTTGTAAATATGTTATATAAATCGAGAATTTAAAGCACAGTAATTTGCAGAGAAAACTGAAAGAGATTTCCTACCTGCTGAGCATATTTTAACATTGAGTATACAGTCAACGGGGACAGTTTTGCCAACCGCCTTACAGAGCTCCTGAACCAAAATACCGGTTTCGTGACGAGACTTGAATAAACGGTTGTTTCATGAACTTGGCGTAAAGATTGGCGAAGTTACATCAGTATGGTAAAAATATTGGTGGCGCACGCCTTCTGAGTGGTTAGGAAAATGTAGAAAATTTAACATACTTTTTGTCCATCGAAATTAACTTAAAAATATCGAAATATTTATAAGGGTCAATCAGTATACAGTTTTCATTTAGGTATCGTTAGGTACATATGAAATGTTATTCACTGATATTTCTAAAATCTTTCTATTTGGTGAATGTTATATTATATCGTCGGGTCAGCACTACAACTAAATAACTACAAAATAAGCACGACATGGGTTGGTATGGGGATCGGAATATACAACTAATTTGTATTTATCTAGTTGTATACTTACCTGGCGATATAGTTATTGCAATTAGCATAGGTGTAAATATAAATAAAGTATCATTTTAGATTTGATTTGTATTATTATTAAAAAATTGCATTCATAAATTATGAGAAAATTATTTCTTGGAAATATAAAATTATTTTTTTTAAACAGGAAAACCGACTTTAAATAAAAAAAAAACGTGCTAAAATTAAAAACAAACAATTTTTAATTTAAAAAGAATAGCAAAAAAATTAAATATGCTTATTATAACTCTTTGAAATCGGCGACATCGGATAACTAATTTTTTTCACTTGTTTTGCCTATGTTGATTTTTCTCTACCCATCCAAAAAATATTTTTTTTTAAATCAGACGATATTTGTGTTTTAAACGGTCTAATTAATAGAGGATTCCGGATAGTTGAATGCCACATAATCGGATATTTATTACAAAAAGGTTCTCAAGTGAAGCATCCCTTATCTCCCCCCAAAAAAACATTAGAACAGAAATCATACTCGAATACATACACAAATACATAACAGTCAAATTAATAAACTCCTCCTTGGCGCGTTTGGCGGTATTAGTTGGCGGGCTGACATCGCATAAAAAGGCTAATTCTTATCAAGTTATGTGTACCACCCCATGCCATTCTATAAGATACAAGCGCTCCGAATCACCCTTCAGCAAAAGATGATCTCGGACGCCTATTCCATTGTAATCCCTCCCCAAGGACCCCCCCCCCCCCCCAAGCAAGACATCAAACTCCTTCCAAGATGGCCACGTAATGCCCGATTTGATGCATTCCACCGAACATAACCCGAATTCACCCGGACTAATGAAGTACATCATCGCCTCCTGATTTACATCGGGACATAAACCCGGGGTAAAAGATAAACCCGGGCATTGTTTATGCCTATTATAATATTTATGGCTAATCTCCAATACGAACACGCGCTTTCCAGCGTTAAAATTTTACCCCACCCACTTACGACCGTAACGGGAAGGGGTGCCTCTCGAACTTTATTGTTAAGCCTAACCGAATTGTTCTGGAACTTTAGTGTTAGGCCTAACTTTTATGCTTCGTTCCGTGGATGGCGGGGTTCGTACCATTTCTAACTGTTTATTCAGCTTGATTATGATCTTGGAACAACACGGGGATCGTCTGCGCGTCCTTAAGTATGCAATTGTGCCCTTAAAGGTGCGTGGGAATATCGTCTGCAAGTGCTAATTTTAGTGGCGCGATGATCGTCGTAAAGCGAGCGGGGTGCGATGTCCCGAAAGGCGGATTGAGTTATAGAATGAGCAGACGATTCGGGTTTGGGGTTTGGGTTATGACTTGCCTGGGACATATATCGGGTTTGAGTGATTTGGGATTGGAGATTTTGTTGGGATTCTTATGAAATTATGCGTGAGTGTGATTTGAATTTATTATACGACACGAATCTTGGGAAGAATTATGTATTTTAGGAGGTGTATTTTATGACGCAATAATGTTTGTTGGTGACCTTTTGATGCAGGTGTTTATGCGTTTGTAGGACTTTTATCTTTTGGCTGAGGTTTCATAAATTTGGCGTTAAATAAATTTTATAAATCTTACATGTTTATTTATTCCATTACTGTTAAGTGTACTTAACGTATGATAAATTTTAGGACAATCGTAAAATGCAAAAGTTATGCTGTAATAGTATATATTGGTACTCAAATTTATTTGTTTGCTTTTACCATACCACATTTCCTGAGAAATATTCAATTGTGTAAGGCCTGTTCTAAATAAACGTGCAAAACGCGGGCGAGTGTTTACAAATGGATCTGCGATATGTAAATACAAACCACGTAGTTTGTATTCTTTAATCACAGAGCTATCTCCAAAAGCTAGCGCGTTTTTCTCGTTTGTGTAGAATGCGCCTAAGTAATGCTTCATTAGCTGTATGGGGATGTTTTGTTAAACATATGCATATGAAAGTGGTTTGAAGAATTCGACTTTATATTTTATCAACTAATACAATTAAATACTTTTAAAAAGTGAAACTGTGTTCAACAGCGTTTATAATAAAATATAATAATTGATAAACATTTTCATTTACTATTCTTTTGTAAAAAATGCCAATAATTTAATTATATTCAAATAACCTCCTTAATCGTTTTCATTTTAACATTTAATAAAAAAATTATATATTTTTTTGTGCTGTTGAAAATTAAACTTATTTTAATTTATAATTGCAGAATTTTGTATGTTTGAATAGATATTAATAGTTTATATATAGTCAACAATTTCAAATATAGAAGCATTTTAATTTCGTTTCATGTGTCTAATAATATATAATATAGCAATATTCACACACACTTTATATATTGTTAAATACTCATTTGACTTTTTAAGTACCATTTCGCCGTTTTTCCTTCCTTTACAAATATTTTTATTTATAATTTAAAGTCAGTTCCAGTTGTAAAAAGCCAATCAGCCAATTTTAGTGACACTTATTTTTACTCTAAACTCCTTATCGCTCTTGTCCAATAGGAATGTTACAGTTCCATCCGGTATGCCCAATAGGGTGGAGCGAAAAAACTTTTTTTTGAAATTCATGTTGCCTGAGTCGGTGCCAAACTCACTAGAAAAAATTTTCACCAAATTTCAGCCCAAAATATTGCTATCTTGAGGTTCCACATCTCAAAAGAATGTTTATATATAGCCTTTTATATAAAAAAAAATGTGCTTTTATTTAATAAATAATTTCAATTAATTAATGTGTAAATTAAAATGATATTTAACATTAATTGCATGATAATTAATTATGATTTAGTCAATAAATTACTTAATTAAAACTTTACTGTCAGATGTTAGCGCTATAAACTACTTTCGTACTCTACATAAAAAGAAAATTTACTTAGTTTTAATAGATGGCAGCACGTGTTCTATTCTGATAACTATTTTTACCATGACATAGTTGTCACGTGGATTCCATTTTCTGGGACAGTTTTACCCACGTATGCTGATTTAATAAAGCATTTCCTCTGGATCAAAAATTATTTATTTTGAAAGGGGAATAAGAACGATCATTCAGTAAAGATATCATCGAATCGTTTCTTGGGATATTTCAAGAATTTGGAAGAAAGCTTCCTTGCCAGTGGTATAAGAGAAATCAATCAAGAAATTTTTCGACTTATAAGAAATTACAATGAAAAGTATAAAAATATGAAAAGAATATCAAAATCTCGAAAGGGGGCTAACAAAATTAGGAAATATTTCTTCGACCAGAAAAATAGTACTTCATTTGATATATCTTCATGCAAATGTTTGAATTATGAACAATGCAAGTGTTCTTTAAAGATTCCTCGTATGGAGCGAAATTTTTTAACAGGTCAACGGCATGTAAGAAAATGGCAATAGGGTCGATAGACATTTCTGTAAGCCGAAAATTGAAGCGTATAAGAAAAAAACAACATAAAACGGAAAACCATGAGGCCAAAGCAAGATAATGCAAAACTAAAGCTTTTTCTAAGTCTATTACAGATTCAGCAGCGAACGTCATTCTAGGATCTGATTCATAATTAGAAGATATCCCTGAAGATGATGACGATTACGTTAGCCTCGAAGCCAAACGTCTGAAAGCAAGGTGATAAAACTCCCTTAACATCCAAGACAAGTTAGATGAAAATATCCTTGCTGCATTTAACGGTTGCTTCTGATAGGACAGGAATATCAGATAGGTCAGCTGCTGTCATTGCGTCATCTGTGCTTCATGATGTAGGGATTGTATCTAAAGCAGCGATTCTCAACCTGTGGGGCGCGCCCCCCTAGGGGGGCGCGAGCACACTAGAGGGGAGGCGCGAGAATATCCAAGAGAAAATATTATTTAAAAAAATTGATTAAATTACTGAAAGGAAAGCACACATACACATAGAAAACAAAATACATTTCGACTTATTTAACAAATAAAGTAAAACAACTTACTAAATCAAAACTTACTTAATCAAAACTTACTAAATTAAAAACAAATTTAATAATTATTAGTGACTTCTTTGGGCCTGTCTTGCAGAGCAAAGTTTTTCGAAGGAAGGCTTAATATTAGAAATAGCCACTCTCAGGTATGTTTCTATATTTAGCCGATATCTATATTTTGTCTTCAAAGAAGCCACAGCAGAAAATCCAGTTTCACAAAGGTAGGATGTTGAAAATGGTAATAGAATGCAAAATGCCCTTGTTTTTAGTGCAGAAAAATCATCCTCTACTCCTGCCCAAAATTCAAATATTGATTTATTACTAAATTGTCTTTTGGTTTCGCCACTTGTCGTGAAGTCTATGAATTTTTCTTCCTCATCAATTGAGAATCCTTCGGGAGTCTTATGAAATGGATCCCTAACCCACTCGTAACTTGCGTCAGCAAGAAAATACTTTTTAAAATTATTTGCCAGCATGGCTAAATGATTTTCAATGGTTACAAAAACAACTTTTACATGTTCTTCTTCAGCCTTGTAAGTTTTAGTACAATCATCCACATTTGCAAACACTGTTAGGTTTTTTTGTTTTAAATTTCTGCTCCACAATTCCAATTTTCTCCAAAAAGTATTAACTTTATCACTTGTATCCAACATATGTGTATTTGCTCCTTGGAGTTGAAGATTCAAGTTATTTAATTTCTCGAATATGTCGACCAAGTAGCTCAATTTCATCACAAATAAACCATCGTGAAAATTCTCGGCTTCTGTTCTGTTTTCTTCTTCTAGGAAAATGGCGATTTCTTCTCTTAATTCATAAACACGTTGCAAAAATTTCCCATGTGATAACCATCTTGCCTCGAAATAAAATAGTAACGCTGAATATACTGAACCCATGTCTTTACAAAGTGCGGAAAATATTCTCGATTTCAGGGGTCTCATTTTTATATAATTTACTACGGTTACAACCGTAGTTAACACAATATTCAGACCAGGACTCATTTCTTTCGAAGCCAAAGCTTCTCTGTGGATCATGCAATGTGCCCAGACGCACCGAGGCGATTTTTGTTTTACAAGTGCTTGTATACTTTGGAATCTTTCGGACATTGAACGAGCACCATCAGTGCATTGTTCGACGCAATTTGTCCATTCTATGTTTGCCTTGTTCATAAAATCATTTAAAATAGCAAATAATGCGAGCACTGTTGTTTTGAGTTCTATTGGTTTGTAGAAAAGTAGTTCTTCTACTACTGACATATTATCACAAAATCGAACAAAGGCAATTAAATGAGCATCTTAATTACTATCTGTTGCTTCATCAAGCTATATTGAAAACAATTTGTCACGCAACTTCTAGAAAAGCTGACACTGTACATCTTCAGCTATATCACCAATTCGACGAGCAATAGTATCATTTGAAAGAGGTATGGACTGAAATTGTTTTGAAAAATTATCTCCAAACATAGTTTCTACAATCTCAAGTGCTGCTGGCAAAATAAGCTCTTCATAAATGGTGTGAGGTTTTTTACATCTGGCTATTTTATATGAAACTTTGTAAGATGCAATTAAAGATTTTTTATTCACAGACAAAGTTTCTTTAAAAAATTATTTTTGCTTTTTATATGATTTTAATTTTAATTCGAAGAATTCCCTGGGTTCGTTGACGTACTCACTATGAAGCGTTTCCAAATGCCGTTTAAGTTTATTGGTTTCATGCTGTCTGCGGCCAATATTTTTGAGCAAATGATACACACAGGGGCCTTTCTTTTTCATTTACTTCAGTACTGGTAAACCCAAAATTTAAGTATTCTTGAGAATATTTTCTTGATTTTATTTTCGGAACCAAGCTCGTGTGTGTACTTGTTGATGCTTGACTATGGTCTAATGTTCGCTTACTTTCGCTTAAAAATTTATCCATGAGTCTGCATAAATCTGCTGCCGTGAATATTTATAATGCTGAATTGCAATTAACACGAAAACATATATAACATACACATTCACGATAGATTCGATAGCGATATAAGGATCGACTCGAATAAGACTGGCTGGAATTGAAACTTGTGTTATCGAACATTTTACTTCTTCCTATGAGAAAACATTTGCTCTGCGCATGCTCGAGACGGAATGGGTCATGTGGATTCCCTTCCACAAACGTTATTTAATTATTTTTCTTTTGTTTAGTCATGCTTCTGTTTTATTTCTTTTATTATTCGAAAAAATGTATTCCCAGTTTCTAAATTTAGCTCATCCCGTCTAGGTTAAATTTCATTACCGAATTTTTCTACTTTCATATTCTTTTAACGTTATCTCCCTGTTTGGCTTTCATTTCAAATATATTTAAATTTGCCTCGCTTTCATTCGCTTCATCTGTTCACCGCCCGCTTGGCAAAATGCCAGATGTGGTTTCCCCCAACGTTGGTTCTTTTTTACTCTTGTTTTGGCAGTTGGTTAAAAATAATTTAAAAACAGAATCCAAATTACTCAATACACATTATTGTTGTGTACATTTTATTGTAAGCGAGGGGGGGGGGGGGGGGGGGGCGCGAAAAAAATTATGATTGAAAACTGGGCCGCGAATACTGAAAGGTTGAGAAACGCTGATCTAAAGATATTCCGGCTAAAGTTATCGACAGGAATAAGCTGAGGACAGAACGTCGAAAGTTACAGTCCCAGCTAGATTCTACACAAATGCCGCAATTTTTGTATGCCCTCTACTTCGATGGAAGAAATAACGACTATTATGTATGAGAAGAAGGGGAATTCTTACTCTACAGGACTACAGCTGTAGTAGAGCATATTACGCTCTTGTCAGAACCTGGTTCTGTTTATTTCGGACCGAAATACGTCTGGACCACAAGAGTTTTTCGTGACAATAGGCAAATCTATGAAAACATGCAAAACTCTTGCCGTGGCAAATTTTGTCTCTATTCCAGTTGCTTTTCCCGAAATTGACCAAAAAGAACTCAGTACAGACCAAAAACACCTCTTCGACATTTCTAGGCAGTATCATTGGGGGTATGCCTTCCAGAATTAGCTAACAGAAGACCCAGGAAGATGTCTCACTCAAGATGGCTCACTTCAGCCAACAAAATTCTTCGCCTTCACGTATCGACCGCCAAACCAATAATGATGCTTCATGAGACTTTAAGCTCATGGTATAATATGTTATGAAAGTTTATGTGCCATCCTGGTTTGAAATAAAGAAAATCCCGAATGCCACTCATGGAACACGTCCCCTTAATGGAATGATAAAAAAAAGTTCATTATTTCCAGAAGACTTTAAGACAATCGTTCATGAATTTATTCAGAGGAACTGTTATTTTTCTCATTCTGAGAATATTCTGTTAGCGATGCTAAATGAACGAGCACATATTCGAGAACTTGGCTTCAGAAAAATACAGAAATCAAGAAAAACTGACTCAAAGGGGAAAATAAGATATTTTAATCTTCCCAGTTTAAATTTAAAAGCAAATGACTATTTCCAGATGATTCACTATGACAATCCTTTGGAACCACCAGTTACCACGAACTTCAGCGACGAAGACATAACAAGATTGATCAGAAATGGTTTACAATTTGAACAGAAAAGCAATTATCAAGCAGTGGTGAGGCATGTGAAACTGGAAACACAAGCATCATTGGCTACATGTGGTGTAGAAGCCGTCGGGGATGGATACTTCGCAGCGGAATAAAGTCACGAAACGAACTTCCGAAATTTGACACCAAGATGTACTTTTTTGGACCACGTGTGAAATCTGAAAAAAATATGTGTTAATATGTTTATGTCTATTATTTAATAATTAGAACCGTTTTTTAATCTGAAAATAAAATATTGTAAAAATTAAATTAAAATATTTTTTTTTTTTTTTTTTTTTTAATGTTTGACTTTAATATTATATTTTATATCTCAATGTGGAACCTGAAGATGATGAATGATTCCGCTTAAATTTTTTCACAGTGATTTTTTCACCAAATGGCACTATTCGTTGGGTCAGGAAACACTAAAATTTGAAATTATTTTTTTTTTCGCCCTTTTCACTCCACCCTAATGCTCAATGCAAATTCCCATAAACCATGAACAAACGACATGCCTCCTTATCAATTAATTTATTTTAAATATAATTTTAAAACTTGTTAACCTAATAAAATATCCAAAATGTGGTGTTCACTCATTTCGTGGACCGAGTAATCACTTAAGTCAGACAACTAAAGTATAGGCGAAACAGACACAAGATCCCGGGTTCGATTCTGGGTAACTGCTAAAAACTGAACGCGTTATATTAGAGACTTCCGGACCAACGAAACCTTCGAAGAAATGTTCGTATCGTCATCGCTATTAAACCACCACAAATCCATTTACGACATACAAAATCATCAACCACTACGTACGTGATAACACTCAGCGGGCACCAATCATTCGTTCCTCCGTCCGACTCAATGAGAGGGAGGTACTGTTTTGGTCACTTCAATTACCCTATACTTCCTTTGGGCTTGGGAGAATTATTTTAGACCGACGGTTAGAGTATCAGTATATCACATACAAGGTTCCGAGTAACTGCAAAACTTACAAATTAAACTTTTTCCAAACAGATACTATGATATAAATACTCATGTTTGTTAACAGCCGCCATAGCTTAACAGTTAGCACATGAGTTTGTCAATCAAATGTACTAGGTTCGGATCTGGACGGAGTCAAGTTCTTCACGCAATATTCCAAAATAAGATAATAATATACAAAAAGAAATAACAAGAATGAAATAAAATATTTGTTATAATTTTTTTACTAATGATTATGAAAAGAAATAAGTAAACTCTTTTTTGTTTTCTATTTGTATTGTTCTCTTAGAAGAGGTGAAGTTCTCAACAAGTGTAGGTATACTGCGAATTAATTTGATGTACTGTAAATAAATTAATGTAGAAAATCAACAGAAGAAATCACTACATCTGTAAAAATAATCTCAAAATATCTGTAATAACAAAATCAATAAATCTGTTTCGGTCGAACTTGCCACACTACATAGGCTTTCCACCCTCGAGGTAAGTTCGTGTGGCCTTAGTCTTGAATGATAGTTGCTCTGTTATTGATTTAAAGAAACTTTTTATGACGTATTTCTATTTTTTTTCTATTGACAATCCAGTATCAAGTTTATCAGGTAACTTTCTATATATACAATACCCGTCTCACTTGTAGCAAACCAGTCTATCTGTGTAACTCCAACCACCCCACAAAACCACCTGAAGATCTAGAAATCCACCTCCCCTGTTGCGATCATCTCCTCTAATCCCCTCCACGGAGGTGGTAAGGGAACCCAAGAAAGAACCCCCACCTCCTCCGCCTCCAAAATCCCACCTCCGGTCCCCCAAATCCACCGAACATAAAATCTCCCGTAAATCCGACCGACATCCGGAATTATTTATTCAGAGAGTTATCCCGGATTTTTCGTCGGGAACTGCTCCGGAATTTCAAGCTGTGAGAAAAATCACTTTTTCGGGAAAGGGGGGTCGAGGAGGTGTTGCCATTTTTTTCCCCGCGTGTTTCTCGTTCTTTTTCGAAAAAGGGGGTGGTAGCCCAGTGTTTCGCATTTGGAAGTCAGATCTGTGGCGGCTATGGGAAACGAGGGAAAAAAAATAGGTGGCTGGGGGGGGGATCTTGTGGTTTATTTTATTTATTATTTATTTCATCTTCGGTTTTCTTTCACTTTTTTCTGGGTGTGTGTAGAGGATACAGGAAGGTTTTCATTGGGTGGTGAGAAGTGGCTAGCCGCATACAAACGATGCGTGGATATTTTGTGGGACTTCTTACATGGGTTTTGGGAATGGAATATAAGATTTGGAATTCAGGTACCTGAACCGCAATAATTTCCCGGGGCTCCATTGAGAAACCTTTTATTTTGTATCCCACCTACACACACTAACATCCAAAAATAATTATCAAACAATTTTTAAATTTTGTCTTTTTAACGTGATTACTTTTATAGAATCGGTATGCGGTACCAGCAGCAAGTAATCATAACCTAAAAATGACACCAATCAGATCCTTATAAATAACTACGCGCTGAATTAGCCTATTTCGATAAATCATATACCATTGTCACAGATGCATTTATTAAGTATGTTAACGAAACTGTCACATAAATTATTTTTTTGAGGATTTTGCTAAGTGGCAACGCTGAATTGAATCTCTGATTTTTGAATTTTGTTAGAGTTTGTTGAGATTTGGAAAATGTCGGTTGGCTTGAATAAGTTTTAATTTATTAAATCATTCAACAGTAGTTGATTATATTGAATTCCAGGGATAATTTACTATATTAAAAGTTTAAGATTTTGCGACCGGACACATTGTGCAACATGAGACGTTTTCAACAAGCCGATTGTTAAGTAATTCCCTCCGTTGACATTTTTACCACATGGAGGAATGGAGTGTTACTCTTAACTGCAGTATAAGATTCTGCCTTTATCACCATCTCGTGTAGAGAGGATGGTGGACCGCGTCGACTAGGCTGATTACTTACTAACTCTGTTTTCTGACCTGTGTAAGGCGTAGATGTGGGGATATTGCCATTAACTATTGTGTCCAATTCCGTCCTCATAACTCCACAGATAATCAAGCTAATAGGAAAAATTGCCTATCATATCGTGACCAGGATACCAAAACCTGAGTTCCGAGTTAAAAAAAACAGTTACAAATTTACAACTCATCTTGGCTATAATATTAAATGGAATGACATTCACCTCATTACTGGGCAACTTATCAAACTTGGAGCGTTACTACTTTAACAAATGATAGAAATTGCTGAATAGTAAAGGAAATTGGTGTTAGTTATTTTTTTTTATTTTTAGACTTGCACAATTTAAGGGGCTTGGCCGCTTATACATTGAATAATATTTTTTTAATCTAATTGTATTCACATAAACAATGTTATATGACTCCAGCAACGGTCGGCCCGTTTTTCGGGCAAGTGCTTTTAGGAAAGAAATTAGTATGTTTTTTTGAATACACAAGATTTTAAATTACATCTATTTTCTTCATATAAGATCGGATTTAATTTATAGAAACTTTGTTTTAATTTATTAGAAAAATATTATTTTTACTTACTCATTGTTCAAGTTTCAAGATATTTATGAAATCCATTTAAAAATTTGACCTCCCCAGGCCCACAGTATGCAAATATTATTTCGCAGATATGTAAATTAATATTTATATGGTCGATATCAGCTGACGGATACAAACGTGTCTATCCGTTCGAGTATCTTCAGTTTTTCCATTAGTACACAAAATATAAAAGTTGATTAAATATCTCTTATTTGAAATAATTTTCAAATTTAAACATTGAGAAAACTTTTGAAAACCTTCTCTGATGATATAATTAAAACAAATATATTTATAAAAAAAGGAATGTTTTAAAAATATAAATTAAACTTTTCTTCAAAAAAAGCAAACTTACAGATTCAATATTGTGCTTATTCGTGAGAGGGTTAACACAAAACTATTCCAATAAAATAAATGTCATAAATATAAAAATATTTTTTCAATTGCTTATAAATCACTATTTTTCATAAAAATATCATTTTGAATTTGGCATGCTTTGAATTTGGCAGGTCTAAATTTACTTTATTTTATTTATAAATTATCAATTCCACAAAAATTCACGCAACTTAAATAGCTGTTACATAAATGGTGTGGTCTCAATCTCTAAATATTAGTGAAGCTTTTTAATTTATATACAGTTATACTTTAATTTATATACTGTTCTTTAAATTGTTAAAAGTAAAATAGAACACTATAAAAAAATTAACGCTAAAAATAGGCTGTATAGATATTTTTTTACAAGACTGCAGTAATAAATTTAATGTGTGATCCAGGTGACATATTGTAAGAACGTTTTGCAAAACTCCTAAAATCTTCAAAAATTTTTGACCCAAAACTAAATCAGTTAGTAATATTTCTTAAATTACAAAAGAACTTTAGAACGTGTGTTAAATATAAAAACAAATAGTTTCAAAATTTTTAAGTTATGTTGGACGAAAAATAACAACAAACACATAGTATTCGTTCAGAATCCGTCAAATTTCAAAATTGCATAAATTTTAAAATATTCATAAAAAAAAATTGCAGATTTAATTTTATTCGTTTAGCGCAATTTAGTAAAGCAAATTGTTGGATTTTAAAGCCAGTTTTCTTAATTAAAATGCGAAAACATAAAATATAAAAATTTCATAAATTTACATTGAAAGCAACATTTAACATTGCATTATATTTAAGAAGTTTTATATAATATTTAATTTAAAGAAATGACAATAAGAATTGGCCAAACCAGAAATAACTAAACAAGTTTAACTTGATTTTATAAAATAATATACATATAATTTTGTGGACATCATCTCAAAAGTTCCCTTTAAATTTAGCAAAGTACAGTAAGGTTTATTTGTATAAATTATACGTACAAATTCCCAAATATAAAAAGCAAAACAAATATTGAAATGATTCTTTTATGAGCATTATAAATGTGGTCATTATTTTCAGCAATTTTATTAAATATTATTACGCACTCAATTAACGTAATATGCTAAACAAGGTTAACTACTTTAGAAAATCGAGAATAAAATAAAAAAGTTAAAACCCAGCAAATTTATTCTTAATTCGTATGTCTGTATAATTTCCCTAAGTATACGTTACACATTGGTTTGTTTATAAACAGCATTGAAGATGTTTTCAAAGAACATTTGACGATAGTGTATGTTCTCGCTGTATCCTCTCTATTTCTCCATAAATCAAACATATAACAAATATTTTTAGAAATATAGAATTATTGAACTTTATAAAAAAAGATTATCAGTATCTGTGATCTTTAAAAGGTTATCTTTATTTCCAATAATATCCATTTCATTTTTAAATTTGAAAATCCGAACGTCTATAGAAATGCATGCACCTTCCAAATGTTTTTGCGATTTTCCTAAATTTGTTAATATTTGACAAGCTTGTTTCTGTATGCACGATCCACATTTGAATTATGAACAAATTCGACGTAAACAACCAAACAAGACCATTGCTTTGTAAAGACTCTATAATGCTACACGTTGGAATATTTTTTAATTATAATGAGTGTAACATGAAAGCTATTTACATATTAATTCTTAATATTTTACATTTGCTTAAAAATTATATATATTGAGATGGCATACATTTTACGTCACCCATAATCAATACACTGTAAACGCACGTTTATCTAGTTTGAGAAAACCACGATTTCTTTTATTTTTATGTATTTTATTTCTAAAGGACCTGTTATTAATTTCTAGTAAATTGTGTTTGTTATTGCTGCATTATGAAATAAAAATTGAAGATGAAATGACCAATGGTTTCGAAATTAAATGTTTCAAATTTGTGTACACAGCGCGTATTGCATCTCATATTTTAAATAAATTATGTCGCAATATTGTATATGCTTGTGAAAAGAACTTTAAAATTTCGTAATTTCCCTTCATTCAAGAATGAACAATACATTTTATAGTGTTGTCTGGACGGACCGTAGGGTCATTTGACAACTAATATGTATATTTTACTGAAATGTTCCTGAATTAACCAATGGTTATTGAATGAACCAATGATACCAAAATTAAATGTTTTAAATTCGTGTACACAGCTCATATTGCATTGCATCTTTTATATAAATTATGTTACAGTATTGTATATATACTTGTGAAAAGAGCTTTAAAAGTTGGTACATTACATATCATTCATGAATGAACGATACATTTTATTACATTGTCTGGACGGACATTATGTCTTTTAACAACTAAATGGCGTTTTAAATTAAATGTTCTTGTTTGTTTTATTGACCAATGGCAGCAAAATTGAATATTTCAAATCTGTGTACACAGCGCATGTTGCACTTCATCTTTTAAATTAATTATTTTACAGTATTGTATACGCTTGTGAAATGAATTTTAAAATTTGGTGCATTCCATATCGTTCAGGAACGAATAATAAATTTTATTGCGTTGTCTGGACGGACCTTACGGTCCTTTGAGAACTAATATGTCTATTTTAATGAAATGTTCCTGAATTAACCAATGGTTATTGAATGAACCAATGATACCAAAATTAAATATTTCAAACCCGTGTACACAGCTCATATTGCATCACATCTTTTATATAAACTATATTACAGTATTGTATATGCTTGTAAAAAGAGCTTTAAAATTTGGTACATTCCATATCATTCATGAATGAACGATACATTTTATTGCATTGTCTGGACGGACCTTAGGTCTTTTAACAACTAAAACGCGTTTTTAATGAAATGTTTTTGTTTATTCTTGAATTGACTAGTGGTACCAAAATTTAATGTTTTAAATTTGTGTACACAGCGCATGTTGCACCTCATCTTTTAAATAAATTTTGTTACAGTATTGTATATGCTTGTGAAATTAACTTTAAAATTTGGTACATTCCATATCGTTCAGGAACGAATAATATATTTTATTGCGTTGTCTGAACGAACCTTAGGTTTCTTTGGCAACTAATATGTTTTTTTAATGACATGTTTTTGGTTTTATTCTTGAATTGATCAATGGTGCAAAAATTGAATGTTTCAAATTTGTGTACACAGCGCATATTGCACCTCATCTTTTAAATAAATTATGTTACAGTATTATATATGCTTGTGAAAAGAGCTTTAAAATTTTTTACATTCCATATCGTTCAGGAACGAGTAATAAATTTTATTGCGTTGTCTGGACGGACCTTAGGGTACTTTGAGAACTAATATGTCTTATTTAATAAACTTTTCTTGCTTGTTTGTTTGTTCTTGAATGGATAAAAAAAGTTATTGGTATCATTTAGAGAAAAATAAAAAAAACATGTGGAAACTACAGAAAAAAACTGCAATGCCTAACACCACCGAAATATAGTAATTAATATTAATACAAAATACTCCAAAATCCATTCACTACTTCTTGAGTTATAAGCGAACACAGATCATTACAATTTATATAGCAATAAAATATCAATAAAAAATTAACTTACTGTTTGTGTAGTGTACTGTGAGGCACTGGTGATTCGGCGGGGAAGGGGAACATCTCGGGGCAGTCTCGGCTTCCGGGGGACTAGCAGGTTCCCGGAAACTCCACCGACTAGCATGGTCCACGGGGTGCTTGACTTTCTTCACTAAGAAGGAGCGAGGCATTGCTTCTAGGAGATTTCTAGTCTGCTAGGAGATTTCTAGTGTCTCAAGACATATACTACTGCTCTGCTTGGGAGGAAGCTCTTATTGAGGGTTCTATCTTCAAAGGTTGTATGTAAATGTGGACATGGAGCAGTCATGGATTTGTATTTTTGAGTTTTGAAATCATGGTGTATTGATGTAGATTCTGGTCATACTTCTTTTTGAGTTGATTATCAGAATGTGTAAGTTCTCGTTTGAAGATTGGGGATTTTTGTGATGTCAGCTTGGATAATATACACATCAAAGGTAAATGAGGAATTGATTTTTGAAGTATTGTTTGGTTGAACAGTTCAACGATAAATTAAAAATTTGAAAAAAAAATATTTTTTGATTGGAGATCATCAACCGTTTAAAAATGTTTGATCAAAATACTATAAATTAGTTTAAATTGAATTAAAGTTACTTTTATTAATATATTTTAATAGAGAATGATGCATGTAAGTATTGCAGGATTTACTATTTAACATAGTTCCAAGACAACAAGATGCTATTACAGATGAAATTCGTGCACAGATGTACGTCTCAAAATGACTTTCATTGAATCTTAAGTAAGGACAAGACCTAAGTTTTATACGCTCTCTCTTTTTAGTACATGATCTATAAAAATAAAAGTATCCTAAAATGTCTGCTGATATTTTATTTTAGTAAATATCGCCAATACAATTTAGTCCCCAATTAACAAGAAGCACTTCAATATATCTGAAGGAAAGTTTTAAAATTTGAAAAGTCAAACGACGTCACAAGTGCTATCTCACTTTCCTTCACCGACCAAAACAAACAAATCAACAATCTCCTTTCGGCTCAGCAAACACATTAATCTCATTGACAACAAGCCAACGTGACTCGGGGTGTCATTTCCTACCAGTCACCAACCTCAAATGGCCGTCCTACAGTCGTCACCTGTATGCGGAGTCATAAAGAGTCAGAAAGCCAACAGATCCCTCTACGCAACAGCATGGACTCGTGTCCAGTGCTTCACTGCCGAGTCTGGAAGCGTGGCGGGAAACCAACATTCTGTCATCCCCGAGCACGCGGCCTCGGAATGCAGTGCCCTCTGGCGGGGGTTTCGGGAACGACGTCCGCGGTGGGTGGGATCCTGTTTGTGTTGTTTTTTCGTCCGAGGACTTTTGATTGGTTGGTGTTGCTCGATACGGGGGAGGTGCCGAGCGAAACAACTGGTTGCGGAGTTCGGGAGACGGGGCAAAGGGTTGGGAGAGTTTTCAGTTTGAACTAGTTGGCGCAGAGCATTTCGATTGAGATAAATGGTGATGAACTTAAAAAGGAAATGGTCAGAACATTTATTAAATAATGTTGACCATGACCAAATAAATTCACTATGTACATTTCGTATGAATAAACCTAAGTTCACTTACTACATTTGTTAAATTTGTAAATGTGTTGGGAATATTGAAACTTGAATTATTTTTTATAGATAAATATGGTTTCGGTGATTTACTCTTAGAAATAACACTCTTAATTTTTTAGCTCAGTGGTCGCCAAGGCTACTTTTGTCGCTTTTGACAATTGTTTTGTCATTGAATTATTTGACTTATTTGACGAAACGAAATTTTTTAATTTTTTAACAGCACAAGAAGAATTTCCTCAATTCAAAAGATATTTTACACAATTGAAAGATATTTTCCACAATTCAAAAGATATTTTCCACAATTCAAAAGATATTTTCTACGATTCAAAAGATATTTTCCACAATTCAAAAGATATTTTCCACAATTCAAAAGATATTTTCCACAATTTAAAAGATATTTTCCTCAATTCAAAAGATATTTTCCACAATTCACAAGATATTTTTCACAATTCAAAGGGTATTTTCCACAACTCAAAAAATATTTTCTGGTACGATCGGTAACACACCTGACTTCGGGCCAAAGTATCCGCGGTTCGAGTCGAGCCGTCGATATTTATTTGAAATCGTTCGCATTTTTAACAAAATTTCAAATACAAAAATAAATATAAATAAGTTTTATAAGTATTGTATTGTATATAGTACAGTATAGATTATATTTATTATCAAAGCAAAACTGTTGGAAATTATCATGATTATTATTTATTTCCAAAATTTGAAGAAGTAAATTAGCAATTAAATTAGCAAAACGTTTCTGTAAAACACGATTTACTACGGCGATACCCTATCAGCAGAGAAAACAATTTATTCTTGTTTTTCACCGTTTAATGTTACATAGTTTTCAAATAAAAAATAAATATAAATAAGTATTATAAGTATTGTATTGTATATAGTACAGTATAGATTATATTTATTATCAAAGCAAAACTGTTGGGAATTATCATGATTATTATTTATTTCCAAAATTGGAAGAATTAAATTAGCAAAACGTTTCTGTAAAACTCGTTTTACTACGGAGATACCCTATCAGCAGAGAAAACAATTTATACATGTTTTTCACCGTTTACTGTTACATAGTTTTCAAATAAATAAAAAAATATAAATAAGTATTATAAGTATTGTATTGTATATAGTACAGTATAGATTATATTTATTATCAAAGCAAAACTGTTGGGAATTATCATGATTATTATTTATTTCCAAAATTGGAAGAATTAAATTAGCAATTAAATTAGCAAAACGTTTCTGTAAAACTCGTTTTACTACGGAGATACCCTATCAGCAGAGAAAACAATTTATACTTGTTTTTCACCGTTTACTGTTGCATAGTTTTTAAATAAAAAAATTAATATAAATAAGTATTATAAGTATTGTATTGTATATAGTAGAGTATAGTGTATAGTACAGTATAGTATATAGTATAGCATAGTATTTTAGTATAGTTTATAGAGTTTCTTATTATTAATATTTTAATGTACTTGATAAAAATTCGAATTTGTGTTTACAAAAATCCTTTGGAAAGATGACAACAGTTGAGATTTCAACTGCACAACAAAAAGCGGTCGGTGTCATTAAATTTGCAAAAGTGCAAGAATATTCAAGTGTTCTCAGTACAGAATTTGTCTTATCAATAGCTGGAGAATCGTCTATTTATTGAAAAAAGATGCCTTTCCGAAATTTATAATCGATAGAAAAATTAAATTAGCTCCTAGCATCATCTATGGCCAACCAAATTAAATTTCAAAAAATGAAAACGTCTTATATATAATGATATGTAGTATAGCGCTCTAAGTTGTTCGGTTGCGTAAATATAGCTTTTCAATCTAATACTCTCTATTAATTATCATGCATTACATATGAATCTTCTTGTGTTTGAGAAAATTGTGTGCAAAGTTACAATTCGTAAAATGAGGATTGTCTCGTCTTCCTTTTATACGCATGAATAATCGACTCTTCTTCGGGTGGTCAAATTAAATTGTAGTTAAATACTGGATACTGGAATAAATAGTCCTTAGACATTGCCCCATGGGGTGGTGGAGTCAAACTGAAAGAACCGCTCAATGGTTGAACGGTGGTTCTGTGGTTCTTCTACCGTCTGCGTGGAGTGGCTGTAGTGAACGGGGGCACATTAAATATGTGCACATATTTCACCGAATGTCTGTTCAAGTTGGAGGCCGGATAGCCCAGTGGATAAAAGCGTCGGCCGCGAATCAAAGGATTCACGGTTCGAACCTGTGCGAGGACTAGACTAAAGAATAGTAAAAAAGTAGTGATATTGAGATCGGAGGGTTGCCACCTTCACTACCAAAATACTAGAATGTCGTCCAGGACATCCACAAAAATTATCGGCGTGTATACGGGACTGCGGCACGATAAATCTGATCGGTGTCCAATGTTCTGATACCTATTGAGGTCGCGTCGGGTGCCAGCTCAGGTGTTGTCCTCGTCATCTGACCATGGTTAAAAAATACGAGAAATCGTTCCCGAGTCTTTCTTTCGATATAAGCCCCAAACCATCGCCAATAGCCCACTGTGCAGCTCTATTGCGATGTAAATTAACCAACCAACCAACCAATCTGTTCAAGTTGGTTAAATAACTTCGCATTAGAGCTGCACAGTGGGCTCTAAACGACAGTCCGGGGCCTATCTTGAACGAAACACCCCAAAATGATGTCTCGTATTTTTGAACCACGGTCATATGACGAGAACAACACCTGAGCTTGAAGTCTCGATATGATAAGGACCCCGAAAAGATTGTACAGCAGTCCTGTATACACACCAGTATAAGTTGTTGGATGTTCTGGGCGACTTTCTACCATTTTTGTAGCGGAGCTGTAAACCCTCCGATTGCAAAATTACTAATTTTTTTTAGTTTTCTTTGTCAAGTTAATCGCACGGGCTCGAACTAGCAATCCTCTGATTACCAGCTGAACGCATTTATCCACTGGGCAACTGGAGGCCATGTTCAAGTTGGGATTGCAATAAGGTTAGAAACATAAATGCATATCTTGTTAAAAGTCAATAATAAGGGAGAACTTCGCCAAATCAATTGCATTCGACAACTTTGGCATGGAAGTCCTAGAGTTTCCATTTGCTGCATCTATACATGGATGTCACGAAAACAAGTGGGTGGTGCTGTGCTTACTGTTAATTAAACCAATGAGAGATACATAATGGAAAACTTAACTGACGTCATTTTGGCGATAGGTAAGTTAATTACCTATCGCTAAAAATATACAGTTATTATGCGAAGTAATAAGTAATTACGAAACAGCATAGGGTAAAATCAGCGTAATAACTTATTAGAAAATGGCTATTGGGAAACGATTTAGATTCGAGTTTGTGCATGCTTATAAAATATGTGCATGCTTATAAAATATCCTAAGCAAATATTTGCGCATGGGTGTAAAACATAGTACGCAATTAATTCTCAGGTTTGCCAATTTAAACTGACATCATATTTGGCGACATTAATTTTTATGCCTTGGCAGAGTGCCTCCTTATTATTTAATTTTACCCCCACATCTTTTACAATTTAAATCAATCCTACTATCCTTACCATTCCTTATCCGCATCCACTTTCCCGTTTCCCAAATCCAATCTAAACTATCTCCTTTCATCCCAGAATCTCAACAAGTCATCGTCTGCAAAAGGCATCCATCGTCTGCCCGTCATTCCACAATGTTCGAAGAGGGGGGGGGGGTGCCGCGGGAACACAAAGGATTAGGAAATTCCCTCTCTCTCCCTATGAATCGAAGAACGGGTGTACCCTTAATTAATTTAAATGCATTAATTAGCGGTAATCCCTCGGCTAGGCAATTAAACGTCTTGGGGGGAGAGGGGGGTACTTGATTTCGATGCAGCCAGGAAACCCTTTTAATTCTCTACAGGAAAGGTGCGGATCTTCTTCCTGAAGGGAGGGGGGGGGGGGTAATTTGGTGGCGCGACAAAATTAAGAAATTTGGGGTGTTTAAGAGAATAAGTGAGGTGGTGTGTAAGATATTGGGAGTTCTATGATGAGTCAGGAGTAAAATATAGGGTGGCTTTAAAATAAGTTCTTCTGTTTTGAGGCTTCTGTAGCTGTAATTAATGAACGGAATAACATCAAATTCCATTTTAAACATAATAAATGCGTGGACAGAAGTTTTTTGTAAAAAAATTGCACTAAAAATTAAGCACAACTAATTATTTTTTAATCAGTATTAAGTTTTGGTACAAAATTGCTTGCATACGTAAATTTTAACATATTTTTCTCAGTGATGACTTTTTTCATGTCAAGTTTAAAGTGATATAAGTTCAGATGTATTTAAAGAAAATGCTTCAACTTTGCTACAATGTATTTAAAGTCATGTTAATGTAATTTGCGATTTGGGATTAATAATTTGTAGATTATATGTTTTTTAATATTTTTTTTAATAGTTTGACTATTGGTAATAATTTTTTTTTCAAATATTTTTCACAAAAGTTCATTTGCAAATAAAAATCTGTAAAAAAAGTTTATTAAGCATATTTTTTTTATTTATAAAAAGGCATAAATATGAAAATATTTTCTTGACTTATAAAAATAACTAAGAAATACCACTTTTTTCACTTTTTAAAAGAAATTTTATAATATTTTTTAAATGTTGGATGAAATGATTATATTAATATACTTTGTACACATATGTATAACACATGTATAATGGCATATACAAAATGAATGAACATGAAAATATCTCACTTTCCCTCTTTCTATCTTTCCCTCTCCACCTACCTCCATGTCTCTCGCTCTCTCTCATCACTCTCTATTTACCTCTATCTCCATCCTCTCTATCACATCTCTCCTCGCTATCTCTCCTCTCTCTTTCACCCTGTTTCCATTTTCTCTATCTCCATCTTCTATCTCCATCTTCTATCTCCATCTTCTATCTCCATCTTCTATCTCGATCTTTTCTCTCTCACATATATATTTCTCCCAATATATATCTTTCCCCTCTTTCACTCTCTCTATTTCTCTTCTCTCTCTCTACTTCTCTTCTCTCTCTCACTCTCTCTATTTCTCTTCTCTCTCTCTAATTCTCTTCTCTCTCTCACTCTCTATATTTCTCTTCTCTCTCTCTAATTCTATTCTCTCTCTCACTCTCTCTCCATTTATCTTCTCTCTCTCTACTTCTCTTCTCTCTCTCACTCTCTCTATTTCTCTTCTCTCTCTCTAATTCTCTTCTCTCTCTCACTCTCTATATTTCTCTTCTCTCTCTCTAATTCTATTCTCTCTCTCACTCTCTCTCCATTTATCTTCTCTCTCTCTACTTCTCTTCTCTCTCTCACTCTCTCTATTTCTCTTCTCTCTCTCACTCTCTCTATTTCTCTTCTCTCTCTCTATTTCTCTTCTCTCTCTCTACTTCTCTTCTCTCTATCACTCTCTCTCAAATTCTCTTCTCTCTATCACTCTCTCTATTTCTCTTCTCTCTCTCTACTTCTCTTCTCTCTCTCACTATCTCTATTTCTCTTCTCTCTCTCCATTTCTCTTCTCTCTCTCTCACTCTCTCTATTTCTCTTATCTCTCTCTCTAATTCTCTTCTCTCTCTCTATTTCTCTTCTCTCTCTCTCACTCTCTATATTTCTCTTCTCTCTCTCTCTAATTCTCTTCTCTCTCTCACTCTCTCTATTTATCTTCTCTCTCTCTACTTCTCTTCTCTCTATCACTCTCTCTCTCCATTTCTCTTCTCTCTCTCTCACTCTCTCTATTTCTCTTCTCTCTCTCTAATTCTCTTCTCTCTCTCACTCTCACTATTTCTCTTCTCTCTCGCTACTTCTCTTCTCTCTATCACTCTCTCCATTTCTCTTCTCTCTATCACTCTCTCTATTTCTCTTCTCTCTCTCTAATTCTCTTCTCTCTCTCACTCTCTCTATTTCTCTTCTCTCTCTCTAATTCTCTTCTCTCTCTCACTCTCTCTATTTCTCTTCTCTCTCTCTAATTCTCTTCTCTCTATCACTCTCTCTCCATTTCTCTTCTCTCTCTCTAATTCTCTTCTCTCTATTACTCTCTCTCCATTTCTCTTCTCTCTCTCACTCTCTCTATTTCTTTTCTCTCTCACACTCTCTCTATTTCTCTTCTCTCTCTCTAATTCTCTTCTCTCTCTCACTCTCTCTATTTCTCTTCTCTCTCTCTACTTCTCTTCTCTCTATCACTCTCTCTATTTCTCTTCTCTCTCTCTACTTCTCTTCTCTCTATCACTCTCTCTCTCTCCATTTCTCTTCTCTCTCTATCACTCTCTCTCCATTTATCTTCTCTCTCTCTACTTCTCTTCTCTCTCTCACTCTCTCTATTTCTCTTCTCTCTCTCTACTTCTCTTCTCTCTATCACTCTCTCTCTCCATTTCTCTTCTCTCTCTCTCACTCTCTATATTTCTCTCCACCCTCTCTAATTCTCTTCTCTCTCTCACTCTCTCTATTTCTCTTCTCTCTCTCTACTTCTCTTCTCTCTATCACTCTCTCTCCATTTCTCTTCTCTCTCTCTCTAATTCTCTTCTCTCTATCACTCTCTCTCCATTTCTCTTCTCTCTCTCACTCTCTCTATTTCTCTTCTCTCTCTCTAATTCTCTTCTATCTCTCACTATCTCTATTTCTCTTCTCTCTCTCTCTACTTCTCTTCTCTCTATCACTCTCTCTCCATTTCTCTTCTCTCTCTCACTCTCTCTATTTCTCTTCTATCTCTCTAATTCTCTTCTCTATCTCACTCTCTCTATTTCTCTTCTCTCTCTCTACTTCTCTTCTCTCTATCACTCTCTCTCCATATCTCTACTCTCTCTCTAATTCTCTTCTCTCTATCACTCTTTCTCCATTTCTCTTCTCTCTCTCACTCTCTCTATTTCTCTTCTATCTCTCTAATTCTCTTCTCTCTCTCACTCTCTCTATTTCTCTTCTCTCTCTCTACTTCTCTTCTCTCTATCACTCTCTCTCCATTTCTCTTCTCTCTCACTCTCTCTATTTCTCTTCTATCTCTCTAATTCTCTTCTCTCTCTCACTCTCTCTATTTCTCTTCTCTCTCTCTACTTCTCTTCTCTCTATCACTCTCTCTCCATTTCTCTACTTCTCTTCTCTCTCTCACTCTCTCTATTTCTCTTCTCTCTCTCTACTTCTCTTCTCTCTATCACTCTCTCTCTCCATTTCTCTTCTCTCTCTCTCACTCTCTATATTTCTCTTCACCCTCTCTAATTCTCTTCTCTCTCTCACTCTCTCTATTTCTCTTCTCTCTCTCTACTTCTCTTCTCTCTATCACTCTCTCTCTCCATTTCTCTTCTCTCTCTCTCACTCTCTATATTTCTCTTCACCCTCTCTAATTCTCTTCTCTCTCTCACTCTCTCTATTTCTCTTCTCTCTATCTACTTCTCCTCTCTATCACTCTCTCTCCATTTCTCTACTCTCTCTCTAATTCTCTTCTCTCTATCACTCTCTCTCCATTTCTCTTCTATCTCTCACTCTCTCTATTTCTCTTCTATCTCTCTAATTCTCTTCTCTCTCTCACTATCTCTATTTCTCTTCTATCTCTCTACTTCTCTTCTCTCTATCACTCTCTCTCCATTTCTCTTCTCTCTCTAATTCTCTTCTCTCTCTAATTCTCTTCTTTCTCTCACTCTCTCTATTTCTCTTCTCTCTCTCTACTTCTCTTCTCTCTATCACTCTCTCTCCATTTCTCTTCTCTCTCTCACTCTCTCTATTTCTCTTCTATCTCTCTAATTCTCTTCTATCTCTCTAATTCTCTTCTCTCTCTCACTCTCTCTATTTCTCTTCTCTCTCTATACTTCTCTTCTCTCTATCACTCTCTCTCCATTTCTCTTCTCTCTCTCTAATTCTCTTCTCTCTATCACTCTCTCTATTTCTCTTCTCTCTCTCACTCTCTCTATTTCTCTTCTATCTCTCTAATTCTCTTCTCTATCTCACTCTCTCTATTTCTCTTCTCTCTCTCTACTTCTCTTCTCTCTATCACTCTCTCTCCATATCTCTACTCTCTCTCTAATTCTCTTCTCTCTATCACTCTTTCTCCATTTCTCTTCTCTCTCTCACTCTCTCTATTTCTCTTCTATCTCTCTAATTCTCTTCTCTCTCTTACTCTCTCTATTTCTCTTCTCTCTCTCTACTTCTCTTCTCTCTATCACTCTCTCTCCATTTCTCTTCTCTCTCACTCTCTCTATTTCTCTTCTATCTCTCTAATTCTCTTCTCTCTCTCACTCTTTCTATTTCTCTTCTCTCTCTCTACTTCTCTTCTCTCTATCACTCTCTCTCCATTTCTCTACTCTCTCTCTAATTCTCTTCTCTATATCACTCTCTCTCTCTCTCTACTTCTCTTCTCTCTATCACTCTCTCTCCATTTCTCTTCTCTCTCTCACTCTCTCTATTTCTCTTCTATCTCTCTAATTCTCTTCTCTCTCTCACTCTCTCTATTTCTCTTCTCTCTATCTACTTCTCTTCTCTCTATCTACTTCTCTTCTCTCTATCACTCTCTCTCTCTATCACTCTCTCTCTCCATTTCTCTACTCTCTCTCTAATTCTCTTCTCTCTATCACTCTCTCTCCATTTCTCTTCTATCTCTCACTCTCTCTATTTCTCTTCTATCTCTCTAATTCTCTTCTCTCTCTCACTATCTCTATTTCTCTTCTATCTCTCTACTTCTCTTCTCTCTATCACTCTCTCTCCATTTCTCTTCTCTCTCTAATTCTCTTCTCTCTCTAATTCTCTTCTTTCTCTCACTCTCTCTATTTCTCTTCTCTCTCTCTACTTCTCTTCTCTCTCTCTCACTCTCTCTCCTCTCTCTCACTCTCTCTCCATTTCTCTTCTCTCTCTCACTCTCTCTATTTCTCTTATCTCTCTCACTCTCTCTATTTCTCTTCTCTCTCTCTACTTCTCTTCTCTCTATCACTCTCTCTCCATTTCTCTACTCTCTCTCTAATTCTCTTCTCTCTATCACTCTCTCTCCATTTCTCTTCTCTCTCTCACTCTCTCTATTTCTCTTCTATCTCTCTAATTCTCTTCTCTCTCTCACTCTCTCTATTTCTCTTCTCTCTCTATACTTCTCTTCTCTCTATCACTCTCTCTCCATTTCTCTTCTCTCTCTCTAATTCTCTTCTCTCTATCACTCTCTCTATTTCTCTTCTCTCTCTCTAATTCTCTTCTCTCTCTCACTCTACTTCTCTTCTCTCTCTCACTCTCTCTCCATTTCTCTTCTCTCTCTCTCACACACTCTCTCTCTATTTATCTTTTCTCTCTCACTCTCTCTCTATTTATCTTCTCTCTCCCTATTGTCTCGCTCCTTATTCTCTCTTTATTTGTCCTCACTATATATACCTCTCTCTCACTCTCTCCTTACTCTATCTCCTTCTCTCTAAATCATCTGTCTATATCCTGTCTCTCCTCTCCGACACTTATATCCCTTAAAGACTTATTTACTTTCAAATTGACATTCTTGGAACAATTTCAACCAACCACCGATCTTATTAAATGGGGGTAGTTATGAAAAAATTTATTAGTTTGTTCAAATTAATAAATTCTTTCAAACAATAAAAATGCACTCTCCACAACAATACAAGCTTCGAGCAACTACATACGACACCAAAACCTGACGCAGAACTACACAGGTACGAAATGATAATGAATTATTATCACAAAGTACCTCAATATAAAAAAAGCTATCTTTTCATCGACGCAAAAATCAGAAAAAAAAAACGTCCTTTGTTTCCAATCACCAACACGCTATGGGCGGAGTTTCTGATCTTTTTCGTTTTTGCTTTTTCTAGTGACACATCGATGATTTAGAACTAACCTTTTTTTTTTTCGGGAGTAGATGCAGGTATACACGTGAAAAATTCCCCAAACATGTTGATCGCGTTATTAATTAAAATGATGAAATTTTTTAAACTATCCGATATAAAAAGGGTTGTCGTTAGTGCTTCTAAATTCAGAGTAAAAGTTCGAATTATTAGTTTTCAGAATCGAAGTTTTGGCATTATTAAATTCTAAATTGTAACAGAAAAAAATACAATTATTTAATTAATATTTTATTTTTTAAAAGATCGTAGTCATGGGTAGAAACATAATGTTTAGATAAACAGATTTATGTGGCAAAACTTATAGTTTTTTATGATGTCCAAATTGTTAAGAACATTTCCTAAAAATTATAAATGGTTCCATTTATAATATTTTTTTAAAAAAAATTATAAAAAAGAGACATTTTTGTTATATTTCGAAAAATTATAACTTTTCTTTTTTTTATAATCAAAATAATTTGTTTAACTGTATCGACAGATTTAATATATTTTCAGAAGATATTTAAAAAAGAAATAACTATTTTCTTTCGGCAACTATTTTGAAAAAAATATCTCACTAGTTCTTTATTTCTCACTCTGTCTGTATCTTTCTCTTTCTGCTCTCTCTCTCTCTTTTAGTACCCTCTATAGACACATTAAAATAACACGTTTGAAAATACAATTTAACAAATTTAAAGGAGTTTGTTTAACAGTTTTGATCAATTCAAACTTGAATAAACATTAAAAAAATCATCACTGAGAAAAATAAGTTCGAAGTTACATATTCAAGCAATCTTAAATTTTAATATTGATTCGGAAATAATAATTAGTTGTACATAACATAGAAATATAATTTTGGTGTAGTTCTATTAAAAATAAAATGAACTATTTTTTAAAGCAGTGACATATTTTTCGATATTTTCTATGAGATTTCGTTTTGTATTTCCCCCTTTAATCATGCTCACCAGAGTAAATAACCACATTTGCTTAAATATACATTTTTATTGTTATATTGATAAATTTTAACTAGTTCCTGTCACAAATTTTTATTTGGAATTTCAATAGTAACATATAGTTGCTCAGAGTAAATTTAATTATTAAATCAGAGAAATTAGATATGTGACAATGAAGATAGATCGATTACACAAGAATTGATATGTGACAATATTTCCACACACAAACAAGTCTTACCGCCATAGTCCCATTTAGTCTCAATGTACTCTATCCTGCCAATAGTGTTAAATTGTAGGTTAGTTTGTTTAGACTTGTAACATATTTAAAATCAGGTATGGATAAGTGCAATAGTAAAAAAAAGGTAATTTGCGCGTGAACACACAGTTGAGTCTGACGTTACCCTCCTTAAATCCTGCTGCTGTCTCGATATACGCGCTATTTATGATTATTTTAATCGCCATATATAGGTAGTTCAAAGCATAGGTTTATTATAATGAACTTAAAATTTATTCCCTATATAAACTTATCATCGGAAAAAAGTAGTCATCGTTACCACACGAAAGCCAATAAAATAAATAACTCTAATAGCAAAAAAAAAAAAAATCTAATCCGAATTAAGACATCATTCACGATAGTCACGTGACCTTCCATACGCACCCGTCACGTGCTTCGTCCGAATGGGCGGAAGTGTCGTTCCGGAAGTGACGTAGCCCCAACCGCAAAGTGACGTCCGACCCCCCAGTGAGGGGTTTGGACAATCGCTCCACTATAGTGGAATAAGGGGGGGGGATATCCTTTCAAATGGATCAGAGCATCTATTTCTCACGATTAAGCAACAGTAGAAATAAAAAAGGGTTCTGGCAACGGGAGGGTGGAAGGAAATGGCGACTGAAAGACCTAATGTGTTTTTGATGGAATATCGCGGCTTCTTTGTGTGAATTGATTGGAAGTCACGCTATTGGTTACTTTTTTGATTGCTATAAAAGGTGGTGGTTGTGGGTTGGTTTTCTAATCATCAGAATTTGATGCGGTATTTTTTTAGAAAATGTGCACAAGGTGGCTTCAATAACTCTCTGTAACTATATTATTTAGCTATCAAATTATTTAGAAAGGATTCTAAATTTATAGGTTCATTTCACAAATGAATATTTAATACAAATCTATATAAAAATATATATTTGAACTATTTCATTTCATGATACTTACAACGTCCTTACCGAAAGACACAGTATACTGCATAGTTACGATCGCACATAGATTTTTCCGTCCTTCTGGAAGGACGGCTGATACTACCACCATAAAAAATTTTAAATTGTCAGTTAATGCAAAGAAAAAAATCTTTATTGTGACAGTGTGCTGTCACACGTTGCAATTTTTATATAGGGATCTGACCTATACTGGACTTTGTGCAATTTGATCTGTTGGCTAGACTGACTGTCGCTGGTTTTATTACTGTGTTACAATGTGGGGAGAGTTACGTCACTGAGCTATTTTATGACCACACCAGGATTGGTTAGAAGGGGTTATCCAGAAAGGCGGAGCGAATTCCAAGTGGTGGGTTTGGTAATTCATGCAGAATTTCAGCCCCCACCCCAAGAGAACACCGTGGGAAATTTAAGATTTTCCACCTCACTTACGATTTTGCCTCTGACCAAGAAATACGAGTAAATTTTACTCCAACGACTGCCGTCCATGCGCAACGAAGGAAAAGTCCCGATGCCATGACCCATTACGGAAGATCCATGAATCCATGAACAACGAAGGACAACGCCCCTGAAGACCGGATCTCTACGAGCCACTGGAGACCAACGCCCCTGAAAACCGTACCACTACGAGCCACTGGAGACCAATGAATCACCGCACACGGTAGCTCTCCTCCACAGTTCACGTAAGAGTCAGTTTAGCATAATATTACACATAACCCCCCAATCCTAAGTTTCCACTGCCTTAATGAACTTAATTTGTTAATAAAGCACCGTTTAAAATTTATGTGTATGATATGTATTTCTTCCACACCAACATTATTCATAATGCAATTAAACAAAAAAATAACACAACGCAAATCAAAATGTACTAACCACAACTTTACGACAGATGTTTGCCGTGACCACCTTTACGACAGATAGTTACCGTGTCAACTTTACGACAACAATCCCAACTGTTGCATTTTTACGAAAAATTAAAATTTCGGAAGTTTGCTACCAAACTAAAGTCAAGTGAGCTTCTAAAAATGTGTCTGAGTCAGCGCTAGCGTTTCCGACAACTTTGTTTTTTAATAAACCGTATGTGAGTTACGGTTTTAATTCCAAAATCAATACAAAATAAACGTCCTCCCTACAAGACGGAGTGATTGGTGAGGGGCTATGTACGAAAGTCCTTACAGAAGATACTTCGTCTGTATGATCAATCATCAAAAGTAAAATACAAATCTACGATATATCTATCTTCTCTATCCTGCCCATTGCCTGGATCTTACGGTCTCCTGTAGAATGTAGATCACTTGGGCCAGAAAATGCTGAACATATGGTATGCAACACTGACCAAAAAGGGATTACATTTGTATTGGCTCCCATAGACTCACATGTTAAATTAAGTAATTTTGGGGAACATCTTACTCAGGAGCTGGCTAAACTCTTTTGCAGTGTATTATTTAATAACGTTTAAGAGTAATGCACAGTAATGTTTCTATTTAAAAAATTAGTCAAATGCATTTACTAATTTATTAGACAAACATATTGGGTTGGCAACTAAGTTTTTTTAAATTTAAAATTTTTTTTTCTATAAAAATTAACAACTAATTAATCATATGTATTCCCCCTGGCTGTTTGCAACTTCTTCTCAACGTTCAGCAAGATCTGCAATACCTCTTTGGTAGAAATAACCCGGGCTGTTCACCGGGGCTAAGTCATTCCTTGCGCTGCTGCATATTAATGTACAGGCACCAATTTTCGTCGCCAGTAACGATTCTGTAAATAAATCGTTGCTTACGTCCATGAGTTGAGTGGTGACGAGTAAGCAAACCAGCGGAGATTGTGGCTCGTTGATTTTTGTTGTTGTCACTTAAAGCATGCGGAACCCATGCTCCACACTTATGAACCTTTCCCATAAAGTGAAGATGCTTCTCCATAGCAGTGTGGGAGCATTCTATTTTCTCGGCCAGTTCCCTTGTTGTTTGATTAGAATTTTCATGGAAAAAATGGTTTATTCGCTCTTCATCGAACTCAACTGGACGGAAAGAACGAGATGCGCCTTTGAGATCGAAATTTCCATTTTTAAACTTGGCTTACCAATCACGAGCGGTTCTTTCAGCTATGGCACCCTCTCCAGACATAGCACAAATGTCACGAGCTGCTTTTGCGGCCTTAGACCCTTGATTAAAAGCAAAAATAAGGAGTTCTCGAAAATGCACATTTTTCTCAACTTGACATTCCATTTTCATGATCTGAAAATTAACATAAATTAATTCAAACAAAACACCAACACATAGATTCCGGTAGAACAAAATATCCTCTTTCGAATTATCTAAAACATTGTGCCAAAAACTTTAAAAAATAATTAAAATTAAAAAACAATACGGGAACTTAGTTGCCAATCCAATATTTAAAAAAAAAAACAAGTATATGTATAACATATTATTCTTTGTGTTAAAAAGTATGAAAATTTTACACAAGTAACTACACAAATTGTAAGGAACATATATCAACTATTTTTTTTTAATAATGGGACTTCAAACAAGGAAACACTACATCATAAGATAACACTATATATAAAATATCAGTCTTGCTTACCTAAATATATATAATAATACTCAAAAGACTTGCTAAAGTAATGATTGAAAGCAGTACTGCCGCAGATAAAATATTCTTTGGCACAAACAATATTTTATGGGCGATAATAATTATCCGAGACTTATACCAACCATACGTGACTGTATGTGTTGCTAATTTTTGACATTGGTATACTCTATGCATACCACATTGTTTATTAACTGTATTGTAGTTCGAGAACTAATTCAAATTCCGTTGTTCAGGTTAGTGTGAAAAAAAATGGGTCCAGCAAAACCTTGTAGTAAACTATTTATTATACATATTTTTTTATCTACCATATTACAAATATTTTTAAAAATATGTTATGTATATATATATATATATATATATATATATATATATATATATATATATATATATATATATATATATATATATATATATATATATATATATATATATATATACTGCCTTACATTATCAGAAACGCCGATAGTAATGTGCTGAGTAGTGTTGTTTTTTAAGTGAAACTTCTTTAGCAAAGCTTAGGAATCAGCATGACATTGACACAGAAATCAAACATGAAACGAAGGAAAATTGTCCATTATCTCTAATTATTAATAATTCTAAGTCGCTATTGATACGTCCGTCAGTTGTTATGTGCTGCATGTTGTTGTACAGCTTATTTATTAAAATAATAAGTTAGTGATAAGTTTCATTTTAACCGTGTTCTTATGTGAATGAAGCTCACGGTTTTTAATAAAAAACATTTTAACATGCAATTTTTTTGATTCTATCATATAATAGAAATATAAACTTTGTTTACTAAGTAATACAATGTATAAAAATCCCGTATACTAAATTGTTAAATATACATGCAATGGCGTATGGATTACATTGTTATATATAAAAAATAAATAACTCAAAGCATAAATATACGATACATCAATGGCATAGAAGATGTTGGTACTTTTCAAATCATAAAATACTTCAGGTCTGGAATCTAAAAGTTTAAAAAAGTTTCATGCAAATATTGCGCTCTCACATCCGATCCCAAACGTTCGAAACGCTCAAAAAAAGAAACGCAACATTTCATTGTTATCCCTCCCTCCTATTCTCATATGTTACCAGTTCTCCCCCAAAAAGGACATCCCTCTTTCTAAATAACAATGCGTTTTTCGCATTCCTCTTTTTACTTTGTCGCAGGAGAAATTTGCTTCCTTTTTTCGCAGGCGCTAAACTGGCCATTACTAATTCAAGAGGACATAAAATATGTGCGCCAACCTCTCCTTGGCGACAAAAAAGAGAAATGAACAAAAAATCTGTGAATATGGAACGCGAATAAGAGGGAGGTGATGTCAAAAGCTCTACAAAGAGGGATCTGGACATCAACAGTGCATGAAGGCGCCATCTTGCCTTCCGTATTGTTGCTCGGCGACACTGCATTGTTGGTGTCCCCTTACAGATGGATGCGGGGCCTTGCGAGGGCGAATTGTTAATGTAGTGAAAAAGGAATCACTTTCTGGAGTCTTGTGTTTAACGGGGAATGCTATGCAAGAAGAGAGAGAGAGTACAGTTTGCAATGTTTTTTTTTATTCGTGAAGGGCTGTCGACATTTGTAACAGTGCGACAACAAAGGAATTCGGTGGATCTGGAGAACTTGGGAATCGGTTGGAAATAATGGAGATGAAGTTTGTGAAATATGGCTTGGAATTTGGGATTCTATTCATCTGAACTTGACGCTTGTTCCAGCTTTGTTTTCGCTATGCAATAAAATACGGATAAGATCTTGATAAATTTGTCTAGTAAAAATGTATTTAACCTATACAGCAATGGTTCCCGACCCGCGGTTCACGAAAAGGTTCGAAATGGTCGATGGAACTTTTGAAAAACCAAAATATTTTTGTTTTTCTCTTAAAAAAAAGTCGTGTATTTTTTTTAAATGTTTTTTTATACGAAAACAATCCGATACATCACAGAGTTTTACTGTAGAATTAATATCATTTCGTGAATTAGTGTCTATTTTTAGCCTTTCATTATTTCGCGATTATAGCGATGATGTACTTAAATTTAAGTAATCCAAATCGTACTTTCTCAAAAAATTAGCGACGTGATATAATATTGTTAATTCCAGCTGGTATACAATCTGTCTTAAGAAAGTGAGCTGAAAAATTTAAAATAGTTTTTAAGGAGATAATTTTCCACATTATTTGAAGTCAATTGGTCATATGGATACTGGGTTTTTACAATTTCATAACCTTACTTCTTTTGATACTCCTTTTAACATTTCTTCTGCTTATAACGTCTTCAAGTTGCCATTTCTGTTTAATGGATACCGGTCTGGACTGCAGTGTCTGCATATATGAGTTCGATTCCCGATAAGCCTTGGCTGTAATTGTCGATATTTATTGAAAGTGATTTATGAAGACAGCCTATGTAGGCTAGCAATTGCTCTTTTCATTCATTTTTACTCATTGTACTTATTTTTGAGTACACTTCTTTTTTCAAAATTTAAACTTGCGAATTCGGAGCCATGATAAGCATCGAATGTATTAAAAAATGAGTACATTTTACTTATTTTTGAATTCCTATTTTTAACGGTGTACACTGTTGCTATTTTTCTTATCAATATACGATACTTTCAATAAGTCAAAAGCACAAAAAGCTCTTAATCCCAGTGGAATCAACAAATAAGTCATCAGCCCCTACGTTCCAGTCAAAAGCGTGGTTTCGTGATGGGTCCTTTTGAATCTACAGTTCCCTGCGGGACGCCCTGTATCTCAGCCCCTGCTGTGGAGATCCGGTTCTCAGGCAGCCCCGCGGAACGAGGGCTGCTCGTGGGCACGTGCCCCTATTCAAAACTCGCTCTGTTTCGGTCAAATGGCCGCTGATGGGAGGACGACAGTACAAAGTGTGCCCGTTGCGTATCGTTGAATCTTCTTTTTTTTTTAAATCGCGTCTTCTGATTCGATGAATCATATTATGTATGGGGTTTTATATTCTATTAGTATATATGGAATATAGATTAATGATAACATTGATAACTTTTGGAGCTCACAAGCAAACAACATACAATGCCACACTGTTAAAAATAGGTACTCGAAAATAAGTTAAATGTACTTATTTTTGATTGCATTTTATACTTGGCAGGGCTTTGAATACATAACTTTCAATTTTGAAACAGTCATATACTGAAAATAAGAACAATAAATAAAAAGAGATATTTTAGCGTGCGTTGACTACCGTTATAAATCACTTTCAATAAATATAAACAATTACAACTAAGACTTACCGGGAATCGAACCCAGATCCTCATTAAGCACAGCCTAATACATTATTCGTTGCACTACTTGGGCGACTTAAAGAAGTTTTAAACTTCGCTACTTCTACATCGCTGTTCGCCACATCAACAAGCAAAGGAATCTCCAAGAAGGACAACGACGAAAAAGGGCATCCGTGGCCCAGTGCATAAAGTCGTTCAGCTATGAATCAGAGGATTCCTAGTTCGCGCCCAATCAGTGGACTTGACAAAGAAAGGTAAAAAAAAGTTGTGATCTAGGTTTGCCAGCTTTGCTACAAAAATACTACTACTAAAATACTAAGAAATCGAATTTTTAGTTTTACGCAATGCTATGAGTTTTGGTGTAACGTTTCACCACTAAATGGTATCCGTGTTAGCACCTTGAAATGGTGAAACTAAGTACCAAACGTTGGATACAACTAAATTTTTAACAGTATATTCATAATTGAGTACATGTCCCCAGCAAAAAAAGTCAGCATAAAACCATTATCAAAATTTTGAAATTGAAGGTTTTATACAGGTAAACTGCAGTTTTTTTGAAGATCTATAAAATTAAAGGTTTTTGTCTCAATGTCCGTCATAAAAACTGCAAAAAACCTTCCATTTTTAACCATGAAAGGAAAACGCAGATATTTTAAAGGTTTTACGCAGGGAAGTAAAAAACTGCAGTTTTTTGTTACAATATCCTTTATAAAACCTTCATTTGGACCATTTTGATGAAGGTTTCATGCTGACTATTTTTGCTGGGTCTTTTTCAAAAATGGAACAACTTATAAATTCGGATCTATGACAAGCATCGAATGTACTCAAAATTGAGTAAATTTTACTGATTTTTGAGTACCCATTTTGAACAGTGTAGGAGAGTCAGCCATCGCAATGAGCGCATTCATTAGTGCCCATGAGTCACCCCATGAGTGGGACATTTCGGCTGCTCCCAACATTTCACTTAAAGCCAAAAACCGACCTCACGGAACATCGCAACTTAATTAGGACGAGAAATCGTCAGCCCACCCTAGGGTTGCCGAAACCAATTCTAAATAACGCCAAATAAAAAAGAATCGCCAAATTTTTATACATCACTTCTATAGTTTCGATTCTTTATGATTCCTCGTGCGCATTAGATTTCCAACAGAAACATGTTTGGTATTTACGTTTTTTTTAGGAATATTTACATCCCGTTCCTTTTTTATGTATTTTTGTAGAATATTATTTTTAAATTTAGGGTGGATAATAATAAAAATTAAAAAAAAATACGCCCAACACTGAAATTTAATATAAGAATACCAAATATGTATTGAGTTGTTTATGACATGTGTCAAACGTTAAAATAAAGGTGGGGGGAAGTGAAGTGTTTTAATGTGAAGAAAGTTTTAGATCACCAATTCACTAGTGCTTCTAGAGGACAAAGGTGATTGATTACTTTTAAAGTTCGTGAGTGAGTAACTTTTCAAACTCAAGAATATAATGTTCCATTTCAGTTTGAAGAACAGAGACAAATAACACTTCGTTATTTTGGTGATGCAGTTTCGTGTGTGAAGATATAATAAAATATGTTGATACCTAAGTGATGTCATACTTTTTTATGAGTTGAATAAATAACATTCTAAGAAATAAAGTTTTTTTTATGTTCAAGAACATGTAATTCTCGTTTAATTTGAATGACAGAGACGGGAAGAACGAAGTACAAAATAACATATCGTTACTTTGGTGACTAAGATTCTCCACTGAACGAGAACATGTAATTCTCGTTCAATTTGAAGAGCAGGAAACAAAAGAAAAGGGAAGAACAAGTCGTACAAAATAACATATCGTTATTTTGATGACTGAGAAGAGTCTCCAATGAATGAGATTTGAAGAAAATAGGAAAGACAAGAACAAGATACAAAGCAACTTATCGTTACTTTGGTGACTAAGATTCTCCACTGAACGAGAACATGTAATTCTCGTTCAATTTGAAGAGCAGGAAACAAAAGAAAAGGGAAGAACAAGTCGTACAAAATAACATATCGTTATTTTGATGACTGAGAAGAGTCTCCAATGAATGAGATTTGAAGAAAATAGGAAAGACAAGAACAAGATACAAAGCAACTTATCGTTACTTTGGTGACTAAGATTCTCCACTGAACGAGAACATGTAATTCTCGTTCAATTTGAAGAGCAGGAAACAAAAGAAAAGGGAAGAACAAGTCGTACAAAATAACATATCGTTATTTTGATGACTGAGAAGAGTCTCCAATGAATGAGATTTGAAGAAAATAGGAAAGACAAGAACAAGATACAAAGCAACTTATCGTTACTTTGGTGACTAAGATTCTCCACTGAACGAGAACATGTAATTCTCGTTCAATTTGAAGAGCAGGAAACAAAAGAAAAGGGAAGAACAAGTCGTACAAAATAACAAATCGTTACTTTGATGACTGAGAAGAGTCTCCAATGAATGAGATTTGAAGAAAATAGGAAAGACAAGAACAAGATACAAAGCAACTTATCGTTACTTTGGTGACTAAGATTCTCCACTGAACGAGAACATGTAATTCTCGTTCAATTTGAAGAGCAGGAAACAAAAGAAAAGGGAAGAACAAGTCGTACAAAATAACATATCGTTATTTTGATGACTGAGAAGAGTCTCCAATGAATGAGATTTGAAGAAAATAGGAAAGACAAGAACAAGATACAAAGCAACTTATCGTTACTTTGGTGACTAAGATTCTCCACTGAACGAGAACATGTAATTCTCGTTCAATTTGAAGAGCAGGAAACAAAAGAAAAGGGAAGAACAAGTCGTACAAAATAACAAATCGTTACTTTGATGACTGAGAAGAGTCTCCAATGAATGAGATTTGAAGAAAATAGGAAAGACAAGAACAAGATACAAAGCAACTTATCGTTACTTTGGTGACTAAGATTCTCCACTGAACAAGAACATGTAATTCTCGTTCAATTTGAAGAGCAGGAAACAAAAGAAAAGGGAAGAACAAGTCGTACAAAATAACATATCGTTATTTTGATGACTGAGAAGAGTCTCCAATGAATGAGATTTGAAGAAAATAGGAAAGACAAGAACAAGATACAAAGCAACTTATCGTTACTTTGGTGACTAAGATTCTCCACTGAACGAGAACATGTAATTCTCGTTCAATTTGAAGAGCAGGAAACAAAAGAAAAGGGAAGAACAAGTCGTACAAAATAACAAATCGTTACTTTGATGACTGAGAAGAGTCTCCAATGAATGAGATTTGAAGAAAATAGGAAAGACAAGAACAAGATACAAAGCAACTTATCGTTACTTTGGTGACTAAGATTCTCCACTGAACGAGAACATGTAATTCTCGTTCAATTTGAAGAGCAGGAAACAAAAGAAAAGGGAAGAACAAGTCGTACAAAATAACATATCGTTATTTTGATGACTGAGAAGAGTCTCCAATGAATGAGATTTGAAGAAAATAGGAAAGACAAGAACAAGATACAAAGCAACTTATCGTTACTTTGGTGACTAAGATTCTCCACTGAACGAGAACATGTAATTCTCGTTCAATTTGAAGAGCAGGAAACAAAAGAAAAGGGAAGAACAAGTCGTACAAAATAACAAATCGTTACTTTGATGACTGAGAAGAGTCTCCAATGAATGAGATTTGAAGAGACCAGGAAAGACAAGAACAAGATACAAAGCAACTTATCGTTACAAACATCTAGTTCTCGTTCAATTTGAAGAGCAGGAAACAAAAGAAAAGGGAAGAACAAGGTACGAAATAACATATCGTTATTTTGATGACTGAGAAGAGTCTCCACTGAATGAGATTTGAAGAGACCAGGAAAGGAAAGAACAATATACAAAATAACATATCGTTATTTTGGTGACTAAGAGTCCCCATTCGACTGCAAAGGGTATTCACTTCGAAAACTGGATCTCTAATATGTGGTATTCCTCACTTGCGCTACAGAGGATCCATACACGCCAACTAAGCAATTGATTGCCAACTATTGCATCACTGCCGTCATGACGTTCACACTGGGGAGCGAGTCGCGGGGTGACGGTCTGTTGACACAATGGCGCGCTATCAGCGACAGACTCGCGCGCGCTTCCGGATCTGTGTGTTAACGATGATCTCAACCGGTGGGGGTGTCCCGCAGTGACGATCGTCTGCGTGGGGGGATGTCGTCTGATTTCTTCGTTTTTTTGCGCATCGATTAATTGGTGAGCGCTGTTGTCGAAAACGAAGGGGGAGTGCTGGCTCGCTTTTTGGAATTAATGAGCACTGGGATGTCGAAGCAGGTGGTCAGGACACTGGGAGTAGCATGGGGTGTGCAGGTTGCAAGGAAAGATATTCTTCACCAGTAACAGCTGTTGCGTTGGTGTTATATTCATTACACCTTGGCTTAACAGTAATTTTCGAGTTGCTGACAATGTCGGGTAGGGAGCAGTTATGTAATAAAATCTAAAACAAATGCGTCTTAGTTTTAAACACGTTTCATGTCTGGTTCAACGTATGATTTATCATTCGAGTTCTCGTCATACGTTAACTCTTCAGAGTCGAAAGAATTTCGACTATCAGTCATCAAAATAACGATATGTTATTCTTTATCTTGTTCTTCCCTTTCCTGTTCTTCAAACTGAAAAAGAACTACATATTCTCGTTCAGTTTAAAATCTCAGTCACCAAAATAACGATAACTGAATGTTCTCGTTCAGTGGAGACTATCAGTCATCAAATTAACAATATGTTATTCTGTATCTTGTTCTTCCCTCCCCTGTTCTTCAAACTGAGCAAGAACTACATATTCTCGTTCAGTTTAAACTCTCAGTCACCAAAACAACGATAACTGAATGTTCTCGTTCAGTGGAGACTCTCAGTCATCAAAATAACGATATGTTATTCTGTATCTTGTTCTTCCCTTCCCTGTTCTTCAAACTGAACAAGAACTACATATTCTCGTTCAGTTTATTTGCTAAAATTTTAGTTTGAAATAAATTTTAGTTAGGGATTTTCTAAATATGCTTGTAAAATTCTAGAACTATATAAATGTTTTTTAAAGAGTTATTTTATGCTGGATGGCATGTATGTTTTTTAAGGAATGATATTTTAAATCGTTTTTCTCCGTATTTAGTTTTCTATGATATTAGATTTTTAAAAACACTAAGTCTTTTTTTTTAATTATTATTAATGTAGAAATGTACAATTTTTTAACCATATTGTAACTTATAAATTAACATCCGAAGCAGTTCTTTTAGTAGTAGTTTTTTTTAATTACTAAATTAGAAAAATAAGTTTTAAGGAAAAATGTTGTGTTATTAGAATAACTACGAGTATTTATACAAAACGTAAAATACATGATGTATACAAAATTACTTTTATGTCAATTATTTTGTATTATAAATCAAAGGATATAAAAACATTCTTGAAAAAATACAAATATTTTAAAAAGCCACAGAGTTTTAAATAAGTTTTTAAAACATTAAATTATTAAAAAACACAAGATATTCTTCACCAGTAACAGCTGTTGCGTTGGTGTTATATTCATTACACCTTGGCTTAACAGTAATTTTCGAGTTGCTGACAATGTCGGGTAGGGAGCAGTTATGTAATAAAATCTAAAACAAATGCGTCTTAGTTTTAAACACGTTTCATGTCTGGTTCAACGTATGATTTATCATTCGAGTTCTCGTCATACGTTAACTCTTCAGAGTCGAAAGAATTTCGACTATCAGTCATCAAAATAACGATATGTTATTCTTTATCTTGTTCTTCCCTTTCCTGTTCTTCAAACTGAAAAAGAACTACATATTCTCGTTCAGTTTAAAATCTCAGTCACCAAAATAACGATAACTGAATGTTCTCGTTCAGTGGAGACTATCAGTCATCAAATTAACAATATGTTATTCTGTATCTTGTTCTTCCCTCCCCTGTTCTTCAAACTGAGCAAGAACTACATATTCTCGTTCAGTTTAAACTCTCAGTCACCAAAACAACGATAACTGAATGTTCTCGTTCAGTGGAGACTCTCAGTCATCAAAATAACGATATGTTATTCTGTATCTTGTTCTTCCCTTCCCTGTTCTTCAAACTGAACAAGAACTACATATTCTCGTTCAGTTTATTTGCTAAAATTTTAGTTTGAAATAAATTTTAGTTAGGGATTTTCTAAATATGCTTGTAAAATTCTAGAACTATATAAATGTTTTTTAAAGAGTTATTTTATGCTGGATGGCATGTATGTTTTTTAAGGAATGATATTTTAAATCGTTTTTCTCCGTATTTAGTTTTCTATGATATTAGATTTTTAAAAACACTAAGTCTTTTTTTTTAATTATTATTAATGTAGAAATGTACAATTTTTTAACCATATTGTAACTTATAAATTAACATCCGAAGCAGTTCTTTTAGTAGTAGTTTTTTTTAATTACTAAATTAGAAAAATAAGTTTTAAGGAAAAATGTTGTGTTATTAGAATAACTACGAGTATTTATACAAAACGTAAAATACATGATGTATACAAAATTACTTTTATGTCAATTATTTTGTATTATAAATCAAAGGATATAAAAACATTCTTGAAAAAATACAAATATTTTAAAAAGCCACAGAGTTTTAAATAAGTTTTTAAAACATTAAACTATTAAAAAACACAAGATATTCTTCACCAGTAACAGCTGTTGCGTTGGTGTTATATTCATTACACCTTGGCTTAACAGTAATTTTCGAGTTGCTGACAATGTCGGGTAGGGAGCAGTTATGTAATAAAATCTAAAACAAATGCGTCTTAGTTTTAAACACGTTTCATGTCTGGTTCAACGTATGATTTATCATTCGAGTTCTCGTCATACGTTAACTCTTCAGAGTCGAAAGAATTTCGACTATCAGTCATCAAAATAACGATATGTTATTCTTTATCTTGTTCTTCCCTTTCCTGTTCTTCAAACTGAAAAAGAACTACATATTCTCGTTCAGTTTAAAATCTCAGTCACCAAAATAACGATAACTGAATGTTCTCGTTCAGTGGAGACTCTCAGTCATCAAAATAACGATATGTTATTCTGTATCTTGTTCTTCCCTTCCCTGTTCTTCAAACTGAACAAGAACTACATATTCTCGTTCAGTTTAAACTCTCAGTCACCAAAATAACGATAACTGAATGTTCTCGTTTAGTGGAGACTCTCACTCATCAAAATAACGATATGTTATTTTGTACCTCGTTCTTCTCTCTTCTTTTATTCCTTTTTTTTTTCCTATAGAACGAGAATTGCATGTTCTTGAACATAAAAAACTTTTTTTTTGTTAGCCTGTTCTTTCTGTAACTCCATGTGAAAGTAAGACATTGATTGGGTATCAACACACCTTAATAGGTGCGCTCATTCAAAACTATACACGTTAAAATATATATAAAAAAATTATATAAACATTAAAAGTAAAAAAAAGGATTACCTTTATGCAATTTTTCAAAAATTGTAATATTTCCGCAATTATTATTTTTAATTTGTACTTATGAAAACGGAAAATGGTCTTGGAAATGGCAAAATATACAGCTTAAATAATATAAAATTCCTGCTACTTATTTGAATAATTTATGTATATTATCAGAAGGGATTTAAATATGTAAGATAACAGCATAATATATTTTGTTGCTGCTAACACCAAAACGTAAGTTAGAAACATTGCTCAGAAGAAAAATCATTTTCTACAAAAGTAGTTTCCATGGAAACGGATATATATGACAAAAATAAACTGTTGTCATGTGAATTTTGAAGATACATTAAATTAAATAAATATGAAGTGTATAAATGTGCTACTCCAGAAATACATTCTGCTTTTTGCGATCTAACTCCACTTTATAAAAAAAGGTACTTAAAATGAGCACCTCAGTTTATTTTTGAGTACAGTATCATCGTAATGGGTGATGACGTACTCAAATTTAAGTAATCGTAATATCTCAAAAATAGTCAGTGTGATTTAGTACTGCTAATATCAGCTTCTGTTCAATCCATCTTAACGAAGCGACTTGACACACCTTAAAAAAAGTTGTTCGGAAGATGGTTTTCCACATTATTTGATGTTGCATACTTAAATGAAAACTGATTTATTACAACTCAATAATCTTACTCCCCGTTCTTTTGGCACATCTTTTGAACATTTCTTATGTTTAATTATTATTTTATTATGTTAATTATGCAGCGAAAATTTCGGTAGCACATATAGAGGTTGAACCAATTATCGATGAAACCTTCGCTTGTTTTACAATAAAGGATTTTTGGTTTACCCTAGGGTCCATAACAATATGGTGAATTTGCTGCATACTTTTGTTTTGCAGATGTGGTACATCATTGAAGTGAGATTGTGTATAATGAATAAAAAGATCAGTTGCATGCCTTTATAGGCCACCTTCATAAATCACTATCAATTAATATCAACAATTACAACAAAGACGTACCGTAAATTGATCTCAGATCCTCAAGCATCGCAGTCCAGTGTATCATCCGTTGTAGTATCAAGGTGATGGGAAGAGGATATAAACAGACGTAATGTTAAAAATTGTGCCAAAAAAATGGGCAGTAAGATAATTGAGTTGTAAAAACTCAGATTCCGTTTATGCTATCGACAACAAATCATGTGCAAAACCATCTTCTGAACAACTATTTTAAGTTTATCAGGTCGCCTTGTTAAGATGTCTACAACAGAAGATGAAATGAGCGATATTAATTCACACTACTCATTTTTGAGAAAGTATGATTACTTAAATGTGGGTACGTCATCGCTCATTTACGATGCAATTCTACTCAAAGAAAAACGAGTATGTTCAGGTACTTATTTTAGTGCCTTTTTTTACAATGTACTAAACTAATTTTAAAAATCGTTTTTTTTTTTAAATAAATAGTTTCAAAATATAAACTAAACTCCCCTGCATTTAAACAAAACTTACAATTTAGGGATTATGCAGATTCCTCAGAGAGTTTATTTAATATATTATATCCTTATTTTGCATTCAAGCAATGGGGAAAATATCTATTTTCTATCATTTTATAATTTACACTGCTTATATTTCTGTAAATAATATTTTATTACAAAGTTAGTATATATAGTTACAATACCGCCATATATAACAAAACATTGAATCAGCTAAACCAAACAAATTCCTTCTTCTACAAATTTAGTAAATAAAAAAAATCCATTGAAATACTTCATCTGTATCTTGAATCCCCATTACCCCTTTACCGCTTACGAAAATATCCCCAAACGACATTTTCCTAATCCAGAAAAGAAAAATATCTGCAAAAAAAATCTTCCATTTAGAACACTTCTATCAGCAACCATTCCATAAACATAAAAAAATTCAAAAAATCTCTAAAAAAAAAAAATTCGAACAAAACTACCAATCATGCATTCAGGACACCTTCCCTTTTGATCCATTGGGACTCAACAGCCGTGAAGTTTTCGGACTTAAACGTAGAAACGCATTAAACCCGGCAGCAGTGCGACTGCTCAACTCTGCTCGAAGTGTTAGGGGGTCTTCCTTTTTTCCGTGTGAAGGAACCGGGGATGTTTGCAAAATGGCGAAGTTTGGGCACGTCGAGGGGGGGAGGGTCGGAAATCGTGCTTAATGTCTCGTGTGTTCGTCTGCAGCTCTGATCAGCATGCAAAGTGTCACCTTCGGCAGGCAGCAACAACTTTGGTAATGTCCTTTGTTCTTAGCTGCTGACGATTTTGAAGATTTTTTTTATTGTTATTTTTGCCCTCTCGCGCCATTTTCTCACGTCATTCCTTCTTTTATTTTATGGAGGCCTCCGTGGCCGAGTGGATTAAGCCGTCAGCTGGGAATCCAAGGGTCCCCGGTTCAAAACCTTGCGATGGACTAGACTAAACAAAAGTAAAAAGTAGTGATAATGCAATCAGAGGGTCGGAGGGTTGACAACTTCGCTACCAAAATACTAGAATGTCGTCCAGAACATCCACAAAAAATTTACGGCGTGTATACGGGACTGAAGCACGATAAATCTGATCGGGGTCCAAAGTCCACACGTCTATTGAAGACGTTGGGTGCCAGCACAGGTGTTGTCCTCGTCATCTGACCATGGCTCAAAACTACGAGGCATCGTTCCCGGGCCTTTCCTTCGAGATAGGCCCCGAATAGTCGCCAATAGCCCACTGTGCAGCTCTAGTGCGACGTAAATTAACAAACCAATCCACTAGAACTTGAGATATTGTTGACATTTTGGTTGATTGAATTTACGTCAAACTAGAGCAGCAAATTAAATTATTGGCAAAGGTTTGGGTTTGGTTTTGGTTAATTAACGTCGTACTAGAGCTGCACAGTGGGCTATTGGCGACGGTTCGGGGTCTATCTCGAAGGAAAGACCGGGGAACACATACACATTCACACACACATTCATACATGCACCTCGTTATTTTAGTACCATGATCAGATGACGAGGAAACACCTGACCTGGCATCCAACGCCTTCAATAGACGTCGGGACTTTGGACCCCGATCAGATGTACCGTGCACCAGTCCCGTATACACACGCCGTTAATTTTTGCGGATGTTATTGACGGCTTTTCTAGTATTTTGTAGCGAAGCTGGCAAGCCTCCGATCACAAGATCACTACTTTTTTACTTTTCTTTGTCAAGTCCATCGACTGGCATCGAACCAGGAACCTTCGTATTCCCAGCTGACGCCTCTAACCGCTCGGCCACTGAGGCCTGGCAAAGGTTTGGGATCCGTCTCGAAAGAAATAAACGAAATAACTGGCTTTCAATTGTAAACCATGATCAGATGATTAGAACAGCGCATAAGATGACTCCCCTAACTCTAAATATGCACACAATAAAAACCGTGTGGTTATTTGAATCACGTTAGATTTTATGTGCTTTTGTCTTTTCTACAATGCACATATTTGGTCAGCTGACAAGCATCAAATTCAGTGACTATTACACTTTGTTAGTCGATTATATTATAGAAAACAATATGATTGTATTATGGTATAGAAGATCTAAGATGTTATATTTGTTGTCTATGGAATAGCAGATCTTGCTAAACTTTTAGGCAATATAGGATTAATCATCTAAAAATTATTTGATATTTATAAAGATTTCGAAAGCTATTAGGTAGTTATTTAGATGTCTTGGTATCATAGATTTTTATAAAGTGGTTTAAAAATATTTTTAAATGTTTCGGTTTACAAAAAGTTAAAAATGTATTATATTTTTTTTCTTGATCGTGTTAATACTAAATACATTTTTTGTCAAAGGGGTTATGAAATTCGCTCATTACAACAAAAACACTGATACATTTTAAAACTTTCAACACATTTTATAAAAATCGTCACCCTTTCCCCTCAATTGAAGGGAGTGCAAAAAGTTATAAAAGTTTTGCGTTTCTGTTCCTCCCCAAAACAACAATGTACGTTCCATAACGAAATCGACATCCCCATTCGAAAAAAAGCGCCTAGAAATTCCCCTTTCGGGAAGTGGCAGCACCAACTACTTGCCCCTGGACCGGAAAATCCCCCCTGTAAACTCCCTCCAAACGACAATTTATGTCGCCCACCCCCTTCCTTTTTTAGAACGTTTCTGAATATAAACACATATATGTATACCGAGAACCTTTGCTCCTGTCTTCTACCCCTTTGATTTTAACGTCCTCTTTCAACGCCGTGTGTAGTACCTTGCAGTCGAACCTTTCCCCCCTTTCAATTTGAGATTTTGCTTCCTACTTCCGAGACCTACGCATGAATGGACGGGATTTGCAGTTTCAGCGTTTTGGATTTTTACTACGTAAAATGCATAAGAGCAGTTTTTTTTTTTGTTTAGTTTCGTTCGCAACATTTGAGCCATATGAAGTTTCGTTCAACAAGCGGGGGGGGGGGGGGGGGGGAAGCTACGTTGTAGCTTTGTGAGCAGAATAACTCGCCTTTTTGCGTGTGTGCGTCGACGCAAAGAGGTTTCTACGCTGTTGAAAATGCGTGCTCATTTTTGAAGAAACTTTCACAGTTTTTGACAAAACAGCGACACAGTTTTTGACGAACACCTGCACTGAAATTAAAAAGTGCTAAAATGAGTACATGGACTTACTCGTTTTTCTTTGAGTGTAATTGCATCGTAAATGAGAGATGACGTACTCAAATTTAAGTAATCGTATTTTCGCAAAAATGAGCAGTGTGATTTAATTTTGCTAATCTCCGCTTCTGTTCAAGCCATCTTAGCAAAGTGACTCTGGAAAACTTAAAATATTTGATAAGAAGATGGTTTTCTTTATTATTTAATATCGATTGCTTAACAGGAAACTGAGTTATTACGAGTCAATTATCATACTTCCCATTCTTTTGCCACGTGTTTGTAACATTACTTCTGTTTATAACTTATGCACGCCCTCTGACGGTACAACGGATATATCACTGGACTTCGACATCAGATAGACGGAGTTGGTTTGTTTCCCATTAAGTCCTTGTCATAATTCTTGAAAGTTATTGAAAGGGATTTATAAAGGCAGCCTATGTAGGCAAGCAACTGCTTTTTTTATTCATTTTTGACAACATGTCATGAAACTTATGTATTCGGAGCTATGACAAGAATCGAAGGTATTTAAAAATGAGTACATTTTACTTATTTTTAAGTAGCTATTTTTAATAATGTTCTAAATACCCTACCTTTTCTAAATAAAATAAATAATAAATAAAATAGTAAATATTTGGTCAAACTGATATAATTTATTTCGTAGTTTTTTGGACACAAATATGGACGATTTCAAATAAAATTTGGTGTCTTTTGACGAACCAACAACCTTGGTTCGAATTCAGAGTCGTTATCGACGAGGAACGAAAAGCTATTTTGAATTGAGGCAAAATACACAAAATAATCTAAAATGAGCAAATACCACCTAAAGTATTTGGGTCAATTACTTTCGTTAAAAATGTGAAGATCCCTGTTTCGTCAAAAGTCAACTGATTCAATGGACAAACAATTATTAAAATTAACTAAAGTATCCTTGACAATAGCAAATTTTTATAAAATAATAAACTTGTTTTTGAGAGTGCGTTAACTATTACAAATTTGGAAATAAATATTTTGTATATGTTAATAACATTACGGGTTACCCAGACTGTAAAAAAACAGATGCTTAAAAATGAGTACCTGAACATACTCGTTGTTCTTTGATTAGAAGTGCATCGTAAATGAGCGAAGAAGTACTCAAATTTAAACAACCGTAATTTCGCAAAAATAAACAGTGTTATTTAAAATTGCTAATCTCAGCTTCTGTTCAAGCCCTCTTAACAAAGTAACACGACAAGCTTAAATTAGTTGTTAAGTAAATGGGTTTCCACGTTATTTGATGTCGATCTTTTTAACAGAAACTACTGAGTAATTACAACTCAGTATTGTATAATAATGAACTGTATAATAATATAGTCAACTGTATACGATTTGTTATCAATATGTATTTAATCGATTTTCATGAAACTTGAAAAGCTTAAAATAATAACTAAGATATAGGTTTACACTGTATCATTACTATTTTATTTCATTTTTAATAAATGATATCCAATATTCATTGAAAAAATCTTTTAAAAACAATTTTACAACATATATTAAGCTTTCACTTACACTTAAAGCTTTTGTATATAATAATTCACCTAACATTGCTTATGAGTTTCGATTTGAATGACTTCTAAAGTCCCGAATCCATATTTGCCAACTCTTCAAAGACCTCTTACCAGAACTCAAAACTCTTAATGGCCGCTGTCCTCTTTCTCCCAAATCGTTCTCCAAATTAAAATCTTTTCCATTTTAAATTATCCTTTCCCTTTTAATACTCGATTTCCCCAAACCGGGAAAGTATCCTGCTTTTCCTGTGAGCTCCTGAAAATTTCGCTAATTATTTCCCACCCGGTCGTGTACATGTGTACCTCCTGCGTCCCTCGTTTCCGTCCGCATGAGATGCTTCGACTCCAGCTCGCTGATTCGATTACGATTGCATTATCATTAGCAATCGTCATCGTTTCTCGTCCGTACGTTATTTCCAAAGAAGAACTGATGTTCGGGATGAGCGGTTGGGACAGGGATCGGACATTTTGGGTTCGGGGTTTTTGATTGGAAGGTATCGCTGCTGAAAAGGACACATTACGCAAATAATTGTAAATTTCTCGAATTTTTTTATTTGCTAAAATTTTAGTTTGAAATAAATTTTAGTTAGGGATTTTCTAAATATGCTTGTAAAATTCTAGAACTCTATAAATGTTTTTTAAAGAGTTATTTGAGATTTTATGCTGTATGACACGTATGTTTTTTAAGTAATGATATTTTAAATCGTTTTTCTCCGTATTTAGTTTTCTATGATATTAGATTTTTAAAAACACTAAGTCTTTTTTTTTAATTATTATTAATGTAGAAATGTACAATTTTTTAACCATATTGTAACTTATAAATTAACATCCGAAGCAGTTCTTTTAGTAGTAGTTTTTTTTAATTACTAAATTAGAAAAATAAGTTTTAAGGAAAAATGTTGTGTTATTAGAATAACTACGAGTATTTATACAAAACGTAAAATACATGATGTATACAAAATTACTTTTATGTCAATTATTTTGTATTATAAATCAAAGGATATAAAAACATTCTTGAAAAAATACAAATATTTTAAAAAGCCACAGAGTTTTAAATAAGTTTTTAAAACATTAAATTATTAAAAAACACAAGTAGTTATGGAATTATTTTTGTGTGAAATATTATCTCATATAAATTTAAATATTATGCATTTAAATATTCTTCGGGTACATCAAAAGTAAGTTGATGTTCAAGAAATGACAGATGATTGATAATAATAACAGAGAGCTTATGTATGGAGCGCAAAACATATACTTCTTCTGCGTTTTAAAGAATGACAATTTATATAAAAGTACTATTCTTTTATGTGCATTTGAGGCTCAGATTTTTAAAAATAAATTTATATTTTTAAATTAATTTTAAAAAATTTGAATATTGCATAAAAAACAAATTCAATATATGTATTGGAAATCGGATATTACTTACGGTGTGTCAACTGGATGTCCTTACACCTTCATTTAAATAAGTCTAGTAGATAGAATAACGTTAAATAATTTTAAGTATTAACTATGAAGTTACTAAATTAAATGTAGGGGGTGGGGGCCCGAAGGCTAAGCGCGAGCTCGTTGTAATTTTGATCTGAAAAAGAACTACAGGATTAGGTGTGTGTTTGAAATAATTAACAAATACTGATTTTTAATACATATTTTATTATTATAAGATGCACAACAATTGGGACATTTATATAACCTGGATAATAGCTAAGGAGCAGCTGTCAAATTTGGCATGTCATTGTGAAAAGAAAGTCGAAAGGAAACCTACCAAATGGGGTCGTGGTGAATGGTTCTCGGACATTATGTTTCTGGTTTGTTACGCGGTCGTATTGTGTAATTTCCTTGTGGTGTTGGAAGTCTAAGTGGTCAATGGCCGTGTTGTAGTTGTGTGAAATAGTCAGTATTGCTGTGTCAATAGCGTCCATTTTAAGGTCCCTGTGTAGGATCGTGTTCCTGACATATCTTGGTGCATTAGTTAGCCTTCTGATTGCTTTGTTCTGAAAAAAAAATCTAAATCCTAGAACGTATTTTTGTAGCTTAGTCGGTAGCGATCGGTACTTCGAGTAATAGGTCGCGGGTTCGAATCCGGAAAGAGACCTTAACGGGTTCCCTAACAACGCGGGGCCCAGCATCTAGTTTGGAATAAAATATTAAATGGGATTGCATTAATGTCACAAAACAGCTATACAAAAATAGTGATTTTTATAAAATGTCACTTTTATAAATTATGCAATTATGAGTTGGTGCCCAACGAAAATGTCCCCAATATAGAGAAGATACGCAAGTTGGTTCATCTGACTCTACCGGCTTCTATTCATGCTATGTACTAGATTTGTTTTATGTCAAGTTTTACACACATCTGTGTCATATTCCGTGTCGAACGGAGATAAACATATGTCAATCCTGCTATTTTTCAGATACTTATAGTATCACAAAGATTTAACTTCAAATGCGTTAATTTGGTATTTTAATTCTGAAGCACCAATCAATTGCTTTTAAAGACATTTCAATCAATAAATACTTGTAAACTGTTCTAACCAACGCCCTGTAGCTTGTAAAACTAGTCAATTTCATTTGTTTGTATTATCCGTAAATTTGAAATACACATTTATTTAACCCGAGTATAACTTTATTACATAGTTATAAACATATACTCAAACATAAGTAAAATGTACTCATTTTGTGAGTATATTCGATGCTTATCATAGTTCCTAATACGTAAGTTTCATTTTTGAAAAAGACATGTAATCAATCAAAAATTAATACAATGTGTAAAAATGAATAAAAAGATCAGTTGATTACATACATAGGCTGTCCTCATTTATCACTTTCAATAAATATCAACAATTACAACCAATACTTATCGAGAATTGAAAACATATCCTAAGGTTCCGCAGTCCAGTGCTCTTTCCGTTGTACTGGACGACGTGAAGAAGTTATAAACAGAAGAAATGTTAAAAAGAGTATGCCAAAAGAATGAGAAATACGATAATTGAATTATAATAATTAGTTTCCATTTAAGCGATCGACATCAAGTTACGTGGAAAACCATCTTCTGATCAACTATTTTAAGTGTGTCATGTCGCTTTGTTAATATGGTTTGAACAGAAGCTGAGATTAGCAATATTAAATCGCACTGCTCATTTTTGTTAAAGTACGATTACTTAAATTAGAACACGTCATCGCTAGTTTACAATGCAATTCTACTCAAAGGAAAACATGTTTCTCCAGGTACATATTTTTATTATGTTTTTTTACAGTGTAGAAAATTACTTATGAATAAATTTCGTTACACAAATTAAATATATTTGTAATATATGTGGCCTTACGAAAAGGCGCAATTATTTAAAAACAATTTTTTGATTATATTAATTTCAAGCTTCTCTGATTCTTAAAATCATGCAATACCGTAATTTCCTTAACATTGTAATAAGGCTGAGCCTCAAACTTTGAAGATATTTTTCTCAAAACTGTCACTCATGACATTGGTCCTTTTTGTTCAAAGCCAGATATATGTGAAATGTACAAATTTTAGCAATATAAATGTACATATAATACAAAATACATATGTGGAAGGTTTATTTTGCTTATTAACCTCATTTATAACAGTTGGTGAAGTCGTATTGTTGAATAAAATTACATAAGACTGTTGAAGAATAGTTAGTGCACACTCCTGCACAGTGCGATCAAATGTATTGTATTGAAAGGACGATGTAAAATTTTAGCCAAGTTATACACACACACACACACACACACACACACATATATATATATATATATATATATATATATATATATATATATATATATATATATATATATATATATATATATATATATATATATATATATATATATATATATATATATATATATATATATATATATAGTTACATAATCACATGGTCAAACATTTAAAAAACATTAGATTTCGTTTAAAAAATATATTTACGAAAATGCCACCCTTCTTATATTTGATGTAAGTCAATAAAATATATTCTGAAAAATCATATTCTTAAATTTTTACCAACTAAAGAATGTGCATATTAAACTGTCTTTACAAATATTTGTTAATTGCAAAAAATAAAGAAAGAAAAAAATGGTCACAATATTTTAAAAAATATACCTACAAAAATTAATCTATATATTGATATCCCTAAATACAAATAAAAGTAAAGTTTTTGAAAATAATATGTAGCAAATTTGAAGCAGTTTCTTCAAATAGATCTGAACATGTATCAATTTAAATTTGGGCAAGGATGAAAAAAAAAATTCACATAGAAAAATTATTTCAAAATTACATATACATACAATTTTGTACCACAAGAATTATATTGATTTGCAAAAAAATAAATTGTTTTACTTATCGTAGAAAAAAAAATTATGTGGTCGTTATATTTAAAATAAAATTAACTATTCTTTTAAAACAATATTTTATTTGTTATTTTTGATGATATTGGTTCCCATACAACACTTAATATTTTCAACTTAAACGGCGGTTACGGTTATAAGTATCCATTAGATCGTTAATAACAGCTACAAATTCCCAACACTCCCAAAGCCTCGTAACGGCAAAGATAATTCATTACTACCCATTTACAGATCGAAAATAACTTTGTTTTTTATTATAAAACAATTTAATATGAAGAAACTTAGTAAACGGTGAAAGCATCGTTAAGGAATACCATGCTAAAATACTCAAATAGTATTTTTGTACAACCCGTTCTACCACGATGGAAGGATACGAACAGGGAAAACAACCATAAGTGACAATCGAGAAACTTGTTTCTGTGAATACTGTTTTACTACTAAGGCAGTCTTTCGGCTGTGAAAGCAACTATAAGTATTTTTGTATAACCAACAATAATACAATTCTGATGGCAGGAATACATTACGCTTTCCACTAATTAAATCCTAAATTTAATTAAATAAAATTAATTTTTATTTTGACTAAATTTTTTTTAAATGAATTATATGTTCATTGTTTGGCAAATAATTTCAGCCGCACTTGTTTTATTCATTTAGGTACTAGAAATATATGTAAATGTAAGTTGTCGATATAAATGCATTATAAAACGAAATTAATAAATAACAATTACGCTGTTTCTCTAGAGTCAACAATTAAAACTTTAAAAGTAAGGTAGATCATAACGGCGGCATGGTGTTAAGACGTGTAACATTAAACTCAAATCAGTGGTGCCGATTTGGGTTCTGAACGTACCACTCTATGCCATCTACGTTGCGTCTCATTTGTTGAATGAAGTTCACTAGCGTTAGAGAGGTGTCAAATAGATACAACCGCGTCAACACTGTTTCGCGAATCCTGTTTTTGTAAAGCATGTTATCGTTACGATCTCATTACGCAAAAGCTGTGAAATACAGCGACAATGAACATTATTTCTAATTGTTTAGTGGATATAGCGTTTGGTTGGATGGGTAAATGTCGCATTAGAGTTACACAGTGGCCTATTTGCGACAATTCGGGGTCCAGCTTAAATGAAAGATCCGAGAGCACTTCCTCGTATTTTTGAACCATGGTCAGATGACGAGGACCCCGCAACCTGAATATACGTCAAAATGAAGGACCATGATTATAATTTAGGTGCACCTGTACCACATACACGCCGGTGGGAATTTTTGAGGAACCCTACGATCACGACATCGCTAAAACTTAAACTTGTCAAGTCCACGTATATATTCGAATTCGCAATTTTCTGATTACGAAACGAAACTTTACTACTAGGCCAACGGACCTTCAAGGATACAGCTGGTTTTGTTTCTCGAACAAAACCAAGATGGCGGAGCATACATTTGCAAAACCAGTTCATTCCTTCATCCAGGCGCAAAACGTAATATGTTAAGATTGAAATGTAGATTGCGAATTATTCAGTAATTATTTTAACTATTTTTATTATTTTGTTTATAATTTTCACACAAAAAATCATTATTGTTTTAAATTTGGAAATTTTTTAGTTATACGTTTTTTGCGATTTTCATAAAAAAGTCAAAAGCGCATATAGCTGCTTTTGCATCTGAGCTACTGATTTATACTCTTTATGTAGAATACCAAACGTTTATGTGGTATGTTGTTAATTCACGACCAGAAATCAACTCTGATTATACGCGGTTCAAATTCATGACCAAAGATGGCCGACAAGCCTGTCGCCCTTGCATTCCACCGCGTATCCCTCCTCATTTGAGGAAAATCCCTCTTTTCCTTTATCTTCCTCGATCCAAATGGATATTAATGGAGTTCCGTGTGGTCATCCGAGCGGATACTGAGAGAGAGAGAAGTTAAAATTTCATTCTTAATGACGCTGTCTTTGTGCATTTAGCCGCAAAGCGCCTATCTCTCTCTCTCTCTCTCTGGCTCTTAAAGAAAACAGCAAGATTATGCCTTAAGAAGGGGGGCGGTGACATTAATCTTAATTTATTTGGGAATGCAAACAATCGGAGAAGGAAGCCCTAAAAACTTTTTCCTCCTGACAAAGTTGGTAGGCATCATTAGTATTTTCATATTATTACAATACGTGTACTAATGATACTTGGATACTTGGCATTACGGAGGTTTCCTTCATACGCATTGTACCGGCAAAATATAAACCTAGAATTTAATGGGTTTATGATTTTTTATCTCGTTTTGTTGCAATGCACTCTGATATACTCTATGTAAATATTTATTATAGTATTTGTCGTATGCAGGTTTTGGGTTAGTCTTGTAATAAATGAAAAAGGGTAAAAGACACACACTCATCAAAACTATTTTATTTCTTTAAAAAATAGTTCATTTTATTTTTAATCTAACGACATCAAAATTTTATTTTTCAGTTAAGTACTACTAATTAATTTTTACGAATCAATATTAAGCTTTGGTACAAGATTGCTTGAATACGTAACTTTGAACTAAATTTTATAAGTGATGATTTTTATCATTTTAATCAAATGTTAATTGACATGTCTTCATATGACTACATATTTTGTAAAGTTTTTTTAGTAGTTCGACCAATGAATTTAGTGTTTTTTATCGACTATTTTAAAAGAAAAATTAGTTGAATTTATAAAAATGTAAGAATAAAATTTTTCAGAAAATATATTTTTGACATTTTTGTAAATTTTATTTAAAAATTACAATTTTTTTTAAATATGTCCATGTGATTATGTTAATACGCGTTGTAAACATATTTGAAAAAATTATTATATATGCAAAATTAAAAAAAAGTATCGCATCCACTTCATTAATTGAAATATATTAATAAAAATCTAAATTGTATTTTTAATTTGGAATAATTTTGTAATCAACTTTTATTAAGGAACAATCTTTAACAGTCAGTATTTTTATTCATGGCTGTAAATTTATGATCCTTAGCATGACATTATTCTCTCAAAATTCCAGCAAATTTTCCAGAAAAGATTTTGCGGGAATTATTTTAAAAATATAACTTTTTTAAAAGAAATTAAAAAAAATACAATAAATAATACAATGATATTATTATTCAGCGATGTAAATGAAATACTAAAATAAAAGCATGTAACAAAATAAAATATTTTTTGCCAAATAAACAATTGATAATGGATGTTTTTTTCTGTAATAATTTTTTTTCGGCAGTATCAAGAACGACTTCTCGAAATAAGTAAACTGATTAATATCCTAAAAATCTGTAATTTTTTAAATTAAATATTCTTTCCTTCCATTCTCATTATACAGATTGAATCGTATCACGTTTTCCTTGTAAAGCAACCATTTTATATTAGAAAATCTCAGATTCGTTTTATTTTAATATGCAGCGTGCTCCAAAAGTAACAGGAAAAACATAGACTCTATCAAGATGCAGTTTGCACATATATGCAAAGAAATACATTAAATTATATTAATAGAGAAAAACGTTATAGTTATATTTTCATCTAATATTTTTGATTCAGATGTGTTTATATCAGTATACCTGTGACTTTAATAAGTTTTACACTTAAAAATGAACTCTATATCGTTGAGTTAAGAAAATTCTTTTGGCAGAACGTTTTAGTTCGGCATTAAACTTTAAATGCTGGCGGTATAGCGACAGGCAGCATATCTATTACAAAAACAGTGCCATCTCTGGTAACAAATGTAAATGTTTAGTTCAATTTTTTTTTTACTTTATGTGCATTTCTGTGTAAAACCACATCATGCTACTGTCTATACTTTTAAAATTATTATTATTTAAAAATTGCTTTGTTACTTTTACACTAATATAAATTCTACACAATGTTCACTATTCACTATGTACACCAATATAAATTCACAATGCCTGTACCTTACCAAATTCCTAATACATTTCCATATTAAACTTATATATAATTAAAAATAAAATTAAACTAACCAAACCAAAAGAAATAATAAAAAAAATGTAAGAATTAAACATTCAAAGTATAATGCTACTCAGTTTCGTATTAAGGATGTAATAAGCAGAGAGTGAAGATTTCTGTATAAAGCATACTTATTACCAAAAATCACCGATAAGAGGAATTTTGGCACTTTTCGGATATCAAACAGGTGTAATATAAATTAAAAAAAAATATAGACTAACAATTTCTTTAATGATTAAACTCTCAGGAAATAATTCTTTATTCGCCAAAATTCACGAGGCGCATTGGATGCAATTTGTTGTACACAAGAAAAATTAGAAAAAAATGGAAATAGTTGATGTGGTTCTGGAGATCTTGACTGTGATGATTAAAGTAATATTTTTTTAATTTAATCACAAAATTATATTATGTGTTTATCGCAACATATTTTATGTATTCTAT